>JAHVAK010000028.1:0-2400000 GCA_019845155.1 Luehdorfia chinensis
TTTCAAACCAATTAAGCGAAAAAATATAGAATTTTCGTATAACCATATATGTAAAATGATGAAAGAATACTTCGTAGGCTGGTGGCAAAATGCTGTTTAAAATGTGTAAAAAATGAGAAAAAAGATTGAAACGGGAACGTTTTGCGAATCGTTTACTGAAAATATATGTACATTGAAAATATGCAGTAACTACTTCGCAGTATGTGTTAAGGGATATTTTTATATCGCTTGGAGTCTATTAAATAAGTTGTGTTCCACAGCCGCATGCGCGCCAACCGTTGTTGCCGTAGCCGAAATCGTTAGTCCATGGAGCGATGAAACCATTGGCAGATCCTAAACCCGAGGCAGTGGCGGCGTGATCCTCGCTCACGATGCGCACGTCGCCATAACCACAGCCGTAGGTCACGGCACCGGCGCCAGCGGATGGCACCGCACCTTCCAGATACGCGGTGCCCAAGAATGGCAGCTGTCCGCCTACCGCTAAAATACCGTCGTACTCGTTTTCGGACACGACGGATACCCCACTGGGTGGAACGGGCGATGCGCTTTTGACTGCAAAACCTCCACCATCGGACGCAGCGACAACACCAGATTCAAAACCGGCTCCTCCAGCACATGTTCCACTTAGCCAAGGGACAGTGGAACCTGCGCCGCAAGAGCCAACGCTGTATGAATTTCGCAGCAAGCACTCACCGTACACATTCTGGAACGGAAAGAAGGATTAGGTATATTAATCTGCAACGACACGTCCGCCCGACGTCACAATCAGACTTTTCGACTTGAACCCTCTTTTTAATTCTTTCTACATTACCTGAATCAAAATTGTAACCACACACGTCAAAAGGATTATTGGAGCCGCCATTTCTTATTCGTTCCTGTCAGATGACTGAATACGTAATGACAACTTGGAATTTTTCTTTTATACTCAAACTCATGTTTCACTAATCGCTAAATACCAGAAAATTGCATCAAAGTGAACTTGCAAAAGTTTTGAACGTTACCACACGTGATGATAGCATTAGCAATACGAATATTCAATTCAAACTACCTATTGTCCATATCTTATGTCAGATGTCGTATGTAAATTTATGGCTGTTCACGATCCCTTCCCAATTTCTCACCCATTTCTGTCATATTAATTACAATTGAAAATAGTCATCGCCTTCAGAAATCACAACACAACTCGTGTCCAACATTTACCTGTGACATTTTTTGTCTATTAATTCATCATTATAATTGTACAACGATTTCCCGTTGTTCGATGAAAAGCACGAGGATTCGGTAGAAGACCGGTTCAGATATAGAGTCGGAGACACGTAGACAGTCTTTACTTTACGACCACACTCAGAAACCGATATTTTTATGTTCCACTAAAATTACCTACGACCGAGACTCGGATCCAAGACTCGCGACCCAGCAGGACGGTGACCACTGAGCCACGCGATCTACGATTTTCTTTATTTCTGTCCTTTGACTTCATAATTCTAATTCGAGACTCGATTTTTTTAATGTGCATAAAGAAAAGTAATTTCTAATTCTTAACCTTTCACGAAGATTATCAAATAACATGATCCCGAGCAACTTGCAAGCCTATCCTTAATGGATGCAGTGAAATAAATAGTCCTAGGTAGAGCCCTGCACAGAAGTCCTGGCACCAGTTACTCTACATACTTTTGCATTTGATGTGCACTGATGATTGGAAATTATTGTGAATGAAGAAAATTTAATTGAAGCAAAATTAAAATGATTGCACGACGCGTCTTGTACGTTGTGAAACTGTACGTATTTCGAAGAAAATTGTGATAAATTTGAGTATAAAAGCGTACGTACTCCTATATAATAAATTATGTCAATCAAACGAACAGAAAACAAACATGTCTGGGTTGGTCTTTCTTTCCGTGTTGGTGTGCTTTCAAGCATGCATGATGCAGGTAAAATTATATAATAAGTAATTATTGTTTTGTTGTAAATTAATTTTCTCACATTTTCTGTGATTAAAATGTTGAATTGTTACATTATCAGAATGTCTTCGGTCAGTGCCTCGGCGGTGGAGCCCTCCCTAACGGTTTATCGTTCAATTATGGAGCCGATTGCGGGAGTGGACGAGGATACGGCTCGGTAAACTCCCTGGGTAACGGTTACGGTCGGAGCGCTGTGGAAGCCATTGGCGCATACGGGGGAACCGGTACGGGTGATTTAGACGTCGCTGGCGACCTGCCGGTGGCCGGAACCACTGTCGTCACCGGACAAGTACCGATAATAGGAGCCGTGCAGTTCGGTGGAGAAGTGCCGGCGGGCGGCGTGGTTTCTATTTTCGGCAAATGCGGTTGCGATTGTAGTGGTGTTCCAATGTTTTAATAAAATGTGTTGTTATTTAAATTAGAGAAAAAGTTTTACGTGGTGGCTCTTTAATACTAGTAAATAAATCATTGCGATTCAAAGAACGTAAAGATATCGTGAGCCTCTCTGTTGAGAGAACTATAGAAATGGCCTGTGTTGAGCTTGAGCACCTCATAGTTGTCAGCGTTTATAGACCCCCATGTGCTTTATATGATGATTTTGAAAAAAATATGGAAGAAGTTTTAATTAAACTTAATAAACAGAACAAACCTGTTGTCATATGCGGAGACTTTAACATCAACCTCCTAGAAGCTTCTTCCATCACTGTTAAATTTATTTCTTTGTTGCAATCATTCAATTTAGTTAACATGTTTTTAGAACCAACGCGTATTACTGGATCTAGTGCAACTTGTATAGACAATATTTTTACAGATGTTAAGCCTTTGCACCGATCCATAATTCACAAAATAATTTCTGATCATTCCGGACAGTTAATATCGTTACCTTACATATTATGTAAAAAAACAAATAATAAAAAAATTGTGTTTGTTCCTGTAAATAAGTATCGTTTGGAGAAGTTTAGAAGTAACGTTAATAAAAAACTACTATTACTTCCTTATAATAATAATACTGACTATTTATATGAAGTATTGTTTAACCTGCTGAGCAAGGAATTTAATTCTATTTTTACTTCTAAATCTATCTCCTTGAATAGTCGCAAGACGTTTAATGAACGGGCGACAGTAGGAATCCACAGAAGTAGGCAAAGATTGTATGAACTTTACAATGAAAGATCATACAATCATAGTAACACATTTAAGGAATATGTTAAAAATTATTCAAAATTATTTAAAAAAGTATGCTTTGAAGCCAAGTCATTACACTTGAGCAATAAAATAAAGAAAGCATCAGATAAAATCAAAATGACTTGGAGTATTATTAATAGTGAAACCGGAAAAGTCAAGGACCGAAACCATGATTACAAAATTAATTTTAACAATAAGCTAGTGACATCTGACCAAGATGTTGCTACAGCCTTTGAAAAGTTTTTTAGTGATATTCCAATTTCCATAACCAAGCCATTAAATTCTTCTCCTACTGCCGCCGAGACATTACTCAAACAAAATGTAACTTCTTGTACAAAAGATTTTAAATTCGATATGGTAGATGGAAATGACATTCTTAATACTTTTAAAAGTATTGATTGTAAGAGAACCGCGGAAATATGGGGTATTTCCGTGGATGTTAGTGCGTCTATTATAGATATAATTGCACCTCAATTAGCCATAATTTTTAATTCCGGTATTGCATTTGGTGTGTTTCCTGATTTGATGAAACATAGTAAAATCATACCTTTATTTAAATCTGGTAGTACATCGGACCCTGCTAACTTTAGACCAGTTTCTGTACTACCAACATTAAGTAAAATTTTTGAAAAAATTATACTTAATCAAATGTTAAAACATTTCAATTTAAATAAATTGTTTCACAAAACCAATTTGGCTTTACGAGGGGTCGTTCTACAACCGATGCAGGTGTTGAACTTATTAAGAATATTTGAAGCCTGGGAGAGTTCACGGGATGCCTTGGGTGTTTTCTGTGATCTTTCTAAGGCCTTCGATTGCGTTGATCATGAAAACTTATCAGGAAACTACATCACTACGGTGTAAGAAATTCTGCACTTCAACTTCTAATTTCATATTTGAGTAATAGAACGCAGACAGTAGTTATCAATAGCAGGAGTTCTTCCGGATCAGCAGTATCTATGGGTGTCCCGCAGGGTTCGATTCTCGGCCCATTTCTATTTCTTATTTACATTAATGACTTACCTTACCTAGTAGGGGACAACCATGATATAGTGTTATTTGCTGATGATACATCTTTGATTTTTAAGATAAAACGTCAACTTTTATTATATGACGAGGTGAATAATGCTATTTCAAAATTAGTACATTGGTTTAACGTTAATAATTTGCTTTTAAACGGCAATAAAACAAAATGTATTAAATTCACAACACCAAATGTCAAACAATTAGATGTAAATGTGCTTGTGAGTGGGGAAGAGTTGAGCCTTGTGGATACTGCTGTCTTTCTTGGAATAACTCTTGACGCAAAACTTCAATGGAGCCCCCATATATCTAAACTAGCAAGTAGACTTAGCTCTGCAGCCTAAGCTGTAAAAAAAATTAGGAATTTGACTAACGTTGAAACTGCTAGATTGGTTTATTTTAGTTATTTTCATAGCATAATGTCTTATGGTATTTTGCTATGGGGAAATGCAACTGATGTTGAAGTGATTTTTGTTTTGCAACAGAGGGCCGTAAGAGCTATTTATAATCTTGGCTCTAAAGTGTCTCTTAGGGATAAATTTAAAGAAATTAATATCTTAACCTTGGCCTCTCAATATATATTTGAAAACGTTTTGTATGTACACAAGAACATAAACCAGTTCACTAAAAAAAGTGTTCATAATGTGAATACCAGGAACAAGCACAAATTAATTATGCCAGTTACCCGACTTCACAGAGTCAGTAACTCTTTTATGGGGCAATGTAGTATACGTTTTTACAACAAAATCCCAGAAAGTGCTAAAAGTCTTTCAATCAAAAAGTTTAAATTTTATATTAAACAAAGACTTCATAAAAAGGGTTATTATAATATTAAAGAATACATAGATGATGATAACCCCTGGGAATGAGGTGATCGCCGCCAAGCCATTTCTACATCTTTATAATACAGCTATTGTAATACAGTTATTGTACATTATTTTAAAAATGACTAAAAAAAAAAAAGCCCGCTGGGTTTCTTACTGGTTCTTCCCAGGACAGAGGCATTTTTGCGAACCAGTGTAGCTTAAAAAAAAATGACTTTTAATAAGTACTATGTAAATAGTCTATATTGAATAAAAATTTATTCTATTCTATTCTATTCTATTCTATTGAAAAATAAACTTATAATTTTTGCTTATTTTGATTATTTTATTTAAAGAGTCTTTTGGCTTTGTTGCCATATTTACTACACCGTACTATGTTATACTTACTCTCCGTGCATGGCTTATGGCAATAAACTCTTCAATTATTCCGTTCCCTATAATAGAGTGGCAGCTGCCTGTTTCCAATAAGTCGTCCACATTATTCAATAAAAAACATGTTTTCTTATAGCTCGGGGTAAATAAAAGTTTTGAATAAATGTTAGATTCATTTTTATGCTTTATTTAGGACTTCATTTTAGGTGTGTTTCGCGTCTATACCCAGAGGTAATTTGGTGTATTTACGCGAAATTCAACACTGTTTTTCTACACTCTCTTTAGTCAAATGTTAAGTTTGCATAATGAGACTTTTCTTTGTATAAGTAGGTATAATAAAAGTAAATAACAAAGCTAAAGATGCCGAAACGGGAAACCGAACTCTTACTGTTGCCTGCGTACTTGCAAAATTTAAAGCGAGCGATAAAGGTTCAATAAATATCCCACTGTTGAGCACAGGCCTCCTCCCGTTTCTGAGTGAGTTTTGGAGCCGGGAAGAGTCCGCCACGCTGCTCCAATGCGGGAAGGCGGACTTTAACATATCGGACTGTATTTGACGTATCTTAATTATTTTATTTTCCACACTTCCTCTATATTGGAAAAAGAAACATGTAATATAAGAACAGAAACGATTGATTTGGGACTACAGATACTCGTAATATAGAGAGCCTTTTTATTTTCCAAATAATAATGTAAACAAAACACTACGTTTTTGGTAGAAATTCAGAGAAAGGCCTTCGAAATCTTGTAAGGCTTTGTATACAGACACAATAATAACAGCGTTCGAAGTTTTCTCCCTATTATTTTAGATATAAATTTCATCGTAATGCAGATTAATGCAGAAAATATGTACAAACATTCTACTGATGTGGCAAAAGTTTTTCGAATGATTATCAGCCGCGACAGTGACGTCAGACTTATATTTACTGGTGGCAGGATTACTATACAGGAATCCGTCTAGGTAGGTTGGTAACTCTGGGCCAGTTATTCTGCCGTGAAGCATGAGAGATAGTGTAATCACTGGGCATATGGGACTTAAGATCTGATGTCTCAGGGTGCCGAGCGAAGTGTCGCGGCACAAAGAAATGTTCTTTGTGACACAGACAAATTTGTTATAGGCAGGCGTTGCAGTTAAGATCAGGTGAAGGTTTTGCTCGTCTCATCACTTTATCCTAATAAAAAAAACGATATCAAAACATTACAAAATAGTAGCGATTTCTAATATTTTGCTTATGGGTGCAAATTTTTAATATTTCCTGGTTACCTGGTCCAATGCAAATATTTTATAAAATTATTTCTGTAACGCATGATTATTCATGGAATAGACTCGTAAAAGCGTCTTCGCGAATACATACGGCACTATGATATATTCCGCGCAGATGACAGTAACAGCTTATGATACTAACCAAAATTGCTACCGTGGTGGGGAACGGCAGGGCGGTCTTTTGATGACACCTCGTGACAAGTGACAAAGCTTCGAAATATATAACCATAATTGCATACATGGAAGGTTTAATTCACGCTTATTATTGAAACGCTAAAATGTTAAATTACCAAAAAGAAAACAACCCTGTATTTTCCATCTGTTATCTTGTCTTGATCCACCGCTGACAGTCGATGAGAATATTTTGTTTCAAACCAATTAAGCGAAAAAATATAGAATTTTCGTATAACCATATATGTAAAATGATGAAAGAATACTTCGTAGGCTGGTGGCAAAATGCTGTTTAAAATGTGTAAAAAATGGAAAAAAGATTGAAACGGGAACGTTTTGCGAATCGTTTACTGAAAATATATGTACATTGAAAATATGCAGTAACTACTTCGCAGTATGTGTTAAGGGATATTTTTATATCGCTTGGAGTCTATTAAATAAGTTGTGTTCCACAGCCGCATGCGCGCCAACCGTTGTTGCCGTAGCCGAAATCGTTAGTCCATGGAGCGATGAAACCATTGGCAGATCCTAAACCCGAGGCAGTGGCGGCGTGATCCTCGCTCACGATGCGCACGTCGCCATAACCACAGCCGTAGGTCACGGCACCGGCGCCAGCGGATGGCACCGCACCTTCCAGATACGCGGTGCCCAAGAATGGCAGCTGTCCGCCTACCGCTAAAATACCGTCGTACTCGTTTTCGGACACGACGGATACCCCACTGGGTGGAACGGGCGATGCGCTTTTGACTGCAAAACCTCCACCATCGGACGCAGCGACAACACCAGATTCAAAACCGGCTCCTCCAGCACATGTTCCACTTAGCCAAGGGACAGTGGAACCTGCGCCGCAAGAGCCAACGCTGTATGAATTTCGCAGCAAGCACTCACCGTACACATTCTGGAACGGAAAGAAGGATTAGGTATATTAATCTGCAACGACACGTCCGCCCGACGTCACAATCAGACTTTTCGACTTGAACCCTCTTTTTAATTCTTTCTACATTACCTGAATCAAAATTGTAACCACACACGTCAAAAGGATTATTGGAGCCGCCATTTCTTATTCGTTCCTGTCAGATGACTGAATACGTAATGACAACTTGGAATTTTTCTTTTATACTCAAACTCATGTTTCACTAATCGCTAAATACCAGAAAATTGCATCAAAGTGAACTTGCAAAAGTTTTGAACGTTACCACACGTGATGATAGCATTAGCAATACGAATATTCAATTCAAACTACCTATTGTCCATATCTTATGTCAGATGTCGTATGTAAATTTATGGCTGTTCACGATCCCTTCCCAATTTCTCACCCATTTCTGTCATATTAATTACAATTGAAAATAGTCATCGCCTTCAGAAATCACAACACAACTCGTGTCCAACATTTACCTGTGACATTTTTTGTCTATTAATTCATCATTATAATT
Source organism: Luehdorfia chinensis (assembly GCA_019845155.1). Classification (NCBI taxonomy): domain Eukaryota; kingdom Metazoa; phylum Arthropoda; class Insecta; order Lepidoptera; family Papilionidae; genus Luehdorfia; species Luehdorfia chinensis. The sequence goes on from JAHVAK010000028.1 coordinate 8,234, forward strand.
GTACAACGATTTCCCGTTGTTCGATGAAAAGCACGAGGATTCGGTAGAAGACCGGTTCAGATATAGAGTCGGAGACACGTAGACAGTCTTTACTTTACGACCACACTCAGAAACCGATATTTTTATGTTCCACTAAAATTACCTACGACCGAGACTCGGATCCAAGACTCGCGACCCAGCAGGACGGTGACCACTGAGCCACGCGATCTACGATTTTCTTTATTTCTGTCCTTTGACTTCATAATTCTAATTCGAGACTCGATTTTTTTAATGTGCATAAAGAAAAGTAATTTCTAATTCTTAACCTTTCACGAAGATTATCAAATAACATGATCCCGAGCAACTTGCAAGCCTATCCTTAATGGATGCAGTGAAATAAATAGTCCTAGGTAGAGCCCTGCACAGAAGTCCTGGCACCAGTTACTCTACATACTTTTGCATTTGATGTGCACTGATGATTGGAAATTATTGTGAATGAAGAAAATTTAATTGAAGCAAAATTAAAATGATTGCACGACGCGTCTTGTACGTTGTGAAACTGTACGTATTTCGAACAAAATTGTGATAAATTTGAGTATAAAAGCGTACGTACTCCTATATAATAAATTATGTCAATCAAACGAACAGAAAACAAACATGTCTGGGTTGGTCTTTCTTTCCGTGTTGGTGTGCTTTCAAGCATGCATGATGCAGGTAAAATTATATAATAAGTAATTATTGTTTTGTTGTAAATTAATTTTCTCACATTTTCTGTGATTAAAATGTTGAATTGTTACATTATCAGAATGTCTTCGGTCAGTGCCTCGGCGGTGGAGCCCTCCCTAACGGTTTATCGTTCAATTATGGAGCCGATTGCGGGTGTGGACGAGGATACGGCTCGGTAAACTCCCTGGGTAACGGTTACGGTCGGAGCACTGTGGAAGCCATTGGCGCATACGGGGGAACCGGTACGGGTGATTTAGACGTCGCTGGCGAGCTGCCGGTGGCCGGAACCACCGTCGTCGCCGGACAAGTACCGATAATAGGAGCCGTGCAGTTCGGTGGAGAAGTGCCGGCGGGCGGCGTGGTTTCTATTTTCGGCAAATGCGGTTGCGATTGTAGTGGTGTTCCAATGTTTTAATAAAATGTGTTGTTATTCCAATTGAAAAATAAACTTATAATTTTTGCTTATTTTGATTATTTTATTTAAAGAGCCTTTTGGCTTTGTTGCCATATTTACTACACCGTACTATGTTATACTTACTCTCCGTGCATGGCTTATGGCAATAAACTCTTCAATTATTCCGTTCCCTATAATAGAGTGGCAGCTGCCTGTTTCCAATAAGTCGTCCACATTATTCAATAAAAAACATGTTTTCTTATAGCTCGGGGTAAATAAAAGTTTTGAATAAATGTTAGATTCATTTTTATGCTTTATTTAGGACTTCATTTTAGGTGTGTTTCGCGTCTATACCCAGAGGTAATTTGGTGTATTTACGCGAAATTCAACACTGTTTTTCTACACTCTCTTTAGTCAAATGTTAAGTTTGCATAATGAGACTTTTCTTTGTATAAGTAGGTATAATAAAAGTAAATAACAAAGCTAAAGATGCCGAAACGGGAAACCGAACTCTTACTGTTGCCTGCGTACTTGCAAAATTTAAAGCGAGCGATAAAGGTTCAATAAATATCCCACTGTTGAGCACAGGCCTCCTCCCGTTTCTGAGTGAGTTTTGGAGCCGGGAAGAGTCCGCCACGCTGCTCCAATGCGGGAAGGCGGACTTTAACATATCGGACTGTATTTGACGTATCTTAATTATTTTATTTTCCACACTTCCTCTATACTGGAAAAAGAAACATGTAATATAAGAACAGAAACGATTGATTTGGGACTACAGATACTCGTAATATAGAGAGCCTTTTTATTTTCCAAATAATAATGTAAACAAAACACTACGTTTTTGGTAGAAATTCAGAGAAAGGCCTTCGAAATCTTGTAAGGCTTTGTATACAGACACAATAATAACAGCGTTCGAAGTTTTCTCCCTATTATTTTAGATATAAATTTCATCGTAATGCAGATTAATGCAGAAAATATGTACAAACATTCTACTGATGTGGCAAAAGTTTTTCGAATGATTATTAGCCGCGACAGTGACGTCAGACTTATATTTACTGGTGGCAGGATTACTATACAGGAATCCGTCTAGGTAGGTTGGTAACTCTGGGCCAGTTATTCTGCCGTGAAGCATGAGAGATAGTGTAATCACTGGGCATATGGGACTTAAGATCTGATGTCTCAGGGTGACGGGCGAAGTGTCGCGGCACACAGAAATGTTCTTTGTGACACAGACAAATTTGTTATAGGCAGGCGTTGCAGTTAAGATCAGGTGAAGGTTTTGCTCGTCTCATCACTTTATCCTAATAAAAAAAACGATATCAAAACATTACAAAATAGTAGCGATTTCTAATATTTTGCTTATGGGTGCAAATTTTTAATATTTCCTGGTTACCTGGTCCAATGCAAATATTTTATAAAATTATTTCTGTAACGCATGATTATTCATGGAATAGACTCGTAAAAGCGTCTTCGCGAATACATACGGCACTATGATATATTCCGCGCAGATGACAGTAACAGCTTATGATACTAACCAAAATTGCTACCGTGGTGGGGAACGGCAGGGCGGTCTTTTGATGACACCTCGTGACAAGTGACAAAGCTTCGAAATATATAACCATAATTGCATACATGGAAGGTTTAATTCACGCTTATTATTGAAACGCTAAAATGTTAAATTACCAAAAAGAAAACAACCCTGTATTTTCCATCTGTTATCTTGTCTTGATCCACCGCTGACAGTTGATGAGAATATTTTGTTTCAAACCAATTAAGCGAAAAAATATAGAATTTTCGTATAATCATATATGTAAAATGATGAAAGAATACTTCGTAGGCTGGTGGCAAAATGCTGTTTAAAATGTGTAAAAAAAGAGAAAAAAGATTGAAACGGGAACGTTTTGCGAATCGTTTATTGAAAATATATGTACATTGAAAATATGCAGTAACTACTTCGCAGTATGTGTTAAGGGATATTTTTATATCGCTTGGAGTCTATTAAATAAGTTGTGTTCCACAGCCGCATGTGCGCCAACCGTTGTTGCCGTAGCCGAAATCGTTAGTCCATGGAGCGATGAAACCATTGGCAGATCCCAGACCCGAGGCAGTGGCGGCGTGATCCTCGCTCACGATGCGCACGTCGCCATAACCACAGCCGTAGGTCACGGCACCGGCGCCAGCGGATGGCACCGCACCTTCCAGATACGCGGTGCCCAAGAACGGCAGCTGTCCGCCTACCGCTAAAATACCGTCGTACTCGTTTTCGGACACGACGGATACCCCACTGGGTGGAACGGGCGATGCGCTTTTGACTGCAAAACCTCCACCATCGGACGCAGCGACAACACCAGATTCAAAACCGGCTCCTCCAGCACATGTTCCACTTAGCCAAGGGACAGTGGAACCTGCGCCGCAAGAGCCAACGCTGTATGAATTTCGCAGCAAGCACTCACCGTACACATTCTGGAACGGAAAGAAGGATTAGGTATATTAATCTGCAACGACACGTCCGCCCGACGTCACAATCAGACTTTTCGACTTGAACACTCTTTTTAATTCTTTCTACATTACCTGAATCAAAATTGTAACCACACACGTCAAAAGGATTATTGGAGCCGCCATTTCTTATTCGTTCCTGTCAGATGACTGAATACGTAATGACAACTTGGAATTTTTCTTTTATACTCAAACTCATGTTTCACTAATCGCTAAATACCAGAAAATTGCATCAAAGTGAACTTGCAAAAGTTTTGAACGTTACCACACGTGATGATAGCATTAGCAATACGAATATTCAATTCAAACTACCTATTGTCCATATCTTATGTCAGATGTCGTATGTAAATTTATGGCTGTTCACGATCCCTTCCCAATTTCTCACCCATTTCTGTCATATTAATTACAATTGAAAATAGTCATCGCCTTCAGAAATCACAACACAACTCGTGTCCAACATTTACCTGTGACATTTTTTGTCTATTAATTCATCATTATAATTGTACAACGATTTCCCGTTGTTCGATGAAAAGCACGAGGATTCGGTAGAAGACCGGTTCAGATATAGAGTCGGAGACACGTAGACAGTCTTTACTTTACGACCACACTCAGAAACCGATATTTTTATGTTCCACTAAAATTACCTACGACCGAGACTCGGATCCAAGACTCGCGACCCAGCAGGACGGTGACCACTGAGCCACGCGATCTACGATTTTCTTTATTTCTGTCCTTTGACTTCATAATTCTAATTCGAGACTCGATTTTTTTAATGTGCATAAAGAAAAGTAATTTCTAATTCTTAACCTTTCACGAAGATTATCAAATAACATGATCCCGAGCAACTTGCAAGCCTATCCTTAATGGATGCAGTGAAATAAATAGTCCTAGGTAGAGCCCTGCACAGAAGTCCTGGCACCAGTTACTCTACATACTTTTGCATTTGATGTGCACTGATGATTGGAAATTATTGTGAATGAAGAAAATTTAATTGAAGCAAAATTAAAATGATTGCACGACGCGTCTTGTACGTTGTGAAACTGTACGTATTTCGAACAAAATTGTGATAAATTTGAGTATAAAAGCGTACGTACTCCTATATAATAAATTATGTCAATCAAACGAACAGAAAACAAACATGTCTGGGTTGGTCTTTCTTTCCGTGTTGGTGTGCTTTCAAGCATGCATGATGCAGGTAAAATTATATAATAAGTAATTATTGTTTTGTTGTAAATTAATTTTCTCACATTTTCTGTGATTAAAATGTTGAATTGTTACATTATCAGAATGTCTTCGGTCAGTGCCTCGGCGGTGGAGCCCTCCCTAACGGTTTATCGTTCAATTATGGAGCCGATTGCGGGTGTGGACGAGGATACGGCTCGGTAAACTCCCTGGGTAACGGTTACGGTCGGAGCGCTGTGGAAGCCATTGGCGCATACGGGGGAACCGGTACGGGTGATTTAGACGTCGCTGGCGAGCTGCCGGTGGCCGGAACCACCGTCGTCGCCGGACAAGTACCGATAATAGGAGCCGTGCAGTTCGGTGGAGAAGTGCCGGCGGGCGGCGTGGTTTCTATTTTCGGCAAATGCGGTTGCGATTGTAGTGGTGTTCCAATGTTTTAATAAAATGTGTTGTTATTCCAATTGAAAAATAAACTTATAATTTTTGCTTATTTTGATTATTTTATTTAAAGAGCCTTTTGGCTTTGTTGCCATATTTACTACACCGTACTATGTTATACTTACTCTCCGTGCATGGCTTATGGCAATAAACTCTTCAATTATTCCGTTCCCTATAATAGAGTGGCAGCTGCCTGTTTCCAATAAGTCGTCCACATTATTCAATAAAAAACATGTTTTCTTATAGCTCGGGGTAAATAAAAGTTTTGAATAAATGTTAGATTCATTTTTATGCTTTATTTAGGACTTCATTTTAGGTGTGTTTCGCGTCTATACCCAGAGGTAATTTGGTGTATTTACGCGAAATTCAACACTGTTTTTCTACACTCTCTTTAGTCAAATGTTAAGTTTGCATAATGAGACTTTTCTTTGTATAAGTAGGTATAATAAAAGTAAATAACAAAGCTAAAGATGCCGAAACGGGAAACCGAACTCTTACTGTTGCCTGCGTACTTGCAAAATTTAAAGCGAGCGATAAAGGTTCAATAAATATCCCACTGTTGAGCACAGGCCTCCTCCCGTTTCTGAGTGAGTTTTGGAGCCGGGAAGAGTCCGCCACGCTGCTCCAATGCGGGAAGGCGGACTTTAACATATCGGACTGTATTTGACGTATCTTAATTATTTTATTTTCCACACTTCCTCTATATTGGAAAAAGAAACATGTAATATAAGAACAGAAACGATTGATTTGGGACTACAGATACTCGTAATATAGAGAGCCTTTTTATTTTCCAAATAATAATGTAAACAAAACACTACGTTTTTGGTAGAAATTCAGAGAAAGGCCTTCGAAATCTTGTAAGGCTTTGTATACAGACACAATAATAACAGCGTTCGAAGTTTTCTCCCTATTATTTTAGATATAAATTTCATCGTAATGCAGATTAATGCAGAAAATATGTACAAACATTCTACTGATGTGGCAAAAGTTTTTCGAATGATTATCAGCCGCGACAGTGACGTCAGACTTATATTTACTGGTGGCAGGATTACTATACAGGAATCCGTCTAGGTAGGTTGGTAACTCTGGGCCAGTTATTCTGCCGTGAAGCATGAGAGATAGTGTAATCACTGGGCATATGGGACTTAAGATCTGATGTCTCAGGGTGACGGGCGAAGTGTCGCGGCACACAGAAATGTTCTTTGTGACACAGACAAATTTGTTATAGGCAGGCGTTGCAGTTAAGATCAGGTGAAGGTTTTGCTCGTCTCATCACTTTATCCTAATAAAAAAAACGATATCAAAACATTACAAAATAGTAGCGATTTCTAATATTTTGCTTATGGGTGCAAATTTTTAATATTTCCTGGTTACCTGGTCCAATGCAAATATTTTATAAAATTATTTCTGTAACGCATGATTATTCATGGAATAGACTCGTAAAAGCGTCTTCGCGAATACATACGGCACTATGATATATTCCGCGCAGATGACAGTAACAGCTTATGATACTAACCAAAATTGCTACCGTGGTGGGGAACGGCAGGGCGGTCTTTTGATGACACCTCGTGACAAGTGACAAAGCTTCGAAATATATAACCATAATTGCATACATGGAAGGTTTAATTCACGCTTATTATTGAAACGCTAAAATGTTAAATTACCAAAAAGAAAACAACCCTGTATTTTCCATCTGTTATCTTGTCTTGATCCACCGCTGACAGTCGATGAGAATATTTTGTTTCAAACCAATTAAGCGAAAAAATATAGAATTTTCGTATAACCATATATGTAAAATGATGAAAGAATACTTCGTAGGCTGGTGGCAAAATGCTGTTTAAAATGTGTAAAAAAAGAGAAAAAAGATTGAAACGGGAACGTTTTGCGAATCGTTTATTGAAAATATATGTACATTGAAAATATGCAGTAACTACTTCGCAGTATGTGTTAAGGGATATTTTTATATCGCTTGGAGTCTATTAAATAAGTTGTGTTCCACAGCCGCATGCGCGCCAACCGTTGTTGCCGTAGCCGAAATCGTTAGTCCATGGAGCGATGATACCGTTGGCAGATCCCAGACCCGAGGCAGTGGCGGCGTGATCCTCGCTCACGATGCGCACGTCGCCATAACCACAGCCGTAGGTCACGGCACCGGCGCCAGCGGATGGCACCGCACCTTCCAGATACGCGGTGCCCAAGAACGGCAGCTGTCCGCCTACCGCTAAACTACCGGCGTACTCGTTTTCGGACACGACGGATACCCCACTGGGTGGAACGGGCGATGCGCTTTTGACTGCAAAACCTCCACCATCGGACGCAGCGACAACACCAGATTCAAAACCGGCTCCTCCAGCACATGTTCCACTTAGCCAAGGGACAGTGGAACCTGCGCCGCAAGAGCCAACGCTGTATGAATTTCGCAGCAAGCACTCACCGTACACATTCTGGAACGGAAAGAAGGATTAGGTATATTAATCTGCAACGACACGTCCGCCCGACGTCACAATCAGACTTTTCGACTTGAACACTCTTTTTAATTCTTTCTACATTACCTGAATCAAAATTGTAACCACACACGTCAAAAGGATTATTGGAGCCGCCATTTCTTATTCGTTCCTGTCAGATGACTGAATACGTAATGACAACTTGGAATTTTTCTTTTATACTCAAACTCATGTTTCACTAATCGCTAAATACCAGAAAATTGCATCAAAGTGAACTTGCAAAAGTTTTGAACGTTACCGTGTGGTAACGTTCAAAACTGATGATAGCATTAGCAATACGAATATTCAATTCAAACTACCTATTGTCCATATCTTATGTCAGATGTCGTATGTAAATTTATGGCTGTTCACGATCCCTTCCCAATTTCTCACCCATTTCTGTCATATTAATTACAATTGAAAATAGTCATCGCCTTCAGAAATCACAACACAACTCGTGTCCAACATTTACCTGTGACATTTTTTGTCTATTAATTCATCATTATAATTGTACAACGATTTCCCGTTGTTCGATGAAAAGCACGAGGATTCGGTAGAAGACCGGTTCAGATATAGAGTCGGAGACACGTAGACAGTCTTTACTTTACGACCACACTCAGAAACCGATATTTTTATGTTCCACTAAAATTACCTACGACCGAGACTCGGATCCAAGACTCGCGACCCAGCAGGACGGTGACCACTGAGCCACGCGATCTACGATTTTCTTTATTTCTGTCCTTTGACTTCATAATTTTAATCCGAGACTCGATTTTTTTAATGTGCATAAAGAAAAGTAATTTCTAATTCTTAACCTTTCACGAAGATTATCAAATAACATGATCCCGAGCAACTTGCAAGCCTATCCTTAATGGATGCAGTGAAATAAATAGTCCTAGGTAGAGCCCTGCACAGAAGTCCTGGCACCAGTTACTCTACATACTTTTGCATTTGATGTGCACTGATGATTGGAAATTATTGTGAATGAAGAAAATTTAATTGAAGCAAAATTAAAATGATTGCACGACGCGTCTTGTACGTTGTGAAACTGTACGTATTTCGAACAAAATTGTGATAAATTTGAGTATAAAAGCGTACGTACTCCTATATAATAAATTATGTCAATCAAACGAACAGAAAACAAACATGTCTGGGTTGGTCTTTCTTTCCGTGTTGGTGTGCTTTCAAGCATGCATGATGCAGGTAAAATTATATAATAAGTAATTATTGTTTTGTTGTAAATTAATTTTCTCACATTTTCTGTGATTAAAATGTTGAATTGTTACATTATCAGAATGTCTTCGGTCAGTGCCTCGGCGGTGGAGCCCTCCCTAACGGTTTATCGTTCAATTATGGAGCCGATTGCGGGTGTGGACGAGGATACGGCTCGGTAAACTCCCTGGGTAACGGTTACGGTCGGAGCGCTGTGGAAGCCATTGGCGCATACGGGGGAACCGGTACGGGTGATTTAGACGTCGCTGGCGAGCTGCCGGTGGCCGGAACCACCGTCGTCGCCGGACAAGTACCGATAATAGGAGCCGTGCAGTTCGGTGGAGAAGTGCCGGCGGGCGGCGTGGTTTCTATTTTCGGCAAATGCGGTTGCGATTGTAGTGGTGTTCCAATGTTTTAATAAAATGTGTTGTTATTCCAATTGAAAAATAAACTTATAATTTTTGCTTATTTTGATTATTTTATTTAAAGAGCCTTTTGGCTTTGTTGCCATATTTACTACACCGTACTATGTTATACTTACTCTCCGTGCATGGCTTATGGCAATAAACTCTTCAATTATTCCGTTCCCTATAATAGAGTGGCAGCTGCCTGTTTCCAATAAGTCGTCCACATTATTCAATAAAAAACATGTTTTCTTATAGCTCGGGGTAAATAAAAGTTTTGAATAAATGTAACATTCATTTTTATGCTTTATTTAGGACTTCATTTTAGGTGTGTTTCGCGTCTATACCTAGAGGTAATGTGGTGTATTTACGCGAAATTCAACACTGTTTTTCTAACTTCTTTAATCAAATGTTAAGTTTGTATAATGAGACTTTTCTTTGTATAAGTAGGTATAATAAAAGTAAATAACAAAGCTAAAGATGCCGACACCGGGAACCGAACTCTTACTGTTGCCTGCGTACTTGCAAAATTTAAAGCGAGCGATATAGGTTCAATAAATATCCCACTGTTGAGCATAGGCCTCCTCCCGTTTCTGAGTGAGTTTTGGAGCCGGGAAGAGTCCGCCACGCTGCTCCAATGCGGGATGGCGGTCTTTTACATATCGGACTGTATTTGACGTATCTAACTAATTTTTTTTATTAACAGATAGGTAATTTTTGTATTATTAATATAATTATGTTGAACAATGACGTCAGACTTATATTTACTGGTGGTAGTATTACTATGCAGGAATCCGTCCAGGTAGGTTGGTAACTCTGGGCCAGTTATTCTGCTGTGAAGCATGAGAGATAGTGTAATCACTGGGCATATGGGACTTAAGATCTGATGTCTCAGGGTGACGGGCGAAGTGTCGCGCCACACAGAAATGTTCTTTGTGACACAGACACATTTGTAATAGGCAGGCGTTGCAGTCAAGATTAAGTGAAGGTTTTGCTCGTCTCGTCACTTTATCTATTATATAACCATTGTTGTATACATGGAAGGTTTAATTGCTGATATTACAATTACAGATACTGCCAAATTGGTATATTTTGCATGCTTCTACAGTATTATGTCCTATGGCTTATAACTGTGGGGATCCGCAGCTGGATTGGTAACAATATTTATTTTGCGAAAACAAGCATTTCGGGCAATCTTTAACTTAGGACCTCTCGAGTCGCTACGAGAACTATTCAGGGAGACATATATTGACACTTCCGTCGTTGTTTATTTTTGAAAATATTATGTACATACGGAAAAACATTAATTTATTTACCAAAGTATTGACTGTATCCTGTAGAATGGGTCGAGGTGACACGCTAGAGGTTCTTTTGTTTAGATTGACTAAAACTAGAAAAGTCTTTTCTTAGTAGATGTATAAAGTTTATAATAAAATTCCTAAAAGTGTAACACAAAAATCTATAATAGCTACTAAATTTATGATGTAATTTTTTTGTAATATGTAATCTGTAAATGACATTGTGTAATACTGGCATTGAAAAAGAAAGAACCCAGAGTTTCTTACCGGTTCATCTCTGAGAAGGTCATTTTTTGAACCGGTGTAGATTGAATAAAGAAATTTTGACTTTAATTCACGCTTATTATTGAAACGCTGAAATGTTAAATTACCAAAAAAAATCCACCTGTAACTCAATTAGATAAAGTAGGTGATATTATATTTTCTAATAATTTCATATCACCTACTTTCTTAATATAATCACGTGTTCGCCTAATTTTACGCGGGTTTAACCGCGAGTCACAGCTATTTTAATATTAGAAAGCCATAGATACAACAAACATTTGTGTTACATAATTTATTACGGAGGTCAATATCACTAGGTCATTGTATTAATATCTTGATTACTGTGCACATGTCATTAGTACGTACTGTAAAGTCACGTAATGTTGCACGGAATCGTTTTGCGCGTTCATCACGTTTTAATTTGCTCAAGTTGTTCTAGAGCGTTGATTTACCGCTTGTTTAGCTTTTCGCAATTTAAACTCTTTATTGGATTTATGACTTTAAAGAAGTACTTCTAGCAATCGTCGCATCATGAAATACCGCTATAGGGCTTTAAATTATATATTTCGTATAAAAAAATGCAGATAGGTGTCCGGCAAAGTAGAATACTGGTGGTAGGATTTCTATGCAGGAATCCGTCTAGGTAGGTACCACGCCAGTTATTCTTCCGTGAAGCAGTAGTGTGAAAACATTACTGTGTTTCGGTTCGAAGGGTACTGGGTACATATGAGACTTAACAACTGATGTCTCTGGGTGACGAGCGCAGTATGTTATCACACACAAATGTTCTGGATGACACAGCATTTGTTATGGGTATACGTTGCAATTACCATCAGGTGAGCGTTTTGCTCGTTTCGTCACTTTTTAAATAAAAAAAAAAGAATAACACTGTGAGTTAGATCAGTCAGGGCTTCGACATCAGATTGGAATTTATAATAAGACATAATCATAGCAGGCGAAGGCCTATGTTCAACCTGCTGGCCTGGTCTATGTGGACTAAGATAGGCTGAATTGATGATGATAGCACGCAAATATCCACCCCATTCAGCTTAATGTTTGCATGGACGAATTCGAGATGGGTCGCCAGAAATTTTAATTTCTTTAATTTAGAGTTAAAATAGCCAGTTATGGTTTACTTTCATATTAGTTTACTTTTAAAAGAAGTGTCATGCAAAGTAGAATAGCACCTACCTCTTTCCTACCGAGGTGTCGTAAGAGGCGACTAAGGTTATGTACGGACAGCCCTTATTCGTGCACAATAACACCATAATGTGTCTTTATTTGTCTGTTGTCACTATACTGCTCGTGGGAACGCGATGGGGAGTAAGAATTTTCGATGATGGGGAGAAAGAAAGTCACCCGGGGCGAAAAGTGGGCTCCGTGTGTGGTCTCTTTCTACTCCTTGTCAGTATATTTAAGTAAAAAATAACATTGTAAGGCTTTTTTTATTTGATAAAATGACGGAACCAGCAAAACGTTCACCTGATGATAAGTGCAGCGTCTGCCCATAGCAAATGCTGTTTCACCCAGAACATTTCTGTTTGATGCCACACTGCGCCCGTCACCCTGAGACACGAGTTCTGAAGTCTCATATGCCCAGTGATTACGCTAGCTGTCAGTGCCCTTCAAACCGAAACACAGTAATGTTTGCACACTACTACTTTACGACACAATAACTGGCCCTGGGGTTGTACCTACCTAGACGGATTCCTGCATAGGAATCCCTACCATCAGTAAAGGTCCGATAATAGTCAAAACTAATTAACTATTTAGATAGCAATACGATAATATTTAATATAAGATACGGATTGAAGGAGGGAGTAAACAAAAGTAAAGTTTCAGCCTATAAATGTCCCACTACTGAGCACAGGCCTCCTCTCATTTCTGAGAGGGTTTTTGGAGCTAGAAAGAATCCGCCACGCTGCTCCAATGCGGGTTGGCGGACTTCACATGTCTTCGAAATATTTTTTATTTCAGAGACATGCAGGTTTCCTCACGATGTTTTCTTTCACCGCCGAGCACGTGGTAAATCAGCACTTAAAATTGCAATTAACAATTTTAGTGGTGCCGGCACCGGGAATCGAACCCAGGTCACTCGCGTACTATGAAATTTAAAGCGAGCGCCTAGCCCCTGAGCTACCACGGCTTTCAATCCGTATCTTTCTTTAATTTTTCATCTTTTCTTTAATTTTTGATTTTGAAGAGAAGAAGCCGATATGAGGATTCATCTTGGGCTGGGCAGCGTTTGGGAAGCTTCGTCAGGTTTTCTCGTCGCCCATACCACAAAGCCTGAAGACGAAAGTCTTCGAACAGTGTGTTCTGCATGTACTCATCTATGGTGCCGAAACGTGGACGACTGCTCCATAAGCTCAAAGTCACTCAAAGAAATGGAAAGAGCTATTCTCGGGTTTTCTCTGGTGGATAAGATTCGAAATAAAGAAATCCGCAGGAGAACTAAAGTCACCGACATAGCCTATCAAGTTTTCAGACTGAGGTGGCAATGGGCTGGACACATCTGTCGAAGAAGTGACACACCCGTTGGAGTAGGCCGAGTCCTGGAGTGGAGACCGCGTTTCGGCAAACGTAGTGTGGGGCGTCCCCTGGCTAGATGGTGCGACGATCTGCTGCGGCTGGCAGCAACTGGATGCTGTGAAGCCGAGGATCGGGCTAAATGGCGCCTATTGGGAGAAGCCTATGTCCGGTAGTGGACTGCCGCAGGCTGATGATGATGATGATTATGATAAGGGATTCGGATCTAGTTGTGTTGTGATTGTCTCCGTGTTTCTGACACTGAATCCTAGCCTACCTCTGATCTTATCGCATCAGCGTTATATCGGGGGCTAGGTTGGAACGAGTGAGTGCCTCTGAGTTTGCGCGTACACTCATGTCACAAATTTATCCAGCGCGATTGATAGCTCTCGACAATATTCGATAGTTTTCGCCGTGGTCGAAATCGGTCAAGGAGAACATTTCATTTATTTATTGAGAAAACCAACATCATCATCATCATCATCATTACAGCCTATCATAGTCTACCGTTGAACATAGGCCTTCCCCATAGATTACCACAAAACACGTTCCTGAGCCACCTGCAAGGATTAGCAAGTTGAAGTGGCAATGGGCCGGCCATATAGCTCGTTGAACCGATAACCGTTTGGAATGAAAGGTTCTCGAGTGGCAACCTCGTACCGGCAAAGGCAGTGTAGGGCGACTCCCCACTAGATGGAGCGACGAACTGCACGGTTTTGCGGGAAGTCGATGGATGCAGGTGTCTCAGAAAACCATCAAAGATGACAAAAAATACTATTTAAAATAATTAAACATAAGTCCAATGCGAAGGCCAATACCAGGTTTTCCTTAATATAGTAAACGTATTTTTTGTATTCATTATAGTGATGAGTATTATAACATGGCAATTTAAGAATAGCGACCTAAATAGTACAGTTCTTCAATATAACTTATAAGATTATAATAAGTCATAAATGATACTATAGTAAAAAATTATGGTAAATTAAAGTTTATAGAAAAAGTAAATAACTATTCTGTTTCATAGTTAAGTATTGTACTAATAATTTCTCTTTTAAATAAATATTTTGTGGTAGAAAAGAGGTCTATATGACTGAATGCTTTATTGTACGTACTAGCCAGAGTAGTTACTTATTCAAAAAACTCAGTGCTCCCACTAATTAGTGGAATGGAGAGGTACATGAAGTAGGGTTGTGCGGCGATTGCGGCATGATGGATCGTGTTCCATGCGATTTCGGACTCGGGAAAGTCTCTACGCCCACAAAATACATCGAATAGTAAGCACGCACATATTGAAGTCTCACGCCTTTGTTGGTCAACGTTGACTTTGACTTTGGCTTTAAGGATTAATTATTAATCCATATTACGAAATTTCTAAACTGTAATATAAAGTTTTTGAACGAATGAATGGGAGGGATAAACATATAAAAAAGTATGATGGCGACTTTTGCACGGAGTACGAAAGGCTGCCAGAAGTCTTAAGTTGAAAAGTTAATTAAATTATTTTAAAGTTACTTCGAATCTTATTTTCTGGTAATCCCAAAACTTCAAAATTAGGGGGCTCGTCCGGGATATCAGTAAAATAACAAGAAGATTGTTCTGCGTGTTTTTGTGGTGATCCATAGCGACCACGCGGTAATTATAAAGAAAACATTTTGAAATCGGTACAAAGAAGCAATTTAAGATACAATGTCCGAAGACAAATCATCCCTTTTTTTTCTTTTCTTTTCTTTTTTTTAATTTTTTAAAAAACGAAAGCCCCACAGTAGGATTTCTCCTGTGTCGTGGGTGCGTTGTATAGTCATAAATTCCACATGCACAAACTCCCAGATCCCGGAACCACTATATGTAGGCCATACAAATATTTGTCCCGTGCGGGAATCGAACCCGCGAACCGCGGCGCAGAAGCCAAGGGCTTTGCCACTGCGCCAACCGAGCCGACAAAATTACATTCAATTTTGCCGATATAATTCTTAAATTTAACTCCACCGACAAAACATATTCGTCAGCAAAATGAACGCAAGACGTCGAAGATAACGCCTGAAATATTCGGCTGGTCGTCGCAACAGAAACTTTGGCACGTCCGACCGGCACGGTAGTTGTGGCTGAAGTCTGAAAAACCGTTCAAGACTTACAAATAATTAAGATGGGCTCTATTGGAAGAATTCCCTAAATCGATTAACAGCAAGGAGTTGCACGAGTTCATAGCGGCCCGCAAAATAAAAAGTACCGAAACATTTTACGAACACCTGTTAACTACGAGTATGAAAGAGTTGGGCAAACGTGTTAAGTTTCCGGATTACGTGGCAATACAGTACATCATTGACGGCGTACATGACTTTGAACCCAATAATGCGATCCTGTACGGCGCTAGTAGGAGAAAATCACGATACACGAGAACATGAAAAGAAAAATCAAAAAACGGCATGTTAATACGATCAAGTGTGGTGAAGTGATCATGTCGCCAGAATTTACACAAAAGGCGCTGAAATGCTTTCGCTACAACACATTTGGTCATATGGGGATAGAATGCAAGGCGCCAATTTCAAATTGATGATTGAAATTCATGATAACCATAAGGCGGCAAAAGATATCGAAAATCGACGTGCGTTGATTTCACCGAAAGGGGGTGTTGCGGACTCGGAACAGGAAGACAATTGCACGGGATGTAACCCATTGTCCTCACATCTCTGCATTAATACTGCAGCTTAGGCCTAAACTGGAGGTATCTGCGTGTAACTCTGTAGGTCGTTTTGGATTAAATATCTTTAACACTAGCCTACTTCCTAATTTCTCTTTTAAAATATTAAATGAATACTTGTGTTCCTATTCAAAAGTAAAGCTTTGATCGTTCTTTTTTTTATTGGATCATTTAATGAAACTAGTAAAACGTTCACCTTGATAAATCTAAATCTCATATGCCCAGTAATTTCGCTAGCTCTCAGTGCCCTTCAGACCGAAACACAGTAATGTTTGCACACTACTGCTTCTTGGCAGAATAACTGGTCCTGTGGTGGTACCTACCCTGACGGATTCCTGCATAGGATCCCACCACCAGTAAATCCATCTGCTATGTTCAACACACAAACACAATTATTTTTTTGGTATTTATATATATCATAGATAGTTTATCAGATTACGGAATACTTTTATTTGTCATATTTATTTGCACTGGTATGTGGCACATTCGCCGAGCACTAGAATACTTATACCGTATTACTCAAAGTAACTATTCTACGAATTATTCGTAAAAACGTCCTTAAACAGTTTCTATACGACATGAGTATATAACAGCTGTCCCTAACAGTACACTACACTACCAGAGGAAGTATCACATGGAAGGTCCAAGACAACACAGAAAAAAAATACAATGAGTACAAGAGGGAAGGAGTGAATGCGAGGAGTCCGAAAAAGACTTCGGGGAAAGAGCGAAATGAAGAGAAATGATTACGAAGTCTGACCCAACCATCATGTGGGATACATCACCAGAAAGAGAAAGAGAGAGAGAGAGAGTGTAGAATAAGCTACAAAAAATAAGAACGTTCGTAAAATATATTTTCTGTATCCATTCCACAACGGGCAACATTATTTCAACGTCGAGTTTACATAATACTATAGGTAAACTCCACGCTGAAGTAAAATGAAAGCCTACATGAATTCGTATTTGAGAGGTGATTAATTTTTCACGTCTCAAACTCGTCGTGGGTACCTTGAAAGCATGCAAATTTGCTAGAGGGACCTTAAGCAGTTTGTTACATAGCTACAAGCGTATAAATCCTTACATACTTACATTTCCGTAGCTAAATTTACAAAGGGACGTTATTCGAGCATTTCAGGGAAAGACGCAGCTATGGAGGGATTAAAAATTTAATATCAAGCTTTAAACCAGGTAACACTTTTTGTTAAGTTAGACTATAATCGACATAGATATAACGAGGTTAAGTAATAGTTAAATGTGTCTGTCTGATAATTTTCCTTAATAATGTATATTTACGTTTATAACGGAGTTCGGAGTACGTTTATACGGGTCTCGGTTTTTTAAAAGTTTGTATTAATATTCAGTCCTTATGCAGCCTTGTTGATGTTGGGACAGGACCGAATCATTGTTTGTAATGATGGTCAATGTCTAATAATGCCGACACGGCAACCTGGCGAAGGTCAGGGGTTCACTTCGGCGTATATCCCTACATATATGGGGTATAACAGATCGCTTTATTTTTAAGAAGGTGTGGAAGTACGTGAAGAATTTTTTTAATAGGAGAAAGTTACGAGACGATTAAAACGTTCACCAGATGTTAACTGTAACAATAACAAATGCTGTGTCACCCAGAACATTTCTTTTTAAGTCTAATATGCCCAGTAATTATGCTAACTTTAATGCCCCTTAAACCGAAACAAAAGAGTAGCTAAGAGTCGATTAATCGAAATGCCGCAAAAATCTCAAAAACGCCGGAACGATATATAGACCTTTGATGGATCTTGACGTCAAAGGTCATTCGAGATTTACAAAGGCCGGTTTTCTTTTCAGATGGCACACATTATTGTTTCTTTTGTATTATATATAGGTACATAATGTATATAATATAAAATAAATAATATTCTTTTTCGATAGTGATCCAAGCCGAGGTTTTGTACCTCCTTCACAGGGGCCCTTGGGTCCTACGAGCCCCCCCCCCCCCCCCCGTTAGTCGGATACTTTTTTATTCGTTTTCAGGTGGTCGAAGTACAGCGCAGCAGCGGGCGGTAGCAACGCCTCTCGTCAGCAGCGACGTTGTTCTTCTTACTCGCGGGCCTTCTGCTCGCGAGTCTCTATAGACGAAGCAATAAAAGCCATATGGCTATTTGCACACTACGCTTTCAAAAAAATAAAAGACGTCAAAGGTGCCATACGTGAGGTACAGGGATCGCCAACCCGCTTGCCAAGCGTGGTGATTACGGCAAACCCTATCTATTTGGGAGTGGCCCATGTTCAGCAGTCGACTATTATCCGACTGATTACAATGATGACTCGGATTGTATGATATGCTTTTCTGCTTGACAATCAGACTTTTATTGATGGCATCTTCAACCTTTGGAAGAAATATAACTAACGCGTAGCAAAGCAAAGAACATCAGTAAGTCAAGTTTGAACCACGATGATGACGCCGTTAAAGTGTATGGTTGGATTTTACTCGTAAGTTATGACTCACCACAGGTTCAGCGATGACATAAAACATCAAGAGAAACCTTACAGGTCTTTGATTTTTTATTTGATAAAAGTGTCGGAACAAGCAAAACGTTCACCTTAAGGGAAGTGCAACGTCTGCCCATAACAAATGCTCTGTCACCCAAAACATTTCTGTGGTGATACCATACTGCGTCCGTCACCCAGAGACATCAGTTCTTAAGTCTCATATGCCCAGTGATTACGCTACCTCTCAGA
This sequence comes from Luehdorfia chinensis, assembly GCA_019845155.1. NCBI lineage: Eukaryota > Metazoa > Arthropoda > Insecta > Lepidoptera > Papilionidae > Luehdorfia > Luehdorfia chinensis. The sequence goes on from JAHVAK010000028.1 coordinate 27,058, forward strand.
GCTCTTCAAATCGAAACACAGTAATGTTTGCACACTACTGCTTCACGGCAGAATAACTGGCCCTGGGGTGATAACTACCTAGACGGATTCCTGCATAGGAATCCTACCACCAGTAAAGTAAGTTAGCGAAATTAATATGTCAAATGTAATGTGAATCTGCAAAACTACAAATTTGTGCAATATTACGTGTCTTTAGAATTAACAAGTAATCAAATTTGCACTGTAATAATGTTATTAACACATTGGTACAGTGATATAAAATCAGCGTAACTCATTATTTGTAATACAGATTTATTGCTTATTATTACTAGCTAATACCCCGCATACGTTGCAATGCCTCTTTAATTTTTTTGTAATTTGTAAGATGTAGGTGTACCTACCTATATATACAATACCGTCTAGGTAGGTACCACCCCAGGGCCAGTTATTCTGCCATGAAGCAGTAGTGTGCAAACATTACTGTGTTTCGATAGGCACTGAGAGCTAGCGTAATTACTGGGCATATGAGACTTAAGTACTAATGTCTCAGGGTGACGGGCGCAGTGTGGTGTCACGCAGCAAATGTTCTGGGTGGGCAGACGTTGCACTTACCATCAGGTGAACGTTTTGCTCGTTCCGTCACTTTAATAAAATAAAAAAAAACATTTACGCATATAAAATAAATAAAAGACAACGATTTTTCTCCCTATTGCCAACTGCAACTGGTGGTAAGATTTCTTTGCTTCTATCCGTCTAGGTACATAGTTACCACTGCAAAGCCAGTTATTCTGCCGTGTAGTGAGTTAGAGCTTGTGTAATTAAATAAATTACTGGGCTTAGAGATTTAAAAACTGATGTTGCAAGGTGACGAGCGCAGTGCGGCGCCACACAGAAAAAAAGTTGCTTCACGATTAATTTAACGTTGCATTACGGGTAGTAAGAGTCTTATACAGGAATCCGTCTAGGTAGATACCACCGCAGGGACAGTTATGCCTACTACTGTGAAGCAGCAGTGTGCAAACAACTACTGTTTAAAGGGCACTGAGAGATAGTGTAATTACTGGGCACATGAGACTTAGGCACTAATGTCTCAGAGTTGCCAGCGCAGTGTGGTGGCACACATACATGTACTGGGTTACATAGCATTTGTTACGAGCAAATGTTACACTTGCCAAGAGGTGAACATTTTGTTCGTCTCGTCATTTTCACGTGAAAACCAATTGCCGTGGATTCGTACGACTACTAACGTAATGCGACGGCTTATCTTTGATGCTAAAAAAATGCAATCAAACGTTTAGATGCATTAATAATAATTTATTATTATTTTGTCGCATTTTATGTAATTATCTATGAATTCATACATTTATATCCCAACCAGAAGAGACTATGGGAATATCCAATCATACTCGTAATAATAATAAAGTGTATTTACTTTCTCTTCACAATTAAGACTAATCATAAAGGTACATTAAAATAAAACTTATCACTGAAAAGAGTTTTCATTCATTTGTTTTTTTATCTGTGTTTTTTTTAATTGATGCGGCTGGGATTTAAAGGCCAGGCCCGCGGAGTAGTAGTCAAACACTCAACAAACATTATCAGTAAAGTGATAAAAACATAAAATTAAATAAAATTTAACCAATTCCATGTCACTTTGAGTAAGTCTAGCAAGGTAAGAAGCTTCGTGAGTTTGTCATTTTCAATCAACAACTTTTGATTAAACACTTTTCATTTCGTTTGACATTATCGTGATAGCGGGCTTTCAATTAAACATCGTATTTATTATGAGTTGTTTAGCTGTAAATATTATGTAACTGTACCGTCAAATGTAGCCTGGTTAACTCAGGTGCGGGAAGTTTGCCTTAAATTGTATAACAACCCGAGTTCGAACCCCGTTTATTGCCATTTTAAACAACAATTACATACATACATACATAAGATCACGACTGTATCCCATAAGGGGTAGTCAGAGACTGGGTACTCACTGCAAAAGCAGATGACTGCCACAATCCACGTTTCACCAAAACAATATAATGCACTTGGTGTGATAGGTGGTGAGCCCATCGCCACCATGCGCTTCTGGGTGCGCAGGGCAGTTTTATTCCTTACTCGCCTTTACGAGATCCATTGGATGAGATGGAGTGGTAGTATTCTTTTAACGAGCCGCCACCACACGGGTAAACAATAATTAACAACCTGATTTACGAATATTGGTATTTTTTTAAATATAAAAACGATATTTCATACCAGGTCTTGATACGATATTGAAACGATATTTCATACCTACAGATTGGGTACGTTTTAGAGACATAAATTGCACAAACACCTAAACTCGTAACAATTATCTATAAGCCATACAAATAATTGACGGGTTCGTGAATCGAATCCGCGACCTGTTGTTATTGCACAATTGTCAAAAACTTAGTACTGGTGGTAGAATTTCTGAGAGCGTAGGTTATCTGGGCATATGAGACATAAGAGATACTTGAAAATTCAATATGCAGATTCTGTGACTCAGAACATATTTTTGTGGCACCATACTGGTACCAGTCTGGTACATTGAGACGTCAGTTCTGTAATCTCATACTCCTAGTAATTACATTACCTAATATTAGCCGTGTAATAGCGGCGTAAGAGAACCTCATATTAGCCGCGTGGTACCACCACATCCTATCCCGTGGGTGTCGTAAAAGTCGACAAAGGGAAAATAAAAATCTGGAGATGGGCAGCAGCATTTTCCTGGAATATGTTAATAAATAAACAGCGGTTGCCAACCCGCCTGCCAAGCGTGTTAACTATGGCAAAATCCACTAAAATGATAGCTACAATCTTTTGTGGCAATCTATGGGGGAGGCCTATGTTCAGCAGTGGGCTGAAATGATAATGATGTTGATGATGATGAATTTCCTTGCCTTGGTGGTGGTAGGATTCCTATGCAGGAATCCGCCTAGGTAGCTACAACTCTAGGGGCAGTTATTCTGCCGTGATACAGTAGTATGCAAACTTTACTGTGTTTCGGTTTGAAGAGCACTGTAAACTGGTGAACTCTCAGTGCATATGAAACTTAAGAACTGATGGCTCAGAATGATGGGCGCGGTGTGATGTCAAACAGTAATGTTCTGGGTGACACATCATTTGTTATGGGCAGACATTGAACTTACCATGAGGTGAACGTTTTGCACGTTACATCACTAATGGTTGGGCTGATCCAGAAAATGGCTAGTCCAGTATGCAGCGTGTGAGTGCTGTAAAGCGCTCGAAATGTCGTGTATTATTTCAAAAACAAAGCATACCACTGCAATTAAAAAATAATAATTAAAAGCTGAAGGTACCCCGCCTTAAATATGACATTAGGACGTCATAGATCTCTGTACTTCCGTGACAATAATTGCCTTAAAGTGCTCGAAACAACGGATAATAATTAGTTAAAAAAAGATGATAAAATCCACGAAATTTAGATTTATTAAATATTTAATATTCGCGTTAAGAAAAATATAAATAATTAAAACAAGGTTTATATATAAAATATAAACATAACTAATAATAATGCCATAAATAATAAAAAAATAATAAAAGGAAATATATATTTTATTAAAATAATAATAAAAACTAATAAAATAGATAAAAAATCGAAATAAAATGAGAGAGATAGCGACCATGTATTAAAAGTTGTTAAGGACAGCGTGTCTTGCCATCAAATGAAGTTGGAAGGGTACAATAGATGAACGGAGTAAGCTACAAATTCGATCCGTCCTAAAATAAATTGCTACGGCGGGCAGGCATTTGAATGAAAAAGAGAATGACGACTAAAGCCATTAAATGAAATTTGTGAAGAAATTCAAAACGATTGGAAATTTTTTTTAAATTCTTATTTTTATAATTTTCATTTATTTTAAAACAATGTTCACAACAGGTTTTCACCCAACTCAGTCACTCCATCAGACCCGAAAACCAAAAATTTATGTTTTTGCACTAATGTTGGCTTCGGCTGGGATTCGAACCCAGGGACTGCGGCGTTGAAGTCAGTTATCTGATCACTACGTTACGTGGTCGTCTTATTAAAATTTAAGAGCCGTGGTTGCTCAGGAGCTAGGCCCTAGCCTAAAATTTCATTGCATGCGTGCAAACTGGCTTCGATCCCCGGTGTTGTTACTAAAATTGTTAGTAGTTATATTAAGTGCTGATATACCTCGTGATACGGCGAAGGAAAATAACGTTAGGAATCCTGCTCATCTCATACATGAGAAATTAAATATTTCGGCGATTGCAGACGACTGGGAATCTATTGATTACGCTATGATTTTTACTGGTGTTAGGATACCTATGTAGGAATCCGTCTAGATAGGTACCACCCCAGGGCAGTCATACTGCCGTGAATCAGTAGTGTGCAAACATTACTGTGTTTCGGTATGAACGGCACTGAGAGGTAGTGGTGTAATAACTCGGCATATGTGACTTAAGAACTGATGTTCTGGGTGTGCCCGTCACCCAGTGTAGTGCCAACCAGAAATATTCTGGGTGACACAGAATTTGTTATGGGCAGAGGTTGCACTTACCACCAGGAGAACGTTTTGCTCGTCTCGCCACCTTATCCAATAAAAAAAAGAAAGTGTGTTTGACTAAAAATTACCCACTATTCTCAGACCAAGAACAACTATTTGTAAGTCTTGCACAAACATTTTAATCCATTCCGTGACCCATTCTACTCTATTTTAGTCGGTGAGGGATAACCTAGCTGGCAAACATTATGATTTAATATACACACCGGCACAATTAGCGGAACGTTAAAAAAGGCAGAGTATAGAAATAATAACGTGTATAATAAAACAAAAAATAATCAGACTTTAAGAAGTTTTTAATGAAATTTTATTAAAAATAAACAATTTAAAAAAAAACAACTTATTTCTCTATTTTGCGGGAGCACAAACAACGTTGTAAATTAAAGATTACTAAGATTTTACATCCCCCTCGTGCTGTAACTAATGTTTCTATCCTTCTCGGCATGCTGCGAATTATTTTATCTATTGTATATTAGGACAAGCTCAGCCACTCTTTAAGTAATGCGTTTTACAGTTTCCTCGGGTTTTTGGGGGGTGGTATTCTGGATTTAACTTTAACAATTCCCAAACATGCTCTATAGGATTCTTGCTGGCCACTGCATCACTGTTTTACCCACATGGTTTAGATTCGTGGACCGTGTGGCGTAGTGGTTAGCGTACCTGACTTCTGCGCCACCGGTCCTGGGTTCGATTCCCAGCCGGAGGTAACATTTGTGCAAAAACACAAATTGTTGCTTTTCGGGTCTGGTTGAGTTGTGCATGTGAAATGTATGTTTGTAAAACGCACCCACGATACAGGAGAAAATCCTACTGTGGGGCTTAATTTTTAAAAAAATAAAAATAAAAAAAAAATACATGGACTGAGTGAGCACTGTGAGCCCGAGCATTATCCTGCATCAGAATAAAGCCAGCATAATTATAGGAGGCAAATGGCACTACGTGTTATTCTAAAATATCCCTGATGTACCTATCATCAATCATATCTCCCCGTCCGACCATCACTAACTCCGTACGAGCTCCGAAAGTTATCTCTCCCCACACTATAACTAAGGGGCGCCATATGCCACCGTTTATTCCAAATTAGTTTGAATGTATCGTTCTCTTTTGCGTCTCCATTTCTCTGCCTTCCATCGATCTAGTTTACGAGCACTCGACACTCGTTAGTGAAAAGTACCCGCCATCATTCCCGCAGTCATTGGTTTATGTCCCAAAAACGATGTTCGCGTGCAAAGTTTAAGTGATGTAAAACGATGGTGTCTGTCAAGTTTTGTTGCTTTGGCCGGTACATACGAACCTATGCCCACTTCTTCAAATCCTCTGCGAACTGTACGCACGCTCACTCGAACTCCTCGCATAACTTCAAGCTCAATTCGGGCCTGCACAGCATTTACCCGCGTGTTCCTGCGAGCACGCAATTGTTGAAAACGGTCATCGCCCCTCGAAGTGCACCGTCAGTCAACCTGTACCGTCGAATACTGCGATGAATCGTTGAAATTGATTGCTGCAGTCATTTCAACTAAGGTGCCTACTATCGACACGAAAAAAATAACTTCTACCAATAAAATTGAAAATTTACCGAACTTATATAACTTTTAAATTGCTCCTGAGACCGAGCTCGAACCACTAACAAATCAGTATTACCGGGTAACAGAAACAAATTGATGAAAAAAAATGACTGCCGCCTTATGTTCCATTTTTTAATTAAAGTTCTGAACAAAAAGGTAACATAACTGGCCAGTCTTTTATGAAATATTATCAAAAATAATGTTTTTTTTTGAGTTCCGCTAATTGTACCGGGGTGTTTATTTATTATATTTCATGTGCAAGAAGTAAATGTAATGAAATGGTATCTATACATGTATATAAAAATCGAGGGTCTATGATTTAGCAATAAAGATTTTTTCTTAATCTTATATCAGTTAATTTGTAGGAATTCAAAACTCAAACACGCGTTGTTAAATTGTTTGTCCGTCTGTCTGTTTAAAAATACAAATATATCATTGTATGAAATGGAATACTATAATTATATGCATACACAAAAAACTATTGAACACTGGCATGGTCGCATTCAGCGGATAGTATTACATAACATTGCATGACACATGATATACAAATCCCGCTTCCTTATGCGTAAACAACTTATGACACGTTTGTCTAAAATACCAAAAAAAAATATAAATATAATTTTGGAAATTTTCGAGAATATCTTGTGCCTATTCACACCAGTTTTGAAAGACGATATGATAACGATTACGAATTATGCGTCGTTTGTCTGATGGTAAGTGCAACGTCTGTGTATAACTGCTGCTGTGTCACCCATATAAAAGTTCTAATATAAATATCTGTTGCTTGTTTTATTATTTCTTTTTAGGGAAACTTCAAATATCGTCGACCTTTTTTATAAAATCTGTCCAAAAGTTGTTTTACTTATTTTATTAAGAAGGTTAAGTGTATCGTTGTCGTGGTCCTTTATAATGTTATAAAGTTTTTTATTGGATAGGACTACGAAACGAGCAAAACGTTCACATGATGTAAAGTGCAACGTTTGCCCATACCAAATACATTTCTGTGTGACACTACACTGCACCCGTCGCCCTGAGACATCAGTTCTTAAGTCTCATATGTCCAGTGATTACGCTAGCTCAAAGTGCCCTTCAAACCGAAACAAAGTAATGTTTGCACACTACTACTTCACAGCAGAATAACTGGCTCTGGGGTGGTACCTACCTAGACTGTGCCTTTCTGCATAGGAATCCTACCACCACAGTGCGCAATACCCAGACTACCCTGAGCTAAGACAACTATCTTAAGCCATAAGAGTATTTTTTCCGGGCGGGAATTGAACCTACAGCGCCAACGAATGAAGTATGGTGGTACATCTCATTGTGCATAGCTGATATATCCGTCTATCATTTAAAATTTTACTAATGGACAGAAATTATGCAAGAGAGAGCTACACTGGAATTAGAATGGAGAGAGGTACATTATCTGATTCCCCGCCCCGATAGTTCGGCGTACAGCGAGATTACATCCTTACGAGGTTGATGTGCAGGTCCCGTCCTAAACATTTCGCATTTCCGTTTTTGATACGCACAGTGAAAAAGTGGAACTCCGTGCGCGTGGGACTTCCTCGACTACTAGGCAAGAGATAAGATAAGAGAAGCCACATCGCCACTTAATGCCAGGTGTGATCAAACGTTGGCCTATTTACAATAAAAAAATAGATGCCCATAGCACATAAATAGTATGACGCTGTTGCGTTTTTTACGGAATAGCATTTAATTTTTTTTCACGACGCCCCACTGTAGGATTTTCTGCTGTATCGTGGGTGCTTTTTACAGGCATTAATTTGACATGCACAACACAACCACTACCCGAAAAGCAACAATTTGTGTTTTTGCAGAAATGTTGACTCCGGCTGGTAATCGAAACCAAGAACCAGGGGCATAGCAGTTAGGTACGCTAACCACTACGCCACGCGGTCGCGATAAGTCCTCAGGGTTGGCAACAAACGTATTATAGTGATCGTTATTGAGATGGAATTTAGGTGTTCATAGGTTACAATGACTCCTTAAGCGTACATATGCGTCAAATTTGTGAACTTGTGGAGTCTGGTCTGCTTGATTTTGCAATACACTTTGTCGATGCCAATATATAGGAAATAATTAAGATTAAAAATTACACAAAACCTGTGGAGTTTATTTAGCCTGTTTCTTCTCTTCTTCTTCTTCGTCAGAACAACCTCATATTATTATAACAACGACCGCCGCAAGTATGCACCACGTATGTATGTATGTTTACTCTAAAAAATACTGTCTTGTGTAATGCGTTCATGCGTTGACTACTAAAAAAAACAAGAGAGATCACGAAATCATAACAAAAGAAGTAATATAAAATATTGGACTCATCGATTTTTTGAAACAATATTATCGTAATTATTTGCAAACAACAAGATGTATAAGGTAAACAGCTCGCGATCAAAGATCAGCAATATAGAAGCGCTACTTTGATTCATTGAACTAATGATATAAGTAATATTGAATATTTTAACTAATTTTAAAAATCTTCCCTTGCTATATAAATCTCTTATTACTTATATCAATTCAATTTTTGATTCCCATCAAATGAAATTCAATGTAAAACAAAGGATAAGACATAAATACATAATGTTTTATGACGAGTTGTAACTTGTTACAATTTTTAATTTTTCGAAAAATGTGATGGAAAATGTATTTATTATATGAAGATAATTCCATATGGGTCCTGTATGGAATTATTTTCATGTAATAAATCCCATAACAAATTTAAAATTAGCATATCAGGTAAATTAAAACTTTCGAAAGTGTATAATTTATTAAGCAGACATATTTCTTTACCATTTAACAGTTTCGACGTTACAATTCATAACGTTAGATTGTCTACTTAGAATATTATCATATATTAACGAAGGCCAGTAGCATTATGCTGCTTTATGTTGATTTTCCGTAATAGCATGGTCCTACTTTGGTCGAGCCGATCCATTTACATATTACAGCATATGCTTCATCGTTGCGATGAGAACCTGCGCGACAGTCACATACGATGGAGAACCTTATCTTCACTTCTTTCTTAAGCAGATTAGAAATGGCTCTTCTATCAATCGGTGGGTCATTGGGCGAAGCTAGTCCTTAATACATTCTAGCCAAGAATAAACATCGAAAATGTTCAATAACCGACTTCAAAAAAAGAGGAGGTTCTCGATACAGTCACACCTTTTTCAGAGTAGGCAGAGGCCACACGTAGCACACCATCTGACTCTCGGCGGACCTCTACACACAGCGGAAGACGTAGAGGCCGCAGCCACAATCTTTAACACCACAATAGCGGAGGCTAACACTGCGGCCTCCACAACTATACCACCTTCAGGAAGCCGAGAGCAGCTACCTCCATCGCTGCGCGCCATGCTAAACAAGAAGCGCGCACTCCGGAAGCTCTGGGCCCGCACAAGATGCCCTAGGATTAAAAGCGAGCTCAACAGCCTGTCCGAGAGGGTGTCAGAAGAGGCACGCAACCACAGAGGGGTGCAGTGGGAGCAACGGATAGATGCGGCAGGCGATGATCGCACGTCGCTCTACCAACTCAATCGCGCACTCTCTCGGACAAAAACTCCCGTCTGCCCGTTGTTCAACAAAGACGGCGGACGTTGTTACGAGGCCATCGACCGGGCTGAAGTACTAGCGGAACATCTGGAAGAAGTCTTCAGTCCCAACCCCAAGGATGCCAATCTTATAGAGCACTATAGCGTTGTTGAAAGCCGCGTACAAGAGCTCCTGTCCGACGCTATCTCGCCTCTACCGGGTGATGTCTTTATCTCCCCGGCGGAGGTTAAGAGGGCTATGCGTCGACTCCCGGTGCGGAAGGCGCCCGGGAACGACGGGATCACTAATGCCGCCATCAAACAGCTGCCAAGGAGAGCTATTGTCACCATGGCACGGCTGTTCAACGGGGTGCTCCGAACAGGACACTTTCCTACTGTATGGAAGACAGGTAAGGTGATCGTGTTGCCGAAAGCTGGTAAGGATCGGCGCCACCCATCGAGCTACCGACCTATCACGCTGTTGCCGCACATCGCCAAGCTGTTCGAGCGGCTGTTGCTGAGACGAACTCGCCCGTGCATACCGCTACGGGCTGAGCAACACGGGTTTCGCAGCGGCCACTCCACAACAACTCAACTAACCCGCGTGCTACACTACATGTCGGCTGAGAAGAACCGCGGCCGACAGACGGCGGGGGTCTTTCTCGATATAGAGAAGGCCTTTGACCGGGTGTGGCACGACGGGCTGTTTTTTAAACTCATCACCAATTCTACACTGCCTCAAGCGATAGTGCGGCTTATAGCGTCGTATCTCGATGGGCGGAAATTCTACGTATGTGTCGAGGGAGCTAGCTCGGCAACACGATCCATACAAGCAGGAGTACCTCAGGGCGGCTGCTTATCTCCAATTCTGTACGCGGCATACACCGATGACATCCCCACACTGGAAGGTCGCCTCCAGGAGGGTGCAGAAGATGTCATGTTGGCGCTGTTTGCAGATGACAGCGCCTATTTTGCGTCGTCTCGTCGGGCCGAACTTGCCATTAGCAAGTTGCAACGGCTGCTGGACCTACTGCCGGAGTGGCTAAATAAGTGGCGGACTGTTGTCAATGTAGACAAAACTACCGCCCTTATCACTCTCCGGCCTCGCAAGAGGACAACACTCCGGCTCTGCGGGCAGGACGTAGAGTGGTCGACGGCCGACAAATACCTAGGGTGCATCATTGACCGCTCGCTGCGCATGGTACCTAACGTGGATTTGTTAATCCGCAATACCAGGGGCCCGCGAGCGGTCCTCCGGCCAGTACTGGCGTCACACCTGCCGACCCGGGTTAAGATGGCCGTCTATAAAACCTACGTCCGCTCCAGACTTACTTACGCTGCACCTGCCTGGTACGCACTGACCTCGGCAACGCAGCGTAAAAGAATCCAAGCCCAGCAGAACCTCGCGCTACGAACAATCGTAGGAGCAGGTCGCTACGTCAGAAATGACGTCATAGCCCGGGACCTCAATATCGAAACCATCATCGAATTCGTTACCCGGGTGGCGCGTCGGCTATTCGACAGAGCCGACAATGGGCCGCACGACCATCTGTGCGGCTTTGCGCCCCTTCATGCCAGACCACCAGAAGGGCGACCGCTCCCGCGCGAGTTGTTGCTGCCGCCGCCGACCGCCCAAGGGGGCCAGAGTCGAGCGGCAGGCCCGACGACCGCAGGGGAACGCCCGTGACGACGCACCACGGTGTATAATTCCTTTAGCTTCGTTGACTTGTGTTCTCAGCAAGTTAATTTTTCCTATAGCAATTTTTCTTCAGTGGTTGTAGAATTCTGCCTACACCACTTTTATACATAATTTTTATCCAATTTTTTCGTTTCCCGCAACTCTTGCGTAGCAAGGCTGCATAAAACTAATTATTTATTTGTGTAATTCTGGTTCCAATTGTCCTGAATAGATGTCTTTAAAATGATATATTTATGTGACGTCTTATACTCTATGTGTTTTTATATAGTATGTATATTTAATTTCAGGACAATTTTTCTTCTTAATTGGTAATGCGATTATGTTGCGTTGGTCTGCTATATTAGTGGATCAACGCAGCACTCTTACGCAACTTCAAGCTCCGGCCATCGTTGTTTTGCTCGCTCGCTCCGACGGGCATATCGCTTGCTCGTTTCCGGCAGGGCGTCTTGCTCGTTCGAGCGGGCGTCCCGCTCCTTGGTCGTCGAGTTTGTCGTATACCTACTGTCCTTTCACTTATCTTATCTTTTCTTTCTAAATGTCCGTGAATGCTGCAGCAACCATTATGTTTATGTATAATGTTTAGTATGTATATATTAATCTTCACTGCAGCATTCACCCTTCCCACAAATCCGCAAAAGCGGTACTCAAGACCGGGGGGAGCAGTGCCCCCCCGCGATGATTTCTCGGGCAACGCTTCAACGTCGTCGTAGAAGACCGGCAGCAGCACACCATTCGCCCCAGGATCTATGAGGAATTAATCAAACTTTTAAATTAGCATAAGCATGTTGGGTGCTGCACGATGGAAATTGTGGGTTTTTTGATTAAATAATTATTAATAATATGGAATGATAGTTAATACTTTGTTACAGAATAATAATTGATGGAACACATATTAAAATGTTATTTGATTTAATGTTTTCTAATTTTCTGATGGGTTGAAACTTTCCATGAATTATAAATGATTGCTCAAACAGGAGAAAGCTTTTAACGTTGACGTTATTAATTAATTATTGATAGTGTAGTTACATACAACATTAAGAGGACCGCTCAGTGGAAATCTAAAATATATTAACAGTAGGTCCTTTAAAATATAATTTAATTTTCTTGACACTGTAGTCATCAGTCTTCAATGCCGGTATATTTTACACCGCCACTTCACCGCCGCACAACACTTTTAAAAACAGAAAGAAGTTATATAGAAATAAATCATTGTTTTAAGAGGATCGTTCAACTTCATGACTACATAATACAAATGAACAATGAGCCAAGACGTTACGACGAAATTGGAACACGATTTACAAAACCTATTGTTGAAAGTAATTCTTGGCAAGTATATTCTTATAAGCCAAACTGGAGTTATTAATAATATATTAATAATATTGTTCTGCAATTTTAAATGCTGATTTATCATGGTAAATCATTTACACGATTTTTTCTTTTACCTCTAAGCACACCTGAAAGAAATCGTGAGGAAGCCTGCATGTCTAAGGAAAAAGAAATATTTCGACGACATGTGAAATCTACCAACTCGCATGAGAGCATTGTTACGAAATTTTCCTAGCTCCAAAACCCTTTACGAAATCAGAGGTCTGTGCTCAGCAGTGGGTCGCTTATAGGCCTTAACTATATTTTTTTAAACTTCATCATCATCATCATTTTGAGCTCATCACAAGCCTACTGCTAAACATTGGGCTCCCCCATAGATTACCTCGAAACATGGTCCTGAGCCACCTGCATTATCGACTTCCGGCAAAACCGAGCAGATCGATGAACTAGATGGAGCGCCATCTAGTTGACCATACGAACAATACGGCCTGCTCATTGTCATTTCAGCATGCTGCATATCATCGTTATATCTTGCAGAAAAACACCGAGTAGCTCCTTCTATAGTTCAATAAGCGACTATAAAGCTTTATTGCCAAAAAACTCTTATGATTATCGCTACAAAAGAGGCATCCTAAAGCTTACCGAACTGTAAATGTCTGATAAAAGTTTTTACAATGTAATGTCCTAAGAAAAACGGCAACGTAGTGATTTATTCTGATCGTGTATAATGCGATTTAATACATAATGTGATTTAATATACTGACTTGCATACTCAGAATTTAGTTCGCCCAGACACACGTATTGTATCATCAATACTCTAATTACCGGGAAGTTAAACTGAGTTAAAACACAGCTTGTATACCACCCTCTTATACATCAGTCGTTAGGTGTTCGGCAAAGTAGTATAGCACCTATCTCTTTCCTAACGATTTGTCGTAAGATGCGACTAAGGTATTAACACCATAATATGCAATGATTTTACTATAATGTTCGTGGGGACGCAATGGGGAGTAAGAATTTTTTTACTCGTACCAAAATGGCGGCGACGAGGTTCGCCACCCGTCACGTCTCGTTTCCCGCGGGGGCAAAGTTTGAAAGAGTCCTGACTGTATGTATGTATGTGTGCGAGGCGTCTGGTACTGCGATCAACAATCAGTCTGCCAAGCGTGATGTGCAGGAGTGTACTGGCACATCCCCATTTCTTGGGAGAGACCTATGTCCAGCAGTGGACTTGTTACAGGCTGATGAAGAAGAAGAAGATTTGTGTCGGGCAAAGCCTAAATTCTTAATATACTTTAAACTTATTGAGACAGATTCAGATCAGAAATTTAATTTTGCCATAATTGTTATTACTTTAGATAAACTTGTGTTTTTGGAATAGCAATCAGTCCATATATTGTATTGAATACACCACATATCTTATTTTTGTAAAATTGTCATTCTGTTTTGTGATTAAATAAATAAAAATTTCTATGCAGGAATCCGTCTAGGTAGGTACCTCCCCAGGGCCAGTTATTCTGTCGTGAAGCAGTAGTGTGCAAACATTACTGTATTTAGGTTTGAAGGGCACTGAGAGCTAGCGTAATCACTGGGCATATGAGACTTAAGAACTCCTGTCTCAGGGTGACGGGCGCGGTGTGGAAAACATTGTTTTGCTTTGGTTCGGGAAAGCTGGTTGCGATGTTCAATACCGGGGTAACAATTTTGGCGAATGATATTGCCAATGAAAAGGGTAGCTGACCGCCAGATCGGGTGGTCTGATCTGGAGAGGACGTCTTCTCATGCTAATATTTAGATGTTGTATATATAGTTTCATATTAAAAAAAATTTCATAGCGCGATTATTGACGTATGGGAAAAATTCTTGAGCTACTCATGTGACGACATAGATGTCGCTACATATGTAAGTTAAGTAAAGAAAGTAATAAGAAAAATATAGTTGCCTCCTTCAGGTAACGGAGATATCATCACAAATACTTGCTATGTGCGAAATACCAGTTCGTCTATACGGTGTCTGGTGATAAGACAACTACGAGTAATAGTCAGTTTGAAATGCGTGGCGACCACGGCAAAACCTTCCAATTTGGGAGAAACTTTTTCACAGCTGTGAAAATATTACAATATGATGAGGCCTAAAATCTCCCAAAAGAACGAGATTCTAAATTTACTTAATCGATCACAGGTATTCGCTTCAGCTAACAATAAGTTTTTCTTTTTATTAACAATATGGCACCTTTATTGCCAGTGTCTGTAGTTGCTATTGAGCTGAGATTATGGTGCAATCAACAATAGATTAACATTTCGATTACGGCCTTTGTAGGCTGCATAGTACTACAATACTTTGCAGCCTACAAAGCAGTTCTACAGTTTCGCAATAATATAAACTACTATGAAAGTAAACTGATGCATATTGATTACTTGAAATGACCATTTTCTGTTAGGCTTGTATGTGTGTATAGGCCGATGTAGATTTACTAATACTAAAGATTTACCATTAATTATCAATTTATCAAACTTTGAATATTTAACTTACTTTAATATCACGCATATTACTTACAATAGGTACATATGTATATGCATATCTTTCGATATTCAAAGGCTTTCAAATAACTTCTGTCAAACCATTGCTTGTGTGTACATAAATGATTAAATAAATCACTATGTTGTTAATATATTTTTCTTCTTAAAAACGTTGCTCTCCATTTTTCTTTTTGTAGTCCTAGTTTTCCCTCGTATTTTCCCTCTCTCTATTCTATCAGGAGTGTGCTCTACAGACATAAATTGCACATAAAACTCCCAGACCCTAGACATTTCTTCCACGTTGGAATAAATATTTAGTAATTATTTTTTACTTACATAGAGTTACGCCTTTTCCCATTGGGGTAGGCAGAGACCTCATCTTTCCACTTGCTACGATCCTGACGTATCTTTCGCTTCTACTACTTTTATTATCGTTTTCATACAATGTCGGCGGTTGCGGGTACTTTTGACGTAGCCTTTCCTTAAAAAGTCCTCGATCAGATCGTGATACGTTCGTCTACGTCGACCGTTGCCGGCTTGCCCATTCACACTCGCCTCATAAATCTGTTTTGTAAATTTTCTTTCATCATTCCTCCTCCGTTGATGCTTATTTAACCTGACCAGAGCATATAGGAGGCATTTGACGGTCACATCATTCATTCTTAATCCATATGCAATTATAGTATCAAAGTATTGGATACATCAAAAAGGAAGGGACAAGATTGTTTTTCTAAAAACTTTAAATTGTATTCTGCAGAAGCGCTGCTGTAGCACAGAAGCAGGTACTTTTAGCAAGCCAACTAGGTAACAACATTCGGATAACTTTGAGAAGAATATTATGTTAAATAATGGGATTCAATAAGAATTATGTAAAGTGAACAAAAATGACTAGATGATGGCCTGGCCATGGCCATCATCTAGTCATTTGTGTCCTCCTGATGGAATTGGGAAGTAGGCACTGGAACTCCTCAAGTACTCGTGATAACTCCGTCGTGTTTGTGCTCATTGAATTTGTCTTGACAAGTACTTAGTGTTCAAAGTCTAATGACTGCAGGCGCCGAAATATGAATGTCAAAAGCCGATAATGACCGCAAATCATCTGACCTTTCTTTCGGCGAGTAGAGGTAGATTTTGGTAACGATAGAGTTTACATATTAAACATATATCACGGAGGAACGAAGAATGTTAGCCATGGTACTATGTTGGGCGCCCACCGTGCATGAGAAGCACAGCAGCACTGGTTTATTAAGGACCAACACTTTTCACAAGCGTATGGTGCCTTGAGCAGAGTAAAGTCTTTAGATGACCTCAGATAATAACTATCTTCACTCAGATTTAGATGTCTATGCGGCACTGTGGCGGGCTGTGTTTTCGTTTGTCACCTATAGTTACACATAAAATTGCAATTTAGGTGTTCAAATTGTAGAGAAAACTAATCGAATAAAAGGGAAATTATTAAGCTACTAGAAATGTTATCATCATCATTTCAGCCTATCACTAGTCCACTGCTGAACGTATAGGCCTTCGCCATAGATTACTACAAAAGTTTGTAGCTCTCCTTTTTAAGGGTTTTTCCAGGTTCCAGGTAGATGCGGCTACCGATCTTGTGGTTTTATTTTTCACTCTGTCGACTTTTACGACACCCACGGGATGAGATAGGGTGGTAGATTCTCTTAAGCCGCTACTACACGGCACAAAAATGGAATCATATGACAAAAGAATTGTGGAAAGAAAGCTTTTCTTAACACCAACGATCACTTACGCGTAGGTGACTGTCGTGTTTTAACACTAATCAGCAACAACAGACAAGTACACAAACGTTTAATAATATTTTTTTTATTTATTAATTCAAGTAACAGAGATCCATTACATAATTGTTAAAATAAAATATACTTACTTAAATACAAATCTGTTAATAGTTTATACTTAACTTATTTTAACTTATTTACTAAAGCAGATTAATTAAATTAAATGTTTAAACTATATTATCCTTTATACAATAATAAATTAGATAATTTTCTAAATATGTCGCTGAAAGAGCAATTGCAACATATTATTTTAATAAGCACATACTATAACATTCAAGTTAATATTTTGTATGTATTTCTTGTACAATTTATACAAAATAAGCAGATCAATAACATATTGAAATTTAAATACTACATCAAGTAAGTAACAATTCAGCAATTGATTCAATTGAAAAGTACACAATCATCATCATCATCATCATTAAAGCCTACCACTAGTCCAATGCTGAACGTAGGTCTCCCCCATATATTGCTACAAATGTGTTTAGCTCTCATTTTGTGGGGAATTTTGCCATAGTTGCCACGCTTGGCAGGCGGGTTGGCAACCGCAGTATATTCATTCTGATGTTGCAGGAAGATGCTGCTGCCCATGTTCTAGTTTTGATTTTCCCTCTGTCGACTTTTACGACACCCACAGGATGAGATGGGGTGGTAGATTCTCTTAAGCCGCTACCACACATCCAAAATAATAATCATTTCGTTTTTTAAGTACACAATACGAAATGATTATTGTTTTGGACCAAAGTCATTGATCGACTAAATAAGCGAAACGTCTAGACTGCCTGTCTACGTTAAAATAATCTAAAAATGCCGCTAGCGTTTTTCGCTTTAAGAGTAAATGACATGTATTCAGACGAACTTATTTCAATGTAAGTGCGCTGTGTGCACTGGGAACGAAGAAGCGAGATGCTTTGTTCGTGTTCTGCACATGTCAGCCACGTAAGATTTAAGTCAATCCGTGTGAGTCTATTCACTAAAAAAGTAAAAGCACAGTTCCGGTCGGCTGTAAAGTAAATTGCACACGCACACATCCGGAAATACTATATATCGGCCATTTGTATTGGCTGTGTGCGGATAACGAATCCACGACTGCTTCCTGCTTCGCGCTTTTGAAGTTTCATAGATACCTAACCACTTGATGATGTCTTCCTAGCCGATTTTCAACCAGCTGCTCAGTAGATATTATTATGCAGGTTTCCTCACGATGTCACGACCTTCAAAATCGACTATTTATGTTTTAACACAAATGTTGGCTTCAGATGGGATCCGGCTAGCTACATATACAAAATCGAAAAGATGACTGGAAGGCTGGTACGATCAGATCACACTTTGCCTTGGCATCTTCACCTGCCAAAAGCTGAAATAGTAATGCTACGTTACAACGTAGGTCGTAGAATTGATAACCATGAAAGGAGAAAGAAAGATGTCTTGAGCGATTTGCGGGCAATTCATGATATATATATATGGTACAGGCCTCTTACTGTGTGGTCAATAATCGATAAATTCTATGTTCAGTAGTGACTTTATATATTTATGTAGAAACGAAATGCTAACCAGATGGTAAGCGCATCGTCTGCCCATAACAAATACTGTCACTCAGAACATTTCTGTGTATCACTACACTGCGCCCGTTCCCAGAGACATCAGCTCTTAAGTCTCATGTTATGTTTGCACACTTCCTGGCAGTATAACTAGTCCTGCGGTGCTATCCATCTAGATGGATTCCTGCATAGGAATCCTAACGTCAAACCTACGTTAACGATGTTGATGTAATAGTTGAATCTTGATGCCCGCAACACAAAATACTGTACCTATATTTGTCGCGATCGTACGTTCAGCATGAAATGTTAGGCTTATGGGAACAGTCAAATCATAACAAATATATTTAATCAATTATTTTGACATCTAAACTTATGCGCTGCATTCGAATTCCACACCGAGAATTGGAAAGCAGAACCTCAGTAAGCGGGTACCTTAACTGGTCCCTGCGCTTTATAAATCACTAGCTGATGCCCGCGACTTCGTCTGAGTGGATATAGGTATTTTAAAATATCCCGTGGGAACTAAAAAGTACGTCCGTCACCGAGATGCAAGTTTCTCTGTGCTTAATTTCGTCAAGATCAAACAGACAGAGGGACAGAGAGATTTACTTTCGAATTTATAATATTAGTATGGATTAACGGCGATATAGCTCAGCAACAAGCTACACTTTCCATTGTTTCATTTAATTTGTCCCGTATTTCAATTTTACGTCTCGCGCTAATTACGCCTCGTTAAAAGAGAAGCTCATTAAGTAAGCGAGTAATTGAACGATTAACGCCAACGTCAGGTCTATTTGTGAAAAGCCGTTACGTTTGCTTTTAATCGAATTAGGATATTTACGTATAAAAGAGGGAAAGGAAAAGTTTATGCTCGGTGTGTCTCTGCGAGAAACAATCCGTAACCATGATATCCGCAGCAGAACTGAAAAAAACGGCAATGGCTCGGCCATATAACTCGTAGAACTGTTAACCGTTGAGGAAGAAAGGTTCTGGAATGGCAACCTTGTACTGGCAAATGCAGAATAGAGCGAACCCCTGCTGAATGGACCCACGACTTGCACTGTTGCTGCACATCGATGGATGCAGGTGGCTCAGGACAGTATTTGTAGCATCTATGGGGACGCATATGTTCAAAAGTGAACTAAGATAGGATGAAATGATGATGACGACTTATAAAAATCATTCATCATCATCATATCTGTTAATGGACCAATACTGGACATGGACCTCTCCCAAGAAGGGATGATTTGTATCTTCAGAATCGCTACGCTTGGCAGGTTTGGCGATCCAAAATACCAGGATGCTGCTACCCGCCACCGGTTTGTACCACCGATTTTTTGGGATCTTACACACCCAATATGTCCATACAAAAATTAAATGTGTAGAAGAGTTTTTAATTACACTTATCAAACTATAAAAATAAGTAATGAATATACCAGTTACCAAAGAAGAAAAAAAAACTATCTTCACGCAGACAAACATTTACATGCACACAGACGAAACGTTCACCAGATGGTAAGTGCACTGGTGCCCATAACAAATGCTGTGTCACCCAAATAATTTCGCACATTGCGCCCGTCACCCAGATACATCTGTACTTAAGTCTCATATGCCCAGTGATTACACTAACTCTCAGTGCCCTTCAAACTGAAACACAGTAATGTTTGCACACTACTGCTTCACAGCGGAATTACTGGGTGGTACCTAACTAGACGGATTTCTGCATAGGAATCCAACCACCAGTATAAAGTGAGTGTCTTTAAGTTGCCTTTATAATTCAAATCGCTTTAAAACTTTATATTCCTGTTAGTGTTACTCAAATTTTATTTAAAAGTAAGTATAATCTAATTGTGTTTGCTTACGACGCATGGATTAAATTTCTCAACAGCAACTTGGAAAAAAGCCCATGCAGGCCAAATTACTGAACAAACAATTGAAAATTTTCAGTTTAATGAATTTTTAACGACGACGTAAAACGCTTTATGCCACGGACCACGGCACTTAGAATACATCCGGGTGGAATTAATCCGTACGTTATATAGTTTGTGATGGGGAATCGTATATTTTACTACTTTTAAAGCTGGAGAGTTTGTATGTTTACATACATATGCCTATTTTAGTTCACAGAAAACGATACGTGACCTGTTTCGAAAGATATCACAGTCAATTTAGTTGAAATTTTTATTTCCCATTGCGTTCCCACGAGAAGCTAGCCATCGTCACGACAACGACTGACTTGGTGGAGAGGAAAGGAGAAAGAGAAAAGGATTAGGTAGGAATATTCCCCGAGCAGAGATTGAGACATTGAGAAAGGAACTATAAGGTGTAGGGTACTAATCTTTGAAGGTACCGGAGGAGACAACAGGAGGCCGCGGACGCTTACCCGGTACTCTTACGTATTTGACGGATAAGGCAACTAGTTCAAGTACTTCCTGTTTGTGTGTTTGAACGCGCTAATCACAGGAAAAACTAATTCGATGTGAAAAATTATTTTTATTTTATATAGATCGTTTATTAACTTAAGAAGCCGCATTCTGAGAACCGAATATTACTGAAAAGCGTCAGGTTAGCAATGTACCATGCCGCATGGCGCTATCAATGGTCGGCTTATTTTACTGGAGAAAAACCGCGGGGCATGGCCAGTCTAACATATAGTCTGAAGAATACTGACAGACTTGCATCTTTACGCAAGATTGCGAAGTTTTGCTTCAAAAAATGTGCATCGTCCAGTCTTCTTTCCGCTGAGACCCTAGATACTTTTTTTACAGACAAGTTGTAAATGCACAATCACTCCAACGCGAAACAGTCACTGTGCCAACTGAACCGAAATTAGGAAGAAAAAAGAAAACTGAGGTGCTGTTTTTATCTGTGCACTGCCGCGAAAGGGTTCTCGCTCAGCTATGACCACTGCTGTGATATTACAGCCTTGGCACTGATTTTCAGGGAGACGGGTATTTCAGCTTAGCTTCGAACGTTTTTAATCACAAAAGAAAAAAAATTAAATTTTTAGCGAATTCAGTCATAAAATCAGTGATTGGTAAGCGACTATGAGTTGTGTAAGAAAGCAAAGGTGACACAGACAAATATGGCGAGTATTATCACAGTATAAGTATAGGTCTGTCTGATGCGATCACCATCAGAATTTCAACCGTCCGTAATGCTCCAGGAGGAAGTTAGTTATCGTCATCATCATGGGACGATGATGACGATAACTAACTTCCTCCTTAACTATATACTTAGTAGAAAGGAATCCCCTGGCGAACGTCTGTCCGTCTGTAAGGAAGCGCTAATGTCTAGAACCATTAAATTAATGTGCACGCGGTTTTCATTGAAGAGAATATTCCTGAAGAGATGCAGACCTACTGTCTGTTTTTTTGATGCAGACCTATTTATACATACATACAGTCACGCCTTTTTCCAATATAAGGGGTAGGCAGAGGCCACACAAGCAGTTTTTGCTCTCGCGGTAAACGAGACGTGTCGGGTGGCGAACCACGTCGTCGCCATTTTGGTACGAGTAAAAAATATTATGTGTTAAGTATTATGGTGTTATTCTGCTGGAATAAAGGCTGTCCGTACAATACGTTAGTCGCCTCTTACGACACCTCGGTAGGAAAGATGTAGGTGCTTTTCTACTCTGCCGGACACCTATCGGCTTTGGATGAAAATTTATGAATAAGGAAAAAGTTTTACGATACCATCAAATATTGTAATTTACCTTTTCCATTCCATTAATGAAGTATAACACTGGAAAATACAAAATTTTACCCAGATTAAACCGGGCCAGGTCGCTAGTATCTAATATAATTTGTTCCTAGCTGGTTTTCTCTACTACGACGTGTTTTCGTTATCAACCGAATGTCATTAAAAACTGATATCTCAGCGTGTCGGGCGCAACGTATTGTCACTCCGAAAATTTTCTGGGTGATGCAAATTTGTCATGTAAAGACGTTGCACTCACCATCAGCTGTACGTTTTACTCCAATCATCACTTACTATTATAATTCACTTCATTCTAGATAAAAATAAATAAAATTTCAAAATTTTTAATAGCATCTTTAAGTTCAGTAATTTGCTTTAAAAAGTGCTTGTCATCTTAGCCTATCTGATAAAACTTGCATTTAAATTTCAAGTCTCTACAAAATGCTTGTGAAAATCGTACATTGAAATACATACCATACTGACTAGTGGCTCTAGACTATCGACACAAATCTCGTTCATTGAAACCAGGTCAATAATAAATCTGATGCGGGCTATGCAGTGTACAACACTTATGATTTAATACCAATACTAAGGCTTATTTGTGTTGGCATAGAATTAACATTCCAGCAGCATTTTAAAAATTTAGCTAACATAAAAACGGGTGCTAACTTGAACGAATAGAATTAGTATCATTACATTTGAGCCCTCTAATGCTGTCGCCATTATGGTTGTGCGTAAGGAATCATTTTAATGATTTTATCAATATAGTTTCTGGCCTTGGTTCAACTTAAGTAAAATTGTCAATTTCCACAATCGCCGTGTGGTGGCGGCTTAAGAGAATCTACCACCCCCATTTGTTCCCGTAGCTGTCGTAGAAGTCGACGCAGGGAAAATTAAACACAGAAGTTGGGCAGCAGCATCTTCCTGGAACATCTGAATAAATAAACTGCGGTTACCAACCCGCCTGCCAAGCGTGGCAACTATGGCAGATTGCCCCCATAATGAGAGCTACAAATGTACAAGTGGTAGTCTATGGGGGAGGCCTATGTTCAGCAGTGGACTAGGCAATCGGCTGAAGTGATGATGATGAAAATTGTCAAAATAAAGAAAAGCTATAGCCTGGAAACTGACACTATGCTAGGCAGCATCCACCTCTCTTTTTTAAGCGAAAATTAAGTCGAGAAGAGCGCTTCTTTGTTGCTCTATTACTACGGTTAGGCAAATATTATTCTTTACTTCAAAGCACTACGTGACTGTAACATTAACGTAAGTGTATTTTCAGCTTTTTACAATTGTATATTTTTAAAAATATTGTGTCGCAAATTATCAAGATAAATAATAAAATAAAGTGTGGTGGTGGAATTAGAAAAACTGCCCTGTCATCGGAGTATTGTAAAAGTCTACTAAATGAAATTCTAGAATAATCTCATGGGCTAGAACAAGCTCAGGGGCTAGGCTCTCGCTTTAAGTTTCATAGCACGCGAGTGACCTGGGTTCGATTCCCGGTGCCGGCACCACTTGTTAATTGCAATTTAAGTGCTGATTTACCACGTGCTCGGCGGTGATGGAAAACATCGTGAGGAAACCTAAAGAAGAGAAGAGAAATAAAAAATATTTTGAAGACATGTGCAGTCCGCCAACCCGCATTAAAGCGGCGTGGTGGATTCATCCCAGCTCCCAAAACCCTCTTAGAAATGAGAGGAGACCTGTGCTCAGCAGTGGGACATTTATAGGCTGAAACTTTTCTACTTTACTTTTACTCCAATTGATGGCGGATGAAACAACCATCTCATTTATGCTAGACCAAAATTTTCCACACTGGTGACAGGCAGTAGCGTCGACGGTGCGAAGTGTCTTCTGCAACCGTAGCGATTATGGCAAGTTCTTTTTGTGCAAACTTGGAAGAGGCCAATTTCCAGAAGCTGGACTTTTTACCGATGATAAAGAATCTGAAAAAGACAAATAGTGAACAAATTACGAGTATCTTAAAACTTTGTTACAACCCATGGTTTTACAAATTTTTAAACTTACATAAATCTATAGCCAAAAATTTCGATTTCAAGTATCGTTTTGATTTATTAATACTTATACGTTACTATGTTGTTACTGTATAATTGGTTACCTAGACAATAAATTTTGAATTGTCTACATCGTATTTTAAGGCGTAATTTAACGATACCCAAACTTAATAATTCCACTGAGCTGACGAAAATTTAATCTTAAATTAATGTTTTCTAGATCAACACTTCAAAGTTAATAATAGGGCAGGAAGGCTCAAGTTTCACTTTGTTTACACAGCGAAATTATTTTAAATCATGCTGCGACTAGCATAATTTATTTTGTTGCCATCCACGCCATAAAGTCGTTTAGACTTCTATGAGCATGCATATTTTCATTAATACTTCGCAATTATGTAACACTGCATCTATAGATTTGCCTCTGCATTTGCCAGTACTAGGTTGCCACAAGGAAACCTTTCACCTTCAAACAAGAGTTCAGCCGAAGAGTTGAACTTGGTTCGGCAGCGTTCGGAGAAGTGTCACTTCGTCTCATCGAGAATACCTAAAAAAAATTCTTTAAGCAGAGTGTAATAACAAAATCGGTTCCGTTCGGGAACGTTGTTCTTCACTGCATGCCACATGAGAAAAGTTAATGTCGCTTGACAAGCTATAGAAACAGCTGTTTTCGGTGTTTCTCTGCGAGATAGACTCCATAAAGACAATATCTTATAGATAAATATCTTATAAATATCTTATAGTACCCTCCAATCCATCGCTGCTTCAACTCAGCCAAGAATTTCAGGCTTTTAAGGAACTTGTGAGTAAAATGCTAAGCATCCTGCAACAGCAGGTTACAAGATGTGTGAATTCTGTGGATGAAATGGATATGCGGCAGCGGCGAGATGTTTTGTTATTTAATGGCTTTGCCGAAAACTCTGATGTCGATATAGATAATGAAGTACTTGGCCTGATTCAAAAGAAAATGGGACTGTCTCATGTAGACCACTCTTCAATAAAACGGTGTCATCGGTTGGGTTCTATTGGAAGTGATGTCAGAGTTAGACCTGTTCTTGTACATTTCCATGACCATCATATCAAATCAGAAGTCTGGAAGTCCAAATCCAAATTAAAAGGGACTTCTTTTACGATAACCGAGTTTCTCACAAGAACCCGTCAAGATATTTACAAAAAGGCGCGCAAACATTTCGGTATCAGAAATGTGTGGACACTTGATGGCACAATATATACTAAGCTTCCTGATAGCAGCCGTGCTAAAATATTAACAGATGAAGATTTTAATGGTTTAGTTACTAAGTGGTCCCCATTAACATCTCCTGTGGTGTCTGAATCATCTTCGACTAAGAATAATGTCAGCATGGTTATCGAAAATAATCCTGTATCGCGACAAAGTTCCCCAAAAGGTAACCACCAACAGGAAGTGGTTCGGCGTAAACAGGGAGTCTCTCTAGCCGTAAATGATGAAAGCAAGAGGACACGTCGTTTTATTTCTAAAAAGTAAGCCACTAAGGTGATTGCACATTGTTTATTTTCTTAACAATTTGTAACAATATAACTAGAGGCTCCTTGATTATTAAAATAACTTCTACACTTAATAAAAAATAAAAAATAAAATCCTTCTCAGATTAATCGGTGTATAAGATTCATAATTTTTTTTTTCCCTCTTTTTTTAATTCCTATTTCATTAACTTTAATATATTGCTTAGGTTGCTTCTATGTACAACTATTAAGTAATTAATAATAGTGATCATGTTGAGATTACTGTAGTGTGTAAAATAACTGCTGCCTTATTCTTGTATTTAGAATTAAGTTCCAAGTTTGATTTACATCTTCTTTTGTGCGTCTTTATAATTTATTGTAACATTATACTTTGTTTGTATTGTAAATGTTCATGTAATTTCCACAATGCATTTTATGAAGCAGTAATTGTGCATGTTTGTAGATTTTTACCTTATATTCAATGTTTTTTTTTTAATTAAATCTCTTTACTGTTAAAATATTTTTGGCATTATTTTGATACGAGTAGCAATTCGCAAACTGTGAACTATTACATCATTTTTTTTTTCTCTGTGTTTAGTTGTATTCTTTGCATTAAGTTGAATTTATTTCTTCCTGTTTTTTTGTCTCACTTTGTTATTTTTATGTATGTTTTTTTATGTTGCAATCTACCAGTTGATGGGTAATTTTCGTTTGAAACTTAGTTTATTATGAGTTATTTTTAACATAACACATCATTATTTGTCTTTACTACCTAAGGTTTTAAGTTGTGCTAATTTATATTGTTTCGCACTTAATTATTTTGTCGTTACATTGTATACTTATGTGCGTTTTATTTGTAAACAGTCAACTGATGGGATGATGCATAGTATGAACATTTTGATCTTTTACTAAATCTTATTTTGTGTAATATTTATAATAAAATTGTATTTTGTTTTTTATTTATTTGCTTATATTTAATTTATTTAATGATGTCAGATAATGATTCTTTTTATTCCGCTCATGACTCAGATGTTTTTTTTTCTTCCTGTAGTGATCTGTCGGACGACTTGCCCTCCCTACGTGATAATTTGAATAGTATTTTTTTACCTAGTAATAAATATTTTAATGTGTGTCATATAAATTCCCAAAGCATTCCGAGCCATTTTTCATATTTAGAAGAAGCTTTTTCACTAGATTGTATTCATGCTGTTTTAGTGTCTGAGACTTGGCTAAAGCCATCTATAATGTCTAGCTTATATCCGTTAACCAATTTTGTGCTTGTTCGTAATGATAGGACCGAGAAAGGTGGTGGCGGTGTTGCTATATACTTGCGGGCGACGATTCCTTACAAGATTATGTTAGCTTCTCCTTCTGCTTATTCTGCTTCATCGGAGTTTTTGTTTCTTGAAATTAACATTAAAGGCATTAGGGCGATCCTAGGGGTAGTCTACTCTCCTCCTCATGTCGACTATTTTTCGGCTCTAGAAACAGCTCTTGATACCATTGGGTCTGGATACATGCACTACATAATAATGGGTGACTTTAATACGGATTTATTGAGAAATAATTATCGTACTCAAAAACTTCGATCAATCTTGGAGTCAGTCAATTTCTGCATTCTGCCGTTAGCAGGAACATATCACAATATCGACACTCATGATTCTTGGATTGATCTCATTATTACAGCTTCTCCTGACCGTGTGGTTCAACACGGACAGCTTTCAGCCCCATGTTTTTCACACCACGACCTAGTTTATTTATCTTACAAAATAAAACCTCCGAAACGTAATCCTTCTGTATTGTATTTACGCAATTTTTCAAAGATAAATATTGACCAACTCAGGAGTGACGCTGCTCTTGTTGACCTGGCGCCTTTAGCAGCAGCATCTACAATAGACGACAAAATTTCTTTCCTAAATGATTTCGTTATGAACCTTTACAATATTCATGCGCCGATTCATCAAGTTAGAGTAAAGCGTCCTCCTGCTCCGTGGATGACTAGGGGCGTTCAAGTGGCAATGCGAAGGCGGGATCGGGCCTTTCAGAAATTTAAAAGAGCACGTACGCAAGAAAATTGTTCTCGCTTTAAATTATTACGAAACAGATGCAACCAGATGGTACGAAACGCTAAACGCCGATATATCCATGATAATGTCACTAACTGTTCTGCATCTGATATGTGGAAGTTCTTAAGATCTCTTGGTATTACTAAACCTCTTACATCAGACGGTACTTCACTTAATTTGGATGTCCTAAATCACCATTTTATTTCTACTCCATCTATGGACCCTTCAGTAAAATCACAAACCATAGCTTCTATCGCTTCGATGCAACCTCTTGACATACCCTTTTTTGAATTCTCTCCTGTAACTCATGATGAAATAGCGAAGGCTTTATTAGCTATTAACTCTAAGGCTGTAGGTTGTGATGAAATAAGCAAATTCATGGTTTACCCTATACTTGAGTTCCTTCTGCCAGCTATTACTCATATTATAAACTATGCACTGGACTCAGGGGTGTACCCTACATTGTGGAAAAAAGCTTATGTATATCCTCTTCCAAAAATTCCTAATCCTGAACTACCTAATCATTATCGTCCAATTTCTATTCTTCCATATCTCTCTAAAATTCTCGAAGCCTGTATTTATAAGAAAATATCTATTTTTATTAAAAAACATAACCTACTGAATGACTTTCAGTCAGGGTTTCGTTCTGGTCACAGCACCACCACTGCGCTTATAAAGATAACAGATGACATCAGAAAAGGAATGGATGAACATAAAGTTACAGTGGTGGCGCTAATTGACTTTTCAAACGCTTTCAACACTGTTGACTACGATATCCTTCTGTCTATCCTATCCTATCTGAGATTCTCATCCTCAGCTTTAGAGTGGTTTTCGTCATATCTTCGCGGCCGCCAGCAGTCGGTCCGGTTAGGACATCAGTATTCCGCTTGGGCAGACATTGAATCTGGCGTGCCGCAAGGCGGTATGTTGTCTCCTATAATGTTTTCTTTATTTATAAACTCAATATCTCATGTTATCAATTGTTCGTACCATCTGTATGCCGATGATCTTCAGCTATATGTACAATCCAGCACCAACGACATTGACAGTGGGATTAGAGAACTGAATGAGAACTTAGATGCCATCAGAATTTGGTCATATAAATATGGTGTTTCAGTAAATCCGTCAAAGTGTAAAGTAATGATTGTGGGTAGCCCAAGGACGTTGACTAAGATTGACTATGAAAGCCTGGAACCTGTATTATATAATGGACAATTAATTCCCTTTTCTCATTCCATAGTTAATCTTGGCTTGCATATGGATGACACCATGAACTGGGGAATACAAATTTCTGAAATTAGCCGAAAAGTTGTTGCCACCTTACGTTCCCTTTATCGTCTCAAAAATTTCCTTCCCTTCAAAACTAAGCTTACGCTGGTATATTCTCTTGTCTTTCCCATTATCGACTATGCTGATGTGTGCTATCCAGATCTTTCGCAAAATCTTCTGAACAAGTTGGAGCGCCTTCTCAATAACTGTATCAGATTTATTTTCAATTTACGGAAATATGACCACATCTCTGCTTTTCGCTCTAAGCTTAAATGGCTTTCTATACGACAAAGGCGTTGCTCCAGAATCTTGCTAACCCTTTTTTCTATTTTAAATGACCCCAATTCTCCTTCTTATCTTAAGGGTAATTTCAACTTTCTTTATTCAACTCTTGATCGTGAACCTCGTTCCTCTTACGCTCTCAAATTTCGTATTCCTCAGCATAGTACTGGATTCTTTAATTCATCTTTCACAGTTCAGGCTATACTTCTCTGGAACGCCCTACCCGATGATGTGAAAAAAACACAGAATAAGCATTCTTTTAAACGACTGGTTCGCCAACATTGTTTGGAGGAATACAATATCTGACGATATATATATTTATATAAATATATTTTATTTTTATTAAATATTTTATACATGTATGTATGTATGTATATGAATATCTATGTATGTATATATATGATTGTATGTATATGTGTAAGTATCTGTATATATATGTTTATATTTTATTATTGCCCGTTTCGCCCCTGCCAACATTAAATTTTCTTCTCCCAGGGTTGACTGGAAGAGAATGCCACAAGGCATTAAGTCCGCCCGTTGTAACCCCTTAGAGTAAGGTGTCTTACAATAAAGTATTAAAATAAATAAATAAATATCTTTAGCAATATTAGAGTCACCGACGTAGCCATAAGGTTCAGCAAGCAAATCAGCTACAGGCAAGGGGAAAACCACATAGCTCTTGGAGTCGATAGCCGTTGGGAACGAAAAGTTTTCGTGTGGAAAATAATAATTTAAAAAAAAAGTGGGATTACAAATAAAATTCTCGTCGTTCATAGAAGATTCTTAATTAATTTCTGCATAAACATTAAAAATAAAATATGTCGTTAAAAGATTAATAACCGTCAGCGATAAATTTCAAGTTTAAACCCACAAGTTGTAACGGTTTATTAAAATAGTCTAATTTTACATTCGTCGCTTTTAACGACATAACCATAAAGCATGTAAGCTTTATGGTTAATATTTAAGTTTCTAAAATATTGCTCTTCTTAGTCTTTACTGGATCAAGTTTGATATTACATTATTTACGTCGTTATTGTTCGAAACTCATTTAAAATACAATTTATCTCTGTTCATTTAATAAGTGTAAGCGAGAAAATCTTTCCAAAATTTACAGGAGGTTTTTTATCCTATAGCGAGGCATTTATAGGTTCTTAATATGTACTAATTTTAAATAATTCCTTGCCTTCTAAGCATTCTTCTGAATCTATCCGTATACCCAATACAATTTGTATTAACCATAATACGCAAATGCTTAATTCAATTTAAATGAAACATAATAAGACTCAATACTAATTAAACTACAATAGAAAAAAAAGTAGTAAAATAATAAAACAGAAATTCCAGTGATCTTATAAAATAGATCATAAATACAGAAACCAACAAAGCGGCTTAGAGATTTACTTACTTTTACAACTGTCATTAATTAATTAATTTATTTATTTAAATCTTTATTGCTTCCTTTACAATACAAGGACACAAAGAGCGGACTTTGCCTTTAGGCGTTTTCTCCCAGTCAATCCATGGAGTGGTGATATCAATTAAGTACATATTTAATAAAAGAAAAACAATATTTTGTGTCCTTATCATCATTATACACCTTTTTTAAATTAAAATGACCTACTTCGGCAATTGCAAAGCACAAACACACCGTTGTGTAGATATTTCTTCTCAATTTGCTAGAAAACTGATATCCGATAAGTACATATGTCATATTAAATTACTTTTGTGGTGCGATTGCCATCTCAAGATATTTTTATATAAAAAAAGGTGTATAATAATGAAAGGGTTACAAAATATTGTTGATTTATTAAATATGTACTTAATTGAAAATAAAATTCTTGAATTGGCAATTCAATGTTAAAAAAATTACAGACTTGGCCCTACATGGGATCTCACAACTTTTTACTGTACATAAGTTGCAATGCGAGGCTTGGCATATTTTTTACATTTTAATGTTTTTGATGGGACCTCACTTCTTTTTTTGTAGGTTATCGTCCTATTTTTATTCCTTTCCTGAATTATTTCTTACACGGCAGCTACTGATTTTCTCAAATCACACTCCCCACTATCTCTGTTGGTATTACTTAATTTTTTTTTTGTAACAATCTTTGACAATTCCGGACGATAAATGTTCACTATCAATTATATTCAGCGATTGCGGACATCTACTGAAGTCAACATTCATTAGATGCAATCCAACTTGATTTGTGTGACCCTTGACAGTGCCAGTACGGTAAACGTTTCACTGGGTTCCCAGGATTATGACCAAATGATTTTCTGGAACTGCCAATTTCGTACACCTCGAAGTTGTAGGGATACAAAACCGCGGCCGGCAATTTTTCAAATTCGGAACCGTACGTGGTAGTTTCTGCCTTTGAGGAGCATAGTCCG
The DNA here is from genome assembly GCA_019845155.1 of Luehdorfia chinensis. Taxonomy (NCBI): domain Eukaryota; kingdom Metazoa; phylum Arthropoda; class Insecta; order Lepidoptera; family Papilionidae; genus Luehdorfia; species Luehdorfia chinensis. Next base: position 58,812 of record JAHVAK010000028.1, read on the forward strand.
CGCTCCGCGCTTTTTTGGCTGGCTTAGAACAAACATTTTAAACTGGATGTTTCATAAAAGCTTGAAATTGTTTCAATCACTAGTACTTGTAAAGGTCTGAACCTTTTTAAATATTTAATTATTATATATGTTTATTATTATGATATTACTATGTATGCCAAGAGATTGCTTGGATCGGGTATATTTATTGACAAGAATATACTAGGTATCTACATGTTCACCTCCCTCTTACCTTTGAACACCCCTCCACACCCCATAAAATTTCTTTGGCTACCCCTATATGTGTATAGTACAATTAGTAGTAGTTACAAACTTACTATTGCAGCTGATAAAATAATTGTCCATGGACTTTGTAGGAAAATGTAAGTTTACCAACAGCAATGTAAACCAAGCTGAAAATTCATGATTTTTTATGTTGATTTTTTCGTTATGGACATATGGACATAAATACTAACTTAAATTCTAATTTTTGTGTTTCTGTCTCTGCTAGAAGTACCTTTGAATTTTGGTGATCGGTGAGTCAGTGACAAAACAAGGCATATTTGACTTGAGATATTTCGTAAACTACATTACTTACAAACCTGTAATTTAGATATATAGGTAGGTTCGGTAAGTACTCTAGATGACAAAAATTTCACACTTCTAACTTCATCCACAACGAAGATACAGTGAGGGTAAAAAGTGACGCAAGTTGCTTCGAGAAAAGGATGTTACAGCCGTGCCCGCGTCGTTTGTTAGCTCGACTTGGCTGGAGGCACTGCCGTGACCCTAGATAGTTACCACGTGATATTTTAAAAACCTATATCCTAGCGGACGAAATTGCGGATATCAGCTAGTTTACTATACAATGGAGCGTTATGTTAGTAGCTATAAGAAACGTTTGCAACTTTACACTGTTATGAGCTGTGTGCGTTCACCGAGCGAGCCAACACATTACAGTTCTACGCATAATAGCAGTAGTGTCAATCTAATGTTGACGATAAAAAGTAAGTAAAAGTTTCAGCCTATAAATGTCCCACTACTGAGCACAGGCCTCCTCTCATTTCTGAGAGGGTTTTGGAGCTAGGAACGCTGCTCCAATGCGGGTTGGCGGACTTCACATGTCTTCGAAATATTTTTTATTCCTCAGACATGCAGGTTTCCTCACGATGTTTTCATTCACCGCCGAGCACGTGGTAAATCAGCACTTAAAATTGCAATTAACAATTTTAGTGGTGCCGGCACCGGGAATCTAACCCAGGTCACTCGCGTACTATGAATTTAAAGCGAGCGCCTAGCCCCTGAGCTACCACGGCTCATGTTGACGATAAGTAAATATAAATTATTCAACGATATTATGGTACGGACTTTTTTAGGGACGACTGACGCTCGTCAGCAAAACGTTCACCTTATGGTAAGTGCAACAACTGCCCATAGCAAATGCAGTGTCCCTTAGAACAGTTCTGTTTCCAGTAATTACACTAGCTCTCAGTGCACATCATACAGAAACACAGTATATTTGCGCACTATTGCTTCACGGCAGAATAACTGACCTTGCGGTGGCTCTAACCTTACACATGGATTCCTGCATAGGAACAGCCTACCTTCCTACCACCAGTAAAAGCTGCAGCCGTTGCAAAATTTTACATACTTAATACTTACATACCATATAAAAAGTATTTGGATGTCAATTACCAGACAAACGCAAACAGTAATTGGCTTAGTTTAATGATAACCATTTGACTTGACCTTAATGCTTAATTACTTTGTTTATGTGGACCTAGGATCGAATCCCGATCTAAGCTAATATTTATGCAACAAAGAAAATATTAATATTCATACTAATTTGTGTAATATACTGATGGTGGGATGCCATCAGTCATTGGTGTACAAACACTGTGTTTCAGTGTCTATGATATTGGATCTAGTGTAATAACAAGGCACGTGAGACTATACATGACATTAGCTGAAAGGTGTGTCCGGCAGAGTAAGAACATCACCTACCTCCTCCATATCGAGGTGTCGTAAGAGGCGACTAAGGTATTGTACGGAAAGCCTTTATTCGTGCAGAATAACGCCATAATATGGCAATGCCTGTCATTATACTGCTCGTGGGAACGCAAAGGGAGTTAGAATTTATTGACATTTTTTTGGCGGCGACGGGGTTTACCACCAGTCACTGTCCTCGTTTCCCGCGAGGGTGAAAAGAGGGCTACCTGAGTAGCTTCATGCCTACCCCTCTGCCTTTCCTTATATGGGAAAAAGGCGTGATTGTATGTATCTACTTATGTGAGACCGAAGTCTCAAGGTTACGAGCTACGTAAGTGCGTCTGGGTGATACTGAAATATTTATCTATAGAAGAAATTGGCGATGTTTACAAAAATAGACGCATTATTTTGAAGGAAACTGGCGATTGGGTGAAAGTAATGGAGTCTTTTAAGGCTCAATTATTTTTAAGGGAACATTGAAAAACAAATTTATTTTTAAGAGCTACTAACATCAATTTATAAATCCAAAGTTTGAAGATTTGATGTAGTCAATTTTTTATCTATCACAGGTTAAGGTTCCAGAAATACATTTATACTGTATATTTTTATTAATACTTTTTTCCTTTTCCATGAGCCGTGGTAGCTCAGGGGCCGGGCGTTCGAAATAAATTTCTTTGTACGCGAGTGACCTGAGTTCGATCCCCGGTGCCGGAAACTCTAAAATTGTTCTACAATTTTATGTGCTGATTTTACCAAGTGCTCACGTGGATAGGCGGGTTCAGTCCTACGCAATCATGTTACGCAGTCCACTTCACCTATTTTTTTTATTTAATCACCAGATTTGTTTTTTGTTTTTTTTTTATTTGATAAAAGTGACGGAACGAGCAAAACGTTCACCTGATGGTAAGTGCAACGTCTGCCCATAACAAATGCTGTGTCACCCAGAACAGTGTGACACCACAATGCGCCCGTCACCCTGAGACATCAGTTCTTAAGTCTCATATGCCCAGTGATTACGCTTGCTCACAGTGCCCTTCAAACCTAAACACAGTAATGTTTGCACACTACTGCTTCACGGCAGAATAACTGGCCTTGGGGTGGTACCTACCTAGACGGATTCCAAATACAATATATGAAACAATATATGGACCATTCCAAAAGCTGTGACGCTTAAAAGTTTATGTAAATTAATACCAGTATGTGTGTGGGTGTGTACATTAACAATAATGGCAAAATTAACTTTCTTATCAGGGGAAGCTGTCTCAATATGTTTAAGGTAGATTAAGAATCCAGGTTTTCGCCCAACACAAACTTACTTTAAACAAACAATATATAAGTTTTCACACTCAATGACAGGTTTATGATTTATTACAATAATATATAAGTACTTTTTTCTTGAACGAGACGATTTTATCATGAATTATGTCTGATTCTGGATATTTTATTAATATCCACAATGGAATTGCTTTTAGCCCTAATCGTATGACATAGTGGGGTAGCTAGTAAGGTAAATCTTTCCTGCCTCACCTGACGCGTAGGTACATTAAAAGATATAACAGAAAGCAAACTAGTCTCTAATCTAAAATTTATTAATCTATGTAAGTAACTTAAATCTATTACATATCTTAGGTTTTCTCTTTAGAAAAGTACAGATTTCAAATCTCTTAAGTCAAATGTTGTCAGAGACCTCTTTAAGCCCATTCGATAGCCTAGGCGTTTAATAAATTTGGCTTGCACTGATTCAATTCTGCCCTCTTGTATATTATAAAATGGGTTCCATATAACACTGCAGTACTCAATTTTACTACCGAATAAGACTGATGATGTGATGATGATGTTCTCCTAGCCGATTTCGACCACGGCGACAACTTCCGATTACTGTCGAGAGCCATCAACTGCGCAGGAGATATTATAGTGCCACAAGTGTACGCGCAAACACAGAGGCACTCAGCTCGTCCCAACCTACCCGCGCCCGATGTAACGCTGATGCGATAAGATTGGAGGTAGGCTAGGATGCAGTGTTAGAAACACGGGGACAATCACAACACAACCAGACCCGAAAACCAACAATTTATGTTTTAGGCTCCGGCTGGGATTCGAATCCAGGACCCGCGGCTTAGAAGTCAGGTACTCTGACCACTGAGCCACGCGGTCGTCAAATAATATATACAATGAGACTGCTATGTAGCAGAATATAAGAATCTACTAGTAGTAGCAGTAGTGTGCAAACATTACTTGTGTTTCGGTCTGAAGGACCACATGAGAGCTAGCGTAATCACTGGGCATATGAGACTTTAGAACTAATGTCTCAAGGTGACGGGCGCAGTGCTACACAGTAATATTCTGAGTAACACAGCATCTGTTATGGGCAGACGTTGCACTTTCCATCAGGTGAATGTTTTGCTCGTCTCGTTACTTTATCAAATAAAAAAAATAAAAAACCTGGCTTTTCGAAACCTTTACAATTACGAAATATGAAACTCATACTTTTATTGCATGACGCAACCACATTTTCATAATGTATCTTAAATGAGAGTTTATTGTCTAATTTGACTCCTAAATCACAACACGTGAACTTACTGGCTAATGCTGTATTCCCAATATAATATGGTTATGTGCAAAGTTTGAGAATCTCATTGCATGACATTTTTTTTTATTATGAAACATAAGGTTACGTTGGCACCAATCATAAAGAATACTTAGATCATTCTGTAGTATAATGCAGTCTTCAAATGATTTTATCCTACGAAACACTTCTAAATCATCCACGGATAACAATGAGGAAGACCAGTACCCTAAACCATTACAATAACAGTACCCTAAACCATTAGGCTACTGGTTCTTTTATGAACTATGATGTTGCTGGTACTAACTGTAGCCCCGCGGTTTCACCCGCGTAAAAAAGTCGACCACAAAATGAGAGCTACTATTTTTTGTGACAATCTCTGGGGGAGACCTATGTTTAGCAGTGGACTAGTGATAGGCTGAAACGACGACGACGACGTCCTGGTACCACGCAGATCGTAGCATTTCGACCCTTCTCGTTAATGTTTGGTTCTCAGTGTGAGGCTCCTTAACACCGTAGCATAATGTTTTACAGCCCAGAATTATTCTCAATAAGCTATGTAGATATGTCCATAGGTATGTAATGCAAAAATTCTTTTACAAATCGTATTACTATTTCCTGAGATTAGCGTGTTCAATCATACAAACTGTACCAGATTTATTATACGAGTAGTAGTAAGATTTTGAAAACAGTTTCTTGAAAACGGTCCTGACGTGTCGAGACGACACTTTATCTCATCTCCTGGGTGTCTATAAAAGTCGGTGCTTTAAAGGCATTTTCTTTAGTTTTTTTTTTATTATTATTATTGCTCTTTGATTTATTTTAACATTTGTACTGAACCCCGTGTGGTGACGTTGACTTGTTAAAAGAATACTACTACTCCATCTCATCCAATGGATCTCGTAAAAGGCGAGTAAGGAATTAAACTGCACTGTACACCCAACAGCGCATGGTGGCGATAGGCTCACCACCTATCACACCAAGTGCATTATATTGTTTTGGTAAAACGTGGATTGTGGCAGTCATCTACTTTTGCAGTGAGTGCCCAGTCTCTGACTACCCCTTACGGGATACAGTCGTGATCTTATGTATGTATGTAGGTACTGAACACAAATTTTCGTTGAATTTTCCTCTTTAGCGTATTTTATATTGTAGACGACAATTTAGCAGATTATTACTTTGCGTGGGATGAAGTCTATTAAAAGTGCTAAAGTAGGACCAAATGCGACGTATTTTAAGACGATAGTCTTAAAATTTCGTTTATAAAATACATCACAGACGAGCACAATAGATCGAATAATTTGTTAAGCTATTTTTAACATTATTTTCGAACAAAAAGGCACAGACATAAAAGTTTTATTATTAAAGAAAAGCTTAATTAATTAGTTTGGAAGAAAGAAGATTCTTTCTTTCTTTCTTAATTAATTAGTTTGGCATCAGGTCTCTTCTTCGTTGTTTATAATATAAAAACAATGTACTATCGTATCTCGTTGATGTACTAACACATAAAAAAATCTTGTTACGCTAAAATCGGCAAAGTTATTAAATTTTTTTATAAAAAAAATTACAGCTGGTATTATCACTGAGCTCAGTGCCCTTCAGACCGAAACACAGAAACCTACCTAGATGGATTCCTGATACAGGAATCCATCTAGGTAGGTTTCTGTGTTCAGGTCCATAAGGTCCCTTGTCAGGTATTAAATGAAAAGGCCTTATTAGCAAATTTCATATTACTAAACCGCCTGCCAAACGTGGCAACTGTGGCAAAATCCCCCCAAATGAGAGCTACAACTTTTGTGGCAATCTCAGGGGAAGGCCCATGTTCAGCAGTGAACTAGTGATAGGCTAAAATGATGATGATATATATATATATACATATATATATATTGACGACCACGTGGCCTAGTGGTCAGAGTACCTGACTTCTAAGCCCCAGGTCCCTGGGTTCGAATCCCAGCCGGAGCCAACATTTGTGCTTAAACATAAATTGTTGGTTTTCGGGTCTGGTTGATTTGTGACTGTCCCCGTGTTTCTGACACTGCATCCTAGCCTACCGCGAACCCAGCGATCTTATCGCATCAGCGTTACATCGGGCGCGGGTAGCTTGGGACGAGTGAGTGCCTCTGTGTTTGCGCGTACACTTGTGGCACTATAATATCTCCTGCGCAGTTGATGGCTCTCGACAGTAGACGGAAGTTGTCGCCGTGGTCGAAATCGGCTAGGAAGAACATCATCATCATATATACTTATTGAAAAACCTCAAAAGTTCTTATAACTCCCGATCTTTTCAGAAATTAGAGAGATTAAAGAGACTGTGAAATTCCTAAATACAAATATATAAGTTTAGTATATTACATACATGTTTTGGAAACTAAATAAGTTTTAAACAGGCACTACACATCCTTTCTTAAATAATAAAACCCCAAAATAATTTAAGTTTAGAAACCAAAATCCAACTACTTAAAAATCGCGTTTGAGAAAGTGTAACAAGAAAATATTCTTGTCTGACATTCTTATCTACAAAATATTTAATATATTTCATCTATTAAGTGGACAACTTCCATATATAATTTAATTTAATACGTAGGCGTAGTTTATTGGGAACTAAAAACTATTAGCACTCAAACTAAGAAAACTATATGATACTTGTACAACCAACACCGTTGTCGACAGAATCAGAATATCTAGCACATTATTTCCAAATTTTAAAGTTTTTTTTTTTAAATAATACTAGCAATGCTAAACATTACTAATATTCCTGTTAACCACTCCAACTAAGCGTAAAAGCTTGTGCTAGGAGATGGTTCACGACAATAGTCGAATGGCGGGCTTGATCCTGCGACGTCATGTTTCACAGTCCGTACCCTAAACCATTAGGCTATTGCCGCTTGAATGAAACACTACATTAATATGAGTTACATGGACAGTTTATAAAAGTCTGTATAGTCTTTATTTATTTACGCGGAACTATATCCTCGTCGCAATAAAGGGGCAGAAAATAAAACGTGGCCATGCGCGAAACACAAAACGCATGGGGAGAGAAGGTTACCAAATATATCCACCAAATATAGCCACTGGTAAGCGGGATGGCGGCGGCGTGCTGGTTTCTGTGCGGCGTGGTTTGCTCCCACATGCTGAACGTGTACTGCTACACTCCAGCCTAGATAATAGTCCTGGTGATGGAGTAAGCACAGCGCCCTTTCCATCTATCGATTATGTATTTTTGAAATTCAATGCGCGAAATAATAATTATGTAATCTGCGGATTGTACGATCCACCTAATCAAAACCTGTCTACTTATTCATCTTTTTTCAACGCACTCATGCATCAGTCAAGCTTCACTTTGATGCCCATATAAACAATATCATTGATAAAGCTATTCAGGTTAACGGTATTGTACTCCGAACCTGCGTCCACTTCAAAAAACCCTCTTCATATCTCCTGCTATATAAGTCATTAATTAGAGCTCAACTAGAATACGCTACGTCTGTTTGGAATCCGTTCAACGTAAATTCCTACATTCTATGAACTACCGTTGCTTTCATTCTAAGTCATCATACGAGGTACTCTTAAGGAAATATTCATTGCCAACACTAAAAATGAGAAGATTGATCATCGATCAAATGCTATTATACAATATATGTAATAATAAATTTGACTGTAATAACCTTGTCAGCCAAATATATATCCATATACCTTATCGAAGCCACACTATTCGCAAGACTCGCAAACTGTATTTATTTGAAATTCCTAATTGTAAGACTAATGCCGGAGGGCGTGCGCCCATTAATCGAATCATGAATCTATTTAACACACACTTTTCAGACACTGACTTGTTCGCATGCTCTCCTGCATCGTTCCGAAAAAACATATGTGAACTGCTCTATTCATCTTAATTTCAACTCCTCTAAAATGTGTATTTCTTTATTATTGTAATATTTCTATAACAATAGAACTTAACTTTGTGAATTAGAAATAGTACTGTAACTTTGTGTAACCGTATATAGCACATTGCCCCAAATGCATTTAAATAATATTTTTAGCAATCAGTGGACAACGGGGCTGGTTACGCTTCAATAACCATTTGTATTGATATACCTTATTGAACTTTAATTATGTAGTGTAATTGTTTGTTGTCCCTAATAAATGAAAAAAAAAAAAATATAAAGGGTCGTATGGTTCTTTAGATGTTGCCGATGGGAAATCCCATCAGGTACACGGCTAGACTGGCACCAACACAACGGGACTCAAAACAAACAACATGTTTTGCATAGGCTGGGATTGAATCGATGACCTGCGGCGTAGAAGTCGGGTACTACTGCTAGGCCACGCGGTCGTCAAATTTTAAATTACTGTTTGCAGTTGCCATGGACACGTAGCTAAAGTTGTTGGATTTAACTTAACAACCCTCCGCTGACTTGTTATGTACTTGTTTCATTATTCAAGTTTTAAAAGCTTAACACAGCTTTACTCACGTAGTTACTTTACTAAATAATGACAATGAATTTTTCACTTGTGTTGTTAAATTTTACTGCCATAATCTAGTTGGAGAGTTTGTATGTTTGAATGCGCTAATCTCAAAAAATACTAATTTGATTTGAAAAATACTTTGCATTAGATAGCCCGATTACTAAGAAAAATTTAAACTATAAAACTTTATACTACAACCTTAAGGAGCTGCACCCTGACAACCGAGCATTACTGTGAATGCTCTGGTCGGCGAGGTACCATGCCGTACGGCGCAATAACGTGGTCGACTTATTTTACGCGAGTAAAACCACAGGGCAGATCTACTTACGAATAAAACTGTTGAACACAAACCATTTTTATGAGGGTTTCGGAGCCTGGCAGAATCAAAATGGAGAGTAGCGGCTTAAGATAATCTACCACCCTAACTCATCCCGTGGGTGTCGTAAAAGTCGACAAAGGAAAAATGAAACCAAGAGATGGGCAGCAGCATCTTCCTGGAACATCTAAATAAAATACTGCGGTTGCCAACTGGCCTTGTGACTGGCGAAGTGTGTCAAATATGGCAAAATTGTCCCAAAATGAGAGCTAGGAACTTTTGTGGCAAGTGACAAGCTGAGATGTTGATGATGGCTGATGGGAATCTGCCAAGCGCACATGCACAAAACAAATATTTGTATTTTTGCACAAGTATTAGTCCATCAGGGATTCGAACCCAGGACTGGCGACGTAGAAAACCGGTACTCAGACGTGCCGGAGATACTATACTTCCACAAATGTATGCGCAAAGACAAGGGTACTCTGGGTACCTTGACCTATCTGCGCCCGACTGTAGCGCTAATGCAAACAGATATGACTTGACCACAATGGAAAGGAATCAGAGTTGCTGATTCATGTGCCGTCGCAAACATATTATTAATTACCCAAATATTATATTTTGGTCGTTGCAAAAGACAATGCTCTCGCTTTACAAAAACAATAGGCGGGTTACTTGACGAGGGGATCAAAGACGAACCATTACCAAGTAAGGTTTCATGTCCTACCAAAAATACTCGTTTACTTTTAATGGTATCTTAGAATTTAAAATGAATTTTCGTAGAAATACGAGTATAATACAAAACACGTCGGTTTTAATTAGTTCAAAATATAAAGTTATTTTAGATGTTCAGAGGTGGTAGGATTCCTGTGCAAGAATCCGTCTAGGTACGTACCACCGCAGTGGCAGTTATTCTGCCATCACGGAGTAGTGAGTAACCTATACTGTTTAGGTTTGAAGGGCATTGAGATCTAGTGTAAAAGGCATATGAGACTTAAGAACTGATGTCTCAGGATGACGATTGCACTTGCCATCAGGTAATGTTATGAATCCAAGATATCTAACAGCAAATGTTCACAATCCTGCTTGATATATGCTACTTCCGAAAGAGGATTTTGTGTAATCACCACTCGTGGTAGGCGGCTTGACGCTCATAGTATCAGGCTATACGGATTCACGATTATCCGAACTGCCAACTGCGTTCAGCAAACCCCCGCCTGGCCCCGCCCGTATGTCTAAGGTCACTTTATTTATTTTAAATGAAAGAAAAAGCGTAAGCGCTCGAAAAAGATTAAATCCAGAAGATGGGCAGTAGCATCTTCCTGGAACATCTGAATAAATAAACTGCGGTTGGCAACCCGCCTGTTAAGCGTGGAGAATATGGCGAATTCTCTCCAAAATGAGAGCTACAAACTATCGTGGCAATCTATGGGGGAGGCCTATGTTCAGCATGATAGGCTGAAATGATGATGAAGCAATGCCTCAATCGTAACTGTGGCGATCAAGGTTTTCAGATCATATCAGATGACGAAATTGTAGAATAATAGTATTCTGTGCTATGCGAATGTTTTAGAAGTACTGAGTTTACTGATGTTGATTTTGTTCTCTTGAAATAAATATCTCACTCACATTTTGTACATAGCGTTTCGTTTTTCCGTCATACATCGAATTATCCGATGTTCGAATATCTAGATGATCTATGGCACTAATTAGTCCAGTTAATCGAGGTCCCAGTGTATTCCTAATTGTAAATGCTTGCTATTTTCATTATATTTAACTTTTCTAATAACACTTGCTTTTAACTCTTAGTTAATAAGTCTATAGCTAAATGGATACATTCGATCAATTAAATTAATTGATAAAAAAGTTTATTTCGGTTTCTAACATTTCTTCAATGACCTTTCGCACATATACGAGTATACCTACTAGTGGTCGCCCTATGGTCCGAATTCGACCGTAATTCATATTAAGTTTGAACGTTATTGAGATTTGAGTAATTATTTGTGTACTCTGTGCGACTGTTTGACCACAGTCTATTCTGTGTTTGACATTCACAGTATGAATATGAACAAACTTCAGACTATTATGTGATTGACATTATCAGTATGAACTAAAATAACGTTTTTTTTTTCAAATTAATTTATTTGTAGGTGGAAACATACATACAGTCACGTCCATTTTTTCATATAAGAGGTAGGCAGAGGCCTCTCACGTAGCCCACTTTTCTCCTTCGCGGAAAACTAGACGTCACAGGGTGGCGAACTACAGTGCTGCCATTTTGGAAACAAGTCAAAAAAAATCTTACTCCCCATTGCGTTCCCGCGAGCAGGGTAATGACAGTTTTGCATATTATGGTGTTATTTTGCACGAATAAGGGCTGACCGTACATTACCTTAGTCGCCTCTTGCGACACCTCGGTAGGAAAGAGGTAGGTGCTATTCTACCCTGCCGCACACCTATCGGCTAATCAAAATAATTGTTAAAAAAATTACTTGTCTGACATAATCTGAAGTCAAGTGTTTGAAAATATCATTTGATCTTGGCTTAATTGAAATTCTGCCCGAAACCAAACAAGGTTATCTTAAAGTAATTCAAGCGTGCGTTTAATTCCACTAAGCAAAGCTTTGACAAAAGCCATCACTCAGTGTATACAATGGTTACTTAACTTTGATTGACGAAATTCAACAAGATTAGCGAATCGTCTGATGGTAAGTGCAACGCCTGCATTTTCACGACAGAAAAAAAAATCTATTCTCATTCTGTTACGATGCGTACACAATGACAAACCTCTCATATAAAATCGTAGCTTCTTTAAACTTTAATAACTTTATATTAAAAGAAGATATCATGATATTGATTCTTAGATAAGGTCCAAGTGTCTAAGAAATAAAACTAATTTTTTTTATAGAAGTCTATCGAGTAGTTTTTGCTTGATGCGCGGACAACGGCGGACCTCTCTTAATAAAATCGTAGTTTATTTAAACTTTCATAACTTTATATTAAATGAAGATATCATGATATTTTTTTAGATAGGGACCAAGTGTCTAAGAAACAAAACTAAAAAAATTGATCGAAATCTATCGAGTAGTTTTTGCGTGATACGCGCACAACGGCACACCTCGATCACTTTATTTATAAAGATTAAGAAAACATTTTTTTTAATTTATTTCATTATCATTTCAGCCTCTCACTAGTTCACTGCTGAACATAGGCCTCCCCCATTGATTGATGAGATTGCTAAAAAAATTTGTAGCATTCATTTTGGGAGGATTTTGCCTGAGTTGCCACGCGTGGCAGGCGGGTTGGCAACCTGCAGTTTATCTATTCAGATGTTCCAAGAACAGTCGACTTTTACGACACCCATGGAATGAGATGGGGTGGTAGGTTCCCTTAAGCCGTTACCACATTTACATATGCTTAATTTACAAACCTAAGATTATAATAAAAGATCAGCTATCACTAGAGTCGTTGTGTAACTTATTTATTTTACTTATTGTTTTAATTTTTCCGTGTCTTGTTTGCAACTATGTATTAATTCTGTATTTATTGTGTGGGTGCTTCCAATAAACTTCTCTTTCTTTCTTTCTTTCTTAATAAAACATTGATAAACGAAAGTAGGCGTGAATAGCAGTGTCAGCTCCAGACAGAGCGCTCGCTTGTAATTTCATATAATTTTTCCGTCAATTTTTTACGACAGCGTAGCCTACTACTGACTACTAGTCAGGGGACTTGACTTTTACGCCGTGTCTCCTAGGTACGAATCGCGGCCGGAGTCAAAATTTGTGCAAAAATACAAATTGTTGATGTTGGGTTCGTATTTTGTATGTGAAATTTACGTCAGTAAAACCTACGATACAGGGGAAATCCTACAGGACACGCAGGCGGCATCGATAAAAAAAATTGTCAACTTGCAGTTAATCTCAGTTCGATCAGGACATCGTTACAATAAACATTATTTGTTTCAATAGGTGATTTACCACGTATTAGATTGTGAAGGAAAACGCTGTGAAGAGGCCGACGTGTATTAGTTATAAAAAATATTTCGAGGACTTGTGAAGATTGCCAACTGTAGTGACTGTTCCCTGCTCATCTTCTCAGCTTACAAGCCCTCTTCGCCCTTAAAAATAACAGGAGGCCTATACCGGACTTAGCCGATAGATGTCCGTCAGAGTTAAACAGCACCTAACTCTTTCCTACCGAGGTGTCGTAAGGGGCGATTGAGGTGTTGTACGGCACAACATTTCTTCGTGCAGAAAAACACCATAATATGCAATGCTGTCAACATACTGCTCGTAGGAACGCAATGGCGAGTAAGAATTTTATGACTCGTACCGAAATGGCGGTAACGTGGATCGCCACCTGTCATGTCTCGTTTTCCGCGAGGGCCAAACGTGGTTAACGCGAGTGGCCTCTTACTACCCCCTATATAGGAAATACGTTTGACTGTATATGTACTCGTAGACCTATTCAGTTGTTTCTGTTTAAATTGTTTCATTGTAAATTTCAGGTTAATATGTAGTTATAGCTTGTATGACAATATTCACTTGTCGAACACCCATCAGTTGTCGAATTTCGACTCGAATTCTTAATTTTTTTTAAGTTATAACGCTATTCAAGTTTGAGTAATTATTTGTTGGCAACATTTAAAATTTTTTTGGCAGCATGAACGTATACATACGACAGATTATTATGTGATTCACAACTGTGAGTATATAATATTATATATAGGCAAGTAATAATTTTATTAACTCTTTATATAATATTATCAAAATGATTTAAACTGAATACCAAATACCTTATAATTACGTTAAGAATTTAACCACATAAATTGATTCAGTATAATAAATAAGAGAAAAGTCAAGAGTTGAATTTACATAACAAAGTGAATTATTCCACGTCGTACATTTATTAAGACAAAAACTTCGGTACGTCAATTTTACTTTGCTCGGGGTTTAATTAATTTTATCACAATAATATTTTAGTTAACGTATCATTCAGGCGTCATAGAAGCCCCAGGGTCGATTTTTATTTAATATATGCTATATAATGTGCCGTGTATCAAGCCACCTCGTCCGCTGTCTTATGAGTCGACTAAGGAAATGCCAGGATAATTTTGTAAGCTTCCGATAGGTGGCGAAATACCCACATCGAAAACAGCCAGAGCTAAAAAACACAGACCCGTGACGGGCAGCAGTGTCTGAGCTGCGACGCATCTGCTACTGCGATCGTGAATGGTGAATATGGCAAATCCTCCCTTCTATGAAATATTAACAGGATAATGAAGAAGAAACAGAAGATGCTATTGTGCCAATAATAAATATGATGTTAATAAAATAAAAATCGTGAACAGAAAAATTACTTGACCTTTCTTTGGAATTCTTTCTAAAGGTTATGTACATACTAGGCCGTTTAGAATAATATTTTTATAACATGTGATCGTCTTAGGTAGGACCCTTTAATTATGTTGTGTTTAGAAAGAAACTTGATATTGTTGTTCAGTATATACCGCAGTCTTGAGAGACTTCTCCCGCCAGGTTTTTTTTATTTGATAAAAGTGACGGAACGAGCAAAACATTCCTTCGATGGTAAGTGCAATTTCTGCCCATAACAAATGCTGTGTCACCCAGCACAGTGTGACACCACAATGCGACCGTCACCCTGAGACATCAGTTCTTAAATCTCATATGCCCAGTGATTACGCTAGCTCTCAGTGCCCTTCAAACCGAAACACAGTAATGTTTGCACACTACTGCTTCACGGCAGAATAAGTGGCCCTGGGGTGGTACCTACCTAGACGGATTCCTGCAAGAAATCCTATCATCTGCATGAGGTATACGTAGTATGCTCCTCCAACCATTGCAATGATGTATATAGCCATATTTATACTCGTAATTATAAATCAGCCATCAGGTAGGGTTATATAAAAGCCACCAGATAGGTTTAGTGTCACTGACTTTGAGCATTGTGTTACAATTAAGTACATTTCTTAATTAATAACCAATATTTTGTGCCTCTCATTATAACATATTTTTGTTCATATAAAAAAAATCGTAACTTGGCAATTGCTGACTTGGTAATAGGGAAAGAAAGGTTCTCAAGTGGCGAGACCCCGCAGTAGATAGAGCGACGACCGGCACAACTTCGCGGTAGTGGATGGATGCAGGTGGCTCTGGGCCGCTTTTAGTGGAAATCTGTGGGGGAGGCCTATGTTCACCAGTGGACTGGTGATAGGCTGAAACGATGATGATGATGATGATCCTAGTCTGCCTCCGATCTTATCGCACATCGAGCAAATATAGGTTGGGACAAGTTAGTGCCTCTATGTTTGTGCGAACACTTATGGCACTGTAATATCTCCTGCGCAGTTGATAGATTCCGACAGTATTCGGAAGATTTCGCCGTGGCCGAAAATCGGCCAAGAGGTCATCATTAGTACATACTATTCACATGTGGAGGTAGTCGTAGGAATGTTATGAGAGGTGGGGGCTGGTTTAAAGATGAAGAGGAAGTGAACATGTTACCTAGTATTGTTCTCCAAAACCGAGAATCGATTGAGATTTAGTCTATCAATCCAAAATATATGTAGGTACCACATTTCTAAACTTATTTTTATACCTAAGAAGTCTTATAAAATATATGTAAAAACATATAAACGGTGATCACAAGGAAACAAAACATTTTGTCGCTTATTATTAAAACACTGTTTGCTGAACACAACAAAATAATAAGTTGATGAGTGCCTGTACAAAAAATTATACAAGTGAAGGGCTAAGTGAGAGTCGGACCTGTACTGGCTGTACCTATGTCGAATTCATACCTAGTTGACGATATCCTCTTGTTAATTGATTATATACAGGGCTAACATAAAAATTAATAGAATAATAGAAACTAATAGTTTCTATTAAAAAATGATGAGCCCAGTCCAAAACGGTTATCAGTTCTACGAAGCTATATGGCCGGCTCATTGCTACTTCTGCTTACTAATTCTAAGAGCTATGTCAGTTACTCTAGTTCTGCTGCGGATATCGCCGTTACGGATTTTATCTTGCAGTGAAACACCGATCGTAGCACATACATACAGTCACGCCTCTTTCCCATAGGGGTAGGCAGAGACCACATCTTTCCACTTGCTACGATCCTGACACACATCTTTAGCTTCTTCTACTTTCATTAGCGTTTTCACACACGCTCGTCGGTTGCGGGTACTTTTAACGTGACCTTTCCTCAAAAGTTCACCGATCTGATTGTGATACGTACGCCTAGGTTGACCCTTACCGGCTTTTCCATTCACTTTTGCCTCATAAATCTGTTTCGTCAATCTCCTTTCATTCATCCTCTCTACGTGTCCAAACCATCTAAGCATGCCTTTCTCTATCTTTTTCACTACATCTTCAACCACACCGCAACGTTCCCTTATCACGCTGTTTCTCACTTTCTCAATCAGAGTTACTCCAGCTATACTTATCAAACTTCTCATTTCCACAGCGTTAATCCTACTTTCATGCTTCTTCTGCCAGACCCAGCATTCACTACCTATGTATACATAAGTGTGGGGACCAGAATTCCCCTATGTACAGCCAGTCGTGCATTTTTAGATACGTTCTGGCTACACATAAAGTTATGCAGAGCCCCATTCACTTGATTTCCTGCTAATACTCTTCTCTCAATATCACAGTCATACTTTCCGTCTCTCGTAAATTTAGAACCCAGGTACACAAACTCTTTCACTTGTTCCACTCTTTCTCCTTCTATCAGAACTTTGCAATCCGACATACTTTCTTCTCTTTCAAAAACCATTACTTTCGTCTTATCTACATTAATTTTCATTCCTTTGCTTTGTAGAGCACCATGCATAATATTAACCATCGCCTGCAACTCCTCCTCCGATGATGCTAATATAACCTGATCATCGGCGTATAGGAGGCATTTGACGGTCAAATCATTCATTCTTAATCCAAACATATGCTATTAATAATAAAGAACAGGATATATTATGCTCTATCAGAAGAGTAACAAAAGTTCCAAAAGGTAAAAACAATCCGTTACATTATACTCGTATGTGCAATAGAGCTCAGTTTAAATGTCACGTCTAATTCTTTAGTGACCTCTTTACAGTCATGAACTGAACCACCACGTATATTTTATATTATAGGGAAAGTAGAGAATTTTTTAACACTCATTTTTAGAAATTTTCCAAGGCTTTTTTGACAGTTTGGTCATTACCATTTCATACATACATACAATCACGCTTTTTCCCATATAAGTGGGAGGCAGAGTCCACACACGTAGCCCACTTTTCGCCCCCGGCGGTAAACGAGAAGTGACAGGTGGCGAAACACGTCGCCGCCGTCATTACCACTAACACTTCATTATCATTCATCCATCTACGTAGGTACCACCGCAGGGCCAATGTTTCGGTCTGCAGGGCACCGAGAGCTAGTGCAATTACTAGGTATATGAGACTAAGAACTGATGTCTCAGGGAGACAGGCGCAGTCTGGTGCCACACAGAATTGTGCTGGCTGACATAGCATTTGTTATGGGCCGACGTTGCACTTACAATCAGTGGAAAGTTTGGCTCGTCTCCTAAATTTCGCCTATATAAAAAAATATATTTTTACTGGTTGTAGAATTTCTATGTAAAATTCCATTTAGATATTCTAAGAAACCACCACAGTGCCTGCTAAGCAGTAGTGTGCAAGCATAACTATGTTGCGGTTTAAGGAGCATTGTAGCTAATGCAATTACTGGGCATACGAGGTTAATAACCGACGCGACGTCTCAAGGTTGAAATGATGATGATGTTTAAATTCTGTAGTGTCTTTATTTGATTTATTTATAACGAAATTATCAAGAAGTGTTATCAACATTTAAAAATATATTTTATGATTTTGTTTTGATTCTAATGGTTATTTTTGACCTAAAGATTTATTTATAGTTTCAAAGTGCAATAAGCAATTACTTCATATTAAAAAAAATTGCATAGTCTATTTTTTTATGTTGCTATATCTAAATATTAGAAAGCTCGGTCCAACTCCAGCTTACCGTGTGGTGAGGGCTAAAGCGATTCTTTTACTCCCTCTTATTTCGTGGGTTGACTAGGATCGTACCCAGGACCAGCGGCATAGAAGTTAGGTACTATGTATGGCAAAGCGGTCATCATAGCATACGGTAGTAGTATAAAAATTGCATAAGAAAGTCTGAACCCCGATGTTGTGTAACAAAATTCTCTTCCAACCGAAAGTTTTTGGAATTTTCTGTTGAGAGTTTCCCCGTTCCTTTGTAACAAGTTTCTGTAAGTAAGTTTAAAAGTAAACTAGTTTCAAAACAAAAAATCTTAAATAAATTTATAAATGGTAAAAAGTAAACACTTTTTACCATTTATTAATTTATTTGTTTATTATGTTTACATTTATGTGTTAAACGAGGATTTAACGTTTCACATTTGAAATACATTTAAAAATAAGAAAGGAAATTCCAAATACCGGCCTTTGAAAAAGATGTAGGCTCTTTTCTTAAGAGGTCATTGTCAAAAGTACTGGAAAATTTAATGTATATTTTATGTTATAACAACTTATTGTAATTTTTTTAATATTAGGTTAGAACACAATTGTTACAAATACTAACAGATAAAACTTTGTATTCCTTTTTATGCACATTGCGCGCACGGAAGAGTGTGATATTTTACACAAAGTTTCTATGGAGGAATGCAGAAAGCTAATACGCAAATTCAATAAATAAAGAACCCGAAATTTATATGACCTTTTCGTAAGTGGGGAAATCCTGCATGGATACCTATACCTATATGGGTTATGTCTAAAACCCCACGGTGGTCTCCATCAGTGCTTAAGACGGACCCCGCGGTGGACCCCGCGTGCGGTGCTCAGGGGCCTGGACGCTCGCCTTAAATTTCATAGTAAGCTAGTGACCTGAGTGCGATCTCCCGGTGCCGGCACCAAATTGTTCCGGAATATTAAGTGCTGATTTACCACGAGCACAGCGGTGCAGGAGGATCCTGGATTCGAGTCAATGTTGGACTTTACATTTAAAATTTGGACTTTTAAAATTAATTGTTTGTTTACGGGCATGATTGTGTTCTGCAAGTAAAATTTATGTATGTAAAACAGTATCTACGATATATAAGTGATCCCAGTGTGGGGCACAAATTAAAAAACAAAAAAAAACATGACAGTTTTCTTCGTATTTTTAATTAAACAAGTTTTATTAGAAAACTCATTATACCAGAATTATTAGAAAACTCGTGTAACAATGTCAGATAAGATAAAAGCATTCATGTCATATTCATTATTTGCTTGAGAATACATAATACTACAGGGTTGCGTTTGACGGGAAAACCGCGTCGTATGAATAATTCATTCTGAATAATTTTGTCTACGCCGATATTAAAGTCATTCAAAGTCTTCGACATTCTCTGTTCGTTATGGAAGTATGATCACCACATGTTATATATAATTAAAAACAAACTTTATGTAATAAAAAATAATAAAGTTCATAAATAAAATCGCGCAATAAGTAAAAACGTAATGGGTCTATGTGTAATAACGCTCATAGTGATACGAGAGTATTCTTTTTTAAATAAAACATGATTGACTAGTGATGTTTCTTAAAGGAATATGCGACGAGACGAGCAAGTCGTTCACCTAAAGGTAAGTGCAACGACTGCCCGTAACAAATGTTGTGACACAGAAATATCAGTTCTTGAATCTCATAATTACACTAGCCATCAGTACCCTTTAGACCGAAACACAGAATTGTTTGCACACTTGATGGCAGAGTAACTGCTTCTTTGGTGGCCTATCTTGACGGATTCCTGTAAATAAATATTACCAGACGTAGTTCTCTTCAAAATTACGCGAACATGGTTACGGTCCAAACCGAAGGTTCCCCCTCTGGAGTCCAGGTTACTTGTAAATAAAGTACATTTTAAAATTTTGCGAAATAAATGATTGAGGGAGGCTAAAAATAAGTAACTAAGTAAATTTCTGTTATTTTTTGGAAATGTCCGTCCTTTTGTCTGTCTATTTGTTTGTGAACGCATCACATCTAAAGTACTAAATTTCTTCAAAAGAATCAGTAAGAAAATTATAAAGCGTATCTTCAGATAACATTTACTCTTTGTTTTATTAAAATCGGTTTATTCTATGAAAAGTTATGAGTATTTGAAGTCTACGAATTTGTTCAATGGTAATAACAGGTGAACTTTTTCCGTATAAGGGGTAGGCAGAGGCCAGACAAGTAGCCCACTTTATGCAAAAGTGGGAAACGAGACGTGACGGGTGGCGCCATTTTGGTAGGAGTCCACATTGCGTTCCCACGGGCTGTATAGTGACAGCATTGCATATTATGGTGTTATTCTGCACGAATAAAGGCTGTCCGTAGTGTCCGTATGGTCGCCTCTTACGACACCTCGGTAGGAAAGAGGTAGGTGCTATTCTACTCCAATGGTAATAAAAGAAGTCAAATAAGGTTCTATAGTATTAAACTAATACAGGAAACACAGCAAATGAAAAAAATATATTATATGGTCTTACAAAGAATATAATTTATACAAAGTACAGTATTCAAACAGTATCGCCAAAATATGCCGTTATACTAATGAGTAATTTTCTGAATTGTGTTCTCCGCCGTTGAATGACGTTGAGATTTTAGTTTAAAATATTGGCACGCGTTGAATATTCAGATTTTCGTGGTCGACGACCGGTCGAATTCTGAATTGATTTATTTAAATGTAAACTTAGTACAATTTTCGTTGCATTATATTAGTTGGTCAAATTAGTAATTGGTTAATTAGTTCCTACTTTCCTATAAATGTTTTTCATTCGTTACAAGTAAGATGTTTTGACTGTTTGTAATGTTAATTATTTCTAGAACCTCGCGTTTCATAGATTGTTTGTAGATCTGTACGCATTTTCCGCCTTGGATGTACAATTAGCATTAAAATAGTTAATTAGCATTATCAAAATATGGCGTTGTGCAAGTGACGTTCTTTTCTGAATAGCGCTTATTAACACCGCAATTCTCCGACGCTGTATAACTTAGAGACACGAATTCTTCAGGCCCGCGAGCACACCTATCCGTTAAAGATGTAAAAGCCAAAATAACTAACAGCAAAAACATCATTCAAATAATTATGTATCTAATTTTTTTCGACATGAATTTAAATGGCAGAATTAGAGAGCTTTTTATGTATATAAGTGTCGTTTAAACCAAACCTGGCTGTGCCCGCGAGAGCTATCCGAATCCGATGAAGCTGTGAAAGCCACAACGGCTGACAAAAAAAAACATCACTGAAATTATATAAAATATTTGTCGTTAACTGTGTGGTAGCGGCTTAAGAAAATCTACCACCCCATCTCATCCCGTGGGTGTCGTAAAAGTCGACAGAGGGAAAATTAAAACCAGAAGATGGAGCGTAGGATCTTCCTGGAACATCTGAATAAATAAACTACAGTTGCCAACCCGCCTGCTAAGCGTGGCATCAATCTATGGGGTAGGTCTGTGTTCAGCAGTGGTGATGATGATGTGAAGTCTGTGGGTTTTATTTTAAAACTCTGTGTTGTTGATCGAATGGTCTGGATGAATATTGTTTGTTATTGTAATTACAAAATTCATTTAATTCATTGTAGGTTAGTTAGTTTAGGTTTACATGTTTTCCATTAGGTGTAAATAGGTACTTACTCGTATTTTCAATTGTGATGTAAATCTATACAAAAAATAAAATTGGGGTGGTTTTGCAATATAGTTTTTTCTTAAACTCATACAATCACTCCCTCATAATGTATTGTATGAGTTTAAGAAAAAATAATAATTTGCAAGGATACGAAAACTCAAACGCGTTCTTAGAATTTCTGTCGGTTGGTTTGTCCGAGCTAATCTCCGAAATGGCTAATTCGATTTTGACGGGACTTGCATCGGCAGGTAAGAGACTTTCAGAGAGCAATCTGAGCTACTTTTTATTTCGGAAATATTCAAGGTTCCGGCGTAAAATCTGAAAAACTGAAGAAATTAGGGGCTATGGGGATGTTACATTTAAGTCATCATTACTTTCGTGTATAGCAGTTTTAATATTTCTCTTAAAATCTTAATAAGTGGTTTAGAATATTCATAGTTACTTCTTTTTCGTCTTTACCTTAACTATACAAATAAATAAAATTGGAGTGTTTGTCTGTGAATTCGCGATAAGGATTTATTCTTAATCTTATAAGGTAATTTGCAAGATACTAAAACACGGGTTTTTAAAAAGTTTCTCTTAATTCTTCCTAATATTATAAATGCGAAAGTAATTCGCCCTGTCCCTCTGTCTATTTATTATCTTTTCTCGGTTCAACTGCTAAACCTGCTAAATCTTGACAATATTTGGTAGAGATAAGTTAGTAAGACGGACATAGGATACTTTTTATCCAAGAAAATCAAATAATTTCCACGGCATATTTAAAAAACCTAAAACCACTCGGACGAAGTCGTGGGCATCAGCTAGTCCGTCATAAAAAAAGTCTCGTCACTTTCTCCATTCAAAAAGAGTAAGCGATACACCTAAAATTGTAACTTCTCCATCGGCCTGCCTATTTACGAATTTGCCGTAGTGACAACGTTTAGCAGGATGATTAATGATCGCAGAACGCAGAACGCTGCTCATTACTGGTCCATGTATTTAAGTTCAGACTTACTCGTCGCCTTAGACCCGATTTCACCGATCGCTTTGGAAACCAAGTTTAATAAAACCACGTTTTACTTAACTGAGTTCAAATGTATCATTTGATCTCCGTTTTCGTCTAACCGATTTCACCGGCTCCATTTTGATCGCGTTTAGAAAAACGAAGTTTACATGAAATATCGTCACAATGTAAAACATAGAGTCGATGTATTTCGTATTTTGCGACATCAAACAGCCTATTTTTATGCATAGGTTACAAAGTTACGCAAACAATAAACCATACGAATTAAAAATAATTTTTGTGTTTACATAGTTGTGCAATCGACACTGACAGATCTGTAATAGCAGAGCTGAAAGTCGAAAATTGAGCGTTCAGAATTTGAGCCGTTTAGCATTGATTGCGTTCATTTGATATTGATGAAATGCAAACTGTAGCATTGAACTCAGTTAAACGCTTAAACTTTAACGTTTTGTTTGAAGTGATCGCATTTAGTTTCAACGGTGAAATCCGCCCGCGTTTGCTTTGGCGGAAACGGTGTATTCACGCCATCTGGTGGAATTTTGAGATGTTAAACCGCTACCTGTTGCTAGCTATGAGAGATAGTTTTTCAAACATTTCCCTTAAACGACACCAACGGGAAGAGACGGGGTGACAGATCTTTTTGCATCGCCGCAACACAGAAAATTTAAAGAAACACACGAATGTCATAAGAGGATTTTTTTTTTGAATTAAAAACGAGAGGCTAACAAACAATAGTAGCATTTGCTACATTCGAGTGAAGTCCATAGATTATGATGTAACAAAAAGGCGGGAAACGATGTAAGCAGTATATATCAACAACGTTTTCCCTTTCAATTTATGTAATTGTTTGTGTTATCATGTCTTACTATTATCGTACTGCTAATACAAAACTAACCTAAGGGTGACGCGCTCGTCACCCTTAGGTTAGTTTGTGTCATCAGTTCTTAAGTCTCATATGGCCAGTAATTACACTAAATATCAGTGCCCTTCTAAGCGGAACACAGTAATATTTGCACACTACTGCTTTACGGCAGAATAACTGACACTGCAGTGGTACCTAGACAGGTTCCTGCTTCGGAATCCTGCAACCAGTGACAAGTACAACTGAATGTCAGGAAAGTTTTGTAGCCTCCGACAAACTGCTAAATGTTGAAAACGCAGCTCAAAAATGCTAGACCTCGTTTACGCAAACATATGAACTTAGTTTCTAGATAGTACTGATAGCAGTAGCATTATTAGCAAGCTTACTAATATAAATGAACATCAATATTCAATTATTTATCATCATCGTATTGAAAGGTAAAACCAACGACAAGCCAACATAAATTGCGGTATCTTATTGCGACGTAATCATAAAAAAACGAAATCGGCCCTTATAAAAAGGGCGGTTTGACAGCGATAATAAAAAAATACCGTTGTCATTTTTTCTATCGTTTATTAATTTAATAAAGAATATTTACTAAACTGATATTGTGTACTGGTGCTTTCTGGAAATGACACATCCGGCACCAGAATTTTAAAAAATAATTGAGTTCAGAATAATTTTGTAACTTTTATATCTATATTTTTTACTTTATAACTTTTGTAAAAAATATTACGAGCCTTTTATGGTGCCGTAATAAAAACGAAAACCGTATAATTTCATCCTGTCCATATGGCACAGCCATTTTACAGCACTACATAGATAAAATATTAATAATTTTTTTTTATAAACCGCTATGTAAAATGATGTAGTAAAATTAGGAAAAAATAGGGGTTCGCCCACCATTCATGTAACTAATAGTTGGAAAAACAGCATAAGCGTGTAAGGTATCGTTAGGTCTTAAAAAGTAATAAAGAAGTTTTAAACTAACCATTTTATTAGGTCCTTACATATGAATTTGGCGTTATGTATGGGAGGAATATAAAGTCGATTTTTTTGTAAAATATATTTAATTAATTAAAGTATGTACCATTGTTATCTACGCACTTTTGCCATCTCTTAGTTAGTTCATTGATCCCTTTACTAAAATAACCATATGGGCGAGAATCAATAAACACTCTGAAGGCGGTTTGGACTGCCACATCGGAGATGAATTTTTTTCCTTGTAGTTATCCAAATTCACTGACTCCAAGAAATATCCAAGACCTTGCTCCAACAGATTACCAAAAAAATTGTAATTTGTAGGAGCAAGGCCCGGGGAGTACGGTGGATGTTGCAGACATTCCAATTGCAGCTTCACTAGTTTATCGGCCGTCTGTTGTGCAGTGAGTGGCCTAGAGCGATTGACCAGCCTCGGTTGTTTAACAGCTAGTTCTTCCATCATGGTTTGCAGTTGCTGCCAATATATATCTGCCGTAATCGTTTGACCAGATTTTAGAAAGTAGTGAACGAGACCTGCACTAGTCCACCAAACACGCACAAGTAACTTTTTCTGAGTAAATTTTCGATTGGGGCAGGATTTGGCTGGTTTTCCAGGGTTCAGCCTTTCCGACGAACGCATCTGATTATCGTACAGGAATCCACATTTCATCACAGGTAATGCTCCGATTTAAAATCCCTTCATTATTGTGCCAGTTGAGCAATGTAACGCAGCAGTCGATGCGTGTTTGCTGGTTTCCTTCACTCAATGCTTGAGGTACCCACCATTCAAACTTTTTTACTTACCCTGTTTGCTTCAAGTGGATTAAAACAGTTTTATCACTCACAGCGAAGCCTGCAGCTAACTCTGAAGTGGTTTGCGATGGATCCTCTTCCACAATAGCATTTAATTCTTCATTATCCACTTTGGTCTCTGGTCGTCCACTGGGTCTTGTTCTGAAGGTCGAAATTTCCAGAAGACGTTGAAGCCGAAATCGTACCTTGTTTTCTTTTGCAACACCAGCGTCCATCCATATCGTTAATCCTTCGAGCTGTTTCTGCAGGCACTGGTGCCACGGTAGAACTCGTACTCGTAAATAAAGCGTATTCAAGTTTTCTTTTATACGAGATGAGCGACGCCAAAGAAAAAACGAATGAGGAAATAAACAAATGAATGTCTGTTTTCGAAACTCAAATATACCAGCTAAAACAAATAAATAAACTCAAATATACCAGGACTTATAAATTTGAATTTGGAATTCTTCACCTTTGGAGGTTATAATTAAGATCAAAGTGGACAATACGACAAAACGCCAATTTCATATGTAAACCTTTATATTTAAGGCAATATTTTTTGGTGGTAGGATTCCTATGCAGGACTCCGTCTTGGTAGTTACAACCCTATAGGTAAGTACTACCCTAGGTCAGTTTTTCTGCCTTGTAAGAATGTGCAAATATTACTGAGTTTCTGTCAGAAGGGCACTGAGAGCTAGTGTAATCACTGAGCATATGAGACTTAAGAACTGATGTCTCAAGATGACGAGCCCAGTGTGGTGCCACACAGAACTGTTTTAGGTGACAGCGCATTTGTTATGGGCAGCCGTTGCACTTACCATCAGGTGAACGATTAGCTGGTATTTGCGTTTCTAAGAGCCCCTAGTTTCTAAGAGTGGCGATGGGCTCACCACCTATCACACCAAGTGCATTATATTGTTTTGGTGAAACGTGGATTGTGGCAGTCATCTGTTTTTGCAGTGAGTGCACAGTCTCTGACTACCCCTTATGGGATACAGTCGTGATCTTATGTATGTATGTATGTAAGAGCCCCTAACCTTTCAACTATTCGGTGGAAGTTTCTGGATCCTAGAAATCACTTTCATCGAAAATTGGTTTAAATAATATATTGTGTTGTTTTTAGATATGTCAAAGTAAAGCAAAGTAACAGTCTATAAATGTCCCACTGCTGAGCACAGGTCTCCTCTCATTTCTGAGAGGGTTTTTGGAGCTGTGAATAGTCCGCCACGCTGCTCCAATGCGGGTTGGTAGACTTCACATGTCTTTCGAGGACATGTGAAGTCTGCCAACATATTCTCTGAAATCTGAAAAATATTTCTATTCCTGGGCAGATGCAGATTTCCTCACCATGTTTTTCTACACCGCTAAACACGTGGTAAATCAGCACTTATAATTGTAGAACAATTTTAGAGGTGCTGGCACACGGGATCGAACCCAGGTTACTCGCGTATTATGAAATTAAAGGCAAGCACCAGGCCCCTGAGCTACCAGATATATATCGGTTATTTCCCGTTATACGGAATTATTTTAAAAGCCCTTCAGTCTGCTTGGTCCAAAACGCACTTGACCAGTTTTGCCAAAAATATAAAATCCATGTCTACTAGTCATAATAACGTGCTAATTGCAGATATGTCGAACATAAAGTGTGTAAAAATGTTATTATTGCACTTTTTTCCGTTACCCCCTTGTGATATTAGATGTTAAATCATAAAACCGTGTTAAATGTCTTTAATGAGATGTTTATAGTTTAATTAGATGTTTGTAGTATGTCACTTTCCTTTACTTAAAAAGTCCTAATATCTTTAGGTAATATTGGGCTGATCAGTTAGAGTAAAAGAAAAAACTAATAGAGTTAAACTGGTTCAAGACGAGAGAACATTTTTTTTAAACAATAATATGTACTAAATTTGTAACACTGAACTTTAATCTTCAGGGTTTACAAAATCATAGTGAATTCAAAGTATAGTCTCTTTAGCTATTGTATTAAAAGAAAAAAAAACGTTTTTCTTTAATCGTATCTTCACAACCGTTTTTTGGCTATTTTTATTGGAGATCAATAAAATAAAGTGTAACGTTTTTTCGTAACCACCATTAGTAATAGAAAGTTGACGTCAAAATACCAACGAAGTTCGCTTGAATTGAGAAACAGTTAATTTGATTTGAAAGTCAAAACTATTGTTCAAAGTACTGTTGAAACTTATTTTCAAAGAGTACTAAGTGCTTATTTTGATTTAAGAAAAAGTCGGGGAAAAAGTCTTTTCGCATATAGAATATAAAAACTTGTAATAAAATCTCTTTGGCTGTACTAAATAGTACCTGGCTGGTTTTTATGACATTTAAAAAGTAATTAGTATAATGTTGCTTCCATCTATTTGTCATTTGTTTTTCCTTAATGAGTGAATCTAATGAAGAAATTCGATACATTTTAAAATTGGTTTTGGCACATTTTTGGTACAAAGTTTTCAATCCGGGAATTTTGATGTAAAAGATGGTCGATAATGGACGCTATTTTTGAAAAAGTGGAACAAGATCGGCTGATACTGATATAGTAGTTACGATATAGCTGAAGAACTGGGAATTAACCACAAAACAGTTTTGACCCATTTGAAAAAAGATGGGTACACAAAAAAGTTCGATATTTGCGGCACCCAAATATCTACACGAGCTCAGTGAAAGAAACCTAATGAACCGTGTACTCATTTGCGATTCTTTATTGAGACCCTTTTTGAAAAGATTGATGGTGATGAAAAGTGGATCACGTAAAACAAGAACGTGCGAAAAAGATCGTGTTCAAAGGTCAGTCAGGCTTCACAGACTGTGCTAAAACCTTGGTTAACTCGCAATAAGGTGTTGCTGTGTGTATGGTGATATCGGAAGTGTGTTGTTCATTATGAGCTTTTACCGTCAGGCAGAACCATAGATTCGGATCTCTACTGACAACAATTAATGAGAATTAAGCAAGAAGTTGATAGGAAGCGGCCGGAATTGAATCAATAGAAAGGGTGTGATCTTTCATCACGACGACGCTAGACCACACACATCTTTAGCCACTCAGCAAAAATAAAAAGAGTTTGGCTGAAAGATTTCCACCTGTTTCGATCTCTTCATAATTCTTTAGGTAGTGTCAGGTTAACATCAAGAGAGGACTGCCAACTTGTCGTGTTTTTTTGGTTAAGAAGTTCTACAGCAACAGGATCATGTCACTACCTTCAAGATGGCAAAAAAGTCATCGAACAAAACGGCACATATATACTTTAATTAAATGTAAATAAACTATACAAAAAATACATTACATATGTATACAAAAAAGTTTCACTTCAACAACAAAATAATCTACACTTGACATTAAATAAATTTGCCAGTCATTCAAACATTTCGTTTAAGAAACACTATTTGATGATCCGAAATAGCTATGAATTTATATTATATTTCAACCCTCTGTATAAGAGGACCGTATTAATCCTCTTATTAGTCGAACGTCAGAACCTTTGACCGACTATACAATTGAACTTCAAAATGGTGACAGACAGGGACGTAACCTGACTCAAAATTTTAAATTCATAAACTTGTCAATCAAAAACCACAGATAAAGGTCTAAGATCTGGCTGTGTAGAAGGTCTAAGGTAAATTAAACAAAAAAACATATAATATTCTTCTGCCTGATTTTCGAGCACGGCAATGATTATCGAATAACAATAAACAATAAAAAATAACGAATTTCTGGAGTTATCAACTCGTCGTCGTCGTCTTCGTCGTTTCAGCCTATCAATAGTCCACTGCTGGGTGCATAGGCCTCCCCCATAGATTGCCACAAAAGTTTGTAGCTCTCGTTTTGGGGGGATTTTGCCATAGTTGCCACGCTTGGCAGACGGGTTGGCAACCGCAGTTTATTTATTTCGATGTTCGAGCACGATGCTGCTGCCCATCTCCTGTTTTTCATTTTCCATCTGTCGACTTTTACGACCCCCACGGGATGAGATGGGGTGGTAGATTCTCAAAGGCCGCTACCACACGGCCATATCACATATATACCACACGGAGTTATCAATTGCGCAAAAGATATTATAGTGCCATAAGTTTACGCACAAACACAGAAGCACTCACTCGTCCTAACCTGCGCCCGAAGATCCATTGTCAAAGACACATCGACAATCACAATACAACCAGACCCGAAAGTGAACTTTTTTGTTTTAGCACAAATGTTGACCCCGGCTGGGGTTCGAACCCAGGACCCTTGGCGTATAATGGGGGCATCAAATTTATATACTTAAGTTTTATGAAATCTTTAAGTTCAAATGCTGGAGGTAAGGGGTGCTAATGTTAATTTGTAAGTTGTAGTTTGCCCCGGTCGTAATAATCATAGATCCGGGGCCATATTCCCTGCTAGTCACTCCTGAAAGTTATATAGTCCCTATCGGGTCTTAAGACTATCTTAGTATGTATAATATGTTTAACTGGGGGTAGGATACCTAGTTACTGCAGGGGTAGCCCTAAAGCAGTACTGTGCAAACCTTACTGTGTTTTGGTCTTAGGAAACTGGTAGCTAGTGTAATGACTGGGCATATGAGACTTAAGAACTAATTTCTTAGGGTGAGAGCGCAGTTTGGTATCACACAGAAACGTTCTAGGTGATACAGCATTTATTATGTAACGGTTGTCATCAGTTGAACGTTTTGAGTTTTGAGTTTGAACAGTTTGGTACCACACAGAAACGTTCTAGATGATACAGCATTTCTTACGGGCAAACGTTGTACGTAGGTACAACTCTTGGGAACGCAATGGGGAGTAAGAATTTTTTTGAGTCTTACCGAAATGGCGGCGACGTGGTTTTCCGCCCGTCACGTCTCTTTTCCCACGAAGGCGAAAAGTCGGCTAAGTGTGTGGTTCTGCCTACACCATTATATGGGAAAAGGCGTGACTATACGTATGTATATTAAGTAATCGAAACGATAATCGTAGGTAAAATAATTACATAATATTGGTTAAGTGTATTTATTTAATTACTTTAGAAACCTAAAGGTTTATAGACATTGACATGATGTCAACGAAGCCAATAAGCTGACGAATTTGGAAAAGGGTTCCTGTAAACGACAACATTTCCATTAACTTAATTACTTCAAGGTTGATTATTACGAATAAAAATGAGGATTTAATTTTTTGACAATAATTCATATAATTTTGTTAAGCAGATTTTTTTTAGTACAACTAAATTTTCAAAACTGAAATGTTTCCTCTTTATTTCACATACATACATACTGTCACGCGTTTTTCCCATATTTGCCCTCGCGGTAAACGAGATGTGACGGGTGGCGAACCGCGTTGCCGCCATTCTGGTTGGAATCTAAAAATTCTTACTTCTTATTGCGTTCCCACGAGCAAAACTAGTAACAACATTGCATATTAATGTATCATTCTACACGAATAAAGGAAAAGGATTAAAAAAGGAACTCAAGGAAAACTTCAAACGTCGGGAAAATAAAATAAACAAAACTCGGAAAATTTATAAATCTTTATAACATTCATAAGTTTTCATTATTATATATCATGAAAGTTAACTTTGTTATTGCAAAGACTAAAATTATTCTGTTGTGATATTCCATAAAGTTCTTTTATTGTATTTGATTTAAATAGTTGAACTTTTTGAGATACTACTGTTCGGTAACTTAATAATGCTTAACTTTGTGGGTCAATTGCTTGAATTTATGTAATGTTGAAGGGATTTGACGTATTAAGTAATACGTCAAATCCCTTCAACATTTTTTATTACAATATTTGATTATTATTATTCACTCTTTTCGTCGTGCGCTAGTTTCCTCTATCATACATGCACATACATATAGTCACGCCTTTTCCGTATATAAGTGCTGCAAAGTGGACGTGACGGGTGGCGAACCACGTCGCCACCATTTTGAAAAGAGTCCCAAAAATTCTTTCTCCCCATTGCGTTCTCATGAATGCAGTATAGTGACAGCATTGCATATTATGATGTTATTCTGCACGAATAGAGGCTGCCCGTAAAATACCTTAGTCGCCTCTTACGACATCATCGGTAGGAAAGAGGTATGTTATTCTACTCCGCCGAACGCCTATCGGCAACCCCATCGTTTTCTTCTATCGCAATATTTATGTATGCATTTCACTCCTTTCCATAAGACCATCGGTACTAAAGTCATTTTCGAACCAAACACAGCACACAAGTACTTGGCGGGAGATATACAGATTTTTTTATTGGATAAAGTGACGAGTCGAACAAAACGCTCACCCGATGGTAAGTGCAACGTCTGCCCATAACAAATGCTGTGCCAGAACATTTCTGTGTGGCACCGTACTGCGGCCGTCAACCTAAGACATATATTCCCAAAGACTTTTTTATTATTATCTTATATTTTATTACACTCAGTGCCCTTCAAAATGAAACGGTAATTTTTGAACACTACTGTTTCATGACAGAATAACTGGCGCTGGGATGCTACCTATACTCGTATCTAGACGGATTCCTGCATAGGAATCCCGTACCAACACTAAAGACGTAGCACAAATAGTCTAACAGTTTAGGAACTTATCGCTGTATTTGTATATAAGGCCGTTCGACTATTTTCGTAAACTGTATATGTATGTGAATGTTTTATATACATCACCATCATCATCATCATCATTTCAGCCTTTCACTAGTCCACTGCTGAACATAGGCCTCCCCCATAGATTGCCACAAAAGTTGCAGCTCTCATTTTGGGGGGATATTGCCATAGTTGCCACGCTTGGCAGGCGGGTTGGCAACCGCAGTTTATTTATTCAGATGTTCCAGGAGATGCTGCTGCCCATCTTCTGATTTATGTTTTCCCTCTGTCGACTTTTATGACACCCACGGGATGAGATGGGGTGGTAGATTCTCTTAAGCCTCTCTCTGGTTTCCCTTCAAAACGTACAAATCTTTCGCCTTTTATATACATATGTAGGTATATTTATGTACGGATGAAATATATGTATTTTGATTATTTTTGTGTGTGTATATGAAATGAAAGTATGTGACCATATAAAGTCATTTTGCTAATTGTACTCTATACCTCTAAACTATCAGTGTTAGGCATTCTGGAAGAAATTTCTCGAAAAATTTATTTAAATTGAAATAAGCAGTGCATTTTTACTAAATTTCTTCATCCTGTTTCCTTTTTAACCGTTTTTTGTGTGTACATAAATTATTAAATAAAAAATAAAAATAAAATGAAAGAATAATTTTAAGCAGTTTTTGAAATTTTTCAAAATAATTATTATTCCTAATATAACTGTATAAAGTCAAGTGAACCCTATAAAGAGTATCGCATATTTTACCATTTTAATTCTCGGACTTAAAAATATTCGTTGACCGTGTTAACATTATAAAGGCATTCAATTTTACAGCTTTCATGTGGCGGGAGAACGAGAGGTAAAACGTGAAATACTCGTATGTCGATGTTGTTCAAAAATTCTGTGTATGTATTTCTTTAAGAATAGGCACCTAAAATTTTCATTCCAAAAATATAATATTGCAGGTACTCCAACAAAGCATACGATTATGTAAAAACTAGAATACTAGCAATGCTAATAACAACTACTTCTGTAAATCACTACAACTTAGTATAAAAGCTTGTGCAATTTGAAAGGCGGGTTCGAACTTGCGTCTTTATGTTTCGCAGTCAGTTACCTAAACCTAACAGCTATTAGCGCTTCATAACTAAAAAAGTATAAGTAGAAAATGTGAAATTAACAACAAACGTAATAATTAAAGTAATATTAAGTCACAGTCAATTTCCTCGGACAACGTCAGTAGAAACTGAATAAAAATAGAGCTGTCCTCGGCACTAGGAGATAAGTCCGCGAATTAAATTTATCTAAGACGAGATGGCGCACCCCGGGGTTTCTGCTTGGCCTTGACTGCCTGGTATACTTTTATTGCATTAAAGCTGATTTCGTTGCGAAATTTTCTTTTAAGATTAAATACAAAATGTATTCAAAAAAATTGTTTTTGAAATTACGTGATATCATAGTCTCTATTTTGTCTAGTTATTCTAGATCTCTATCCGTAAGGATCAGCAAGCTGAAATAGTAATGGCCCAGCCATGTAGCTCGTAGGTACGATAACCGTTGGAGAAGGTTCTCGAGTGGCAACTTCGTACCGTCAAATGCAATGTAGGGCGACAGCCGCTAGATCGAGCGACGACCTGCACGGTTGTGGTGGAAGCCAATGTACGCAGGTGGCTCATGACCGTGTTCTGTGGAAATCTATGGGGAAAGCCTATATTCAGCAGTGGACTATGATGGGTAATTGGTGGTAGTTTTGTTTTTTTAATTTCTTAAATAAATTAAAAATTAATAACGATTTGAATTTGATGCAAACACTTTATTCCATTCTTGCGAATAAGCACAAATTACTAAGCGACTTAAAAGTTTTCTTAGTAGTTTCTATATTACGTTTACTAAAATTTCAGCAAAAAATACTAATGTGCTGAATTTTGCTAGAATTTGCATGATCACAAAGCAATTTGTGACGTAGTATTGCCTAGGGTTTGAATGAAAATCGGCTGCTAAATGAGCAGCATAAATTATAGGTTTTCGTGTCTGAACATATTCTTACTATCTCTGTGTTCAACCCTGCTCCGATCCTCCGAATTGTTCGACAACGCCCACAACTTTAGAATACTTTCAAAAGCTATCAACTGCGGGAGAGATATTATAGTATCAGAAGCGTACACCGCGCCCTTAGTTACACTCATGCAATAAGATCTGAGATGGACAGTATCAGAGGCACAGGGACAGTCACTGACAGAACCGAAATCAACGTTTGTGTGTTCGTACAAATGTTTCTCCGGCTGGAATTTGAACCCAGGACCCTCGTCGCAGTATTTTGATTTTGAGTCGCGGTATTTTGACCACTAGGCCACGTCGGCAGATGTTACATTGGATACGGAAATGGATTATAGTAGATTCGATTTAGAAACCTTATAAATAAGTTTATTTTTATTTTTTTGTAGTGACTTTAATTACTTGTGTTTTATTATGAACTGTGGTAGCTCAGGGACTGGGCACACATTTTTTTTAAATCGATGAAATTTTAACATTAATAACCACTCTAACTGAACTTCAAAGTCTGTGCTAGGAGATGGTTCACGTCAGGCGAATCTCGGAATCTTGAATCATAAAGTTCCTATCGGTTGGCAGCGCACTTTCTTTTATTTTATAGAGCGACGAAACGAGCAAAACGTTCACATGATGGAAAATGCAACGTCAGCCCGTAACAAATGCTCAGAGGCGAGGCGCTCGCTTTAAATTGCATAGTACGCGTGTGACCAGGGTTAGATTCCCTGGTGCCAGCACCACTTAAATTGTTAATTGCAATTTTAAGTGCTGATTTACCACGTGAGGAAATCTGCATGCCTGAAAAATAAAAAAAATATTTCGACTTCATGTGAAGCCGGCCAACCCGCATTGGAGTAGCGTGGCGGACTCTTCCCAGCTCCAAAAGCCCTCTCGGAAATGAGACGAGGCCTGTACTCAGTAGAGGGACATTTATGGGCTGTAACTTTACTTTACTTTTTCTATACGTACGATATATGTGTACACAAAATATTTGTGTGTACACATACATCATCATCACTTAAACGTTTAAAATCATGCATCTAAAGATGCTCAGGATTGTTTGAAGCATGTTCATTTTCAACCATTTAAGTAACTTAAAAATAACATTACCGCAGACGTCTGAAAATTAGCTTTGCAAACTTTGTTGGTTTTGCCGCAGTTTTTGTCTATTGGAAAAGTGA
Source organism: Luehdorfia chinensis (assembly GCA_019845155.1). Classification (NCBI taxonomy): domain Eukaryota; kingdom Metazoa; phylum Arthropoda; class Insecta; order Lepidoptera; family Papilionidae; genus Luehdorfia; species Luehdorfia chinensis. The sequence goes on from JAHVAK010000028.1 coordinate 94,254, forward strand.
CGAGACGAGCAAAACTTTCACGTACAAGGTGAACGTTTTGCTCGTCTCGTCACTTTTTTCAAAGTCCAAAGTAAAGATTGACCAAATTTCAACGCTCTCATGTGTTAAAAATTAAATAACTTATGTTTGAATAGAAAACTTTAACAAAACTGCATAAGGTAGAAGTAATTTTCACCGCTAAATGTAACATTTTATGTAAACTGAATTGTTTGTACATATTTAATTTAAACATCCCCTTAATTATAACTTCAGGGAAACAATATATTTTTCTCATTTCTCAAGGTCTAATGACGTTTAGTCCAAAACGTTTCAGGTGCTTCGCAAAGTTAATCAGAAATATTTCCTTTTAAAAAGTCGGTTAGACTTTATGTGATGACTTTCTCAATTCGAGTGCACGTTTTTACGATTGTTTCTATATCGATCGTTGTATGTCTATATAAATAATTAATGTCTATATAATTATATGTTTATATATTATAATAATTACACAGCAACTTGTGAAATAAAACTGAATACTCAGGGTAAAAATAAAATAAAAGATTAAAAAAAATGTAACCGACTTGCTTCAACCACGTAAAATGTGATGTCTTCTCTTCAATTAAATACATTTAATTTACCGGTTCGACCACAGTTAGGCTGAAAAGGATTCGTTTTCCATCGCGTTTCCCAATCTCCCATAATAACATCCTATAAATCCCCAGTCGCCCCGAGACCTCGCGGAGAGAGGACGTGTCGTACGTCGTTCAAACGTTTGAAAACCAGTGATTTTAATTCAAATATTCTCACCCGATTTGGGTTTTGTGTGTTCAAAGATTTTCGTGCTAAACTATAGATATTGAATTTAAGGTAAGTCAAAATTTTATTTCAAGGTGTCAATTTAATAGAGTACCTGTTGCTGTAAGTCTTGAGATCTGATACAAAACGGTAGGATGTCACAGTGCAGTCTAAATGTTATTTAATAAATAATGTTTTGGCAAACTAACTATCGTATCGTATGAAACAAATTTGTTGCTACAATCAACACTGTGTCGGAATGGTACCGTTGAGATGCAGAGGCGTTATCATATTGATCCATCGTATTTTTTTGCGGTCTGCCTTAATAATCTTTGTGGGATATCAATTTAGCTATCTATGTCGACCATATTGGCTACTTTATTAAAATTTGCTGTACCTATCTTTTTAATTTTAGTGCTTAATATTAAACATGAAATACAAACACATATAAATAGTATAACAAATAACTTTATTAAATACCTTATTAAAACTTAATAGGTTATGTTGTATAACCTAAATATTTATGTAAACGTAACATTTATAAAAAAAATAGTAATATATACTATCCAATAAGTCTTTGTTTAGCTTTTCCTAGCAATACGTAAATTTTGCAATTTATACTTATGTATAGGAAACCAGACAATACTGAATAATAGTTACATTATTTTTATTATACCCTAAAGATTAAAAATCAATAGTGAATTTTCGCTTTGAATATTGACTATATATATATAAATAATGTGAAAATGTGTGTGTGCCTATGCATTTTCGGCTCTGTTAACGCAGTGGGTAAGAGATCGGTTTTTGCGCTATGAGTCGCGGATTGATTCCCACACGAGGCACACATTTGTATAACCTATAGATAGTTATTCCGGCTCTGGGTGTTTGTGCCTATGCAATTTGCCTGTAAAGCGATACAGGAGGGATATATCTTAGATACTTCTGGAGTAAAATCAATTCTCAATTTATATTATTATACTAGCTGAGGCCCGCGGTTTCTCTCGCATAAAATAAGTCACACATGATTGTGCTGTACGGCATGGTGCCTCGCTGACCTGAGTATTCACAGTTCCCCCTCCCCGGTAATGTTCTGTCACAGCTTTAGCCGTGGGATGATAAAGTTTTATAGCCCCGAACTCTTCTCAGTAAACTGGCTATCTAATTCAAAAATATATTTCGTAATCAAATAAGAATTTCCTGCGATAAGCGCGCTCATACATTCAAGCCCTCCAACTGCATTATAGAATAAGGTAAAGACGTCAAATAAAGAACTATTAGTTTACTGAACCACTCATTAAGATATTAAGACCCGATTTCGCCAATCGCCTTGGAAACCAAGTTTCATAAAACCACGTTTTACTTAACTGAGTTCTAATGTATCAGGATGATAAAGCTTTATAGCCCCGAACTCTTCTCAGTAAACTGGCTATCTAATTTAAAAATATATTTTGTAATCAAATAAGAATTACCTGCGAGAAGCGCGCACATACATTCAAGCCCTCCAACTGCATTATAGAATAAAGTAAAGACGTTAAATAAAGAACTATAAGTTTACTGAACCACTCATTAAGATTTTAAGACCCGATTTCGCCAATCGCCTTGGAAACCAAGTTTCATAAAACCACGTTTTACTTAACTGAGTTCTAATGTATCATTTGATCTCGGTTTTCGTCTAACCGATTTCACCAGCTCCATTTTGATCGCGTTTAGAAAAACGAAGTTTACTAGAAATATCGTCACAATCTAAAAAGACATCAAACAGCCTGTTTTATGCATAGGTTACATAGGTATGCAAACAATAAACAATACGAATTAAAAATATATTTTGTGTTTACATATTCATGCAACTGACAACGACAGCTCTCTAAACGCGGTTAAAGAGTTGAACGTCGAAAATCTGGGCGTTCTGAATATTAATCGCGTCTGCTTTAACTGCGTTCATTTGATGTTGATGAAATACAAACTGTAGCATTGAACTCAGTTAAACGCTTAAACTTCGTTTAGCTTGAACTGATCGGGTTTATTTTCAACGGTGAAATCATCCCTAAGAGAAATATTTAAGATGACTCTAACGACTGCGGGACCTAGTGTTCAGAGTACCTGACTTCTACGCGGCAGGTCCTGGGAATCCTAGCTGAGACAACATTGATGCAAAAACACAGATTGTGAGCTTCAGGGTCTGGCTTTGATGTGCGTGTGAAATTTATGTCTGTAACCCACGATACAGGATGGGATTTTTATTTAATTAAAAATAAATAACTATGCTATGAGATAAACTATATTAATAATAACACAGTCTGTTCTCAGCGTGCGGCACCTAAAAGCCGCAGCATAAAGTTTTATAGCTCAGAACTTCCCTCAGTAAACGGGTTATCTAAAACAAAAACATTCTTTCAACATTTATTATTTCATTACTAATTTTTTTTTATTGGATAGAGTAACGAAACGAGCAGAATGTTCACGTGATAGTAAGAGCAACGCCTGCCCATAACAAATGCCAAGTCACCTAGATCATTTTTGTGTGACACCACGTTGTGCCTGCTGAGACATCAGTTCTAAGTCTCATATGCCCAGCAATTGCACTAGCTCTCAGTGCCCTTCAAACCGAATCAGTAATGTATGCGATACCTACCTAGACGGATCTGTATAGGAATCCTACCGCTAGTACTGTATGTTTTCCTGTACAGTGTTGTATTTCCTGAGCTTAGCGCGTTCCAACACACAAACTTCCAATTTTTATAATAGGTAAGGTAAAGATTTTGATAAAGAAGTATGAATTTAATAAACCACTTATTAAAATTGAAACTGTCCTTGGGTTTGAACTGTGAGCTAGCGTAATCACTGGGCATTAGAGACCTAAGAACTGATGTCTCAGGTAGACGGGCACTGTGTGGTGTCACACATAAATATTCCGGGTGACACAGCTTTTGCTGTGGGCGGACGTTACAATTACCATCAGGTGAATGTTTTGCTCGTTTCGTCACTTTATTCAATAAAAAATATTCTACAGTTTTCCTGATGTAAGAACCCTAAATATTTCCGAAACAAAAAGTAGCTTAGGTACTCTCTGCAAGTCCTCTACCTGCCGATAAAAGTCCCGTGAAAATCGATTCAACCATTTAAGAGATTAGGCCGTACAAACAGACAGACAATAGAAACGCGTGTTTGAGTTTTAGTTTAGTAGAGGAAGCTAAAGATGGGTGTCAGGATCGTAGCAAATGGAGAGATGTGGTCTCTGCCTACCCCTATGGGAAAGAGGCGTGACTCTATGTATGTATGTTTGAGTTTTGGTATCCCGCAAATTACTGTATGAGATTAGAAAAAGTCTTTATTGCGAAACACACAGCCACTTGAATTTTATTTATTTGTATAAATTTGCGGACCCATATGCGGATTAATATCATTTATTTTAGTGGTTTACATTAAATTATTCTAATTAAAAATACTACTACTAATTATACATACAGTAAACAATGCGTGCGTTGTCTGCTCTCAGAAAACAATAAGTTGGCGTTTTCCAGCAGGCAACAATTATTTTCCGAGCCTCTGTTGATATTTATGGTCGCAAAATTGTATAATTTAATAAAAGACAATGATATCCTCTAGTGCCTTGTTTAAACTTGTCAGCATCTTTTTAAAATCCTAATTAAAACAAAATTCGCAATTTGAAGTGTATTTATTTATTTAAACTTTGTTGTTTACCCTAAAAGGATACAATGAGCGGACTTAATGCCATGAATTATCTGCCAGTCAACCCAGGGCGTAGTGAAACATTGCGGCAGGTTTAAAATGCAAATAAATCTTTGAATCTTAAAAGCTATTAATAAATATAAAATACATAACAAAAAATACTCAAAATACATATTAAATAAATACATAGCAATTATTTTATGTTTAATTACCTGTCGCATAGTGACATACTTGAAATGTATAATAAACATATATATACATTCAAACAAATTAATCTGTTTGTGACATAATTTATTTTTAATGTAAAATAAATAGGGCTCTGGTCTATAAATTTAACAGATAATACTGGAAAGTTATCTATAACAATACAATACTTTATTGGTGGTAGGATTCCTGCATAGGAAGATGGGAAAAATTGCCAGACAATCACGGCACATCTTATACTATGTCATTACAAAGATCGATATAGACACAATCGAAAAACATATACTCAAATTGAGAAACTCATTACTTAAAGAGGGATTGAAAAAAAAATCAGATTAACTTTGCGGAGCACCTCAAACGTTTTGGACTAAACCTCATTAGACCTTGAGAATCGAGAAAATTTATAGTTTATATGAAGTTATAAAGAGGATGCTTAAATTAAATATCGGAAGGAATCCGTCTAGGTAGGTACCACCCTAGGGTCAGTTACTTCTGACGCCAAACATTACTGTGGGTCGGTCTAAACGGAACTGAGAGCTAGTATTATTACTATGAGACTTAAGAACTGACAGCTCAAGGAGACGGGCAAAGTGTAGTGTCACAAAAAAAGTTCTGGGTGACATAGCATTTATGATAGGCAGACGCCGCTAAGTGCCATCAGATAAACATTTTGCTCTTGTCATCACTTTATCCCATAACAAAATATGGTTAAAAAAAGAAAAAAACACGAAGAAGAAAACACGAGAATAGTCACAACATGTCACAATGTAACCATAAAAATCAATGAAATATAATTTTCTTAAATATCCGCTTCAGCTGTGCTACCGCTACCGCTCGAGCGCAGCATTTATTAATTTAAACTTTTATACACATGTGGTAAAAATGGCGGACTTAATGCCTAAAGGCATTCTCTACCAGTCAACAATAAGGCAAAGCAGAGATACACATAATATATCATATTATGTGTATCGGTAGGCGGCGATAGGTGGTGCAGCGAACAATAAGAGAGTAAAAAATTAATCAATTATGACCAAATCTGTATATATATATATATATACATAAACTATAAAAATTGATACATAATTATACCAATACATGCATATACACAGATACACATATACAAGTATATATACACATACATGCATACATATATAAACAAACACATATACACACGAATAAGAGAGAAAAATGGAATTCAAACTTGCAGCGAATATTTAAAATATTCCCGTACTTTATTTTTGAAAGCAAACTCATTAGGATTTTTTTTAATGTCAAGAGGTATATCGTTCCAGAGTCTTATAGCCGTTAAGGCGAAAGAATGAGATGTGTAATGAGCGGTGTAATGGCGTGAGCAATTTGAGATTACCCGAAGAACGGAGAGAACAGTCATGAGAATCTCCCAGGTATTGAAACCTAGATATCAAATACTCAGGAGCACATGGATCGTTTAGTATTGTGAAAAGGGTGAAGAGTATTCTTACATACCTGCGTTGACGAATAGGCAGCCAGTTGAGCTGATTACGAAAGGAAGATACATAATCAAACTTATGTAGACCATAAATGTATCTGAAACAGTTATTGAGTAGACGATCTAATGTGTTAAGATGTGTTGAGACAAATCAAGGAAACACACATCAGCATAGTCGATAATCGAGGTTGGAAGAAAATTCTTCCAACGATAAAGAAATCGTAAGATTGCAGTAGTTTTCCGACTTACCTCCTGAATCTGTTTGCTCCATGTAAAACAGCTATCAATATACATACCGAGATTTTTTTCATGTGGACGAAATGGGATAGCATTGTTGTTAAACATAACCGATGGTAATGCGGAGTAATCAAGTTTTGATATAAATCTAGAGCTGCCTATGATTGCGGCTTGGCATTGGCATTTACTGCTCAAGTAGATTTCAAATATATGGTGATAAATGTTATGTATTTGTATGACCGATAGTCGCACATACACAAATCCTCAAAACTGAAACCGTTTGGGTTTTTGTGTGAATATCCCGAAACGATGTGTTTTTGTGTAACTGTAATTTATATCTGAAAATGCACCAAAGACACAGACACAAATTTTTTTATTGTAATTGTGCGTTATCATAAACAGATATTTTTTTAACATACCTATTATTGAATACTATAAAAATTTTACTGTTCAACTATTTACGACTCTCATTTAAAGAGGTCATAACTACTCCACTAGGGATGGATCAGAAGTCACATAAGTCTAGAAAGAGAGATATTGTGACGTAGTACGTGACGGGTTGTTTATTGATTTATCAGACTTACAATGGCTAGGCGTTTAAGTAATATATCGACAATTCTTATTTAATTAAACAAAAAAAAATTCAATTGCTCTGATCTATTTTTTTCTTTTAGGCCCTAACAAGATGAGTATAAGAGTATTAAAAAATACAAATAAACAGATTTCCTTCCGACTACGAAAAAGGCAATACTAGAATACAGTAGTAATACTTACGAGTATAATACAGTACTGACATTACTACTATACTATCGAAACGCAAACAATTCAACACAATAGAGCATTTAAAAAATAATAAAAAAAATCTTACTTAATATCAATCTCATCAAATTAAATCACTGTGAAATCTAAATTTTGTACAACATTTAAAAAAGTATTTTCATAGTATCTAAATTATTTTCCAAATTTGCCAAAAATTCAGTTTAGTTTTTCTTGGTTAAAAAGAAATCACTTTATTGAAAAGGTTTCATAAATTGGAATATGTTACTGGCTTGCAGTAAATTATTGTAACAAGTAAAAAAGTTCTTTCCAATTTCGAATTTTTCACATTCAAAAAGAAAATCGTTTTCACTGAAGAGCTCAATAGTGTATTATTTATGGACGAGCTTCGTAAAGAAGTCCTTGCTACTTTTAATTAATTTCGGTCCGTTGTTGTTTAGTTTATATTTGATGTATTAACATTTATGATGTTTCCTGCAGTGGCTGGTACGAGAATAACGATTAAAGCTAGCGAAATCAAAGCCTTATTTGAAGAAGATGTAGCAAATTTTACGTGTCAAATGTCACCTAAATGTGAGCTGTGTGAGATCAAACGCAAACTTTAAAAATAACATTGAAAATTAAGATGTAATTTCTATTATTATTTATAAATTACTATTATATTATACTATTATATAAATATATATATATATATATACCATTATTTATTTATTAATTACTATTATTATGTATAAAATCTATTTCAATTCTCTCCCAGGCAAATAAAATCAACTTCATAGTATTTTATGATTATGATCTACAGACAGATTTACCCATTATTGATAATGAACCAAGATGTTAACGCTAGGTTTACAGTGGAATGATTCGTTGCCAATAATTGGATTTCCAGTTAAGTTCACTCACTATACAAAACACGGTAGCATTCTGGTGCTCGTATAATGTGAGAACAAAAGTATATCTCAGTCTATTCGACCCATTCATTACCGTTTTATGATTGACTGAAGCCAATAAAGAATTATCGGTAAAGGATCTATCCACACAAGAAAATTAATAGTAATTGGACAGGTTTGTAAGATTTTTTATCATACGTTAATAAGCATTACCGAAATTATCGTCATTATCATCATTTCCGCCTATCACTAGTCCACTGTTACAGACTAGTGAACATAGGTATCCCCTATAGACTGCCACAAAATTTTGTAGCTCCCATTTAGGGAGATTTTTGCCATAGTTGCCACGCTTGGCAAGCGTGTTGGCAACCGCAGTTTATTTGTTCAGATGCTCCAGGAAGATGCCGCTGCCTATCTCTTGGTTACGACACCCACGGGATGAGATGGTGTGGTAGACTCTCTTAAGCCGCTACCACAGTCATCAGTGCCTTAAGTCACATATGCCAGTAATTACAGAAGGGAACAGTGCCCTTTTCATACCGAAACATAGTAATGGTTGCACACCACTGCTTCACTGCAGAATAACTTACACTGCTGTGGTACCTAGACGGATTCTTGCATAGGAATCGTATCACCAGTAAACCCTATTACAGCCGTACTGTAGTCACCCTCTGCCATCAGTTCTTACGTCCCACGTGCATAGTAATTATACTACCAGCGCCATTCAGCGCATTTCAAACCAAAATACAGTTATGTATTCGCACTACTGTTTGACGGTAGAATAACTGGCACTGCGTACACCTACTTAAATGGATTCCTGCTGATAGGAAAAGAAAGTTAATTTGCTAAGATCTGCATATAAAATGGTATATATAACAACCTGTCTGTCGTAGAGTTCAATTACACTTGATTATGCCCCGTTTTGAGGTGAAACCCGTGGTCGACACGACTTCAATGGTGTATATTGCCTAGTGGTAGTGTTGTAGTGGTGAAGGGTAACTGGTGGCGGTTCCCGGTGGCGATGTTAGTTTTGCTAGTGCACGCTATTGTAAACAACTAGGTAATATGCACCATTTTATATTTTTCATGCGGATCTTAGCAAATTAACTTTCTTTGCCTATTGTAATGGTTTTCCGCAAATTATCTCCTGATTCTATTGACTATATCCTGCATAGGAGTCCTAGTAAATTCACAGATAATAGGCGTTCCTGTATAACGAAAAAGTAACCAGAGAGATTATAATAAGCGTGGAACAGCATATTAGTATCGTTACCCAGTTTGCAGCTATAAAATTCATCCACCGAATACAACCACGTCATGCGCTGTAAAAGATAAATTAATCATTGCAGCTCATAAATATCGTAATGTGATATTCGGAAATATTGGAATTGCAAGCATTGCGCCAAAAATTTACGTCAAAAAGGATCACTTTACAGAATCAAAAGTGGCAAAGCTAATGTGGACAGAAGATTAATACAACCAGTTATCAATACACATGGACAAGGACTCCCTTTGTTATACGAGAAATTGATGAGACAAGCAAAACGTTCACCTGATGCTAAGTGCAACGTCTGCACGTAACAAACGCTGTGCCATTTCAGTAGGTACAGCACTACGCCCGTCCTCCTGAAATATCAATTCTTAAGTAATAACACTAAATCTCAATGCCTTACAAACCGAAATACAGTAATGTTTGCACACTATTGTTTCACGGCTAAATAACAGGCCCTGCGGTGGTACCGTCTAAATAGATTCCTCCAAAGGAATCCTATCACCAGCCTCTTATTTGTGTTAGATAGAAGAATAGCCTTCTCGCTAATAAGCTCTTCAGCAGACTTGACAAAATATTACAAAGTTCATTATGATTATTATATTATTTTGAATTTCTTGGACGCGTCACTTTTTATTTCTTATAAATTTAATCGATAGTAACACGGAGTCAAGGCGCATGCTTTAAATTTCATAGTACGCGAATCTTGGGTTTCACCACTCGAGCTGGTGCTACTAAAAGTTAGTAGTACTGATTAACCGATTGGTGGTAGGATTCCTATGCAGGAATCCGTCTAGGTAGGTACCACCCCAGGGCCAGTTATTCTGCCGTGAAGCAGTAGTGTGCAAGCATTACTGTGTTTCGGTTTGAAGGGCACTGTGAGCTAACGTATCACTGGGCATATGAGACTAAAGAACTTATGTCTCAGGGTGATGGGCACATTGTGGTGTCACACAGAAATTTTCTGGGTGATACAGCATTTGTTATGTAGCATTTGTTTGTTGTTGTACTTACCATCAGGTGAACGTTTTGCTCGTTTCATCACTTTATTCCAAAAAAAAAAACCACGTGCTCAGTGGTAAAGGAAAACATCGTGAAAAATTGACAGACAATTTGCGGGGCACTGTTCTGAGCTTCATGTAGTAAAGTTTTCTGCAGGGAGCTTGTACTAGTGTCTTTACGCACAATTTTTTTTTTACTTACTTACCTTATGACCTATTTTATAGTGTTTACAAATAATCTTCTACTAACTTGTGATTGCATGGACTGTCTGAATTAAAGATTATAAATTACTATTTATAGGCTTATCGGGCGCGGGTAGGTTGGGACGAGTGAGTGCCTCTGTGGTTGCGCGTACACTTGTGGCACTATAATATCTCCTACACAGTTGATGGCTCTCGACATTAGTCGGCCGTTGTCGCCGTGGTCGAAATCGGCTAGGAGAACATCATCATCATTTATAGGCTGTTACTGTGTTATTAGTAATAATAAAACAAATACAATTATAGATGCAAGTGGCGTTTTATGATAGAAATGTTTAGTAGTACAAAGAAAGAAAGAAATTTAACGATGGTAAAGAAGATCCATTACCTATTTTTACATTCTTTTCGGAAATATTTACTACTAGATGTACCTCGCGTTTACACCCTCGTAAAATAAGCTCACCTGCACATTCACAGTTCTGTCCTTCCCGGTAATGTTCGGTTCTTAGCGTGAGAGTTCCTAAGTACATAGAACAATATTACAGAGTAGAACCTTTACCAATAAACAGGATATCTATTGCAAATATAATTATTCAAATCGGATAAGTATTTTTAAGGTAAGTACATCTGCAAACATACAAACTCTCCAGCTTTATTATAGTAGTAAGATAAGAAAAGATGAAGACGTAAAAAAGAATCAAAAGGTCATGAGCGGGCCACGCGCAGTGCGCGGTTCCGTAGGTGACCATCACAATATACGGACTTAGAAAGAGGATTTTTGTTTGATACTCTGAACATTCTAATAAAATTGAGGTCACGGTTTAACGGCTAATAACGTCTAAAACGGGCGTAGTCCCTTTTTTTTTCATAAAAGTGACGGAACGAGCAAAACGTTCACCTGATGGTAAGTGTAACGTCTGCCCATAAGAAATGCTGTGTCACCCAGAAAATTACTGTGTGACACCACACTGTGCCTGTCATCCTGAGACATCTGTTCTTAAGTCTCATATGCCCAGTGATTACGCTAGCTCTCAGTGCCCTTCAAACCGAAACACAGCAATGTTTGCACACTACTGCTTCACGGCAGAATAACTGGCCCTGGGGTGGTACCTACCTAGACGGATTCCTGCACAGGAATCCTACCAACAGTAACCTTGCTTGATTAATATAATTATATACCTGCGCCAAATTACAGCTTTCTAGTACAAAGAGTCTATGAGCTAAGCCGCGGACGGACGGGCGAAACTATAAAGGGTTGCTGGTTGACTACGGAACTCTAAAAAGAATTTGTGAGATATTGAGAGAAATACTAAAACTACCTAGAACTAAAATAAAACACTTCCATCCAAATATCTAATTTTTCAGATTATACGCAAGAACTCTAAAATATTTCGGAAAAAGTAGGTTGGATTACTCTCTAAAAAGTCTTCTATCTGACAATGAAAATCCCTGCAAAATCAATTCCGCCATTTCGGAGATTAGCCCGGATAAAGAAATAGACAGACATTTTTTTTGAAACCGCGTGTTACGAGTTTTATTTATCTTACAACCATATGACATTAATAAAAGTATATATTGCGAAATCACAGACAGACACTTCAATTTTATTTATTAGTATACATATACAGATTTCCTCTAGAAGCTTCACTTGCATTACATTAGCGTAAATACAAGCACCGTTTGGTGGCGGCTTAAGAGATTCTACCACCCCATCTTATCCCGTTGGTGTCGCAAAAGTCAACAGAGGGAAAATTAAAACAGAAAATGGGCAGCAGCGCCTTCCTGGGTAATCAGAATAAATAAACTGTGATTCCCAACTACCAATGCCGCCAAGCGTGGCAACTATGGCAAAATTCGCCAAAAATGGGAGCTACAAACTTTTGTGTCAATCTATGGAAGAAGCCTATGTTCAGCAGTGGCCTTGTGATAGACTGAAATGATGATGATGAATCCACGAATGCAGAAACGTGATTAATTATAAGGTAATGTTGTAATAGACATGTGTTCATATACTGAACAATCAGTTTGGATCTGAGTTCTGCCGCTTTACCGATCACAACGGAAATTGCTTTGTATAAAGACTGCCTGATATAAAAGCTAATGTAATATATTACGTGGGTGTACAAGAAATATAAGTTTTTTCTTAATTGCGTTTCTGTTGCTTTACTGAGTTATTACCACGTGAATGTAAATTCTTTCGGTGCTCTCATAAATCATGTTGGCGACAGAACTTATATTGCAGAACTTTAACTTCTGACAATTTAATTCTGGTTCACTTACTTTTAATCCGATTTTGTAAGTTACGGCATAGTCGTGTTGTACACTTTCTAGAAAATACAAGCTATTAAATGATATGCTAGCTTTTTTCGCGGCTTTGTCTGTTTTAGTAAATAGTTAAGATCCTAGTTAAATCTATTCAGTGGTTTTGTGGTAAATGACGCGAAAAGCAATTTTTTATGGAAGTAAATGACGAGACGAACACTTCATTCACCACATGGTACACACACACGTGCCCATGTCAGTGACGGTGTCACCTAGAAGCACCTTCTGTTTATCAGCGCACTGCGCTCGGCATCACGAGCCATCGATTGTCGAGTCTCATGTATAATTACACTAAAAGGTATAGTCTCATTTTTTTAATGTGCCCTGCCCTATTTGATATCAATAAATTATTGATTAAATTTTTCACGAGAGTGGATATTGACAAAGATTTTTTAAGGTAGTAGGATTCCTATGCAGGAATCCGTCTAAGTACCACCCCAGGGACCAGTTATTCTGCCGTCAAACAGAAGTGTGCAAACATTACTGTGTTGCGGTTTGAAGGGCACTGTGAGCTAGTGTAATCACCGGGCATATGGGACTTAACAACTGATGTCTCTGGGTGAAGGGCGCAGTGAGATGTCACACAGAAATGTTCTGGTTGACATAGCATTTGCTATGGGCAGACGTTACACTTATCATTAGGTGAACGTTTTGCTCGTTTCATCACTTTATCTAAAAAAGAAATAAAAAGGTTGAACGCGCTAATCTCAGAAAATAGTAATCAGAATTGAAACATGATTTTTGCATTAGGTAGCTTGCTCACTAAGTAAGGTTCTAGGCTAAAACTTTATGCTACGGCCTTAAGGAGCCGCACGCTGAGAACCGGACATTACAACCCGTACTCTGAATGCGCAGGTCATCAAGGTATCATCCCATACGGCGCAATCATGTGGCTTACTTTACGCGGGTGAAAGCGCGCGGCTCAACTAGTTAATGATAAAGCGCAAGATAATTATACATAATTAAATTCGCAATCCGTGTGGTTGTCGCGTGAGACAATCCATCATCAATTTCTCGCCCCGTGAGTGACGTTTACGTCGGTTAAGGGAAAATCTGGTAGTCACCAACAGGGCGGGTTAATAACTTTCTGAAATATCCAGAGCAATAACGTTCGAAAGTGGGAGACATCTGGTACTGTGATTAATTTATTTTATGGAGAAAAAAAATAAAAACTGTGGTAATTCAGAAACTTGGCGTTCGCCTTAAATTTCATAGCAAGCGAATCCAATTATAAATACTGATTTACTACGTAACTTACTTAGAGTTGAGAGAAAATATTATGAGAAAACCTGTGTGCCATGGGAAATGATAAAAAAATTATAAAAAAATATTATAATATTTCCAGGAATGTGAATCGCGTAATAAAAAACCGAAACAGATGATATTGCGACAATCTATAGAAACAATTCGGTCCGGTTGGCGCAGTGGTTATACAATAGCTATGAGTCGTGGGTTAATTGTCCGCACGGTAAAAATATTGGTACGGCCTACATATAGTTATTTCAGGTATATTGTGGGGAGTTTTTGTGCATTATATCACAGTTAGATAACACAGGAGAAAGACGGTCTCACAGAATAACAGCATAATAATGACAGAAGACGTATAAGGAGATGACTAAAATTTGGCGTAATGAAAAGCTGAAAATTTAAAAAAAAGAAAACTGTTTTTTTTTCCAATAACATCACCCCTGTGCTCAACACATTTGGTCGTTAAATTACGTTCTCTAAGCCACCGAAAACGTTTTTGTCTTTTCTCCTAAAGTGAGTCAATATTGCTTGCTTGACCTCGTTATCGTCGGAAAATATTCTTCTTTATATTTAATAAAACTAATTTTACGGGTTTCCTTGCATTTATTTTTGAGTATTTGTAACTCGTTTCGAGCGCTTTACGTCACCCATGGTCACGTGAGGACTTTTTTTTTATTCGATAGAGTGACGAAACGAACAAAACGTTCACCTGATGTAAAGTGCAACGTCTACCCATAACAAATGCTATGTCACCCAGAATTTTTCTGTGTGACACCACACCGCACCAGGGTGACGACAATGAGACATCAGTTCTTAAGTCTCATATGACCAGTGATAACGCTAGCTCACAGTTCCCTTCAAACCGAAACACAGTAATGTTTGAAAACTACTGCTTTACGACAAAACAACGGCAATATAACTGCCCCTCAGGTGCTACTAACCTAGACTGATTCCTGCATAGGAATCCTATCGCCAGTGATGTTTCACGTCTTGATGTCATAGTTAATCCTATATAATAGCTGTAGCAGAAGGTACTCACCCATCAGTGGTCGAAATTCGACTCTTTTTTAAGTGTTTATGTTATTGAGGTATACTCAATATTTATTATTTCACAACATTTTAAAATTCTTTTTTTTTTATTGGTTAATTTAACGTAACGAGCTAAACGTTCACCTGATGTTTTTATTTTATTTTAATTGGATAAAGTGATGAAACGACCAAAACGTTCACCTGACGGTAAGTGGGTCTGCCCATAACAAATGCTGTATCACCTAGAAAATTTCTGTGTGACACCACACTGTGCCCATCACCCTGAGACATAAATATAAACCCTTTTTGTTTTTCTTTCTTTATCTCGCTGACCTAATCAATTATAGTCCAGTCCTTCTCGGTAATCGGTTATCAGCGTGTGACCGTAGAATATAATTTTATATGTTACTTTGCGAAAAACCATTATAATGAAGGAAAGTCAATTTGATAAGATCCGCTTGCTAGTTATATAAATTATCATGAGATATTGACTATACGACAGACAGACGCTAAGTCAGCGGCGGTCCGCATGCGGATCTTAGCACATTAATATTCTTTCCTTCTTTACAATTTTATATTCTATAACCTTTCTTATTATTGAATTATCTAATACAAAAATATTTTTTCATTTCGGATTAGTACTTTCTGAGACTAGGCCGTTCAAACATACAAACTCTCCTGCTTTATTATACTAGTACAAGATTAATATAGTTGTAAGAGTAAAAACAATTTAACCTTAATTTAAAATTGATTCAATTTCATAACCGAATCAACAAATGCAAATACAGCGCAGCAAAACCTACGAACTGACACGTTGAAAATAAACAATGCATTGAACGTTTTTAGAAAACAATAAATTTGCATTTATCGTTGAAACGAGGGCGTAGAAGCTATTTGCGCTTGTTGTTACAATCTAGGAACCAGATTAACACAATTCTTTTTATAACAAAGTGATAATTAATGAACGTATGACGACCGCGTGGACTAGTCGTGCCGTGCGGTAGCGGCTTAAGAGAATCTACCACCCCATTTCATCCCGTTGGTGTCGTAAAAGTCGACAGAGGGAAAATTTTAACCAGAAAGGTGGGCAGCAGCATCTTGCTGGAACATCTGAATAAATATGGAACATCTTGCAATTGTTAAAAACTTTAGACCTAAATAAGGAAGCGGGGCCAGACGACATTCCAGCTACATTCATAGTTAACTGCGCTAAAAGCTTAGTCCTGCCTATATGCATACACTTTGAAAAGTCTGTTAATGTCGGAATTGTACCTTATATCTGGAAATCTGCTTTTATTACAACAGTTTTTAAGAAAGGTGATACAAATGACGTGCATAATTATAGGACTTATTTCAAAGCTATGCATCTTCTCTTAAATACTAGAAAGAATTATTCTCACAAACATAGATTTATAATAAATCGCTCTACTACGTCTAACCAATTACTATTTAATGAGTATCTCACATCCATGATGGATGCTGGTTCACAAACAGATACAATATTTACTGACTTCTGTAAATGCTTTGATCGCATTGACCATTCAATATTACTAAGCAAGCTCTTCTATCCAGGTGTACATAGAAATTTATTTAGATGGTTCTCTTCATATAAAGAAAATAGATCCCAATGTGTTACTATCCACGGTTATAAATCTCAGTGGAAAACCATATCCTCAGGCGTGCTACAAGGCTCGATACTGGGTCCGTTGTTGTTTACAGCTTTTTATTAATTATATCTACTCATGCTTCAAATACTCTAAAATAATTGTATTGCCGATGACATTAAAATCTACTTCTCTCTATCTCTCTATATCTATCTATTTTTTTTAAAATAAGCTTTACAAATGACAGTAATTTGCTACATGTGGATATAAATAGATTTGTAAGTTATTGTAACGAAAAGAAACTCGATCTAAATATTTCAAAATATTTAACTATCTTTTTCACGAAAACAGACTCTACAAAAATTTAACTATCATATTAATAATCAATTACTTACTAAACTTACTTGCAACTATATGAAAGACTTAGGTCTTATCCAGGATTCAAAGCTTTTATATGACAAACATATTGATCATGTTGTCACCAAGGCTTCAAAAGCTTTAGGTTTTTTAATGAGGCCCTGCCCATGTTACAATAATGCCAAAACTCTTAAAATTCTCTACAGTTCGCAGGTCCGCAGTGTTTTAGAGTATAGTTCACATGTGTGGAATCCGCTGTATGCTGTTTATAATAAACGCCTGGAGTCAATTCAAAAACGTTTCATGAAATACTTAGAATACAAGATCAAAGTTTATGATAGTACATATACATTGCGATACATAAGACACCATTTACTACCACTAGAAAATCGTAGACATAGTTCCGATTTATCATACCTATCAAAGATAATTAAAGGCAGTGTAGACTCAAGTGAACTTCTTGAACACCTTAAGCGCGTCGTTCAGCGCGCAGTCAACGCCAGAAACAAGCTTAGGTGCCTTTACTGCGTATGAATTACAGGCAGACATCTTACTTAGTTCGCACTTGAAGACTCTTTAATTCAATAAGCGCCCATACCGATATGGATTTATTCTCTACCGCTATGAATCCACTGAAGCGAATCTTGGCGGCTGAGCTTCTGGAATCTTACACTGATGTATAACTTTCGATCTTCTTAAATATATGTAACATGTATGTATATGTATATATGCATACACAATGTATATGTGCGTGTATATATATATTTATATGTATGTATATATATATATATATATATATATAAACCCATTACCTTATTTGTGGAAACATGTAAATGGTTAATGTTATTCCATGTGGAATGTAAACAAATGTTTATTTTTCCTAATAAATAAAATAAAATAAATTAAAATAATAAACTTTGGTTGCCAACCCGCCTTCCAAGCGTGGCAGCTATGGTAAAATCCCCCCAAATGAGAGCTACAAACTTTTGTGGCAATCTATGGGGGAGGCCAATGTTCAGCAGTGGACTAGCCATAGGCTGAAATGATGATGATTACGATGATGGTGGCCTAGTCGCCAAAATATTCGACTAGGGTCCGAATCCCAGGCCGGACCCAACATTTGAGCAAAAACATAAGTTGTTAGTTTTCGAGTCTCTTTTGTGATTGTCCTCGTATCACTAACACTGAGACCCACTTTCCCATTGAGGTAGACAGAGACCACATCTTAACTACTTGCTACAATCCTGTCACAAATATTTATTTATTTCCTTATTCTATACTGTATTCCATATTCCTTATACCTTAATGTATTTTATAATCGATTACGAAGGGCGGTGTTAATGCTTTTATTATTTAACCCAGGGCATAGTGAAATATTATTATAGATGCCTAAAATGTTTGAAATTAATTATATTAAATACCTTCATACTCGTACTAATATAAAACAGGACTAAAAATATATCATCAATAATAATTATATTTCAAATAATATAACACATACATTTTCACATTATATAGTTTATAGATGATTGTTTATATACGTTATACATGCGTATATAAACTCCTACATACTTACATTCATTTTTTTTTATTCATAAAAGTGACTGGAACGAGCAAAACGTTCACCTGATGGTAAGTGTAACGTCTGCCCATAACAAATGCTGTGTCACCCAGAAAATTACTGTGTGACACCACACTGCGCCCGTCGTCCTGAGACATCAGTTACTTAAGTCTCATATGCCCAGTAATTACCCTAGCTCTCAGTGCCCTTCAAACCGAAACACAGTAATGTTTGCACACTACTGCTTCACGGCAGAACAACTGGCCCTGGGTTGGTACCTACCTAGACGGATTCCTGCATAGGAATCCTACCACCAGTAAACATATACATAAACACATCCATATACAATGACCGATAGTAACTACATATATTGATCCCAAGACAGATGTTTTTAAAAAATGTGATGGATTAAATATATTAGTCTGTACCACAACGAATAAAAAAATGCTGTGGTAAATACAAATACATTTAATCATAGACAAAAATTAATCGTATGATGATAGCCAACCTGCAATCACCAATCTGCCTGCTTCTTGAAATAGACAAATTTCTAACTGTGAACTAATAACGGGCTAAAAATCTTAGAGTTCAGGATTTGCGTGAATTTAAAATTACATTTTTTTTTTTAATAAAAGAGTCAAATTAATCCAGGATAAAGTGATTAGTGACACCACAACGACACAAGAAAAATCCTGAATTGAAGATTTCTTTAAGTGAAATTTCTTTGGGAGCAAAAGTGACGTTGAATTGAAAGTAAAATTTTAAGATTGAATTAGAGTAAGAATGCAATTATACATTAAATTTGTTTTTATTAAAGGACTAATAAAAACCCTTATAATTAATATTAAGTTGATATCTTATATTTACCATGATGTCTTATATTTACGTGAATACTACACATTTAAATAAAACTTGATTTACTATTTATGACCCGAAGTTTCGAGCGCTTTACAGCACCCATGGTCACGGGAAGACTGAGGTGACAAATGTCCTGCTGTCGTAGTTCATCCGGGTTACCCTTTTTATTCCAATCTACTCAGAATTAGCTTACTGTGTCTTGGAAGTCTTGCAGTGTAATGCTTGGTTTTTTATTTAATTTTAATAATAATAGGATCCCAAGCCAGTGGTAGTACCCACCCATCTTACCTGTAGAAATAAGGATGTTTTTCATTTAAAAATTAGTTGATATCATCAGTATTCACTATATCAAATGATTATTTTTTTAAATGTATATAAAATCTAACGCCGTTTATTTATGAGGCACCTGTGACGAAGAAGAAATGGGCGAAAGAAACTCAGCAGAGTCCACTTTTTTATAACAATAATTAATCATAAATTTCAGTAATCTATAAATATTTTTGCTAGAACAAATTTTAACATTGTTACCAACTTTACATAAATTATTATCCTTAAAACAATATAGTTATATAATTCAACAATAATAAGTACACATTTTGATGCAGCTCCCACTTTGTATTAATTTTTTATATTGGTTATTTTAGAACATTTTAATGCATCGCACTAAATTCGAAAGTAATCTATCAAGTGCTTCAATTCTATAACCGTTTCAAAATAAAATGTTTCTGACGCAAAAAATACGGAAGATAGGTTTTTACTTGACCAAAGTAAGAAAAAGATTAAACTTTGCAAACGTTGCTGGGCTTGACTTTATTCCTTGTTAGTTATTGTTTATTACTAGTATTTTTTTTTTCAATAAATTGGCCAGTTATTTTACAGAATAAACATAAATAAACCAATGTTTAGTTAATTTAATTTTAATGTTTCTAATAAATATAGAAAGTTTCAATACTCTCACGTGTACTTTTTCTTGTTTAATGCTTGCTAACCTGTTTCTTAATCAGCATCGGAAGTTTTGTCGAAATTAACTATACTTTTGTGAACAAAAACGTCTCAACTGAGTAGCTGATGCAATAAGCTACGTAAATCAGCGAGAAATAGCCGTTACTTCTTAATTGCTCTTTTGATTGGTCGGCGGCATATTTTCACGAGAATGTTAATTCTCTTAGAACAAGAACGTAAATTGCGTTGGTGGTAATGCTCGAATTATTTCGCGTAACTACAACTACGTCAAATATAATATTACACGAACTCGCTGGCTTTTGTAAATCAATTTAAAGTTTAGGTTGTTACAGCGACGTAATGTTATTTCATGAATATATTTATGTATTAACTATTTTAGACCACATTGGCTTTACTAACATGTTATTGCTGTACCGACAGCTAATTTATTGTCGTCGACGATAGTGTCTAAGAACTGGTGCATATAACTGATATAGCTCTTAGGATTAGTAAACTGAAGTGGCCGGTCCACTTGCTCTTACATAGCTCGTAGAGCTAATAACCGTTCGGGAAGAAAGGTTCTCGAGTACAGCCTCGCACCGGCAAGCGCAGGGTAGGGCGACCCCCCACTAGGTAGAGCGACGACCTGCACAGTTTTGTGGGTAGTCGGTGGTTCCATGTGGTTCAGGACCGTGTTCGTAGTGGACCTCTATCCAATCAGAAGTACTATTGACTGTTCTATCTTATCTTATAACAGTACAATGTGCACCTCCAGGTCCGAAGGTTAATTATTAAGTCGTCGAACATTGGCCAGATTTGTATACAAATTCGGGTCACCCAATTTTGTAGTCCGTATTATAGTTTATATATATTTATCGTCAATCTTTCAAATGTGTTGGCTCGCTCGGTGTCACACGCTCTCAGTTCATCAGTGTAAAGTCGCAAACGCTTCTTAAGCTAACATAACGCTTCATTGTATAGTAAATGATATTTGAAAACCTAATTCTTACCATTATATTTTTACTAAGGCGTGCCTAAAACATCTGAGATTCTTTGAACGGCAGGAGCTGATTACTATAAGATTGATTGTTGGTGAAGAAGGTTTGTATTTACAAACCTTTGTATTTACAAACCTTCTACAATCAAGTGAGGAACAGTGTGATAAGGGAACGTTGCTGCGTGGTAGATGATGTAGTGACAAAGATAGAGAAAGGGATGCCTAGATGATTTGGACACGTAGGAAGATGTATGAAAAAAGATTTATGAGGCTAGTGTGAATGGGTAAGCCGGTAAGGGTCGACGTAGGCGAACGTATCACGATCAGATCGAAGTTGTTTTAAGGAAAGGCCACACCAAAAGTACCTGCAACCGACAAGCTTGTATAAAAACACTAATGAAAGAAGAAACAGCGAAAGATGTGTTTCAGGATCATTGCAAGTAGACGAGTGAAGTCTCTCTACCCATCGTCACCCATGGTCACGTCTCTTCGTCACCATGGGTGACGAAAAGACGTGACTCTAGGTGTATGTATAAACATGATGATTGGGTACATGTATAATTAATTAGTGGTCGCCCAATGGTCGAAATTCGACCGTAATTCATAAACTGTTTTTATTGACTATAGATAGATAGATATTGCACACCAAATAAAATATATTACATGTAATTTTTTTTCTTTCTACTTCCTTATCTATATAACCTTTACTCTATCAAAACCTCCATGCGCCCAATATGTTTAAAAAGGATTACAAAGTTTTCTCTTGATATAATAATATAATACTTGCCGCTAAATGTTACTAGCCATATATGTACTTATAGTTTTAAAACAATAATGAATTCCCATATGCCCAGTAATTGCACTAGCTGTCAATGCTGTTCGAACCCTAAAAACACAGTAATGTATGCAGGTTACTCACTGGCACTGCGGATGGGACCTACTTAGACGGATTTCTGCATAGGACTAACGAAGTGAAAATAATTTATAATTGCAAATCCCAAAAATGAGTCGAGTGAAACCGTAAAAAATTATATTTTTTATGACCCTACCCAAAAGACAGGCGACCGTTCGTAAAAAACCCAATTTAAGAAGAAATAAGAAATAAAATAATGTTGCCACGCTGATATAAAATAAAAAAAAATATAATGTTGGTATTTTAACCAACATTATATTTTTAGTGTTGCCAATAAACCATACATTAAAATATGCTACTCACATATTATGATTACTTTTTCACGTAAAAACACCATTATTGCTTCTAATTTCAAATCTAATAACCAATTCTTAACAATTTATTTATGATATACACTATATGCACATTACTGGTGGTAGGATTCCTATGTAGGAATCCGTCCAGGTAGGTACCACCCCTGAGCCAGTTATTTTGCCGTGAAGCAGTAGTGTGCAAACATTACTGTGTTTCGATTTGAAGGGCACTATGAGCTAGCGTAATCACTGGGCATATGAGACTTAAGAACTGACAGGGTGACGGGCGCAGTGTAGTATCACGCAGAAATGTTCTGGGTGACATAGCATTTGTTATGGGTAGACGTTGCACTTTACATCAGGCGAACGTTTTGCTCGTTTCGTCACTCTATCCAATAAAAAAACAATTATACATACCTAAAGTTGTCATAGTAAACAAACGTGTAGAATAAATGCATGCCATTATCTTAATAAAAAAATGAGCAGTGATAGTTATTAAGATATTTCAAAGAATATGTTATTAAATCGTAAAGATTGATGACAGAATATCAATCATATAATCAACTTAGCCATATAAAGTTTACTATCATGAACTAAGTGGCACTCCCTACGTCTATGAAGCTAGTTATTTAGCTATTTGATGTTGGTCAAATGTTTATGGATTCTATTTACGCTTACAAGGTGTTGGCACTCCAACTGTGATGTGACGCAACGGTAATCGTCTTACCCCAAGTGAAGTTTATTTCTTTTTTATTACAACATAAACGCTTGCCAGGTGTTACAGTGAAATAATAAACTATATAACGTTATGATTTTGTCTCATTAATTCATAATACATTGTTTATTGAGATTTAGCGATGTTTGGAATGGTGATTAAACTTCATGGTTACGGTTCTCTAACGATTTTATAATAATGTAGACATGGCCGTATACAAATTATCGGAGAGATAGTTATGTTGTCAGAAAACAATAGTGCGCGATTGTCGCCATGATTATAAACGACTCTGTTGTTGAAATCCATTCAACAACGATTTGGAACCGATGAGCGTGAGACGCAATCGCTTTAATAGCGCTTTCTTTTCTAGGTACCACCCCAGACCAGTTGTTCTGCCGCGAAGCAGTATTGTGCAAACATAACTGTGTTTCGGTCTTAAGCGTAATCACTAGATAGCTAGCGTAATCACTAGGCATATGAGACTTAAGAACTGATGTCTGATGAAAACAGCCAGTGATAGATTAATTATTTAAATGAAACTAATTTTACGGATTTTATCGCGTTTTATTTTATTATTTATAACCCGACGTTTCGAGTGCTTTACAGCACCCATGGTCACGGGCGGACTGAGGTGACAGATGTCCCGATGTCATAGTTAACCCGGAGTACCTTCAGCTTTTAATTATTATTCCTTGTCCGATCTACGCAGAAAGAGCTTACTGTGTCTTGAAGTCTTGCAGTGGTATGCTTGGTTTTTGATTTAATTTTATTAATTATAGGATCCCAAGCTGGTGGTAATACCCAACCATCTTCTCTATTAAAATTAGGATGTTTTTTAATTTCAATAGCCTCGCGAATCATCCTTGGTAGGAATCGGTGTTCTTTTGCGAGGATTTGTGGTTTATCAAATCTGATGGAATGGTTGGGATGATCCAGAACATGGTCACAGACTGCAGACTTCCTAGAGCGACGATGCTTCACGTCAGCTATATGTTGTTGATCAGTTAAAACCCGCGTAAAAGAACATATAGCTGACGTGAAGCATCGTCGCTCTAGGAAGTCTGCAGTCTGTGACCATGTTCTGGATCATCCCAACCATTACATCAGATTTGATAAACCACAAATCCTCGCAAAAGAACACCGATTCCTACCAAGGATGATCCGCGAGGCTATTGAAATTAAAAAACATCCTAATTTTAATAGAGAAGATGGTTGGGTATTACCACCAGCTTGGGATCCTATAATTAATAAAATTAAATCAAAAACCAAGCATACCACTGCAAGACTTCAAGACACAGTAAGCTCGTTCTGCGTAGATCGGACAAGGAATAATAATTAAAAGCTGGAAAGGTACTCCGGGTGTTAACTATGACAATCGGACATCTGTCACCTCAGTCCGCCCGTGGACCATGGGTGCTGTAAAGCACTCGAAACGTCGGGTTATAAATAATAAAATAAAACGCGATAAAATCCGTAAAATTAGTTTCATTTAAATGTGTAGTATTCGCGTAAATATAAGAAATCAGATTAATTATTATTTAAATATTAATTAAGTAATAGTTATTACTAAACACCATTAAATTATTTTCTCATATTGAGACTAAATAATAAGCATGTTTACTTTTAACCTTTTTTGAAAGAAAGAAAGAAAGAGAAGTTTATTTGAAGCACCCACACAATAAATACAGACATAATTACAAATAAGACACGGAAAACTGAAAACAATAAGTAAAACAAAAAAGTCATAAAAAAAACAACAATGTTGATATTATTTTTTTTATTAAGAAGTGGCATCTAACATTTTCTGAGATATTATATTTTTGAGAGCTTTTGGGGAAGAAGTAAAAATGCCAGAATCGGGAATATCATCCAATTTGCATTTTTTTATAAGGTTTGCAGATTTTATGAAAAAAATCGGCAAATCTTCCAGCTAGATGGTAAGTGCCACGTTTGCCCGTAACGGTTACGTTATTATCCAGAACTTCCAATTGCAAAGTTGCTGTTATTTGCTGCTTATGGAGGCTGGGCCGCACGAATTTGCAATACATTTATATATGTATTATTGAATCTGTCTTGTTTGAAATATATTTATTATTTGCTAACAGATTACTTAGTTCCGGATCTTAGATTATTCCCGGGGGTGATTTTCATCCATGTATTTTTATGAGTTATATAAGATTTTCTAACAAGTTTTTGAACGGATATGTAGAGAAGTCTGTGCACTTTCTGGGAGTTTGTTGTAAAAACGTATATTTAATAAATAGTTATGAAAAACAATATACGGAAATGTATAGTGTAAATATATAAAAATAATATTAACATAAAAGCGCAGCGAATTAAAAATATAATAATATGTGGCTATGGTGGGAATTAAAAGGAATTGAGTAGTAGAAGAAAGCTTGTCGAATTAGTTGACGCACTGGATAAGCTGTTAGCTACTTCGCTGCGACACGCGGGTTCAACTTTCACTCGGAACAGATGTTTTGCCGTCAGATAGTTGTCACGGGTGTGGGTGATTGTGTGTGCAATGAATGCGCGTGAAAGTACTTAAGATACAAAAGAAGTCATTGTGTAAGAAATCTTAGTTTTAAAATAAAAAAAAAGTGTAGCAGAAGAAGTGTATAGGTGTATAGATTCAGAAAACATCGCTTTTATATGCACTAAGCTATTAACAAATAATGATTCGAGATCAAATTGCGTTTTTGAGTATCGCCTGCTGTGTGATTAAGCAAGCAATCTTACACTGTTACAATACTCTGAACTTTGTAAAATAAAACACTGAATTTACACAATCGTTTTTTTAATTACTAAAATCATTTGACAGTTATTACATCGATTCCGTATAATTTATAGTTATTACGACAACTTGGATCACTCACCATTACGCGGTACCCGGACTAGGGGTATATCGACCTAAAATTTGTTATTATTCTGGGTTCCTTGCTGAAAGCCAGCCGGCAGACCAAAGACCGGGTCCGTAGCTGGCAGCAATTAGCCAGAAAATATTGACTGCAATAGATTTAGAAATTACTACTGAATTTAAAGTGTAAATATTGCTGTTCTGCACTCTCGTATAGGGATAATAAGACTTAAGAAGTGATGTCTCGGGGTGACGGGCGCAGTGTGATGTCACTCAGAAATGTTCTGTGTGATTATTGATTATTACATTTGTTATAGGCAAACGTTGCACTTACAATCAGGTCAACGTGTTGCTCGTCTCGTCACTTTTTCCAATAAAAAAGTACGTACAAACGTACAACCCTACGCTGACCGTTGAGTCAATTGCTTTTTAAATTTGAAGTTAGTCAAATTGTAGCATATCAAATAACTCTCAGTATTAAATCGTTTGTAACTTAATAGTCTTAGTTTCAGAGTTAATTTGAACTGTGAACCTTTGATCCCTGTGCGTAAATTTCCACAAGTTCAAAGACGTGTAGTTTCGAGTTAATGAATCACAACTTTGAAATGTTAGAGTCGCAAAACTAACAAATTATTTGTCAATGTCAAATGTCATGGTCATTAAAATTCGTGATTATAAGAAAGTAGAAATCAACTATTTCATCGGATACTAGCTGTGCCCTGCGGTTTCTCTCTGTTGGAGATGGATTTTGATGCAGCCGGTAGCAGAAATAACAATAGAATAAATAAGAAAAACTTTACTGGTAATTCATTACAATTATGCATGAGTACACTAAACACAGTAATGTTGCAGTAATGGCGCGTTATTACAAGATGTCATAGACCAAAAAGAACATAGACAAGAGAAACATAAACAACAATTGTGCAAATCAATTAAATAATAGAATTTTAATTTCT
The DNA here is from genome assembly GCA_019845155.1 of Luehdorfia chinensis. Lineage (NCBI taxonomy): Eukaryota > Metazoa > Arthropoda > Insecta > Lepidoptera > Papilionidae > Luehdorfia > Luehdorfia chinensis. Next base: position 121,421 of record JAHVAK010000028.1, read on the forward strand.
TACTTTTTTAACACTCTAGAAATAAGCCGGCATGCGCCGTACGGCATTCAGTTCGGCCCTTCACAATAATGTTCGGTTTTAACTGCGAGGCTTTTTAAGCTCGTGGCATAAAGTTTTATGTACTTAAACCTCCCGCAATATGGGCTATTCAATAAAAAAAATGTTTTTCAAATCGGATTACTATTTTTGAGATTAGCGCATTTAATACTGGTAGGTACCACCCCAGGGATAAGATGTTGCTGCCCATTTCCTGGTCTTTTATTTTCCCACTGTCGACTTTTACGACACCCACGGGATGAGGTGGTGTGGTAGATCCCAACTGTTCACCACACCAGCATCTCGAACAAATGCAGGCAGGCGGTCACCTTTGTATCGTTAGACTGACATTTCCATTAAGTATTTTAGTAAAATTGATGTTTTTAAACTTTTGTCAGTACCTTTAGAGCAATTGTTACGAATAAGTTAAAGGAAATCAACACCAATCGTAATGACAAATTTATGTGTGAGGTGAATAGCCTCCAGGGTTCGCTTTATTTATGTATTTTTGTTTTCTTGTTTTAATTGTTTTTATACAAGCTTCTCAATTTTACATAACAATGTAATCTGTGGTAAATGGTGTTGGTGCCACAATTAAGGTATAATAATATTTTGTTTTTCAAAATTACTGTGTAAAGTTCCAAGCGACCATACATGTATGAGTATATATTCTTAAAAAAATATAGATCAATTTTTTTTTTCTGTCACTTTATAATAATGTTTGTTATATTGCTGTGAAAGATTAATACAGAATAAGCAATAACAAAAGATTAATAAAGTGCATAAAAGAGCAATAAAGCGTTACGAGTGGAAATACCAATAAATACTTCGAGAAGCAATGAAAAAATACCAATTTAGAATAAAATGCTCTTAAGTACCTCGCAACTATTTCCTATATAGTTTTATTGTAAGTCGTAAGTTAATGCCACATTTCAAACTAAAATACTCTCAAAGCGCTAAAAAAACAATTTTAGGAAATGCGAGTAAGCGACCTGGCTCTATTCCGCGGGTTCTGAATTCGATTTCCAGCAAAATTTGTGCAAAAATACAAATTGTTGGTTTGAGGGTGTGGATGTGTCCACTGTGTGTGTGTGTGTGCTGCATCCTAGCCTACCTCCGCATCTTATCGCATGAACGAGTGTATTTGCGCGTCCACGTCGCTGCATCCAGGCCTCGAAGACCGGCAAGACTGCACCGACGACGAGTTTACTTGTATATCGCTCTTTGTGGAGTCGAGCACACCACGTCGCCAATGCGTTATGACGTTCCTGCTACCACCGCTCTGGCGGAGAGTACGGATCCGGTGGTACACCCTCACATCCATGTTCGCCAGTATGTTCAGAGATATGTGGAAAGCGAGCCAAGACGGTCGCCGCCTCGAAGGATATAGTGCGGTATCCTTGTATGATCCGTATGGTCATCCTCCTCTGGACACTGTAGATTTTTGTCCTACAACGTTGATTGGCTAGCCTTTTATATTTATTTATTTATTTTATGCGGGTGCTCCATGCAAGGCTACGCATCGTAATGCTCCCGCCTAGAGGCGGAGGACTTCATCCTTCGGTCCCCAGAGGTTAGGCAGTAATCTGCGCATTGCACCCGCTGCTCTCTCTATGCGGCTGACTAGGCGCTCGAAGTGTTCTTGTGTTCTTGTTCGAAGTGTTCGAAGCCCCAGCAACTGGTGGAGGCCCAGGTACTTCACAATCTGACTCCAGACCCACCTACTCCGACGCACGAGTCGGGAGGTACCTTGCTTCGTAGCAACTTGTGGAATCAAAACGTCTCGGTCTTGTGAGGGGCTATCTCGTCTTCGTCTTCGGTCGAACGCTCCTGTCTGGAGCAAAACTGACAGTCAGCGAGATCAGGATCGACGCGCGACTTATGCCGGTTGAGAAGAGTGGCAATGATTATTTCGAACAGTTAACAGCTGTCTCAGCCTTTCCCCCAGGGAAGCCAGACTCAACACCTAGACCCGACCCGACCGAAACAATAAAACATTAACATTATTCATACGTTAAGTTGATTCAATATAATTTAAGTCGTAAAATTTGTAAAAATATAAAAAAAATGGATTTTGCTACATTTACGTTCTTTTATTTATACAAAAAATCTTTATTCTGCAATAAAATGCCTTACCCAACCTTTATAATCTATTGTAAGGTCTGTCCGAAGCCAAAATCCTATTTACGCTTACAAGATGCTTATCCAACTGTATTGATGTTGACATAATTGTTATTGTACGCCTGAATACGAATAGACTTGATCCACATTTTGTTACTCCTTTACTCCTCGTTACCGTCTTATATCTATTTCTGTAATTTCGCTTATATACAAGTTATTGAAGTGTACTCACAGTTGAATAAATTATGGTTATGGTGACACACAAAAGCGCGCACTCACACATAAACTAGCACCCCCATATAAATATAAGATGGATTAATAGAAACAGAATCTTTTCTGAAACTGAATACATCAATGGGAGAGATAGAAAGTAAGTTTTCTAGGATCCTATGGCAAAATTAAAATGGTGTGTGTATTGCAGTTTAAGGAAAACCTCACCGCAATGTCAAATTCCTCACAAAGAAACTTCTGGGCACTAAGTATACATTTGGCTTGCGGATCTTACAAAGTTAACTTTTCTTCCCTGTCACTGTCTTATTCGTTTACTCAACCGCAGTTTATTTATTCAGATGTTCCAGGAAGATGCTGCTGCCCATCTTCTGATTTTATTTTCCCTCTGTCGACTTTTACGACACCCACGAGAAGAGATGGGGTGGTAGATTCTCTTAAGCCGCTACCACACGGCCGTCTTATCACTGTCTTATTAATTAAAATGAAACACATAATCTTATAACTACATACAAAAACAGATTATTTGACTAAGTAGGTCCAAGTTTGAACAAGTGGCCAATCGGACGGATCTAACTCGGCTAGGCAGTGTTCCAAGTGCGTGTTGCCTATGATGACACGGAACCGAGATGTGGTCCTACAACTCAAACCGCATGAGGAAGCTCGAAGTGGCTCAGCGAGCTTTGGAAAGGACCATGCTCGGTGTTTCCCTTCGAGATGGTATTCGTAACGAAGACATCCGCGGTAGAACAAGAGTAATCGACATAGCCTTAACTGATAACTATTGGTAAGGAAACGTTCTGCAGAAGAAACTTCATACCGGCAAATGCAGTGTAGAGCGACCACCACTAAATGGAGTGACGACCTGAACGGTTTGTGGGGAAGTCGATAGTGGTGGAGGTGGCTCAGGACATTGAGGCAACCTATGTGGAAGTCCTATGTTCAACAGTGGACTTATGATGGGAACTACTGAAATAATGATGATGCAATAAAACTAGACAAAGCTACGCCTCCTGAACAGGTCTACTCTCATTTTTAAGAGAAAGAGAAAGGAGTCGGAAAAAAAATTGGTTGTTGGTCCATTTTAGGTAGACTGGAATTCGCAGATTTACGATATTCTACTGCACTGCCTTAAATGTTTGGCAATAACCCACTCTACACTTGCAAGTCCTCTACATACTAAAACATCATCATGAGGCCTTAAGCATCTATGCCAGATGATTGTGTATCTGTGTGAGACCGATGTTCGTAGCCGTACAAGTCAATTCGAGAGCAGCACGGTCGTCGTCACTTTTGGCTGCAGAAACTTGCAACTGGACGGCAAGTATTAGTGCCGTTTAGGTGTATTTTAGATCTGTTTCCAGAACGCGAAACCAAGTCTTACCGTGTGCCTTGCGCCCCTCTGACACTCGTTTACGCCATTCGGTCCTGTTCTCCGCGAGCTTCTCCCAGCAGTCAAAATTAATTCTAAAACCTAACATATCACGCTTGATACAGCCCTTGAAACGTAGCAATCGCTTCTCTACTTCTCTTTTTGCATCTGCTACTGCACACAACATTACTCGTCCCCGTCCTGTCCAGCGTCAGGAAGTCTACGACACCTCAGTCCCTACTAAAATTAAAATCTGTCAAATTAGTTTTATTCAATAACATTTACATAAATATAAAAATCACTATTAGTCAAGGCAAACTTAATTATATATGGAAATTTAGACTTCGAGTATTTATATCATTGCATATTGTTAAAAAAAGAGCGTTGATACAGGTCGCAGACTTTATCGATGATGTCCAGACAAATGCGCTAATCGTTCAGCCGCACGATCAATATAGATAATAAATGTATTTAAGAGATATGGATGCATATATTCAATGACATACATACGCTTTTAGCTTAATGATGGTTAAAACGACGCTTGAAGGCATTACGTCCGCATGTTGTTTGCAACCTATGTATGTATTCGTATAAAACAGTCCGTTTTCTCTTTGAAGCTTAGCTTAATTCCCACTGCAGAAAACTTATATGTACTATGGACAGTGCTTGCGGTGCTTAGTGATTGAAGTCGAGTACTAGTATTAAAAGTTACAAGATCGTTCAGTTATAAAAAAGGCTTCTCTGAAGGTTATATATCATTTTCACTTGGTTTTTAATGGCAAACATTATTACTTATTAATTTTTATCTATGTTTATTTATGATATGAACCGTACCACGGTTTACAGTTCCCTAGGTACAATCCAAAACAAATAATTAATAGCTGAAGGTTGCCTGGATTAACTTTGATATTAGGACGTAGCCGTCGTAGCACAGAAGCCCGACGCTCGCCTTAAATTTCATGGTAAGCGAGTGACCAGAGTTTGATCCCGGTGCTGGAACCTCAAAAATGGTTCTGCAATTGCAAGTGCTTATTTTCCACGTGCTCAGGGTGGACAGTGAAAACGTCTTGAGGAACCCTGCAAGACTGATAAATTAAAACCTTTCGAGGACATGTAAAGTCTACCATCCCGCATTAGAGAAGCGTGGCGGACTATTCTCAGCTGCAAAACCCTCCCAAAAGTGAGAGGAGACAGCAGTGGGTTATTTATAGGCATCTATAAAATCCCGCGTAATAGAACACATAGCTGACGTGAAGCATCCACGCTCTAGGAAGTCTGCAGTCTGTGACAATGTTCTGGATCACTCAACCATTAAATCAGATTTAATAGACCACAAATTCTTGCAAAATAACACCGATTTCTACCAAGGACAATTCGCGAGACTATTGAAATTAAAAAAAACATCCTAATTTCATAAGAGGAGATGGTTGGGTACTACCACTGGCTTGGGATACTATAATTAATAAAATTAAATCAAAAACCAAGCATACCACTGCAAGACTCTAAGACACTGTAAGCTCATTTCGCGTAGATCGAACCAAAAACAATAATTAAAATCTGAAAGTACCCCGGATTAACTATGACATCGGGATATCTGTCACCTCAGTCCCCCCCGTGACCATGGATCCTGTAAAGCATTCGAAACGTCGAGTTATAAATAGTTTAAAATAAAACGCATTAAACTTCACATGTCCTCGAAATATTTCTATTCCTCGGACATGCAGGTTTCCTCACGATGCTTCACCGCTAATCTTATTATTCCTTTGCACAAAACAAGTCTTGCTAGTTGTTGCAACAAGTTTTATTGTTAGTTATTCTCGTATATTATCCAATTATAGTCGTATACGGCAAACATAATTTTATTAGCGTGGTGCACTTATAGGAATGTGCAGCGACGCTATAAATAAAATGGCAGCTCTAAGCTAATAAAAATAATATTGTCAGCACTACAAACATTTGTAACACAAACTGTTGACGTATATGGTTTTTCAGAGTCAAAAAAGAAACGCAGCGATGTTATTATATATTCTTTGATCTATTTACTGAACGATGCACACTTTTCTTCCTATTCACCTTACCTTACCTTTTTCAACATTCGGCATACTTTTATTAGTTGACTACAAAGTACTGAAAAATATAGAACAGTGTTATTAATACAGTGTATTAAATAGCAGAGCTCAAGTGTACTTCCTCAACGAAACAAGTTATCAGTTTTCTGTAAACTATAATGTAAAACTGTTTGCAGATAGTCAATAAACTCCCATCAGATAGGGTTATAATCTCTGGTGAAAATCATAATAATCTTAATGACTATTTTACAATTACACTGAACAGAAACAAAGTAAGGTAGTAATTTTGAAAAATAGTGCCACTGACTTTTTTTTTTCATGCAAATTATATAAATAACTTGCTGTGCGCCGCGGCTTCACTCGCTGTACTGCCGATTTCTGTTCTCTAATAATGGATTTTATTACTGACACGGGGGAACGGAGGAGCGCACTGTTCAATTGATGATAAGAGCAACGACTGGCTATAATAGTAGCCATTATCTACTGTAAAAATCTGTGTAGAAACGACCTACGCCCGACATCGGTTCTCAAGTCTCATATGCCCTGCAATTACTTTAACTTTAGCGCCCTTTAAACTGAAAAACAGTTCTGTGACGGAATTCGCTTCCGCCGCAGAGTATGCTGAGTTGTCAACCTAGTTTGCTAGGAGTACAGCGTACAATATCCATACTTTTATTTTAGGTATTAATGTGTTTTAATTTCTTTTTTTGTATACATTTGTACTGTATATATTTTTTTATTATGTATTACATTTGTGTACGTCCGTTTCTAGCAAATAAATTATTTTTCTTTCTTTCTTTCTTTAAAATAGTAGTGTTACCGCTAAAGGCGAAATAACTAACACTATAGTATAGGTATCATAGTGTCAGTTATCCTGCCTTTAAGAAGGCCTAAGCGGATTTCTGCGTTGGAATCCTGTCACCAGTAGAGTGTACATCAAAGAATGCACGTAATTCATATATGTTCTTTATAGTTAATAAGAAAAATAAAAAATAAATTACAGAAAAAGCTCAATGTTTTCAAAATAGATAATATTATTTGCGGAAGAAAGTTTCATAGTAAACGAATGCACTGAGTTCGGTTCCCGGTGTCGGCAACTCTAAAATGGTTCAGAAATTTTAAGTGCTGATTTACCACGTCCTTCGAAGTGAAGGAAAACACTTGAGAAATAAAACTATTTCCAGGACATGTGAAGGCCGCCAACCCGCAGCAGGAGCAACCTGGAGCAGCGTGACGCACTATCAATATAAATCTCTCTTAAAATGAGAAAAGGCACGTGCTCAGCAGTGTGACATTTAAAGTCTGATACTTTACTTTTTTACATGTTTAGAAATGAATACATGAAGAAATAAAAAAATAATATAAGAAAAGGAATATTTAGAAATTATTATAAATAGGAATAGGGCAACATTTGACGAGGATCCCACCTCGTGTTAAATGGTGTTAAGATCGTTAACTTTGAAGATGCCTATTTCCTTGGAGAGTCATTCTGGTATCATCAGCGCCATTACAGTGTGCCATTCTATCACTATGCGCACCAAAAACGTAGACGCAAAACGCCTTGTACGGTATACATTCGGGCTCATAAAATAATGCAACATATAGATGTGTCACCATGTCCTCCAATTTTCGAACACAGCGACAACTGCCGAATACTGACAAAAGTTATCAACTGCGCTGGAGATATAATAGTTTCACAAGTGTACGCGTAAACTGTCCCAGTCACTTGTCCATACCTACTCGTGTCCAATGTAACGCTCATGCGAGAAGATTTGAGGTAGGCGTGTACGCAGTGTCAGAGACACAGGAACAATCACAATGCAACCAGATCTGAAAACAAACAAATTGTGTTTCTGCACAAATGTTGGCTCCAGCTGGGATTCGAACGCAAAACTAGGCCGCACGGTGATCAAACATAATACCTATATGAAATTTATGCTACAACAAAAATGTATTCGATATACACAAAAAAATATACACTTATAATATTGCGCTAAATAGTGACAGCGTAATAGAATCTTTTGCCCCCATCCTAAAATCGTCATAAGAGGCACTAAAGTATGTACTCGTATATAAAACAGGGAGAGGTCGCATTCCTAAAAATCTTGCAAATACAGCCCGTCGAGTAGATGGCTACCACAGGGGTAACTATAAATCAATAATTTATAGAGGAGGCCAATGTTCAGCAGTGAATATCAAACAGGCTACAATAAAATATTATATTCAAGAAAAGAGCCTACTCCATTCTCAAAGGCGGGCAAAGTACCCGAAATTCCTCTGGTATTGCGGATGTTCATAGGCGACGGTGATCACTTACCGTCAGGTGGACCGCTTGCTCGTTTGCATATTTTTCTATAGAAAAATGTTGCACATTACATAATAAATTTTTTGCCCACTTTTTAAAAATATTCATTTATTTTGTTTCTACATTTCAAACGGCTATCTTTTAGACATTTCGAAGCATCATCGGTTAACTTCTAAATAGCATAATTAAATGCAGGGTATGTCTGTTTAATTTCATAGTTCCCAGAGCCCTAAAATGTTGCAATAGAATGAAAAATAACAGATTCGTCCGACCCTAAAATGTCACTATCACTTATTTGTCATCAACGTGACTTTCTATTTATATCCTTTCAATGAAATGTTATGTTTGTTGATTGGCTTTTTTAAGGTTGTCGTTTATAACTGTATAGCATTTTAATGTAATATTAAATGAAATATTTTCTGCTTACTTAAGATCTAAATATAAATTATGTGGTGGTGTTAGAAATAATTACTAGTGGTAGGATTCCTATGTCCGTCTAGGTAGGTACAGCCCAGTTATTCTGCATTAATGCAGTAGTGTGTTATGTAAAAATTACTGCTTTTCGGTCTGAAGGGCACGGAGACCTAGTGTAATCATTAGGCATGTGAGACTTAAGAACTAACAAAGAAACATATGTGGCGTGTGGTAGCGGCCTAAGAGAATCTACCTAGGGAAAATGAAAACCACAAGTTGGGCATCTTCCTGGAACATCTGAATAAATGAAATGCGGTTGCCAACTTGCCTGCCAAGCGTGGCAATCCCTCCAAAACGAAGGCTACAAACATTGTGGCTATCTATGTGGGAGGCCTATGTTCAGCAGTGGACTTGTGACAGGCTGAAACGACGACGACGAACCAACAAAACATGTACCTATGATCAAAGCACATCAATACTTATATTAAAAATGCGGAAGTAAGTCTCTCTGTGTAATTCAGCACAGTGATTGCTTCCTAGAAACGCACGTAGAACAGTTTTTATTTAAAAAAAATATCAAAGAAATACCACGATATTTAAAAGAAAACAAAATCGCGGATGAAGTCGCGGGCTTCAGCAAGTATGATATAAAGTGCTTATAATTTAAATGAAACTAATTTTACGGATTTTACGCGATACAATCATTAAACGCAATAAAATCCGTAAAATTAGTTTCATTTAAATGTGTAGTGTTCGCGTAAATATAAGAAATCATTAAGTACTAATAATATTTTTTTTACAAAAAGTAATTACTTGATACTTTTTCTTTTCAGACTCGAAACGAGAGGTACATCACCAACTATTGCGCTGAGGTGAAATTTTAATAATGGCCGTAAATAGTCCAGGGGGATACCCTCCACTATCGCCAAAACCTTTAACTCCCAAAAGTCCTCGTCACTTTATTTTCCCTCAAAAAAGCCCCTCCATTACTTCTAGTACTTCATCCTCTGGATACTTCACTCCACAATCAGGCTGTAGCTATGATAAGCACAATCAACCACCTAAGTCTCCGATCGCCCATGGTCACAGGAGCCCTGTGAGCCCACGACACTTTAATTTTCCACAAAAGTCCCCATCAGGTCGGTCTAGTCCCTGTAACTTTGATAGAATACCTCATGGTCTCCACTATACAACTTCACTGAAGCATGGAAGACGTGAAAAGTCACGATCACCAAAACCCCCACCAGTACATATTCACACTAACCCAGGCTACGTATCCCCAAATAGAACGAGAAAATTTTATGGTTCGACTTCGACTGTTAGTTCACCCCGCCTCGTTACATCACCAAGTATTGTATCTAGTCATACTGATGACTCAACTGATGCCATGCCTGGTACTCCATCGGCGATCATTCATGATGCGGACGACGAAGCTACCACAACGTCCTCGAGGATTTGTCGGAAATCAACTTCTGATTTGACCGACTTAACAGATGATACGCCTTGCACCAGATCGACGAGTATCAGCAGACCATGCTCGCCTATGCGAAAAGGTTCCATGAAAGGTGGATTAGCATACTTGGCTAGTAGACGTGGATCAAGAGAGTCCACAATGTCAAACTGCGATTCAGTGGAGGATATCGGGCCGCTAAATTTTCAGAACACGATGCGTGGACGGCAGAGACGAACATCAAACTTTTTGGAATTACCAGGTAAATTGTTTTTTATGATTCATCCCTCCAATTATTAATGAAGAGCAATTTATCAGATTTTCACAAAAAAAAACATGTTTTATTGTTTGACTAGAACATTAGTATTTAATATTTTTCTTTTTTTTTGAAATTATTATTTCTATTCATTACCACAGTTTGGGTTTTAAACCCCTTGAAATTATTCAATTTCAGGTATGAACAAAATAATTTGGACTATAAATTGTATAAATTAATCATTCAACTTATTCAATTAAAATTTATCATTCAACATAACGTAATTTTATTTAGAATAAAGTTCATCAAATTATGCTATAAAACTTGAACAAAACAAATATTGCATTTTCATATTTTAAGATAGAATATTTTGAATTTAAAATTATACTACAAACTTCCGCAGAAGAAATATATTTATTTAGAACCTATAAAATACATACGAGTAGAAAACAATCTGCAAAATTCTGAAATTATGAATAAATGCGAAAAGTATATCTAAAAGAGTTCAGCCAACATTCAGTGACTTGTATTATTTAAATGCCTAATTCACTATATATACATAGAGTCACGCCTTTTTTCATTGGGCATTGACCTTAGGCAGAGACTACATCTTTCCAATTGCTACGATCCTGACACAAATCTTTCGCTTCTTCTGCTTTCATTAATGTTTTTATACAAGCTCGTCGGTTGCGGGTACTTTCGATGGGTACGATCGACGTCGCTTTTCCTTAAAACCACTTCGATCTGATCGTCATACTTTCGCCTACGTCGACCCTTACCGGCTTGCCCAGTCACACTCGCCTCATAAAACTGTTTCGTCAATATTCTTTCATTTCCACAGCATTAATCTCATTCTCCTTCTGCCAGTCCCAACATTCACCACCGTACATAAGTGTGGGAACCAGTACTGCTCTATGTATAGTCAGTCGTGCCTTTTTAGATATGTCCTGGCTATACATAAAGGACCCCATACTTGATTTCCTACCATCACTTTCGCTCAATATCACTGTCGTACTTTCCGTGTCTTGTAAATTTTGAACCGAAGTACACAAACTCTTTCACTTTTTCCACTCTTCCTCCTTTAATCAGAACTTTACAATCCGTCATACTTTCGTCTTATCTATATATATTTTCATTCCTTTGCTTTGTACACCGTCATGCATAATATTAACCACTCTCCCATGATGCTAATATAACCTGATCATCAGCGTATAGAAGGCATTTGATGGTCAGATCATTCGTTCTTAATCCAATCAGAATCAGAGAAATGCAATCAGATTGACTCTTTTAGCCAACCAATCCAGCCAAGCCTTCTTTTTCTCAGATAGTGCCTTTTGCACCTCTACACATACAATGATTAACTTATACCACACACTTCAATTGTAACTTCCACGATTCCTTCCTTAAACACCTTCCATAATTCTTCAACCTCACATGCTGCATCTTACGTGTCAAACTTCTCGATTAGTTTCTTTACAAATTCCTCTCTCACACATTTCTCTTGCAGATTCTCTTTAAGATTTAGAACACTAAAAGGTTTATGCGCATGATGCCACCGTCGTTTAAAGATACTTTTTATTCTGCTCAACACCAAAAAGTGGTCTGTGTGAATTCCGACACACTTTCTTTCTCAATCTTTCATCCACAATCACAAAATCAATGATACTTCTCAGGCTTCCTTCATCTCTAGTATACAAGTGGATTTTTTATGGTTTAACATAGTATTTGTTACCACAAGATTCCACTCCAAACATACGTCCAGCAGACTTTCCCCATTTTCATCACTATACAATCCCAATAAAAGATCGAAAATCACAATGTTCAAACCGAAATAAATTATTTCTAAAATGTAACTTCGCTGTTCAGAAATTACAAAAGCTTTTACGGTATATTATTCACATTCCAATGAATATTTTAATTCTTCCAAAATAAAGTTATCAAGGAGAAGTAAAACCTAAGATCGTAAGCTCAGCTACAACCATACAAATATCTTATTACTTTTTAATATATATAATAAAATACACTTTTTCATTACTGTAAATGATAACAAACGTTATTCTTTGTAAAATAGTGGTGGAACACGCTCGACCCCGAGTGTGCTCCTTACCTGAGAAGCCGTACAACCCTCGTCTGTCGGATGACCTGTACAGATTAAGGACATTCTCTATCACTACGAAGGGCGGAGTCGTTAATTGCGGTGACTCAATTTGTAATCGTCGAAGTCGATCTAACACTTCAGTTAATTCAACTAATAGCAGGTTTGTGTCTTCAATTAAAATCCTTGTCTCAATTTAAAAAATAAAATCTTTGGTGTCGGTTGTTGAATGAATTGAAAGTTGTAAGAGTAATTATTTCTAATAAAAAAAGTTAATTTACTAAGATCAGCATGCAGTTTTTTTAAATGGTCTGCATAAACTAGTTTTTGAAAAGCATCGCCCTCAATAGCGTGCACAAGAAAACTAAATCTTTACATAAAACACCCAACGCTACGAGCACCACCTATGGTCCCGCGACTATAAAGCCTAATTTCAATACAAAAGATGTACGGGTACTATCATCGGCTTGGGATATCTCAAATAAAATTAAATCCAAAGCCATTGTAAATTTTGTTTCGGGCAAAAATTAATTATTTAAACCTAAAAGTATGTACCTCGATGAACTATGTGACATCAAGACGTCTAAGACTTCAGCAACCTGCCCCAACCCGTGACCATGAATGCTGCAAAGTACTCGAAACATCGAGTAAAAAAGTAAAGTAAGCCTTTAAATGTCCCTCTCCTGAGCACAGACCTCTCATTTCTGAGACGGTTTTGCAGACAATTTTTCCTGACGATTGATTTCTTTACCGCTCAGTAATTCGTAGTTAATCAACACTTAAAACTGCAGAACATTTTCAACGAGCGCCTGGCCTCTTAGCTACCACAGCTCTTTTCATATTTTTCCTTATACTAATAGTTCCTTTGCAGGGCATCTGATAGGTCACCGTTCGATGGCTCATGCTGCTCCGGATATCGCCCTGTTGATTCAGCCAGTTTAACAACTCCTGATGAAGATGACTTAGAGCCGGTAATATGTCACATTTTTATACGATTATAGCGTACAAACCGACCAAAGAATATTTTGATGTTTTTTATGAAAATAAAAAGTATTACTTTAATCTAATATTCTAGACTTATGATACAAATTACATTATCATTGCTAACATCTGCTCGGTTTACTTCGTCTCGTATGGGTGCAAACCCCGCTCAGGACAGATATTATTATAGAATACAGATGGGTGTATCTGGTCTGAGTGTTTGCTTAATGCAATTTATGTCTGTAAAATGAGCGCACGTTACAACAGAAATATTTGTTTGAACATTTAAAACTTCTCTGAATTATATTATTAAAAAGGGACAGATATTATAAACATTATACTTTATAAAATAAACGATGAACACGTAACCCTGTCTAATTTTAATCACGACGATATCTCCAACTACTCCCCGTAAACACAAGAAATACACGCAAACACAAAAGATACGAAGAATTAACGATGCACAGAATAGCAGGTTACTAGCTTCCCACGTTCCCGTATCCCGAGAAATGTCCGGGTGCTGTTTTGGTACAAGTACATTATTATTACATTGAGACCCAAAAACAGGGGTTGCCAGGAGCACATTTTTTACACACACATTTTTGTACACATGCACGTAAAACTCTGGTACTTCGAACATTCGTGTTGTATACATCGCGTAGGAAAATGCTTCGGTACCTAGTGTGATAAAACAACGAACGTTTTACATATTTAATGGTCTGGTTACATAAAAATGTAATTTTATTTATTTAATTATAAAAACTTTATTATACACCTTAATTAAAAGGGAAACAATGGGCGGACTTAATACCTATTGGCATTCTCTCCCAGTCAACCCGTGGGCGTAGAGAAAGTTGTGAAGGGTGCAATATAATTTTTTATTAATAGTTACCTTGAATAACAAGAACATAAAGCAAATTTATATATTAATATACATAAACATACAAAAACATAAGTAACAACATTAGTAAACACATATATGATATATCCCTATTATAAAAAAAACTTGTACAATGGTAAAACAAAATTATAATCGTCGTCGTCTTTCGTCGTCGTTTCAGCCTATCATAAGTCCACTGCTGAACATAGGCCTCCCCCATAGATCGCTACAAAAGTTTGTAGCTTCCATTTTGGGGGGATTTAGCCGTGTGGTAGCGGCTTAAGAGAATCTACCACCCCATATCATCCCGTGGGTGTCGTAAAAGTCGACAGAGGGAAAATGAAAACCTGGAGATGGGCAGCAGCATTTTCCTGAAACATCTAAATATATAAACTGTGGTTGCCAGGCCGCCTGCCAAGCGTGGCAACTATGGCAAAATCCCCCCAAAATGGGAGCTACAAATAATAATAATAACAATTAATCAGTCAGTCTCTTTCCTTATCGTAAATATTTTTTTTATGTAAAGAATATATATATATATATTATATAATTTAGATTAATTGTTATTATTATTTAAATTTTTTTACCATTGTTCAAGTTTTTTTTCTTATACTGAAATCTGCTAACGATATAATAACTTTCTTTTCCTATTTTAAATAAATGTGTTCGCCTCTAAAACCTACAAAATATAAACTGTAAAACGTGGGTAGTTGTAATTGGCTAACAGAATTGTATTCAAAGATGTAATGGCACGCGGGCTCCTGGCCGGCACGCAGGCCCCTGGCCCGCGAGCACAGTATCCGATGAAGCTGTAAAAGCCGAGAAGGCTTACAGCAATTACATCACCGAAAATGTATGTCAAGGATGTTGTAATGTATATGTAGTAACAAATAAAAAAAACTCGGATAAAAGTTCTACTTACATAGACAAAAACTAAGTGTACATATAATTTCTTATTACCTTATTCTCGGAATACAATATTAGTAACATCCTCACTGACAGCTTTGTCTTTTTACTAACGTAGTTAGTCGTTAAATTAACTGTGTGGTACAAAAATACGTTACTATGAGACAGAATAAAAAAATGGAAAAAAAATATCTATTATTCCAAAATCTAGGACATTTCGAGACATTGCAATTATTAATTATACGATATTACCAATCCTCAAATCTCGTATTTGTACGAAGAACCTCTAGGAACCAACAATAGTTACGGCTTAAAATTGATTGTAAAACACAAGCAGCTCCACTTCCTATCCTGCATAGGAAGTGATTCCTGCATAGAAGACCATCTAGGTAGGTAACACCCCAGGGCCAGTTATTCTACCGTGAAGCAGTAGTGTGCAAAACATTACCTGTATTTCGCTTTGGAAAGGACACTCAGAGCTGGTGTAATCACTGGACATATGAGAATTAAGAGCTGTTGTCTTAGGGTGATCGGCGCAGTGGGCCACACAAAAATGTTCTGGGTGCCTCAGCAATTGTAATGGGCAGACGTTTCACTTACCATCAGGTGAACGTTCTGCTCGTACCGTCACTTTCTCCTAAAAAAGCAGGTAGACATGAATCGCTCAGCCCGGAGAGTGTGTATGCACATATAAAGAAACATGTTTTGATTTCAGATACCAAAGTATCGTGTAGTATTATTAGGTGACGCGGGTGTCGGGAAAACAGCATTAGTTTCACAATTCATGACCTCCGAGTACATGAATACCTACGACGCGAGTTTGGGTAAGTATAATCATTATTAACAATAAGTATGTATTCGCTAGAACACTATATTTATTGAGTAATAATTGCTTAAAAGGAAAGTTAACTATTAATTAAATTTACAAAGCATTCAGGTAGTATCGATAACTCTCCTCCTAGTTCAGGAGCTGGCGACCGAATTTTCTAAATGTTTCAGTTACCTTATTTTGTATATGAACGGGCCCCAGTAAATCAAACAGGAGCATCGATACTTGGCCGTGGTATTTTTCTAAACGTGTCTCACATTACTAGCGAACTAGAATTATTTCCAACATTAGATTAACCATCGTGTTGAGGCAACGCCAGATAATCTGCAACCCTCTCTTAATATCTTGTGGAGGTCATAATAGAAAAATGCCAAAAAAAGTCTTGCGACCCCCGTCAGATGCCAGATTAACCATTTCGAAAATAAAAGACGGAAATTAACAGCATATAATAATCGGGAGGATCGCGTAAAAATCTGTTTACAAGTACAAAATGTTCTATCAGTAGTAATTCATGCTAGATCTAGTCAACAGTGGTTGATAGGTGAAACGTCATGGCGCGCTCTGCATTACTATTCATGAGTAATAAGCTGCGGGCTAAAATGTTAATTAAAAGCTGAAAATGGCCCAGAGAGTAGAAAATTAAGTTTTTTAAAAAAAGTCACTAATTATTGTTATTACGTCCAAGCATATTAGAAAGGACTAAAAAAGTAAGGCCTGTTGTACAACTAATTGCTGATATTCGTTTGATATGAGTACGCTCAGGAAAATGCTTCGGAAACATAAATTTATCATGTCTAACTGCGAACCCGATCACGTGCACGATATAAACCAGCATAATTAAATTAAAAAAATAAGACTTTTATAATATTCACCAGATTATGTTGCCTGCTCCCGGACTGAACTGAAGTTTTCCAGAAATGCAACACATTTTTACTCTTAGTTAAAAATTTACTCTTTGTGTTCTATTGGTAGCTAGTTATTTAGAAACTAAAAGCGAAATACAGTATACAATTTTAGTCGTTTGATATTCAAACAAATGTACGAGTAGTTTTGTGTTTATTTCTTCTTGCATGCGGTCTTCATACATAACACGAAATAACGAGATAAAAAGGAATGTCAAAGCAAAATTCTCCCTATCGTAGCTTTTCCCGTAGTATTAGACCGTATACGCTTTCCGGGTTAATGACCTCTACTGTAATTGGTCTTCAGTATCTCAAGGCAAGTCGTATATACCTGTTAAGTCAACTCTTCTTACCACGGCGTCTTTATATATGATGCTACACTTCACGTTCTTTCCAATTGTAGTTTCTAAGAAAATGAAATACGAGTATATGATATAAAATTTTGTGCACAGTTGCCTATTATTATTTTGGCTGGTATAGTTTAATAACAATACAAAATGATTTGTTCAAAATTGAGAAAGAATTTTAAGGGTTTTTCATCGTCAAACAATTATCCTAATTGCAAAATAAAATTTTTTCGACGAATGACAAAAAGTATCGTCTGAAAGAAATCATGCATCATGTGGTAGGTAACCACTATCGATACTATTTTTTTTATTATAATTTAGCTAAATATTTGAATAAATGCATACATGTTGCATAGCGTTATACAATATTATTATAAAGATATTATTAACAAACAAGAAAAAATATTCTTTGTTTCTTGTTTCTCAAATTTGCAGTTTTCCTCATGAAATTTTACTTCATCAGCACGTGGTAAATTAGCACTTTAACTAAACAAATTAAACTATTATTTGTCTACTAGTACAGTTCAGATGACCAGAGGCTGAGCGATTACCATGTTGGGTCAAACCAAACCTGGCACGCGGGCCCCTGGCCCGCGAGCACAATATCCGATGAAGCCGAGAAGGCTAACAGCAATTACATCACCGAAAATATATATCGATTCCTGCACGAGACAAATCATTGTATAGCCACAGTTCCGGGTATGGCTTTTTATGCATGTGAATTTCGTCTGTTAAAATGCGTCAGAGGTAGGTGTTATTCTTCAAAGTAAAATACCTACACCTACCTCTTTCCTAACGAGGTGTCGTAGGGGGCGACAAGGTACGGACAGCCTTTATGCGTGCAGGTCACTCTATCATATGCAATGGTGTATACTGCTCGTGGGAACACCACGGAGACAGATTTATCGTGATATCTGATTCTAATTTCATGATAAAAAAGTCTTTCCGCAGAAGTGTTACTCGTATATTTTTAAATAAACACTTGCACATATTTAGTTCCTATCAGACATTTCGCTTAGAGTTGTACCGAACACAGTATTTGTTATGGACAGACGTTGCACTTACCATCAGATTAAGGTTTTGCTCATCTCTTCACTTTATCTAATTAAAATAAAATACACACATGGTTTTCTTACTGTTGACATCTGTGGCACAACACTATTCGAATGTTATGAGCTTCATTCCTCTCCTTTTATAATAAATATTAAAAAAGGTACTTCAATTTTCGATGTCCACCTATTAATTTAATAATTATGTTTAACTGAATGTAACAATGTTTTTCAATTTCTTATATTGAACATTGTATTAAACTAATTTAACTGAAGGAAAGGAAGTAAATTTGCTAAGATGCGCATGCAAAATATAAAATGGTGTATATTACCTTGTTTTTGAAGAGCACCGCCCACCCTCCCTCGGTAGCGTGCACAAGCAAACTAACACCACCAGGAACCACCACCACATACCCTCCACCACTACAATATAACGCCCGATTCTATTAACTATATTTAATTTAACTATTTAATACCCGTCGTTCGTAGCGCTCTTCAGCACCAATGTACCATTGCAAGACTTCAAAACATTACCTAGAACGGATCAAAATTAATATATAAAAGCTGGAGGTAGCCCGGATGAAGTATGAAATCCAGACGTTTAATACCAAAGTCCCACCGTGTGTGGAAGTGTGTTGAAAAACGCTCGAAACTTCGGCTATTAAATAGAAAAATTAAACGCGATAAAATCCGCAAAATTACTTAAATGCAGTCACGCCTCTTTCCGATCGGGGGGGGGGGGGGGGGCAAAAACCACATATTTTCAATCGCTACGATCCTGATACACATTTTACGTTCTTTCTATTTTCCTTAGCGTTTTCATAGAAGCTCGTCGGTTGCGGCTACTTTTGACGTGGCCTTTCCAAAAAACGTCTTCGATGTGGTCGTCATAATGAATAGATAATTTGAATGCGAATTTAAACATTTGAAGTTTAATCTCGTGGTTGTTAACATACTCTTTGTTTCATTTTATTTACATTATAACAAAAGACCTAAATTTTATGTGTACGTACAGAAACTGGAGAAACTGGAGAAATTGTAAACGTAGAGAAATTGGAGAGCGCTTTATCGCACTGACAAGAGTATTTACGAGATCCCTCTTTCTTAAAGACATAAAACAACAAATTGACACTGAAATGAGACAGTTCGTATCGAAACGAGCGGAGGCGAGACTTGCCAATTACGTCCTTTTCCATTCTCATGTGTAACTATCTTGAAGTCTACACAATCGCGTGGCTCAACGACAGCGTACCTGCATGTTAAGTTGTGGCCTTGGGTTCGAATTTCGGTCTGAAAATTTGTGCTACACGAAAACCTCACTGTCGTAACAAAAATTTGACGTCAAGCAGTGACAGTAGTTGAAAACCCGCCTCCCCAGTGTGGCAACTATGGCATCTATGGCAAAATCTCCTTAAAATGAGAGCTACAAACTTTTTGTGGCAATCTATGGGGTGGGACCTATGTTCAGCAGTGTACTAGTGATAGGCTGAAATCATGATGAGGATGAAGCAGTAGCGTGCAAACATTACTGTGCTTCGATCTTAAGGGCACTGATAGCTTGTGTAATTACTGGGCATATGAGACTGTACAGTGTGGTGCCACTCAGAAACGTTCTGGGTGATATGGCATTTGTTGTAGGCAGACGTTGTACTTCCTATCAGGTGAAGGATTTGCTCATCTCGTCACTTTCTTCCATAAAAAATGGATTTAGTCCTTATATGTATGTATTGGTGGTGTATTATGGTGGTCTTTTTACTGGTGGTAGGATTTCTATGCGGGAATCCGTATAGGTAGGTACCACCCCAGGGCCAATTGTTTTGCCGAGAAGTGTTTCGGTCCGAAGGGCACTCATAGCTACTGTATGAGATTTAAGAACTCATGTCACAGAGTGATACACCATCTGTTATGGGCAGACGTTACACTTACCATCAGGTGAACGTTTTGCTCGTCTCGTCGTATTATCTAATAATTAACTTTAATCCTATGTCTCTGAAATGGTAACTCCTGCGTATAAAATATGCATAACTATGATTATAGTAAGGTTTATATGACTACGTCTTGCGTGTTTGTACTACTATAGCCTAGGGCTGCCATACGTCCCGGTTCACCGGGACATGTCCCGGTTAGAAGCGTTGTGTCCCGGTCGGCAAGTCATTTGTCCCGCCATGCATATAATTCCTAAGCTACCGCTGCGTAAGTGCCGCGTCTGCGATCTGCGAGTGCAGTGGAGTGGAGGCGTGTTACCTGAGGTTTTTAATAATCCATGATTTTTTACCCTACTTCTGCTCTTAATGGTCGGCGTCTTATGCAGCATTTATGTATATATATATTTTTGTAAACGTTTTGTATGTACACAAGAACATAAACCAGTTCACTAAAAAAAGTGATGTTCATAATGTGAATACCAGGAACAAGCACAAATTAATTATGCCAGTTACCCGACTTCACAGAGTCAGTAACTCTTTTATGGGGCAATGTATACGTTTTTACAACAAAATCCCAGCAAGTGCTAAAAGTCTTTCAATCAAAAAGTTTAAATTTTATGATTTCTTATATTTACGCGAACACTACACATTTAAATGAAACTAAGTTTACGGATTTTACTTTATTTTAAGTTTCTTTATTTTTATTTTAAGTTACGATAAAATCCGTAAACTTACTTTCATTTACATTTAAATTTTATATTAAACAAAGACTTCATAAAAAGGGTTATTATAATATTAAAGAATACATAGATGATGATAACCCCTGGGAATGAGGTGATCGCCGCCAATGCCATTTCTACATCTTTATAATACTGCTGTTATTGTACATTATTTTAAAAATGACTGAAAAAAAAAATCCCGCTGGGTTTCTTACTGGTTCTTCCCAGGACAGAGGCATTTTTGCGAACCAGTGTAGTTTAAAAAAGAGAAAAAATGACTTTCAATAAGTATTATGTAATCTATATTGAATAAAAATCTATTCTATTCTATTCTATGGCAGCCCTTTTTTTTCTTCGTGGGGAAATCCTGCATGGATACCCGACTGGCCAGGGTTATGCCGGACTCTTACCGACTAAAACCCCACGGTGGTCTCCATCGGCGCTTAAGAGGGGTCATGGGATCTCCGTTCGGAACGCAACCGTGGCCCCTCTAACGCTTCGCTATAAGTATAGCCCGACCCGGGGACAGTACTCACTACCCCCATGCACTCCCGCGGTGCTATCACGATGACTCAAGACCACTTCGAGTCATCGTCCTCCCCGGGGTCGCTTTACTGGGCGTTCGGGTTTATGGCAGCACTTTTTTTTACATGGGGAAATGCCTAACGCATAACCCGCCTTCACGGGGGAAGAACGGGTTATGTCGGACTTGCACCGACTAAAACCCCATGGTGTTCCGCCATCGCCGCATGTTGGCAGGGCCACGGGAACGCTCACGGACACATCCGCGACCCCACCGGCGCCGGCAGCCTAATAATGGCGGCCCCTTCTCGGGAGAGGACAACTCCTCCCCACTCTCCTTCCCAGCAAGGCGCGCCGGAACACATGACGCGCCCTCCAGCACGGCCCCCTATGTGCCCTTTTTTTTTTTTTTTTACGGTCGCGGGGGACAGGGAGAGAGGCAACGCAACACCTACACTCCTCTTCCCCCGCGACTCCACCTCGGCTGCGAAGGGCAGGGTGAGCAGTGCCTACTCACTCCTCCCCCCAGCAGTCCACCAACACCGCATCCGCGGTACGGCCCCGCCAGAGTCGCGGAGGACAGGGAGAGAGGCAACGATGCACCTACACTCCTCTTCCCCCGCGACTCCACCTCGGCTGCGGAGGGCAGCGCACTGCTCCCCCCAGCAGTCCACCAGTTCGCATCCAGAGTGGGCTTGGGTAGCCCACTCGGAGCGACCTCCTCGGGTCAGCCTGAGGCAACAGGCCGACCGGGTTCGCCCTATTTTAGCCCTACAATTCTTGTATATGCTAAGCTGGTCGTGAACTGAAAACACTGCATCGTAGTCTACCTCCGTATACGCGTTACATCTGGCGCGGGAAGGTTACGAGTGAGTGCCTCTGTGTTACACTATTATACTATCTAACTCCTACCACTACATTATCTTCTGCTCAATTAATAGCTATCGACTAAAGAATTGGGAAGTTCATCGTCAGTACAGACTTTATGACAAATTGTAGTAAATTATTACATTCGATATAGCTTTACAATCATATCCTGGTAGTTAAATTAAAATCAGCTCCATAGGAGTAACTCTTTTTCTAGGTCTTATTGAGAAACTATTTGTGCCCCGCGGTTTTTAATAAGTGGTATAAGTCGACCACATGGCTGCGCTGTACGGAATGGCACCTCGCTGATCATTCACAGTTCGGCGCTTCTCGGTAATGTTCGTTTCTCAAGTCTTATGCTATAAGACAAAATATAAAGTATTAAAAGAAAAGACAAAGTCTTAAGGCATAAAGCAAAGTATTCCTCAATAGACGGGTTAATATTTCCTGAGATTGGCGCGTTCAAACA
The DNA here is from genome assembly GCA_019845155.1 of Luehdorfia chinensis. NCBI lineage: Eukaryota > Metazoa > Arthropoda > Insecta > Lepidoptera > Papilionidae > Luehdorfia > Luehdorfia chinensis. The sequence goes on from JAHVAK010000028.1 coordinate 144,163, forward strand.
TAAAAACTCTCCAGCTTAATCATAGAAGTATTAGTATAATGCAGCTTAGGAAATACGCCGTAATGTTGCATGCAATCTTAACAAATTTACTTTGTTTCTCTTCCATTACTGTAATGGCTTTTCGCAAAGTAACGACTGATTCTATTACTTAAAGTGTGGGAGGGTAAGGACGACAAAGTGCCTGTGTTTGCGCTAATACTTATGATAGTACAATATATCCGACAAAGTCCTATAGTCTTGTGCCAATATCATGAATATGTAAGATCATTCCCTGGTTATTAAAAGCGTCTTAAAATACCAAAAAAACATATAAAGCCTTATTTTTACACATACTTTAACACATTTTTAGTATAACCATTCATTTATTACCTAAACAACATTAACATAATTTAAAATATCATTATTTCCTTCTCGTTCGTTTAAATGTTAATCATAAAATAAGTAAGCTAACATTATAATCTATACTTATATAACAAAACTGAAGAATTTGTTTGTTCAAACGCGCCAGTCTCAGGAACTGCTGGTTCGAATTGAAAAATTATTTTACTGTTGGATAGCCCATTTATTGAGAAAGGCTATATAACATCATGCTACAACCCTCAGAGCGATTTCTATTAAATTAAACGGCACGTGAAACCGCGGGGCACAGCTAGTGTAGATTTAAAATAAAGCATTGGAGACTAAGATTTTTTTTGACTCATACCAAAGCGGCGGCGACGTGGTTCGCCGCCCGTCACGTCCCGTTTCCCACGGATGCGAGAAGTGGGCTACTTGTATGGCCTCTGCCTACCCCTTATACGGGTAAAAGGAGTGATTGTATGTACGTATTAAATAAAGCCTTATTTTTAGACTCGGTATAATTAGATTTTTAGTGTAACCGTTCTTTCGTTCTTTATTTCGTGCAAATAAAATAATTTTCAATTATTAATATCAACGGCAACGCACCCAGAATTCCTCTGGTATTGCGGATTTTCATAGGCGTCAGTGATCATTTACCATCAGGCGAGTCGCTTACTCTTTTGCCCCATCTTCTATAAAAAAAGTATCTTTTATTTCCTCCTTGCTTTCAAATACGGTAAAAATTTTAATCTTGAAAAATACAAAACCAACGTTATGAAAAATTACGAAATTAAATAAATCCTTTTCTGCATAGCGTAATTCCATTTCTTAGCGTTACTGTTCCTTTAACGGTTCTTTCGTTCTTTATTCTGGGCAAATATAATTGTTTAATCAAAAACCCGGCTTCAACGCAGTAGCTTCAATCATGCTTATGCAAATTCAAGAGTTTCGTTTTTTTCTCACAGATCATCAGAACTTGACCAAAATTATATGGGACCTTTGCGATACCCCCTTTCTAATTAAAAAATAACCTTCAAAATCGGTTCAAAAACAAAGAAGATATGCTTGGACATACATAAAAAATAGTAACCACCTTTTTGTAAGACGGTTAAAAATAAATACAATTTAAATTATCATTTATAATGAAATGTTAATCATTTATTATAATGATTACTTATATTTATGCGAATATTACACATTTAATAAAACTGCTTTTACGGATTTTATCGCGTTTAATTTTTAAACTATTTATAACCCGACGTTTCGAATACTTTACAGCACCCATGGTCACGGGAGTGGGTACTCGTAGTTTTATTAAAAATGTATTATAAATTCGTAATTAAATGCTAATCATAATCAATACGAAGCCAGCGTTTGAATTAATTATATGAAGCCAGTGGTGAATATAACTTCGTATCAATAAGCTGCAGCTATTGTTCAGTAGGCTAGAAATGATAACAATACACTGCGAAATTATATTTAGGATCTACGATAAAACAAATGAAATCGAAATTGCTTTCGACTTAAATTGAATGTTACTTTATTTACAGAGCAGAATATTTCCGTAGATTGTTTACGTGGTTGAATATTTTAACAACTAAAAACTTACGTAGGACAAATACATTTTAAATGTTAAAAACGAATTCGTGTTGGTTTTTGAATTCGTTTTATTGAATTTTAACATTCGTAAGAACACTTTCATTCTGTATCTAAATAATTGATTTTAGAATACTGATTTTCTGATTGGCTGTTGCATGTTCTTCCCTGTAAGCTTACTTTCGTACTAATGAAATGCTAATTAGTTTTCATATTCGTATGGCTGGGAAACGCTAACTCTTTGTAAATAACATTACTTCTTTTTACTTGCTGTCGTCAGGCGAAGCAAAACGAGGTAAGTTCTGTACACTTTTTTTATCAACTTAGACGTTCATTTGTTTTATTTATTTTATTGTCTTCTTGTGAGTTGTAATCGCTGTTATTCACCATTATCTTCTCTAATTCAAAAATTCCCAATAAATACGCACGGGAAAATAAAATTACTAATTTTTACACTATTAACGTGTTTCACTTACACTAATATTGTTGCTCGTTTGTATGTGTGCTCTCAGTAACTTTTAATGTTATTCTTATAATATACTTTTTTTTATTACTTTTAGTATTATTTATAAATTTTATATGTTTTATTTTAATCCCTGGAAGCACTTATGAACCTATGTGTTAAATAAAATACTGGATGATGATTGATTGTAAAATAGCATGCCTCCCTCGAGAACTGTCTATCCAAAATATAATATTAATAACGATAAAAGGTCTGATTTTTCTCTATTTTTCTCTCGACGTTTCTTTAACTTAACACTGATATGAAAAGTAGGCTATAAATAGTAGATACGCTACTTTTGATAAATAACCAAGAGATCAAAGGTTTATACTTTTGATTTTGATATTCTTAAGGACCGGAGGTAAAGAACAGTAGAATAACATGAAAATACACGATTTTCCTTTAAAGAAATACTCACGCAAAAAATAATTTATAAAATCACCTAATTAATTACGCTGAAGCCTTTATACAAAAACGACATATTAATGACTATATTATTTAACAAAAATTTTATATTTTATTGTTAATTTTACTCAAAAACATTAAAAAAAGTGTTCATTAGCATTTTTCATTTAATTGCTTCATACAAAAAAATGTTGAATAACACCATCATCTTTTAAATAAATAGTACAAAAAAAATTGGGTACCATTATTACCGTATATTTTTCATCTCTAATTTTTCTCTAATGAAAAATTTGAAAATACACTCTCTGTGGATAGGTTAAATATATATTAATCTCTAAAGGTTAAATATATATGTCTCTGATAAGTAATTTCTTCGTTACCCCAGATATTAATAATTCCAAAGATTATTATGATATTCCAATAATTTCCTCACTTCGTTTAATTTTGTCTGAAACTCGCACTTATTTGCCCAAAATTTGCTTTTTCGTGTATGTTTACTTATTATAGTCGAGTGGTATAATTTTCCAACGAACTTGAATTCTTCTTATCATATATCATTTGATAAAGCCATCAAAATAAAATGTCTAAAAATCTACTATTAACGGTTAAACCAAATTTCTATTAATTAGAACAAAAAATTATGGGAACGGTCGAAAAATGGGTAGTTTATTTATAACATGAATTGTTTCAGATGACGAATTTGGTGAAAAATCGGTATCTGTTCTGCTTGACGGAGAAGAATCCGAGCTTATTTTCATTGATCATCCTAGCACTGAAATGTCGGTAAGTTATATATAAATCGATACACACACATATGTATATATATAAATATATATAAAAACAGCTATACATATTTACATGCATATATAGAACCTCTCACAAAACCATTCAGTAGTCAGAGACTGGGCACTCACTGCAAAAACAGATGGCTGCCACAATCCACATTTCACCACAAACAACATAATGCACTTGGTGTGATAGGTGGTGAGCCCATCGCCACCATGCGCTGTTGGGTGCACAATGCAGTTTAATTCCTTACTCGCCTTTTACGAGATCCATTGGATGAGATGAAGTGGTAGTATTCTTTTAACGAGCCGCCACCACACGGCTCTAACTAACACATATGAAAGCGCTTACTTACCATTTATTGTTAAGTTTTTATTAATTATGAATTTAGCAGAGAAATTAGCTTAAGGATACAAACTTAGTAAATTTACTAAATGAAACAAAAAATACATCTCATATTAGCGTGCACACGCAAACACTACCTCTTTCCAGAAACCACCTCAAAATATAACAGCGAAAGCACTTATACTACTTACACCACCAATATCGAGAACACAACACATGTTTCGTTAAACAATGCGCCATTATCAAGTACGGTACAATCTGCGAAAGAAACTCGGCGACTATCTGTCTTAAAGTCTGTTTATTCACCATTTACCTTATTTTATTATTCTCTACATACGGCTACAACCAATAATTATGATAAAAAAAAAAGTAAAGTTTCAGCCTATAAATGTCCCACTACTGAGCACAGGCCTCCTCTCATTTCTGAGAGGGTTTTGGAGCTAGGAAGAATCCGCCACGCTGCTCCAATGCGGGTTGGCGGACTTCACATGTCTTCGAAATATTTTTTATTCCTCAGACATGCAGGTTTCCTCACGATGTTTTCCTTCACCGCCGAGCACGTGGTAAATCAGCACTTAAAATTGCAATTAACAATTTTAGTGGTGCCGGCACCGGGAATCGAACCCAGGTCACTCACTTACTATTAAGCCTGGAATAAAGAAATAAATTATCGGTTAATAATGTCACATATTATTATTTATATTATACAAAAGAGGGCAAATAAGAAAAAGACTTCTGATGGTAAGTGATCATCGCCGAACCATGAACATTCGCAATACCAGAGAAATTGTGGGTGCCTTGCCGGTCTTGAAAAAGTATTAACTTTTGTTACAACATATTATCTAATTAAATTTCTCCTGTAAATCCGATAATCTTAATGTATGGTAGTAGGCACGTCAGCTAAATTAGTTTAATTGTTACAGATAGAGAATTGCCTTTCGACATACGAACCACATGCGTGCGTTGTTGTTTATTCTGTGGTTGCCAGAAGCTCCTTTACTCGAGCCGCTGAACTGCTTCAGTACTTAGCCAGGGAACAGTTTACGGTCGATAGAACCGTGGTTCTCGCTGGCAACAAAGCTGATTTGGCTAGAGCAAGACAAGTTTCTACGAACGGTGAGTATAATAACTGAATCATTTCAGCCTATCACTCCACTGCTGGGCAAGGCCTCCCCACCACACAATTTGCTACGTTTGGCAGGCGGGTTGACAACCGCAGTTTATTAATTCAGATGTCCCAGGAAGATGCTGCATAATAAGTTGTATAAGAATGCTTAGGACAAATACACCTTATTGATAAACTTAAGAATTTAAGTGTGCATTTATGCCACAATATATGTCGGAATGGATATGGTTTCATACCCGCATATTATATTTACGTGGAGAGGACGACACGCTATTGAGAAATTTGGTACCACTCAAGCACTAATAATAGAGATTTAATAGCTCGGATACGAAAACAAAACTTTATATTGCGTGAGGCGAAAGGTCTGGATTTGCATAATGCCTTCAATTTGAACAGAGATTTTTTAGTACAGTTCACTTGCGTCGCAAATCGCCCCGTAGCGTAATGTATATATTTATATACTGATATTACATAAATAACTAAGTTGCGTAAATAATGTTTCATGTTACAATAATACATTTAGGGTAAATACCTAAATGTATTATTAACAACTAACCAATAAACATTAACAGAAGGAAAAGCGCTAGCAACATCAAAGGACTGCAAATTCATAGAAACCTCGTCAGGGATCCAACATAACGTCGATGAATTGCTCGTTGGAATTCTTAAGCAGATTCGCCTAAAGGAGAGCAGAGATAAAAAACACGCGAAAAAAGTCAGTAAGCAGGTAAGATTCTATTCATCTATGCTTTGTTAATTCTGGTTTGTTAGAATAGTTCAAGGAAATTTTCGATAACATCTTTTGGCGTATTTCAGTTGTTTGATAACCACGTCGTTTATTAATCAACTAACGTCATTGCTGAGTCGTGACTTTGGGTTCTAATCCCAGCCAAAGTCTATTACATTATTTAAACTTAAACTTTTATCGCTTTTTGGGTTTCAGTTATATTGTGACATTTCTTCCAGTCCTATCGATATTCTATCTACCTTTTCCATAAGCGATTTATGTGTACACTTAGCACTGTAGTAATTCGGCATCGTGCAACTTCCGATAGTAATCAAAAGTGCTCATCGTAGTTAGAACGGACGAGAGACGAGAATGTGAGCGCTAGTGGGTTTAGCCCTGTAGTAATTGTGCAGATGACAACTTCCGATAGTAACAGAAATACTCATCGTGGACGGAATAGGATATTTATTTATTTATATAATATCAGGCTTATTTCTACCATTACCACAAGTAAAAATTTCTGTTCTGTCTACAAACTTATTGAGTTAGTGTAATGTGAGCGTAATTGGTACCTTGTTCATTATGTTGGTTGCGGTACGGCGAACTGCCATCGCCCCTCTACTATGTACTTATCGGGTACGCACGAACACATATATTTTATAATTTGAGAATAAGTCATTATTATAGATATGCTTGTTGCCTGATCAGCGTTGTCTTCATAAGTGTAAACTGCAATTGATTATTGAAATAAAAATGTATACAGTATCATTTCATGTTTCTTTTCATTTGTCAGGAATCCAAGTCTTCGAAACTTGCCAGTTCACGGACACATATTTCCCTCAGCATCGCCAGAGAGTTGCTTCAGAAAATTTGCATCAACGATATTTCTAAATCTAAATCCTGCGAAAATTTACACGTGCTGTAACAGACTTTGTGTGTTTAAACAATAAAATAGACCGGAAGAAAATCATATAGAATATCTCGAGACGACTTTATAAGTCTAAACAAAGTATTATTAAAAAATCTGAATACGCTATCCATTTAAATACGTAAGAATGTAATTTTAGTTCGATAGATTTCATTAAAAGCATTGAGTAAAAATGTACTCCGTACTAGAGAAACCATTTGAAACAAAATATATCGCACAACTCTATGACACGCGGCGCATGCACGAGGCGTACGACGGTTTATGTTCTCATCAGATCAGATTATGAGATGTATTTCTCATCAGTGCGATATATAATTTCGGCGATGTAATTGCTTTTTTTAGGACTGATGGTCACTGTTAGCCCGAAGGCTTTTACAGCTTCGCCGGATTGAAAGGTGGCATAGCGCTGAGGGCGCTTAGCCGAAACCTTTATTTATGGATGACTGGCGCAAGGGCCCCCGAGAGGGGACCTCGGCTTGGACCGTCATCCTGTTCGCGAGAGTAACAGACTCGAGAGTGCCCAAGGGGGCCGGTCTCGGCTCGGTCAGTTACTGCAATCGGGAGGGTCGCTGTTAGCCTTTTTGGCTTTTACAGCTTCATCGATTACTGTGCTCACGGGCCAGGGGCCCGCGTGCCAGGTGTCTCCTACAAAAACCTCGAAATTCGGACGGTCGCGTTTCCTGCGTGCTTGCGCGATTTAGAATAACTCAAAATGATTTTAAGTTGTCTAATGACCGTCCGGACCGGAGGCTGCGGACCTCCCTCGGACGGTCATTAGACATAGATGGCCTCGGACTGTCGACTTGTGTGTCGGTAACTCTGGGCGGTGAGAACCGCCCTGGAACACGGGTGAATCGTGTGTACGCGGTGTGATTATTGAATATTGCGCGCCGCTCTCTACGGCGGTCGCGCGTCGTGGTGCGTTTTATGTTATAGCTATTGACTGTGTGTACCGTGTGGCCTGGATCGTGACTGACCGTATCTTGGTCAGGAAGAGCTGAGACGTCCGTGTCATCTAGCACGTTTCACGGTCGACGTTTGCATTCGGTCGCGTTTCTATCAGATCGGTAATTTGCTGCTTTAACCACCAGCGGGTTTGGACGCACCGCGGCTTTTTCGAAAAACCGCCGTGATAATTCTCTGAAGTGTTCAGAGACGTCAGTGAAGTCAGTGCGAGCAGATGCGACATATTGGGCGCATACACTCCAACTTGTATTACATATAATCAAGTTGATTTGTCTCTTCTAGAACAGTAGTACATTATAACTCAATGATTAAACGCCAGTTATTTACATCAAACGATTGATTACGAAAAGATTGCAAAGTAAATTAAACTTTTAAATTCATTATCACACTACTTGTCATCTTCAGTCCGTAAATGCGTAGTGTCGTGCTATTCAATGTTTGGATGACACAGCATTTCAGCATTTGTAATAGGCAGACGTTGCACTTACCATCAGGCGAAGAGTTTGAAGGTCTCGTCACTATATAAAATAAAAACTATGTTAACACGGGGCGGAATCAAAAATTACTTATGAATTATAATTCATAAATAACATTATGATTTAGTATATTATATTTACGTGAATGTTGAATAATGCTGTATTTATAGTTTTTATCTTGACCGCGTTTAATTTTTACCTGACGTTTAATGGTCTTTGCAGCACCCGTGGTCACGGGGAGAAAGATTTTAAACGTCAGGACGTAAGTTGTTAGTTAAAAAATATCAGATTATTTTTCCACTTACATATCTTTTTGGTATAATCAGTGTGAAGCTTATAAGAGTATAGATGCCGGCTTTTATGTCATAGTTTTCTTTTTAACAACTAAAACTTGTCTGTTGCACTCCTCAATACATTTTAACAATGAAATTATAAACTCCCGTGGATTTATGAAATTATTACTTTATCATTTCAGCATATCCAGTCCACTGCTGAACATAGGCCTACCCCATAGATTGCCGCAAAAGTTTGTAGCTCTCAATTTGGGGGGACTTTTGCCATAGTTGCCACGCTCGGCAGGCGGGTTGGCAACCGCAGTTTATTTATTCAGATGTTCCAGGAAGATCCTGCTGCCCATCTCTTGGTTTTTTTTTCCATCCTTCGACTTTTACGACGCCCCCGTGATGAGATGGGGTGGTAGATTCTTTTAAGTCGCTACAAATAGCTGATGTTGATTGTTATAAAAGTATTTAAATGAAAAAAATTATGAAAGTGAATTTAAATATGATGTGATTATAGTATTTTTCGCTATAACTCTATCTTGTGATAGAAAAAAAACTACAGGTGTATTCCCTAAGCTAAGTGTTATTAAAGTAGAAAATAATCTAGTTACCACTCTGTTACTTTTATTCTGGTTGTGTAAATTCTTCCTTCTCTGTGTTACGTATTCGAATTATTATGCCTTCGGGGGTAAACGCAATTAAAACATAATTAAGATAGTAAATAACTGTCCTTCTAGTTTTTATTGCATTTTTTTAAATAATTTTACGACTTTTCATCGTCTAAGACTGTTTTTTTTTAGATTTACTCTTTACACAATATTTAAGGACATTAACCAAAGCAAAATCATCGTATAATTCCGCAGTGTCATAACACAATTTATGTAAAAAAAATTAAGAAAAATCGTTTTGTTTTAAACTTGCTTTAACAGTTTTGCGGCCTAAAATACATGAATAGTTTAACATTTAACATCCATTGCGTTTTTTAAAATACGTTGATATTCCCTCAAATATATTTCTGTACTGTTATAAGATACAGGCGTGGAAACTCTATATATAAAAGCAAGAAGAACTCATTTAATCGCGCATCTTTAGTTCTTTTTTTGCTTTTCATTAGAATTTCGCATTCGTTCATCTTTGAATGATAATGTGTAATTATGTATATATTCAGTATTAAAAATGTGTTATCGGCTACAGGAAAAGTAAAAAGTATTTAACCTCCTTGGTTATACACATTCCGATAAACAAAAGTTATTTAATTTCGTTTATGATTAATGAGACTCAAACACATCATCCAACAAAATCATGTCCAGCAGGCCAGTTCTTTATTATTAGAACGACAAACTGAACATGGACTTCAATGGAGTCAACGATTAACATTTACAATTTCACGATTAATGCTATTAGTATTGTTTATCTAAGTTCAAATGTTAGGATCTGAGCAAAATCTTGATAAAATAAAAATTTTAAATTTTCCTTTCCATGCTAAATTACGGAAGTTCCCTTATAGTAAGATTAAATTATGAAGACGTGTTTCAGATAACTTACTAAATAGGATTTAATATAATAAAAGAAAGTATTGGAACCGAAAGCTTTAGGGAATCGTTTGGTACTAAAAAGTTTTAGTGAAAGTAATGAGGGTGAAAGAGCTTCGAACTACTGTAGTAATTTGACGTTGGAGAAAGTTCGTAAGAAAATTACTAACGTATTTTTATATAGATTCCATTTATGAAGACTATACACGAGGAAGAAAAGAGCACCAACTTAGTAAGTTATTTGAAATAACATACATTATATAGACGTATTAAATGTCAGTATTAGATATAATAGAAATCTAATTATATACTTGTATAAAATGTACCTTTTTGTAAACTTTCTCCATGTTATCATGAATATATTTTTCTAAAAGAGAATCTTTGTAAGACTAATATATAAGCCGATTTATATTCGTATCACGAGAGTTACAGAGTCCCTTTGTAATTTTGTATAAATTATAGTAACCACTACTTCTTCATACATACACACGATCACGCCTTTTTCCATATAAGGGGTAGGCAAAGACGACATCAATAGCTCACTTTTCCCTCCCGCAGGAAACGAGACGTGATTGGTGGCGAACCACGTCGCCGCCATTTTAGTACCAGTGGAAATTTAAATGATTAAGTAGGAAATGGACTTGGGATAGGTAATGGAAAGTTGGAAAAGGAACTATCACGGAAGGAGCAGGGGGATACAGTCGTAGCTTGGGAGGCCGGGGTCGCTTACCCGGTACTCTACCGTATTTGCCGGTTAAGTCAACTAGGCTAAGTATCCTTCTTCATTAGATTGTTAACAGTCCTCTGCAGGCCTCGCCCAAAATAAAAACATTTGTTGTAATCACCGCTCTTACCATGCAGATTGGCTGATCGCACCGACTCAATCGCCTTGCGATACTTTCCTTGCGATGCGATACCCACGGGATGAGTTGTTGTAACAATTTTTTTCACGAAGCAGCATGCATGCTGGTGGTAGGATTCCTATGCAGGAATCTATCTAGGTAGGTACTACCCCTGGGCCAGTAATTCTGCCGTGAAGCAATAGTGCGCAAACATTACTGTGTTTCGGTCTGAAGGGCACCTAGAACTAGTGTAATCACTACGGCTTATGAGACTTAACAACTAATGTTTCAGGTTGACAGGAGCACAGAAATATTCTGAGTAACATAGCATCTGTTTTGGGCAGACGTTGCACTTACCATCAGGTGAACGTTTTGGTCGTCTAGTAACTTTATCACATAATAAAAATAAGTATGTACCATCCTAGGGCCAGGCATTCTGCCGCGAAGCAGTTGTGTGAAAACATTACTGTGTTTCAGTTGGAAGGGCACTGAGAGAATTGCTGGACATTAACTAACTCTTAAGAACTGATGTCTCTGAGCGATGGGCGCAGTGTGCTGTCACAGTACGGGCAGATGTTGCACTTACCATCAGCTAAAATTTTTGATAATTTCGTCACTAAAAAAAGATATTGTACACAACTATCTCTGGGCTATACAATACTAGTACTTCTTCCGTGCAGTGGTCGAAATCTTAGTATAGTCTCTAACCAATAAGGCACTATCAAGCTATACTACACTACCATAATATACAATACTGTCACTATACTGCACGTGAAAACCCGATTGGGAGTAAAAAAAATTTCACTCGTACAAAAATGGCGGCGATGTGGTTCGCCACCCGTCACGTCTCGTTTCATGCGGTGGCGAAAAGTGAGCCTGTGAGTTCATTCATCATTATAGAATCTTAATTATTGAATAAATGTTTTAATTAATAAAAAAAATCATATTTTCAAAAAATAAAGCGTAGTGCTCCAATGTAGAGTAGATATTTATGTTTACAAATGGGCCTAGTTTCTATACTGATTTATATATTTACTGTGCCGGTGGCAAGCTCAAATAGTTTTGAGGAAACAGTGACATTTGATAACGCGATGTTCGTTTGTTCTAACAAAATATAAACATTTAAATGAAACTAATTTTACGGATTTTATCGCGTTTAATTTTATTATTTATAACCCGACGTTTCGAGTGCTTTACAGCACCCATGGTCCCCCCGTGGCCAAAATTAGTTTCATTTAAATGTGTAGTGTTCGCGTAAATATAAGAAATCATTAAAATATAAACATGGCTTACTACTTAACTGATTAGTAAACTCCGCGGTTCATTCATAACTTTTAAACTATTAATGAACATTGATTCATTCTGTGCTCGTGAAATTACTTTAAAAGTTTTAAGAACTCTAATCGTTTGGGAACTTTAACACTCGTGTTTCGAAAATAAACATAATCTAAGATTTCTATGAAGTTCAAACTTTCCTATAATTTTGGTTCAAGGAAACTTTACAGTGAATTTATATTACTTAATTAAAAGTTCAGTCATTTCTTTATAGATGTGGATTTGTGTGATATCAACAGTTTCTTTAACACGATTTTAATTAACGTGGTAGTAACATAACCTGTAACCCATAAATGAAAAATGTATGTGAGTGAGAGATAATTTTAGTGATTTTTGGGTTTGTGCAATCTGTTTAATAGATGGAATAGATGAGATATTTGTACATTACTATTGCTTGTACAAGACAGCGTCGTTGCTCATCTTATACTTAATATATCTCAATTGTTACTTATGAGAGTGACTGCACGACATGGAAATATACTTTAAAATACAAACATTTTCTATCCCTAGTGAATTCTCTATTTGTCGTGTCTCATGTTGCATTCGAACATTCGTGAATATATATTAAGAATTCAGAAAGCGTTATTTTTATTTAGTTGTTTTAAGAGTTTGTACAAACCCTAACTACCTTTGAAAGGGAAATTGAGCTTTAACGTATTATAGAAATATATCTCTCGTGGAACTTTGTCTATCTAATAAGTAAATTTAAAATTTCGTTTTTGGGTGTGAATTACAATGAAATTGTAACTATAATTGAATTATGTCAGTTGTTTATGTAATACGTGAACTACAAAAGGCCTATTAATTAACTAACATTATTAAAAGATTACTGAAGTATTAAATTTAGTAAAAGCTTATTGAACATATGCATTTTGTTTTCAATTAGGTTATAATAATATGGGCAGATACTACTTATAACTAATAAACACAAATCTTGATTATTAAAGATATATATTATTTTTGTCATCTTTATATTAGCGGTTCCATCACTTTACTTCACTAACAATATTGTGTTTAATATCCAATAAAACACGATAATTATGATTAATTTTAATTTAAAAAAAAATATATGGTAGCTACAAAAGTTTCATTGTTTCTTGACATGAGCACGCGAAGATTAGCTGTATGAATGATTTTATATATTTCCTCTGTATACCGTTACTTTTTCTACTTGATGTAAGATGAAAGCCTTCTTTAATATTAATTACTGTTAGTATTTTAAGAATTCCCATTCTTTTCTTATCACCACAAGGTACTTTAGTTTGTATGTTTAAATTAAATGTTTTAATAACCCATGATGTATTGGAATATTTCATTAAAATTATAGTTGAAAATAAAATTTAATAGTTGTTTTAATTTGTAACTGGAACCCGATAATTTCTCCAAAACCCTGGGGTAAATGTCCTAATTAAATATCCCAATTACTACGCTTCGAATACAGATTGGCGCCCGATTATTAATTTTATGTTAGCAATCATAAGGTAACCACCGCACGGCCAGTTGTTCTGCCGTGGAGCAATACAGTGCAAACGTTACTGTGTTTCGGTCTAATTTTTTTTTATTGGATAAAGTGATGAAACCAGCAAAACGTTCACCTGGTGAACGTTTTGCTCGTTTAAGTGCAACGTCTGCCTATAACAAATGCTGTGTCACCCAGAAATTTCTGTGTGACACCACACTGTGCCCATCACCCTGAGACAGTTCTTAAGTCTCATATGTAAATGTACGGAGAGCTAATAATTATTGAGCATAAAAAACTTAAGATGTCTCAGGGGGACAGGTGCAGTGTGGCACCACTCAGAAATGTTTTGGGTGACATAGCATTTGTTATGGGCACACGTTTTATTTACCATGGGATTAACGATTTGGTCATCTAGACATTTTATACCATAAAAAATGTATTACGAGTATAGATTGTTGTATAAATACACGGAAAGATTCCACACACATATTACGAATTTAGGATAACCTTTATAATGCTGAATAATTTGAAATTAAAAAGAGAAAACATTTACAAAACTAAATTAGGTAAAAAATGTTGACCTTAATCTGTGGCCAACGTGCCCAGCAAGCTTGTCGAGTTGCGGCGCTGTATCGCGGGGCTGGTTCGCTGACTAAAGTATTACTTTATTGTATTATTGTAGATAAACCAATTATTATTTTATGTTAGACCAACCAAACGTATTGAAAACTACTGTAATAGTAAAAAATGCTGAATCAGAAAAATATTACCGACGTTTATATGCAATATTTTCTGAAGCGTTAGTGAATATCGTTTTAGCTTGCCATTTCTAGAACATTTCTGTCTGACACCACACTGCTCTCGTCACCCAGAGACATCAGTTCTTAAGTGATGATGTGTAAGCAGCAATGATTACGCTAGCTCTCAGTGCCCTTCGAAGCGAAACACAGTAATGTTTGCACACTACTACTTCACGGCAGAGTAACTGACACTGGGGTGGTACCTACCTAGACGGATTCCTGCATAGAAATCCTACCACCAGTAGTAGCTGTGACCAGCGGTTTCACCCGCGTAAAAGCCAACCCGTTCGTTGATATACATATATACTTACCTATTTGAATGTAAAGGTTTTGGGGTTTTCATTTTTATGCGCGGAACCCTAATTACTTTTCTAAAACTAAAGTAGCCTAAGTTACCCGCTATAATATCAGCTATCTGTCTATGAAACTTCCATCAAAATCGGTCCAGCCCTTTCGGAGACTAGCCAGAACAAACAAACAAACAGACAGACAAAAATTTTAAAAATTGTTTTATTCTTATAACTTCTGTATATACTTTCATAAGAGTTGAGTAACGGCTGTTTTTTTGTGATTACAAAAAGACACTTCAAGTACAGTTAACATACCTACTCAAATGAGAAACACAGGCCCGAAGTGTATAACCGTGAATATCCAAGTTGTTTAAATTATGTAGTTACGACTCAATATTTTGTTCTCACCATTATAGCTCCGGACACAACTTTATTGACATTGTAGAGTTATTTTCTTATCTCGATACGATATCCGAATGCTTATTCCGAATAAGTCACTGCTGAACATAGACCTCCCCCATAGATTGCCACAAGCCTGTACCTCTCATTTTGAGGGAATTCTGTCATAGTCGCCACACTTGGTAAGAAGCAGGCAGGCTGGCACCCGCAGTTTATTTATTCAGATGTTAATTAAGGTTTTAATTTTCACACCCCCGATGAAATGAGGTGGTAGATTCTCTTAAGCCGCTACCACAATCTATCATTTACTGTCTGTTAAATAAAGAAAGGATTTGTGCTTAGCAGTAAGACTTTTATAGAGTGTTACTTTTTAAGTTATGCCAAAGTAACTTTAGTTATGAAAGTTACTTGGTCTTGTAACTTATACTCGAGTATCAACTACTTCTAGGACATTACATGCGTGAATATTGACTATAAATAGTTGGTAGTTGATATAGA
This sequence comes from Luehdorfia chinensis, assembly GCA_019845155.1. Taxonomy (NCBI): domain Eukaryota; kingdom Metazoa; phylum Arthropoda; class Insecta; order Lepidoptera; family Papilionidae; genus Luehdorfia; species Luehdorfia chinensis. Next base: position 159,798 of record JAHVAK010000028.1, read on the forward strand.
TTTTTATTAATAAACTTATTAACTATTTAAGTAAAAAATATCTACATAGCCATAGTAATTATCAACTTAATAAGAACTTATATGAGCGCAGGAATTATTCTTTCAAACCAGGGTCCAAAGTTGACTTCAATTTCATCCATACCACCTGTATACATTTTATATCATTATTCGATAAGTTTCTAAAAGAAAGTATAATATGTTTTAATAAATAAATGAAACTTTTTAATAATAAACGCTGTATAGCGGTTGTATAGTTACACAATGCTTTGTCTTCTTCTTTCGAATGTACGAGTAAAATTACTGATGACGGAAAGACAGAAATCAGTGTGGAACTTTTCACTCGCTATACAACGTTTATTAGTGAGGCCATAAGTGGATAAATTATTACACGAATACTGGCTAAATAAGCAACTTTTTTTAATTTGTTAGCTATGAACATAAAAAGGTGACCGTTAGGTTACGTACCGTATTGAAATAAAATAAAATCTAGTTATGTTAAAGAGTTAATAAACTAATAGAATACTTTATTTGTTAATTTTTCAGGAACACTCAAATTCTACTCGTACTTTATATTATGTTTAACTCATAACGTACTAGAATTTATTAAAAGCACGTCTGTTTTGTTTCTCAGCGTTGTGTACATAACAAATTACTTACTTCCTATCTATTTCAGCAGATTGATCTCAGAATTCAATTTATTAACGTCACGCAAACTTGGAAAAAACTCAAAGACGGCTCACGACCCGAATTGTTTTAAAATAACATAATACAATGAAACGTCAACGGCATTATTAATGATGGATTGTTGTTGAAAAGCTTTAAGAAATACAAAAATTAAATTATTTGTTTAATAATCTGCAATTACATTAGAAATGCTACAGTTGTATGTCGCAGGTCAATAACATAGCCATAGTTCGCAATGGACACTTTTTTTAATATTATAGGTAAGTAGATACACGAAACATGTGCACATGTAATTGTGTATGAAAAGAGTCATCATCAGCCCGCTACAGTCCACTGCTGTTTAGCGCAGATCATCGCCCCATCTAGCCAGGGGACGCACCACACTACGTTTGCCTAAACACTGTCTAATACTAAAATTCGTTCAAGATTGTCTAGGATTCGACTACGCCAACGTTTGTCACTTCTGCGATAGATGTGTCCAGCCCTTTGCCACTTCAAACTGCAAACTTTAAAAGCTATATCAGTGACTTTAGGATTAAAACAGTAAACATAATTATTTTTTATATTTTTTTATTGGATAAATTGACGATACGAGCAAAACGTTCACCTGATGTTAAGTGTAATGTCTGTCCATAACTAATGTTGTCCCACCCAGAAATTTCTGAGTGGCACGGCACTGCGCCCGTCACCCTCAATATGCGTTATTACGGTAAGGGCACTCTGTGCCCTTCAGACCGAAGCACATTAAAGTATGCATATTACTATTTCACGGCACAATAACTGGCCCTGGCGTGATACCTATTGAGACGGATTCCTGTATAGAAATCTTACCACCAGTAAAGTTTTCTTTATTGTATAAAGTGACGAAATTCGAAGATTTTTTGCACTACTTATTTATATTGTTTCATATATTTTTTTCGCCTACGAACTACTGGGTTACAAACATAGATTGCCTCTTTGCAAGCCTCAACAAATGTTAATCAGATTAGAGGAGTCTGTGACTGATTACGACGTTGCGTGACCGCGAGTCGACCCACTTGCAAATGAAACCTTACTTGATGAATGAATGCGGGTAAGTAAAGAGGAATTTGGCCCGTAGTTTGCGTTTCGGTGACATTGTTTCTTAAGTATAGGGACAGCGGCGACCGACTGGACTAGTGATCAGAGTACCTGCCTACTATGCTGCGGTTCTGGATTGCAATCACAACCTGAGCCAAAGGTATTCGAGGCTGGATCTGTTTTTATTGTCTACGTGTCTCCGGCACTGCATGTTACCTTACCTCGGAACTTATCACACAACAGTTAAATCGGGGGGTACGTGAAGATAAGTGAGTGTCTCTATGTTTGCACGTACACTTACGGGACTACACTACAACATGTGATAGCTTCCGATAGTGTTTAAAATATGTCACCATGGTCGAAAATCGGTCAGGTGGACGTCATCACATATTTTTTTTATTGAGACGAGATGAGCAAATCCTTCACGTGATGGTAAGTGCAACATCTGCCCATAACAAATGCTGTATCTCACAGAAAGTTTCTGTGTGGCACTACACTGCGCCAGTCTCTTAAGACGTTTTTAAGTCTTATATGCCCAGAGATTATACCAGCTCTCAGTGCCCTTCAGACCGAAACACGGTAATGTTTGCACACTGCGGCTTCACGGCAGAATAACTAGCCCTACTGTGGTACCTAGACGGATTCATACTACCAACACCATTATGTGTAAAACAATCTTAAAAGAGAAAAAAAGTTGTTCATCATAATTATCAGTTTCAGCCTATCACTAATCCACTGCTGAACATAGGCCTCTCCCACAGATTGCAGCAATAGTATGTAGCTCTCATTTTGAGGTGATTTTGCCATAGTTGTTACGCTTGGCAGGCGCAGTTTATTTATTCAGATATTCTAGGAAGATGCTGCTGCCCATCTCCTAGTTCTTATTTTCCCTCTGTCGACTTTTACGACGCCCACGATGAGATGAGGTGGCAGATTCTCTTAAGCCACCACACGGCAGCTCTTTGCTCTTTATGCAATCCCAGATGAAACAGTTGATGGGATTTGGGGGTGATCACAAAAATTGAGTGTTGCACCACAAACCAATATTGGAATTGAATCCAGACCAGGTGATGATATTCTTCTGGCCGATTTCGACCACAGCGACAACTTTCGAATATTGTGGGGAGCTATCAACTGCACAGGAGTCAATATAGTGGCACAAGTGTAAGCGCAAACGCAGAGGCACTCACTGGTCCCAAACTACCCGCGCCCGATGTAACGCTGATGCAATAAGATTGGAGGTAGGCTAGGATGAAGTGTCAGAAACACGGGGACAATCATAACACAACTAGACCCGAAAACCAACAATTTGTGTTTTAGCACAATTTTTGGCTCCGCCTGGGATTCGAACCCAGTACTCACGGCGTAGAAGTCAGGTACTCTGACCACTAGCCCACGCGGTCTTCAGGCGATTACTAGTAGGTAGGTACACTGGCCGTAGCGCCACTATCTTCCTTTGCATAAAACTTTCGTATAAAGCTTCATATAACATGCAGTAATTTATGGAAACTGGTTTTTATGACCATTTTCATGTTATAGTAATATATTTACCGTTACTTTATAGGTATGTTCTGTCCATTGGCGCAAATTTTAACACAACTTCGTTTGGATGACGGTTGACATAAAATCGATTACGCTGCCGTAGCAGGGTAAATTATTGCGGATCCTACGTTGTTGTTCTCCTTTTATCTGTGTATTTATATATTTTTCTATTTAATATGAATAAAATGAGGCTCAGGCAGCTCACTTTAATTTTCATTAGCGAGTGACCGAAGTTCAATTCCCGGTGCCGGCATCACTAAAATTGTTAATTATTTTTTTATTTGTTAGTTAATTTTAAGTGCTGATTTACGACGTGCTCGGTGGTGGAGGAAAACATCGTGAGGAAACCTGCATGTATGATAAATAAAAAGTATTTCGAGGACATGTGAAGTCAGCGATCCCGCATTAGAGCAGCGTGGCGGACTCTTCCCGGCTTCAAAACCCTATCATAAATTATAGGCTCCGCAGGGGGCCATTTATAGAATGGTACTATAAAATATGTTGAAATTTGGAACTTTGAAACATGGAAATTTGGCATTGAAGGGCCCTACCCTTCAAACCGAAACACAGTAATGCTTGCACACTATTGCTTCACGGCAGAATAACTGGCCCTGGTGCGGTACCTACCTAGACGGATTCTTGCATAGGAATCCTACCACCAGTAATATATTATGGGCAGACGTTTCAATAACCATCAAGTGTACGATTTAATAGTCTCGTCACTTTCTTCAATTAAAAAACAGCACGATCCGACCATAAAAAAATTATGATAGATGTAAAACTATCTATTCAAAAATAATTCGATACAAATGGGCTCACAAAGTCCTAGTCATTTCCACTCAACTGTCAGCCTCTACAATTGTGCGAAATATGGCTTTGTCACGTTCAATGGATTTATGGAATAGTTCACTTCAATTGCGTTCTGAATAAAAGCGGTAATACTTATAATGTTGTTCCGTTTTGTATCCGAAATTTATATTTTGTAATGTTCCATACGAATTAATTCACACAATCGAAAAACACGAACTATAAAAATAGTTACTGGTACATTAACCGTTGCGATTGTTACAGATAAACGACTAAGATTATATGTGCGAAGCTAACGTTTGAGCAGTGGGATAAGTAGACTAATTATGGTGACAAAAGCATGAGATCTTGTTTTGTTTCATCTTTATGTGTGTAAACTTGTATTACGGATTATTACAGATAGGAGTCTGATGGTCAAGTAAAACTCTATACTCTATACTTAAGTAAAAGTTTATACTAATACTTTGAAACACTTAATGTTTGGGCAGAGTAACGTTCTGGTATACGTTATCAACAATGCTTACTTCACTCAATTACGACGGACTTTTATATGGTTATATTATAGATTATCAAGTTACTTATTTATAATGGTCGACACAGCACAGTATCATAATTTATATACTCTTTATTATTATTTAGTTCAATTGTTATTGTTATACTCTCATTTATATTAGTCATGAATAATTAGTCCGACGTATGTAGATTAACTCTGATTGACAAAGTGAGAAACAGCGTGATAAGGGAACGTTGCGGTGTGGTTGAAGATGTAATGAAAAAGATAGAGAAAGGGATTCTTAGATGGTTTGGACACGTAGAGAGGATGAATGAAAGGAGATTGACGAAACAGATTTATGAGGCAAGTGTGACTGGGAAAGCCGGTAAGGGTCGACCTAGGACCTACGTATCACAATGAGATCGGTGATCTTTTCAGGAAAGGTCACGTTAAAAGTACCCGCAACCGACGAGCGTGTGTGAAAACGCTAAAGAAAGTAGAAGAAGCTAAAGATGTGTGTCAGGATCGTAGCCAGTGGAAAGATGTGGTCTCTGCCTACCCAAATGGGAAAAAGGCGTGACTGTATGTATGTATGTAGATTATTCAATGTAATGTTACCAATGGCTTGTAACACTTGTCATTCACGCTTAAAGACCTCCGCTTGTGGAAACGTATCGTGGCGGATCATCCACTTCCCTTGTGGTCGCATGCTTCGTGCTTGTGAACATGTGCTGCTCGTAGGGTCTGATCTATTTGCATTACATGTCAGAGCTTTCTTATCTCACTTACCAACAGGTGAACGCTTTGCACGTCTCGTCAATTTCTATTTCAAAAAAGATAACTGCCTCTTACCTTATTTATTTTATTTGTCATACTGAATGTATGTTAATATGCGAAAATCTCCTGACGTATTTTAGTCAAATAACACAGAAAGTTGGTAGGGCAGTAGCACCTGATTAATTTCATTCTCCTAAACAAACCCTAGTTGAACAGTTTACCCGTGCCCAATATAATTAAACTAAAGTTTAGGAAGGCAAACCAACTACGCCTAACTAATACGATACAAATGGGCAAACAAAATCAATAGTTATTCACATTCAACTGTCAGCCGATACAATTGCTTAATATAATGATTTATTATATTTACGCGAATACTACCCATTAAAATAGAACTATTTTTTTATGGATTTTATCGCGTTTAATTTTGTACTATTTATAACCCGACGTTTCGAGCAGACCCGAAAACGAACATTTTATATTTTGCATTATGCATACACATGCATATTTGCACTGCAATATAAACAATACACAAATACGGATTCGATTCATATATGAACAAATATTTTATGACCTAAAAATAGTTAATCCGGGTGCAATTCGTTTGAAAACGCACCCACGATATTAAGTTTTTTTTTGTTATAGTTTCTTTTTTTATAGAAAACACTACTAACTAGAAAACTCCCATTCTAAAATTTCTCCTACATCGTGGGCGCGTTTTACAGATATAAATTTCACATAACAACAACCGGGCCCAAAAATCAACAAATAATATTTTAACGCACATTTTGGCTCCGGCTGGGGTTCGAATCCAGATCCTGAGGCGTAGAAGTCAGGTACTCTGACCTCTATACCACGCGGTCGTCGAATAATACATTCACTGAACATATGCCTCCCCCAAAAAATGCCACAAAAGTTTGTAGGTCTTATTTGGGTGGATTTTGCTATGGTTGCAACCGCAGTTTATTTATTCAGATGTTCCAAGAAGATGCTGCTGCCCATCTCCTGGTTTTCGTTTTCCCCCTGTTGACTTTTACGACACCCACAGGTGGTAGATTCTCTTAAGCCGCTACCACACGGTGCTACCACATAGCTCTACTTATTTGCAAGATCTTTTGAAGATTTTTTTCATCCACATAACAATTTCATCGTACATAACTCTAATAGTTGCTAAAATAAGGTTGAAAATTCAAGAGCAGTCCTATTAAGCGCGAATTCCCCTTTGATAAATATTAAATAACTTTGATGTTTCTGAATGCTTTCTCATGATTGTGCTAATATAACAGATATGCTTCAATCACAACTCTGTTCGTGTCTAATACATTATATTATTTAATTGAAGTAATTCCAAAGGCGTGATCAGTTTCTAAAAAGTCCACTCCTTCTCATAGGTATACAGCAAGTTAACCGGTTTTGACATCATCACCACGCATGGTAGACCATTACAGCTGCTGGCAAACGTCAAAAGTGGGAGGTCTAAAATATTTGGTATGCATATTTGGGATGGTTTTCTCGTGATCATTTGGAGACATGAGATTTTTCTGGCATTCGAATAGTCAGCCTTTGCGGCACCATCGGGATGGAAGAAGGTAACAGTTTCTTTTAAGCTACCAACACATGACGTTAATGTCCTATTATCAATACCAATAGTTGTGATGCCCAATGCTGGAAAAAAGACTCTCTTGCATTTTTAGAACTAGGAATGTAGTCCAACCGTCAGCAGGGTCAATTCGGGGACTTAGATTCAATCAGTACTAAAATACTTTTTTACTGGTGGTAGGATTCCTATGCAGGAATCCGTCTAGGTACCACCCCAGGGCCAGTTATTCTACCGTGAAGCAGTAGTGTGCAAACATTACGGTGTTTCGGTTTGAAGGGCATTGTAGGATAGCGTAATCACTGGGCATATGAGACTTAAGAACCTATGTCTCAGGGTGATGGGCAGTGTAGTGTCACACAGAAATTTTATGGGTGGCACAGCATTTGTTATGGGCAGACGTTGCACTTACCATCAGGTGAACGATTTGCTCGTTTCATCACTTTTTGCGATAAAAAAAACAGTTGCCAATTTTATTGGTGCCGGCATTTATTTTCGGGTTAAGTTTTCACTGATCAAAGGAAATGTAAAACTCTGTCTCGAAGCTTACCGAAGTAGGGCCATTTAAGTATTAGATAAGTGTTAGGTATCAAAGGTGAAGATGTTTGTTTAGCGTAAACTGCGGCATGCTTACGAACGGCCGATTTTCTCGGCGGTATTGAGAAGCGAATAATGGTTTCGAATCTCAAATGAAGCCGACATTAATCTAAGTCAAGTCGAAGCTTAAACTTCAGGGGCTATAAAGTAATATTAATTTATACTTCGTGGCTTCGTAATCAGCATACCAGTCTGCTGTGTCTTGAGTCCAAGGTTCCTGTCCCAGGCGAAGCTAATGTCTGTGAAACATACGGAGACGGAATAAATGAAACTCCGTAAGTGTTACGTCCAAGAAAGAATACTTTTTCTTTTTGTATATCTTTTTCAGTTATCCATAAACAGATTTTTTTTTAAACGATGCCCCACAGTAGGATTTCTCCTGTGCCGTGGGTGCGTTTTACATACATAAATTCCACATGCACAAACACCCAGACCCAGAACATCTATCTGTAGGTCATACAAATATTTGTCCCGTGCGGGAATCGAACCCGCGACCCGCGCCGCAGAAGTCAAGCGCTTAACCACTGCGCCAACCGAGCCGACATCCATACATTATGACGATTTAAGACTTATAAGTGCTTTGGCGAAAATCCAAGGGCTACGCTGGGACACTAATATTGGGTCTCATTGCCAGAAAACGAGTATTCGGTTCTGGTCACTCAAAATACAAAACGTAACAAAAACGATGATGGCCTTTCAGTTAAAGCCGTGTGGTGGTGGCTTAAGGGAATCTACCACCCCATCTCATCTCGTGGGTGTCGTAAAAGTCGACAGAGGGAAAATTAAAACCATCTATATAACCCAGCATCTTCCTGGAACATCTGAATAAGTAAACTGCGGTTGCCAAGCCGCCTACCAAGCGTGGCAACTATGGCAAATTCCCTCCAAAATGAGAGCTACTTTAATCCTCTGTGGTTATCTATGGGGGAGGCATATGTTCAGCAGTGGACTTGTGATAGGCTGAAATGATGATGATGATAATTTTACACCTAAATGACACCTAAATGTATTTATATATATATATATATATATATATATATATATATATATATATATATATATATAACCAAACAAATAAACCTAAAATTCCACGCCAACAAAGTCGGGGGTACAGTTAGTAAACAATATATTATTTAAATGCCTTTGCAATGGAAAGTTTTCGCTACTGGAAAACAATATCGACTTTCTAAAAGTTACTTCTTATAAGCAAAAAGAAAAAAGGGTCAAGTAACAAATGTTAGTCCCAAGTAAATAGGTCGTGATGTATTTTTATTTCATTCCATTACAGGTTTATATCTTACTTTAGTTCTTTGAGCCTTTTGTGAAAAAATAGTATTTTTTTAACATATTTTTGCGATGTATTTCTCTATAGTGACTTTTACAATTAACAACGTTTTTGTTTAATTAAGTCCTACAGACAAGCTGTCCGTGACCTATTTAAGAATTTTTAACATTTAAATTTTTTTCGCTACAAACTACATAAAATCTTGTTTTCAATATGTATTTACTGCAATGTAGTAACAACATTTCTAAAGATCTATTACTAAAAGTTTTTTGTGTCGTCGACTTATTGCTTATTTATTGCTACATCTTATGGTATACTTTTTTTAATATTTATTATTTTTAATATTTTCATATATTTATTTTTTCCCCTTTTTCTTTTTTTTCTTTTATTAATCTATGATAAATTAAAAAGTTACAGTTTTTTCAATTAATAATCAACCGTTACCTATACTATACTGCTTATTATTATAATATATTATTATTTTCCGACTACTCGCATCTTTCCGCCCTCGTCAGGTTTTCGATTATTGCTTTGTCCCGGCATTTTATTGCTATTTTGAGAGTCTGTGATTGTCCCCGTGCTTCAGGACACTGTATCCTGACTTACCTCTGCGGGTAGGTAAGAACGAGTCATGCACTATAATTTCACTTGTACACTACAACGCCCAGGAGAACATCATCATTATGGAAATATTTCGATGCTCAAAATCTTATCGAAAATAAAAGCCGTGTAGAAAATTTACGAAGAAAAGTTTTTGTATGAGAAACTGGCCAGTTTTAATTTATTTTGAAAATACGATTATTTACACATTCCTTCACATTATTTTTACGACCTAAATTGAAATATCGTGTTTGACTGAAAAATGGATCTGCCTCTCGGGAACATTTTCACGCAATGTTTTTTTGGTTCCATACATACAGTCACGCCTCTTTCCCATTGGGGTAGGCAGATATCACACCTTTCCACTTGCTGCGATTCCGACACACATCTTTCGCTTCTCCTACATTTATTACCATTTTCATACAAGATCCTCGGTTGCAAAATTACTTCTTTGGGGTCTTTTGTGGCCTCTTCTTAAAACTTCTTCAATCTGATCGTGATACGTTCGCCGCAACTATCCACGTAAATATAGAGGCACCTACTCGTTCGTACTTTCCTGCATACGCTGATAAACGATAGATGAAAGGGAAAACTAGGCATGAATCTTATATAGTGGTATCAATACACTACAAACAGAGGACACAATATTGGATTGTATTTAAACAAGAACCACGACTCTGTAGACAGATTCGATGCTTGCTGCTGCCTCGTGATCGCTAATAAATTCAAGATCAAGGCCGGCCTTAAATTTGTCCGTGACCAAGGTTCGATCCCCTAAAATTATTAATTGCAATTATCAATTGATTATTTATTTAACACGCGCCCGGTAGTAACAGAAATCATTGTCAGGACACCTAGGTGTCATGTTAAGGTTCGCGATGGAGGTATACCTGTATGTATATGCCTACCCGCACTTGGATAGCGTGCTGGACTTTTTCTAGCTGTATAATCCTCTTCAAGATAACAGTAGACCTATGCCAAGCCATGGGATATTTTCCACCACATCGCATCCCGCGGGTGTCGTTAACGTCGACAAAGGGAAAATTAAAACCAGAAGGTGGGCAGCAGCATCTTCCTAGATCAGCATTAAAATAAATGAACTGCGGTTGCCAACCCGTCTGCCAAGCGTGGCAACTATGGCAAAATCCCAAATGAGAGTTACAAGCAATCTATGGATGAGGCCAGTGTTCAGCAGTGGACTAGTGATAGGCTGAAATGATGATGAATGATGATGATGATGGCTTACTAACCGATCGGTGTTGACAGAGTAGAACAGCACCTACCTCTTTCCCAGCGAGGTGTCGTAAGAGGCAATTAAGGTATAGGGCCTTTATTACTACAGAATCACACCATAGTATGCAATGTTGTTTACTGCTGTTGGGAACGCAATGGGGAGTAAGATTTTATTTGACACGAACCAAAAATTGCGGCAGCGTTGTTCGCCACCCATCACGTCTCGTTTCGTTGGTTTTTTGCATGGCCTCTGCCTACCTACTATATGGAAAAAAGGTGTGACTGTATGTACGTGATTTTACTTTTTAATAGAAATAAAGAAAAAACATGAAGACTCGTTCCGTTTCATGAAAAATAATAAAACGCAAATATTACTTTCACATTTGACGCGACCTAACATGTTAGGTACTATAGAGGAAATGTTATTAAACAAATTTGAAACGAGCCCCCGTTTTATTCGCAAAACAAATACAATTATGTATATTTAAATTTGTAGGAGTTTCGAATAACTTTATTATCTGGTTGAAATGAACAAACATTTTTGTTTTTATTTTTTTAGGTCCGAGCAATGCTTTCGAGTATTTGAATAACTTTAATTTGTAAAGGTTATTTTGGTATGTATGTCCAGTTATTTTAAATTATATTAAAATACTAGCTGTCCCATTCTGATATGTAACGCGATGAGTTTAATTCCTGATTTTTTATTTTTTTTATTTTATAGTGACAAAACTAGCAAAATGTACACCTGATTGTAAGTGCAACGTCTGCCCATAACGAATGCTGTATCACCCAGAGCATTTCTGTGTGACACCACACTGCGCCCGTCACTCTGAGATGTCAGTTCTTAAGTCTCATATGCCCAGGAATAACACTAGATCTCAGTGTCCTTCAAACCGAAACATTACTGTGTTTGTACATAACTTGACTACACCGCTACCTATTGGTATAAACCAACGTCTACGAACGAAACCCCGACTGGAAATCATTCAGTAGGTTATATTTTGTGATGAAGGATGAATTGTAGCCATTAACGGAAGAATAGAAACTGGTCGAATATGATTTGGTTATAAGGGATAAAAAAATTTGGGGAGAAGTTGGACAAAAGCAGCAAAGTGAGTACTGACCTGAATCTCAAATCAAATCTCAAGAGGCTTTTGAAATAAGAATATTTATTTGAAGTATACTCACGCGTCCCCGTCAGTTTCCATGTGTGTTTCGTACTTTTATTTTTGGACTGATTTGCTCCAAAACCCACTCAGAAATGAAGCGAGGCCTGCGCTCGGCAACTGGACATTTATAGACTGTTTTTTTAATTGTTTTTTTACATGTTACAAAAATACTCAAACAGGTGAAAGTATGTAGCGTCTAGGGAACAGGCGTCTGGTACTATAATCACCAATCCGCCTAAGAAATGCATAGCTAAAGTTGCATTATGTCTTATAAAATAAAAGGAAATGTAACATAGTTAACGAATTTCAAGCCTAATTGTTTAGCATCTCCTAGCCAAAGCTTTGAAGCATAGTTAGTGGTTAACAGGAATATTAATAATGTTAATAGTAATCATCATCATCATTTCAGCCCATAATTAGTCTACTGCTGAACATAGGCCTCCCCCATAGATTGCCGCAAAAATTTGCAGCTCTCATTTTGCCATAGTTCCCACACTTGGCAGGCGGATAGGCAACCGCAGTTTATTTATTCAGATGTTCTAGGAAGATGCTCCTGCCAATCTCCTGGTTTTTATTTTCCCTCTGTCGACTTTTACGACACCCACGGGGTGAGATGGAGTGATAGATTCTCTTAAGCCGCTACCACACGGCTGAATTTAATATGAAAACAAGCAATACCATTGCTTGTTTTCATTCAAATTCAAAAAACTCCACGTCTTTAACCCCCTTAGTACACCGGTGGTGTTGTCTTTAGGAGAACTTTTCCGAAATATTTATTTCTATAAAAAAGCAAGTTATCTTGTAAATGACCCTTGTCCTTTCAAGATTGCAGCGGTTGCGGTTTTTATTTTGGTTCTACTTTATTTATTCTTTCTGTCGCCTCAGACACACGAGAGAAGAGTGATGGACTCTGACTCGCCATCATTCCCTACTATAACACTGGTTAAAGCAAAATAACTTTGTCCTGAAGGTATACTTTTTAGCGGTTTTTTTATATTGGTAGTAAGATTCATATGCTGAAATCCGTCTAGGTCGGTATCACCGCAGGGCCAGTTATTCTACCATGAAGCAGTAGTGTGCAAACATTACTGTGTTTCAGTCTAAAGGGCACTGAGAGCTAGTGTAATTGTTAGGCAAATAAGACTTAAGAACTGATGTCTCAGGGTGACGGACGTAGTGTGGTGCAACACAGAAATGTTTAAGGTTACACAGCATTTGTTATGGGTAGACTTAGCACTTACCATCAGGTAAACGTTTTGATAGTCTAGTTCCCTTCTCCTATTAAAAAAATCATATGAACAAAATTTTACGTCATATTTTGTAATAGTAATTACATATAAGTTTATGAAGTCAAGAACAAATATACACATACCAGAGAGAATGTCACAAAAAGCTAAGACTAATTGACTTCCCACATGAGCTTCACGATTGCTGTGACCGTATTTGTAATGACTCAGGGCATAAAAATATTATAACAAAATTGTACACTGATATCGTTCAAGCCTTAAGAGAATCTTCCGTGGTAGGTCGAGATAGTAACCGCGTGACAAAAAAGAAAGTGACAGGCTGGAATAATGTATGTAGCTGAAGCACACGGTAAGGCAAGGCAACCATTTTTGTTATGGTTGTGGTACTGCAAACCAACTACAGGACGTGTTTATAAGGAAATGTGCGAGACTAGGAGAATTTTTAAATCTTGTTTAAAATGGTGTCAAAATCATCGAGATCAAATAAAAATGGACATTCTGGCCTCCTATCATTCTAGAAATAATTTCCGCGGTTTTTGGAAAAATACTAAAAAGATGAGCGGCAGGCCGTCCCTTCCCGTGAGTGTCAGTGGCGAATGTGAGCCTGACAAGATATCTAATCTTTTTGTGGATCACTTTTTTGTTAAGTCGCCAAGGGGGCCTTCTCAATCGATGATTAATGCTGAGACCAACAGCGAGGTGGGGATTAAATTTAAGTATAAAGAAATTGTACATGCCATTAAACATACGACCAGAGGTAAATCCCCAGGTCATGATGGTCTTAGCATTGAACATCTACAATATGCTGGCCCACATCTTCCTAGAGTTTTATCTATCCTGTACAACACATGTATAAGCCATAGTTTCGTGCCGGGAGAAATGATACGCACGATAGTTGTCCCTATTGTGAAAAATAAAACCGGCGACCTAGCTGATAAAAACAACTATAGGCCTATCTCATTGGCCACGGTGGTCTCAAAAGTATTTGACGGCTTGCTTAATACGCAGTTAAATAAGTTTATAAAGCCTCATGACAATCAGTTTGGGTTTCGACCGGGATTGTCTACGGAGAGTGCGGTACTGGGTCTTAAGCATGCCGTCACTTACTATGCGAGGCGTAAGACTCCAGTTTATGCCTGCTTCCTAGACCTTTCGAAGGCATTTGACCTGGTTTCATATGATATTTTGTGGAGAAAGATGAATGAAGTCAACATACCTCCGGAACTCATTAATATCTTTAAATATTGGTACAGAAACCAGGTCAACAATGTCCGATGGGCAGGAGTTTTTTCACGGCCGTATAGGTTGGAGTGCGGGGTGAGGCAAGGGGGTTTAAGCTCACCAGCGCTCTTTAACCTTTATGTGAATGATTTGCTAGGCGAGCTCGGCAGCACCAAGTTCGGCTGCTACATAGACGGAGTTTGTATGAATAACATAAGCTACGCCGATGACATGGTGCTGCTGAGTGCGTCAATTTGTGGCCTCAGAAAGCTAATGGCAATATGTGAGGCTTATGTGGGAGGAAATGGTCTGATTTACAATGAAAGAAAAAGTGTAGTGATGGTCTTTGAGGCTGAGGGTAAAGCACCAAATGAGGTACCACCCATATTGCTCAATGGCACGACATTGGAAAGGGTCTTTCATTTTAAATATCTCGGGCATATGTTGACTCCTGACCTCAAAGACGACAATGATATCGAGAGAGAACGGAGGGCGTTGTCAGTGAGAGCGAATATGCTGGCTCGCAGGTTTGTGCGTTGTTCAAAAAGCGTTAAGATCACGTTGTTCAGAGCCTACTGCACAACTTTCTACACGTGCAACCTGTGGGCCAACTACTCTCAAAAGTCATACAACGCTCTCCGTGTTCAATATAACAACTCGTTTAGGGTGCTGATGGGATTGCCTCGTTTTTGTAGTGCATCAGGGATGTTTGCGGCTGCGCGAGTTGACTGCTTTTATGCCACTATGCGAAAAAGATGCGGATCGCTGGTGCGCAGACTGCGGGGCAGTACCAATGGCATCCTAAGGATGATTAGTAGCAGGTTGGACTGCAAATATGTGAGTCATTGCTGCGCTATTTCGAGCGGAGTGGCGCAGCGATGATTCGCATCTCAAATAACGATAAGATAAAGTTAAGGACTAACATAGAAAATAAGATTGTAGTACTAACAAAATGAGTCTGTGTTACTTGAAATATATGTTTATTATTATTATTATTATTATTATTATTAACCTAAATCAAATATATAACTTAAAAATGATTATTACTAAATCCAAGCAAAGTGTCCATCAAAAACACAAAAGATCAAAAATAACAATACCTTGCGTGTAAATATAACAATTTAATGTTAAATTTGTGAAATGGCTTTGACTCCAATGCGGGAACGAAAAGCTTCACGCTTCGTATAATTCGCACATTGAGATTATTTCTTTACTGTATTTTATTTCAAATTTATCTTTTATTTATTTGCAATTGAAAGGGAGAAAAGACTGTAGAATTCTTATAATTCCTAAAAAAAATGTTTATTATATTTATTAATTTCAATTCACCAATTTTACTAGCTTATCAAATACTTCAGTTTGCATATATAGACAGAAATGATACCAACTATTTTATTTGTTAACTAGTTGTGCGCCGCGGTTTCACTCGTGTAAAATAAACCGACGTACGTCGTACGGCATGGTACCTCTCTGACCTGAGCGGTTCAGTCCATTTCGGTACTGTTCGGTTCTCAGCGTGCGGCTGTAACTTTAAGTTCAGTTTTTTTTATGTTAGTATTTCCTAAGATTAGCGCTTTCAAATATACAAACTAACCTAACCGAGCTTAGCCTCCTCCAAACGTCTAGGTAGGTACCACCAGCGCAGAGCCAGTTACTCTACCGTAAAATAGTAGTGTGTAAACAATATAATGTTTCGGTGTGAAGAGCACAGGGACCTAGTGTAATTACTGGGCAAATAAAAATTAACTGATGTCGCAGGATGACGGGCGCAGTGATGTGCCGTGAAATGTATGTCGTGCCAAACAATTGAGCTCGCGAAGCTGTAAAAACTAATAGAGTAAAACTAAACCAATACAATCACAGAAATGTTCGAGGTGACACAGCATTTGTTATGGGCCAATGTTGACCTTACCGTCACCTGAACGTTTTTCTCTTCTTTTCTTTTCTTAACTTTCTACTAAAAGAAATTACGTCTTTAAATACTTTAATAACCTACGACAGTTAAAAACAAGTTCAGACTGCAATATTATTAGAACAAAATAACAATTCAAGCAAATAGTTAGTTTAAAGCGATCCCATTCGTTAACAAAAAAAATTTCTTGCTCTAGACAACACAATCGATGAAAATTTTTTATTAATCCGTAGTGTTTATATTGCAACGACCGGAAAGATTAGTCGGCATTCGTAAATAAAAATCGTGGAAAGTTTTTAATGTCCTTATTAATACTAGTGGCCGCCCTCTAGTCGAAATTCGACCGTAAGTCATAAAAATTAAGTTTAAACGTTATTGAGCTTTGAATAATTATTATTTAATTATTTTTGGCAACATTTTAGACACTCTGTGCGAATGTTTTACTAGAGACTATTATGCGTTTGACATCGTCAGTATGAACGTAAATAATGAATGCGTTATTTTATTCAGTTTTATGTGTTTGTTACACATATTATAATATGAATGTTAAATTCCTCGCTTCTTCTCCATACAAACATTAACTATTCCAAATCTCACACTCCTCCGTGGTAGGGTATAAATATTCCTCTTTTTGTTATATTTTCTTTTAAGTTCGGTCTAAAAAAGTTATAATTAAGTATTAAATGCTTATAAAAATCGAAGTTTAAGGAAGGACTACTCTATTTGCTAAGAAGCCAATGTTGACATGTGAACCTGCTTAACTCTTCCAGTGGATCGACTTATTTACCGGCGTAGGTACCATAAGGTAATAGGTTTTTAAAGGTTATGTTATATACGCACTGTACTCTTTTACCTATACTGTTTTCTTTTACATTCGGAGCACAAATTGCACGATAATACACTAAATAATTACTTACTACTAATAAATTCACCTGTGCCGACAATGTGTCTCGAACTCTGGTTTTTCGCGTTATTTTACAAAATATAAAAGAAATGATAGGACCCTGTGATGCTGACTACACCTCTCTGCATTATTTGCTTACTTAATTTCCCTTTACAATTCATAGAATGTCCATTTTCACATAATTTTTATTACATTTAATAACATTAATGCTGTGTGTTTAATAACATGAATTTTGACAGTAAAAATGGAACCTTCAAACAAAGAATTCAAATTGAAAAATCGTTGTTATTTTGTACAGTTATAAAAGAATGTTCAATAGTCATTTCCCAATCAGATGGGACTTGCAAAAAGTACTGAGCATTTTTAATTTGCATCACATAAAATAAAGGTAGTTTTAAGTTAATGAACGATAAAATTCTCTACGTAAATTGAAAACAATAAAATTTTTACTTTCATTGCTATGACATTTTAGGTCATTTAGATAATTAGAAATCAACAAGTCCACTTCCAATACCATACTAATCTACTGCTAGATAAAATAGTGTATATTACCTAGCTTTTAAAGAGCACCACCCTCCTACAATTGCGTGCACAAGCAAACTAATACCGCCACCGGAAACCACCACCAAATACAATCACCACTACAACATAATCACTAGGCAATACACACAACCAAAGTCGAGAACACTACACGTAATTGACCCAAAGACGAGTTATTATCAAAAAGTAGTTAATATACACCATTTTATATTTACCATGGAGATCTTAGCAAATTAACTTTCTTTTCTTATTATAATGGATTTCCTCAAAGTAATGCCTGATTCTATCAAGATATTTTCTGTATTTCTCTTTAAATTTTGGTAGATGGCTATGAATTGTTTACAACTTAATTATTAATGTTTATAAAAAGTTAAAACCCATATTTTATTTAGTACTTATACTATGGATAAGTTTCTAACATAGAAGAGTTTTCCTAACAATTTATTTTTAATATTTCTTGCACACTTCACTATATCAAGCCAGATCAAAAATCTCTACATATCTATTTCTTTAGCTATATATAATATATAATTTAGTTAGAATTATCTTTGTTCTGTCAGAACAAAGGTAACTTGAACGAAATTGGATACAACGCCGGGTTGATCGTAATTTGAGACCCATTATCGATCATTTTCTACGTACATTCGAGTGGCTGTAACGTAAATTGACCTAGAAATCGAATGATTTTTCTTTATCATCTTTTATCACATTAGAGCTACGGTCTTCAAAATATTTCATAGATGAATAATGTATTTGTAAATAAACGCTCCAAATATGTCTATTGGTGGGGTCTACTTGTAGCAGTGGACTAAAACATAGTGTAATGATAATAACAATGATGACGTGTACACATAATACATTTTTCTTACTATGTGAGTCACAGTACATTGATATTATACTAGCTGTGCCGCGCGGTTTCTTTACTTTACTTTTCACTTTTTTCAAAAAAAAAACACGATGCCCCACAGTAGGATTTCTCCTGTGTCGTGGCTACGTTTTACAGACATAAATTCCACTACACAAACCAGACCCAGACCCGGAACAACTATCTGTAGGCCATACAAATACTTTTCCCGTGCGGGAATCGAACCCTCGACCCGCGGCGCAGAAGCCAAGGGCTTAGCCACTGCGCCAACCGAGCCGTTTCACATACATATACATACAGTCGCACCTTTTTTCCATATAAGGCGCAGGCATAGCCTCTCACGTAACCCACTCTTCGCCCTCGCGGAAACGAGACGTAACGGGTTTCGAACCACGTCGCCAGCCATTCCGGTAAGAGTCAAAAAACTCTTACTCCCCATTGCGTTCCCACGAGTGATATCACAAGAGAGTGATAGCATTGCATATTATGTTATTCTGCTAATAAATGCTGTCCGTACAATACCTTAGTCGCCTTTTACGACACTCAGTAGGGAAGAGGTAGGTGCTATTTTATTCTGCCTGACACCTATCGGCACGTGTGAAATATGTAAATAATAATAATATAAATGCACCGAACGGCACGATAGCTCGCTGACCTGAGCATTCACAGTTAGGCCCTTTCGGTAATGTTTGGTTCTCAGCACGCGGCTCCTTGTGGCGGTAACATAAAGTTTTATAGCCTTTCTCAATAAACGGGCCATGGAATGCGAAAATAATTATTCTCTTGAGCTATAATATAATAGCATGGTAGAAAAAAGTAACAGCGTACAAATGTCTCACTGCAGGGTACATTTCTCCTTTTTTAGGGTTCATTTTTTTACGGAACCTTTATAATTTCGCCCTGTCCATCTATCCGTATGTCACAGCCATTTTAGTTGGCGACTATTATATAATTGTGTAGTGAAATTACACCATCCATGTAACAAAATCCAGTTCAAGATCTATCTCACGATACCTCACACGTCTTGAAAAAATGATAATGTAGTTTCATAGTTTTATTCAAGCCAATTCCCACCTCCACCACTGTACAACAGTTGCAGTGTCGCCTATAACTTGGCATTGGATAGTTCTTTGGCACCGCACTGCATCCTCGAGTCTCATAATCCTATACTTACACAAACTTCAGTGTACTTCTATCGGAAACAAAGTGGTATCTGCGCACCACTGCTTGACGGCAGAATAACTGGCACTGCGATATTACCTACCTAGACGGATTCCTAACAAACCTCCTCTGAGTTTGAAAGAATCCGCTACGCTGCTCTAATGCGAGGTTGGTTCGTCAAAATGTCTTCCTCAAAATATCATTCCCAGATATGCTAATTTCCACGCGATTTTTTACTTTCAACACCGATCATGATACTCGTATTATAATCACTTAAAATTGAAATTACAATGTTAGGAGAAATATGCCGTCACCAGTGTAACTCGCGTTCTATAACGGGCTTCCAGCACCTGAGGTTCTGGAATATATTTTTTATTAGATTGAGTGCCGAAACCAGCAAAACGTCCACCTGATGTAAAGTGTAACCAACGTCTACCCATAACACAAATACTATGTCACCCAGAACATTTCTGTGTGACAAAACACTGCGCCCGTCACCCTGATACATAATTTCTTAAGTCTCATATGCCCAGTGATAACGCTAGCTCACACAGCTTTATCTATACACTTGGGCCTATAATACTGTATCATTATAATATAAACAAGAGGTAAGATATAAAACGTCTTTAAATAAAACTTTTTAGATGTACATTTGTGGTAATAGAAAACAAAGCCCGCTTACTTATTGATGGAAAATGTATTTGTTTCGTGACGAGGGTTCAACAACGGACGATTGTTGTCTGGGCTTCTTTCGTTTTCCTTTGCGGTAGTCATTGTGAGATAAGTTTATAGCTACGGTATTACGAACATAATTGTATCGTATAACGGTGCGTCAAACGGTGTGGCAAACGGCGATACAAATCAATCCCTATCACAAACGGCTCTCGACCGTATTCTCTAGACGTTTCTTTTGCTGTCTGAGTTGGTTATCTATATAATAAAGTAATAAAAATCTAGATATATATCATCTTAAAAAGACAGTATGTAAAAGGAAAGTAACTCCATGGATCCAAAATTTGACCAATGATGAAACCGAAAATCTATAGACAATCCTAGTTTAGCTGTAAACAAAATAAGCATTGTATTAAACACACACACACTTACGAGTACATATTACTTATACATATTATTACGTACTTACAACACACGAACACTCATACAAACGCATACATTTTCCAATACTAATCATATTAGGTCCTTACATATGGAATGGCGTTTTGTATGGGAGGAATATAAAGTAGTTTTTTTTGTAAAATATATTTAATTAATCAAAGTATGTACCATTGTTATCTATGCACTTTTGCCATTAGGTATTTCATTGCACATATATAGTTCATTGATCCCTTTACTAAAAAATCATGGAGGCGAGAATCAATAAACTCTCTGAAGGCGGTTTGGACTGCCACGTCGGTGATGAATTTTTTTGCAAGTGTGAGAAGTTATCGAAATTACGGAAAAAATGGTCATCTGTTAGAGCAAGGTCCGGGGAGACATCTGCCGTAATCGTTTGACCACACTTTAGAAAGCTGTAGTGAACGAGACCGGCACTAGTCCACTAAACATTTACAAGTAACTTTTTCAGAATTGGCTAGTTCTCCAGGGTTTAGCAATTGCGAAGAGCGCTTACGATTATCGTTCAGAATCCACTTTTCATCACAGATAATAATCCGATTTAAAATCCCTTCATTATTGTGCCGGTTGAGCAATGTAACGGAGGAGTCGACGCGTGTTTGCTGGTTTGCTTCACTCAATTCATGAGGTACTCACCGTTCAATATTTTTTACTTTCCCTGTTTGCTTCATGTGGAGTGAGTCTTATCACTCAAAGCGAAGCCTGCAGCTAACTCTGAAGTGGTTTGCGAAGGATCCTCTTCCACAATAGCCTTTAATTCTTCATTATATACTTTGGTCTCCGGCCGTCCACGGGGCTTGTTCGGAAGTTCGAAATTTCCAGAACGAAAACGTTGAAACCTAAAACGTACCGTGTTTTTTTTGCGACACCAGCCCCATACACATCGTTAATCCTTCGAGCTGTTTCTGCAGCACTGGTATCACGGTAAAACACGTACTCGTAAGTAAAGCGATATTTCAAGTTTTCCATTGTGCGAGATGAGCGACGCCAAAGTAAAAACTAATGATTAAAAAAACTAATGAATTACTGTTTTCGAAACTCAAATATACATAAAACAGCTAAATGGATTTATAAATTTGAATTTGGAATTCTTAACCAAAGAGGATACACAACCAAGGAGGACAAAACGCCAATTTCATATGTAAGGACCTAATACTAACGTATTAAATATTTTTAGCTTCTACCGCACTTATCAACAGGCGAATAATTACATACAAATCCTAACTACTACCCAAAGGGTGGAGACCTGGTGCCCTGAAATACAGGCCTAAAGCTTAGTTTAGGCACCAGTCTCCCACAGTATTTTAAGAGATGTGTTGTGTAATATGTCGCACTATATTGTGATGAGAAAATAAAACATTATTATTATTATTAAATTGTATATCGCCACCATAGTAATTTCAGTCCCTACTAAAAGAAGGCTTTCTTCATAAATTCTCATAAGGTTAATACGATGTGGTAGCGGCAATAGAGAATCTAGCACCCAGCCATAAAAGTGTAAGGGAATTGACAGGATAGTCGATTTGTTTAGTTTTCACAATCTTAGTTACTTTTCATAACAAGCTGACCCAGTGAAACTATTGCAATAATATTGTGAACAAATGCTACGTGATAAATGCAGCATGACAGAATGACATCTCCAACCAGATATAATAGTAAAGTAACAACTCAGTAAATATATTAAAGCAATATAGAAAGTAGGGCCATTTCTTAAGTTAAATACCTACTCTCTATTGGAGCACTAGATTATCACTCTTTATTTTTGGTAAAAATGAAAAGTTATTTTTAACTGTTAATTAAAACATTTATTTGGCTACTATAATGATGAAATAATAGAATGAATGAACTAGTTTACAAAAATTAATTTATTATTATATAGGAGGTAAAATATCAATATTTAAATATTGAATTGTTATGTACAAACAATGTCAGATAAGTTATAATGGGCAATAAAAAGAGCTTTGGAGCTGAAAATAGTCCACTACGTTGCTCCAATGTGGGTTGGTGAACTGCACATGTCCTCGAAATATGTTTATTCTTTAAACATGGAGGTTTTTTTTACAGCTAAGTACGTCTTATGTAGCATTAAACACGCAGAACAATTTTAGAAGTGCTGGCAGCGGGGATCGAACCCAGGGCACCCGCGTACTATGAAATTTAAGGTGAACGCTCGGCACCTGAGCGACCACGGCAATACACGGCAATAGCCTAATGGTTATAGATAGAATATAATAGAGTACGGACTGCGATACATGACGTCAGAAGATCGAGCCAGTACTAGCACAAGCTTTTAAGCTTAGTTGGAGTGGTTATCATAAATATTAGTAATTTTATAGGATTACTAGCATACCGTAAAGAAAAAAAATTACAACTTATTTATTATCTGTCGCAAATAAAAATGAGGCAAAAGAGTAAAACGTGTTTAATGACGGGTTTTCACGAGGCTTAAGTGTATTGTGTCTTACAAAGAAGCTAACCTAAGTGAAACTGTGCTCGGATATAGTACGTGACCCAGACAAGCATGCAAGATAATTTTTATCCCGACTATACAGGAACAACGGTAGTGCAGCTTTATCTACATATGATACTGGCACTTACCTAGATATAAGATTTTATCATTGTATGCAAGAACAAAGAACATAATGAAACTGGAAAATGTTTAAAATATCTGATTTTGTAGTTAATAAAATAGTAGGAAGTGAGTATAGTTTAAACAGAATAGGCTTTGAAAGACTATAAACAAACACTAATTAAATGTCCATCGTTTCAAATTGCCGACGAAACAAAGTTATTGCCGACCTATTACCCTAATAAAGTACGTGGTAAATCAAGCATGCATTCGCATGTCTTTGCCGCGTGAAAACGAAAAGGAAGGAAATCATTGGGTTGTTTTGGTGAACCTACTTACTGGACCTTATCACTGTCTGAACTGTATTCTGTCCAACCGGAAGATACGTATTCGGCGGTTAAACATTATTGCGCTTGTACACGATGACAAATCAGTATACTGGGTTGTAATAACAAGTTAGACGTAAAGGTCATTTCATATGCTATATCACGAAGCTCAAATGAATAAGTTGACTGGCATGGCTACTAACATTTATAAATAGATTGTAAAATAGGCCGAAAAAAGTGTAGGACTCCGACCGTCACGACGCTTTCTATAGAACGTTACAGCCATGCAGGTAGTGGAAGTGCAGTCAAATTCGTTATATGGTGGTATGATATTCGTACACTGGTGGTAGGATTCTTATGCAAGAATCCGTCTGGGTAGGTACCACCCCAGAGTCAGTTATTCTGCCGTAAAGCAGTAGTGTGCAAGCATTACTGTGTTTTGGTTTGAAGGGCACTGACAGCTAGTGAAATCACACGGCAATTTAAGGTGACGGTGGTGTCACACATAAATGTTCTGGATGACACAGCATTTGTTATGGGCAGACGTTGACGTTTGCTCGTTTTTTCCCTTTACGCAATGAAAAAATATGTGTGTTTGTGTGTTTACAAGCGGATGTCTATATATAGGTGTACTACTGCAGTATAGACGTATGGCGCATGCTATGGCAACAAGGAATATTCAGAAGTTCTAAATTTTTACATGAACAATGCCATCTACACGCCAGTTATCCAAAACAAATATGTAAATTTTGGCAGTATTGCTATATTAATTTATTTCATTCTGCCTGTTATTTTATACATAGTAACAAGTTGGGTCATAAGTTTTGGCACATCCTTATTTAATTTAAATTGTGAATATTGGCCAGCAATATTTGAACTGGTCTTGAATAAAGAACTTTTGCGCCTAAAAAATTAATTGACTTTTTTTCTTTTAAAAAAAATGAAGTAAACGCAAAAGGAAGACAGCGTCGAGGTTATTGAGCTGCAAAGCAATTAAGATTTTCAACTTCTGCATAATTTGAAAATGACGCTGTGGATCGTAAATCGTATTACCTCGTCCAGTTAGGACACAAGCAGCTACCAAAACAGTGCGATCCAAAAAAATCCCGTCCGCAAGAAAAAAATGTTAGCTCTTCAATTGGGGTTAAGTAGAACTACGACGAAAAGAGCGCTAAATGAAGACCTGAGACTCCGAGCTTATCGACGAAAAACAGGGCATTATCTTAATGATCATCTATAAAAATTAAGTCTCCGGAGATCCCGGGCTTTGTTAAGGCGGTACGCGGGAAAAAAATACCGCGAAATCCTTTTTTCAGACGAAAATTTTTAATTTCTATGAAAGTTATAACAAACGAAATTATAAAGTATATGCCCACAGCAATGAAGAAGCGAGCAAGCGAGAATTTGGTGTAGGTTTTATCCTTCATTATTTATGGCATGGCTTGGGGTCTCGTCTTCAGGCTCCAGGCAGATGTTTTTCTGCGAAAAAGGTGTGAAAACTAGCGCTGTTGTGTATCTAAATACCGTTCTTGCAACGGTTATGGAACCTCCTTCTCAAACAATGTTCGGAAACAGATACTTGATCCATTCCAACAAGATTCAGCAGATTCAGATTTCATTCGGGCAGCTCATCGGGCTGTAAGCACGCAAAACTGGATTATCACCCACGGAATCAACTTCATCAGGCACAACGAGTGGCCCTGTTCCAGACCAGACTCAAACAAAACGTGGCACCATTTGGAGGAGAAAGCCTGCGCTTAACCTCACAAGAATTTGGAGTCTTTCAAAGCATACCTAATTTATGCAGTGGCTTATATAAACATGAATATTGTGCGTGCTGCGGTTGACGACAGGCCTCTAAGGTTGAGGGCCTGTATTCAAAATAAAGGAGGGCACTTCTTTTGTAATTTAAAATTTTATTAAAGTTATTCGAAATTACCTTCTTTATTTTGAATACATTCTCCATATATATATATATTATACAAACAACGTCGTACAATTTATTTAATGAAGTGTTTGTGACAAAACTTACGACGCGACTAGGTATATATCGTAAAGAACTTTGTTCCCACGACACCTGTCGTTTTTTTTAATTGTAAGTGACGAGACAAGTTAGCTAGTTGTTCACCTTATGCTAAGTGCCTGCCAACAACAGTAACGGTATTATCCAGAAGTTTTCATTGAAAAGTATAGCACTATTGGATAAGTCCCATATGTCCTGTAATTATACTTGCTTCAGCATTTCGAATCGAAACACAGTAGTGTCCGTACACCACTACCACGAAATTCTACCATCAATGCCCAAAATAATAATACAAATCTGATAAATAATTGGACACTGTTACCTGCTGCAACGACTCCCATAACAAAATATTTGAATAACCCACTGATAGTTGTACCTGTTCTGAAAGTTTACGCATATGCAATCTTAGTCTCTAAAATGCACGATACAGGAGAAAACCTACCGATAATACCTAAAAAATACAATACAATGTACAAAATACAAAAGGAAAATATTGTCGTGATTAAACATAAATAATTTAGTATAACTCTGAACGCGTTCTGCAGCAGAGTCTGATGAAAAAATATTGTTTTCTCAATGTAGTAACTCCACAACAGTACGAAATCGCTTTATTGAAACGTAACTATACCGTAAACTATGATTAAAACAACTTACCTCTATGTATTTTTGAAAAGTGAATATTTTTTTCTAAAATAAATGAGTAATAAAATATTGCAGGTGTATATACATTACGCAACAAAACGGCAACAACATTTAAAGCTAGCAGGTAAATCTAAAGAATTTCTTATATGGTTCTCTCGACCACTCGTACATAACAACGAAAAACCGTGGAGACTTTAAAGAATTTTTGTTTTTCGAAGAAGATTTATGCTTCTTTTCGCTGACTCCTATATAAATAAAGTTAAAACTAGTTTGCGGAACAAAGTCAAAACATTGTGATGCTATGTAAACATTAATAAAAATAAATCAGGCGTTCCCAACGTTTTGGTATATGACGGTGTAGAAACTACTAACCCTGAGGGCGATTGCGAAATGTTTTCTGAATATTACACCTCAGTCTATTAAATAAACTCATCCATGTTACATGATTTAGACTCATTGCCTTCCTCTTCTTACAGTCAATTTACGATATCGAAAATATTTGTTTTTAAAAACGAAATAATTAAATTACTAATACATACATACATACATAAGATCACGACTGTATCCCATAAGGGGTAGTCAGAGACTGGGCACTCACTGCAAAAACAGATGACTGCCACAATCCACGTTTCACCAAAACAATATAATGCACTTGGTGTGATAGGTGGTGAGCCCATCGCCACTTTAAAAAGACCTTGATCCCGTTTTGGTTTTCCGCCTATGTCTCTCTAATAAACTACGATATACTTTGTAATAGTACTCTAGAAAAAGTAACAACAGTATAGGACCTGGTTGTTCCTTGTGACTCAAACTGCATTTTAACACACATACGAGTATCAGCCGTTAGATTTCCGATAGAGTAGAACAACAGCTACTGGTACCTCTTCCCTACCGAGATGTTGTGACAGGCTACTAAGATATTTTACGGACAGCCTTTATCGTGCAGAATAACAGCATCAAACGCGATGCTGTTCTTAGTATAACGACACTACTCGTGGGAACGCAATGTGGAGAAAGAATTTTTTGAATCGAGCCAAAATGGCGGCGACGTGGTTCGCCACCCGTCACGTCTCGTTTCCCGCGATATAAAGGATATTCCCATCCATGGGAAAAAAGCGTGCCTTTAAATTATAGTCTAATGAAAGAATCCGATTGAAAGAATGCATATTTTTCTTATGAATATATCAACACATCATCTTATGCACCATTTTCATTAATGCGAAAGAATCTATCTTACTACTACAATAAAACTGGAGAGTTTGTATGTCTGAACGCGCTAACCGCAGAAAATACTAATCTAATTTGAAAAATATTTTAGGATTAGATAGCTTATTTAAAGAGGAAAAGCTTCATAAAAATTTATGATGCGGCCTTAAGGAGCCGCACGCTAAGAATCAAAATTACCGACCTAGCTGTAAGGTTAGTAGTAGTTTAGTAGTTGTGTAGGTGTTAATGCTCAGGTCAGTGAGGTACCATCATGTTGTTATTTTACGTGGGTGAAATCGCGGGCGGAGGTGTAGGTTATAAGCAGGTGTTTTCCGTGTTATATTTGTTTGTAGCTAAATGAATGAATGTCAAAACATGTGCAAATAAAAGAAATAAAATTCACGCATTCCTTTTATTAAAATCAGGGAAACGGGACATTAGGATAACAGAAGATTCGTTTAAGTAACAGCCTATAACCTTTTCGTTAAATTACTGCTGAGCTCAGGTCTCCTCTCATTTGCGAGCGAGTTTTGAGGCTGGGAAGAATCCGCCATGTTAATCAATGCGGGTTGGCGGACTTCACACGTCTTCTGCAGGTTTCCTCACGATGTTATCCTTCATCGCCGACCACGAATGAAATCAGCACATAAATCATCATCATCATCATCATCATCTTCATCATCATCATCATCATCATCATTTCAGCCTACCATAGTCCACTGTTGAACATAGGCCTCCCCTATAGATTGCCACAAAACACTAATCAAAGGTGAGTGATGTATGATCTCGTATCATTTCCAGTCCAGTAGCTTGAAAACATATTCCAATGCAGCGGTGAAGAGTTTCGGGGATATTACATCACCCTGTCTTACACCTTTCTGCAATTGGATCGGTTTCGTACTCTTTTTCTGTACTTGGATAGCCATCGTAGCATTGGTATAAAAGCACTGCAACACAT
This sequence comes from Luehdorfia chinensis, assembly GCA_019845155.1. Taxonomy (NCBI): domain Eukaryota; kingdom Metazoa; phylum Arthropoda; class Insecta; order Lepidoptera; family Papilionidae; genus Luehdorfia; species Luehdorfia chinensis. Next base: position 188,346 of record JAHVAK010000028.1, read on the forward strand.
CGATATACCGATAGTCTATTCGGCATTGAAGGCTTTCTCATAGTCCACATACGCCAGACATAGCGGAAGATTGTACTCATCGGTCTTTTGTACAATCTGGCGAAGGGTATGTATGTGGTCTATGATACTATAGCCTTTTCGGAATCCGGCTTGTTCGGGAGGCTGGAAGTCGTCGAATCTGCTTGCGAGACGATTCGTTATGACTCTAGAAAACAGCACGTAGACGCGGCTTAGAAGCGATATCGGTCTATAGTACATAAATGGCAATTAACAATTTTATTGGTGCCGGCACCGGCAATCGAACCCAAGTCACTCGCGTGCCATGAAATTTAAAGCGAACACTTAGTCCCTGTGCTGTCAGCTATATAGCCGTGGAAGTTTCGTTGAGAAAATATAATATTATATGAACTCTGGTTACCAACGTTACCAATGGGAAGTGCAACGTCTGCCCATAGCAAATGCTCCAGCACATTTCTGTGTGGTAAACGCTGCACCCGTCACCCAGAAACATCGTTGTTGAGTCTCATATGCCCAATGATTACGCTAGCTTTTTTTGGTCCGAACCGAAACACAGTGATGTTTGCACTACTGCTTCACACTTTTAACAAGTCCTGCGGTGGTACCTTCCTAGACGGATTCTTCGTACGTACGTAGGATCTTCCTGGAACATCTGAAACATCTGCATTTGAAAACCCGCCAACTATAGCAAAATCCCCCAAAGAGAGAGCTACAAACTTTTGTGGCAATCTATGGGGTAGGCCTATGTTCAGCAGAGGACTAGTGATGGGCTGAAACGACGACGAACAAAACTTACAAAAATTCAAAATGACAAAATAAGTACATGCTTGCTTTTAAAAACTTACTTTTGAAATCAACGCACTCACTCGACACTTTTTCCAAAAGATCACACCGCTACGATATCCGCAATAAACACTATCTGAAGTTACCTACATTTAGAACTCGCGTAGAAATGAAGAGAGTGAGAGTGACTATCTGCCTAATGAGGTGAAAGAATGTAGCACTATTGCATTGTTCAAAAGACGTCTGTGAAATCATTTTTAATTACTGAATAATTCTGCTCGTTTTGGGCCACCCTGTCTATGTTTTATGACTTATTTTTATATAGATATATGATTATTAATCTTTTGTTACTAGGATTGCTAATTAAATAATCAACAATGTGTTGCTCTGTAAACAAAGTTTTTATTATTTTAGAATAACTTTAATTATGTAACTACACTATTACAATATTTATCAAAAACCCTTACCTGTAAACAAAGAAACAACATTTAAAGATTATTCTTAATTCTCTTAACTTAATTCTTGCCAATTCATTTTAACAGTTTATATGCCACCTATTTAAATTCAATCGTTAATCACTATATCGTTCCCACAGGCTTTCTAGAGATACAGATTATATCTTTTAACTTCCGATACCTACACTACTTTATCTAAATTACATAATCAACGCGGAATGCGACAAAATTAATAATTAAAGAAATACATTTTCTTTACATCTCCCCTCTTAGGTAAGAAAATTAATAACTAAATTTTTGTTAAATCTACTAAGCTTCTTCTGTCTATTCCTTTTCTGTTGGAACTGGAATCAGTTTTGTGATGGAAAAGATTTGATTCAATTTTTTTTTGACCTGTTTCTATTCTGTATATTGAGTTTGAAATTTAGTACGGTCCAATTTTCAGTTCATCTAATTTCTTCCTGTTCAATTTGTTTCCATTTTCCACATATACCATATCTCCTACATTAAATTCATAGTATTTTCGTTTTGTGTCAAATAGTGTTTAGTTGCAGTTATGTGATTTTATTGTATTTTTAAGTGCTGTTTTTCTGTCTCTCTTCCAGTCATCATTCGACTTTTCTTGCTTTAATTCATTCGGTAAAATTGTGACATCTGTACCGTACAAAAGATAACTTGGTATAAAGCCAGTCACTGAATGGTTAGTGTCATTATATTTACTAACGCATTCTTGGGCTATAGTTGTCCATGCTCTCTTACTTCTTTTTCATTAATTTTGCATCTGATTTTGTAAACTAATGTTTGATTCAGTCTTTCATTTAGGCCATTTGAAAATGGTGCATTTACTGCAGTGAAGACGATTGGTATCACCTTGTCACTTAAGAATTTTTTTAAATCTTTCGAATTGATTCCCGGATATTGATCCGTAAGAAGTATGCCAATGTCCTCCATTTCTGTTATATTCATGATTAGTTTTACAAAATCATTTGCACTCTGAGTTTTCGAAGTTAGAATAAAAGCGTATCTTGTAAAGTGGGCTACTAACAGCTGTAGATATTTTTTCGTTGATTTTGAACCTCCAAAACCTCCTATGGTGTATATTGATATTATCTCGAATGGCTTTGTGGCCGGGTCCAAATGAGACATCAAGCCAAATTTGTCGTGTCCTCTTGATTTATTCTTTATACAAACTTCACAGGTTTTACAAATTTTTATTATGTTTTTCGTCAGATTTTTGGCTGTATAGAGCGGACTAAACGTCTTCTGCATTTGTTTAATTCCAATATGGCATAGATTTTCATGAATGTTTTCTAGAAGTTTGATGCTAAACTCTTCTGATAGAATATTTTTTTCTTTTTTCCTGACTTTTTTTAGATATATACTGTGTTTTTTAATAAGTTTGTTTTTGTTATTTTGTATATCTTCATTTTTACTTTGATCTCTTACAATATCGTCCAGTTTAATCAAGTTAATAACCTTTAATTGTTCATCGGTATTTTCATGCAATTCTAATACTGGATTTCTGCTTAGACAGTCTGCTACGAAATTTTTTTCTCCTGGAGCATATTTTATTTTAAATTCGTATTGCGATAGATAATATGCTAAGTCACCCAGCTCTTCGTCTGTTCTAGATTTCAGAATCATGTTTTCTAGCTGTTTGTGGTCTGAATAAACTGTAAATGATTTACCTATCAACCAGTATTGCCAATATCTAACCGCTTCTTTGAATCATAAACTATATTTATTTCTAATTTATTATTAAAAAGTACTTTGACATTTATTAATGGTGTTACTATTAGTTTTTTTGATCAACTTCATTTAACTCAGCTTCATTTCATTGTTGACATGCTTAATATATTTTTTATTAACTATGTCATCCTCTTTTGTTTTAAACCAGCATGTAGCTTCAGAGTGATAACGAGTACCTTTATTTATTTTTCACAAATTTTACATGGATTTTTATCTTCATTTTTGTCATTAGTTCTAAGATTTGCACATTTTGTTTAACTCAAAAAACCTTTTTTATTTACCTGGTGTTCCTTCTTGCTCACTTCATTAAGTAAATCAACTGAATCTTTTAATACTTCTCTGTCAATTTTATTACGTATAAATTCTGGTAAACCTGCTGCAATAAGATCTACCAAGGTGCCTGTGTCAATTGATCTTCTCATATCCAGTAAAAGTTTTTCTTTTCCTATAGCATAATCCAACAATTAACCATCTTTGTATTTAAATAATAGTGCAAAAGTGACTGGGTTCCATCCCTTGTTTGCAAACGATTCACAGAATTTGTTTTTCCATGTTGACCATTCGGAGTTCATTGTTAATGAACAATACAACAATCTTAGTATTTCAATTTTATTTTCATCTGTTGTCACATTCAAAACGTATGCATTATTTTTCAAAAAAATCTTAGTATTTCAATTTTATTTTCATCTGTTGTCACATCAAAACGTATGCATTATTTTTCAAAAAAATCAATCCACTCTGCTGTCTATTTGCCTGTGTATTTTCTACTAATTTCTCAAATAATTTTTTTAACATACCAGATTCTTTTTTAGCAGTAAGTTGTTCTTGATTCAATTCTTCTAAAAATTGATCTCCAAATTGTAAATTACCATCCTTATCTATGTATGTTTTTCTTAGTTCTTCTGTCATAGTTATCCAAACTCTTCCAATCTGGTACCTTTTACTTAAACTATTTTTTACTTTATTATAAGCAGCAGTTTTAATTATTTCTTTATGATAAGTAGCTGATTATAGCTCTTCCGGTATTGAAACAATTTATCATCACTTGTGGCTATTGAGGTTATTGAACAAATGTTTGATTTTCCATCACTTCCAGGTAGTAATGTAAATTCAAAACGAAGTTTCTGCTCCATTTTCAATTGAATTTTATAACCAAAAATGTCGTTTTATAAGATTATTAATCTTTTGTTTCTAGGATTGACAATTAAATAATCAACAATGTGTTGCTCTGTAAACAAAGTTTTTATTATTTTAGCATAACTTTAATTATGTAACTATACTATTACAATATTTATCAAAAACCCTTACCTGTAAACAAAGAAACGACATTTAAAGATTATTCTTAAATTGCCAATTCATTTTAATAGTTTTTATGACATCTATTTAAATTCAATCGTTAATCAATATATCGTTCCCACAGACTACCTAGAGATACAGATTATATCTTTTAACTTCCGATACCTACACTACTTTATTTAAATGACATAATCAACGCGGAATGTGACAAAATTAATAATTAAAGAAATACATTTTCTTTACTTAGAATTAATGACTTTTAAACGAACTGTATATTGTTCTTTTGTGATAAATAAAATATGTATTTAACCTCATATAAGTTATTTTGGTCCATAAATATAGAATTTGTTAATAACTTGACTACAGTGCTACCAATCGGAATCTGGCATAACTTTGAATCATCGTCACGATATAACAATTATATTTTGTAAATATGACCTCAATTGGTCCAGTCGTTCAGAAGTGACGCGACTACTAACAGGCGCAGAAACAAAAATATGTCTAAAAGACATAAAAAATTATAACTACTGAATGAACGAATGACAAAACAAGTAGAAATAAAAGAAAGTAAATTCCCACAGTCATTTTATTGAAATCAGGGAAACCAGACACCAGAATAACGGAGGTTTAGTAAAGGATAAAGAAAAAAGGTGTTATAAGCAGTAAAGCCGCCCATTGCAGCACTGTTCTTGTACTTTATTTTATGTTCTTTTGTTCATGGTCATGTTTTTGTTCTGCAATAAAGAGTAATCAATCAATCAATTGTAGTGTAGCCCACGCGAAACATTTATATTGTACATTGTATCATAACTAAAGGAGTACAATTAAAGTCGTCATCTAAGCAATACGTCTCTCATTAACAACACACATTATTACATGGCGACCATGCCATATTAACTAAAATAAACTTGTGGTTAGCAATATTTAAAATGAAAAACAGAAACTCAGAAATAAACGTTTTCTTAGTAACATTTCAATTTATAAATCTGCGAAATACTCGTTTCGCTATAGGTAAGGTAAGCAAAACAGTTAAAAACTGAGAGCAAGAAAGATTTTAATTGGTATTTGGCAATTAATCAAAACAAATATCTCAGAAATATTACCCCTTTAACTGTAAATTATATATAAATAAGACATGCAAGTACATTACAGCCGCGTCCAACGTTATATAAATAAATGCATAATAAAGGATTCGATGTAACCGATAAATAGCTTTTTAGTTGAACTATTTGTATACTCTCATGCTAAATCGAGCACATTTGCTGTAATATTTACCGTGGTGGTAACCGCGTTCCACAGATAATTAAACTATCTCATTAGGTGAAGTACTATAAAAATAATAAATTTATTTAAAAGAAATATGGCACCTAATTAAGCATTATACATCTTCATTAGAACTAGATACATATTTACTCACAAAAATAAAAAGCATGAAATAATAACTTTAATGAAAACTTTTATTTTAAAATGAGTAACACAAAATTAAAAAAGGGTAAAAGGTATAACTTGAGAACTCCTGAGTGATAACCAATTCTGGCCTTCGAGGTAGTGCTGTTCAAAGTTTGCGGCAGCGATGATTATTACATATGTACACACAGTCACGCCTTTTTCCCATATAAGGGCCCCTGACCACACACGTAGCTCCCTTTTCGGCCCCGCGCGAAACGATACGTGACGAGTGGCGAACCACGTCGCCGCCATTCCGCCGCATTCCTTCGAGCAGTGACAGCATTGCATATTATGGTGTTATTCTGCAAGAATAAAAGCTGCCCGTACAATACCATAGTCGCCTCTTACGACACGTCGGTAGGAAAGATGTAATGCTATTCTTCTCTGCCGGGCACCTATCGGCTGATTATTATTCCACTCATAAAGAACCAATAAAGAAAAGTTTTTGAGTTATAAATATCACGCAACGGCCAATATTACAGTAAAGTTTCAGCCTATAAATGTCCCACTACTGAGCACAGGCCTCCTCTCATTTCTGAGAGGGTTTTGGAGCTAGGAAGAATCCGCCACGCTGCTCCAATGCGGGTTGGCAGACTTCACATATCTTCGAAATATTTTTTATTCCTCAGACATGCAGGTTTCCTCACGATGTTTTCCTTCACCGCCGAGCACGTGGTAAATCAGCACTTAAAATTGCAATTAACAATTTTAGTGGTGCCGGCACCGGAAATCGAACCCAGGTCACTCGCGTACTATGAAATTTAAAGCGAGCGCCTAGCCCCTGAGCTACCACGGCTCTCTGAGCTACCACGGCTCTCTGAGCTACCACGGCTCTCATTATTACCAAATACAACTTATGATATCCACTCAGATGTAAAAAAATTAAACAGTTCCAGAAACTTATTCTAAATTCAAAAGTATATTCTTTTGAATTTAGAATAATTTTATTTTTAAATAGATATAAGTAACTGAATACTTGTAAAGAAACATATTGTTGTTAAAATGTAACTATAAGTGTTTCTTTTTGTTGAACCGTAGCAACAACTATATGAAAAGAATACCAACTCCTTAATAACGCAGGTGTTACAAAGGACCCAAGTAAACAAGTTGTTTGAATATTTGCAATCATAGTACCGCTAAAGGATTGTAAATATTAAAGTACGTGGCAATGTTTGTTTGCAAACTTAAAATTTTATATTTGTTCTAGAGAACATAGAGAGCATATTAGATATACAACTCTTAAAGTTTTCTTATTAAAGATTATTACTATTTAAGAGCTGCTACAGCTTTCTGAGTTTCATAGGAGACGAATAATCTGGTTTCGATCCCCGGTTAATTAATCCCTAAAATTGTTAAATTCAATTTTAACTGCTGATTAACCAAATGATAAAAATATATACCCTTAGTACATGCACGCTTTCTGCATGTTCCTAAATAATAAATATTTCGAAGATATGCTCAACTCCACGCTTTGGAGCTATGTAGCGAAAATATGAATGTTGTTACTTGAAATGATGACGATCTTGTAGTGCCTATTATTGAGTCTGTTAGAATTACTACAAACATTTATGGATGGATGTCGGCTGATGGAGTCGGTGAACTACGCGGATCTCCTGTACCAGCAGCTCCGAATTACGTTAATACTTTATAAAATGTCATATTGCCGATCGTACGGAACCCCTACTCTGAAAATGAGCTTTCCCAATTTTACTATTTAAAACATAACTGTCGATTGCATATGGCTAGGATTACCCGCGACTGGTTCCAAAGACACCAATACTTTCGGCTGATACCGTGGCCTTCTTTATGTAATCGACATTCCATCATCATCATTCCTCTTTTTCTCATCATTCATCTTCCTACCATATGTAATCGACAGTTATCTTTTAAATAGTAAAATTGGGGAAGCTCATTTTCTGGGTAGGGGTTCCGTACGATCGGCAATATGACATTTTCTAAAGTTTTGTCAATATTTTTATCTTTAATGAAATTCGTCGATAAAACGGCACCAACCAACAAACTGTTTTGTATGGTTTGGTCCTATTAGTATCCTTTTGTTTGCCGAATTTAAAAGAGACCATATTCACAATCAAGCTTGTATACTCCTGCATCTTGTAGAGTAACATTGCACTTGGCAGATGGTAAAAACTGACTTATCATCTTCGGCGGCTTGAAAAAAGGTTCTTATTGGACTCCGCTTCGAGTTAAAGCCAATCCTGTCTGACATGTGGTAGAACATATATATATATAGTTTCGGTGATGTAATCGCTGTTAGCCTTTTGGCTTTTACAGGCTGTGGTCGCGGGCCCGGTGCCCGCGTGCCAGGTTTGGTTTGACCCAAACATAAATACATAAATATAACTCCTACTAAACATCTAAATTCGGATCGTTGCGTTCGCTGCGTGCTTGCGCTACTGTGAATATCTCCATAAAATTATTATCTTAAGTCATCTAATGACCGTCCGAGGGAGACTGCGGGCCTCTGTTCGGACTGTCGACTTGTGTGTCGGTAACTCTGGGCGGTGAGAACCGCCCTGGAACACGGGTGTATCTGGTGTACGCGGTGTGATTTACGACAGTGCGGCGCTCTCTTCGGCGGTCGCGCGACGTTGTGCGTGTTAAATTGAAACTATTTACTGTGTGTACAGTGTTGCTTGGATCATAGCTGACCGTATCGTGGTCAGGGAGTGCTGAGACGTTCGTGTCGTCTAGCACATTTCGCGGGCGACGTTTGCGTTCGGTCGCGTTTTTGTCGGATCGGTAATTCGCTGCTTTAACCACCAGCGGGTTTGACCGCGATTTTTCGAAAAACCGACGTGATATTTGAAGTGTTCAGAGAGTAAGAGCATTTCACAGTCGCTGTGAAGGTCTACGTTGCGTTGGTACCAGCCGGCTCTGGTGGCCCTTCGCAAGAATCTATTTTGCACGGTCTGCAGTTTCTTTATACGACTGCCCGTCGCGTATGCAAACGCGACGCTGTGGTAGAACAGCGGCTACATGCTCGACTATGGCCGGTTTCATTCGGCTCGTATGACGTAGGCACGGGACCCGAAGCTTGTTGTCTTGCTTAACTTGTTTAACATGCTGGAGCTCGGTGGCCAGGTGTTTCCTGTCGCAGATCCCTCGTGCTCTCTGAAACAAAGTTTTTTCCACAGTAGCTAACTGTGATGAATGGTGGTGACTTTCACCGTTTAAGTATATGTTAGTTTGATCCTTTTTTTCAAGCGGGCTTTAATAAACATAGTAGTAATCTCACCGCCATCCATCACAGTTAGCTGCTGTGGGAAAATCTTTTTTTTTCGTTATGGTCAGCGTACCTAACTATTGGTTTAGGTAGACGGTATTTAAATCCACAACCTATCATTCACTTGACTGGTACGATCATAGCTTGACAAGTAAATTCACGTGTTACGTACGCACAGATTAACAGAACACTTCTCTGGCATCTGATATTTCCTCTAATCTACATCTACTTGGTTATTATGGTTATATGATGAATAGGTACTTGAAGAGGTTTTCAAGAGGGTACTGTACAATTAAACTGTAACAATGATTAGGGACTTATTAGTGACTAGTAAAATTACTGGTAATTTTAGTACGATTCCTAAGCGAGAAACCGCCTAGGTAGGTACTACCGTTGTGCCCGTTTTTCTACGTCAAGCAGTAGTGGTGCAGTCTTCTTCGTCTTCTTTTTACTCTTGCCTCTCTTAATAGAATACTACCAACGTCAAGTCAGTCACGGGAGTTAGAATAGATAATTCAAAATTTCGATCAACATTTTGTTGGACTGATGGAGACAAAACGAAAAGTACAATAGTCAATAGTCTTAAATTATATTTTCCAATCACTGTACACTATCACAAGCACTTGCTACATAGTGAACTATCAATATTAAACATCAAAACTTAAAGGTCGACAGAAATTACAAAATGCATTTAAATTTACCGTCACTTTTCAAGGTGACGCCAAAACTCTCGTAGTGCAATCACCACTGTGTTTCAGCATGAAGGCCTCGAACGCTTTTGTAATTACTCCGCTTACTAACCGTCGCGTCTTCAACTCGTGAGAAAACTCTTAATAATGTTATATTTATTGTACCCTGTTGTATTATGTTCAAGAAAATTCATAAATGAGATGAATATTCCAAAATAACATGGAAAATCTTTCTTGTTTTATATGGCGCTATAAATCGCTATTAACTAAGCAATCATTACAGAAATAGCCACTAAATAAACGGAATTTCACGATAAATAGATTTCTCGGGTAGACTTGGTTCGTGCCTTTTAATATAATGAAAGAAAGTACTAACGTTAATAGATACCCTTATATATTTTATAGACAGCTGTAGCAACTTAGGAAATACGCCTACGAGTACATATTAAATTTCTTCTATAAATTTCCTCTTTTTTTATAGAAGCAAGTGACAAGAAGTGCAAAATGAGGCATCAGTTTTTAAGTCATATGCCCAGTAATTACGTTAGCATTGTGACTTTCAGTTCAAAACGATTGACGAAAACGACTTACAAACGACGCGATCCATTTTGTTTTCATTTCAATTTTGCAATTTGTTTTTCATATTAAAATATTTTGTTTCAATTTTTTTTCATAAAGTTATTTTATTAAATAACGTGCCGAGATGAGGAAATCGTTCACCTGATGGTAAATTTAAATGTGTAGTATTTGCATAAATATATAATGGATCACAAAGTAAATTATTATTCTCTACGACATTTGATCTGAAAATTTTGAGTATATTTAGTAATTACGAAGATCGGGGCCCTAGGACATGTGAGTCTCATAGTATATTAGTAATTATTTATTTTTTAGAAGAGTAGGCAAACGAGCTGGTGCCATACCAGAAGAACATCAGATGCGTTGCCGGCCTTTGAGAATGGGAAGGGCTCTTTTCTAGAAGGTGCTCTAAGTTGTATACGTTAAGCAGTTAAGCAGATTCCATAAAATGCTTGTGCATGGCAGAAAATTCCGCGAATAACGCATTGTGGTGGAATGCCAACCATCAAGGTGGTGACGATGGAATTTTGTGTCGGGCCGCAATATGCGAAGGTGAAATTCACTCCCCGTGGTAAATCCTGTAAAAACGCAAATAGATGCAACATCTCTTGACAAAGCCTGTATATCAATCCGATCAGATAGAGCATGGTCTTCGACGATTCTAGCCGCTTTTCGATGAATGCGGTCAAATGGAAGTAGCTGGCACTGGGACGTCTCCGCCCAGAGATGTAGTACTCCATTTGCGGTTGGTTGGTAAGACATTTTGGTTAAAAGTAATATTTTATTTAATCTTTCCTTTTTATTAGAGGCATTTTCTATGGTGATACGTTTACGTTTTACGATAACGTTGATAAGTTTTAGATATTGAAGGAAGTTTTGTTCAAATATTAGGTAACGAGACGAGCAAGTCGTTCACCATATGTTAAATTTCGTGCTTACTTTTAACAGTTGTATACAAAAAATATTTTTTTTGTATAATATAAGTATTGGGGACTACCGTTTCATTGAAGCTACGATTTTATTTAGTTTATCCATTATTGTAATGTCCCGGCCATTATATTAATACAAAAATAAAGAAACAAATATATTCTGCGCACTTGAAATGATGTGTCGTTAATCGGTAGATGCCCTTGTGATCCAGGTGGTAGCTAGGTTGTAGACTAGGATGTCATAGTTCTAGAAATAGTTTCACAGTCAACTGTTAAACTCATGTCTGGTGGGCTCTTTGTCAAAAACTAAACAACAAAAATTTACTAACATATACTTTCCTGTAAACGTATAAACTTGCGTTTGACTACAAAAAAAAACAAAAATCAGACAGACAGAAACTGACAGAATTTCAAATGTATAAATTTTTATTATTTGTTGATGTGAAATAAGCAGGCAAAAGCGTCCACGAACCAACTACTGCCACTTCCAAGAACAGAACAAACTATACAGCAGTGTTCATCGCCTACATTATACCGCGTCAAATTCACCGACTTCAGGTACTACAAAATCGATTCATGCGCAAAGCCACGGGAGCACCGTAGTTCGAGCGTAATGCTAATGCTGCTTAACATCTATTTAGGGCTTCCTACAATAGACCAATATCTAAAGTTGGCCTCCCACCGATTCTTTGATTCTGTCGCCACGCACTCCAACCCACTGTTTGTAAGCCGCCACATACAACCCCCTCGCGTTAAACCAAAACTCAACCCGCGGGAAAAGGAGATCGAGGCACGTCCTCGAGGACCCTGACGACGCGACCACTAGGACCCAAGCGCTCACTCTACACGACACACACACACACAACACACTAGGCGCTCGCTTTGAATTTCATAGTACGCAAGTGACCTGGGTTCAATTCCCGATGCCGACACCACTAAAATTGTTAATTGCAATTTTAGGTGCTGATTTACCACGTGGTCTGCGGTGAAGGAGAACATCGTGAGGAGACCTGCATGTCTGAGAAATAAAAATAAAATTTTTCGAAGACATGTGCAGTCCGCCAACCCGCATTGGAGCAGCGTGGCGAATTCTACCTAACTACAAAATCCCTCGATTCCACTGCTGAGCACAGGCCTACTCGAGAGGAGGCCTGTGCTCAGCAGCAGTGGGACATTTATAGGCTGAAACTTAATTTTTTTTTACTTTACTAAACTTTTATTTATTTGTAGAAATGGAACGTTTTGGTATGTAACTATGTATGTATGAAATATACACTACCAGTTGAGAACACGGCACGTGTTTTGTACAACCAGCATTGTTATGTGACGGACTGCGAATGACAACCGTTTTGAACTCAGCGGGTGTCTGTCGCGTCTATTAATTTAATATTAGTGGTCGCCCTGTGGTCGAAATTCGACCTTAATTCAAAAATGTTTTAAGTTTGAACGTTATTGATGTTTGGTTAATAATTTGTTTGCAACATCTTAAATACTCTGTGCGACTGTTTGACTAGAAACTATTACGTGTTACAAACGACAACACATTATGTGATTGAGATTGTCATTATGAACGTAAAATAATAATTAATTTAATGTCTTTGTAGCTTTCCCGCTTCTTCTTCATACAAACTTTAATTTACTTCACTTTTTTTAAAGAAGATAGTGACGAGACGAGCAAAACCTTCACCTGATGGAAAGTGCAAACTCAGCCCATAACAAATGTAGTGTCACCCAGAACATTCCTGCCATCAGTTCTTAATTTTCATATGCCTAGTGATTACACTAGCTCTTAGTGCTCTTCGGAACGAAACAGTAATGTTTCCACACTGTCTCACGGCAAAATAACTGAACCTGCCGTGGTACCTATCTAGACAGATTCATGCATAGGAACACCAGTGAAATCTGTCACTGCTATTGCTGCAATGGATTTATCCCAAAAGAATGTGTAATTCTATAAACTGACCGTATTTAAAGATATTTTTTTCATATAAATCATCTTTGGGACAGTCATATATTTCGCACTGTGCTGTTTACTATAAAGATATTTAAAAAAACAGCGATACCCCACACTAGAACACTGGAATTAGAAAGTGTCCTTATAGATTATTTTTGTACAATTTGTTTATTGCAGGATATGACAGAATTACGATAGAGATGCTGAAAGCTATTTTTTTTTTATTTAATAAAAGTGACGGAACGAGAAAAACGTTCACCTGATGGTAAGTGCAACGTCTGCCTTAACAAATGCTGTCACCCAGAACAATGTGACACCACAATGGGCCCGTCACCCTGAGACATCAGTTCTTAAGTCTCATATGCCCAGTGATTACGCTAGCTCACAGTGCCCTTCAAACCGAAACACAGTAATGTTTGCACACTACTGCTTTCACGGCAGAATAGTTGGCCCTGGGGTGGTCCCTACCTAGACGGACTACCTGCATAGGAATCCTACCACCTGGACAGGGCATGGTTCCAGCAAAGGTTACAAAGGCTGTACAGCTGACTAAGTAGCTGTACAGCCTTTTTAACCTTTGCTGGAAGAGCGGCAACGTACCGGGAGACTGTTGCAAGACCGTCATCGTACCGCTTTACAAAGGAAAAGGGTCGCTTGCTCAGCATTGTGGGCAAACTGTATACAAAGGTGTTGATTAAGAGAATGATTAATGAAACGGAAGAGAAGATATGGGATGTAAAAGCGGGATTCACGAGAGGAATGAAAAAGACGAAAAGTCTATTGCGCATTCGTACACTTAGAAAAGGCTTATGACAGAGTGGTGAGGAAAGAATTGTGGTCGATATTGTCTATACATGGCTTGAACGGCAGTTTGAGACAAGCACTGAAATCACTCTATAAAGATTCCAGTGCTTGTGTCAGGGTAAACGGGGCTTACACAGACTGGTTTAACATCGAAAAAGGTGTTAAAGGTATGTGTAGCATCACCGTTGATGTTAAACCTATTTATAGACAATTGCTTGAAGAATTTGTAAAACAGTGCGTTTGGATTGAGAACTGAACTGATCTGACCGTCAAGTACCTCCTATACGCCGATGATCAGGTTATATTAGCATCATCGGAGGAGGAGTTGCAGGCGATGGTTAATATTATGCATGATGTTCTACAAAGCAAAGGAACGACAATTGATGTATATAAGACGAAAGTAATGTTTTTGAAATAGAAGAAAATATGACAGATTGCAGAGTTCTGATTGAATGAGAATGATTGAATCTGATTGAATAAGTTTGTAAGTGTTGGCAGGAAATCAAGTATATGGGGCCCTGCATAACTTTATGTGTAGCCACACACGATTACATAGAGAAGTACCGGTCCTCACACTTGTGCACTCTAGTGAATGCTGGGTCTGGCAGAAGACGCATAAAAATAAGATTAATGCTGTGAAAAGATTGAGAAGTTTAGCTGGAGTGGTTTTTATGGACAAAGTGAGAAATAGCGTGCAACGGAACGTTGCGGTGTGGTAAAAGATGGAGCGACAAAGAAAAAGGGACGCTTAGATGGTTTGGACACGTAGAGAGGATGGATGAAAGACGATTGACGAAACAGATTTATGAGCAGAGTGTGAATGAGAAGCCGGTTAAGGGTCGACGTAGGCGAACGTTTCACGATCATATCGAAGTCGGTTTAAGGAAAAGCCATGTCAAAAGTACCCGCAACCGACTAGCTTGTATGAAACCACTAATAAAAGTAGAAGAAGTTTAAGATATGTGTCAAGATCATTTGAAATGGAAATATGTGGTCTCTCCTACCCCTATGGGAAAAAGGCGTGACTCTATGTATGTATGTATTTAAATGCATAATGTATCCAGTGTAGGGGAACCTTAAATAAATGAATCAATAAATAAATCGGACCAATGACCTGCGATGTAGAAATCAATTACACGACGAGCCGAAAATGTATACATAAGTTACATGTTATCGAATGACATCAATACATAAATAACAAATCAATACAAAAATTCCCAATTTCGTAATAACGATGGGAATTTTTGTATTACATACATATTTATATTACATAACAATTTTTTACAAGATATTGTTTGTGTCAAACTAAACATCAAGAGTGGAAGATTTGAATTTCAATTAAAAGTTGTTTAAGGAGCTTTTCGTGTATACTCACAGGAAATTTGAGGATAAGGAAAATTATTATATTAAAAAATGTTTTAGATGAAATTTCGTTGAGAGGTTCTCTTGCTGATGGACGATTAATGAGAAATTCAACATTTTTATTTTATCTAAATTGAAATAAGTTTTCTCTCCCTAATAATATTCGTGAGGCTAAGACAATAACATGGTTCAAAAAAGCACTACTTTTCAATATTGCCACAATAGATAGAATTTGCAGGAATCCGTCTAGGTAGGTACCACCCCAGGGCCAGTTATTCTGCCGTGAAGCAGTAGTGTGCAAGCATTACTGTGTTTCGGTTTGAAGGGCACTGTGAGCTAGCGTAATCACTGGGCATTTGAGACTTACGAGTAAGAACTCATGTCTCAGGGCGACGAGCGCAGTGTGGTGTCACACAGAAATATTCTGGGTGACACAACATTTGCTGTGGGCGGACGTTGCACTTACCATCAGGTGAACGTTTTGCTCGTTTCGTCACTTTATACAATAAAAAAAAAAAATTTAGTATGTAATACTAAATTTTTGTATCTTTTGTGGTTATACATTTTATATTAGTAATTACTTTCTCTATTATATTTATTTTCGTTCGTAATGTATATTAATATTTTTTTATTATTTTTAAATTGCACACTATTATTGCTTCTCATACAAATTGTCCAATAACGGGGCTGCAGGAAGAAATTTTATTATGACATAAGCAGTGCCTTTGTAGACAATTTTTAACAATTTAAAAAAAGTATACATACAATACATTGTGTATGTCACGCCTTTTTACCATTGAAGGAGTAAGCTTACGCTTTAGTTTACTACAGGTGTAGTCCACTTTTCGCCCCCGCGAGAAACGAAACGTGAAGGGTGGCGTACCACGTCGCCGCCCTTTTGGTACGAGTTAAAATATTCTTATTCCCTGTCGCGTTCCCACGTGCAGTATAGTGACAGCATTGCATATGGTATAATTCTGCACGAATAAGGGCTGTGCATACAATACCTTAGTAGCATCGTCACCTTAGTAGGAGAGACGTACATACTCGTCTACTCTGCCGGACACCTTTCGACTGAGGTATATATTAGCCTGTTAATAGTCCACAGCTGATAATATTACAAACATTTTGTCGCAAAAAATGTTCTGACATCTATTTTATGTCTCAGCCTCCCTTCTTTTTGGGAGAAAATTACACAAACTTTGCCTAGCAGATAGATGAATTATGTAGATAACGCTACAGAGCTAACGCGTTTAAAGATCAGGGCACCCGATCTAGCTTCGAGGGTGGCATCCCGCTTCATTCATTCAGTAAAAACCACGATGTTTACCTACATTTTATAATAATAATAAAAACTTGTAGAAAGTGGCAAGAACTCTAGGGGCAACCCCATTGTTTTTCTGTCGCTCTGTGGTCAAATAGAATCATTCAGCGATTGTTCTTACCACTCTGACACGATACACGACACTAGAACTTGATGATAGTTTTAGTTAATAGTTTTTAAGTGAAATTGAATTCTATTAATAAACCAATTTAATTAATGTCGGAAAATCGTCGATTGAAAACATAAAGGTTAATGCTAAAACATAATCTAAAATACGAGTAAGTAATATACTTATGAAAAATCGGCCACGTATCAACGACAGCAGTCATATTTCGCAGGGACCTAATTTATGACTTCTGTTTCAGAAAAAGTTCGGTAAACTCAGGTATTGAATCTTGTTCTCAGACAAATCGTAGAAATATATTTTAACGTCTGGTATTGATATAAAATCAATATTCTTCTTGGGTTAGATTTTGATAAAATCGAAAAGCATTTTTGGATAATACTACATTTTGTATGCGAGCTTAGTGCGAGTTACTTTAAATTAAAGACTAAAGTAACTCTCTCTCCCTCTGTCTGTTTGTTACCTTTTCACGGCTGAACTGTTGATCTCTAGGGACCGATCTTGACAAAATTTGGCACAGAGACAGCTTGCATCATGTAGGATACTTTTTATTCCGGAAATTGAAAGTGTTGCCACTGTCCGTCCTACTGTTAAGCAGAGGTCTTAACAGTCAGTTTACATGGTTTCTGAATCAACTAAAACCCGTCTAAGGTGGTCCAATGCGAATACAGACTATAAATATTCATTGAAATATTATTCATTTTAATTTTCTAAAACGTACATGTCTCCGCAATACGTTTTACTTCACCGCCAAGTCTGTGGTAAATTAATTTTCATGTTTAAATGTTACCTATATAGGTAAATTAAGTAGTCAGAAATAATTTTATTGGAAAGAAATATATTTCAGCACATAGACAAACATTATTGAGCATATATGCAAACATATGTTACCACATATACAAATTTGAGCAAAACATACAATAGGAAGGGCATAAAAAGGGACAAAACACTTGTAACTACCCATCAAAAACATTAAAATGTAAAAAATATATGCCAATCCTCACATGTATTTTGGATTGATGTACTCAATCTCAATCGATTCTCGGTTTGGCAGAACGATACTAGGATATTCACCTCTACCTTTAAAGCAGCCCCCACCTCCTATAACATACCTACGGCTACACCTATATCTGCTTAATATGTACTAATGATGTCCTCCTGGCCAATTATCCACCACTGCGAAAACTTCCAAATGCCGTCGGAAACTAGCAACTGCGCAGGAGATATTATAGTGCCACAAGTGTTCGCGCACACACGGAAGCACTCACTTCTCCCAACGTACCCGCGCCCCATGTAACACTCTTATAATAAGATCGAAGGTAGACTAGGGTGCAGTGTAAGAAACACGGAGACAATCACAACACAACCAGCCCCAAAAACGAACAATTTATGTTTTTACATAAACGTTGGTTTCAGCTGGTTTTCGAACCCATGGCCTGCTGCGAAGAAGCATGGCGGTACTTCTGGCCCTCAATAGGAATGTCATGAACTCAGGGCTCATATACGAATGTTACCTGACACTAAATGAGTTAGTGTCGAATTGAACGCGGCGGACGTAACTTGCTCGGGGAGGCTCAAACCATGTGTGCTCACGGTATGTTCGCTCGCTAGTCTGTAACCGCACTAGGAACCAACATGCACAAATCTGGGTGAATCACCCGGAGTGCAAACAGACAAAAGCCCGTCATAGACCAAGCTACATCTTGAAGGTACTACTTCGTCCCAAATCAGAACTGATTAGTAGCCATAACTGGACATGGATCATTTAACAAACTTAAGTGTTACAGACAGCCCTCTGTGCAAAGCTTGTATGGAGACGGACGAAACGGCGGCCCATGTCCTGTTCCATGTCCATCTCGGCTTGCCGAGATTGCTCCCTGAGGTCGCAGGGAACATCAAGGGTCTGCTGCGATTCCTGGAGGAGCTTGGATGGCTCCAGTAAACTAATATTCCGCCTACACGCAAAATACGCGCTAGACGTGGAGTTGCGGAAATTGCAATCTACAATCTACCTTAGAATTTTGATGATCCGTGAGTGAGTCAGCGACAAAATAGGGAAAATTTAACTTGTGTAAATAAACTATATTAGGTACAAACTTGTAATTTGGAAGTATAGGTAGGTTCGGTAAGTACTTTAGGTAACTTTAACCACAACGAAGATGCAGAAGAGATGGTGGGGTAAAAAGGGCTGCGAGTTGCTTAGAGAAAAGGATGATACTACGGCCGTGCCCGCGTTGTCACGTAACATAATCTACGTAACAACGTGAAAATAAATTGTTATTTTTATTGTCCGTGAATGGGGTAAATTTTTAAGTGCAGCATATTGATTAGACAGAATTAAACATTCGCATTAATATCGCATTTGATATAAATGCGAATTTTCCGAAGTTAGCAATGATGAACGTTTGTTTGTAAGTGCTGATTTTTATTAACGTGCCTAAATCATTTTGAATCAGAACTAGTAAATATTAACAAAAAGAGTAAAAATGTTACACGAAAAATTAAAATAGTCTTTCTGAACAAACAAATAACATCATGGTCCGTTTGAAAGTTATTTGTAATAAAATAAAAGTATAAAAAAATGAATATCTTTAAGGTTTCAACGAAAAATGGTTAGCAAAGGTTGACAGAATATGAACGTAAAAAATAAATATTAAATTGCATCTTACTATAAAATTCTCCCACATTCCGACTTGTAATTTGAATAGTCTGATACATAAACTGAGTATGACATCAGGAGTACTGTGTAACTAACTAGGCCTAACTAGGGTTTCATGATTTGTGATTTTTACTATGAAGCTATATTTTTCGATTTAGATTAGTATTGTATAATTTATTTCTATAACAAATGAACTACAAGTGACAAATATATGCGCTGTGCACATTCATTAATTTAATTTCGACGATCAATTTCACAGGAGATAGGTACCTCTTTCGAAATGTGGGCTACGTGAATGGCCTCTGCCTACTCCTTATATGGGAAATAGGCGTGACTGCATGTATTTATGTACTGCGCTGGAGATATTACAGTAACACAATCGCAGTCACTCGTCCCTACCTAGCCTGCGCCGAGTGCTGAAGCTCGGTGGCCTGGTGTTTCCTGTCACAGATCCCTCATGCTCTCTGAAACAAAGATTTTCCCATGGTAGCTAACTGTGATGGATGGCGGTGAGATTCACAGTAAAAAGTAGCAGCCTATAAGTGTCACACTGCTGAGCACAACTCTACTCCCATTTCTGAGATGGATTTAAAAGTCGGGAAGAGTCCGCCGCGCTCTAATGCGGGTTATCGGACTTTACATGTCGTCCAAATATTTATTATTCCTCAGACATGGCAAGTTTCCTCGCGATGTTCTCTTGCAGCACGTGGTAAATCGACACTTAAAATTACAATTACACAACCGGAATCGAACCCAGGTCACTCGCTTACTATGCAATTTAAAGCGAGCGCCTAGCCTCTAAGCTACCACGGTTTATAGTGAAGCAGTAGTGTGCAAACATTGCTGTGTTCCGGTTTGAAGGGCACTGAGAGAAGATATGAGACTTAAGAACTGACGGGTCAAGGTCACGGGCGCAGTGTCGTGTCACACAGAAATGTTTTGGGCGACACAGCATTTGTTATGGGCAGACGTTGCACTTGATATCAGGTGAACATTTTACTTCTTTTTGTCACTTTCTCCAATAAAAAAAAGAAAAAACATATAATAACATGATAAAATACACGTAAAAAAATACATGTATACCCAACAATAATTCCACATGTCGAATTTTACCAAAATGATAAAAATATTCGTGATAGGCCATTCAAAGTCGACCCCTTAGTCATTCCCTATTCCTTTGTAATAATAGTATTTAGTGTATTCGTACACAAAATGCTTTAAGCCATTAATCCAACTTCAGTATTAAAATACACCTGCCTTAGTCAATTTGTAACCATTAAAGCCATTTGGGACTTTTATAACACCTCTATACATATTTAAATACTTTATTTCTTTTAGAGAAAAAACGGTGTCCCTCACTAGGATCTTGTGAGGGACACAATCAGACCCGTGAAACCAACAATTTATGTTTTTCGCAAACGTTGGTTCCGGCTGGGCTTCGAACCCAGAACCCGTGGCTTAGAAGACAGGTCTTCTGGTATGATAAGATTATCTTACTACTATAATAATCCTAATGAGTTTGAAAGTAGGAACGCGCTAATCTCAGGAAATACTGAACCGATTTAAAAAAATATTTTTGCATTAAGTAACTCGTTTATTTAGGAAGGTTCTAGACTAGAACATTTCTTGCTACGGCCTTAAGGAACCTCACGCTGAGTACCGAACATTACCGAGAAGGGTCGAACGTAAGGCGCAGTCACAGCTGGTGAAATAGCGGCTGCGACCCGCTAGTTTTATATATTTTTTGAAAAACAAATTATTGATTTTCGAATCTGGGGGGGTAGTGTGTGACTCTGTTGGGATTTGTGATCGGTTTCAATTGAGCCCATCAACGAATGAATGAGCTCTATTTTGGCGTATGAAGCTCATTCATTGGTTCATGGGATCAAATGAAACCGATCCCGAAATCAACCAGAGTTACACAGTAGATCCCCTGGTTGAGTTAGGACTCTCCACCTGTCTCTGAAACTACATCCGAGCCTACCTACGATCTAATCCCATGAGCGTTACATTAGGCACGGTTAGATTACGACGAGGGAGTGCCGGTTATTGCGGTGTTTGCATAATGTGATGCTTGTGGTACACTTGTGGCACTATAATATTTCCTGCGCTGTTGACAGTTTCCAACAATATTCGGAATTGTGAATAATTAAAAATCGGACAGGAGGCCATTCGGTCATCATACGAGTAGTATTATGTTATCCCACCACAATGCACAGGTATTGTTATGATAAAAATTTTTTCTTTCTTTTATTGGATAATGTGACGAGACGAGCAAAACCTTCTCCTGATGGTAAGTGCAACGTCTGCCCATAACAACTGCTGTGTCACCCAGAATATTTATGTGTGGCAAAGCACTACGCTCGTCACCCAGAGAAATCAGTTCTTAAGTTTCATATCCTCAGCGATTACCCTAGCTCTCATTGTCCTTCAGACCGAAACACAGTAACGTTTGCACACTACTGCTTCACGGCAGAATAACTGGCCTGGGGTGGTCCCTACCTAGACGTATTCCTGCACAGGAATCTCACCACCAGTAAAAATGCTTATTAATGTCCCACTGCTGAGCACAGGCTTGAGATCTGAGAGGCATAATTACTGAGAGGGTTTAAGAGCCGGAAAATCTCGATATCCTCGAAATATTTTTCCACAAAGCTGCGGGTTTTCTCACGATGTTTTCCTTTACCGCTAGGCGGTGGTAAATCAGCACTTAAATTGCTGGAGAGTTTTAAGCTTATCAGAGTGGCTCGTAGTTCGTCTCAAGCTAAGCACGCTGAACATTTTAAATGAGTCCTTAGAAATATTATTTTTTAAATTATACATTTATTTATTTATTTCTTACAACATATTATAACACCACAACAGTTAAAAAACCAAATCGATGCTATAAGATAAACAAAAGAAGCTTCAAACATTAATGGAAAAAAAATATATGTAAAATATTCAGCAAACTCCGTTTCTACGCATTTGTGAATTTCGACTGACTACAAGAGAAATATATCACAAGAAAAAAGTGCACATTCATTAATTTAATTTCGACTACAAGAAAAAATATCAATATCTTGAGAAATAACATTTAAGTACCTCGCCCGCGACAGGGGGGCGTTCTGAAGCAAGTTAGTTCTGGCGGTGGGCACAAGAAATAATTGGGGACGGCGACGAAAGCACACGCACCCATCAGGCGCGCGCAGCTTCTGCTGTGCTGTGAGCACATCCGGGTGATGTGCTCAGAGCACAGCAGCCACCTGCGAATCACCTTCACACAGATATTTAATGAGCGCGATATCCCTCTTCACACCCAAGCTACTGTATGTATGTGACACATATAAGCATCTACCATCAGATGAGCCGCTTGCTCATTTGCCCCCTCTTAAAAAGTATTCAAATCATGGGCACTCTCCTTGATGTAACGACATTAAATCTATTCCAGAGTTTTTTTAAACTTTACGTGGCTGATATTTTTATTTTCTCTACTATTGATGATTCCCTAGTTGCTGGTTTTCAAACAACGACAACAACTGTATACAATTAGTAACTATCAACTGCGCAAAATATATTATGTGTCACCGGTCTATCCTACCTGCGCCCGATGTAACGCACATGGGAAGGTCGGAGGTAGGCATTTGTTATGGGCAGACGTTGCACTTACCATCAGGTGAACGTTTTGCACGTTTCGTCACTTTATGAAATAAAATTAAAAAAAAATACCGAAGTGTCGGCGACTAATGCATAATACCGAAGTGTCGTAAGAGGCGACTAAGGTATTGTACGAACAGCCTTTATTATTGCAGAAAATGTCATAATATGCGATGCTGTCACTATACTACTCGTGGGCCCGCAATGGGGAGTAAGAACTTTTTGACTCGTACCAAAATGACGGCGAGGTGGTTCGCCAACCGTCACGTCCCGTTTTCCGCGGGGGCGAAAAGTGGGCTATGGGTGTGGTCTCTGCCTAACCCTTTCATAGGAAAAAGCGTGACTGCATGTATGTAATAATGTTTTACTTGATTTCATAATCGTATTATTTTACTATTAAATAAATTAGATTTACTTTGAAAGTCTGATAAATTTAACACATAATCCTTAACGTTTAAAAAAAAACCCCTTGGCTAAGCATTCTCAACAAACAAATTTCACGAAACGGAATATTCATGTCACCAAAAACACAGACCGGTGGCCAGCAGCATCAGTATTGAAGTATTGCAATTACCAATCCGCTTGCAGAGCGCGGTGAAAAAGAAAACCCCCAATTCTTGGAAGAGAATTATGGCATAACAGGGGGCTACTAACAAGCTAATACACAAGAAGACTATATACATCAAAAAACAGGCTAAGTGCGTGTCAAACCACGCACAGTACAGGGGTTCCGGAGTGGTTCTACCTCTTAATTTTTTTCAGAATTTTTCACCGCATAGTTCAATAGTTAGAGGGGGGAGGAGCGCTTTTTACTACTTTAAAAGATCATGTCTCATCAAATATTGGCTCCGTTTTGAATACGGAACCCCAAAAATACTCTGTATTAAAGTTACATATTGATTTTTTACAGGAGAATGCGACGAAACGAGCAAAACGTTCACTTGACGGTAAGTGCAACGTCTGTCTGTAACAAATACTATGTCACCCAGAATATGACTGAATAGCGCACTGCCATCGACACCTTGATACATCAGTTCTCAAGTTGATGCTCTGCAATTACACTAGTTATCAGTGTCCTTCAAACGGAAACAGTAATGTTTACACAATACGCTTGATACCAGAATAAATGGCACTGCGGCGGTAATGACGTAAACGGATTCCTGCATAGGAAACTTACCACCAGTAGAAAAAAGCTGCTAAAAGGTGGCCCCCTTAGGGCAAAACTTATTCGAAGTACGTCCATATTCATAAGTAATCACAATACATTAAATAATATGGACAGTAATAGCAGTTAGAGTGACTCAACCGTAGCTGTACAATAACACTATTATTTTAAAATGAGTCTGCGTAGTTTATAACAGAGACGTCGCCTTTACATTACTCTTCCATAGCCCTAATGGCTAAAATGATAGGCTATTGTTTTAAGTTCTTTTGTTGCTGTAATAAGTTTTAATAAAAAAAAACTACAAACAACATTAATAAAAGTATCTTTTATTCCTATTAGATTATTGTAATGTAATGTAATGTAATGTTTCAGCCTATAAATGTCCCACTGCTGAGCACAGGCCTCCTCTCATTTCTGAGAGGGTTTTGGAGCTAGGAAGTATCCGCCACGCTGCTCCAATACGGGTTGCCGGACTGCACATGTCTTCGAAATATTTTTTATTTCTCAGACCTGCAGGTTTCCTCACGATGTTTTCCTTACCGCCAAGCACGTGGTAAATCAGCACTTACAATTGCAATTAACAATTTTTGTGGTGCCGGCAACGGGAATCGAACCCAGGTCACTCGCGTACTATGAAATTTAAAGCGAGCGCCTAGCCCCTGAGCTACCATGGCTGAAATTAAAATAATAAATATTAAAACAATGAAAACAGTTCAAAAACCACAATTATTTTAGATAAGTCTTGCTTATTAGAGCTTTGGATAATCCCCATACAGTTTCGTGTCCTAAAAGTAGACAAAAGAAAGTGTTGAAAATTTCATACTCGTATCTACAAACAAATCTGCGATGATGATGTCCTACTGGTCGATTCGTCCTATTTCACAACTTCAAAATAGTCTCGGAAGCTAACAACTGCGCAGGAGATATTGTAGTGCCGCAAGTCTGAGCACAAACATGCAGGGACCCACTAGTCACTACCTACTCGCGCTCGCACAATAACAATGTCAGGTGTTATGAGAATCTTACACCACGGCGTAGAGATAACGGCAAATACTTCCAGCTTGAGAGCATGTCCAGCAGGGGACTAGCTTAAAATCAATACATCTTTATGTTTAGTTTAGTTGCAAATGCATTTAACCTGTGTAAATCATCCACTTGAGATTAAGATATCAATAGAAAACTTCCGAGCTTAAACAATTTACTGGTGATAGGTACCACCGCAGTGTCAGTTAATCTACCGTCAAGCAGTAGTGTGCAAACATTACCTACGTTTCGTTCTGAAGGTCACTGATAGCTAGCTTAATAACTGGAAATAAGAGATTTAAGAACTGATGTCGCAGGGTGACGGCCGGAGTGTGGTGCATCATCATCATCATCCATTTCAGCTTATCACTAGTCCACTGTTGAACACAGGCCTCCTCCATAGATTGTAACAAAATTTTGTAGCTCTCATTTTGGGGGGATTTTGCCAGTTGCCACGCTTGGACGGCGGGTTGGCAACCGCAGTTTAATTATTCAGATATACCGGGAAGATGCTGTTGCCCATCTCTGACTTTTACGACACTCACGAGATGAGATGGGGTGGTAGATTGTCTTAAGCCGCCACCGTGTCGTCTACCTACCTCACACATACTCATACACACCCCGTGCATGTATAGTGAGATGCAAATATAAATATTCTGGGTGACAGCGTTTGTTGTGGCAGTATGATCCTTTCATCATTTTCTTCGATAAAAAAATAATGTACTTACAACTATATACAAACTGATAATAAATATTTTCAGTAATGGCTAGCGTAATATTTAAAAATATCGCAGATAAACGAATTTAAGGGTAGACTAAATAAATAGTCTCTTCTACAGTTCGTTTTATAACAACAAATAATTTTCAAATAGAAGGTCTATTGGAAAATTATTTGTTACTTTATATACAAAGTCAACCCGAGCAATTCGTTTAATAGACCGCAAATAGCACTTAAGCATTTAACAAGATTTGTTACTTAATCGAATTACTACATGAAAGGTCAGAATCTAATATTGCTGTATGTATAGAGCTTTTATTGTTTATTGAACAAGAATGTTAATATAATGAGTTCTTATATTTGCGCCAATATAACACATTAAATAAAACTAATTTTACAGATTTTATCGCGTTTAATTTTAAACTATTTGTAACCCGACGTTAAGAGCACTTTACAGCACCTATGATCACGGAGGACTGAGGTGACAGATGTCCTGATGTCATAGTATATCAGGGGTACCTTCAGCTTTTAAATATAATTTTTGGTACGATATATATAGGTTCTTGAATAAGAAATAGGATATAAATAGTTTAAAGTTAAAATCCTTAAAATTTGTTGTTAATAAAACAATGTTCATACATTTGACATTATTAAAATGGAATTAGTGAGTTAAAAATTTTGAACTTTTAGTGTAGTGAGCTTAATAAGTTACTAAGTAGTGGCAGCCAAGGAGAATCTACTAGAACATTTCTCCGTTGGTGTCGTAAAAGTAAATAAAGGGACAGAAATATTAGAAACAAATCGTGACTCCCGAAAGATGGAACTGTAACATCCTATAAATGCTCCACTGCTAAGCACAGGCTTCCTCTCATTTCTGATAGCGTTGCGGACTTAATATGTCTTTGAAAAATGTTTACGTCTCAGTAACTAAAGAACGATTTTAAAAGTGTTACGTCACTAACTCAGGTCACTCGCGAACTATGAAACGCACGGCTTCTTAGACTCCAGACTTAAAATATTCTGACTGGTGACAGGCGTAGGAAGCTACTAACGGCTACTAACTGCTAGTACTGCATTCGCAAATCCATCTACCAAGCGTGTTGACTTAGAGGTCAGACGATCGTGGTAGTACCTTTACTGGTGGTAGGAATCCTACGCAGGAATCCGTCTAGGCAGTTGTGTGCTAACATTGCTGTGTTTCAGTGTAACGGGCACTGAGAGCTAGTGTAATTACTGGGCATATGAGACTTAAGAACTAACGTCGCTGGGGGACGGGCGCAGTGCTTTGCCACACAGAAATATTCTGGGTGACACAGCATTTGTTATGGGCAGACGTTGCACTGACCATCAGGTGAACGTTTTGCCCGACGCGTCAATTTTTTCATAAAACAAACAGATTTCCTGACAACCGGTTGGCTAAATATTCGAATGATTATGATTTGGGCAGTAATATTAATAAAGAATATACCTTTAAATTTTCTATCGATATATGAAATAAATGAATCGGAGATAAATTAGAGGTCGTTTAAGACAATGATTCTTTAGAAGTTTTGATATAGACACATTAATTTTATGCACATATCAGGCCACATTAATTTTAAGTAAATATTTAGTTAATACTTATTTTATATATGCATTAATTTATTTCTTATAAATCATTAATTTCATAAGTATTTATGAGTTTATGTGTTTTTTTTTCATGCTTTAGTTAGCAACTGCCATATACTTTTGACCATGACAAGGGTTGACTGGTAGAGAATGGCACCAGGCATTAAATCCGTTGTAGCCCTTAGCTTAAAGTAAAGTAAGTAAAGTTTCAGCCTATAAATGTCCCACTACTGAGCACAGGCCTCCTCTCATTTCTGAGAGGGTTTTGGAGCTAGGAAGAATCCGTCACGCTGCTCCAATGCGGGTTGGCGGACTTCACATGTCTTCGAAATATTTTTTATTCCTCAGACATGCAGGTTTCCTCACGATGTTTTCCTTCACCGCCGAGCACGTGGTAAATCAGCACTTAAAATTGCAATTAACAATTTTAGTGGTGCCGGCACCGGGAATCGAACCCAGGTCACTCGCTTACTATGAAATTTAAAGCGAGCGCCTAGCCTCTGAGCTACCACGGCCCTTAGCTTAAGGTGTCAAGAATAAAGTTTTTCCTTATGGGATAAAGTGATGTAAAAAGCGAAACGTTCACCTGGTGGTAAGTGTTACCCAGAACTGTATGGCACCACACTGCAGCCCGTCCCGTTGAGACGTCATTCTTAAATCGCATATACCTAGTAATTACACAAGCTATCAGTGCCCTTCAGACCGAAACACAGTAATGTTTGCACTGGCTCTGCGGTAGTGCCTACTCGTACTTAGACTGATTCCTGCATAGGAATCCTACCACCAGTAGTTACTATACGAGCTCAAATAAATTGTACCATACCGTTGATAGAGCGTGTCATGTCACCTTACGTATACTGTCAGCCGGGACGTGTTAAATTTATTGACACGGGTGCAAAGAAGAAAAATGAAGATAAATGGTCCATTAGCCCATTATAATAGACAAAGACTTCGGTTAATGAATGAATTTGAGTTAATAAATATATGCTTTCTTTTTAACCTTACTATTATGATTGATGATATCTTTACAAAATAGGTTAGTTAGGTTAGTCTTCGTCTGCTTGATAAATTCATTCAAAATATGCAATGTCAGTGAATGAGTGTATATAATATACATACGCGGAGTTTGAAAAATCTTTGAAACAATTAAATGTTGTGCTGTAAAATACGTGCACCCATGGTCACTGGGGGACTGAGGTGACAGATGTCCTGATGTCATAGTTAACCCGGAGTACATTCAGCTTTTAATTATTATTTTTAGTCCGATCTACGCAGAAAGAGCTTACTGTGTCTTGAAGCCTTGCAGTGGTATGCTTGGTTTTTGATTTAATTTTATTAATAATCCTATTACTACCGAGAGAAGCATGGGTGCTGTAAAGCGCCCGAAACATCGAGTTATAAATAGTTTAAATAAAACGCGATAAAATCCGTAAAAATAATTTTATTAGAATGAGTAGTATTCGCGTAAATATAAGAATAATTCTTTCGAACATATTTGTCACAATATTTTGTACTAATGTGCCTGCATCAGTCTTTCCATCTATTACAATGTAGCTGTTTTCAAGAGGAGAGAACGGCACATCATAGAATAAGATGAAATGGCTGATTTGTTTACGTTGCCACCATTGGCAGTGCTCAGTAATATAGTGCGTATTTTACAATGTAGTGTAAAATGGAAAAATATGTAGAGAACCTGTTGTGCCAATATATTACCCGAACACGCTTTACCTTCCTTTTATCTGACGTAACACTTAAGCGAGAAGGTGCACTATCAGAAATACGTCAAATTCATACAGTACTAGAATATTCCACATTCTTAAAATTGTTACGAATAGTACGGATGAGCGCTTCGACATGATTTAAGATTTCAGTCTTACGAGTTTATGCACGTCGTATCTCTGTATAAATCAGACTGCGGAATTTCCGGAGCACTAGTAATATTACTAAACTAAGTATTGCAAACTAAGTTGAAACCTTACTTAAAAAAATACTTTACCTATTGTATTTTATTATCTTGTATTTTCACAATTCTGATTCAATGTAATTTAACTTCCTTGGTGATGCCTGATGATGATTTCAAGCGAAACTCTTACAAAACGTGAGAAGGGTATTCGTATATTATTACATATACTTTCAACACTACATAGAGTAATCTATATCCGTCGTACTTATGATTGATTTTAAGTAATACAAATAAGATTATAATAATAAATGAAGTAAATAAGAATACTGGGTAGATCAATCATGATACTGTAATGTATGACAACAATTATAAATAAGTAATTTGATAGTATTACCAACATCATTAATCATTTCAACCTATCGTAGTCCACTGTTGAACATAGGCCTCCTCTATAGATAGTATGAGTTATTGTAATGACTTCTAGGACTGCATAGTATAAACGACTACCAGCCAGACCTAATCTCTCACTACCAACAGGAGTGGGAGTGTAGCGAAGCAGCTAGCGGCGTGGCGACGCGGAACACAGAGCCATCGCCAGTAGCTTCGTTGTTTACCTGGCTCTTTAACGACGAAAAGCCGCTGAACAGCGTACTACACATTCCAAAAAAGAAGTTAAAATTAATAGCGTATACCAGAACGTTACTCTATCCAATATTAAACGTTTCAAAGTATTTATCACAGTTTTTATTGACCATCTGACTCGCATCTGTAATTCTAAACGGACTGTCATTCTAAAAAATCTGTACCATACAGCTGTAGCACTTTAATAGTTTGGCTCGAACGGTAAGAGATTGGACCAGCGTCAAGGTGCAGCATAACGCTAAGTTTCACACAGTTACGGGGAAAAAAAGTAACGTAAAGTAACAGCATATAAATTTCTTACTGCTCAGCACAGGCCTCCTATCATTTCTGAGATGGTGTTGGAGCGGGGAATAGTCCGCCACGCTACTCCAATGCGGGTTGGCGGACTTCACATGTCCTCGAAACATTTCTATTCCTCGGATATGCAGGTTTCCTCACGATGTTTTCCTTCACCGCTGAGCACGTGGTAAATCAGCACTTAAAATTTTGGTGCTGGCACCGGGGATCGAACCCAGGTTACTCGCGTATTATGAAATTAAAGGCGAGCACCCGGCCATTCCTCAGCTACCACTACTTGTCAGTGACGGCGAGAATAAGAGAAATAAAATTTAACAGTAACTGGCTGTGCCCCGCGGTGTCAACCGCGTAAAATAAACCGACCATATAATTTCGCCGTACAGCAGTGATACAAGTCTGCCCTGAGCATTCACAGTTCGGCCCAATTCGGTAATGTTCGGCTATCAGCATGCACATCTTAAAGGCCACAGCATAAATTGTTATAACTTAAAATCTTCCTCGATAAACGGGCTATTTAATGCAAAAATATTTTTTTGATTGGATTACAATTTTGTGAGATTAGCGCTTCAAACATAGCAAACTCTGCTTTATGATAGACTAGCTGATGCCCGCAACTTCGACCGTATGGATATAGGTTTCTTAAACCGTCCCGTGGAAATTATATGATTTTATGTGATAAAAAGCATCTTCGTGACGGACAGACAGACGGACAGAGAGAATTACTTTCGCATTTATAATATTAAGATAGGATTAAGAGACATATATAAAAAGCCAAGAATGAAAATTATAATGATCAAAATGCAAATGGAAGCCGCGCGCATATCCTCTAATTCTACAGTTTTTCAGATTTTACGTAGGAGGCTCAATTTAAAAGTAGCTAAGATTAAGGCTACATTGTTACCTAAAAAGTCCCCTACGTGCCAATGTCAGTGGCCATCGAAATAGACTCTCCCATTTTCTTTATTTGTATAGTTAAGGTATAAGGCTAAGACGTAAAAGAAAGAACAATGAATATTCGAAACTACGTATTAAGATATTAAGAGAAATATTTAAACTGCCAGGAACAAAAATAATGATGACCAGAATGAAAATTCAAGCCGCGCGTAACACGTCCAAGCGCATCCAGCGTGCGCGTCCGCGCGTCCAGCAGCGTCCAAGAACCATGAATATTTCGGAAATAAAAGTTGCTTAGATTGCTCTCTGAAAAGTCCCCTGCTTGCCAATGAAAGTCCCATCAAAATTGATTGAGCCATTTCGGAGATTAACTCGGACACACAAACCGACAGACAGATAAACATTTTAAAAACGCGTGTTTGAGTTTTGGTATCCTGAAATTATTATGTTTTCTTAATCTGATACGTATTGTATTAGTTTAGAAAAAAACTTTTTTTTTAAAGAAGAGGGGGCAAACGAGCAAGCGGCTCACCTGATGTTAAGTGATCGCCACCGCCCATGAACATCCGCAACACCAGGAGAGTAGCGGGTGCGTTGCCGGCCTTTGAGAAAGGAATAGGCTCTTTTCTTGAAGGTCTCTGAGTCATATCGGTCCGGAAAAACCGTTGGTGGCAGCAAGTTCCACAAAGTGGTCGTGCGTGGAAGAAAATTCCTCAAAAAGCGCACAGTGGTGGAATGCCACCCATCGAGGTGATATGGATGGAATTTGGTGCTTTGCCGCGATGTACGATGGTGAAATTCAGCAGCTGGTATGATTCCGAACAATTCCTCGGAACACTCTCTAAAGTATATACGATAAAAAACGCAAAGAGACGCTACGTCTCTTCGCAAGGCCAGTGGATCAAGCAGATCGGAAAGACCCTGGTCGTCGACGATTCGAGCCGCTCTTCGCTGGATGCGGTCAAATGGAAGGAGCTGGCACTGGGGTGCCCCCGCCCAGAGATAAGAAACAATACACCAATACAATACAACATACATTCAGACCATTTGATCAACAACATACAGAGTTTTAAGATATGATATATCATGCATGCATATAGCACTCAACACCCATAGACCATAGACTTAACGACAAATATTTGATATAATTTCGGTGATGATTTTGCAGTTAGCCGTTGTGGCTTACACAGCTTCATCGGATTCGGATAGCTGTGCTTGCTTGACCCAGCCAGGAGGTCTATTGTGTAAGTCTGGTAATTTAGGTATTTTATTTTGTTGCTTGTACCTCATTCATTGGTTAATGGGATCAAATTAATCTGATCTTCGGGATCCTACCTAACAGAGTTACGCAATACCCCAGGTTTGGTTTAACCAACTCCCAACTTACTTTGCCATCTTAATTCATGTCGACAAATATTTGATACACAATTTCGATGGTGTCTTTCCTGTTAACTTTTTTGACTTATACAGCTTTGTCGGATAGGTGCGCTCGCGGGCCAGGTGGAAAATTTGAAGAAATCGTGTCTCTAACACCGCAATTCATAAAAGGTCGCCATTTGCACTGAACTGTACTAAGTTGACATTTCAATCAATCGATACAGAATTCACTGGATGTAGAGATAATAACCTTATCTCTACATCCAGTGAATTGTAAGAAGGAAAAATAAACTTCGTGGATATGAACCGCCACAAAAACAGCAAGCAATTCCTGAATTTTGGAAGAGGCCTTTGTCCAACAGTAGATTCTTAACCAGCTGATGACGACTTATATATATGTATATACGTGAAATGAAAACTTCGTACCACTTTTCAAGTATTTGGCGCACACGCAGGGGTATGAGGTTTAACATTATTAAAGTTTATATAGAGAAGGAGTGCAGAAAAGCGGAAATTATATATATAATATGAGTTACAAGTACATTAAATTCAATAAAATAAGTTAATGAATTTTGACCATTGGCCGACCACTATTAATTATAATATAGTTTAATAATAATGGTTTTTTATCATACTACTAATCGATGCCCGCGACTGCGTCTGCGGGAATTCAGGTTTTTTAATAATTCAATGGGAACTCTTTGATTTTTCGAAATAAAAAGTATCCTATGTCCGTCTCTAGAATGCAAACTATGTCTGTCAAGATTGGCTCAGCCGTCCAAAGGTAACAAACATACAAAGGGACAGAGAGAGTTACTTTCGCATTTATAATATTAGTATGGATTAGTATAAATAGTTAAATATGTTGCTAAATTTAGACGACATTGAGCATTTCATAATTGTGTCTCGTTTTCCGCGAAGCAATAACTTAGATCGGAAATTGAATATATCAAAGTCATGTTTAACTTTACTTCGACTTCCGTTGTTAAACATAAATCAAATTTATAAGTTGAACATCGTGTACAAGTTTTCTATACGTACTTTCTTAACGAAATTAATAAAATACTTTATTCTTCGATTCGAGATATTTCGTTTGTCTAACGGAACAAAAAGGGTTTGATAAAAAAAGAAATTTTACTTTTAAATGTAAAAGACAGCAAGAACATTGAAAAAAATTATAGTCAAACTGTTTCAAGAAGATGCTGCAGCCCATCTTCTGATTTTTATTCGGAGTCAACTTTTACGACACCCACGAGGTGAGATGGGGTGGTAGAATCTCAGGGCAAGAATCCCCGTAGACCGACGACTTCTCTCCCAAAATAGTATGAGAAGGTTTTCCCTACTTCCAGTAATGCCAATGACGGCGCTAAACAACTTTTTCACCATTTTCCAAATTGTATTTCCGATTTACTTCTTTAATCAATTATAGCTAAATTAATACTGATGCAATTACTTTTGAAATATAATATTTATATTATTAATGACTTATTTAGTGCAGATATAAGAACAGTTAACTTCACCTTCTCAACCCCTTTATTTCGATTTTATTGACCCGCCCTCGTATGTTATGTCCACTTGGCCGATTTTTGGCCAAGGCGACAACTACCGGTTACTGTCGGAAGCTATCTACTATGTGGGAGTACTTACTGGTGAAATGATGCCTATGCAGCGAATCCGTCAAAGTAGAAACCACCCCGGGGCCAGTTATTCTGTCCTAAAGTAGTACTGTGCAAACATTACTGTGTTTCTATGATCTGAAGAGTACTGAGAGTTAGTGTAATAGGGCATATGAGACTTAAGAAAAAGGCAGAGTGAATGGGCTCAGTGTGGTGCCACACAGAAACATACACAAAAAGTGACAGAGCATCTGTTATGGGCAGGCGTTGTACTTACCATCAGCTGAAAGTTTTGCTCGTCTCGTCACTTTATCCAATAAAAAGATATTATAGCGCCACAAATGTATGCGCAGCTTTTAGTTGTCCTAACCTAGCCCCGCTCGTCACAAAGCTCATGCGATAACATCGGAGCAAAGCTAGGGTTCAGTGTCAAAGACACAGAACGACACTACATTAAAATTTATAGCTTATAAAGTAAGTTCTTTCAAAACATTTCAATTTTCAACAGCCGAGTCATGATTTATGTTTATTTATACATTAGCAATTTGTGTTACCGCAGTCTCTGAGCACCGCGATTATTATATGGAAATTTTGTATTTTCTTGTTAATTATTATCATTTTCAAAGCAAACAATTTTAATTGTGGTAGTTACTTTATGAATGAGTTATGCTTACTTTCTAAAAAAATATGCTCATATTTACCACAATAATTTATACAACGTTGTTCCAGCGTGGTTCATCGCCAATTAGGGGATCTCGAACTTATTTTTGTTCCAAATAAAGAAGATCATTAATGTAAACCAAGAACAGAAATAATTTTTATTTTTCATCTACATCATCATCATTTCAGCCTATCACTAGTCTACTGCTAAACATCGACCTCCCCCATAGATTGCCACAAAAGTTTGTAGCTCTCATTTGGGAGGGATTTTGTCATAGTTGCCACGCCTAGCAGACGGATTGGCAACCGCAGTTTATTCAGTTGTTCCAGGAAGATTCTGCTGTTTATTATTCAACGTAACTTAAATTATTAAACAATTTTTTTTAAATCTGGAGACGAACATAGGATACTTTTCATTTTGAAAAATAAAGAGTTCCATTCTATTTTCTAAAAATCTAAATCCACGCGGGTGCAGTCGTGGGATTTAGCTATATAATATTATTATAGTGAAAGTAACTCTCCCTGTCCATCTGTCTGTTTGTTACCTTTTCACAGTTCAACCGTTAAACCGATCTTGACGAAATTCGACACAGGGATAGCTTGCGTCCTGAAGACAGACATAGGATACTTTATATTCCGGAAAATTAAATAGTTCCGACTATTTACATAAAAATTTACAAACTATAGAGTCATACACAATCGAAGCACGCTCCATGACAAAAAAAAATGTAAATAATTCATAGGAACAGACGAAGGAAATTAAGTTAAACAATAAGTTGAGAAATCAATTTAATATTACTATAACGATAATCCTAAAACATGAAATGAACAATATAACGATTTCTGAATTCACTGAGACACAAAAACTTGAATCAAACTTTTCATTGTTCTTGATATTAATGATTTAATGCGCGTAAAATTCGACTTCAGAATCTTTTGTGAGTGAGCGCTTTGTGCATTAATCCCTTTTCTTTTTTTAAATCCGATTTCTTTCATTTAAGCTTATTTGTGTAACAATAAGACTTGCATACTCTGGTAACCGAATAGCTACTAAAATTTTAAATTAAAAAAGTTAGTTTTCTTTTCAGTACTTAAAAGACATCACCCAGCAGACTTTTACATGATATAACATGACGACCGCGTGGCTCAGTGGTCAGAGTACCTGACTTATAAGCCGCGGGTCCTGGGTTCGAATCCCAGCCGGAGCCAACATTTGTGCTAAAACATAAATTGTTGGTTTTCGGGTCTGGTTGTGTTGTGATTGTCCCCGTGTTTCTGACACTGCATCCTTGCCTACCTCCGATCTTATCGCATTAGCGTTACATCGGGCGCGGGTAGGTTGGGACGAGTGAGTGGCCTCTGTGTTTGCGCGTACACTTGTGGCACATGTAATATCTCCTGCGCAGTTGATGGCTCTCGACAGTAGTCGGAAGTTGTCGCCGTGGTCGAAATCGGCTAGGAGAACTTCATCACATGATATAAACAAAAAAAACAGTCAACTAGAATCTATAAATTAGCTTTCGAATGATAATTCGTTAGTACAAAGGATCGTTAACCTTGACCTTTTCTTTATTATAACCGACTTCAAAAAAGGTTTTTAAATAAAAATGTCAAGATTTGAGTACTCCGAGTTTTACACCAAAACTATTTGCCGTGATTAAACCATGGTGTCGTTCGCATGATAGAGTCACGCTGCTCAGCTGGCAGAAATTGATTGAAGTCAAATTGCTAAAAGATAGAATACTGACGTTGGACTAAACAGATCAATGTAGACAGGAATTAGTTATATATCATTCACACATACACATTCCCACCTTTAGGGGTATTATATTCGCCAATGAAAACGGTAGCTACCCGCCAGATCGAATGGTCTGATCTGGGGAGGACGTCCCCTCCTACTAGTAATATTTAGATGTTGTATATATAGTTCGCATCTCAGAAAACTTTCATAGCGCGATTATGGACGTATGCAAATATTTCTTGAGCTTCTCATGTGGCGACAAAGATGTCGCATCACTCCCCCGCTGAGACTGGAAGTCGTAGTTTTAGCGTGGAGAGCTTGAGACGTCAGGCGATGAGGTGCAGTCTGGCTTTGTGGTGAACCTGTGTCCAGGTCTTCAGTGCGTCGAGACGTATGGAGACAAGTGTTGATGCCGCTGGAGTCAGCCTGAGGAGAAGGGGCCGCCGTTGATCCTCAGTGGCTGAGAGACTAGTAAGCACTCGTTGTGCCGACAGTAGTCTGGTGCTGTCACTGCGGTGGCTGCCGATGAACGTTATTGCTGTGGTTCGGAAAAGCTGGCTGCTGGACTTTCATAACGGGGTCACCATTTTAGCGTTGCGTATGATCACGTCGGGGTCATCATTTTGGGTATTAGATTGCCAATGAAAAGGGTAGCTACCCGCCAGATCGAATGGTCTGATCTGGGGAGGACGTCTCCTCCTACTAGTAATATGACCTATTTCCATATAAGGAGTAAGCAGAGATCAACCCCGTAGCCCATATCTCACCCCCGCGGGAAACGAGACGTGACGAGTGACGAACCACGTCACCGCCATTTTATTAAGAATAAATGAAATTCCACCACCAGCTTCTACCTGTAACATATCGGCCAGTTACGGACAGTAGCAATTTCTTTTAAAAACATACTTCAGTACTAGTTTAATACATTCTTGCTGGCCCTTCGCCTTACACTGGCTGGGCTACAGTTGTTGTGCCTTTTCCAGTACGTGACGTAATGAATTTTATTTCTGAATTACATTTTAGTATGAAACTTTGTATATATTAAATATACATAGTATATGGTATGTAATAAATATTGATTAATGATCTATCACAAAGAGTGACGGAGTCGCCACAGCGCTACACATCGGATCCAGGTTTTGTGATAGTAAACCTACACATTTTGTGGATATGAGTTATTTTCATCCACAAATCTGGAATTTGTTAATAACGTGACTACAACGCTTTGTATATGAACACCACCACCATAGGTCCCGCCCTTGACCTCAATCGGTCAGGTCGTCCAGACTAAAAGACGCACCAACGATTATATATATAAAGATTATTTGTATATGTCACACAATTATGGGTAATATTCTCAAAGTTTTTAATGTTTTTATTTAATAGAGCTTAACAGAAAAACCTCTAGAAACTGTACATTGTTCTATACTAAAATACGATCAGTCCAAGGGGTCCTCGCCCGGTGAACTTTCTAAAGAACTGTATCTTGTTACTGCTGACGAAGTGGCTGGCCCTCTTCTCGATCATAGATTAAGTACAACTACCATTGAGAGACCAGACAAAACAAGTATTATAAAGCAGAAAGCACGTAGAAATTCTGCACTTCAACTTCTAATTTCATATTTGAGTAATAGAACGCAGACAGTAGTTATCAATAGCAGGAGTTCTTCCGGATCAGCAGTATCTATGGGTGTCCCGCAGGGTTCGATTCTCGGCCCATTTCTATTTCTTATTTACATTAATGACTTACCTTACCTAGTAGGGGACAACCATGATATAGTGTTATTTGCTGATGATACATCTTTGATTTTTAAGATAAAACGTCAACTTTTACTATATGACGAGGTGAATAATGCTATTTCAAAATTAGTACATTGGTTTAACGTTAATAATTTGCTTTTAAACGGCAATAAAACAAAATGTATTAAATTCACAACACCAAATGTTAAACAATTAGATGTAAATGTGCTTGTGAATGGGGAAGAGTTTAGCCTTGTGGATACTGCTGTCTTTCTTGGAATAACTCTTGACGCAAAACTTCAATGGAGCCCCCATATATCTAAAATAGCAAGTAGACTTAGCTCTGCAGCTTATGCTGTAAAAAAAATTAGGAATTTGACTAACGTTGAAACTGCTAGATTGGTTTATTTTAGTTATTTTCATAGCATAATGTCTTATGGTATTTTGCTATGGGGAAATGCAACTGATGTTGAAGTGATTTTTGTTTTGCAACAGAGGGCCGTAAGAGCTATTTATAATCTTGGCTCTAAAGTGTCTCTTAGGGATAAATTTAAAGAAATTAATATCTTAACCTTGGCCTCTCAATATATATTTGAAAACGTTTTGTATGTACACAAGAACATAAACCAGTTCACTAAAAAAAGTGATGTTCATAATGTGAATACCAGGAACAAGCACAAATTAATTATGCCAGTTACCCGACTTCACAGAGTCAGTAACTCTTTTATGGGGCAATGTATACGTTTTTACAACAAAATCCCAGAAAGTGCTAAAAGTCTTTCAATAAAAAAGTTTAAATTTTATATTAAACAAAGACTTCATAAAAAGGGTTATTATAATATTAAAGAATACATAGATGATGATAACCCCTGGGAATGAGGTGATCGCCGCCAAGCCATTTCTACATCTTTATAATACTGCTGTTATTGTACATTATTTTAAAAACGACTAAAAAAAAAAAGTCCGCTGGGTTTCTTACTGGTTCTTCCCAGGACAGAGGCATTTTTGCGAACCAGTGTAGTTTAATAAAAGAAAAAAAATGACTTTCAATAAGTATTATGTAAATAATCTATATTGAATAAAAATTTATTCTATTCTATTCTATAACCCTCATAGAGTTCCTACTTCCTCATAATAATTATAATTATTACATTTTAAAAACTATAAATATTTCATGGTTGCTTATAATACAATAATTTAATAAAACTACTTTTACGGATTTTATAACGTTTAATTTTTAAACATTTTATAACCCGACGTTTCGAGTACTTTACAGCACTCATAGTCACGGGGGGACTGAGGTGACAGATGTCCCGATGTCATAGTTAATCCGGGGTACCTTCAGCTTTTAATTATTATTTTTGGTCCGCAAAATGACTTTACAGTGTCTTCAATTCTTGCGGTGGTATCGTTGGTTTTCGATTTCATTTTGTTAATTATAGGATCCCAAGCCGGTGGTAACACCCAACCATCTTCTCTTTTGAAATTAGGATGTTTTTTAATTTCAATAGGCTCGGGAATCATCCTTGGTAGAAATCGGTGTTCTTTTGCAAGGATTTGAGGTCTATCGAATCTGATGTAATGGTTGGGGTGATCTAGGACAGGGTCACATACTGCAGACTTCCTAGAGAGTCGATGCTTCACGTGAGCAATGTGTTAAAGTCCGTAAAAGTAGTTTTATTAAATGTGTAATATTAGCGTGAATATAAGAAATCATTAAATGAAATAATTGTTCATTACAATTAAATTAGAAATTAAATCTAGAATTTTATTTTTAGTTTAATAGGTATATAATTTTAATAAATTACTAACTGATTTATAGTATCGGTTAAGTCGCATTTAATAAATAAATTACTCATCGTTTCTTTGCAAATTAAACGTTTCTACCTACACGAATGATATTAAATAACAGAGAATACATAAAGCTGCGAAACAATAATTTCAATATACACTTTGAAAACCAGGTGAGTAGACGATCGATAGTCAATAATGCAGCGACAGGCAATTACTATGATAGCGTGCCGCATCCACTAGCGACCGGGAAATACGATCCTGTGCAAATATAATTACAACGTGAATACGTCGTCTGGTCTATTTTACTTTTTATGCGATGCTTAAAACTGCATATTTTGTTTTTGATTCACAAGGCAATCAATTGAGTTAGCGTCTGCTTTCCCAGTCGAGTACGATGTGGAACTATTGAAGGTGTAAACAAACGCATAACAAATAAAAGTCGAATATACTAACCATTACTGAAAACATCGACTCGTTAATACTTCAAAATAGAGGTTCAATATTTAGAAAAAAAAATGTGGCCGCCACAAGAACCGCCGCCGCCGAACGGCCGCCAGTTGTGAATCATCAAAGTTGATGGTTATTGAAGGAATTTATGATTAAAAGATTAAATACAAATATAGGAGTAAAATAAAAATATTTTGCGTCTTGCGTTGTTCAATAAAATTCACTAATCGTGTTGCCAAATTATGCCACAAAATTATTATTTTAACCAATGAGAAAAAAGGCGAGGTAATGTATTGAAAACAGTGACATATATTGATCTCGTATTGAACTAGTTAATCACTTCGTTAATCTTTTTTTTTAAAGTCCAAACGAGTGTTACGTCTGCCCACAGCAAATGCTGTGTCACCCAGAACATTTCTATGTGGCACCACACTGCGTCCGTCACCCTGAGACATGAGTTCTTAAGTCTTGCACATTACTGCTTCACGGCGGAATATCTGGGCCCGGGGTGGTACCTACCTAGATGGATTCCTACATAGAAATTCTACCACCAACAAGTGAATGTTCAGTTCCAACTATGTAGAGTTACCTTTTTGATGCTGAAATGTAATTTAAAAATCTAATGTAAATTAAAAATATGTTATAGCCCTGTGATTTCCTCAAAATTACGATGGTTATAATTATTCATGAATTTAACGTTATACATTACAAGTCCTGTTAGCATAGTTTCGCTCATATTTGAAAACTAAACTAAACAGGTTGAGCTAAAAATTATGTACGGATTATTATTATTATTAATATGGAAATCAATACTAATATTATAAATGCGAAAGTTACTCTCTCGGTCCCACTGCCTGTTTTAACAAACCACCGCACAAGACTCTCCACACAACGCAATAATGAAGTATCGATTCACAGCGCTTTGTTGTATTTATATTACAACATCCATACTAATATTCTAAATGCGAAAGTAACTCTCTCTGTCCCTCTGTCTGTTTGTTACCTTTTCGCGGTTCAATCGCTGAACTGATCTTGGCGAAAGTTGGCACAAAGAAAGCTTGCAACCTGGAGATGGACATATGCTTTTGAGTCCGAAAAATAAAATCACTAAATCACTGAGGTGACGGTATCCATCAGTCATTTTGTCCGCGGGTGTCATAAGAGTCGACTTTAGGTAATTTGTTATCAATATGTTAATACATGAAGATAATACTTTGTACCCGTTCTAAGCATATTCCGCACACGAAGGAGTGTGAGAATTGGCATATTTAAAGGTTGTAATGTAGAAGAAGCGAGAAAGCTATAATTCATATATAATATCTGTTACAAATACATTAAATAAAATAAAATAAAACATTCATTATTAACGTTCATACTGCCAATGTAAAACACATAATACTGTTCAAATGCGCGACTGGCACAGAGTAGATATTGTCGCTGTAGAATTTTAAAATGTTGCCAATAAACAGAAAGGCGTAAGACAGGACGATGTCGTATCCCCAGAAGCCCTTCAACGCTATACTGGAAGATGTCTCCGAGCTACTAAATTGGGAAAGATACAGTAATAACGTCATTGGCGAACACTGAAGGATCTTACCACTATGCTCAATGATATGCTGATGATATATTATCAAAAGTGTCTCCCAACGGGTAGGTCTTAACATGGACATGGACAAGACGAAGATCATATCCAACGTTCATGTCACACCTATACCGTTGTTGTTGGGAACACTACGCTCGAAGTTGTCGAGGACAATGTGTACCTGGGACAGATTGCCCGACAAGGTAAGTCCAACTTCGACCAAGAGGTCAATCGACGGATCCTACTTGACTGGACAGCGTTCGGGAAACTACTTTTGAAATCCTTGCCGGTTGACTTTAGAGAAGAACTAAATAGGGTCTCTTACAAATAGTTGCTTCGTGAGCACTAATTTAAAACATCCATTCTGTCTTAAGAACCTTACTTACCAGCTTTTATTTGATACTAGTTGACACCCGCGACTTCGTGCGCGTGGAAAAATGTACTTTAAATATCCCGTGGGAACTATTTGATTACGATGTCCGTTCTCAATATGCAAGCTATATCTATGCCAAGTTTCGTCAAGATCGGTTCAGCGGTTGAACCGTGAAAATGTAACAAACAGACAGAGGGACAGAGGGAGTTACTTTCGCATTTATAATATTAGTATGGGTATGAACTGTACATTTCCGTCACAGCACACGAATCGGTCTTACCCCCAGGGCGCGCCAATAGATGTTTCACATCAAAAACTGAGGAAAGGCAATACATATGAAACGGTTACAGGATATACGACATTACGGAAAGAAATGGGAAGAAATTTACAGGTTTTCTCTGCCGTTAAGGGAAAAATTCCTTTCATGATTTTAAGTACGATTTTGGTCCATTGTTCACATTCCCTAGTAATACTGAAAAATAAATATCGGTTACGGAAATTGTACCCGCTCCATTTAAAAAATGTATAAGGCTTAACGCATTTGATGACTTATTTACAGGTAGATACGAGTAAATCACAAAATTGGTATGGCTTAAGTGTCTCGACTTTAGTAATAATGTATTCTTCAGAAATATGATTAAAAAGTTCTTAATACAAAATAATAAATTATCACACGT
Organism: Luehdorfia chinensis; assembly: GCA_019845155.1. Lineage (NCBI taxonomy): Eukaryota > Metazoa > Arthropoda > Insecta > Lepidoptera > Papilionidae > Luehdorfia > Luehdorfia chinensis. The sequence goes on from JAHVAK010000028.1 coordinate 231,657, forward strand.
TTCACCAATCGTGGTACACGGTTTTTTTATAATAATCTCAATTCATTTTAGATTTAAAGACATAATAAGTAATTGGTATTCCTATATCAAAATATCTATACAAATAAATAAAATTGAATTGTCTGTTTGTAATTACAAAATAACAACTTTTATTCAATGCTTATGAAAGTATACATACATACATACATAAGATCACGATTGTATCCCATAAGGGGTAGTCAGAGACTGGACACTCACTGCCAAAACAGATGACCGCCACAATCCACGTTTCACCAAAACAATATAATGCACTTGGTGTGATAGGTGGTGAGCCCATCGCCACCATGCGCTGTTGGGTGCACAGTGCAGTTTAATTCCTTATAAAGAAAGTATATACGCTATTTATAACAAAAAACATTTTATAATTTTTTTGACTGTCTGTTTATCTGTTTGTTATGGCTAATCTTGATTTTGACGGGATTTTCACTGTCAGATAGCTGATATTATAGCGAATAAATTTATGAATGCTACTTTTATTTTAGAGAAATAATTAGAGTTCCGCCCAAGAAATTCGAAACCCCAAAATCCTATTCAAATAGGGAAGTACATAAGTATATCATCGATCGGGTTCGTCTTTTTTATGCGGGTGAAACCGCGGGGCACAGCTAGTCATTAACAAACAAGCATATTGAGTAATTAATCAATCTGTCTCCGTATTTAGTAAGGTTATAACTACATTTTTTTTTCGGGCTGAAATACTAACTCGTTTTTGTTTTCATTTTCACCATACTATTTTTATAAGAGCAAACCTGTAATTGGCTACCAGTTTTTCTAGTTTTTAAGTATCTATGTTGTGTTATCTAGCTGTTGGTTTCCCATGTAAATAAAATAAAGTAGAATCTTTTCGAATTTACCTAGGAATAGTTAAAAATAAATGTCCTTTATTTTTAAAATTACGTTTACCGAACAGATTTTTTTTAATAGCCGCTATAATAAATCACTCCTTTATGGATTATAATCGAAATGCCTTATTTCTTTTAGTATTTTATTAGACACTATATGATGATTTTTGAATACAGATTAGTTTTTGAATTAAACATAATGGTTTTCTCGAAATCTCTTATATTGTAATTTAAGCTTTCTGATTATTTACGGAAAATTAGATGTTCTCGACATTCCTTCAATGCGTAGAGCTATTAAGTGAACTACTCGTGCTAGCAGATCGTGCGGTTTCAACTAAAATGTATCGGCTTTCCTCCAATCAATCGCTCCATTAAACAACTCAAATTTTTGACTGGGCCAAATTTAATTGGAATATTTGAATTCTATGATTTATTTTAATTGTGATTGTAAAATATTGAGACTAAATTATGTACGATTTGGTTGAGTTATCATAAGTTTTGGCGTTGTACATTCTTGAAGAATCATAGATCATCTGATTCCAAAGATGAATAATTAGCTACTTCAAAGTCTTTCTTATTATAATCAAAATAATGTACAGCGAAAAATATCAACAAACTTTTTAAAGAATAGACCCCACTCCTCGCATCTCTGAAGTGTTGATACTTGTTTTAAGTCCCATTGTTATTTTAATATAGAAAAAATAACTAATATTGCAATAATTAGTAAATAATACAAGGCTTGCAAATATTACCTAAATATTATTACTTATACATAATGGTATCTGTATTTTGAAACACAACAACATACAGTAGCCTTCTAAGCTGTAAGTAATGTTTATTTCTCACTAAAAACATAAATAGTGTTTGGCAAACGCCTTTGGTACTCACTCCCAATGTATTGTGCTCGAATACGAAATAGACATTATCTTGCGCTCTATTCGTAAGATGTTGGAGATCTTTGTAAACTGGACTTTTAATTATATGTACTCAACCGGCCCGGAAACACCATTAAAGTTGACCCTTGCAGAAACTTTGCGTAGTTGCCTCGAAATTCTTAATGTAGGGGAAGAGGCTAAAATTAGGCATATCGTTTTAAGATTCGTAATAAAGGGTCGCCATGTTCAGCGTTTCTGCTATTATACAGGATGTGCTACCTGAGCGTAAATTATCTACCAGCGACGCTTATTTAACGATTCAAGGGTGCATATCTGTTGCCTAGGTCGCGGTTAGAACACGATGAGGGGAAATTTAGACATTTAAAGCGGTTCGGGTTCAGTAACCGGAGTGTTGTATATGTTAGAGGCATACTACTAGTTACAGGCTGTAAATCATTGAATGCTCGACCGGGGAGAAAACCTCCTTCTTACACACCAGCCTTATATTTCTTCTACAAGTCCCAGCGTGACGAAGAAGTGTAAGGCTGCTATGTTTCTTAAAATGATAATAATAAAATCGGAGACCAATTAGGTACTGATAAAGAAACATTCTATTATAGTCCTACAGAATGACAACACACCTTCATCTATCGATTACGTATCAAGGACGGCGAAACCAGTGACCATAAACGGTCCGATTAACTTTATCCCGGTCTCTTAAAAAATTAAGAAACTGCCTATAAATGTCTCAGTGCTGAGCTCAGGCACAGGAATACCGATGTTTTACAATGTTTTCTTTCATCGCTAAGCACGTGGTAAATTAGCACAAAAAATTGCAGAACAATTTTAACTTAGATCACGTCACTCAGCCAACGTCTTCCCATAACAAGTGTTGTGTCACCCAGGACATTTCTGTGTGGCACCACACTCCGGCCGTCCCCCTAAAATGTCACTTCATAAGTCTAATATGCCCAGTAATTACACTGGCTCTAAGTGCCCTTCAAACCGTTACACGATACTGTTTGCACAATACTGCTACACGGCAGAATAACCGGTCCTGCGGTGATTCCTACCTAGGCGGATTCCTGCAAAGGAATCTTACAACCAGTAAAAACTATGGACTAAGCTGCGCTAGCTGGGCAAGAGAGCGGGATTCATGGTGTGTGTAAACTGGTGCTAAATTGACCAATCCGGCTGCTTACCTGCGCAACATTACACGCTAATAAAAACGATGAAAATGATGTTTATGATGATAATGATTCGTATTAAAAATGAATTACCGTGTTGTAAAAGAGAAAATAACTCAATTATAATAGAAAATGCTACTTTTAACAAAATAATAGATACTTTTAATTACAGTATGATATTCAAATAACCTGTGAGAGCATCTGAAAATATTATAAGATCTTTTTTACAATAATCTATAAAAACTTAAATCACCTTAATAGTATTTATAACAAAACATGTTGAACGACGACCGATAATTAGAAGCCCCAGATAAATGAAAATCAAGTCCTGTTTTGTCGTTAATTAAAAAGTATAAAAGCCCTTCATTAGGATGGAGATGAAAAAACTTAAAAAGTGAAGTTATTCAAGTACCAGATCTCAAACAATAGGAGAGAACTCTCTCTGTTGTTTGAGGTTATCCTAGGATTGGACTGAAATGCAAAATTACGACCTCGGAAAAAGGTAACGTTTTCTATCTGCCTAAGTACATATATAACTGCATCATATATCACTGCTCTCACTGCTGCTCACCAGGTACATCAAGTCATTGAGGTCCAAGCGTGTTTTTGTTTAGTTTAATTTAACTACTTTTTTATATTAATTACACAGTGGTAGCTCAATAGCTGTCAAGCGTGTGATGGCGGCTTATGAGAATCTACCACTCCATCTCATCCCGTGGGTGTCGTAAAAGTTGATAGAGGTAATATTAAAGCCAGAAGATTGGCAGCAGAACCTTCTTGGAATATGTGAATATATAGGCTGCGGTTGCCAACGCGTGGTAGCTCAGGGGCCAGGTGCGAGTAACCTCTAAAATTGTTCTCTACAATTTTAAGTGCTGATTTATCGCGTTCTTAGCGGAGAAGGAAAACATCGTGAGGAAACCTGCATGACCGAGGAATAGAAATATTTCGAGCACATGTGAAGTCCGCCAACCCGCATTGGAGCAGCGTGGCGGATTCATCCTAGCTCCAAAAACCCTCTCAGAAATGAGAGGAGGCCTGTGCTCAGCAGTGGGACATTTATAGGCTGAAACTATACTATACTATGCCAACGCGTCTGCCCAGTATGGCAACATCCCCTTAAATTAAAGCTACATACTTTTGTGGCAATCTATGGAAGAGGCCTATGTTTAGCAGTGGGCTAGTAATAGGATGAAATGACGATGATGGTGAGCTCATAGTACGTACATGCGTTCAATCTCCGGTGCCGACATCCCTAAATTTGTTCTGCAATTTTAGTGCTGATAACTACTTGCTTGGCGGTGAAGGAAAATATCATGAGGAAACCTGCTGAGGAATATAAATATTTCGAAGACATGTAAAGTCCGCCGATTTGCATTGGAGCAGCGTGGCGGACTCTTAATTTAATTTCTTACTTAATTGTTGTTAAAAAACATTTATCCTAGGATGAACAAGCTAGATTGCATTTTCCTTTTACATTATTTAAACAGACTTACCACTAAAATGAACAATAATATCCCTAATGATTTCTTATATTTACGCGAACACTACACATTTTAATGAAACTAATTTTACGGATTTTATCGCGTTTAATTTTACTATTTATAACTCGACGTTTCGAGTGCTTTACAGCACCCATGGTCACGGGGGGACTGAGGTGACAGATGTCCTGATATCATTGTTAACCCGGCGTATCTTCAGCTTTTATAGCTTTTAATACCATACCACTGAATGACTTCAAGACACAGTTAGCTCTTTCTGCGTAGATCAGATCAAAAATAATAATTAAAAGCTAAAGATACTCTGGGTTAACTATGACATCAGGACATCTGTCAGTCCCCCCATGACCATGGGTGCTGTAAAGCACTCGAAACGTCGCGTTATAAATAGTAAAATTAAACGTGATAAAATCCGTAAAATTAATTTCATTTAAATAATATCCCTGTATCATTTAGAAAAAGAGACATTATTGTTAACTCTAACAGCAAACTTTACAACAACTTACGTGTAATATAACATTTTCCTGTTTAATTTGCGAGATTATTATACATTGTCGCTATGGGAATGATCCGCTTCACGCTCCGGAAGACTCGAATTCATTCATACATGAATACACATACTCGTATTTACAGACAATTGAAAAGGTAAACCTTTCGAAATGTAATTATAAAACTACGTCTTAAGTCACAAGATTAGTTGTTTTTTCCGTGGGAATTTATGTATAATATAAAATGTAGAATAATATTTTTGACAAGTTTGAAAGATTTTTTATTGATTCTATTAACTAAAAAAATACTTTTTTATAGTTTGTTGTTAACAAAGTTTCCTCAACGCAAAATGCAAATAACCCAAAAGATATTATTTCATTTATTAGGTCCTATTCATATTAGATGTATGTACAAATGTGGAGCAGACATCGTAATAAATGTCTAAATCTATGTTTTAATAGTTTATTCGAAAAGCAATATCTTCTCGGTCAACTGAATAATGCTTGTTCAGTTTGTGTTCGGGTACAGAAAAGGGCTTAACAAATTGTATCTCGGTTCGCCGCTTACAAATAGAAACATACTTCAGTAATATATATTGATTGTTTTTTACATAAGTTTACATACATACATACAGTCACGGCTTTTGCCTATATGGAGTAGGCGGAGACCACATCCGTAGCCCAATTTCCGCTGCCGGGGGAAACAAGACGTGACGGGTGGCGAACCATGTCGTCGCCATTTTGGTTCGAGTCCAAAAATTCTTACTCCCCATTACGTTCCCACGAGCAGTATAGTGACAGAATTGCATATTATGGTATTATTCTGCACGAATAAAGGCTATTCGTACAATACCTTAGTCGCCTCTTACGACACCTTGCTAGGAAAGAGGTGCTATTCTAATCTGTCGGACATCTACAAACTAAAGCCATATAATGTATATGGCTTAAGTTTTATACTATCATTAATATCTCAATGTCTTAAAACCAAAGTCTTAAAGCAGTGCGTGTTGCCAGTTCATGACGGAACTGAGTGCCGAGACGAGGTCCTTCTCTGCAGGCCGCATGAGAAAGCTCAAGGTCGCACAGCGATGTACGGAAAGAGCTTTGCTCGGTGTTTGTTTGCGAGATAAAATCCATTATAATGGTCTGCAGCAAAACTAGAGCAACTTATGTAGCCCTAAGGGGCACCAATGAGCCAGCCGTTGAACTGATACCCATTAGGGAAGAAAGGTTCTCTATTGGCAACATCTTACCGGCAAACACAGTGCAGGATTTCCTCCCACTAGATAGAGCTACTACCTGAACGGTTTTGCGGGAAGTCGATAGATGTAGGTGGCACAGGACCGTGGTTTTTTTTTATTGGAAAGTGACGAGACGAGCTAAACGTTCACCAGATGTTAAGTGCAACAGTCCGCCTATAACAAGTGATGTGTCACCTCAGAACATTTATGTGTGGCACCTACACTGCGCCCGTCTCCCTGAGACATCAGTATTAGTCTCATATGCCCAGTAATTACGCTAGCACACAGTGCTCTTCAGACGGTAACACAGTAATGTTTGCAAACTACTGCTTCCCGGCAGAACAACTGGCCCGAGGGTGGTATCTATCTAGACGGATTCCTTCAAAGGAATCCTACCACCGGCAGAAACAATTTATGTATTGTGACAATCTATGAAGGAGGCTTATCTCTAGCAATGAACTTAGCTTATCTTTATACGACTAAAGTTTATACTAAGAATCTCAAAGAAAACAAAATTGTTTATTGAGGTATTGTTAGCGAACTTTTCCCAATCATCCGTAATAATTTCTACGAAAAATTTCAGTACACACTTTTGTCATTTCTTCCGTGAAATTCTGTCTTGTCGTTGACGCAAGACACTTTTCCTGTAAGATCAAAGAATACAATATCGACAAACGTCTTTGTAACTTAATAAAATAGATTGTTATAAATCTAATTTAAAATGTTTATTTCGTCGTTATTAATCTTAAGCTTTGCAATAAATTATATGCTACCTCTTTACTCTCTAGTGGCTATATATATATATTAGTATTTATATACTAAAATATAAAATAAAGGAGTAATAAAAAATAAAACAGTAAATACAAATAAGTTACATAAAATTTTATCGATGCCAGCTACTTGAAACATAGTCTGTAATCTCTGCGAGAAAAAGTCGGTTACGATGATCTCCATAGCGGAACTAGAGTCACCGATGGACCGAGTATCAACAATGGGCCGGCTTTCTAGCTCCTTGAACCGATAACCGTTAGTGAAAAAAGATTCTCTAGTAACAACCTCGTGTAGGCAAACGCAGTGTACGCCCCTGCTAGATAAAGCGACAACCTGCACGGTTTTTCGGAGGTCGAAAAATGTAGGTGGCTCAGAACCGTGTTGGGAGTGGACTTATGATACACTTTTTTTATAGGAGAGGGGGCAAACGAGCAAGTGGCTCACCTGATAGTAAATGATCACCACCGCCCATGAACATCCGCAATACCAGAGGAATCGCGGGTGCGTTGCCGGCCTTTGCGGGAAGAACAGGCTCTTTTCTTAAAGGTCCCTAAGTCGTATCGGTCCGAAAAAACCGCCGGCGGCAGCCGATTCCATAAAATGGTCGGGCGTGGCAGAAATTTCCGCGAAAAACGCAGTGCGATGGAAATGCCAACCATCCAGGTGCAAAGTGCGATTGTGAAAACCAGTGGTTGGAATTATTCCGAACAATTCCTCGGAGCACTCCTCGTAGTAAATTCTTTAAAAATGCAAAGAGATGCAACTGCAACTTCTCTTCGCAGGGCCAGTGTATCAAGCCGATCGGAAAGAACCTGGTCATCGGCGATTCGAGCCGCTCTTCGTTGAATACGGTCAAAAGGAAGAAGCTGGCCCTGGGGTGCCCCCGCCCAAAGATAGGTAGCGGTAGAAAAAGGTCGATCAACTATGGTCGCAATATCTAAAATATTTGCTCTACAGTGATTATGAAATATACATATATTTTTTATTGCATAAAGTGACGAAACAAGCAAAACGTTCACCTGGTGGTAAGTGCAACGCCCGCCCACAAGAAATACTGTGTCACCCAGAACATCTCTGTGTGACACCACACTGCGCCCGTCTCAAATGCCCAGTGAATTACGCTAGCTCACAGTGTCCCTTCAAACCCAAACACAGTAGTGCTTGCACACTACTGCTTCACGGCAGAATAACTGGCGCTGGGGTGGTACCTACCTAGACGGATTCTTGCTTATGAATCCTACCACCAGTAATTAAATAAATACTGTGGATGTTGTATATGTCTATATGTAAGTATTATTTTATATCTTTGTATATATATGAGCTGTGTGTAATTATGTAGAGGAATCCTCACACACGTTATACTCCAGACACTTGGCGAAGGAAAGCTCGCAGTGTAGTACTATGACTAAACCTCATCCTACTACGAATAAACATCATCAAACCGTCACTACACTTATAGTACGTTACAACGATGCATATAGTGCAGTTCAGTTACTTTCGTTACATGTGTTTTTTTTACCTTTTTTTCTTTATTTGGGTAAACAAACATTGTAACATTTCATAATCTATACATACAATAAAAATGCAAGCTACGTGTCTCTACATTTTAAAATTTTGCGATATAAATGATTGAGGGGTCTGAAAATAAGTAACATTTCTATCATTTTCAGAATAGTCTGTCTGTCTGTTTATTTCTAAACGCATCACGTCTAAAGTACTACTAATTTATTCAAAAGACTCAGTAAGAAAATCATAAACCGTATGTTATAGTAACATTTAGTCTTTCTTTTATTAAAATCGGTTTATTCTATCAAAGTTTATGTGTATTAAAAGTCAAAGTAGTCAATTTAAAAATTGTTCAAAGGTAGCAATGAGTACATTTCAATCCAATCTATGAAATGGTAATAACATACAATCACGCATTTTTTCCATATAGTGAGTACACAGAGCAGAGGCCACACAAGTAACTTACTTTGCGCACCCGTGGGAAACGCGACGTGAGACAGCTCGTATATAAAATAAGTAGAATAAAACAATATGTAGATTGCAAACCAACACCGTTTACCACAGCTTACAAATAATCTTTTTTTTGTGTTGTCACACAGAAATATTCTGGGTGACACAGCATTTGTTGTGGGAGGACGTTGCACTTACCATCAGGTGAACGTTTTGTGTTTCGTCAATTTATACAATAAAAAAAATACTGTTTCGGTTTAAAAAGCACTGAGAGCGAGTATAATCACTGGGCATATAAGATATAAAAACTGATTAACCAACATCATTAGATACTTTGACTCACTGTGATTTGTGTGGCTATTTCGATAACAAACTTATTTTAGCACTTTTCCCCTTTGTACAAACTGATTATTACTATTTGTATTACATTCATAGTTGGTCTTTCAACATTCTTACAAGAAATCTTGGAAATAATACAGAAAGGCCTTATTTTAAATTTTCTTATTTTTATATAAATATAATCTACGAATTAATTATTCTGTGTTACTTAAAACGACTATTTTAAGCAGAAAACTTTTCATAATTTCCATAATTACTAAATAGAATTAAAAGATGTTTTCATTTAAGCAGTTAATACAATTAACACAAACATAACTAGAACTAGGGACGAGTAACGAGCGCAAACTCAATTAAACACAAGTAAGAAAATTCAAAGAGCCTAAATTTACAACTTTAAGTTACAGCTTATAAATGTCCCACTGCGTCATTTTCTCACTCTTATCCGGCTTGGCGGACTTCACATGACCTCAATTTTTTTTTTATTCCTCATATATATAGGTAAATAATAAATCGGCACTTAATATTACCTAGAACTTAAATCGATTGCGTACTATAAAATATACGAGTATGGCGAGCGACCGGCCCCTGAGCTACCACAGCTGAGCGGCCGGGTACTTTAAAACTTTATAACTTACAAAATAACGGAACGTTAGGTAAATCCTGGTTTATTGATGTATATATAATAATAAAAAGTATAATCATAAAATTTCATCCATTTCCATATAGTCTTTTTTTTACTCGTTTTCTTTGTGTGTCTTTCCGAGTCAAATCTAGTAAGTCATGTTTGACTTATTCCGGTGTCCGATTGAGCTAAAATTTGGAAAAAACTTACCTATTTGGCGGATGATGTTGCCAAGGAACAAAAAAAGGAAAAAAAATGTTGTTAAAGCAACCCGCCAGATCCAGTGGTCTGATCTGGGGAGGACATCTCCTCCTACTAGTAATATTTAGATGTTGGATATATAGTTCGCATCTCAGAAAACTTTCACAGGGCGATTATGGACGTATGAGAATATTTCTTGAGCTTCTCATGTGGCGACATAGATGTCGCTAAATCACTCAACCGCTGATACTGGAAGACGTAGGTTATGCGGAGAACTTGTGACGTCAGGAGATGAGGTGCAGTCTGGCATTGTGGTGACCCTGTGTCCAGGTCTTCAGTTCGTCGAGACGTATGGAGACAGTGTTTTCGCCGCAGGAGTCGGGGGCTGAGGAGAAGGGGGCCCCCGTTGATCCTCAGTGGCTGAGAGACTAGGAAGCACGCGTTGTGCCGACAGTAGTCTGGTGCTGTGACTGCGATGGCTGCCGATGACGTTGTTGCTGCGATTCGGAGAAGCTGGTTGCGATGTTGATATCACGTCGGGGTCACCATTTTGGCGGATGATATTGCCAAGGAAAAGGGTAGCTACCCGTCAGATCGGATGGTCTGATCTGGGGAGGATGTCTCCTCCTACTAGTAATAATTAGATGTTTTATATATAGTCCGCATCTCAGAAAACTTTCATATCGCGATTATGGACGTATAGAAATATTTCTTGAGCTTCTCATGTGGCGACATAGATGTCGCTACACCTATGTAGTTTTGGTGATAATGTTACATATAACTAAAATGGCTGTGATATGCGACAGCCATTTTAGTCCCCAATTAAAATGGCTGTGACATACGGTCAGGCGGTAAAACAATGCCCTACGCTAGGATTTCTCGTGTCATGGATGCGTTTTACAGACATTTTCACATGCACAACTCAACCGGACCCGAAAATCAACAGTTTGTGATTTAACACAAATGTTAGTAAGAAGCCTGACAACCGATGTGTTGTCCACAGCTAACCAATCAACCAAATGTTGAAATATGTGACAGCGTCGATAAAGTACATTTGCAAATATGGAATCGACTAATAAATTGTCTGTTTACGGCTGTGGCTTCCCCCACTCTAAATAATATCAGAAGCTGGACTGATGGAGACGAAACGAAAAGTACAATTTTAGTCTTAAATTGAATTTTCCAATCACTTTACACGATCATGAGCACTTGCTGCATATTAAAATATCAATATTAAACAATGAACACAAAATATACACAGAAATTACAAAATTCAATAAAAACACCACCGCCACTTTTCGTGTTGGCGCCTAAAGTCCAGCCATCACTTTTCGACTAAATAGAAAAAAAAGAAATACTACAATATTTATGATTTAAATATTTCTAATGTGAGCGGAAAAAGTTTCTATTATGGTTGTTTAAAAGTCTTTCTGAGACGAGACTGGAAGGCAAATAAAATAGAAAGGTTCTGCCTTCACTTTTAAATAAAGCTTCTAAGAATTCCTGGCATCAATACCGTTAATGAAAATGTGTGGCACAATTTATCACACACATATATTTTATATTACATGGTTATTATACTTTATTTAATTTTAGGTTCTAGATTAAATTCAACTCACATACATTTTTATATGCCTAAAATAAAAATTTCCATTTCAATACGGTATGTAAGGTATAATTTCTAAACATTTTTCATTAACAATGCCTTCATCTACCCTAATTTTTAGACGGTTTATTTATTTTGCCACATTCGAAGGTCTCAAGGAGGAAGGTTAGCGATAGTACTAAAATTTTCAGAGCTCAAGAGACCGCTTCTTGCCGTCCACCCACGGAATTGACGAGTGATGAGCATTCAGCTCCCTTGCGGAAACCGAAGGACTATTCAAATTGTTTTCGTAATGCTTATAAAAACATTTTTTATCTTTGTTTTTTTATTGACTACTAAAATTTAAGAAAAACGTTAGTCGTAATGAAAATCGTTGACGTGTTCTATTGTCAAAGTTTTAGATTATGTTCACGTAAATAAACTGGAAAATAAGAACACACACGCGACTTTCTTAATGGTTAATAGAATCAGGCGTTATTTTGTGGACATCCATTACAGTAACCGTTGGTAGGATTTCCTATGCAGGAATCCGTCTAGGTAGGTACCACCCCAGGGCCAGTTATTCTGTCGTTAAGCAGTAGTGTGCAAGCATTACTGTGTTTCGGTTTGAAAGGCACTGTGAGCTAGCGTAATCACTGGGCATATGAGACTTAAGAACTGATGTTTCAGGGTGACTGGCGCAGTGTGGTGTCACGCAGAAATATTCTGAGTCACACAGTTGTTGTTGGCGGACGTTGCACTTACCATCAGGTGAACGTTTACTCGTTTCGTAACTGTAATAGTAAATGAAAGATGGTTAATTTATTAAGATGCATAATTACTAATGGTGTGCTCTTTAAAAACTAGGTAATAAGCTCCATTTTTAATTATACCAATATCATAATTCAGATCTACCTATATTGTAACCCCTGATATTTGCCTGTAACTAGATCTCCTGTCCCTGGTGCCTGTCATCGTAAGGAACGCAACAGATTTACTGTAAGAAAATACTGGCCTATTAAATACTGCAACGTATTCTATCTTCCTATAAATCCTCGTTTTCCGCAGGGGCGAAAAGTAGGCTTTGGTTGTGGTCTCTGCCTACCCCTTATATGGGAAAGGGGCGTGACTGTATGTATGTATAGTTTAATAGAAGTGATAATTGGTAGTTTTAATAGAAGTGGTTATTGACGGCTGCTCGTCGGAGGCTATGGCGATTAGTGCCGGAGTTCCTCAAGGGTCTGTTCTGTCCGCAACATAAACGACCTGCTTTAGCCCGGTATCTTTGGGTATGCAGATGACAGCACAGTTGTGAAGAGATATCTGGCGCGTGTTCAGGCCAGACGGGATCAAGTACAGTCTGCTCGGGGGGGTCATGGTAGAGCGTATGAATCTCACATTGCAGGCAGTGTCCATCTGGGTCAATACCAATCTTGTGAGATTCAATACCAACAAAACGCAAGCGTGTCTGTTCTCCGCCAAAAGGAGCCCGTTCACCTTGGCTCCTTCTTTTCAGAATGTATCTCTGGAATACACCAACCGCCTTCAGTTATTAGGAGTCGAGATCACATCCAACCTAAACTTTGGGAGGTTTATTGAGTCTAAGGCTAAAGCAGCTGTAAGGAAACTGGTAGTTCTTGCAAAAGTGCCGCGTTACTTTACTCCGGGACAGCTTCTGACCCTGTATAAAGCTCAGATCCGGTAGATTCTAGAGTACTGCTGCCACATATGGGCTGGAGCTCCTAAATACTAGTTCATAATGCGTACAGCAAAGGACTGGAATAATTTGACTACATCAGTCTTTCCGTCCGATTACTAAGTGGGTGTGTTCAAAAGAAGAGTGAAATGGCTTTTTCTAAGCTAGTGTGCCTACCATCAAAAACTACATCTCCTCTTACCATCTGGTGGGATTGTAGTTAAAAGCTAGCTTATTAATAATAAAAAAAAGAAGTAGAAAAAATATGCACCTCAGGGAAAGGTGCTCGCTTTAAATTTCATATAACGCGAGTGACCTGGGTTCGATTCCCGGTGCCAGCACCACTAATATTGTTAATAGCAAGTTTAAGTGTTGATTTACCACGTGCTCGGCGGTGAAGGAAAACATCGTGAGGAAATGATGAAATGAGAGGAGGCCTGTGCTCAGCAGTATGACATTCATAGGCTGTTAGTTTACTTTTTTTTACTACAATGCTGTCAGTTACTGGTAGGATTTCTATGTAGGAATACGTCTAGGTAGGTACCACTCCAGGGCCAGTTATTCTGCCGTGAAGCAGTAGACATTACTGTGGTCGGTTTGAAGGGCACTAAGAGCTAGCGTAATCACTGGGCATATGAGACTTAAGAACTGATGTCACAGGGTGACGAGCGCAGTTTGGTGTCACACAGATATGTTCTGGGTGACACAGCGTTTGTTATGGGCAGACGTTGCACTTACCATTACCGTTTTGCGCGTTTCGTAACTTTAATGCCAAGATTATAAAAAGTTTAACAAGTCTTTTGTATAATAATTTCTTATACTTACGCGAACACTACACATTTAATTGAAACTAATTTTACGGATTTTATCGCATTTTATTATTTATAACCCGACGTTTTGAGTGCTTTACGGCACCCATGGTCACGGGGGGACTGAGGTAACAGATGTCCTGATGTCATAGTTAACCCGGAAGCTGAAAGCTGTACCTTCATAAAATTAAACGCGATAAAATACGTAAAATTAGTTTCATTTAAAAGTCTTTTGTAAACAGTTTTAAAACAGATATTATTGTTTGCGTGCGATTAAAAGGTACATGGTCTAATGAAGTAGATACCGAATAGTAACTATATTATATCTGTTATATTACTCTGCAGACAACACAAAATTCAAATTCTATGAAAACATTGTCATACAGCATATTGCTTCCTTTATCATTATTATCAACAGTCGGTAAATAGTCTACCGCTGGACATTGTCTTCTGTCAAGTAAGTAGGATTTGCCACAATCGCCACGCTTGGCCGTCACATTGGCAATCGATGTACCAGACACCTTGCACCTTAGACGCTGCTTCCCGTTGCCAGTTTGCATATTTCAGGTTTGGCATTATGGAGATGATTATTCCGTAATATCTCGGACGCCATAAAACTTTCTGGTTTTTCCCTGAGTCGATTCTTACGCCACCTACGAGAGGTGGCAGACTATCTTACGCTGACAAAACGGTCTGGGCTTAAGATTAAAGAACAGTCTAACCGACGTCTTGCCTTTTACTTTTTTTTAATTTATGATTTAAGGGCATCTTTAAATAGTGTACTATTAATAGTGTCATTAATCATCGTATTAAAAGACGTCGAAAACAATTTTGTGGGGAATGTTAATTAAGGATCTTGTTCTATCAAATGTTTAATTTCCCGTATTTCACTACAAACCCTTCGGGAATTTAATTAATCTTTATTGCTATACTTTGATTATTCAGTCATGACTTTAAACTTTTGATTATTATTAAACATAAAGGCTGTCGAATACTCCGCGTTATTATTTTTCTTAATTAAAAAATAATCAATACCTTACCTGTTATAGGATTTATGTAGGATATATAGAATACTTCTGTAGAACCGCAGTGTCAATTATATTAATGTATTTCAGTCTGAAAGGTACTGTTAGGTTTAGTAATTACTGGGCTTGGGTCTAAGAATTGAGTCAGGGTGACGAGCGCAGTGTAGTACTACACCAACATTTTTTGGGTGACACAGCATTTGTTATGGCAGACATTGCACTTACCAGCAAGTCAACGATTTGTTAGTCTTGTTACTTTCTTGTAAGCAACATCAACCTATGTAAGTAGTTGATAACCTAAATGATATTGCATTAATACATGAGTTCGTGCATGCAATACAATCTGCAGGAAGAATTCCTCCTGCCGACTGCAATGTATGTTGAACACAGTCAAACATGACTTGCCAGTTAAGTCATTTCTGTCCTCCTATACCCTTTTAGCTAAAAGGTTAGTAGGCTAAAAATAAGAACCTAAATACCTTTTATAATTTTCTAAATTGTCTGTATGTATGTCTGTTTGTTTGTGAACTCATCACTTTTAAAGTAGTAAATTTATTTAAGAGACTCAGTAATAAAATCATGAAGTGTATCTTCCAGTAACATTTACTCTTTGTTTTATTTAAATCAGTTTATTCTATAAAAGGTTATGAGTATTTCAAGTCTACGAATTTGTTCGATGGCGGAAATGAGTAAATTAAGTATTCATTTAAATCGAATCTAATAAATTATAATAACAGATATCAAATAAGGTTCTATAGTTCTTAATAATATATAAATCTTATATAATGAAACTAATATCTGAAACACAGCAAATGAAAAAGTAATACGAGTGTTATATTTTGATACAAAGAATATAATTTATACAAAGTTGTGCAAATTATGTAATATTCTGAATTGTGTTCTCCGCCGTTGAGTGACTCCGAGATTTTAGTTTAAAATATTGGCGCGTTGAATATTCGAATTATCTTGGTCGACGAACGTTCGAATTCTGAAATAATTGATTCAAGTGTAAACTTAGCGCATATTTCGTTGAATATAATATATTGTTTGGTCCAATTAATAATTATCTTACTAGTTGCTACTTTGCTATAAATGTTTTTCATTCGTTATAAGTAACTAGTTAATTATTTCTTGAACGCCACGCCGCGGTAGACCTTTACGCATTTTCCGCCTTCGGAGTACAACCTAACTCAAGAAGAACTTTATAACATGGGTGAACTACTGTCGGTTATCTTATAAACTGAAGCAATGTTGCAACATATTACTTAAACACATACACGCACGCGCGTGTAATGTTATGGGCAGACGTTGCACTTAATATCAGGTGAACACATGTTATATTAACAACATTTCTATGACAACAGGTTTTGCTCGTAGCCGATGCCTGCGATTTCGTCGGCGTGGATATAAGTTTTATTTTAAATATGCCACGGCAACTATTTCATTTTCCGGGATAAAAAGTATGCTATGTCCGTTTCCAGGATGCAAGCTATCTTTGTACGAATTTCGACAAGATCGGTTAAGCAAAGAAGCCGTGAAAAGGCAAAAAACACAGAGGGACAAAGAGAGTTACTTTCGCATTAATAATATTATGTATGTATATACAAAAGATAGGTGTCCGGCAGAATATAATCGCACCTACATCTTTCCTATCGAGATGTCGTAAGAGGCAACCTCTATTCGTGAAGAATAATACCAGAATCTGCAATTATGTTTGCTCATGAGAACGCAATAAGGAAAAAGAGTTTTTTGACTTGTACCAAAATGGCGGCGACGTGGTTCGCGCCTGGTCTCATTTCCCGCGGGGACGAAAAGTGGGCTACGGGTGTGGTCTTTACCTTCATCTTACATAGACAGAAGGCGTGGCTGTATGTATTAAATATATTATTATACTGGTGGTAGGATTTCTGCTGGTGGTAGAATTTCAGTCCAGGAATCAGTCCAGGTAGGTACCACCGAAGGGTCAGTTATTCTGCCGTGAAGCAGTAGTGTGCAAATATTACTGTTTCGGTCTAAAGGGCACTGAGAGCTAGTGTAATTACTGGGCATATGAGACTTGTGCCACATAGAAATGTTCTAGGTGACACAGCATTTGTTATGGGCAGACGTTGCACTTGCCATCAGGTGAACGCATTGCTCGTTTTATCACTTTCTCCAATACAGAAAATATATATATTAATGTAATTGCTGCAGCGGATTGAATTGTACAGAATACCCATTGGAAGTTAGTCCGATTTTTCATACCCGATCTATTTAAGACGGCGGAAAGAGAACCCGGCTTTTAAATAAGCCTTACAAAGTATTCCTTTTCCACTTTGCTTTATATTTTGTTACAGGCTCGGACCGGTTCTGCAGGATCGGTTTTTGTTATAGCGTAATTTATCAATAAATATATATGTATATATAATTTTAATTGGAATATCATCATTGATTCTGTCTTTGGTTGCCGTTAAGAAGGTGGCGTATGCCTTTTTTTATTGTACTATATATTTTTGTAATCTTAAATAAGTGAAATAAAATATCAAAAGACTTTGATATATTCAAAACATGAGGTTCTGCTAAATTGAAAATAGACTGCATAAAATTGTTTAGCCGATATGTGTTCGGCAGAGTAGAATAGCACCTACTACTTTCTACCGAGGTATCGTAAGAGACGACGAAGGTATTACACGGATAGCCTTTATAAGTGCTGAATAATACCATAACATGCAATGCTTTCACTATACTGCTCGTGGAAACGCAATGGGGAGTAAGAACGACTCGGTTCGCCCCGCGTGGATGAAAAGTGGCTACGTGACCTCTGCCTACCCCTTATATGGAAAAAAGGCATGTATGTATGTAAAATTGTTAAAGACTGACTTGAATTAACCAAGCACATCTAGTCAATCTGGAGGCATATCAATTCACATCATAATGTAACGAAAAGTTTAGATTTTATGAATACAGTAATACTTCGTTTTTTTATTGGATAAATTAAAGAAACATGCAAAATGTTCACCTGATGGTAAGTGCAACGTCCGCCCAAAACAAATGCTGTGTCACCTAGATTATTTTTGTGTAACACAACACTGCGCTCCTCACCCTGAGACATCGGCTCTTTTTCTCGCTTATGTATAATTTCCAATTTTTTTAATAATTTTTTCAGAAACGAATACCGAGAAAAAAAAATATAATTCAGTCACAACACAATCTGACTCGAAAACCAACAATTAGTGTTTTCGCACAAATATTGACTTGTGTTAGAATCTCGGAGATTCTGACACAGAACCCGTGTTAATTAATAAGTTTAAAAACAAATATTTTTATACATACATATAATATAAATGAAATTCACGATTTTCCGACGTTTGATTTGAAGAATATTTTACCTTTTTAAATTTTCGGCGGAGGCGTATTGAACTTTAAAAGACAAATATTTATCAATAATATTTACCGTATCTCTTCATTCAATTTCGCAGATAAAATATTGCTTTTCTGTCCATTTATTTATATCTATTCAACTTTTTGTTAGACAGCGATCTTTTAAATGCCTCCTTTACATTAAAATCGTCAACAGCCTGTGTTATTTAGTTTAAAATAGTGGTTGATGATCTAAAAAAAGTAATTATTGTGTAAATAAATCTAAATGTTTAATATTTTAATTACTTTCAAAAATTTATCTTATGCGGTAAAAAAATCTAGAAAGAGTATGTAAAAAACCGGTCTTTATAAATATCACGGTTTGTTTTATTGGGCTCCCTATAACACTGACGTTATTAAAGGGGTCGGTACCCTCTCAAAATATAGATATCGCTTGAATCCAATTTAACCAAAAACATTTATGTTTTATTACATAGGGATGTTGTTGTTCATTTTCTTTAAACATATTTGAAGCGAAGAAAACTTATTTACAAAATAAGTGTCCAAACTTCTAAAGAATGTCGGTGTACACTTGAGATAAGTCCCTCAAAGGATATTGTTATATTTTTTTGAACTTGTAGAAGCAAATGTTATTTAATATTTCTTTCTATATATTTTCTTTGTGATTTCATCATCACCAGTTTTTGTTTTAATATTTGCTGTAACAAAATATTGTAGTGCTGCTTAACCGATTTTCATGGTTTGAATACCTGAATACTACGGCACGGGTTCTGGGTTTAAATCTCAGCAAACTTTTAGAATCTTGTTTTTCGAGTCTGGTTGTGTTATTTTTGTACCTAATGAATTCAAAAACAAATATTTATAAATATATAAAATAAAAATAAATATTACTGTAATACATATCTTTTTTTATGGAAGATAGTGACGAGAAGACTAAATCGTATACATGATGGTAAGTGCAACGTCTGCCCATAACAAGTGCTGTGTCACTCTGAATATTTCTGCGTGGCACAATAATGAACACTACTGCTTCACGCCAGAACAACTGGCCCTGCTGCGGTACCTACCTTAGGCGGATTCCAGCATAATACGGTAGTAGATGTCATAGGTATACTCTGTAATCTATATATTTATACGTGAAGAGAAAACTTTGCACCCCTTCATTTTCTTGAATCTTGCACGGGTATGTTTGGTTTTGCATCTAATTTAATTAATTATAATACTGTAGCGTAGAATAGCACCTACCTCTTTCCTACCAAGGTGTCGTACGAGGCGACTAAGGTATTGTACGGATAACCTTTATTCGTGCAGAATAACAACCTGCTGTCACTATACTGCTCATGGGAACGCAATGGGGAGTCCCGCCACCCGTCACGCCTCGTTCCTGCAGTTCGAAAAGTGGGCTAAGTGTGTTGTCTCTGCCAACCCCTTAAATGGGAAAAAGGCGCGACTGAATGTACGTACATACGTAATATTTACCCTACAAATGTAAGGATGCCTGACGTGGAATAACCGTGATAATTAATACATATGTATGTATTCATTATCACGGTTATTCCACACATATAAAGAAACACACTCTTTATAATAGAGGGTCAAATTTCACGGGATACGTCAGGCATCCTTACATTAGTAGGGCAAATATTAGCAACGCTAAAAGGTTACTTTTGATGTAAAAGCTTGCCTTCTCTAGGCAGCCATTTCGCCTATAGGGTAAATGAAGCGTTTCAATGTGCCCTTTATAAGTAAGGGTATATGTGCATGTATTGTATATTGTGTATGCGAGAGGCTCTTATGAAAGTATTTGTACAGCTAAAGAGAAAAAATAGAATTAAATTAAGACATATTATATATTAAGAGCCGTGGTAGCTCAGGGGCTAGGCGCTCGCTTTAAATTTCATAGTACGCGAGTGACCTGGGTTTGATACCCGGCACCACAAAAATTGTTAATTGCAATTTTTGTGCTGATTTACCACGTGCTCGGCGGTGAAGATAAACATCGTGAGGAAATCTACAAGTCTGAGAAATAAAAAATATTTCTTCTTAGCTCCAAAACACTCTCGGAAATGAGAGAAGGCCTGTGCTCAGTAGTCGGACATTTACAGGCTGTTACTTTACTTTTTTATACATATTAAATTCAGAGTTGTGCAGCAACATTACGCAAGATATTTATTGTATACACTTTTCCTCAACGCTTTGAGACAAACATATATATAATGAAATAAAAAGCTTTCACCCATTACTGCGTGTTTTTTGCTACGACTATGTCCAATTTAATTCAAGGCCACTCGAAAATAAATCTCAGAGTATACTCGCACAAATAGTTGCATATTTTTGTTCATGCTGAAGCATTTCTATAGTTAGTAAAAAAAAATAGCAACAAATTTAAAAATAATCCATGAATTGTACAACATATCTAAAATTGACTTCGATAACTATCTGTTAACAAATATATCTGATTTTTTTATATAATTTTCATGTTATTTTTAGTTTTATTTATTTCTTTATAAGCACATTGTGCAAAATAAATAATAACCCAGCAGAATATGAACAAATATTTTCTCTCATATCCCAAAACGCTTTATAAGATAAGCCTGATAAGATAAATCTCACTTGGTTGTTAAAGCTGGAAACACAAAAAAAATTATCGACTTGAAATAAAATCCTCTACTCTTTTTCTAGAACTAAAAATGTCGAAGAAAATTGAATATACGAGTAACAATAGTACTGCCAATAAAAAGAGTAAAATAAACAGGTTTATAAATGTTGATCATACGTTTATTTAAATCTGGTAGTACATCGGACCCCCCTAACTTTAGATCTATTTCCGTACTACCAACATTAAGTAAAATTTTTGAAAAAAATATACTTAATCAAATGTTAATACATTTTAATTTTCATAAATTGTTTCACAAAAACCAATTTGGTTTTACAAGGGGTCGTTCTGCAATTGATGCAGGTGTTGAACTAATTAAGAATATATTTGATCCCTGGGAGATTCACAGGATGCCTTAGAAGTTTTCTGTGATCTTTTTAAGGCCTTCGATTGCGTTGATCATGAAATACTTATCAGGAAACAACATCATTACGGTATAAGAAATTCTGCACTTCCAACAACTTTCAACTTCATATTTGATTAATAGAACCCAGAAAGTAGTTAACAATAGCAAGAGTTCTTCCGGATCAGCAGTATCTATAGGTGTCCCGCAGGGTTCGATTCTCGGCCCATTTCTATTTCTTATTTACATTAATGACATACCTTACCAAGAAGGCGACAACCATGACGTAGTGTTATCGTATCAACTTTTATTATGTGACGAGGTGAAAAATGCTATTTCAAAATTAGTACATTGTTTTAAAGGTTAACAATTTGCTTTTAAACGGCAATAATACAAAATGTATTAAATTCCTAACACCAAATGTTAAACGATTAGATGTAAATGTGCTTGTGAATGGGGAAGAGTTGAGCCTTGTGGATACCACTGTCTTTCTTGAAATAACTCTTGTTGCAAAACTTCAATAGAGCCCCGATATGTATACTTCACTAGAGACTTGCTCTGCAGCTTATGCTATAAAAATAATTAGAAACTTGACTAATGTTGAAATCTAGTGGAGATTAGTTTATTTTAGTTATTTTCATAGCATAATATCTTATAGTAATTTGCTATGAGGAAATGCGACTGACGTAGAAGTTTTTCTTTTGCGTAAGAGCTATTTATAATCTTGGCTCTAAAGTGTCTCTTAAAGATATGTTTAAAGAAAATAATATCTTACCCTTGGCCTCTCAATATGTTTATGAAAACGTATTGTATGTACACCAGAACATAACAGTTTATTAACAAAAGTGATGTTCATAATGTAAATACCAGGAATTAGTAATGCCAGTTACTCGACTTCACAGAATCAGTAAGTTTTATGGGGCAATGTATACATTTTGCAACAAAATCCCAGAAAGAGCATCAAAAAGTTCAAGTTGCCAAGCTTGGCAACTATGGCAAATTTCTCCAAAATGCCTTCTGCGAAGTTTTGTTGCAATCTACAGGGGAGCGGTGTCACCTCAAGGGCTAAGCCCTCGCTTTAAATTTCATAGTAAGCGAGTGACCTGGGTTCGATTCCCGGTGCCGGCACCAATAAAATTGTTAATTACAATTTTAGGTGCTGATTTACCACGTGCTCGGCGGTGAAGGAAAACATCGTGAGGATACTTGCATGTCTGAGAAATAAAAAAATATTTTTAAAACATGTGGACTGCACATGTTTTCGAAATATTTTTTTATTTCAACCCGCATTAGAGCAGCGTGGCGGATTCTTCCTAGCTTCAAAACCCTCTCAGAAATGAGAGGAGGCCTGTGCTCAGCAGTGGGACATTTATAGGCTGAAACTTTACTTTATATTACTATAGGGGAGGCCTATGTTCAGCAGTGGACTAGTGATAGGCCGTAATGAGAATAATGATGAAAGGCTGTCCGCAAAATACCTTAGTCGCCTCTTACGACACCTCGGCAGGAAAGAGTTAGGTGTTATTCTTCTCTGCCGGACACTTATCGGTGATATACATAAACTGTATATTTATATATATATAAATATATATATAAATATATGTATATTTATATATATATATATATATAATATAATGTTGAGAATACCATGCCGTACGACGCAATCCATTGATCGGCTTATTTTACGGGGTTGCAGCCGCGGGGCACTGCTTGTTTTACATAAACGTCGGAAAGAACTTGCCCTCGCTAAAAAGGTCTTGTTGTTTACCGAGCCGCGGTAACTAACTTAAATTGTTATAAGTATTTTAAGTCCTGTTTTATCTCATGTTGTATTGTTTTAACTGCGAGTATATTGTTGTCTTAATTTTACCCTGTTTTTCCACACCTGATTCTTCATTAAACATTTAAATAACCCAAGGAATATTATATTTTTATATATTCACTTCCTTCTGAAGCCGTAGAATAATTTCACAGCGAAATGGAAGCGACAATCGCCACTCATTATTTTCGTACACTTGCAAAGAATTATAATCGTAAAAGTATAGTTTTATTTTTCTTGACTGTAATAAAGCCAACAGAATTAGAATACAACCGTCGTTGCAATGTTGCAATTTATACTAGTAATATGTTCATAGACGTACTGAAACTTCTTACGCCCCATTGCTTTCTCATGAGCAGTATAGTGACAGCATTACATATTATGGTGTTATTCTGCACGAATAAAGGCTGTCCGTATTTTACCTTAGTCGCCTCTTGCGACACCTCGGTAGGAAAGAGGTAGGTTCTATTCTACTCTGCCGGACACCATTCAGCTTTAAATAGGTATTCTAAAATATAATTATACGGACAACTCTATAGTTCAGTAAATTTTCTTCTTACAACTTTTTACAAAACTTTATTATTATAACGTGTCATAAAACGGAATATAAAATGCTCCATATGCAAAGCATAATGCATTAAGCATATGCAAGCAAGCAGCAAGCAAGGACAAAACATCTAATGCACAGCGCTTTCCAACACCCGATACTTCCCACAGAAATGCTTATTATCGTCACTTGGAAAGAGAAATATAATATTTTATACACAATATTTAGAAAGCAGATTCCGCTTTCATGCGCAGTGCGAAATAATGAACACAGGTCGTAGTGTTTCCAAGCCTAAAGTTGCGGGAACTTGTTATTTCTGTTTTCTTCGTATGTTTATATATTTTTCTAAAATTAACCTTTTTAAGTGACTAGTTGCTGTATTACTTTTTAACTTCCTACAATTGAATAATTTATTTCGCGTTTCGCGCTCAGTTGTGTAAAGTTATTATAAGGATGTACAGCGCATTTTAACTTCATTTTTCGTGCGTTACGTAATAACCTAAAAATAGTTGTTCCAGCTCTAGTACATGTTTGTGTTCTTGTGCAATTTTTGTCTGTAAAACGCACCTAGATTAAGACAAATCTTCATGTGCGGCATCTTTTATTTTTTATTTGGTAAACGATGACTAGACGATCAAAACGTTCACCTTATGGTAAGAGAAACGTCTGCCCATAACAGATGCTGTGTTACTCAGAAAATTTCTGTGTAGCACCACACTGCGCCCTTTACCCTAAGACATTAGTTCTTAAGTCTCATATGCCCAGCGATTACACTAGCTCCCAGTGTCCTTCAGACAGAAATACAGTAATGTTTTCACACTACTGCTTTACGGCAGAATAACTAGCCCTGGTACCTTCCTACCTAAACGGATTCCTGCATAGGAATCCGAACACCATCGTTTTAAAAAAAAATGCAATTACTTATCCACTTATTTCTAGATCTTGGAGAAAATATATCTTATATCGGATCATCATCATACTCATTAATGATAATGAGTACATCTTACTGAAACATCTGAATAAATAAACTGCGGTTGCCAACCCGCCTGCCAAGCGTGGCAACTATGGGAAAATCCCCCCAAAACGAGTGCTCTAATCTTTTGTGGCAATCTATGGGGGAGGCCTATGTTCAGCAGTGGAATAGTGATAGGCTGAAATGATGATGATGATGGTGAACAGGTTGAAACGGAATTGAGGCACTCGTGTTCACGTTAAAGAAAAGTAGCGCGTTATTACAACAAAATCAATTTAAAAGCTTTTATTAAAGCATACCTACGCCATACTTTTTTCTAGCTATAACCATTAATCATGATTTAGTGACCATAACAAAAAGCTTTCTGTAACGCTACATTAATCTTTATTCTCAAGTGCTCAATGTTTATTCGTCTCCATCGACCAATATCGAATTTTACGCATCAAAAACAGAATTTAATTTTTGTTACGTAGCTCTGATACTTACAATATATTATAAATTAACTTTTAAATATGAAAATCATGTATCAGTGCTTAAATATTAATGTTTACTTTAAGTTATCAGTAATAAGTAGAATATAATATCTATATCTATACTTTACATTTGCAAAGCAGAGCTATTCATATATTTTTCACAAGCTTCTCTTTGTATTGGAGAATATGACGAGATAAGCATAACGATCACCTGATGGTAAGTGCAACGTCTGCCCATAATGAATGCTGTGTCACACAGAATACTTCTGTGTGGCACCGCATTGCGCCCGTCCCCCTGAAACATCAGTTCTTAAGTCTCATATGCCTAATTACACTAGCTCTCAGTTCCCTTCAGATTGAAACACAGTAATGTTTGCACACTACTGCTTCACGGCAGAATAACTGGCGCTGCGGTGGTACATACCTAGACGGATTCCTGCATAGGAATCCTGCTTATTCCTATGCAGGAATCCTAATCCTCCACCAGTAAGAAGTGTGTGGCGTGTATAACATATAAATATATTTATTGTCTTTTCTGTATATTCTATTTATATTATTAATGGAATGAATAAGAAAATATTAAATACTTAATTTTCTTCATACAAAACTGTATGTTTTTATTTATTTATCGGTATTCTTTAATTATAATTTTTTATAGTAATCATCAATATCGATGTTTCACATCTGCCGTCACATTATTTTTCAGTCAATTATTGCAGTTTTTTTGTGTGCTCGGGTAACCTACGTTTTTATAAGTTATTTTTTTTTATTTAACGATGCCCCTATCGTAGTATTTCTCCTGTATCGTGGCTGCGTTTTTCAGACATATATTTCATATATATACACAACCAGACCTGAAAACCAACAATTTTTGTTTTGCCACAAATGTTGGCTGCGGCTGGGATTCGAACCCAGGACCCGCGGCGTGGAAGTCGGTTGCGCTAACCACTAGATCCGTTAATGATTTTATAACCTTTAATTATAGTTTAGGTGGTTAGGTGTTTAGGTTAGGTGTTTGTTTTCTATAAACAACACACTAATAGTTAAACATAGAAATACGATATGCACGCATAATATACGATTTACGATAAAGGCGTACTCGTACCTCAGTTTACCTCTTTTTAATATAAAGAATTCTTACTCTAATTTAAAATTTATGCTGAAATCTTCTACGTTCTTTTATTTTCCCAAAATACTTCTCTATCGTATACTTATAAATAAAAAACAAAATTTTAATTTCTTTATTTTCATGTTTATAACATGAAATAAAAGCGCAACAGAAAGTTATAAAAATATAACTACGCTACCACCACTAACACATTCATGTTAAAATATATGTAGCCGTAAGCTGAACCTCGCTGAAGATTTGCTAGAAATTTAATTTGCTTCGTGACCTTTAGGAACTTTTACTTATCTCGAATATATAAATGTGAGTATATTTAGATAAGACGACCCGACTTACTACTACTTCCTTAAAAGTTAACAACATTTTGAGTATTTCTGTTTTTTTTTCCTTGCATGTTATTATCACACTTAATAGTAACACTAGCTGATGCCCGCGACTTCGTCCGCGAGGACATAGGTTTTTTAAATATCCCGAGAGAACTATTTGATTTCCCGGGATAGAAACTCACATGTCCGTCTCCAGTTGGTTCGGCGGTTGGGCCGTGAAAAGGTAACAAACAGACAGAGGGACAGAGAGAGTTAGTTTCGCATTTATAATATTAGTATGGATGTTGTAATATCAATACACAAAGCGCTTTGAATCGATACTTCATTATTGCGTTTTGTGGGGAGTCGGTGCTAAATCAATACCGATACAATATTGACTTCATTACAAGCAATGTGCTCAAAATCGATTTTAAAAACTAAACTCATCAAATAAAATTTCAAAAATTAGTAAGATCCTGACTGTTCGGCAAATCATATACACAATCTCCCATTGCGTTAATCATAGTGTAATTGTTTTCGATGTATTCCAAAAGCAGGGTTCCAAAAGTCATGAAATAAGCAAAATAAAAATAATAAGCCCTCGTTTTATATAAACATTCCCTCCACTTTCGTCTGCAAATGTTTTTTTTTGAGGAACTAACAAAATTTCATGCACAGATTCTTTAACAAAACAGATACAAGTATTAGCGAACTGTATCTAACGTCTATGAATTTTTATGAAACGTAATTAATTATTTGTCTTTCACAACCTTAAAGTTTTCTCACAAGTCTGATCATTTTGAATTTATCGCATTTATTTCACATATCATTATCTAACATATCCATTTAAATATTATTGTATCTTATAATTTGACGACCGCGTTCCGAGTACCTGTCTACGCAGCAAGTGCTGGGTTCTACGCCGTACCTGTGATCTTATTGTATTTGCGTAAATATATTCTTTACTAGCATGTGTGTCCCACAGTTAGAACCGTAAAAATAAGCCGAACGTAGTTACGAAAGTTTACGAAGTTATAAAAACTGAAGAGTTTTTCGCCTGGCCTGTATCAGTAAGTAAGGCCTGCAAATGTATTGCGTAATTATTTAACCTGTAGTTGTGTGTACGTGGTGCATTGTCGGGGACGCGATGAAGCCGGCGCAGTCCGGTATCGTCACCGGACCTAGTGGTAAAACACAACGCCAGCTTTGAGTCGTGCCGTCGCCGTGCCCGGCCGGGCCGGGAGGTGGAAAAACGACCTTTGCCGGCATTTGTCTTAGTTACCACTCACGGAATAAATCATAAACTAGCGAATGCACGCTACTTCGCTCGTGTAACATGTTTTTACGTAGAAATTTATGAAAAGTTCATATACAAATAAAGCACTTTTGGGTGTTTTCGTAGGACTTTGTTTTTTTAAAACTCTGTTCGCTGTTTGTAATTTTTTTCTAGGATTGTTTGAAAATGTTTATAAACTATAAATCATCCACACGAAACGGCACGGCAAGAAACTTTGGGATCTTTATTTTATAAAATTAAAATCTGGCCGTGCGGACCCACTAAAGTATATCTAAAACCACTTAGCACTTTAATATAAAAACTAATCCGTTGTATAGATACAGGACTTAAATCAAAGAAGTGGCATAGGTAAGGTGGTTAATAGTTGTTCTTCAACTATTTATGTGATTAGACTAAATACTAGGTGCATAGTTATGATCTGTATCTTACTACAATCAAGTCATCCCTGTGTCTCTTTGATTAGATACACACATATTACATTATATTTTATTACAGGCAGGTAACTTTCAGTCTACAAACTTTAAAAAATAAGTAAAATAGGTAGGTACTTTATTTGAGATAATCTAAAATACACTAAGATAAGTCTTTGTTTCAAATGCTTTAATGTCAATTCGCTCTTCACTCATATTAAATATACTCAAATCGGGCAATTTATAGACGTGAATACACTTTACAAAAATTAACGAAATTCTGGAGAGGTCGTTTGATTTCAAAAATAGATATTTTAATTATTAAACATACTTTCAATTGTTGTGTAAATTGCTTGCGTGTTGATCCTTAGGCTGTTTTTGACAATGTCCTTTACACGATAAAACGATGACTTTATAATTTTCAATTTCAGCCTTCAATTTGGTGGGGGTCTCTTGGTTCTAAATCGTTTTAGTGATTGAATTATTCAAAGCTTTGTGTAACTTAAATAGAAGCTAGTTATTTAAATTTAAATGTATAGATTTTTAAATGTGTTTGTATATTTCTATAGTATTTTAATGTTTGATCCATAATCGTATCCACTTTTGCTATGATATATGTATTTATTTTCTTATTGTATATATCGGCGCAAACCTGTTCACCATGTTCAAAAATAATAAATTAAGAGTTGTAAACTTAATTACTGTGTATTGTAATAATCATTTCATAATTATTAAGATTTATGTAAGCAACTATTAATTAATAATAACACTTGAATAACTATTAATTGTTTAAGTGAAATTGTATTGACTAAAATAAGAATTGTTGTAACTTGTAAATAATAATAGTTTAAGATTACCTTAATTATAACACAATATAACACTTCAATAATTTGTAAATATTGTACGACTATTTTAACTACAATAGTAACTTTCATGTTAATTAGTTAAATAAGAAACTGAGAACCGAATTATCGGTAATTTCATCTGAGACCGTAGAGGGCGCTAGGTGGGCAATTCTTAAGCCGCCAGCAAAGAACCACGAGAGGCATTCTGGACTAATCCGTGGTGCGGTGCTGACGTGCTGTTATTAAGTTAAGTGCTTTTTGCAGTCTTTATTGTTCATTGAAGATTAAAGATAATAAATTTGTAACTGTTCACGAAATCTCTATTTATTCTTTATCACTTTGATTTTAAAATGTTTGATTTACTTAAAATAGTATAATAAAGTAAACTTGAATATAACTGTTTTTATTGTTCTTTGGTTGATTTTTAGTTATTTCAATTCATATTTTTATCATTTGCTGAGTGATAGTGGAGAACATGACGTCAGCCATATTGACGTCATGCTTTTTAAAAGCAATTTAGTAGCCTCTGCTCCGTCACATGTTATTTGCAAATATTTGAATTCAGCAGATGTAATTAACACTGGCCGTATATTTTATTTAAAAATAATATATTTGACATTGGTTTTAAGCTAGACTCACTGAACATGTGGAAGTTAGAACCGTTCCTCTTTTTATTGATTCGAAAACTTTGTCAACGTAAAAATTGAAGAAAAGTTGTTGACTGTGTTATCAAATGTCATAAACCGGTAAGTATAGAAATTATCTGTACTTATAATTATTAGCTACCGCTGCGATTATGGCCCTACACTATAATACACAACGAGGCGACTCGCAAGTTGCAGTTCTGCTGCGATAACGTAATTGAAGTTAAAAGTTCCTAAGCAAAACAAGGGGCTCGCCATTCGCTAGAGCGACTTTTAGTTTGAAGTTAGAACTTTGTAAACCCGATGTTTTAATTAATATAACTTTTATTGTTTTACATCGGCATAGTTTATATTTTAGAACCCAAATCACAGGATGAAATATTTTGATAAAGTATATTCAGCAGTATACTACGGTTTTGAAAAGTGGGCTACGTGAGTGGCCTCTGCCTACTTATATGGGGAAAAGGCTTGGCTTGCTTAGTCAAACAGTAACTGCAACAAGTTACTAGTAGTAGGATTCTTATGCAGGAATTCGTTTAGGTAGGTACCACCGCAGGGAAAGTTATTCTGCCGTGAAGCAGTAGTGTGCAAACATTCCTTTGTTTCGGTTTGAAGGGCACTGAGAGCTAGCGTTATCACTGGACATATGAGACGAAGAACTGACGGGCGCATTGTCATGTCACACGGAAATGTTCTGGGTGACACAGCATTTGTTATAGGCAGACGTTTCACTTCCATCAGGTGAACGTTTTGCTCGTTTCGTCCCTTTACACAATAAAAAAACAGTATTGTTTGACGATAGAATTACTGTGTGGACTGTGGTGATATCTAAACGAACTCCAGGATAGAAATCATACCACAGGCAGTTTGGAAACATATGAGACTTGAGAGCCGATGTGTCAGGGGGACGGGCGCAGTCCGATGCCACACAGAAATGTTTCGAGTAAAACTGTATTTGGCATGGGTAGACGTTGAATTCAACGTCTACCCATAACAAATACAGGTAATAATTATAATATACATGGTAAATTTACCATCAGGTGAACGTTTTGCTTGTCTCTTCACTTTCTTCTATAAATATAACTGTATTATTTTAACTAGGATCTTACTGAACATTCCCTGATTAGTTTATACCCTTTAGGACACTCAAAGAACGTGATATGGGATACAGATTTTTTTTTCAATACTTAATAAAACAAGCCACCGTGTTACCGTGTGTCTACTATATACTACAATACGAATATATCACATTTATTACATATACATACATCTCGCAAAGCTCATTGCAGATCTCGACTTCATTCCATTAAGTCTCTACGTGGCTGTAGAAAGTTCGATAAATTTAATCAAAACATTACATGGATCTTGAATTCATCTCTCTCTTAACATAATTGAGTATGGTAGAGTAACATCTCATAGATTTACCACAGCTGATAACAGGACTTCACTCATTTTTGCAAATGTTTTAGAGC
The DNA here is from genome assembly GCA_019845155.1 of Luehdorfia chinensis. Taxonomy (NCBI): domain Eukaryota; kingdom Metazoa; phylum Arthropoda; class Insecta; order Lepidoptera; family Papilionidae; genus Luehdorfia; species Luehdorfia chinensis. Next base: position 263,102 of record JAHVAK010000028.1, read on the forward strand.
GATGAAGAATCCGCCAAGCTGTACCGTTGAGGGTTAGCAGGTTTTACATGTTGTTGAAATATTTTTCTAGATATCTGTTATTGCAATGAGCAGCTAAGTAATGAAGACATAATTGAAAAGACAAAGCGAGTTTTTGATATTAATTTCTCTCCTGCTTGAGCTGTTTAATTAAATCTGTAAGTTTCTTAGTGAAAGCAAAATAATTAAAAGTACTATTGCGGTACAAAGAAGGAAATATTACGTTTGTACCGTCTAAAATGCATTGCACACTAAAGGTTTAATATTTTATGTTTTTAGAAATTAAAAAAATGGTTTAAACGTTTTTTTTTTGAGTACGTTTTAATGACTTAAAAGTGTCCCACAATTGGGCTCACGGTTTTTGTTATTTATAGAATATTAGGAATTCTATATTTAAAAATATATTCAGTTTTTATAAATTCATTTTATATTGAATTTATTGTCATTAAATTGCATTGCATTCTCAATAACTAGTTTCTCCTGGACATTTTAGTAGGTTTTTGAATAAATTTGAGCAATTTTTTACTGCATTAAGAATGGTACCTACTCTAATATTGAATATTGAAATATAAATATTATAAAGTTATCTTTATAATTTTTCTTTAGTCTTTTACTAAATCATCAATGAAAAATTTAATCATATTATCTATAATTAATATACATTATTCGTTATAAATAATATTATTATGATATGATGATTTGATGATGTTCTCCTGGGCGATTTCGACCACGGCGACAACTTTCGAATATTTTCGATAGCTATCAATTGCGCAGGAGATATTATAGTGCCACAAGTGTACGCACAAACACAGAGGCACTCACTCGTCCCCAACCTACCCGCGCCCGAAGTAACGCGATAAGATCGGAGGTAGGCAAGGATGCAGTGTCAGAAACACGGGGACAATCACAACACAACCAGACCCGAAAACCAACAATTTGTGTTTGAGCACAAATGTTGGCTCCGGCTGGGATTCGAACCCAGGACCTGCGGCTTAGAAGTCAGGTACTCTGACCACTAGGCCACGCGGTCGTAATATGATTATGATATGCCACAAAGTGATCGCTAAAATATGTGACACGAATTTAAATTGGTAAATTGGTAAAATTGGAATTTGAATTAAAAGTGTCTGGTAATGCGATCTACCGTGGAAATTATGACAAATCCCGCCAACTTGGGAGAGGCCTATGTCCAGCAGTGGACTTTTGCAGGCTGTTGAAGAAAACGAGGATTCATTCCTTATAAACTGAACAAGGCATCTAAAAGGATATCCGTCTAGGTAGGTACCACACTAGGGTCAGTTATTCTGCCGTGGAGCAGTAATGTGCAAACATTACGGTTTCGGTTGGAAGGCTGTGAGCTAGCGTAATCACTGGTCATATGAGACTTAAGAACTTACGTCTCTGGGTGATGGACTCAGTGTAGGATTCGTTAGGTAGATACCACCGCAGTGCCTGTTATTCTGCTATGAAACATTACTGTGTTTCGGTTTTAAGGGCACTGATATCTAGTGTAATTACTGTGCACATGAGACTTATTGACTAATGTCCCAGAGTTACGAACGCAGTGTGGTGTCACACTCAAGTGTTCTATATGACACAGCATTTGTTATGGGCAGACGATGCACTTACCATCACGACAACGACTTGCTCGTATCGTCACTTACATCCATAAAAAAATATTTATATTCACGAACGCAATTCTTAATTGCTTTAGGTACAATGATTCGATCATAGCAGTTTGATGATATGATTTTTTCTAGAACAATAAAAATTCATTTAGTTTCGATGTTTTTTAAAAACAGACGGCATGGCTTATAAAAAATGTCATTAAACGTTACTCTTACGGAGCTATAATTCTAGGCATTGGTTTTACGAGGTCTTATTGCTGTTATAATAAACCTTTATTATATTCAAAGCCTATTGAATAAAAGTCAGTAATAAAAAAACAATATTATTAATGGAACACTACATCACAATTATGTTAATTAACATACCATTTCGACGTATGGTTACTGCGTAAAAGAATTCATAATATCACCGTAACCCGTCATGTCTGTATTTCAGTAGACGGGGCGGGATGTTCCCGTCGTATTCTTTCGAATAATCTTTGTTCGATCCCCGGTGCTCTCAGCGCCGAAAGAAAACATCGTGAGGTCATTGCAATGCAAACAAGGCATTTCTTAGAAATCCATAGTTAATATTATAAATGCGAAAGTAACTCTCTGTCCCTCTATCTGTTTGTTACCTTTTCACGGTTCAACCGTTAAACCGATCTTGACTAAAATCGGCACAGAGATATCTTGCATCCTGGAGACGAACATAGAATACTTAATATTCTTAAAAGTCAAAGAACTCTCACGATACTTAAAATAAAATCCACGCGAACGTAGTCGCGGGCTTTGGCTAGTAAACATTATTTCGATGACTCGTGAAAACTGCATACTAGAAAGAAATGCGGCTTTTTTCTAGAAAGAAATTCCCTGCTACAAAAGCGGTTAAAAAAAAGAGATGAAGACTAAGGGCGGATTTCACCGTTGAAACTAAACGCGATCAGTTCAAGCTGAACGAAGTTTAAGCGTTTAACTGAGTTCAATGCTACTGTTTGCATTTCACTAACATCAACTGAACGCGATTAAAGCTAAACGCGGTTCAAATTCTGAACGCCCAATTTTCGACGGTCAGCTCTTTAAACGCGTTTAGAGAGCTGTCATTGTCAATTGCACAACTATGTAAACACAATAAATATTTTTAATATGTTTTGTTTATTGTTTGCATACCTATGTGTCTTATGCATAAAAACAGGCTGTTTGACGTCGCAAAATAATAAATACATCGAGTTTCTGTTTTAGATTGTGACGATATTTCACGTAAACTTCGTTTCTCTGAACGCGATTAAATGGAGCCGGTGAAATCGGTTACACGAAAACCGAGTTCAAATGATACATTTGAACTAAGTTCAGTAAAACTTGGTTTTATTAAACTTGGTTTCCAAAGCGATCGGTGAAATCGGGTCTAAATCCAGCAGTTAGATATTTGTTATATTCATGTTTTACAAGCATCATCGTTATCATTACAACCCATCACAAATTCACTGCTGAATGTAATCTACACCCATATATTGGCACAAAATACGTTGCTGAGCAACTTACATACTTTCCGCAAACTATAACTAGTCTGGCCATAAATACTGTTACATAAAAACTTTTCTTTTTTTCAACTTTTTAATTATTTTGAATATGGAACAAGCATATTATTTCAAAAACTTCTTTCGATTTTGAGCAATTTCGCATATTTTTGATGTTATGGGTGTTAAAGAAAATAGGATTGCAGTGATCGCCTTGCACAAAGTGGGTATGGAGCCGTCGGTCATATTCCAGACACTTCAAATTGGCTTGGTATCAGCCGTATGTTCGTATATCGTACTATCAACTGATACAACAACACTTCCTCTGTCGAAGACCAGAAAAGATCGGGGCGGCCGCGTGCTGTTAGAAATACGAAGGCTGTTAATGCTGTTGAAGTCAGAATTCGTCGAAACCCGATTAGGAAGCAAAAAATCTAATCGCGAGAAATGAAGATTCCCGCTAAGACTCTGTCGCGTATTATACAACAAGACCTGAAGCTTGGTGCTTATCGTCGATATACAGGACATACCCTAAATCAATCTTTACAATTAAAGAGAGTGGATCGATCAAAACGCCTTCTGTCGCGATACGCAGGTGAAAGGCACAGAAATATCCTCTTTACCGATGAAAAAATTTTCACGATTGAAGAACACTGCAATAAGCAAAATGATTAAGTGTACGCTCACAGTTCTAAAGAAGCTGCTCAAGTGTTCGGAAAGGTACAACGTGGTCATCATCCTGCGTCAGTGATGGTTTGGTGGGGCGTGTCTTATCAAGGAGTCACAAAACTACATTTTTGTGAAAAGGGAATGAAAACTTCAGCCAAAGTGTATCAAGATACAGTCTTGGATCATGTTGTGAAACCTCTCAGCAATACACTTTTTAAAAATATACCGTGGACTTTCCAGCAGGACTCTGCACCTGGTCACAAGGCACGAACTACCCAAGCCTGGCTTGAAACAAACGTTCCGGACTTTATAAGAGCTGAAGACTGGCCCTCATTTAGCCCAGACCTCAACCCTTTAGACTACAAATTATGGTCAGTTTTAGAGGACATGGCCTGCTCTACACGACACGGCGACATTGAGTCTCTTAAAAATATTTGGAGCAAGCAGTGGTGAAATTTCTCTTGGAAACAGTGCGTAAATCCATAAAGTCGTGGCCAACCAGATTAAAGGCCTGTATAAAAGCCAAAAGTGGCCATTTCGAATAGAATATTTTTTTTATTTTTTGCTGGGACTATGTTAAATATGTAGGTATAAATTTTAATAGTATTACATTACTTCATCAAAAAAACTGCATTTTCATTTGTAACAGAACTTATTGCCGGACTGGGTACATATTTACAGATAAATAGAATAATCGATACTTTAATATTATAAGTGTTTTTCTTTTATGTCGTCAGGTATCCGGCAGGGTAGAATAGCATCTACCCCTTTTCTACCGTGGTGTCGTCAGAGGCGACTAAGATATCGCACGGACAGCCTTTACTCGTGGAGAATAACACCGGAACATGGTATGTTGTAGCTATACTGCTCGTAGGAACGCAATTTAGGGTAAGAATTTTTGGACTCGTACCCAAAAAGGTTCGGCACCGGTTACGTCTCGCTTCTCGCGGAAGGCGAAAAGTGGGCTACGGGTGTAGTCTCTGCCTACCCCTTTTATGAGAAAAAGGCGTGACTGTATGAAAGAAACGAGTAGAAGTAATCGTACGTACTAGGATATCTCCTGTAACTTGGGACTGTTTTGCAGACGCACATTTCACTTGCACAAACACCCACGCCCGGTACAACTGTCTGTAGTAAAGTAAAAGTAAAGTTTCAGCTTATAAATGTCCCACTGCTGAGCACAGGCCTCTTCTCATTTCTGAGAGGGTTTTGGAGCTAGGAAGAATCCGCCACGTTGCTCCAATGCTGGTTGGCGGACTGCACATGTCTTCGAAATATTTTTTATTTCTCAGACATGCAGGTTTCCTCACGATGTTTTCCTTCACCGCCGAGCAGGTGGTAAATCAGCACTTAAAATTGCAATTAACAATTTTAGTGGTGCCAGCATCGGGAATCGAAGGCAGGTCACTCGCGTAGGATGAAATTTAAAGCGAGCGCCTAGCCCCTGAGCTACCACGGCTCACTGTCTGTAGGCCATACAAATATTTGTTTCAAGCTAAAATCGAACCTGTGACCCACTATGCGAACCGAACCGACAATTATTCATACAGTTGACAGCGCGTGTCGTCCATGTCACTTACGTATACTTTCAGTCGGGACGTATTAAATTTTCTGGTATGGGTGCGTTAGAGAAAAATGGAAATTAATGTTCCATCGTCGCTGGCGTAATGGATCGCAAAGGCCAAGGTAAATTTCGGGTCAGTGACTGTGATTTTATAAGAACACATTTTCTACGCGGTCGAGCCACGCTATAGATACTGTCCATAACATAAAATGGGTCAGAGATCCAACACAGGTGATGTCCATCTAGCCGATTTACGAAATTGACATGACAACTGATAGATTTAATCATTTAGAAACATTAGAGTAGAACGCTTAGTTAAATTAAAAGCTTAAGTTATTAAAACAAATTGAAGAATGATAAATTTTTGAAGGTTGTTAGTGTTAATCACAATATTACTAAAAGCCGTAGTCAGCCCAAAGGTACTTCTCAAGCTTTTTGTTTAAGAGCGTTTAGGCATCTTGAACTCAACTTTCTTAAAAATAGAAACTTTTCTTTTTTCTTCGCGTTAATCCGCAATATTTGGTAATTTACATGCAAATTAAGATCTTCAGTTTTTCAGTCAGAGTCTATATTACATAGCCTGTTTTAATAATAACCGGATTGTTTACCGGTGTTTGCTTCTCGGGGGCTCTTTTCTATCGTTGTAAAAGATAAAGGCACGACTAGCTGTACATATAGGGGTGCTGTTGACCGTTGCCTTACGTCACCATATTAGTTCTTAAATCTCATATGCCCAGTAATTAAATTAGTATTATTACTCGTGTACTCGTGTCATATCATCTAGGTAGGTACCACCCCAGGGCCAGTTATTCTGCAGTGAAGCAGTAGTGTTCAAACATTACTGTGTGTCGGTTTGAGACTTAAGAACTTATGTCTCAAGGTGACGGGCGCAGTGTGGTGTCACACAGATGTACTGGGCACTGACGCAGCATTTGTAATGGGCAAACGTTGCACTTACCATCAGGTGAACGTTTTTCTCGTCTCGTCACTATTTCGAATAAAGAAAAATAGTTATCAGTGACCATCCTGTAGGCAAAACTAGAAATTTTGACCTTAACTGACTGCTGTGGTACCTACTGTAGGATTCATGCCACCAGCAATATATATGAAGATTTTTTTATGGAAGTAGGGACAAACGACCAAGCGGCTCACCTGATGGTAAGTTATCACCGCCGCCCATGAACATTTACAATACCAGAGGAATAGCAGACGCGTTGCCGGCCTTTGGGAAAGGATATTCATAATACATCCAGACTTTTGAGTTTGCTGATATTTTCTACTCCTAATCTAGAGCGGTCTCATTGTGGGTGTCGTAAGAGACTAATGAATGCCTGTAAAGTCTCATGGATTCCGACAAGTGGCGGAATAACCATTTCTAAACTGCCAGACTTAAAATGCAGAGACTGGTGACAGGCTGTAACATCTATACGAGTACGAGCTTTGAAGCGTCTGGTATTGCAATCACCGATCCGCTTGCCAAGCGTGATTACGCAATACCTATGTAAAGCGAGGAGGTATATGTCCAACAGTGGACAGTAACGCCTTTTTTCCATATAAGGGGTAGGCAGAAGCCACGTCGAAGTGGCGATCGTCACCGATATTTTAGTAGGAGTCAAAAAAAATATCACTCCAAATTACGTTCCCACGAGCAGTATAGTGACGGTATTGCATATTATGGTGCCTGCACGAATAAAGACAGTCCGTACTGACTACTACGACTACTTCGCCTCTTACGTCATCTCGGTAGGAAAGTAGTAGGTGCTATTCAACTCTGCCGGACCCGAAGCAATAAACGGGCAATCTAATGGATTGCCCGTTTATTGCATGGCAATTATATATATTTTTTAAATGAGATCAGTATATCCTTCATGGTAGTAGGAGGAAGAAGAAAACGAATTTTGAAATATTCTATTTTCTCGAGATCCTTACGGCAAAGCGCTACAGCATACGACACAATAATTTGCAGTCTACATGCTTATGAACTACGTATCTCTCTACATAAATTAGATTGTGTGGTAGTTCCGGAGCACTCTAGTTATTGTGTTACAAACGAAGTTGAAACCTTGCTTCGTAGACCGTGTATACATGTATGTTAGTATCAATTTCTTTATGGAAACGTCATTACTTCGTCGCAATACTTTTCTACACAATTGTCTAGTCGGTGACTAGATAAATAAATATATTATAAAATCCAGATCAAATAATATATAAATACTAGCTGACCCGGCAAACGTTGTTTTGCCATATAATGTACTTTATTAACCTAACATATGATATTCAAAATTATATCTCTTAAAATGTATATATTCATTAAAAACGTTATCCATATTTGCTATCACTAATTATGTCAATTAAAAAAAAACAATATCAATCTCTAAGTGCAATGGAGTGTACGATATTTTTTGTTAGTCCGTCTTTAGCTAACACAAACAAACTGGATGGTTTACCCACGCGAGAACATGCCACGTATAATTGTCCGTGTGAAAAACACGGTGTGGCCAAATCTAAGCCACAAAAAGTCATCGTTTGGCCTTGCGACTTATTGATTGTCATTGCGAATTCTAATCTTATTGGAAATTGAACGCGTTTGAATTCAAATGGCACATCTGAGGGAATCATAGGGATTCGTGGTAGCAATACATTTTCGCCTCGGAACTTGCCATTCAAAATGCTGGCTTCGACAATGTTTTTCATTAATGTTTTAATTACTAATCTAGTGCCATTGCACAGCCGTGGTGGGTTCAAATTGCGAAGCAAAATAGCCGGGGATCCAACCTTCAGTTGTAAATGGTGCGGTGGCATGCCTGGCAAATCCAATGAGTTCAAAAACTCTATTGGATAATTTACAGCTTCGTCAACATCGCAAACCGTATCGATAGATTTGTATGACACCAAGTCCCCGGGCAACAACTGTTGTATCTTGAAATTTAAATTGTTGACGTCCACATTTTTTGCTGCCAAAATTGCTCTTTCTGCCAGCCACTCATGATTCATGTATTGTGTGTGTAGATTGGGAAATATGTGATCAATGAGAGCATTTTGCGAATTAACGGTTGTGCAGAAATAGGTCGGCAATTTAATGCATTCAGTATTTTCATGTAGAGCTACTTTTCCATCGCCGATATCTAAGAGCTGTTTTGAGAATGTTTCAGCGGATGGATCTTGAAGCAATTGAACGCGCATGTTTACTTTCAGTTGTACTTTTTCAACATTACGCCATGGTGGCGATGATTTTAAGCAAGCATTGATCTCATCAGCATACGTTGAACGTGGAATGACGGGAAGTGTATGTCTGAAATCACCTGAAAGCAGTAACAGAGTTCCGCCAAATAGTTTGTCGTTATTTTTTATATCTTTCAATGTCCTGTTCAACGCCTCAAGCGAATGTTTGTGGGCCATAGTGCATTCATCCCAGATGATAACTTTACACCGTTTCAGCACTGTGGCCATTGACAATTGTTTTTTTATGTTGCACACTGCGTCTGGGTTATTTTGAATATTCAGTGGTAGCTTAAATACTGAATGAGCTGTTCTGCCTCCATCTAATAAAGTTGCTGCAATGCCAGATGATGCAACGGCCAATGCGATGCCATTATTTGATCGTATTTCGGCAAGAATTAGCGAAATGAGAAATGTTTTGCCAGTTCCACCTGGTGCATCCAAAAAAAGAATCCACCTTGCCCTGCCGAAACTGCCAGCATAATGCGGTCGTAAATGATTCTTTGTTCATCAGTCAGGAGTGGGACATTGCGATTAACAATTGCTGTCATTTCTACACTATTGTACTGCAGTTCACGATTTACTTCAGTGTTCATTAAATCAGATGCACTTCGATTTGGCGAACGCATATCGAAATGACTGATTGGTAAATTGGCAATGACAATGCAAAGATCCTCGATAGCAATCAATGCTTCATTGTACATAGTGTCGCTGAATGTTAGCGTTAGATCGTTGCAACCTGTACGATGTCGATGCAATATATCTTCAGTCATTGAATCTTTGTGATTATCCCACAACGTCACTGCTCGAGCTGGGAAACATATAGTCAACACTATAGCGAATAGTAGACGAATTTGTGTTGCTGTATAGTTCAATGATGCATCAGCTAGCATACTCTCCCACTGGTTGTCGTCTTCTAGCAAGCCAAGTGCAACGCATGCATCTTTATACGTTGGATACTGTTGTCCATTCACTTTACGAACATCTTGAAAGGACAATGGCCCTGTGACATTAACCAACAACAGTCGCAAATAAAAGCACTCACTCTGCCTTGGATTAACTGTATATACACGCCCCAAGGTGTTTGATTTGAATAAACCCGGGCATACATCAATTGGTGTGCCTTGCTTGCGGGGCATCCATTTTTTTGTTTGAGCCCATGTGAAATAGCCTGGTACTTCTGAATAGAGTAGTGTACGTGCAAAGGCACCAAAAGAATCCGCGCGATTACACAATTCAAAAAATTCTGTGAGTGTTGTTTTTGGTGGATTTATAGCACAATCAATCGCAGTCTCGTTCGTGAAAAATACGCGCTGGCCGTTTTCAAGATGGACGGCTAAATGGATAACTGCTGGATCCCGTTCATGAATTGGGACCAAAGATACGCCAGACAGCTTCATTGGAGCTGATGTACCGGCCAATTTGGTAGAGCGTTATTTCATCGTTGTTATTCAATGGTGCAGCATTCAAATTGGTATTTTCAATTCGAAATACAGCCATATCACTTCCTTTATTCACATACTTGCAAATGTATCTGATGCTCTTCACTGAACTGCAAAACTCAACATTAATATGAGCATTGAATGTTTTGCTCAGCAGAAGCGAATATGGTACCACCCAACGATTGTCAATGTCAATGTCCGCGTTTTTGATATTTTTCATAAATGATTGTCCGCCATTATCGGTATTTCTTCGACGATATATTGGATATCCGTCGACATTTGTTGTCGTATCGTTAGTGAAATTTTTAGGAAAACGCTTTGTACATGTTCCATCTTTCATGCAAGGCGATAAACGATTCAGATTACCGCATGGGCCATGAATCATGTTTGTTGTAACAATATCAAATAGTAATTGATCAGTAGAGGGATCTGGAATTTCCGCAGAAATTATACTATCGATTTCTTCAGGACGTATTTTCTCAATTAACCAAATCAAAATGTGTGCATGAGGTAGTCCTCTCTTCTGCCATTCAACCGAATACATCCAGCAACGTGTGGGACCGAACACATGTAATTTTGTAATGAAACTCATTAAAGACTTTAATTTTTGTTTGAACACACGTGCTGTAATGTCATGACGATGTATTGCATTTTGTCTTGGCAATAGCAAAGATGTTACCTCCTGCCATTTTGGATTACATGTAAACGTAATAAATAAACACGGTCGTCCGTATTCCCGCACAAAAGTCAGAGCATCCTGTATGTATTCTTGCATGTGACGTGGACTGCCAATGTACGTTGATGGTAGAATTATAGAGTTACCAATTTCGGCTGTGTCAGCGTTGTTCACAATAGCGTCTCGCAAGTGAATGCGACCATAAATTGTTGGCAAAGCTCTCGACATCGTAGAATGACGTTGTCCTGACGGCGTCTAATCATCATACGATACGCATAATAATCCTTCGAGCTAACGTTCTTGTTTATTTCGGCTCCTGCAATAATATATTCATTAATATTCATTCTAATTAAGTAATGATGTTTATAATTAATTTTTTTTTAGGGCACTGCAGCCAGATTGCGAACGAAAAGTTCTCCCTGTTCTTTATTTAAATGTATTGTGCCACGTACATTTTGGTTCTCAAGAGTTTGAAATTCTTATTCACGATCTGGCTGCACTTGTTTTGATCTTTTTAACAACATATTCATAAATATTAATTCAAAATGAATAATGATGTTGTTCATAATGAATGAAGTACCTGTTACGGGATCTCATTGTTTAATGTTTATGCAATATCCGTCTTGTCCCTTCCAGAACATTAGCGGATATTGGAGAGCGTCGTATGAACGGTGTGTATCAGCGATGAACTCAAGATTATTATTTCTTCTTCGAATCACGATTTCTCGCGTAGCTGTACGGTCGCCAATCATGATTCCAGCAACGTCGTCAACAACAGGTGCATTAAATCTACGCACGTGCTCTCCTGCTGGTGTTTTATCAGGATTGATGACAATAGCATGATTGTCACTTTGTAGTTTGTGCATTTGTGATTTGAATAATTTCAATAATTCATTGTGCTCATTCAATAGAGCGTCCAGCTCGCCGATGATCCGTCTGGCATAATGTGAATTTAGGTAATTGTGGCCGCAACGTGCATCCACGCGATTGGCGAGTGCCCGTTCGGAGTCCTCTCTGCCCTTAAAATAAATTTGTAAAAATTAATGTGGTTCGTTTGTCATTGGCAGCAATGAGCCCACTTTGTGATACTTGACCTTTTATTTTGAATGTCGAATTGAATTGTTGACCATTTGCAGCATTATTATTAATTATATCGGATGCTCCAGTAGTACTTTTGAATTTAAGCGCATTACAATACGGACATTCTTTGTCCATAGCACCAATCCCCACTTTCGAATGAGCGTAATACTCAATATCGGACTCATACTCGAATGCTAGACGGAGGAATGAATCGGATTGAAATTGTCGATGTACTTGTCGGCGTTCTTGGTCATTTGCTCTGCGCGTGTTAACTACAAACCGGCGCGCTTGTTGTTGTTCCAATCGTCTTTGTTGATTTCGCTCAGCTCGTGCCTCTTGTGATTGTGATTCACACAATTGCGCCATGCTTACACGCACATCTGCATTATTTTGTTGAATTTGTTCTTCTGTTCTTTGTGATCTTCTATTTCGCATGTCCGTCGTTCTATTCGTTCGACGGTCCAAATTGGCCCGCGCCTTGCGTCTTGCTGGCATTGTTCACTGTACAAAACAAACATAGATCAAATTCAAGTACTAAATGATTGAAATCACTGTCAGTGCGACAGTATCTGTTCTTTTATTATTTTACTTACCTTTTCTTTCTGTTTTAATTTAAAATGTTTCCCACAAATTTTTTTCACGCACTGATTATAATAGTCAAATTAATAAATACTAATAAATATTCACAACGGCCGTTGTTGGCTGGAGCTCGTGACAAATGTTCAGTATTATTTATTTATATTCGATCACTAAATTCACTGAATGTGAGAATTAAGTTCAGCAATTAATAATAAAATGGTAATAAATAATTATTGCACTTTAAATTAATGATAAATTTACTATTAGTATATAATTAACATGACAGTTGCATTGAGAAAGTAAAATAATAAGTATAAACGTCACCGCTGTGATTGATGTACAAACAATAAAGTGTTTATATACTCTTTTCAATCAATAATAATGGCCGAAAACTGTGTGTGCGAGAAATCTTATTGTGTGAGAAATATAGGACAGCGGCTTCGTTCTCATCTTTACTCCGTCCTGTTCGCTGGGTGAGAAATGACACCGGTAGACACCTGCCTGGGATAAGTGAGTTGAAGAGTACAGAACTAATATGTCTATTAAAAAATGAGGATTGGTAGAAGTGTGAAAATTAAGAGTGATATGTATTTTTTAAAGCCAAATCATAAAAAATTAAAAATCAAAAATTTTGTCAAAAAAAAAAAAAATATTACGGGGTGGGCCACCCTCATCACTTAGGGGTATAAAAAATAGTTTACAACCTATTCTCAGACCTACCGAATATACACAAAAAGTTTCATAAAAATCGATCAAGCCGTTTAGGAGGAGTTTGGTTACTAACACTGTGACACGAGAATTTTATATATATAGATGAGTGTTATTTGCGTTGTTTTCAACAAATCGTTTACCTGATGGTGATTGTAACGTCTGGCCATAACAAATACTGTGTCACCCAAAACCTCTCTGTGTGGCAACACACTGCGCTTCTCACCCTAAGATTTCTCTTATTTAATCTTATATTCTACTTGACGTTAGAATAATAGCACTACAGCTATACCTAGACGGATTCCTTTGCATAGAAACCCTACCACTAATAGAATGCGTATAATTGCCAGTCCTGGTCTTTTCAAACTAACTTGTTGTTAACATGATACCATTTTGGTAGGAATCTGACTCTCCCTTGCGTTCCTACGAGCAGTATAGTGACAGACATATTATTGTGTTATTCTACACGAAAAAGGCTGTCCGTACAATACCTTAGTCGCCTCTTACAACACCTCGGTAGAAAAGAGGTAGGTGCTATTCTACTCTGCCGGAGACCTATCGGCTAATAATCTCATATACCTATCATGAATAGCACATTACAGTAATTGTATCACAAAATTACTGTAGTGTGCTCTGCCAGCTCACTAATGTGTTGAATTGATAAAATGTAATGAAAATGGCCACTACTGTCAAACACAATTCCGCCTCAATAAACATTGACATAAAATATTGCTGCCATGAAATGGTATGGCTACAAGACGTGCTTAAATATAAATTAAAATAGGTTTATATTTGTAATCCAAAATAAATGAACTGAAGCCTTATGATTGTTTTTGGCAAATCCTTCAGTCACTATGACAGGTAAGGTGATAGCTCAGGGGCTTGGCGTTGGAGCAGCATGTCGGATTCTTTTCAACTCCTAACCCCTCCTAGAAATGAGAAGAGGCCTTTGCTCAGCAGTGGACATTTATGAGAACGGGGATCGAACTCAGGTCGCTCGCGTAATATACAATTTAAGGCGAACGCCTGAATACCAAATTTTCGAGCTATAGTTATATGAATTATAAACTCTTCAACCACAGTTAGAGTCACAGTTTGTAAGTTCTATATCTCTCTAAATAACTGAACAAACAACCTCATTCTGTTTTATTTTACGTCGTAGATAACTAAATCCTGCCGGCTCACGGAATTAAACAACTATTCAAAGAATAATTTCTTATATTTACGCGAACACTACACATTTAAATGAAACTAATTTTACGGATTTTAACGCGTTTAATTTTATTATTTATAATCCGACGTTTCGAGTGCTTTACAGCACCTATGGTCACAGGAGGACTGAGGTGATAGATGTGCTGAGCTGTTATTATAGTTAACCCGGAGTACGAAACAGACCCGAACTCACGATTCTCCGCGCAGATAAAGGAAACGCTACGGTAGTAATAGATACGTCGGATTATAATTTTAAAATGCAAGAATATCATATATATAATAGAATCATATTGTGCCAAACCACCGCAGTTGTATGGGTTACCCAAGATACACAAACTTAATGCTTCACTACGTCCAATAGTGAGTCAGATCGATTCACTGACTTACAGATTGGCTCAACATGTGGCTAAAATACTCTCACCACTAAGAAGACATACAAGAGCACACACAAAGGATTTATACCATTTCCTCAGTGAGATAAAAGACCTACATCTTACTGAAAATGAAACTATGGTCTGGTTTGATGTCCAGTCGGTATTTACTTATCTTAATCTCGATTGTAACAAGGAAGCTAATGAACAATATGCCAGTAGAACATGAAGAATTACTTTGCCTAACATCTGGCTATCTATTGTGGAAGGTACAATACTACCGGCAAGTAGATGGTGTGGCGAAGGGCTCCTCAGACATCTCCCATTATTGCTGACATTTTCATGGAAAACTTTGAGGAGAAAGCCCTCTGTACTTCTCCAGTAAATCCAAGGTTCTACAAGCGGTACGTGGATGATATTTTCACAATTCTACCTTCTGATAAAGTCACTGCATTTTTAGATCACCATAACTCCATAAATTTTAAAACACAATTTACAATGGAGTTAGAGGCAAATAACTCTTTAGCTTTTCTAGATGTTTTAGTAATTAGAAATCCTAATAACACCTTGTGTCACACTATGTTTAGGAAAAAAAACCATACTAACAGGTACCTTAATGGTGAACCTCACCACTATCCTTCACAGTTAGCTACCGTAGGTAAATCTTTGTTTCAGAGAGCACAAGGGATCTGTGACAGTAAACACCAGGACGCCGAGCTTCAGCATGTCTAGCAAGTTTTGCAAGACAACAAGCTTCGGGTTCCGCGCCTTCGTCGCAGTGACCGAGTGAAGCCGGCCACAGCCGGGCGTGTAGGTACACGCTCGACTGTGGACTTCTGCTTGACTTCACTGCAGGTGCAGTCCTACTATATGTCAGAGGAGTCACACACAAGATTGGCTATATCTTGAAGCGGACTTCCATAAGAAAATGTTTCAAGCCGCCGAAGAAGATAAGTCAGTTTTTACCATCTGTCAAGTGTAACATCCCTCTACAATATGCAGGAGTATACAAGCTGGATTGTGAATGTGGTCTCTCTTACATAGGACAAACAAAAATATCAGTAAAAACCCGCCTAAAAGAACATAGCTGATGTAAAGATCGTCGCTCCAGGAAGGCTGTAGTCTGTGATCATGTTCTGAATCATCCCAACCATTACATTAGATAGGATAAACCACAAATCATCTCAAAAGAACCCCGGTTCCTACCAAGAATGATTCGCGAGGCTATTGAAAATAAAAACGTCCTAATTTTAATAGAGAAGATTGTTGGATAATACCCCTAGCTTGGGATCCTATTATTAATATAATTAAATCAAAAACCAAGCGTAGCACTGGAAGACTTCAAGGTACAGTAAGCTCTTTCTGCGTAGATCGGACCAAAAATAATAATTATAAGCTGAAGGTACCCCGATTAACTATGACATAAGGCTATCTGTCACCTCAGTACTCCCGTGACTATGGGTGCTGTAAAGCACTCGAAACGTCAGGTATAAAATATGTTTGATTTAAATAACTAGTCAAAAATTTTTATCTAGTTGGGGGTCGCGCTACACTGCATGTGCAGGTACCAAGTTTTGAAATCCTTTCATCCTCAATTAGTTCAACGACCTATATGGCCGGCCTATTGCCATTTCAAACTTAAATTTTTTAATTTAAGCAAGCTTAGAGCTTCGTCGGTTACTCTTGTTCTGTTGCGGATATCATCGTTACGGATTCTATAAAAATAATTATCTTAAGAATGTAACATCTTAAGAATCTACCATCCCATCTCATTCCCTGGGTGACGTATAAGTTAACAAAGGGAAAATTAAAACTAGGAGATGGGCATCAGCATCTTTTCAGAACATCTGAATAAATAAACTGCGGTTGCCAACCCGCGTGGCAACTATGGCAAAATCCTCTCTAAATGAGACCTACAAACTGTTGTGGCAATCTGTGGAGGACGCCTATGTTCAGCAGTGGACTAGTGATAGGCTGAAATGATGATGATGATGATAACTGAATATTATCCGCTGTTCTACTCTTAATTTACGTAGCAATTTAATCTGTGATAAGTGGTATTGGTTTCACAATTAATCTATAATTATATTATAAATGGAAAAAAAACAATGAATAATTATAATAATAAAAATGTTAAAACAGCCTGTCAGCTATCGCCGTAATTATGGCCCCACACTATGTCAGACTGCGAAGTGGCGTGCAAGTTGCAACGCAGTTATGGTAACGTAATTAGCTAATAGTTTCCAGAGTAAACTCGGCGGCTGGCCGCCCGACGGAGCGACTTGTTGCGCTTAGTTAGAACTTTGTAAACACAATTATTTCCACGGACAATGTCCGTTGTCCTTGATATTCGTAGCACTGGAAATATTTCTGAAAATATAGAAAAGAACGACATAACGTTTTTACCGTTACGAACTTGTTTTTATTGCAAAGTAGATATGGTTTTGACGGTTGATATAGCCAAGGAAAAGGTTAGCTACCCGCCAGAAATACTTCTTGAGCTTCTCATGTGGTGACATAGATGTCGCTATATGGTCAATACGAGTATATTAGAAAGTAGTTTGGCGTGGGCAATGGTGGGAAGTCATTGGATGCATGGGGTTCAGGAACGTAGATCGAGGAAATCTATGGGAGAGGTCTATGTTCGGCATTTTGATGGTT
Organism: Luehdorfia chinensis; assembly: GCA_019845155.1. Classification (NCBI taxonomy): domain Eukaryota; kingdom Metazoa; phylum Arthropoda; class Insecta; order Lepidoptera; family Papilionidae; genus Luehdorfia; species Luehdorfia chinensis. Next base: position 280,425 of record JAHVAK010000028.1, read on the forward strand.
GACCACGTTCATTTTAGTTGTGTTAGTAAATTAATTATCAAGGTTTATAAATTCTTAGTTCAGAATTATCACGTGCCATCCTATGAAGAAAAATATGTAATAATAGAAAAGAAAAAAAAGAATTGTTCAGTGGAATGTTAGTTATTCGGGCCAGTGCAACCGCAGTGTTGCATTTAATCGCCTATGCCTGCACTAAGACATATAAAGGCTCTGTGTCTGTGTATTTGTGTGTGCGCGTGTGTGATTTTTTTAAAGATACTACGATGAAGTATATAATAACATTTGTTCGTCTCAGTTCGCTTGAAGAAACATCTCAAGGGATTCTAAAGGTCAACGTGTTTGAACATTCAACGTACGTACGACGTAATAAATGAACGGCTTCTGTTTCCAATTTTCCCGACCGCTTTAGACTTTAATCTTGGCTAAGGGCGGATTTGATACCCTACCTGCTAGGTCTAGACCTACGAAAGATTGCCGTTCCCCTACTCCCTGCAAAGCACAAAACATTGAATGACGTATAATAATTTAATTAAAGTAAAAAACAAAAGTCTGTAATCTGTAAATAATAAAATTATATGCTTATTATTTTTATTTACTGACCAGACCTACTCTGCCTATAAGGAAATCCATCTATAAACTTCTTTAATGTATTTCCTTAAAAAAAAACGTTAGAGTAACTGGTGTGAGAACACTAGTGTTGCTCTTGTATAATGAGTGCTTTTTACACAAATTTCACATGCACACCTAAAATCGAAACGATTCGTGTTTTTGCACAAATTTCGGATCCGGTTGGGATTTAAACCAAGGCTCTGTGTATCAAACGGGATAAAACACACAATAAAAATGTAAATGTTGATGTTTTTGTCTACATTCACGGATGTGTAAACACGGCAGAGCTGTTCAATTATGTTTTTTCATTTACTAACATAACGCTGTAATTAAACTGTCAAGCCCAGTAAATTTAATAATAAGTACACTCTTTGCTTTTTTAATTATCTTCTTATTTACTTAGCTGACCAGTGTAGTATACCTATTGGGACTATATTCTAATGAAAAAGAGGCATATACTCGTGTGCATTCACTACGGATGTTCTTCAAAGGATGGGAATGACTAGACTGGTGGTAGAATTTCTATACAGAAATCCGTCTAGGCACCAACCAGTTATTCTGCCATGACTGTTCCATAACTGTGTTTAGGTTTGAAGGGCACTGATGTAATTACTGGACATAGAACGAAATTTTCTGGATGACACTTTGGTAATGTTGCACTTGTATATGTAGATTTATTGAAGCATTCTGTCGTCTCCCACTTACACGTTGCGCGCGGTATTTAGGAGAGGGAGCAGAGTGATTCTCTCTCGAACTCACATCTTACGGTGACGCGTAGCGGTACAGACACGTGTGCATGTTTGAATGTTTAATATTCTGTGTAGTGTTGCCAATAGTACGCAACATTTACTTAAACGTAAAAATCTAAATTAATTTTCTAAGATCACAAAAATGCACAATAATCTTTACTAGCGAATATTTATTACATTTCATTATGGTGGGATTATTATCCATGCATCAGCATAGGCGCCACCGCAGTCCCGTTTTACAGCCATAGCGCTAAATTGTGCAAACATTGCTGTGTTTTAATTTGAATGCCATTGTAGCTAGATTAATTACAAAGCGTAAAGGACTTAAGAATTTGTGTCTTGGAATTACGAGGATAGTGTAATGCCTTTCCTGTGAAAATGTTTGAGTGACACCGTGGTATTACGTCTATGGGCAAACGCGGCACATACCATCTGGTAAATGATTAGCTCATGTCATCAATTATATCCCAACAATTTGTTTATCGAAATATTGCAAACACTATCAAAGAAGACCTTCATTTAAAGTTTTTTTAAAATAGAAATTACAACTAATACAGCAACGTGAATGTGATTCGATGACCTGTAGTATATTACTTGATGTACTGAGTAACTGTATAGATTAGATTCATCATCATCATTTCAGCCTATCACTAGTCCACTGCTGAACATAGACCTCCCCCATAGATTGCCACAAAAGTTTGTAGATATAATGTTGAGGGGACTTCGCCATATTTGCCACGCTTGACTGGCGGTTTAGCCACCGCAGTTTATTTATTCAAATGTTGTAGGAAGATGCTGCTACCTATCTTCTGGTTTTAATTTTCCCTCTGTCGACTTTTTCGACACCTACGAGATGAGATGTGGTAGTAGATTATATTAAGGCGCCATCACACGTGCAAATTGTCTGAAACATTGTAGTAATTGTGTTACAAACATAATGTCGGGCTTCTTAAGACCATTCCTTTATTTATGTTAACCCATCAGTTTATTTCTTGAAACGGCATTATTATTTATATACACAAACATATGGATTGCTATGATTGATGAGTGATGATGATGATTGGGAAGTGGGTTAGCGATCACAGCTCCAGAGTTCTCTCACCTCAAACACTATTCCTCGACGTTAGTATACGCTCTTAAATAATATATATGAAAACAGAAAATAAAATGCAACACTGTGTCAGTCTACATTTCTACAAAATCATATTAAACATCTAAAATGAGGTGATGTTTCCTCTTATATTTCGGTGTTTTGTGATAGTGTTAGAAAGGGCTTATATTAATAACAGATTGTAATAACCATTGAACTAAAATCATTATGTATCTTCGTAATATTTCTAAAGTCCAAAATTGGCAGCAGCATCTTGAAAATTCATGCACTCTATTTCGCTACGCTTCACGGCGTAGCTTATTGCCTTTTCGTAGCTTATTTGTAGCAGCGTAGGGTATAAATAGCAATATAGCACGTCGGTCACAAGCAAGCAATGTAATGATTAGAAGCGTCACTGGAGTTTCTTGCGCCATTTCTTCTCCAGCGGAAACGCATTTCGAATTAGTGGGAAACTTAGTTAATATTACCCTCCCGATTGAAGTAACTGACCGAGCTGAGGCCGGCCCCCTTGAGCGCCCTCGAGTCAGTTACTCTCGCGAACAGGATGACGGTCAAAGCCGAGGTCCCCTGTTGGGGGCACTTGCGCCAGTCATCCATAAATAAATGTTTCAGTTTAGTGCCCTCAGCGCTCTGCCACCTTTCAATCCGGCGAAGCTGTGAAGGCCTCCGGGCTAACAGTGGTCACAAGCAGTCTTTTTAAGCGAATTTGTCTCAAATTATATCATCGCACAAATAAATTAAAAACAAAGTTTGTCGCCTTTTCAAACAGATGCATTTCATAATTCATAGTCACGTATAAGAAAAGTTAATCATTGTCGGGTTAGATATTACGTAAATTTACCTGCGATTATTTTATTACGATTATGATTGATTATGATTATTTTCCTACGATTATGAGCCGTGGTAGCTCAGGGGCTAGGCGCTCGCTTTTAATTTTCATAGTTCGCGAGTGACCTGGGTTCGATTCCCGGTGCCGGCACCACTAAAATTGTTAATTGCAATTTTAAGTGCTGACTTACTACGTGCTCAGCGGTGAAGGAAAACATCGTGAGGAAACCTGCATGTCTGAGAAATTAAAAATATTTCGAAGACATGTGAAGTCCGCCAACCCGCATTGGAGCAGCGTGGCGGATTCTTCCTAGCTCCAAAACCCTCTCGGAAATGAGAGGAGGCCTGTGCTCAGTAGTGGGACATTTATAGGCTGAAACTTTACTTTACTTTTTTTTTTACCTGCGATTATGTATGTTCTCAGTATATTTGTCAATGCAAACACGAACGATTTTGACGCGATCATAAACGAAATAGTGAAGTCTTTGTTATTAAGACGGTTGCGATGGAGCCCGAACATTGACCTATTGATGATTGGCGATATAGATGGGCCCTGCTTTCAGTATAACCATATGTTTTACCTGTTCGGTTAGCCGACAAGCTAGGAATTTGGTTTTAAGTATACGTATCATTATACATAATCGGTATTCATAAAAAGTTATAGACGATCTATAACCTTATTTTAAGAAAACATTATGCATAAATGCGTAATAGCGCTAAAACGTCCTAGAAGTTTCCTATGACAACTTTTTTATATATACAAGGATCAATCGTACTATAAACTTCCAATAAATGAAAACATGGCTGACTTTAGACAACACCTGATTTCTACCTGAAGCATATAAAGAAAGTAGAGAAAAGTCGGTGTCGCAGTCTTTACGAATATTCTTCATGAATTTAGCAACTTGCAACTTGTGCCGTATAACCATGTGGTAGCGGTTTAAGAGAATCTTCCACCTCATCTACGAAAATTAAAACCAGAAGATGGGCAGCCACATCGTCCTGGAACATCTTAATAAAAAAACTGCAGTTGCCAACCCGCCCGCCAAGCGTAGCAACTATGGCAAAAATGATAGCTACAAACTTTTGTAGCAATCTATGAAGGAGGACTATGTTCAGCAGTGGACTTGTGACAGGCTGAAATGATGATGAAAAATAATGAAAGAAGTCTCAAGGAAGGTGCCTAATTCTTTGCAACCACGAATCTGACAACTTCTACTTGTTCAAAGAAAGGATATTTTCATAATAGCAATAATATAGTTTATAGAATCAGGTGTTACTTTGCGGAAATCCATTATAATTAAGGAATGGAAGTTAATTTGCTAAGATCCGCATGCAAAATATGCATATGATACACATACTCGTATATACACCTATCTTAGCAAATTAACTTTCTCTCCTTCATTAAAAGAAATAAGTCAAAAGGACATTTTGAATATTTGGACACATTTTAAGTTTGAAATAACATTGAAGTTTTTGTCCTTCATAATTTTTCAAAGGAATGTTTCCTGACTTCTGTACATTTACTTTCATGTTGAGAAGTGACATCGTAAATTTTATGTACTCTGAAAAACATGGCTCCTTTGAACTTTGCTAGCTTTTGTAAGGAACTCATTTTATTCATGTTCATTCAGTTTTTTTTATTTTTCGGAAAACGAACGCGTTTTTGACTTGGCTTTCTTTTCATCATATATTTGTTTTATTTATTACAGATGTTGTTACTGAATTTAAGTGACGCACTCGCTTTGCTCTGCTGATATTTTTTTAAGTGAAACTTTGTAGGTGACGATTCGATAATTGGACCAGAATTGTGAGTGCATTTTTTTTTGGAGAAATTGACGATTCCGGCAGAACGTTCACCTGATGGTAGATGCAACGTTTGCCCATAACAAATCTGTGTTACAGAGGATATTTCTGTGTGACACCACACTGCGCCCGTTACCTTGAGACATCAATTCTTAAGTCTAATATGCTCAGTAATTACTAGCTCTCAGTATCCTTCAAACCGAAACACAGTGATGTTTGCACACTACTACTTCCCCGCCACGTCTCGTTTCCCACAGGGACGATAAGTGAGCTACGTGTGTTCCCTCTGCCTACCCGTTATATGTAAAAAAGGCGTGTTATTTTTGGTGACAACGGCATGGCTTGGTGATCAGAGTATATGACTTCTACGCCGCAGGTCTCACCTACGAATACCAGCTGGAGCGAGCATTGTAACAGCCAAAAGACAAATTGTTGGTTTTTCAGTTCTGGACGTATTGTGTTTGTCCCCATGTCTCTGACACTGTATCCTAATCTACTTCCGACTTTATAGCATAATCATTACATGTGGCGCGGGTAGTTTAGACGAAGAAGTGCCCCTGTGTTTGCGCGCACACACAGGGCAATATTTTATCCTGCGCAGTTGATTTCTTGCGATAGTATTCGAAATTTGTCGTCGTGTTCGAAAGTCGGCCCGGAAGTACATCATTATAGGAGTCCTAGGTAGGGACCATCACAGTGCTAGTTTTTTTTTATTTGATATGTGATGAGACGAGCAGAACGTTCATCGGGTGGTAAGTGCAACGCCCGCCCATAACAAATGCTGTGTCACCCAGAACATTTCTGTGTGGCACTACACTGCGCCCGTCACCCACAGACCAGTTCTTAAGCCTCATACGCCCAGTGTTACACTAGCTCTCAGAGCCCTTCAGACCGAAACACAGTAATGTTTGCACACTACTGCTTCACGGCAGAATACCTGGCCTGGTGTGGTAGCATAAAGCTTACCATTTCAAAGATCTGGGTGAAACCGCAATTGCTGTGGTTTATTGTCAGAGATGTTCCACTTCCTAGTAGTCAGTCTAGATGTCAGAGTGCCTGACTTCTACGCCGCGGTTCCTGAATTCGAATCCCAGTCTGAGGCAACATTTGTGCAAAAACACTAGTTGACTCTCTCAGTTGGAAAACAAATCGTTGGTTTTCGGGTCTCGTTGTTCGTAGTTCTTAAGTCTCAAATGCCCAGTGATTACGCTAGCTCACAGTGCCCTTCAAACTGAAACACAGTAATGCTTGCATACTACTGCTTCACGGCAGAATAACTGGCCCTGGGGTGGTACCTACCTAGACGGATTCCTGCACAGGAATCCTACCACCTGTAAGTGTATTTGAAAATTATGTTTGTACCCACGATACAGGAGAAATCTTCCTGTGGGGCACCGTGCCCCACAGGAAGATTTCTCCTGTGTTTAAAATAAAAGAAAAAACTATTAGCTCGTCTCGTCAGTTCGACTCTCGTTGCAACGGGTCACAACGGCGAAAATTATTCGTATGGCCGATTTTAAACGGCGAATGACCTTGATTGAACCGCGACGTTTGAACGAAAAGATGGATGATTGGCTGTTATTTAATGAGATAGATCAACCTAAAATTAACTAACTGTAATAGGTTTTATTAGGTTTTATTTATGGAACTCGATTACTTTATTATATAGAGTTTATCGCTTAAGAAATAACGTTCAAAATAAAGATGTAATGAACTGTGATTTTATTGTTTAAGGTTACGTTTTACTCAAAAGCAGCGAACCACACGTAGTTGTTGGGGAGCACTGTAGCTAGTGACATTACTGGGCCTGTGAGACTAACGTATCGCGAGTCTGTAAATGATGAAATTATCTTAATTAGTGTCTTTAGATACTGATGCTTAACAATTTAATTTTAAATTAGCATTTTTTTTATTGCATAAAGTGATGAAACGAGCAAAACGTTCACCTGATGGTAAGTGCAACGTCTGCCCATAACAAATGCTGTGTCAACCAAAAAATTTCTGTGTGGCACTATACTGTGCCCATCACCCTGAAACATAGGTTCTTAAGTCTCATATGCCTAGTGATTACGCTAGCTCACAGTGCCCTTCAAACCGAAACACAGTAATGTTTGCACACTACTGCGTCACGGTAGAATAACTGGCCCGGGGGTGGTACCTGCCTAGACGGACTCCTGCATAGGAATCCTACCACCAGTAAAATTTAAAAAAATCAAAAAAAGTTTTGCCGCCTCCTAAATTTTGCCGCCCTAGGCCTACTCAACCTATAGACAAATTGGCCCCTGTTCCTCAGTGACAGGGAAGATACTTTTCTGGTATTTCTTTTAATCGACTCTTTTGCCAAAATGGAATTATAGATTTTTTGACACCACCACAGCATGTTAATATCGCAAACTGATTGATGATTTTATGTAAAAATTTAAATGCATATTATAATGTATATTCATGACATAATTATACCTCATAGGCTCATATAACCCTATTACCGAGCTCTAACGTAATTGTTCTGCAAGCGTACTCGACTCACCGCGTATTTAAATTTTGTATTTCCACACTAATTAACTCTTCTCAAAGCGAATAATTATTATGATTGTGAAATTAATTCCGTGTATGTTGTATTAACCTTACAGTCTTATTCATAAAAAAGTTATAAGCTTGTTATAAGGAGATTACCGAAAAACATTATTCATAAAAGCTTAACAGTGTTAAAATCTTCTATTCTTCTATCTATAAGTGTTCAACAACGACTTCTTAAGTTATAGATGGACTAATCATTTTATAAGCTACTAATAAAGAAAAACATAGCCGACTCAATGTGCCTATCCATCTATAGTGGCATCTACCACCACAGGCTCAGTTATTCTGCCATGACAAAAGTATGGAAACATTACTGTTTTTTGGTGTGAACTTTTCTCGTCTCTCGAAAAAATAAATAAATTTCGAAAAAATAAAAATCATCAGTCGTAAACAATGAAAGATAGTTGCACCGGGTCCGGGAGTTTGTGCATGTGGAGTTTATGTATGTAAAACGCACCCACGACACAGGACAAATCCGACTGTGAACGTTTGTCGTGAAACGTGAACTGGGAAACGTTTTCTTTAAAAAAAAACATGTTATCGTGAGCAAACTTGATAATTAAATATGTCGAGGTCATTCCTCCCATTCTTGCATGCGCTAGAACAGCATGGCGGTTCCAAAACCCCTCTCAAAAATGGAGTCTGTGCTAGTCTCATAATTAATGAGCTACTTGTACTCAGTTTTCCTTGCAAAACGGCTACTTATTTTTGGTTTTGTCATCTAAAAGTTCATAGAAAGTTTCGTTAAAGGAACGGAACGAAACAAAGAAACTAACTAAAGAGAATTTCAAAACTTTTGTAACTTGAACTAGACCCTGCAGGCTCCTAACCGGCACTCGAAAACGAAAAGATAATAAAAATCCCACCAGGACATTTTAAGAAGATCCAAGTTGTACAGTTTTTCGATGTTTTATATGTACAGTGTTTCAATTTCATCAAAGTTTTTGGAATAAGTAGAATTGTGAGTCGATAAATGCAGTACAGTAATTTCACATATTTTCATTAAAAATAAACTTTAAAAATGCATCACAACTTTATTACATCATCATCATCATCATAATTTCAGCCTATCACTAGTCCACTGCCGAACATATGCCTCTCTCATACATTGCTACAAAACTTATATTTCGCCCATAAAGTAACAATCTATAAATTTGACACCGTTGAGCACAGACCTCTCACATTTCAGGGGGTTACGCCTCTAATTAATAATTAACATAGGACTCCTGATACAAACAAATTATTTGAGTCGCCATATAGGGATATAGGGATTTCACGTCGTAGAAGTCAAAGGGAAAGAAAAAGGGAAAATTAAAACCAGAAGATAGGCAACAGCATCTTCCTGAAACATTTGAATGAATAAATTGCGGTCGCCAATTGTGACAACAAATTATTCGCTTCGTTATATTTTCGCCGTATACTCAATTGGCAAATTGTATATTAAATAATATATAGATAAGTAATTTCATATTTTGTATATTAAATAAACAACTATTTTTCATAATTTTTTTTATTTGATAAAGTGTCGAGACTAGCAAAACGTTCACCTGATGGTAAGTGCAACGTTGGCCCATAACCGATGCTGTGTTACTCAGAATATTTCTGTGTAGCACCTAAGACATAAGTGCTACACAGAAGACATAAGTTCTTAAGTCTCATATGCCCAGTGATTACGCTAGCTCTCAGTGCCCTTCAGACCGAAACACAGTAATGTTTGCACACTACTGGTTCACGGCAGAATAACTGGCCCTGGGGTGGTACCTAACTAGACGGATTCCTGCATAGGAAAAATCCTACCACGAAATATATAATGTAGTTAAAGAAATGTTTAAAATCAAATATATATATACATACAGTCACGCAATTTCCCATATAAAGGGTAGGGATAGGCCTCACACGTAGCCCACTTTTCGCTCCCGCGGGAAACGAGACTTGACGGGTAGCGAACCACGTCACCTGGTATTTTTGGTATGTGTCCAAAATTCTTACTCCCCTTTGTGTTCCCACGAGCAGTATAGCGACAGCATTGAATGTTATGGTATTATTCTGCACAAATAAAGGCTATCCGTACAATACCTTGTCGCCTCTTTTGACCTCTCCTCTGTAGGGAAGACGTAGCTATACTACTCTACCGGACACCAATCGAAAATATGACGCATAAAACATAATAATTACAATTACAGTCTTGACAATAAAGCGAATGCAGCGACAGATAATTTACTATGATAGCGTGCCGCATGCTCTTCTTTCTACCCGAATGTGATCCTATACAATATAATTGGAATGCTTCTATAGTTTCGATCTTTTTGTCCGCTCGTCTGTCTGTCCTATTAAGAATGTAAAGTAAAGTAGCTAGTCCATAAATTTCCCAATTCTGAGCACAGGCCTTCTCTCTTTTCTGATATGGTTTTGGAGCCGAGAAGAGTCCGATACGCTGCTCAAATGCAAATTGGCGGACTTTTTACTACTATACTATTTTTTCTCAGACATGCAGGTTTCCCACGATGTTTTCCTTTACTACCGAGCACGTGGTAAATCAGCACTTAAAATTGCAATTAACAATTTTAGTGGTACCGGCAGCGGGAATCGAACCCGGCCACTACACCTCTAACCACTTCGCACCGCGGTCGACCATACGCGGCACTGTATATATATTCCAATCTAGTGAACCGAAATAATTGTATTTCGGTGGAAACGAATTTTCGGGGCAAATTTTCTGTTTCCACGTTACATAATATATCTTAGAAGCTTTTATAGAACATCAAACTGTAATTAATCTTATAATGAAACGAGCATACCAATATATATAGCATAAAAGTAAAGACATTATTTATATGGCGAATATTCCATCAAATAAGAATTGCTCGTTTGATGTCGTATTTGAAATATATTTCTATTTGTTTGAAACGACGCCTCACTAGGATTTCTTGGTGTCTTCGAGGGTGCGTTTTACGGACACATTTCATATGCACAACACAATCAGACCCAAAAACCAACAATTTGTTTTTACAACAAATATTGGCTCCAGCTCCGATAACATGCCGCCTACTCAACCTTTTTACCCGATTGACTATAAAACTTTATACACCAAAAGCAGGGTTAGGCAGAGGCGACACACGTGGCCCACTTGTCGCCCCCCGTGGGAAAAGAGTCGTGACGGGTGGCGAGCCACGTCGCAGCCATTTTGGTAAGAGTTAAAAAAATTCCTTACTCCCCATAGCGTTCTCACGTGTAGTATAGTGCCAGTATTGCATATTATGGTGTTGTTCTGCACGAATAAAGACTGTCCGTACAGGTTAGGCCCTAGGAAGGAAGAAGGAAGGTGGTTTCTGGTGGTAGGATTCCTAAGCAGGAATCCGTCTAGGTAGGTACTACCCCAGGGTCCGTTATTCTGCCGTGAAGCAGTAGTGTGCAAACATTTCTGTGTTTCGGTTTAAAGGGCACTGTGAGCTAGCGTAATCACTGGGCATATGATGAGAGTAGACGTTGCACTTTACATCAGGTGAACGTTTTGGTCGTTTCGTCGCTCAATCCTACAAAAGAAAAGGAAAGAAAGTTAATTAAGATCCGCATGCAAAATTTAAAATAGTGTGTATTACCTAGTTTTTGCCGTGTGGTGGTGGCTCGATAAAAGAATACTACCACTCCATCTCATCCAATGGATCTCGTAAAAGGTGAGTAAGGAATTAAACTGCACTGTGCACCCAACAGCGCATGATGGCGATGGGCTCACCACCTATCACACCAAGTGCATTATATTGTTTTGGTGAAACATGGATTGTGGCAGTCATCTGTTTTGGCAGTGAGTGCCCAGTCTCTGAGTACCCCTTATGGGATACAGTCGTGATCTTATGTATGTATGTACTTAGTTTTTGAAGAGCACCGCCCGCCCTCCCTCAGCAGCGTGCACAAGCAAACCGATCCTCTTTGACATCGCACTAAAAAAAAATCTTAATGTTTTGTTTGTGAAATAAATATGCTTCTTTCTTTCTTTCTCATTTTTTTTGTATATGTATTAGTGTAAACAGTTGTTGGCTAGCCAAAAAAAAGCTTTTAGTATTGCCAGCTTTCTTTGTATTTCCTAAACATAAAGTAGCTCTTCCTTTTCGGAATACCTTCTATTCTGCCGTCAAACAGTGGTGCGCTAATAACACTGTATGTTTGGTGGGTATTAGCTTGTGTAATCCATAGAGCATAAGTACCTATACAACTGATGTTTTTGAATGATCAGCCTAATGCAGTGCCACAAAGTCTTTCTGAATGAGAGTGCAACTGTTATGTACACGCATTGCACTTTTCGTCAAGTGGATGTTTTGCTGGTCACCTCACTAATTTCTATAAAAAAGATACCACTTTACATCGTTCATATAGTCCCGCCTTTTTACCATATAAAGGGTAGGCAGAGACCACACGCGCAGCCCACTTGTGGCCCCCGCAGGAAACGAGACGTAATGGATGGCTAACCACGTCGCCGCCATTCTCGTTCGAGCAGTATAGTGACAGCATTGCATATTATGGTATTATTCTGCATAAAGGCTGTCCGTACCTTAGTCGCCTATTACAACACCTCGGTAGGAAAGAGGTAGGTGCTATTCTACTCTGCCGGACACTTTTTTTTATTGGAGAAAGTGATGCAACGGGCAAAACGTTCACCTGATGGTAAGTGCAACGTCTGTCCATAACAAATGCTGTGCCACCCAGAACATTTCTGTGTGACACCTCACTGTGCCCATCACCCTGAGACATCAGTTCCCAAGTCTCATATGCCCAGTGATTACGCTAGCTCACAGTGCCCTTCAAACCGAAACGCAGTAATGCTTGCACACTACTGCTTCACGGCAGAATAACTGGCCCTGTGGTGGTACCTACCTAGACGGATTCCTGCATAGGAATACCTACCACCAGTTAAAAAGGTCGGTTTTACATCATAGGTATTCTGGAATAACAAATGGAAAGGAGGTCATAAAATTATGTGAAAATCTGTCATCCAGTCTCTTTATACTCTTTTTATTGAACTATCCTTTGACATCAGGTGGACTTTGTACTCGTTTGTTGCCCACAAACGACCTAAATGTCTATCATTTTTTTTATTTATTGCACTCACTAGCGTCCATATTTACGAGTAGGTACGAGAAGGAACTTTTTTATTAAAATGCAACAAGTCGCTTCTGTGAGCGGTCAGCCGCCCAGTTTGCTGGGGAAACTATTAGATAATTACGTTACCGCACCGTGCGAGTTGCTTCCATCTCTGCCTGCCTTGGTGTGGAGCCATAATGATGTTAATAAAAATAACCAATGAAAATAAATTAAATAAATATCTCAGTCTATCTGTTACATGTCTTTTTTTTACTTGACTACGTTTCATCGTAAGGATTTTATATATTTACACGAATACTATACTTACTTTTATTCTGCCGTGAAGCAGTAGTGTGCAAGCATTACTGTGTTGCGGTTTAAAGGTCACTGTGAGCTAGCGTAATCACTGGGCATTTATGACTTAAGAACTGATGTCTTAGGTTGACGGGCGCAGTGTGGTGTTACACAGAAATATTCTGGGAGACACAGCATTTGTTGTGGGCGGACGTTGCACTTACCATCAGGTGAACGTTTTGTCGTCACTTTATACAATAAAAAAAGGCTCTTCTAAAGCAACCGTGTACCGCTGAAAGAAGTGGTCGCCCTTTGACGGCTGTTATGGAAGTTAACTTGCTAGCAGTGACAAATTGAATTGAAAAGAACAGGCGAATTACATTTGAATAGGTTCAGCACAAATTGCAGTTTGGATCGGGCGCTTCCCGAGATTTTACACGAACATCTACGCGTCCGGAGGATAGTTTCGCGATGCTACCCGCAGTACCACACCGATGCTCAGAAGCAGGACCGTGTGGAATGGCGCCTTGACATGATTATTAAATTGGAAGCAGGCTCGTTTCGGAGTGTTTATGACATTATTACAGGTGATAAATCTTGGATTTATCAATACGATCCAGAAACGAAACGCCATTCGATTGTTTGTCTGTTTCAAAATGAACCAACGGAACTAACGCGATCGGTAAGCGCAGGGAAGATTTACATAACTTTGACGAAGCATCTGGTGCAATTCCTTTACGAAATTGAAGTAGCATTAATGCCGAAAGGTATACCACCAAATGCTTGCCAGAAGTGCAGTGGCGTAGGTATACCGTAGAGACCCATGGAACCGAATAGGACCTTAGAACGTTGTAGTTTCTTTTTAATTTTCTCGTTTTTCTTTTTTGTATGTTTAGTACGCTGTTAGCACGGCTAATAAACTAGGGCGCTCCCCCGGTAGATGGAGCGACGACCTGCACGGTTTTGCGGGAAGCCGATGGATGCCGGTGGTATCAGGACTATGTTTTATGGCAATCTATGGGAGAGATATATGTTTAAACGTGGACTATGATAGGCAGAAATGATGATGATGATGATGAATAAACTTTGTGTCATGCATAGTTTTTTTTTAAACTTAGAACGTAAGAACTTTATTACATAATAGTGGTAGAATTCCTATGCAGTAACCGTCTAGGTAGACACCACCCCAGGGCCAGTTATTCTGCCGTGAAGCAGTAGTGTACAAGCATTACTGTGTTTCGGTTTGAAGGGCACTGTGAGCTAGCGTAATCACTGGGCATTTGAGACTTAAGAATTGATGTCTCAGGGTGACGGTCGCAGTGTGGTGTCACACAAAAATATTCTAGGTTACACAGCATTTGTCGTGGGCGGACGTTGCACTTACCATCAGGTGAACGTTTTGCTCGTTTCGTCACTTTATACAATATATTTATATATATATATATAATTTTACTGAAGAAATTATTACATAATTTTACTGCGAATCAAGAGCAGAAGTGATTTCACCGTGCAGGGATGCCTCCGCACGGCATCATCCCTGCACGGCAGAATCGCTTCTGCTCTTGAATTCAGCTCCCGCTAAGAATGCAACACTCGTAGCCATACTACTGTCACTGCTATACTATGCATTATATTTACAGAACGTACTCAGTGGGAACGTCGGCATGAACTAGCTGATGAGTAGGCGATCGATAAAGTAAATAATGCACCGACTTCCACTAGCGACCAGGTGATATGATTCTATTGTAACGTAAGCAAAACCCAAATGCAATGAGCGAAAGTTATTTTTACAAGGACAATAGACAACTAAATGATAATAATTATAAATATTATTTATAAAAGGAGTTTCTATGTCCACTGATAGTGATCATCTCCCAAGTTGTGACGTATTGCCGTATTCGCAAGAATTTTTTTTCTTAAAATTTTAAATGCGAAATGTTAGAAAATTGTTGCAGCTCTTACGTCAGTGAGTTGTTCCTAACCGCACTGAAAACCAGCGTCGTGGATAACACATCATTGCAGTCTGGGGTGTTTCCTGATAGGTGGAAGCTTGCCAAGGTTGTACCTGTTCACAAATCCAATGATGATACCTGCGTGCGTAATTACAGATCAATATCGATTTTATCCGCGCTAGCCAAAATACTGGAATCTTTAGTTTGTCCTGTTATACAAAACTATTTCAAAAAGTTCCTCACTAATCATCAACACGGATTTGTCCGTTTTAGATCCACAAATTCGAACTTAGTTGAATTTACCGAGACTCTTATAGAATCTATGGATAGTAATAAACAAACCGATGTTATATATACAGATTTCATTTATTAATGATATCCCTGATTGCTTCCATTTTTCTACGCCGTTTTTGTTTGCAGATGACCTGAAAATCGCAAGGGTTGTTGATAGTGAAGAGGATGCTGAGTTACTTCAGAGTGATTTGGACAGGCTAAACAACTGGTGCAAAGATAATGACATGGACCTTAATTTAAAAAATGTGTTTATATAAAATTTACTCGCAAAATTAATTCATTTCCATCTAGCTACAACGTTGATAAGAATCCCTTGCAAGAGGTCAGTTGTATCAGAGATCTTGGCGTGATACTGGACAACAGGCTCACGTTTTTGCCTCACCTGGAAAAAATAACTAAAAAAGCCTCAAAGATGTTAGGCTTCGTCATAAGAAATTGCAAAGTTTTCAGAGACGAGAAAACTAAGATACTTCTTTTTAATAGCCTAGTGCGAAGTATTCTTGAGTACTGTACTACGGTATGGCGGCCACACTTCGCGGCTCACTCTCTGATGCTCGAAAGAGTACAAAAAAGGTTCCTCTGGCACTTGGCCTACTCTGTTGGTATAGCAAAAAAGATTCTTTCATATCCTGCAAGGCTAGTCTATTTTAACATGCTCACTTTAAATAAGCGTAGGGACCTTTTAGATCTGACTTTTTTGTTTAAATTACTCAGAAACCAAATTGATTGCCCGCAATTACTTGGCAGGTTTCGCATTAGAGCTCCAGCTAGATACCCTCGAAATAGATTAGCAACTTTTTCCCCTCCCCTTCGCAGAACTGTTCTCGGCTCAATGTCTCATGTAACGCGTTTGAGCCGGCTATATAATAGCTGCAGTGCTTCCGCTGGCATAGACATATATTTTGACTCACTGGCTAAGTTTAAAAAACAAATTGTAAATTTTATATTAAGTAACTACTAAATATTAATTTATGATTACTTCTTTTAGTTGTAATAGAATTTTGTTTCTGGTTTTAATGTGCATGTGGTGTTTACCTACAATTGGTTGTGCTCTTACTTATATTTGTTTACAACAATGTTTATGTAAATTGTATCAGTGTAACAACTGTTGGTGAACCTTAAATAAATAAATAAATAAATAAATAAACACTACGTAATTTTGCTGAGCGCAGTCTTTTATGTAAAACCTGCACACTTCAGATTATACTTGTACTGTATTGTGTTGCTCTGTAATTGTCTGTATAAGTATGTTTGTGAAACTCTGTTTGTACTGTATTTTCGGGATTTAGAGTTTAACTTAAGGTTTCATATAGCTTATTATCTTTGGCCGCGTGGCCTAGTGGTCAGAGTACCTAGAAGTCAGGTACTCTAGTCCTGGGTTCGAATCCCAGCCAGAGGCAACATTTGTGCAAAAACACAAATTGTTGGTTTTCGGGTCTGATTGTGTTGTGCATGTGAAATGTATGTATGTCTGTAAAACGCACCCTCGATACAGGAAAAATCCTACTGTGAGGCTTCGTATAGGATATTCCTACATAAGAACCAATGATGTTTATGCCAAATCCTCTTAATTTGGGAGAGGCCAAAGAAGCAGTGGAATGTTTAGACGCCGGTGACGAATTATACTTACTGTACTCCTTCAAGAAACATAGAAAATTTAAATTTATAATTTCTAACACTATTTTGATACATTTTCACACCAGACCCGGATATAAGGTAACTTATTAGGTAACCTATGTATAACCTATATAACATAGCTTATCGATTCTAAACCTTGTTTGAGTTAAAGCACGACGTAATCCGCGTTCCCGCAGGATTATGTTATATCTGAAGGTATCTGCATAAATTAAAGGATTACTGATTACCTGTCTGTATAATTAGGGGCTTATTTTACTAAATAAACGTATTAAGTCTATGTGTGCGGTCGGATTCGCAGGAAGAAAACATTTAATGCGGATGGTGACGACCTATTGATAATAATTTTTTGTACAATATATTAACGGGTGGAACCTCTATACAAAGTTTGATCAAAATTCTGTGCACTTACAGGGACCGGAAAACCTATTTATTACGGTGACCCTTTCAAACGGTTACAGCTACAGTAGGAGTTTTAAAATAATACACTATTATTTTCGTTGCAAACCTTAATATAAGGGAAGCGGTATAATCATCATGTATCACAGTATAAAACTGTTCGCCACCCTCTTGGCAGAGACCCGCCAAAGGACTTCTGTCGTGTACTAATGGTAACATACATCTTCTATAGAAAACGGCTCGACCGAATTGGCTGATCTTTTTACAGGAAAATTCCTTTTTATGTTATTTTGTAATGAAAGTTAATTTGCTAAGATCCGCATGCAAAATATTTAAAAGGTGTATATTACCCAGTTCCTTGAAGAGCACCGCCCGCCCTCCCTCAGTAGCGTGCACAAGTAAACTAACACCGCCACCAGGAACCGCCACCAGATACCCTCCATCAACCACTACGGTAGTATTGTAGTAGATAATATACATCACTGAATTCGAAAACACGACACGTGTTTCGCCCCAAAACGAAGCATTATCAAGTGTCATAGACTCTAAGACAGACGGCCTGTGTTCTCGTATTCAGTGGTGTATTCTTAAATAGCTCCGCTGATCGTGATACGTTCGCCTACGTCGACCCTTATCGGCTTGCCCATTTGCATTCACCTCATATATCTCTTTCGTCAATCTTGTTTCATCTATCAGCTCTAGGTGTCCAAACCGTCTAAGCATCCCTTTCGCTATGTTTGTCACTACGTTCTACCACACCGCAACGTTCTATTGTCATGAAATTCTTTACTTTATCCATCAAAGTTACTTCAGCTATACTTCTGAAACTTTTCATTTCCACAGCATTTATCTTATCATTCCCACACATCAAACATTCACTACCGTACATAAGTGTGGGGACCAGTAGTCCTCTATGTACAGCCAGTCGTGCTTTTTTAGATACGTTCTGGCTACACATACAGTTATGCATGGCCCCGTATACCTGATTTCCTGCCAACACTTTTCGCTCAATATCACTCATATCAATAATAATAATAATAATAATCGGCATATTAATAACAATACTGGTATTGTTCTGTTTCTAAGTAATAGCAGAATATCTAAGAAGGAGATTATAACCAGTTTTAATATATTAAATAGTTTAGGAGCAAGGAAAATAATGTTATGTGCCTTTCCTTTCTCTAATACTTTAAGTAAATTAGAAAATGACCATATTCATCAATTGAATACTTTGTTATACAATTTGACATGTCGTCATAGTGACGTTTTCTTATTTTTTACACTAATAATTTTTTAGTAATTTTATATTGACAATGGATACATTGTACCTGTCTAAAAAATATAAAAATAAAATTGGTAGGCTGTTTGCCTACAATTTTAATAACATTGACTGTATTCAGTAAAAATCTTTAAATAATATAAAAATGAGGTTAAGTAGTAATTTTGTTGGTAACAGCAGTCAGTGTGTAATAGAGCGCCCTGCTGACTCTGCCACTGTTGCCCATGTCAATTTAAACACCATCTATTGACAGATGGAAAACGTAGTAGTTCGATAGTAGTTCACCAAAATATACAAGGTTTTTCTGGCAAAGAATTAGAGTTAGAATTATTTTTATAAAAATATAATATTGACTTATTTTGTGTAACAGAACACTGGTTAAAGGAGTCTGAAATATTGTTAGGCTATGATAGCTATCATAATGTTGGTGTTTATAGCAGAAAGTGTCCAAATCGCGGAGGGTCACTAATAATTAGTAAAAATGGTATACAAACAAAGGAACGTCAAGATATTATTGGACTTTCTGTAGACTGTGTAGCTGAAATATCTTGTGTTGAACAGGATGGATATAATCATTTGTGTGTACCGCCCCCCTTATGATAGTAACTTTAGTGAATTTGAGTGCTTAATAGATGATGTTTTCAAATTAGCTGATAAGGGTAATAAGCCCATCATAGTGTGTGGGGATAATAATGTAGATTTGCTTAGTGGTAACGTGCAACAAGATTAATATTGATTGCAGTTAAATCATTTAATCTTCTAAATGTGTTCTCCGTAATTCTTGTTGGTTCCATAATAATAAATATATATTTATTATTATGGAACCAACAAGAATTACGGAGACTTCGGCAACATGCATAGACAATATTTTTTGTAACAGTAAATAAGTATACAAATAATAAGGTAATTAACACCCTCAAATCATCTGAATAAACCCCAAGTCAGAACGATCAGTAGTGCTATAACTGGACATGGATCATTTAACAAACATCTGTTTAATTTAGGTGTTAAAGACAGCCCTCTGTGCAGAGCCTGTATGGAGACCGACGAAACGGCGGCCCATGTCCTACTGGACTGCCCTGCGGTCGCCTTATACCAGGTCAAGCAACTCGGCTCGCCGAGACCGCTCCCTGAGGTCGCGGAGAACATCAAGGGCCTGCTGCGATTTCTGGAGGAGCTTGGTTGGCTCGAGTAGCACAACGTTCCTGCCTACACGCAAAATACGCGCTAGACGTGGAGTTGCGGAAACCGGCCCGTTGCAATCTACAATCTACAATCTACACCCTCAAATCAGACCACAGTGGACAAATTGTTAACTTTTCCTTTACTGAACAGCCACCGTAGCTTTTAGACCAATTACTTTTAGAAGGGTAGAGCGGTTTAGCGTCTTGTTAGCTAAAAGTCTTCCTATGTTAATTTCTCAGCCTATGGACCCTAACAGTTTTTATAAAGATATTTTTGAAGTTTTAAACAAGGAATTTAATACGATTTTTAAAACTAAGTAATTAAATCTTGATAACAGTTTTAAATTTAATGATTGGGCTATAGTAGGTATTGGTAAAAGGAGGGATAAACTTTTCGAATTTTATGAGAAAAAGACATACTTATATTCTATACAGTTTAAAGAATATATTAAAAATTATTCCAAAATATTTAAGAAGGTATGCCATATCGCTAAGTCAAATTTTTAAGGCGTAAAATTCAATCTGCTTATAACAAAATTAAGGCAGTATGGAAAGTCATACATGAGGAAACCGGTATGATGAAGCCTTCGTACCACTTATAAGTTTGTATTAACTAAAGCCCGCGAACTAATTGATTCAACAAAGAAGTAGCTAAAGAGTTTGATAATTTTTTTTCTAATATACCAATTAAAACAACTGCTGGTCGTCATTAATGCGTGCACACGAACTGTTAATAAGGTATGTTAGTGCCGGAACTGAGACATTTAAGTTTAGACCCGTTAATGTCCGCGATATAATTAAAATATTTAAGTTATTGAATATGAAAAAAAACAGAAGATTTATATATATATATATATATATATGTGTGTGTGTAGATATATCTGTCAAGTTAATAAATTAAATAATTCACATTCTTTCTCCACATTTGGCATCATTATTTAATTCATGTATCGATAAAGGTATATTTCCAGACTTTATGAAAATGAGTAAGGTAATAAATACTACTTTTCAAACTCTAAAGACCCAGGAAATTTTAGACCCGTGTCAATATTACCAGTTTTGAGTAAATTATTTGAGAAGCTAATGCTTAACCAAATGCTGTCTTTCTTTAAAAGCAATAAATTATTCCATGATCATCAGTTTGGTTTTACCAAAGGGCGCTCCATAACTGATGCAGGGATCAAGTTTAAAAAATAAGTTTAATTCAATATATTTATAGTGCTTGGGAGGATTCTCAGAACGCGATTGGCGTGTTCTGTGATTTATCAAAAGCATTTGATTGCGTAGATCACAAAATTCTACTTTGTAAACTAAAATATAATGGATTAGAATAGAAAGCTCTTCTTTTGATGGATTCTTATCTTAGTAATAGGATACAAATGGTTCACATTAATGGTACAAATTCTGGAAGCTCTCAAGTAAATAAATAATGGTTTGAAAAAACTAAAAAATACGCTTTTTATAGAAAACCAAACTAAAAAATAGAAAATAAATTTTAAAAAATTTGAATAAAGAATAGTGTAAAAAATTCTAATAAATATAAATGAATAATAGTGTTAATACAAATACGAACGATGGCCTCTGTAACAGGTAATATATTAGCGCCATCTATTGAGTAATTTAGTTGGATCTTGTATAAAAGCGTGTTTTTTTAGTTTTTTTAAACTATTATTTTTTATTTTTTTGTCAAATTATTGCATTGTCATCGGTTTTTGACAGGTGTGCAAAATTTGATTAAATCGGAACGTTCAAAGTAAGAGAAAATCGAGCCCTAAGGTATCGGTTACAAACATACAAACATACAAACATTTTGCATTACCTAATGTAAAAACGGTACAAAATAATATCATTTTGCAAAATGATAAATTAGAGTTTGTTGATAGTACCGTATTTTTAGGGATTACATTAGATTGTAAGCGTCAGTGGGGTCCACATATGCCTTAGCTAATAAACTCAGTTCGGCTGCGTATGCTGTGAGAAAGATTTGACATATTAGGGTTATAGCTACTGCAAGATTAGTTTACTTTAGCTATTTTCACAGCTTGATGTCCCATGGTATTTTATTATGGGGACATGCGGCTGACGTAAATGTAATTAATACTTTGCAGAAAAGAGCAGTTCGTGCAATCTATAATATGCGCTCTCGTGATTCAATAAGGGAACTGTCTAAAGAAATTAATATTTTAACTTTTACATGCCAGTATATTTATGAAAACGTTATGCATGTACGTAAATTTAAAACACTATTCCCCAAGAATAGTGACAATCATGATTTAAAATTAAGAAATAATAATAAACTAAATAATACAAAATTTAGACTAAAAAATTATTTTATGGATCGATGTACACGCATTTATAACAAAATTCCGGAAGATATAGTGAAAGTAACAGAAACTAAATTTAAAACTTATATTAAAAAATGTTTCTGCTCTAAAGCATATTATAAAATAATTGATAAAGCATATTATATAAGAACGAACACGAACGAAAGCATATTATATAACAATGATATAGAAGCTTGGAAAGTATCTATCCAAGGAGACATCAAGTAACTTACCACACGATGTAACTGTTATTATGCAAGCAGCTACGTGACATGTATTTTTATGCAGGGATAGGTTTTTTTTTAATTTCATAAAGTGACGAAACGTGTTTTTCTTTGTGACACCACACTGCGCCCGTCACACAGAGACATCAGTTCTTAAGTCTCATATGTGCCCAGTGATTAAGCTAGCTCTCAGTACCTTTCTTTTAGTTCCAAACAGTAGACTTGAGTATGTCATGCTCGCTTAAATGCTTCTGCTTGCGGCGGCGACGTGTGGCGGGTCGTCCACTTCCCTTGAATATGATCGAGGAGAGCGATGGCTGCCACATGCGTCATACTTGTGAACAGGTGCTGTTGGTGGAGACTGGTCTGCTCGAGTTTGCAATGCATTTATTCATTTGTTATTGAATCTTGTATAATATTTTGTCATGTAGCGTGCTTTGGTTTTCTGTGGGACCGTTCTTTGTAAATTTATTTATAATGTACTTTTGACAAAAAAAAAAAAAAAATAGAGGATACCTACGGAGTTTCTTTCCTGCCTGTTTCTTCTCCGTCAGAGAAGCCTCATTACGAAACGATGGTAGATTGTAAAAAATTACGTTTGACAAACGAAATTTATATTTCTTACGTTGAAGAATAAATAATTTTCATTTCACTGTCGTAGTTTCCGTCTCCCGTAAATTTTGAACCCAAGTTCACAAAATCTTTCACTTGTTCCACTCTTTCTCCTTCAATCGGAACTCTGCAATCCGTCATACTTTCTTCTCATTCAAAAACCATTACTTTCGTCTTATCTACATTAATGTTCATATCTTTGCTTTGTAGAGCACCGTGTATAATATTAACCACGCCTGCAACTCCTCCTCCAATGATGCTAATATAACCTGATCATCGGCATATAGGAAGCATTTGTTGGTCAGATCATACATTCTTAATCCATACGCACTCTCGTTCAAATTTTTCAAGTAATTGTCTATAAATAGGTTAAACTGCCACGGCGAAGCTACACATCCCTATCTAACGCCTTTTTCGATGTTAAACCAGTTTGTGTTTAACCTGACACAAGCACTGCAATCCTTATAGAGTGAATGCAGTGGTTGTATCATGCTGCCGTTCACCACAAATACAATAGATGTCGACTGCAATTTATTCGTCACTACTCTGTCATAAGCCTTTTCCAAGTCTACGAATGCGCAATAGATCCTTTGACTTTGAGCCAAAAAAATTTCGACTATGCTTCGACTATGACTTGCAATGAAAAAACTTATTTCATGCATTCCATTCCTATCCCGCTTGTACGTCCCATATCTTCTCTTTAGTTTCATTGATCACTGTCTTTATCAAAACCTTTGCATACGGTTTACTGACAATACTGAGCAAGCTAATGCCTCGGTAGTTTTTTGCAGTCATGCTGCGACCCTTTTCCTTTGTAAAGCGGTACGATGACAGCCTTTCACGAGTCTCCTAATACATTGCCGCACCTCCAGCAAAGGTTAAAAGGGAAGTACAGCTGACTCGATATCACGCTCTGTCCAGCTTTCAGCATCTCTACCGTAATTCTGTCATACCGTGCAGCCTTGCCCAATTTCATACTATTCAATGCTTCCTCAATCTCTTCCATACTTATATCACTTTCGTTGCAATTATCATTCATGTCGCTGGATGTGGCCTGTAATTGCATTTTACCCTCTTTCTCAAATAAGTTTTCGAAATATTCCTACCAGCTCTTTAGAATGCATTCCTCTCTTCTCACAATATTTCCATCATGGTTCTTGATTTTGTCCAGTTGCGAGGACGTATTTCTACCTCTGGTATTGGACTATCCAGAAGAACTTTATGTTGTTTCGAAAGTCATCAGATAACATCCTTTCAAAGTCACCTCTATTATTCTTTCTTTTTTCCCGCGACCTCTTTCGCCACAACATACTTCATATTTTCTTGCTATGCGCACATATCATTGTCTTCATTAGTAAATGGCACCCGTGCGAAGCCAGCAGCGGGCAGATACTTTTAAATAAAACTGACCGTCCAATAAAAATTATTAAGATACTACTTACGACCTCTTCAATAAATATTCGTTCTTCCAAGAAACGCCTAAAAGAACTAGTTACTAATCAAACACACCTTAAATAACGGTACCAACTAAGACGATCCGGCATTATAACAAAATGATGATAAATGGCCTAATTTATTAAACCTTTAGAATGATCCTAAAGAAACATAAATTAATTTTCCAGGTCATGAATTTTTTTTTTACTTATATTTAAAGGCATTAGTTACAGGATATCTATTTTCTCATTTTATTTAGCGAAAATTAGAGAAAACAGAAAATATTGAAATTATCATTATCATTTCAAAGAAAATCTTACGTCTTCGATGGTCCTCGGAGCCGGATTTAATTATCTACTTTGGTTTGATTTTTAATATCACACAAATCACATGTTATGTTTGGGCAAACTTGTTTTTTTATAAACCGGTTTTAATGATTTTTATAAGAAAGGGGCAATTGTATGGGTGGTCCCAAATAATTTATGTCAAGTTCTGGTGATGGAATCCATGAGGAAATCATGAAACTGGTTGGAGATGCTGCATTGAAGTCGGTTTTTTGATTAAATAATTATCTTATTTAGTCTTATACAGAGAGAGTGGGTAACTAAAACTAACGGTAATCAAAAGATGATTACGTAATACTTGGACGACCCTTATTTATTATATTACAAAGTGTGAGAATCTTAACATAATTAATGACAGACATCACCT
Source organism: Luehdorfia chinensis (assembly GCA_019845155.1). Classification (NCBI taxonomy): domain Eukaryota; kingdom Metazoa; phylum Arthropoda; class Insecta; order Lepidoptera; family Papilionidae; genus Luehdorfia; species Luehdorfia chinensis. The sequence goes on from JAHVAK010000028.1 coordinate 305,523, forward strand.
CCATGTGACAGTGTTGTAAGAGAATCCATGATTTCATACCATGAGGTTCCACTGTCAGAGACAGAATAAACGTGTGAGAGAAATATTTTTAAATCAGAAAGATTTGTCTGTTCATAATGATTATGTGCCTCATCACCCGTAACGACGAAGATGAAATGCCTGGTGACGGTAATTTGTTGTAGTTAATAGAATCCGGTGTTACTTTGCGGAAATCCATTATAACACAGGAAATAAAGGTAATTTGCTAAGAATCGCATGAACAATTATCACGCCTTTTCCCCATATAAGGGGTAGGCTGAGACCTCACCCCTAACGCAATTTTCGACCCAGCGAGCCGCCATTTTGGTACGAGGCAAAAATTCTTTCTTCCCATTGCGTTCCCACGAACAGTATAGTGACAGAATTGCATATTATGGTATAATCCTGCAAGAATAAAGATTGTCCGTACAAAACCTTAATGGCCTCTTACGTCTCGTAAGAACTCGGTAGGAAAGAGTTGGGTGCTATTTTACTCTGACGGACACCTATCGGCTGATGCCGGACACCTATCGGCAAAATTCAAAATGGTGGTTATTACCTAGTTTATGAAGAGCAGTGCCTGCCCTCTCACAATAGCATGCGCAAACAAACTAATACCGCCACCACTACAAGATTGACACTTGGCAATACAGACCACAGAAGTCGAGAACACGACATGTATTTTACCTCAAAACGAGACAATTTTGACTCTATGACTCCTCCGCCGCCAAGTCTAAGCACATACACCATTTTATATTTTGTCGTACGTAGTCATTGCGATAATTTGTTGACAGTTAAATAAATTGAAACACACAGAGAGAATCAAATCGATTATTCGTTTTATTCGTTTTCTTTCATATTGCCACTTCCAAAAAAAAAACTTGTCTATGGTTACCGTTGTATTAAGTTATTCCACACGTCAATCACTGCAACACTTTTACAGCGTTTTTATTGTAAAATTTAAAATCACTGATGTGAATGGACCTCAAATTGCACTTAACATAAAAATTGATTTAAAAAATCCTAACTCATGTTATAAAAGTTTGTGATCTTCGACAGTTCGGTCAACTATAACAAAGCACTGTGTAATTGTTAAACGCCAGATATGAGGCCGGGTTTCCTTCCCGGCCAGGCTTCTTTCGCGTACTTCTTCTTCTTCGGCTCGCTCGAAGGTCCAGCTTCTTCTGGAGCTGTAAAGACAAAAGGCGATTAAAAACAATTGTATGACAAAATACAATGACATCCTCTCCCAAGAAATGAGGGTTCTCGGTAACACTACAGCCTCCAGTACCAGCAGAACTTTCCATTGCAAAATTATGGGTGACAACTGTTATGAGAAAGCGCGACAGTTACAATCACCAACAACATCCACAGGCGGGATAGTAGATTTACGGCAATAAGAAAATTGATAAACTTCTTAAATTCACAAAAATCGCATAGAATAGATCATTATGTAGAGGACAAAGATGTGTGGAAATAACCAAAATAACTAAATTTATGATGTAGTAATAAAAAAAGTAACAGTAAAGTTTCAGCCTATAAATTTCGCACTGCTGAGCACAGGCCTCCTCTCATTTCTGAGAGGATTTTGGAGCTAGGAAGAATCCGCCACGCTGCTCCAATGCGGGTTAGCGGACTGCACTTGTCTTCGAAATATTTTTTATTTCTCAGACATGCAGGTTTCCTCACGATGTTTTCCTTCACCGCCGAGCACGTAGTAAATCAGCACTTAAAATTGCAATTAACAATTTCAGTGGTAATAATAATTTCAATGGCACCGGGAATCGAACCCAGGTCACTCGCGTTATGAAATTTAAAGCGAGCGCCTAGCCCCTGAGTTACCACGGCTCATGTATGTAGTAATACTTTTTATGTAATTTATAAATGAAATTATGTAATACGCGACTGAAAAAAGAAATACACAATTCTTGCAAGTTCTTCTCGGAGAGTCTTATTTTTCGAACCGTTATAAATTTTACGGTCCTAAAAACTTTAAACAAGCCTAAATTGAATATATATAATTATCTTTATACGCATTTATTATTAACATAATTTTCCAAAATATCGATCGAATATGAGTTTATATTAAAAATAAAGTAATTTAGTATTTTATTGTAATTAAGTGGCACGTATTTAAAAAAAAAAATGCGATTTTATGACAGTTGTGAATGGACTTAACAGAAAACGTCAAAAATAACGCGCAATCTGCAATCGATATTTATATTATAAATGTTAAAGTTACTCTCTCTGTCCTGTTAGTTACCTTTTCACAGACCTTGCTTGTTACCTTTTCACTTGTCAATAAAAAAATAACACAATAAAACGTAAGAACTTACCTGTGTGTGGTAATGGCGGGTGTATATTGAGATGCGGCTCAGGACCCTCTAATTCCACATCAGGTGCAGGATTGGGTAATGAGAGCCCCAATCTGAAATAAATAAATACATACAGTCACGCTTCTTTCCCACTGGGGTAGGCAGAGATCACATCTTTCCTCATGCTACTATCCTGACAAACAGCTTTCGCTTCTTCTACAGTTTATTAGCTTTTTCATACAAGCTCGTTGGTTGGGGGTAGTTTTGACATTACGTCACTGTCTGCCAATTTATTAACCATTCATAATATCTATTAATACACATTAATTGTCCATTTGCTTCGAATTTCGCATTATTTTCCAATGAAATTATATGATACAATTTATAATATTTATTCTTACAGTTTATATTAATAGAAATAACAGTTTGCGTATTAATGAACTTTCATTTGATAATAAATAACCACCAGTTACGTGTGACAATGTGGAAAAAATGTGGATGTCCATTTTGATTCATATAAGCCTACAGAGGGAAAATAAAAACCAGGAGATGGGCAGCGGCATTTTCCTAGAACATCTGAATAAATAAACCCGCCTACCAAGCGTGGCAACTATGCCAACCCCCAAATGAGCGCTACAAACTATTGTGGCAATCTGTGGGTGAGGCCTACATGTTATAGGCTGAAATGATGATAATGATGAAATATAAGTTTAACAAATAAGTACGAATTTTATCTAAGTATTTATAATTAAAAATTCTGTTTTTTCATTTTATTCTCAGTGTAGTTGGTTTTGCCCTACCAATACCTCATTCGTCTAACTTAGAAGCTTCACACTTAACGCGCATAAGGACCACGCACACACTTTTTTAATTGTGTTGGTTTGAAGACCCCCAATGGTAGGATTACTATGCAGGAATCCGTCTAGGTAGGTACCACCCCAGGGCCAGTTATTCTGCCGTGAAGCAATAGTGTGCAAGCATTACGGTGTTTCGGTGTGAAGGGCACTGATAGCTAGCGTAATCACTGGGCATTTGAGACTAAAGAACTTATGTCTCAGGGTGATGGGCAAAGTGTGGTGTCACACAGAAGTTTTCTGGGTGACACAGAATTTGTTATGGACAGACGTTGCACTTACTATCAGGTGAACGTTTTGCTCGTTTCATCATGTTTATCAAATTAAAAATAAAAAAAAATCGACACGGCAGTTGACAAAAGTAGACTGGAAGAATAAAATTATTACGAACCTTGCACCGATCAGACTTAAATGTGAGCTTGGAGCCGGAAGATCCGAGTATAGATTAGTTCCTCTAGAAATCTCCTGTAGTCTTAGTGAATGATGGTGACCTGTGGAGATAACAACATGATATGTTATTTTACATTAAATTCGTTCAAAATTCCTAAAAGTATGACTCAAAAAACTGACTCAGAATTCAACAAACTTGTCAAGAAGACATTACTAGAAAAAGCGTATTATAAAATAGATCATTACCTAGAGGACAGAAATGTGTGGAAATAACTCTTACCCTGCACTTGCCAACCCCCTGGCTACTAAATTTATCATGTAATTTTATGTTATTTATAAATGACATTATGTAATATGGCATTGAAAAAAAGAAAGACCCTAGAGTTTCATGCGGGTTCTTCTCTGTTAAGGTATTATTTTTTGTACCTGTGTAGAATTTCACGTTCATAAGAGCTTTATACAAACCTAAACAGAATAAAGAAATTTTGACTATGACTTTGGTCCTCCGGGCCGATTTTCGACCACGGCGACAACTACCGAATACTGTCGGAAGTTATCAACTGCGCAGGAGATATTATAGTGCCACACGTATACGCGAAAAAAAGTGGCACACAGTCGTTCCTATCTACCCGTGTCCGATGAAACGCTCATGCGATAATATCAGAGGTAGGCCAGGTCGCAATATTAGAGACACAAGAATCACAACACAACCAAACCCGAAAACTAGGACCTGCGTGGTAGTCTGGTACTCTTAACCACTAGGCCACGCAGTCGTCAAAATTAGTAGAGTCGGTCAAACTTGTTTTGTTTTTTGCTAAATTAATATTGCAAAGTAAAAGGCAAGAATAGTATATTAAGGTGTTATTCCTCACTTTACTGGTGGTAGGAATCCGTCTAGGTAGGTACCACCCCAGGGCCAGTTATTCTGCCGTGAAGCAGTAGTGTGCAAACATTACTGTGTTTCGGTTTGAAGGGCACTGTGAGCTAGCGTAATCACAGGGCATATGAGACTTAAGAACTGATGTCTCAGGGTGATGGGCACAGTAAGGTGTCACACAGAAATGTTCTGGGTGACACAGCATTTGTTGTGAGCAGACGTTGCACTTACCATCAGGTGAACGTTTTGCTCTTTTCATCACTTTATACAATAAAAAAAAACGAATAAAGGCTGTCCGTACAATAACTTAGTCGCCTCTCACGATACCTATCGGCTGACGACGAATTATCCCGTAAGAGAGGCTGCAGAGGACTATTAAAATATTGATCATGACGATGACTCTTTTATAATGTGAATGTTTGAAAAAATCACAGACGATAGAATACATTCATCGTCATCATTTCAGCCTATCACTAGTCCACTGCTGAACATAGGTGTCCCCCTATATTGCCACAAAAGTTTGTAGCTCTCATTTTGGGGGGAATTTGCTATAGTTGCCACGCTTGGCAAGCGGGTTGGCAACCGCAGTTTATTTATTCAGATGTTCCAGGAAGATGCTGCTGCCCATCTTCTGGTTTTTGTTTTTTCCTCTGTCGACTTTTACTACACCCACTGGATGAGATGGGGTGGTAGATTCTCTTAAGCAGCTACAACACGGAAAAATAATACATTAGCGTACATTAACTAGTTATAGGATTTCTTTACAGGAATCTATCTAATTAGGTACCACCGCAGTGATAGTTGTAGCTGTTCTGCCGTGAAACAGTAGTGTGCAAACATTACTGTTTCGATCTGAAGGCTACTGAGAGTTAATGTAATTACTGAGCTTAAGAAGTCTCAGGGCATACACCACCATATCACTTAATTACAAAAAAGAACCGCATACAATTGAGCATGTTCCTTACATTTTTAAAAGGGAGAAGTTCTGGGTAGTGTAGTAGTTGCGTCGTAGCGTCTGCGCTACTAGTCGCGGGTTCGATTCCCGCACGGAACAAATATTAGTATCGCGTTCTAATAGTTGAGAGCAATTCCTGTCTGTTGAATACACACACGATACAGGATAAATCCTAGAGGGAATGATTTAAATAAAAATGGTTTATTACATAAATATCTTGTAAATATAACTTACTATCATCCGAGCTCTGCAACTTTAGTTTCCTCGGCGCGTTGTTAGAATTCGGTACTATCGTCGACTTGACTAAGTTCCTAAACCTGCCCACTGTGGGGTCGATGTCCTCCGGGTTTATGATGTCAACTTCCTCGTTGAAGGACACGTTGCGTCTCTGCTTCTTAGGAACACCGCCCGGCATGGATACTGAGCGTTTGGTCCCAGTAGGAGGCTGTAATTTGATATTTTTTGGACATTACATACATAAATTAACGCACTTGAAAAAAATTGAGAAAGGGGATGCTTAATTTGGAAACGTACAGAGGATGAATGAAACTAGATTGACGAAACAGATTTATGAGGCGAGTGTGAATTAGAAAGCCGGTAAGGGTCGACCACATGCGTACGTATCACAATTAGATCGGTGAACTATTGAGGAAAGGTCACGTTAAAAGAACCCGCAACCGACGAGCGTGTATGAAAACGCTAATGAAAGTAAAAGAAGCTAAAGATGTGTATCAGGATCGTACCAAGTGGAAAGATGTGGTCTCTACCAACCCCAAAGGGAAAGAGGCGTGACTTTATGTATGTATGTACTTGAACACTCCCACGAGCGCACGCACCCACGCAAAGACGCAAGCACGCGAGAACACATGCAAGCACGCACACACAAACACACTACATAGAGTCCTTAATTCTCGACGCGAATGAAATCTCGGGCACAGTTGGTTACTTTACATAGTATGGATGTAAACTGTATTAAAGTTTTTTATCTCAAAATATAAGATGTAGGCAAGAGACCACACCCGTAGCCCACTTTTGGCTGTCCGTACAACACCTTATTCGCCTTTTACGACATCTCTATAGAAAAGAGGTAGGTACCATTCCACTCTGCCGGACAACTATCGGCTGTCCGGCTACAGTTGGTTATAAATAAAATAAATATACATTAATAATAATTATAAAGAGTTTGTAGGCACTTACCTTCATTACATCTGTGCCATCGTCCGTGGAAATACCCAACATTGAAATCCTGCGGTTGTGCGCCGTGTTGAACTCTGTTAAATTCTAAAATGATAATAACTGAACAATTAATTAGGTGTGTAACATTCATATACAATTGCACAGAAAATACTTATCGTCATCATCATCATATCACCCCAATAGATCGCCACTAAAGTTAGTAGCTCTCATTTTGGGGGGGATTTGGCAATAGTTGCAGGCAAGCGGGTTGGCAACCGCAGTTTATTTATTCAGATGTTCTAGGAAGACGCTGCTGCCCATCTCCTGGTTTTTATTTTCCCCTGTGTCGACTTTTACGACACCCACAGTATGAGATAGGGTGGTAGATTCTCTTAAGCCGCCACCACACGGCTACGAGAAAATTCTACGAAGATGAAAAAATATTTCGCATTCGCATTGCGTAATCACTACAGCATAGACTGTGTATAAATTTTATTCGTTATTCTCTGTTATTCTTATTCATCATCATCATCATCATCATTTCAGCCTATATCACTAGACCATTGCTGAACATAAGCGTCCCCCATAGAATAATCTAGCTTGTATCTCCAGCTTAATCACGCTCGGCAGTCGAGGTGGCAACCGCAGTTCTTTGTTTGGATGTTTCAGGAAGATTCTGCTGCCCATCACCTGGTTTAATTTTTCCCTCTATCGACTTTTACGACACCCACGGAAAGAGATGGGGTGGTAGATTCTCTTATGCCGCCACCACACAGCATTTTTATTTCATTTAATTTCAAACGTTTCGAAATAAGTGTCCTAAATTATTTTTATGGTAAAAGGTGAACGGGACTGGCAAATCGTTCACCTGATGGTAAAAGCAACGTCTGCCTATAAGAAATGCTGGGTACAGCATTGGGTGGCAGCCCAGAACATTTCCGTGTGGCACCACACTACGCTCCTCACCCTGAGACATCCGATCTTAAGTCTCATATGCCCAATAACTACGCAAGTTATCATTGCCCTTCGGAAACAGTAATATTTGCGCACTACTGCTTCACGGTAGAATAACTGACACTCATATGGTGCCTAGACGGATCTCTGCATAGGAATCCTTCTACCAGTCTATCCAAAGCAATATAACATAGGAGTCTTCAAGGCAAGTGTGAATAGGCATAATGTAGATTAACGAGTTTACTATCTAGGATCTTCCCCACTTATAGGAATACTAGTCAATCGTCAGCTTATCCATACTAATATTATACATTCGAAAGTAACTCCCTATGTCTATATTTTACCTTTTCACGGGCCAACCGTTGAATCTATGTTGACGAAATTCAACACAGAGATAGCTTGCATCCTGGAGACGGACATAGGATACTTTTTATTCTGGACAATTCAATAGTTCCCAAGGGATTCTTAAAAAAACCTAAATCCAAGCGGACGTTGTCGCGGGTTCAGCCAGTTCGCAATAAAAATGTAGTGAACTTATTCCCATTTCTCGTACTTAAATAGCACTACAGCTACGAGGCTGGGCACGAACCTTAAATCTCATAACACGCGGGCAACGTCAGTTCCCGGGCACCAAAAATTCCTCATTGCAATATTTAGTGCTGTTTAACTACGTGCTCGCGGTGAAGGAAAACCTTGTGGGAACCAATATGTCTGAGAAATAAAAAATATTGCGAGGAGATAAGAAGTCCGCCAGTCAGGACTGGAGCTCTCTTTACTGTTCCAGAAGGCCCGGCAGAGGAACATTTACTTTAAATGTCAGCTCAAACAATAAGGCACTACCTTCTCCTTGTTCCCTTGTATAGGATATGAGTATACAAGTGCTACTTACATCTAATTCTGTCTGCGTTTCTGGAAGACCAAGCAGGGCACCCTCAGTCTCTGTATTAGGTAAGTCTTCCATTATACCGCGAGAGTTGCCCGTTGGTCGTTCCCTGTATGAAATTACTTAAGTCTTTACTAAATATTAACAGTGCTATAATATAATTGTTAAGTTCCATTGCGTTCCATACTATTCTACCATTTAAAGTAGCACTACTAAAAAAAAAGGCTTAAAACAAACAAAAAGGAATATACGTAAAATTAACTAGTCAATAAAAAAATAAAAAAAATTATAAAATTTAAAAAAATATATAAAATTAAAAAAAAACATTTAAAAATATAAATATAAAATATAATATACTTTTATATTATTAAAATATGTATAAATATACAATACTTTATACATAGCCGCGGTTCGATTCCCGGGGCCGCAACACTAAATTTGTTAATTGCTATTTCATGTGCTTATTTACCACGTGATCGGCGGTGAAGGAAAACGTCGCGAGGAAAGCTGAATGTCTGATAAATAATTCGAAGACGTGTGAAGTCCGCCTTGGAGCAGCGTCGTGGATTCTCCCCGGCTCCAATCCCCCCTCGGAAATGAGGTGTGCTGACCAGTGGGGCATTTATAGACTGTAACTTTACTTTTACTTACTTGTATTTGTCCATTAAATATTACAAAACTTTACTTTTTTCTCTTGTATCCCAGCATGCACAGAAAAAAAATTATTGTAAAGAAAGAAAATGTCAGCAACAAAAAGTAAGAAGAAAAGAAAGAATAAAAATAAAAAAGAAGCACTATTATCGCTGCTAAACTCTGGCCGTGAATGGCCCCGCCCACTAGACAAAACTACAGATCGGAAAAGGGTATAAACCATAGGAATTAGACAAGAGGAATGGATTGCCTGTCACTGACGAAACGGAGAAGAAGGTTTTCTGTCACTGTCAACTGTCACACCCCTGTCAAATCAAGGTGTTGTCAGATGAGTAAACATATACGGCCTAACTAACAAACATTGTTTAATGAAAAGCTACACACCGATTTCTCCCTTTCTGTCATCAGTAATTTTACATTCGGAAGAAGAAAAGAAAGATTGTGTAACTACACAATCGCTAAGGATAGTGAACAACAGTCGATTAAGGCTGTTTTTACACAGCTCTGCTGAAAGCAATGAATAACTCTAAAAATGAGCTATTTTTTGACACTGCTAATTTTTCAATGCGCAATTTAAGTCTTCCTGACCGTAGTTCGACCACGGCGACAAACTGCGCTGGAGATATTATAGTCATAAGTGTACAAGCAGATACAATCACTCATCCCAACTGAACCCGATATAATGTTCATGCGATAAGATCGGGAGTAGTCTAGGTTGCAGTGTCAGAGACAAAGCAACAATCAGAACCCAACCACACCCCCCATTTTGTCTTTCTTTGACTGCAATCTGTACACAGGGCCTGGAAAGCCACTAAGCTATACAGTCATAATTTTTTCTAATCATCACTTAAGCCAATATTTACCTTATAATATAATTTCTAGTAGAGGCACCGAAATGGAAGTTAGAGTCAATGGGCAGTTGTGTGGGCTTGTTTGATTCCAACCGCATCTTCCCAATGTACGTGCCATGCGCTAAAAATAAACATAATTTTTTTATTAAATATTTTAGAATTAAAGTAGTAGTTATTGCAGTATTAAAGAATACATGGATGGTGGTAAGCCTCGGTAATAAGGTGACCGTGTCCATCCGAAACTAGATTTTACGGCAGTAACCGAACCCGAAACCGAACTTTCCATATAAGGTCTTGTTTACGTGAGAAAATAAGAAACATTTAACATGATCATAATCGGTTTTTTTTTTAACATTGTTATTTGAACTAATCATCAACTTGACAACTTATCATAATTATCATGTTAATAAAAGGTACAAAATATTTTTTTTTAATTTTTACCTAATATGTGTAGGTACACAAAACACAACCAAAGTTTTGTTACATCTTAAGAACAAAATAATTTCTTATAAACTGTGGTAATTTTTATGGCACTCTTTTTAAATAACTATAATATAATAGAAAGAGTTTCCAATCAAACAAAAAAAAACTTGTGAAGTGATTGATTGAGGTATTAAACTGTCAATACTTTTATTTGACTTATAGTTATGTGTATTTAGTGATTAAAAAACCTTATATTATAAGTGAGCAACAATCATTTATCAACATTTTCGCCTCACAAATTGCTTCTTCTGTCCGAAATCTTCTGGAAATACTTGTTGGTGGATCTGTCCGACACTAGTGATGACTGCCAAGCTATATCTACATCTCTATATTTATGATACTACTGTGATTGTATAATGACCAACAAAAAAAATGTTAGCTGGGTTTTTGCTGATTCTTCCCAGGAAAAAAGCATTTTTGTGAACCAATTTACTTTAATATTGAATAAAAATAATTCTATTCTATTCTAATCATTCATTTATTAAAGACAAATAAATATCAACTTTCAGCGTCTACTTTTTTATTGTATGAAGTGATGAGACAAGCAAAATGTTCACCTGATTGTAAGTGCAACGTCGGCCCATAAACGATGCTGTGTCACCCAAAATATTTCTGTGCATCACCACACTGCACCTCTCACCCTCAGACATCAGTTCTTATGTCTCATATGCCCAGTGATTACACTAGCTCTCAGTGCTCTTCGGACCAAAACACAGTAATGTTTGCACCCTACTGCTTCACAGTTGAATAACTCGCCTCGTGGTAGTAGCTACCTAGATGGATTCCTGCACAGGAACCGTACCAGTAAATCACAGATGATAAACATATTATGCATCTTTTGTATATTTTTTGCTCAAGGAATTCCAATCTAACACCAAAGTAATCTATTTAAATGAATGATAGATAATAAACTTATAGATAATAAACTTCAAACTAAAAATTAATATAGAGTTTTATCATTATTATGTAATTATTTGTTGTCCTAAATAAAATTAACAAAGCAAAATTATAAGTTAAAAAAAAGAGATAAGTATAGCTTTTAGTTAATGAGAAGACCATTCTCAGATAAATAATAAAAACATTGTATACTCACTACTTCCCAAATCAACCAAAAATGCTCGATTTAAATCCTTATGGTATACAAATGCAGCGTGAACTCTAGAACAACTTGCATGATCTATACAAAAATCATTCATTTGTGGATTGCGTCCAAATAAATAGCATTTCTTTTCATCAATCATTAATTTCTGTATCAATTTATCTCCCTTTAAGACATCCAAGTGCAAACCTGTTGGAGGTTTTCCAGCCCTGTGTATCAAAAAAAGTAATATAATTACATTACAAACACTATAAACTCACATTTGAATATTTTTTTTATTAAAAAAACAATGTCCCTTACTAAACAATACAACCAGACTCAAAAACCAACAATTTTTGTTTTGAACAAATGTTGGGTCAGGCTGAGATTCGAATCCTGGACCGGATATTAGTCAGGAACTCTGAGCACTAGGACACGGGGTCATCAATTAACAATATCTAAACTAATTAACAATAAAGTGTTAAATTGTCTTTTAGTGTTATGACAACAAGATTATGGTAAAGTTCTCAATACAAGTAATGTGCTTAAAGTTATCTGTGTAAAGTTATAATTAAGTACTGATATTACTCTGACAACTTTATCAGTCTATGCAATGTCACTATTTAACATAGTATTTAACTACATGTAAACATTATTAATAACGCAATGACACGCGTGTATCAGTTCTCAGCTATAGTTTTAGAACTCTTTTAGAATTTGCCTACTACAAACGTATGATTTCGGTGATAATATACTACATAATATCAATTAAAAATCAAATGGCGGCATGTTCCATCTGATTGTAAAAATGCTTTAATAGCTTACCAACTAGGCACTTCATAGTGGTTGGCCATAATTATTTGACTTTCAATATATAATAAGACGACTGTAAATTTTAATGTAACATAATTAAAAGATAACAATATTGAATATTTTTTTGATTTAGAAACCTTAACCGCTAAAACGCTGTCACATTGACAGTTGATTAAAGGAGCCACAGATAAATATAGGTTTAAATTTTTTTGTAGGAACTCAAGCGTTTCATGTGCAAAGCTTAAATCGATTTTAGTTTGTCAGTACGGTGACAAATGACCATACAGGTCACTGTGGTCTATAAACATCATAATTAATGAAGAATCAAGACATGCTTTGCCACTCCCGAAGACTAAGGTGGTAAGTCTCGGCTATATTAATTGAGCCTACTTCCCATCACTCATCATAGAAACTGCAGCAACTTTATGCCTCTACAAGCTTGCCAGAGTGATTCCCGAAGACACATTTAGTATATTACCTACTTCTATGTGCTTTTAAATCCCGATATACGAATTGCGCATTTTTGGTATTTGCTATAACATCTCTCTATCACAAAATGAATATTGATAACTTTTATATTATCAAGAAAGTGAATTTGTAATGATAGAACCGTAGTAACTATACTGATTCCATGGAGGCACAAGCAAGCACCCGTCGAATGAGCAGTGACGATTTGTATTAAGGAGCGCGGTCTACCCCCACATAAAGTTATGTTATCCACTTCCACTTTACAGTATGAAAAATGACGGCAATACCCTGCAATGTTAAAATTTCTAATAAGTAGTTGCGCAAAACACAAAGGAAGAATGGTAATTATGTAAACAAACCGATTTAATGTAAGTATGCATCAGGCACGAGTTGAGCGCATGAGAGTATTGCTACTATGAATAAAATTTCCCATACAAAATTTGTACGTAAAAAAATGCTATCACGCACACATCCGCGGGAAAAACTAGGTCCCTCCTTCTCTTCTCCTCAGCAAGGTGCTCCGGTACACATGATGCGCCTTACAACACAACCCCCCTCTGTGTACGCAACGCCGGAGTATTAATTTAATTCTCATTAACATCGCCATTAATATTATTATTAAAAATAAAAAGTAAAAAAAAAATTTGTAATTAAATTATTCGCTGAATGATTTAGTAAAATAAATGGTATTTACTAATTTGTAACATATCAATGATATCTTGTATTTGTAACATATGAATGAGCCGTGGTAGTTCAAATTTTAAGTGCTGGTTTACCACGTGCTCAACTGACGTGAAGTAAAACATCGTGAGGAAACCTGCATATCCGAGGAATAGAAATATTTCGAGGACATGAGGAGAAGTCCGCCAGTCTGCATTGGAGCAGCGTGGCGGACTATTGCCCGCTCCAAAACCCTCTCAGAATAAAAAGATGAAAGCACTGGTGATGCCGTATACACCGGCCGTGCCAATATTTCTCGGGAACACGTCGACGATCACCGGAACAAACTTGTGTCTGAAGTCGAGATTTAGTTAGACTAATCTCGGACTAGGGTCGAACCGTTCGTCGTATCACCTCATTTCGAGAGCACTCCCCTCGTTGCCTCAGCCAGTATCGGAATCCTTGGCTTCGACATATCAAGCAACGTTCAGTTTCGCGGTCACTTGGAAGAGGCCAAATTGGCCTCTAAAAGCTTGGCGTGCTCAGTCGAGCGCGACAGTACTTCATACCGTCATCGTTTGCAACTTTATAACGCGCAGGTTAGGCCGCACATGAAGTACTGTTCTCATCTCTGGCCGGGGCAGCCCATTGTCAGCTACTTCCATTTGGCCGCATTCAACGAAGAGCGGCTCGAATCGTCGACGACCATGTTCTATCTGATCGGCTTGAACCATTACCCTTGCAAAGAGATGTTGCATCTCTTTGCATTTGTTACAGGATCTAATATGGGGAGAGTTCAAAATTATTCCAGCCGCTGGTTTCCAACATCGCACATTGCGGCACAACTCAGGATTCCATCGTCATCACCTTGACGGTTGGCATTTCGCCAGTGCGTTTTTCGCGGAATTTTCTGCCACGCACATGTTTATGGACTCTGCTGCCGCCAGCAGTTTTCCGGACCGATATGACTTAGGACCCTCCAAGAAAAGGCCTATTCCTTTCTCAAAGGCCGCAACGCACCCGTGATTCCCCTGGTATTGCGGATGATAATGGGCGTCGGTGATTGCTTACCATCATGTGAGCCGCTTGCTCGTTTGCGTTTCTCCCATAAAAAAACTCGGTAGCAAAGAGATAGGTGCTATTATACTGTGCCGGACACCTAATGGCTATCGGATATTATGTTTATTTAAAACCTATAATTCACGTTACTTTTATTTTTTCAGTAAACTAGTAAAAAACACAGGTTTAAGTAAACTGAATCACATAATGAAACTATAACATAAAATTGGTGAAAGCTTGACGACTTTTTAAAATTCGAAAGAAAAAGGAATACAATATATAACTTTTTATTATACCCAGTATAAATATTCGATGTTTCTCAACTTATATTGTGTTATACAGCATTTAGTGAAAACAGTACTGATCATATAAATACAATACTACGTGCACATAATAACTATATACATTTTATTTAATTAAGCTTTATTCAATTACACCATCTTCGAATAAACAATCACTATAACACTGACATATTCCTTTCTGTAAATCAAATCAATCACAGATTTACAGAACTGTCCTAAAATTTAAGAAGAGTTCTTGTCACAACATGCCAGAACTGTGCACTCTATGAGAAAAAATTATTAACAGCATGATTTCTTCTCTCCCGCCCTTTTCCTAGGACTCTATGGTCCCATGGGCGTGGCTGTGTGTGTCAGAAGAAATGTAGATACGAGTGAGTATGTGTGTGTCACGTTCTTCGTCGTTTTGCTGGGGTCGTTGCCGGCGGCGTTGAGGTGTTGGCGCGTCTGCGGCCACGACGGGAACCGCTATCTTCGTCTATCAGAGGTGAATCCCAAGCTGTGAAAACATCATGGACAATTTAAATAATAGTCTTGTCGTTCTAATTTTCCTATGACGATGATACTCCTGGCCGGTTTCGGTTGCGGTGTAAGAGATTCTACGACCCTTTCTCGACCCGTGGGTGTCATACAAGTCGACTAACTTTTTTTAACGTATTATAGCAATGCTATTAAATTTACTAATATTCCAGTTAAACACTCCAACTAAGCTTAAAAGCTTGTGCTAGGAGATGATTCACGCCAAAAGTCGAAGGGCGGGTTCGAACCTGCGACGTCAATTTTCGCAGTCCGTACCCTAACCTATTAGGCTGTAGGCGTTTGAATAATATATCTTATTTTATGTAAGAATTTGAGTAAGTGCAACATAACAAATACTGTGTCACCCAGAGTATCTCTGTGGCACCACACTGCGTCCATTACCCCGAGACTTCAGTTCTTAAATCTCATAAGCCACACTAATGTAGTCACACTAGCTAACAGTGCCCTTCTGACCGAAAGAGTACTGTTTGCACACTATTGCTTGATATAATATCTAGCGCTGCGATGGTACCTACCTAGACAGATTACTGCATATCAATCCTGCCATGAGTAATCTTATGGCTTTCGATAGGTGGCGGAGTAGCCATCTCCAAAAATACCAGACCGTATTTTTCGAGAATTTAGTATTTAGTTTAAATAAAACTACTTTTTTACGGATTTTATCGCGTTTAATTTTGAACTATTTTTACCCGACGTTTCGGACGCTTTACAGCACCCATGGTCACGGGGGGACTGAGGTGACAGTTGTCCCGATGTCATAGTTAACCCGGAGTACCTTCAGCTTTTAATTATTATTTGTAGTCCGATCTATGCAGAAAGAGCTTACTGTGTCTTGAAGCCTTGCAGTGGTGTGCTTGGACTGGCTCAGACTTCCTAGAGCGTCGATGTCTGCAGTCTGCGACTATGTTCTGGATCATCCCAACCATTACATCAGATTTGATAGACCACAAATCCTTGCAAAAGAACACCGATTCCTACCAAGGATGATTCGCGAGGCTATTGAAATTAAAAAACATCCTAATTTCAATAGGGAAGATGGTTGGGTATTACCACCGGCTTGGGATCCTATTATTAATAAAATTAAATCAAAAACCAAGCACACCACTGCAAGGCTTCAAGACACAGTAAGCTCTTTCTGCGTAGATCGGACTACAAATAATAATTAAAAGCTGAAGGTACTCCGGGTTAACTATGACATCGGGACAACTGTCACCTCAGTCCCCCCGTGACCATGGGTGCTGTAAAGCGTCCGAAACGTCGGGTAAAAATAGTTCAAAATTAAACGCGATAAAATCCGTAAAAAAGTAGTTTTATTTAAATGTGTAATATTCGCGTAAATAAAAGAAAACATTAGTATTTAGTTTCTAGTATTGCAACCATCTTCCAAGCAAGGGGATTACAACAAACCTTTCCTTCTTGGGAGCAACTGACTATTAACAGGCTGGTAAAACAAAAACATTATGAATTTCAATAACTTTAGTAGTTCTTGGAAAACATCAATCCATACAGACAGACAACTGAGAATACATATCTAATATTCTTCATCTTTAATCTTTTACTATACCTGCTACTGAAGTAACTTTGGACTTGGTGGTTTTATCTCTTTGTGATATTGATTTTCTACTGTGGGAGCTGTCACGAGGCCCCGACGCATTGGAATCCCGCGAATCTCGTCTCCGATCTTTAATAAAAATAAATTCACACTAATTTAATTTTACACAATTTTAATTAAAGTCCTAGCTAACTTTCGATCACGGCGACATTTTTAGAATATCGTCGGAAGCTGTTAACTGTGCGGGTGATATTATTGTGTAAAGTGCAAAGTGTACGACCAAATGTAAAGGCACTCGCCCGTGCCTGTCTGGCCGTTATATCGATTTTGCAATGAGTTCGAAGGTGGGCAAGGATGTCTTGGGCTACGGGTGTGGTCTCTGCCTACCCCTTATATTGAATAAAGGTGTGACTGTGTGTATGTATTTAGGAATATTATAGACAGACTGTTAACAGATTTTCCTACACACAGATTATGATTTCTATGTAGATCAATATTTAAGTGTCTATAGGTTGACAACTTTAACTGCGGGGATAGCACAAGAGTCGGACACAAGCCCGCAATGAGGCTATGATGGACTCTCCTAACCAAAACTAACTCAAAAAAGTGAGAATTGGTAATTTTATGATTTATGAATTTTTATGCAGTTACTAGTATTTTATTCTGGATACTTTTAGCCATTATATATATATATGTATACATAATATATTAACTATAATATACCTTTATAATAATGTAACTTTCAAATGGTCAAAGATTTTTTCAAATAGAAGCCGTGGTTCTGGAAATTAACTTCCACATGTACACAACCTCACACAATTGACACTCTTTCTTTATAATATATACTATAAATGTAATAAAGCTGAAGATTTGTTTGTTTTTTTTCTTTGAACGTGCTAATATCTGGAACTACCAATCATATTTGGAAAATTATTTATGTATTCAATAGCCCAATTATTGAGGATGCTTATAGGCGCTATTTAACATCTGCGCACGCTGCAGCCCATTGGAGTGCTTTCTTTGAAATTAAACGGCAGTTGAAACCGTGGAGCACTGCAAATATTATAATATAAATAGTCACACACACACAGACTAACAATTGCAGGGGCGCACGCCACTCTAACGTAAGCACTCGCGCACGAATGTTCACGTTCATGCACTATTTCGTAATTTTTCTGCAGTTTAGTGCACATACCATAATCTTTCTCGGACTTGATGCTTGGGGTATCCGTTGAAGCATGTGAACTGCCACTCTCTTTTCTTGATTTGGTTGCCAGTGCGCTTATACTATCTTTACGTCCTAAAAAAGTTAATTACGATTGTGATGATTTTTGTAATAAAATGATAAAGCAAAATTAACACTAACTCATCTAGGAACATGCAACTAGCATACTGAACAAATAATAATAACTTCATATGCTCTCCAGTGAGATGTGATCAATTACTCCTCATTGTTACTTTGAGCTCTTTATGAACTGGACATGAACTAAGAAACAGATTATTGTGGACAATCAATATCGGTGGCCTGACTGGCCAAAACTCTTACAGCCTTCTTAAGTTAAATACATAAGCTTACGCTTTAGACTAATTCTTTAGTACTGTTGTCTTTGACCAATATTTGGTGAGTTTTATTTTTTGCACAATTATTAGGCATATCACAAAAAAATTACACTATAAACACAGAATTCTTATTATTATCGTTCTTGAAAAAATATTTATTGGTTTGTTATAGAAAAATTCAACTATACCTTTTGGAGTGCCATCTTTAGATGTTGTGCCTCTAGAATTACTTCTAGGTGTTGAAGTTTTTGGTGATGGGCTCCGAGCATCTAAACAATAATAGAAGATATATGTAGGTATAATTAAAATAGTCACTACAGAAAAAAACTACAGAAACAAAGGTATTTTCACATTTGTTTTATGTTTACCAAGTGTACCACAAATCAATACATATTTTGAAGTCAAGTTGAGCACCTTACCTATATACAGTAAAGTTTTAAAACGAGACCAGCATGCTGGCCAGCTGTAAGCCCAAGCGTGGCTGTACTACTGGTCCACAATAGCAATATTATGAATTCAGGGATCATATATGCATGCTACCTGACTTAATGAGGTATGTCAATTCAACAAAATCTCCCTACAATCGATAAAGGGTCACAGCAGATCTAAAAGCAGTGGACTAGAGATATGCTAAAATGATGATGATAACTTCTTCTGAACTAGCCCTGAATATGAATGGTTAGTAGCACCATAACAGGATATAGATCCTTTAAAAAACATCTGTTTAGATGTTATGGACAGCCCTTGTGCATAGCCTACATGGAGACAGATGAAACGGTGGCCCATGTCCTGTTGGACTCCCATATGGTCACAAAATACCAGGCTCAGGATATTGGTTTGTTGAGATAGCTTCTTGAGGTCACCAGCATAAAAGGTGTGCTGTGATTCTTGAAAGAGCTTAGTTCAAATAAGCTAATATTCCTGCCCACGCATGTTACTATCTTTAATTTCTAATTTAAGTAAAAATAGCATTATAGAAAGGTTAAACTAGAGATGGAAGAAGTACTCAGGAGAGTTACTCAGTCCAGTTTAGGTTTTGAGGCACAAAAACAAAGTTTTAAAGAGTAATAACTTTTAGTTTGTTGGTGAGATTATATTTAGTACTTAGATCAGAGTACCTGCCGTCTAAGCTACAGGTCCTGGCTTCGATATCCAGACAGAGTCACAAGTGGTTATTACTTGAATAGACTTAAATGTATTTTTAATTTATCTTTATAAATTTAATTATAACATAATAAGCACCAGAGAAATGAAGTAAAGTAAAATATCGATAACGTGAATGCTGTGATATTTAATCTTATTTAGTTTAAAGCACTAATACTTTTATGATTTTTTGTAACAAACCTGCAGATAAGCTCTAAGTAAATTGAAATGTTACCTCCATCACTGTCATCAGCTAGTATGGCTTCTTTACACTTTTGTTTAATCAATGGTCCAAATTCATTTTCAGGTAAACTAAAATGGACCTCATTATTAGGAAAAGGTATAGGCTCCGTATCCTCCAACATTGACATATCATATAGTGTCTCAAGATGTTTCCAAATATCATGCGTAGATATCTCTTTCGTTATAGAATTTGATAATTTTTCCCAAATACAAGCCATATGAAAATGTTTGTTTATCCCCACCGGCTTATGATTTGCCATCGCGTAAAATAGTTGAATTTCCATTTCAACATCCCATTCTAATGAATCCCCCGTTTTCACGTCAGATTCTTCTTCACTAGATACCATTTTAAAAATGTAATTTATAAAATTTTAAACAGAACACAAAACATTTTAATGGAATTTGTTATAGCAATTCATTCAAAAGGATTCATTTCAATCAATAAAATATTAGAGTTATTTGGAAGTTCGCGAACGAACTAGTTCGAAAGAGCGCTCTTTTAGGCGAACTATGCGAACTAGTTCGTCGATAATGACGCTCTTAGTTCTACCTGAGCCGCGCCGACTGATTCGATTTGCTCTTTTACGAGATCTCTTGTAAAGAGAATTTATGCACAACGCTTATCTCTATAAATAATACCATAAAGTAAAAGTGTAGAATGTATTTTTAACAAGAGTATTGAAAAGTACATTTTTCACTTTTACTATATGGTATTATTTATAGAGATCAGCGTTTTGCATAAATTCTCTTTACAAGAGATCTCGTAACAACAAAGACAAGAGTGAAGATATTATCTTCACTCTTGTCTTCATTCATTATTCATGTAGTTTTATTTAGTCCACTATACCTTAAATAAAAATAATATAAAGTACCGACTTCATACTTTAACCTTCGTCGTATATAGTAATTTAAGACTATATATCTAGTAAATTGGCATCTGCCAAGCAATTTAAATAAAATATGACCTCAATATTTCTAGTTAAAAAAAATATTTTAGTTACAAAAAATCATTAATTTGACAGTTACGTAATAAATGCATTATTGTTTGTTTATATAATATTCGATATAGATATACCTTGTACTTAATATACATACATAATTTATATTAATTTAATTAAAAAATATTAATAATATATTTGATAATTATACTTGAAAGTTTCATCATCATCACTTCAGCCTATCACTAGTCCAGTGCTGAACATAGGCCTCCCCAAAGATTGCTACAAAAGTTTGTAGCTCTCATTTTGGGAGGAATTTAGCCATAGTTGCCACACTTGGCAGGCGGGTTGGCAACCGCAGTTTATTTATTCTGATGTTCCAGGAAGACGCTGCTGCCCATCTTCTGGTTTTAAATACCCTCTGCCGACTTTTACGACACCCACGGGATGAGATGGGGTGGTAGATTCTCTTAAGCCGCTACCACACGGCGACCGCTTGAAAGTTTAGTTGTACTAAAACACTTTGTTTATTGAAAAACTAACAAACTGAAAGAGCAAAGTAATTCACCATAGGAGTGCAAACTAAAGTGAGTGTTCGTATTGCGACCCATTTTGCCCGAGTCTATTTAATATCTCATACTCAACACAGACTATTAAGAGGATACTACGGACATCTTCATAAATATAAAATGTGCCCAAATGTGACAAACCTACTGTGTGATCCACATCTATCATGAATTTCCTGTTTAAATAGGTGATTGGCTGTCATTAGTTACCGATGACACATAAATATTTTATAATTTGTTGTAAACATTTCTTTAGTTCATCAGTTGTTCTTAATTGTTCGATAAGAATTAGCTATTGTTCGTTTTTATTTTATTTATAAACTATTATTAAAATTGAAAACTGAAAGGTATCTAGTACCAGCTATTTTGATAGGGCAGCAATTATTTCATTTAGGCCATCATAGCAGTTCCTGATTATTCGATAATAATTAGCATTTGTTTGTTTTTGAGTTCGTATATAATAAACAATTATTAAACTTTTAACCCTTAAGTTGGCACTAGTGGCAGCTTTTTTCTGTTTTTTTACTTTAAAGCTTTGTTATATTTTTTATTAATTAATTATAGTCGCGCATGCATAGTAGCACAATGGCAATGGTAAACGCAGTTTTATTTGAATTCTGTGCCGCATATGCAATAATAGTTATGACAAGAAGACGGGCCGCTCCGTCCTCAAATGCAGCAGGCGGTGCTCCTTTATGCGGCCCGTATCATCTGCTGCAATTCGTCGTATATTTAAGCCGAGGTTTATTAGTACACGACGTAAAAATAAAAAATAAATTAAAAGATACGTGTAACGTATTAAATATTGTTAATAACTCCTATAAAAAAATTAAACAGTTTTCAACAGCATGAGACAGTTTGTAGATGAAATTGATGGAAATATGATGATCCATTGTCTATAAAACATATTATTTTAAATACGAGGGTGGATTGAAAAGTACTCGGCCTAACACAGATCCATTCAATTCTAAAAATCAAATCTACCCACATTATTTAGTTCAGTTCAGACTAGTTCATTGTGTGAAGTTCGAAACGTGTGCGATAATTAGTTGTGATTTTATAAATTTATTAACAAAATCGGTCATAATTTCCGCGAATGGAGCAAATCGAGCAGCGTGCCGTCATTAAGTACCTCCATAAGAAGGGGCTATCATCAAAAGCCATCCATGATGACATGGTCAGTACATTAGGCGATTGTGCTCTGTCATATTCATCCGTCAAAAAATGGATAGCAGAATTTAAGCGTGGTAGAGAGAGTGTGAAAGATGAACCCCGCTCTGGAAGGCCTTCGACATCAACTACTGACGAAAATATTAAAAAAAGTACTTGATTTAATAATGGGAGACCGCAGATTAAATATTAGAGAGATAGCCGAGATTATAGGCATCTCTTATGAACGAACTCAAAACATCATTGTCAACGAGTTGGGTTTCCACAAGGTGTCTGCGAGGTGGGTTCCGCGACTGCTTTCAGTTGAACAAAAAAGGACGCGATTGACTATTTCACGCGACTGTTTGGAGTTATTTGAAGCCGATGCAGATGATTTTTTGAATCGTTTTGTTACTATGGACGAAACATGGGTTCATTACTGTACACCGGAAACAAAACAACAATCAAAACAGTGGAGAAGACCTGGTTCACCACCCCCTAAAAAGGCTAAGTCGATTTTGTCGGCAAATAAGGTGATGGCTTCAGTATTCTGGGACTCGAAAGGTGTGATTATGATTGATTATCTTGAAAGGGGTCAGACTATAAACTCTGATTACTACTGCACCTTACTACGTCGTTTACGAGAGGAAATAAAAGAAAAACGTCGAGGAATGCTCAGAAGAAAAGCCCTTTTTCATCAAGATAACGCCCGTGTTCACACGTCAGTACAGTCAATGGCTGGAATTCACAACTGTGGCTTTGAACTGTTACCGCATCCGCCGTATTCCCCTGATCTGGCACCATCAGACTTCTTTCTGTTCCCTAACCTAAAAAAGCACTTGGGAGGTCAAAGATTTTCGACAAACGACGAGGTCAAAGCAGCTGTAGACGCATATTTTGACTCTAAGGAAGAATCATTTTTTTTAACGGTCTAAATGCTTGGAAGGGGAGGTGGCAAAAGTGTATTGAACTTGATGGTGATTATGTAGAAAAATAAAAATATAACTGATTTAGTATGTGTTTATTTTCTTGGTTAGGCCGAGTACTTTTCAATCCACCCTCGTACTTATTAAAAAGGTTTATTTATAATAATGAAACTGCATGTTAGCAATGCTGTAAATCAATTTAATTTAGATATTGTGTTAATTGTGAGTGAATACAGTAAATTAAAATGTAATGATGGTTTATTTATTTAATTCATCATTATCATTTCAGCATATCTTAGTCCACTGTTGAACATAGGCCTCTCCCATATATTGCCACAAAACTTTAGTATCGTCAGTAAGGATAGTAGCTTACACCCATCGGATAGTGGCGATTCATCCTGCCTTTCCAGTAGATCCAAATAAAATCTCTTTCTTTTTTTTCGGCAAGATATACCCTCGCGCGCTTGCTCAGCCCACCGCACGACCCGTGACTTGCCACTGGTGTCGTGTACAGCCAAATTAAGTACAGTTACCAGTGGAGTCGCATATATTTTTGACACAGACTTGTTATGAAATAGGAATAAATAATCGCAAGATGGTCTGTATAAACTACAGTTGACTTTTGGCGGCAACTCGAAAAATGGCAGTAGTGTTTTTATTTAATTTTGTGATTTCTGTGTATATTTGGAGTTTTGATGTTTAATAATGATAGTTAATTATACAGCAAGTGCTCCTGAAAGTGTACAGTAATTGGAAAATTCAATTCAAGACCAAAATTGTGCTTTTCGTTTTGTCTCCATGAGTCCACCAAATCCTCAGTAAAGTCAACTATAAATTTACTGTCGATCAAAATTTTGTATCTTGCTGCTTGAAGATTGTATATTTGGTTATGTTACTTGACACTGGAAAATAGTTTATGACTGTTTCCATTAATAAATAAATAATAAATAATAACTACAGTAAAGTTTGTGAACGGATAAGTAACCCACGAATGTCTATGGAATAATAAAAGCTCATCAAAAATGGTTTAGTTAATTGAAATAAAACGAATACGTTTTATGTTAGAGTGAAAATATTTGCAACTATTGTGGAGCAAATAAAACAATAGTTTTATTTGACCCACAATAATTGCAAGTATTTTGCGAAGAATCGCACGTATTTGGCGGCAATGTAAACATTCACTCTCCAGGCTCTCGCCGCTGTCCATTGTTCACGTATTCGCAACTTCACTTAAAACTTGACCAATGCAAAACCGGGCATTGTTGAATACGCGGTTTTTATTCCTCAATCCATCCCGTTTTATACATCCGTATACGGCAATCAAGATTGGCGAATATGGTCGCATGTTTGATTATAATTTATTTACAATACTTAGGATTGTAAACATTGTAATATATTTTTTCCCCCTTTATTTTCCCTTTTGATAAAAGTTAGTCATGCTATCTTTTATCAAAATGGAAAATAAATTATGTGCTTCTAATTGTGTTGCTTTAGTTCATACACCGAATATATTTCATAACTCTAGACGCGAAACTTTAGTGGGGTCCCCATATATATAAACTAGCAAATACACTTAGCTCTGCAGCTTAAGCTGTGAAAAGAATTAGAAACTTGACTCCTGTTAACACTGCTAGATTAGTTTATTTTAGTTATTTTCTCAGCATAATATCTTATCGTATTTTGCTATGGGGAAATGCGACTGACGTAGACGTGATTTGTGTTTTGCTAAAGAGGGCCTTATGATCTATTTCTAATCTTGGCTCTAGTGTCTCTCAGAGATAAATTTGAAGAAATTAATATCTTAACCGTGGCCTCTCAATATCTATATAAAAACGTTATGTATTTACATAAGAATATTAATCACTTTAATAAAAAACTGATGTTCATAATGAAAATACCAGGAACAAGCACAAATTAATTATGCCAGTTACCAGACTTCACAGAGTACGTAACTCTTTCATGGGGCAATATATACGTTTTACAACAAAATCCCAGAAAGTGCACAAAGTCTTTCCATAAAAAAGTTCAAACTATTTGTTAAACAAAGACTTTTTAAGAAGGGTTATTATTATATTAAGGAAAACGTGGAGGATGACAACCCCTGGGAACGAGGTGATCGCTGCCAAGTTAGTTTACAACGCTAAAAAAACTGCTGTATTTGTATATTCAAAATGACGAAAAAAAATCAGCTGGGTTTCTTACTGGTTCTTCCCAGGACAAAAGCATTTCTTTGCGGACCAGTATAGCTGAAAACAACGACGTTCGATGAGTATTATGTAAATGATCTTTAATGAATAAAAAATATTTTAATCTATTTATTTAAACTGACTGACAGTTTGAATTTTCGTCTTGTCCACTTTTCATACATTTTCATCAGCACAAGTTCTTATTATCTTTTCATAGGTTTCCGCATTTACTTTCAGACACTATAATTTTTCTGTCTGTTAACAATTTCACTTTTAGGTTTATACATTTTACCGTGGTATTCAAATATTAATTTATATTCTGTCTGTGACCAAAGAGCACTTGTTTAAGTAAGATTCAAATGCATAATCTTTGTGCATAGTTTGGCATAGTGTTTATTCTGATAGGAATTTTCATTTGACATTTCCTTATAACGTTAAATTTTTCATTTTTTTTATTTCACTTTTGTATTTTCATACAATGGGCGTAGACGTTGAAACTATTTCGCCTGGTAATGGTATGTACTTTAATTTTCTTAAAGAGATTATTTTTCCAGCTTGACATTTTATTAAAAATATATACTTACACCTACACATGTTTATTAGGAACCAGCTATCCGAAACCCGGCCAAACTGTGGTTGTCCATTATACTGGGACACTACAAAATGGAAAGAAGTTTGATTCGTCTAGGGATCGCGGACAACCATTTAAATTTACTCTTGGAAAAGGGGATGTTATTAAAGGTTGGGACCAAGGACTATCGAAAGTAAGCTTAATTTTCTATGTAACTCTTATTTATTTTAACTGTTTGTAGCATAGACCTAGGAATTCGTTTGTAGGCAAGAATAACAGACAGTCTGTGTGACAGTGTTTAGATAAATAATGAACTCAGGTGCTGAGTCAGTTTTATGTATGTATATTAAATTTAAAATACTTAGCCTTGTGAACAAAAATTTGTCTTTTAATTCTTATAACATTCAGTTTAAACATTTGGCTGTATTCTCTTTATTTTTTCTTACAGATGTCTGTTGGTGAGAGGGCAAAATTAACCTGTTCTCCAGATTTTGCATATGGGTCCAGAGGTCATCCAGGAGTCATTCCACCTAATGCAACATTAATTTTCGATGTTGAATTATTACGTGTAGAATAGTATTTTATAGTTTAATTCTTGCCATGTCTTTATTTAGTTTGAAAGTTATTACAAACATTACAAATTTATTTCTATAGCAACTCACTGCTGTTAGATCTTTAAGGAGCAGTATTTCTTGGTTTGTGACTTATTATTGTATTTATTATCTATGTATATACTTTGAAGATAGTCCATGGGTGTTATGTGTTAAAAATAATGTATATATTAATTTTAATATTGAACTAGAAATGTATGACTTTGTCACAATATATTTAAGATTTTTGTAATGCTATAAATATCTTGAATATAGTCAAGCTAGATCTTTGCACAAATGACAAGAACAATAAAGAAAAGCTTTTATACAATGAATGTTACTGACAAATTTTTCTTTTTCAAAACTAAAATATATTTTAGCATTGCATTTATTCTTAATGTTGTAATTACACTTGCTGAATCTCTGAAGTTGTATTTGTAAGTATTGTATGAGATTTATGATAATTAATTTTTTGTTCCTCAAAATTACTTAATTTTAATGTCTTATTGAGTATTATTTATTAAAAAGTTAAAATAAACATTTGAAGTATGAAAAATAATTTATTCACAGCCACAAGTAGGTATCTTCATAATAAAAATAAATATTAAAATTACATCAGCTTTAAAGTTGTGACAATCATTGTCTACTTTATCCAGTAAAAATACAATGACTATTATTACTTTGTACATTATATCAATATATTTATAAATTTATTACATATTCTTGATGAGCCTGTGTAAAAGTCCATTGTCATAAGCCTGTCCCAAGAATGAAGTGTTTGTCATAATCACTAGGCAGGCTGATTGTCAATCAAAGTAGATGTTGTTACAGGTGTGTTACAGGTCTAGTGCATTACAAGTTTTTTTTATATTGCATAGAGTGATGAGACCAGCAAAATGTTCTCCTGATTGGCATCTGTAATGTCTGCCCGTAAATGATGTCACCTAGAACATCTCTTTGTGACACCACAATGGGCCTGTCACCCTGAGACATCAGTTCTTAATTCTCATATGCCCAGGGATTACACTAGCTCTCAATGTCTTTCTAACTGAAACAGTAATGTTTCCACACTGCAATATGGCAGTAACTGGCCTGGTGTGGTACCTACCTAGATAGATTCCTGCATAGGAATCCTACTACCAGTAATATTTATCAAGGTTTTTATTTCAACACCATGAGATTATTGACATTTCCTTTGCTTGAGTCTTTCAACACGAATGAGAGTGTAGCAGATTTCCATAAGCAACTATCAAACAGCCATAAGTCTATATCTTAAATAAATATAAGTTTACTTATGGTCTTGAAAGACATTATTTCATTCAAATTCGCAATAGTAAAATAAAATTAAAGTAATTAATGTTCCCCATATTAAATTACAACTTCGAATATCACCACAAAATCTTACCACATCTATGCAAAACCAATTAGAAAATATAATTAAACAAATGAACATGCACAATATGCATTAACCTACTGCATACAAAGTGCTAAGTCGACAAATCACCAGGATAATAGTTCATTAAAGGTACAACAGTGTTCTTTGTAAAGGGTGTCCTACATAGTGGACAAGTTTCCAAGGCACCATAACAACATTGCATACAAAAGATGTGTCCACAGTGAAGGACACATGGTTGAAGTATCTCCTCTAAACAGGCCACACATGTTTTGTTATTATCAACTTCATTGGGAAAGCTTGATAATTGCTCCATGTGTTTTTTAGCTTCATAAAGACTTTGTCCGCATGATAAGAATGCATGTAACAAAGTTACTAATCCTAACAATCTTAAATGTGCATAATAAGCTGCCGCTGCTGGTCTCACATGCACATAATCTATGCCAGTTATTAATTTCCCTATTTGTAATGGCCCTCCGTTAATATATGACAATGCTCTATGTATACTTTCTATTTGTGGAACTATATTCCTTAAAGTTTTAATAACAACCAAAAAAGCGTTCTGGGCTTCAGGCCTTAATGTCCCATTCTGTTCGATTTTCTTTTCAATTTGTCTAAGTAATCTTCTGGTAAAATTTTCGCCAAATGCTGAAAGTAGGATACTGAGCAAGCGATTGCTAAATGAAGGGAGTTTATAATAGCTTTCGTCAACTTGTACTACACCCGAATATTCTTCGCCCAATGTTTGTAGATCATTGAGTGTAGTAAAAGATTTATAAAGAAGCGAGGATATTGGAACAGCTTTAGATGCGTGATATGATGGCATTATTCGTGCTAAAGACCCCGCGAGTTGTTTTTCATAGAAGTCATCTTTTTGCCATGCCCTCAGCACTTCTGCTGGTTGTGCTCTTGGTAAAGACATAATTTTGTTATTTTATTTAACTACAATTATAAATATTTCATAATGTAAACAAATCTAAATTGTATAGGTTAGGTTGATTGAGTTGTATTTGTGGGTTTGTGGCATCAGTCATAGAGTTTCTGACAGTGTCAGTATCAAAATCATACAGATAAAAATGTACACTATTAAGTTGCTAGTTCGATCAACAAAATGCTGATTCACTCAGTTGCAGGGTTCCCAACCGTACGATAATTATCGTACCTATAGGATAATTTCATGCCCACGTACGATGTACGATAGGCCATTACTATCGAACGCAGATTCTTCGATAATTTCTATTACGATGCAAATTTTGAGAATTATTTTTATTATTATTTGTTTAGTAATGGAAACAGTCATAAAATATTTTCCAGTGCCAAGTAACATCCCCAAGTATACAATCTTCAAGCAGCATGATTTCAAAATTTTGATCGACAGTAAAATGATAATTGACTTTTATTGAAGATTTGATGGACTAATAACAACATGTTGACATAAATTGAAATGGTCCTTCATTTTATTCGGTACTAACACTTTTCTTATTAATTTTTTCTACATAAAATCGATATGTTAGCATGCAGTATCTCGGGAACAGTAAACCTTTGAAGAACGATTTTCAATCTGAAAACCTGTTGCAATCTGTCGGGGTTCTCTGTAGAAACCCCTCTCAAAAGTGGAGAAAACTCCCGACCGTGTCCCGTGTTCATTATAAACTCGGCTTCACCGAACACACCCGTCACTCCCGTCGCAAGTCGTTCTGTCGCTGAAAGCGACCTAGAGTTAGTCTGCCGCTTCGCCGCCGTTCTTTAACGACATCGATCATCGATGTTTCAGCCCTTGCACAGTTACTCAAACGACTAACGGCAAGCCCGAATAGGTGCTAGTCGGTACCAACATGTGATTAACGCCATGGTTAACTTCCAAGCCCTCCCAATACCCCTACTAGTTGTAAGTCTCTTCTCTTCTCTCTTCAACACACACACATTCACAGTCATTATTAGCATACATATTAACCATTCGCATACCGCCCTTCAGGATGGTTTTCATTATCTTAATTATGACTAGAAGCGTCGCTGGAGTTGCTTA
Organism: Luehdorfia chinensis; assembly: GCA_019845155.1. NCBI lineage: Eukaryota > Metazoa > Arthropoda > Insecta > Lepidoptera > Papilionidae > Luehdorfia > Luehdorfia chinensis. The sequence continues at coordinate 335,690 of JAHVAK010000028.1, forward strand.
CGCCATTTCTGCTGCCAGCTTCCAGCTTCTACGCATTCTGGATTGGTGGTAAATACAGACGTTTAAAACGTCCTCTCGATGGAAGTTACTGACCGAGCCATGGTTCGGCCCTCTCGGGCGCCCCCATGTTAGCATACTTACGTGCACAGGGTAACAGTCCAAGCTAGTTTCCCATAGAGATTTCACTTAGGCGCCCTCAGCGCTCGGCAATCTTTCAATCCGGGCGAAGCCTTCGGGCTAACAGTAACCATCAGTCATAAAAACATTCACTCCTGCGCTCTGGCGCTGAACGGAACTCAACCGACAGCGCTCTATGCGCAACCAAGTTGACAGCCCGCATAAGTTATGGACCGCAATCTGTAGTAGCAAATTGTCGTCGTCATTGATAGTGGCCAACACCCGCTCCCGCAGCGGTGTTTTTGGTTCGAACGCGACACAGTCCGAATTTCGAGGTTTTTGTAGGAGTTTATTATTAGAGCCGTGGTAGCTCAGTGGCTAGGCGCTCGCTTTAAATTTCATAGTACGCGAGTGACCTGGGTTCGATTCCCGGTGCCGGCACCACTAAAATTGTTAATTGCAATTTTAAGTGCTGACTTACTACGTGCTCGGCGGTGAAGGAAAACATCGTGAGGAAACTTGCATGTCTGAGGAATAAAAAATATTTCGAAGACATGTGAAGTCCGCCAACCCGCATTGGAGCAGCGTGGCAAATTCTTCCTATCTCCAAAAACCCTCTCAGAAATGAGAGGAGGCCTGTGCTCAGTAGTGGGACATTTATAGGCTGAAACTTTACTTTACTTTACTTTTATTTATTTATTTATATTTGGGTCAAAGCAAACCAGGTTCAGGGCCCAGTATCCAATGAAGCTGTAAAAGCCGAGAAGGCTAACAGCAATTACATCACCGAAAATGTATAGTCATAAAAAATAATTAAAAAACCTTAAGATTTCTTAGAGTAACTTAAAAAAAAGTTTAGACACTAAAATATATCTCGGCATACTAAATAACTCTCGCCGAAAAACAACCGAATATTATATAAAAAAAATTGCAAACATCTAGATCAGGGCTGTCCAAACCAGATACAATCCTGGGCCATTACAAAATACTAAATAGATTGGAGCGCCGTATCGAACGACAAATGTAAGCCAATAGACGACGAGCATCGGCTGCCAATAACGTGAAGCGCTAGCACGGTTGATGTCACATTTCGTCTGACAAACAAGACAAAATTGGAAATTCTCCTTATAATATTCACACACAGAAACAGAAAAGTGATTGCTATACGAATAATTACTTCATTAATTAATTTGGAATGCCATAAAAATATAATAATGTTGAAGCAAATAAATTTTGGGACTTTTGGCGCCAACTTTTAAAGTGTTTGTAATGTTGTAATTTCTTATTTATTAAAATTTGTAATTTGTTAAAATTTGGAAAAAGTGCTTGTGAGCAAAATTGTACTTTTCCTTTGTCTTTGTCATCAGGCCAGCAAATCTTCATCTCCAACATCTTTGGGCAGTCCAACAAATCTAAACTATAATTTTACTGCCGTTGGAAACAAAATCCTTGCTAAAATTAAATTATTACTCGACAGTGGTAAAATGGCTCGATAGCTAATTGTCAGGAACAGAAAGAAAAATAAAATAATGTTTATGGTTAAATTTTAACCAACCGAGAAACAGCCTTGTGTAAACATAAAATAGCAACCAATCAAATTTGAGGTTTTTCTCTTTTGACAGAAGTTAAGGCAACTAACCAATCATAGTGAAAATAACAAAGAAACAGTTGAAATTAAAATTTCGTACAATCCTGTTTTTACATTTTTAATGGTTTTGTAAATATTTTAGTCATTTGGATGTTACTTCCGTTTTTTTGTTATTAATTGATCTCCTAACTTGAATTACTAATATAGTCTAGCATCTTTTGTGTCATGGAAGTGGACGGAGTTGAAAGTTGGAACAACAATGCGCAGGAAATAACAAAGTTTGCGAATTTAAAAGCTTTTGTGACTGCTGCTCGTGAATTTGAAGCTACGCACAGTGAATCTGCTTTAAATTTGATGACTCGTTACTTGGGTGTTAGTATTCTTAGCTTCTTATTTACTTTTGTCTACTACTAATGTCTCGATGCGAACAAATTATAGAACTTAACATAAGCAGAAATCTAAGTTATATTTTTTTTGGAACTAACCCCTGTGTCTAAACTGAACTGTGTAACTTTCAGTTAATCGCGTCTTCGTGTGATTTATCAGTATTCTCGCCGGGCCGATCAGAGGTTTGCGCGTTCTTTAGCTCTCTATGGCGAGTAATGTGCGATGGTAGAGGTCCGCACTGGGCTGGTGTAGCTGTTCTGGCGCGGGCTGCTATTGAACCCAGCGCTTAGATATGCCTTAACTCACACATACAAGTTAGTACGGTATTTTTAACTCATAGTAAATTAACCGAAGTAGTGATAAACCCATATTCATTAACGAAGGTAGTAATTTTTAATATTACCATGACCATGATTTGAGAGTTGGTAATTTTTAGTAAATAATGTTTTTGACATCATTTTTATGTTTACAGATTTATGCCAATCTTGGCTCGTCTCTTATCCAATGTAATAACAAGTGATAAGAAAGTCAAACTTCTGTCTGTTATGCAGGTAACACATACATAAAAATTATAGCTAATTTTTCATATCCTTTTTTAATTTAATCTGTTATGTGAACTTAAATTATTATAGATATTGGTGGTAGGATTCTTATGCAGGAATCCATTTTAGGTGGGAAGCACTGCAGGGCCAGTCATGGTGCTGTGAAGCAGTAGTGTGCAAAAATTATTGTGTTTTGGTCTGAAGGGCACAGAGAGCTAGTGTAATTTCTGGGCATATGAGACTTCAGAACTGATGTCTTAAGGGGTGGGTGCAATGTAGTGCCACACAGAAATGTTGTGTGGTGTCTGTGTCTGACAGACATTGCATTTGCCATAAAGTGAATGTTTTGTTCATTGTCACATTCTGTTATTAAAAAAAAACAGATACAATGCATCTAATTTTTTTTATGATTGTTGTGGTTAACATATAATTTTTAGATCACTTTGTATGTTTTAGGATATCTCCTATGGCATCAAGATCAGCTGGCAAGAATCTTATCTTACTGGACTTATGAAACAGTTGACTGATTGGATTGTACAACCCATGACAGAGCCCCAACACCGCACAATTGGGCATAAGTCCTTAACTGTTCTTGTTAATGTGTGCTATGGGAATCTTCCAGCTATTTATGCACTCATGAGAACTGTAGACACTAAGGAGTTTGTTGTACATTTAATAAGTTTAAAGGTATACAAATACATACTTTATTTATATATTTTTTTTGGAGCTATGGTAAAGTCTTTTGGTTTGATTTTCGACTTGCGGCCATGGCAACAACTTCAGAGTTCTGTCTGCTATTAACTGCACAGGAGTCATTAAAGTGTCACAAGTATGTGCAAACAATTATGTAACACTCACAAGAGTGTTGGTCAAAGTTGTTGCTTTTATTTTTACCAATTTTTTTTCAGGAGGGTGGATATGGGGGAGTGGAAGTATGTCGACTGTTATTGTGCCTGTCAGGGTGCAACTCGTGGCGTCGCTGCTACGAGGCAGACAGATGTACACAGCTACTTATGTTGTACTATGAGGACTTTTAGAAAATCCATTATGTAAGTGATGATACTATTAGGGGGTACAGTGTTTAAACATGCGGATTTAGGGCTTGTATATGGCGCCGCCTGGCTGGGTTTTCTGAGAGAACCTAACCAGCTACCCTTGCCTTAGAACAGACACCAATTTCTCTAACCGATTATCGAGTATTTGCATGAGCACATGCTCTATAGATATTTAATTTTCTTTTTCGACTTGATTAGTGATTAGAGTACATGACTTTTACGCCGCGGGTCTTGGGTTCGAATCCCAGCTGAAGCCTACATTTGTCTAAAAACATATATTATTCAGTTTTCAGATCTTTCTGTATAAATGTGTTTTATAAATTTCACAAGTACCTGTGAAACACACCCATAATACTCAAGAAATGCTGTGGAGTATCAATTTAAAAAAAAAAACCTGGAACTTTTTGATCTATTTTGATATTTCTAATCTGGGTTCAAGTTATGTATTGTTACCAATAATGCAATATGGTGAAAAAGAAATCCTTAGTAACAAATGCGAAAGTAACTCTCTTCGTCCCTCTGTCTGTTACCTTTTGGCTCAATTGTTGAACCAATGTTTAAACACAGTGAAATATGCACAGAGATAGCTTGCATCCTGGAAACGTTCAATCCGGAAAATCAAAGTTTCCATGGTGCACCTAAATTTATAGGGACCCAGGTGCAGGCTACAGTTAGTAGTATGAATAGAATGTTTTTGCATCATAGATTGGATTTAGTTCCCTAAATTTAAATTTTTTTTTTTTGTTACAGTGATAGGGATGCCACACAGTTGTTACATGCATATACATTCATCAATGACTTATGTTCTGACAATAACTTACATGGATATGTTTTGACTTATCCACATTTCACATCTGCGCTGAATGATACTCTAAAGGTGAGGCTTATATGTTACTTCTATGTAAATTCGAGCGTGTGACCTGACTACCACCACGCGTCCTGCCTTTGAAACCCAGCTGGAGCTAACATTTTAGCACAAACACAAATAGTTGGTTTTAGGGTCAGGATGCATTATGATTGTTACCATGTTGTTCCAACACTGTATCTGAGCCTGTCTCTGATTTTACTACACGTGTTTGCGTTGCATCGGCCATGTAGAGGTTTGGACGAAAGAGGTCTTGGGTTTGAATCCCTGCCAATCTGGGGGCCAACACATGTGCAAAAAACAAATTGTTAGTTTTCATGTCTGGTTGTGTTGTTCCATTTTACACAAATTGAAGCCTGTACAACCATGATGATGATGATGTTCTCCTAGTCGATTTCGACCACGGCGACAACTTCCGAATACTGTCGAGAGCCATCAACTGCGCAGGAGATATTATAGTGCCACAAGTGTACGCGCAAACACAGAGGCACTCACTCGTCCCAACCTACCCGCGCCCGATGTAACGCTGATGCGATAAGATCGGAGGTAGGCTAGGATGCAGTGTCAGAAACACTGTCCCCGTGTTTCTGACACTGCATCCTATCACAACACAACCAGACCCGAAAACCAACAATTTGTGTTTTAGCAAAAATGTTGACTCTGGCTGGGATTCGAACCCAGGATCCGCGGCGTAGAAGAAGAAATACTAGTTGGGTCATCATTTATAAAAAAAGATGTATAGCCAGTCCATTACTTCTTCCCATTATGTTATGTCATTGATGATACAAGCAAAATGTTAACTAGATGGTAAATGCAATGTCTGCCCATAACAGATGCTGCGTCACCTAGAATATTTCTGTGTGGCACCAAACTGCGCTCGTCCCCCATGGACAACAGTCCTCAAGTCTCATATGCCCAGTAATTACACTAGCTCTCAGTGGCCTTCCGAGCGAAACATAGTAATCTTTGGACACTACTGCTTCACGGCAGAATAACGGGCCCTGTGGAGGTACCTAGATGGATTCCTGCATAGGAATCCATCTAGGTACCGCCAGTGTACCATCAGTGTTGTGTATGTGAAATTTGTGACTAGAATGCACTCTTGTTACAGGAGAAACCCTAGTGTAAGGTAAAGTTTGTAGGATTCCTATGCAGGAATCCGTCTAGGTAGGTACCACCCCAGGGCCAGTTATATATATATTCTGTGTAACGCTGCATCTGTTATGGGGAGATGTTGCGCTTACCATCAGGTGAAAGGTTTGCTTGTCTCATCACTTTATAAAATAAAAAAAAATAAGATGAATATATGTAGTCAAATCATTACTACTTTATGATATGTCAGTTACTTTTAGAGTAGATATTTTTGTTTGTGAGTATGCAACAAAGTCTTTATACAATTACTTTATTATTTTTCAGGATACTGATGATTTATGTACTGCAGCTGCTGATGATATGGGGGAACCAGAGACTATGAACTGTTGTTTGCAAAATACTTTAAAGTTTTTAACAGTTTTGGTTACTTTAGGTAAATATATATTTTGTTTTACATATCAGGATCTTTGTAGCTTATGCCTGTAATTACATGAAATCTCCTAAAATAGCTTTTAAACTGATAGTGTTTATAAAAAGATAACTGTTGGACGTTAATATTTTTTTCTGCAATGATGAACTAGTATTACTAACCAGTACCTGACTTCTACACCGCAGGTCTTGAATTCGAATCCCATTCATCTATTATCGAAAAACTTTTGTGCAAAAACACAAATCGTTGGTTTTCGGGTCTTTTTGTGTTGTATATGTGTAATTTACGTCTGTAAAACGAGCCCACGACACTGGAGAAATTCTAGTGTGAGGATAAATATGTTCAATATAAATATGTTTCTTCAATATGATAACCAACTTTTGAAATCTGCACAGATTATATTTTCTGTTTATCAACCGGCAGATGTCGTTAGTGTTGCGATCAGCGTCGTTTCTGAAACATCTCTCTTTGATTAAGACCACTTTTTGGAAGATTATGATTAGAGATTAGATTATTATTATGCTCATGTGTACTTTGATTTTTTAAGTCTAAATACAATACTATGAAATCGACACATTTAAAGATGTGGATAGAAATTGGTAGCTCAGGGGCCGGGCTCTTAATTATCAGACCCTAAATTTCATAGTACGCGAGTGACCTGTGGTCCAACTCCGGTGACAGCACCACTCACATTGTAGTGCAATTTTAAGTGCTGATTTACCACGTGATCAGCGGTGAAGGAGAAAACAGCGTGAAGAAACCTGCATGTCTGTGGCATAAAAGTATATCGAAGACATGTGAAGTCCGCCGACTCAGCGTTGCGGACTCTTTCCGGCTCCAAAACTCTCAGAAATGAGAGGAGGCTTGTGCTCAGTGAGACATGTATAGGCTGTTACTTTGTAGAAATTGTTTAGTATGAGGATAGAAACAACTGAAACTTGTCAGTGAATGCAGCCGCCGATATCTATGTCATCATCATCATCATTTAAGCCCATCACTAGTCCACTGCTGAACATAGGCCTCCCCCATAGATTTCCGCAATAGTTTGTAGCTCTCATTTTGGGGGGATTTGCCATAGTTGCCACGCTTGGCAGGCGGGTTGGCAACCGCAGTTTATTTATTCAAATGTTTCAGGAAGATGCTGCTGCCTATTCACTGGTTTTCATTTTCGCTCTGTCGGCTTTTACGACACCCACGGGATGAGATGGGGTGGTAGATTATCTTAAGCAACTACCACACGGTATATCTACGATATATATAAACAGCTATACATAGCAGAAATAAACAATAACATTTCATATCCCATAGTTTAAAGTAGACACAATTTGGTTTCAGATTTATACTCACTAAGGTGTCACCACTGCCAGTTGATCTGTCTGTGTATGAAAGCGAGCAGAATTTGTTTGCCGGAGTCGCTTGAGCTGTTCGCCGCAATTATATCACAATATAGAGGTATATTTCTACGTATTATGTAATTTAAATAACGGAAATAATGACAATTTTAATAAGGAGACCGATAGTAAAAAAAGTAAAGTTTCAGCCTATAAATATCCCACTGCTGAGCACAGGCCTCCTCTCATTTCTGAGAGGGTTTTGGATCTAGGAAGAATCCGCCACGCTGCTCCAATGCGGGTTGGTGGACTGCACATGTCTTCGAAATATTTTTTATTTCTCAGACACGATGTTTTTCTTCACCGCCGAGCACGTGGTAAATCAGCACTTAAAATTGCAATTATCAATTTTAGTGGTGCCGAAACCGGGAATCAAACCTAGGCCCCTCGCGTACTATGAAATTTAAGCGAGCGCCTAGCTCCTGATCTCCACGGCGGAGACCGTTAGTATTCTTTCGTTATTATTCTATCGAAAGTTTGAATTCAAACTGATTAACTTAACAATTTCAAACTCCAAATAAATGTCGGGTTCTAACAGCTCGTCATTTATATTGTTAAATAAAAACAGGTGTCATACATACATATCATAAAATTAATTGTATCCAAATTAAAAAAAAAAACACTTGGTAGTTCATCCCAGGACCAGGACATTTTTTTGGCGTACAAAATAAAAATTATTCACTTTGAATTAATTTAATAAATTTCGTTATAGATAATATCTAATTTTTTGATTTTTTTACAACAATATCTCTTTCAAAAGGATGCTTCTAGGAAAGCAATTTTATCGAATTACAAGGTTAAGAGCTAGCCTAACTTAAAACCTAATATTTTGACGTCTCTAGTTTATTAATTTCAGACGAAGGTCGTTTGCCTCAAGAGCTGATATCGGTGATAAGCGACGGTCTGCCGGGGTTACTCGTACCGCCTGCTTTGGAGCCGGGAAAGGCAGGGCTGCAGTGGGTAAGTCTTACTATTCTCTGTAAAAGATTATCTTTTGCATTTTAGCAGTGCATTAACTAAAGTTAAATCAGTGACGTTATGTTTGTAACATGCTCAGAAAAGAGGAGCAGAATACTTTTTTTTACTTACCTTTCAGCCGCGAACGTGGTCTAGATAATAATGAGCTATAATAACAATAAAAAGCCTTTCAATTCCTTTTGACTTAACAATATACATACATACATACATACAGTCACGACTCTTTCCCATTGGGGTAGGCAGAGACCACATCTTTCCACTTGCTACGATCCTGACACACATCTTTAGCTTCTTCTACTTGCATTAGCGTTTTCACACACGCTCGTCGGTTGCGGGTACTTTTAACGTGACCTTTCCTCAAAAGTTCACCGATCTGATTGTGATACGTACGCCTAGGTCGACCCTTACCGGCTTTTCCATTCACACTTGCCACATAAATCTGTTTCGTGAATCTCTTTTCATTCATCCTCTCTACGTGTCCAAACCATCTAAGCATCGCTTTCTCTATCTTTGTCACTACATCTTCAACCACACCGCAACGTTCCCTTATCATGCTGTTTCTCACTTTGTCAATCAGAGTTACTCCAGCTATACTTCTTGAACTTCTCATTTCCACAGCGTTAATCTTACTTTCATGCTTCTTCTGCCAGACCCAGCATTCACTACCATACATAAGTGTGGGGACCAGAACCTCCTATGTACAGCCAGTCGTGTCTTTTTATCTTATCAATATATACAAAATATACTGTTTTATTGTTTGTGTTATGTTTTTAAAGGAGACAATTTAAGTCATGGCTCTACTTTGAGTACAGGTCTCCTAAAACTGTTTCCATTATGTTCTGTTTCTCCTGCTCTTTTTACTTCTGGGCCTTATGGTTATATAAAATTATTTACACTTCCCTACTTAATTATACTTTGTCCCCAAAAAAAAAAACCACAATCACAATGTTTGCAGCGTGTTAAAAAAAAGTAAAATAAAAACTTTAAATGTCTTATTACTGGGCATAGTTTGTCTATTGTGGGGTATCATAAAAGCGGTCTAAAAACCTTAAAAGGAAGATGCTGCTGTCAATCTACTGGTTTTAATTTTCTCTCTGTCGACTTTAACGACACCCACGGGATAAATACTGAACTGAATAAATCAACTGCTGTCGCCAACCCGCCGGCCAAGCCTGGCAACTATGGCAAAATCCCTCCAAAACGAGAGCCTTGCCAAATGCCAACCTTGGCTATCTACGGGGCAGGCCTATGTTTAGCAGTGTACTTGTGATGGACTGAAATGATGATGTTGATTAAGGGATGACCCATTATTCACGATGTTTTCGTTCACCGCCGAGCACGGCATAGTTCAATGATACAGTTTCTAATTAAAGTTAATGTTATTTTCCTAGCTACAAGTAGTTGGGGCTTTGTGCGAGTCCAGCGAGACCCAAGAGTGTGTCATGCAAGAAGTGTCTCCAGATTCTTTCGAGGACACATTGTACAGCGTGCTTCAGCATACATCACAGGTATAACTTTTTTAATATCATTATATTGAAATATTTGCGACCACCTGATGGTAAGTGCTCACAAATATTCAACTCTAGCCTGATATCCTGGTAAGTTGTGTATAGTATAGTGTATAGTAGTTTCCTCTTTAAGCTGGGAGTCTCGGGTTAGAATTGACATTTCAGTTTTGATCTTGACGGTCCGATAGTCTGGTAGGTAGTGGTGCTTTCAAAGCTAATGGTTGCGGGCTTCAATCCCGCCAGTGGCAAATAGTATGATATACTTTCAGTATGAATGTTTTCTCGCCTTTTTTTTATTATTTTAGAATAAGAATGTATTATGGGCAATGCTATATGCTAATTATGGGAAATGGCAGAATAATATCTTGAAAGGCCGAACCGGAAAAATATACGAACCAGTGACGGTCACCAGGGTTAAAGGTGTGAAGTGTCTAGTGCCAATTCACGTGCCAAATAGAATAGAATAGAATAAATTTTTATTAAATATAGATTATTTACATAATACTTATTGAAAGTCAGTTTTTTTTCTTTTTTTTTAAACTACACTGGTTCGCAAAAAATGCCCCTGTCCTGGGAAGAACCAGTAAGAAACCTAGCGGGATTTTTTTTTTCCAGTCATTTTTAAAATAATGTACAATAATAGCAGTATTGTAAAGATGTAGAAATAGCTGGGCGGCGATCACCTCATTCCCAGGGGTTATCATCATCTATGTATTCTTTAATATTATAATATTAAAGAATTTTTATGGAAGTCGTTGTTTAATATAAAATTTGAACTTTTTGATTGAAAGACTTTGACCGAATGTGGCGATAACGATAAATTCTGTCTTCTTGTAATGATGATTATACGAATGTTTGTAACTGAGTTATTGATGTTCAAGTCAAAAGAAAATTAACAGACTATAAATGTCCCACTGCTGAGCACAGGCATCGTCTCATGTTTGACAGGGTTTTTGTAGCTAGGAAGATTCCGCCACGCTGCTCCAATGCGGACTTTGCGAGATCCAGCCCCAGACCTACCATGGTTTCTAATTTAATTTATATTTAAAAAAAAACGGTGATTCACAGTATGTTTTGCCCTGTAACAATGGGTGCGTTTGACAGACATTTCACACACACAACACAACGCAACCTCACTCGAAACCAACACTGTGTTTTTGCACCAATGTTGGCTCCAGCCCAGGACTCTCGGTGTAAACGTATACGAGGCTAGGCCACAAGGTCATCATATTTATTGATATTTACTTATATTTATGTTTGTATATATGCATATAAACTGGTGCCTTCCAGTTAGTGAAGAGAGAATACGGTAGAGTACCGGGTAAGCGACCACGGCTTCCCCTTTAGCCGTCTTCCCCTGCTCCTCCCGAGATAGTAGTAACCTACACCTTCAACCAACTTCCCATTCCATAGTCCAAGGTACATCTCCTACTTAATCCTTATCGTTTTTCTTTCCTCTCCGCCAAGCCAGTGGACGCCGTGCCGATGACTAGCTATTCGTCTCTGCCTACCCCTTATATCGGAAAAAGGCGTGATTGTATGTATGTCTATGTATATAAGATACGGGAAACCCTAACTTGGAACTGAAGAAAAACAATACACATCTTTTTTCGCAGAATGGTCCAGTAGGCGTTGAAGTAGCCCAACAAGCGGTCATAGTTGGTTGCCGAACCGCTCTCACCCTGGCCCCGTTGTCCAGGGAATGGGAGGCGGCGCTGAACAGGCTGTTGACTCATCATCAGGTAAGAGACTTGTCATTTTATCACCCTGTCTAGTGCTGGTCTGGAACATATCATTCCAGGCATTATAAGGTATCCTTAATGGGGATCAAGGAATTTAAGGGTTTTATACAAATGCAGCACATTCATCGAACATGGCACTTCATAATCCAATGAAACAGACAGTAATTAGTAAAAAAAAGTAAAGTTACAGCCTATAAATGCCCCACTGCTGACCACAAGGCCTGCCTCTCATTTCCGAGAGGGTTTTGGAGCTAGGAAGAATCCGCCACGCTTCGCCAATGCGGGTTGGAGGACTTCACATGTCTTGCAAATATTTTTCACTTCTCAGACATGCAGGTTTCCTTACGAAGTTTTCCTTCACCGCCGAGATCGTGTTAAATCAGCACCCAAAATTGCAATTAACAATTTAATTGGTGCCGGCACCGGGAATCGAACCCAGGTCACTCGCGTACTATGAAATTTAAAGCGAGCTCCTACCCCCTGAGCTACCACGACTATCCGTAACCTTCAAATATTTATGTCAATCATTGTTTTTATTACAAACACCGCACGCTACTAGCGCCAAACTACCTCCACTCTCTACAACTATCAATACCACATCAGGCACCGCAAACACCACCACCACAGCCTGACTTACCGCCACCACACTCCACCACCATAACGACCACCATCACATCAACCAACAAGATCACACAATATAGATTGATCATAGATCATAGACCTAGATAGCCACAAAGTTTCCCTTAGCTACCATCATCCATAGACCTTCCGTAAAACCGTGTAGGTCGTCCCGTCCTCTAGTTACTGTTGTGGTGGTTACGGTTCCGAGGTTACAACTTGAGAACATTTTTCTCCCCCTATGGTTATTTATCATGTTAAAATACTGGTGGTAGGATTCCTACGCAGGAATTCGTCTATTTAGGTACCACCGCAGGGCCAGTTATTCTGCCGCGAAGCGGTAGTGTGCAAACTTTACTGTTTCGGTCTGACGGGCACTGAGAGCTAGCGTAATCACTGGGCATATGAGAGTTAAGAACTGACGATTCAGAGGGAAGCCCTCCCTTCCAGCAGTGTGGTGTCACGCAGAAATATTCTGGGTGACACAGCATTGCTATGGGCGGAGGTTGCACTTACCATCAGATGAACGTTTTGCTCGTCTCGTCCCTTTCTCAAGTTAAAAAATAATCTTGCCTTTATTTCCATTTTCTTCTTTATACATTTTAGTAAATCGTATACTGAAGTAATTAAATATTTTTAGGTCCGCAAATTATTGTGCGCCGGTTTGACGTGCAGCAATGGAACCAGAAGGAAACAAGTCCTCCAACTTGTCAAACATCATTACTTTCCATCTGATCAAATGAATCAGGTAAGTTCAATAAAGATAAATCGTCATAATGACTACTTTAGTTCCGCGTTCCCTTGTGGTCAGAGTACGTGATCGCTACGCGTTCGAATCCCAGCTGGAGACAAGAACACAATGTGGTTTTCGGGTCTGGTTGTTTTGCGATTGTCCTCGTGTTTCTGACACTACATCTCATCTTATCCGCATGAGCGTTAAATCTAGCGCGGGTAGGTTAAGAGAGTGAGCGGCTCAGTGTTTTCGTGTGCCCTTTGGCACTTTAATAACTCCTGCGTAGTTGATAGCTTTCGACAGCATTTGGAGGTTGTCGTGGTCGAAATCGGCCAAGAGCGCATCAAGTTCCTTGGTAAGTAAAAAAATACGTACCAAGTTCCTCGTTTCAGTTGGCATAATTAGTACTTAGCTGAAGCGGTGACTCAGACGTCAAAGAAAGAAGTGATAAAGGCATCATCCCCACTCTCTCGCAACACAAACACGTAAACGATAAGATCGGTGGAAGGTAAAGATGTAGTGTAAGAGACACTAGGGCAGTCACAGTACACTAGTATTTATATGAGATGCAATCCTTTGTGTGTGTCTGTGTTTCACAAAAATTGGCATCGGCAAGGAATCCACCAAAAGACAGCAGGAACTCTGCTCACTAGACCACTTGCCGTCGGTCAGTTTTAAAAATGTATGCACTGGCGGGATACAAAGACGTTTCTAAATCTTACGCTTATCGCCGTTACATCGGGCGCGGGTAGGTTGGGACGAGTGAGTGCCTCTGTGTTTGCGCGTACACTTGTGGCACTATAATATCTCCTGCGCAGTTGATGGCACTTGACAGTAGTCGGCAGTTGTCGCCGTGGTCTAAATCGGCTAGGAGAACATCACATAGCTTATAACCTTTCTCAGTATACGGGCCGTGCATTGCAAAAATATTTTTTCAAATCTGATTAATATTATCTAAGATTAGCGAGTTCAAACTTTTTATTCAACTTTATATATTAGCATATAAGTAAGATTACAAATGTGAAAGTTTATATAATGATTTCTTATATTTACGCGAATATTACACATTAAATAAAACTAATTTTACGGTTTTTATCGCGTTTAATTTTTATACTATTTATAACGTGACATTTCGAATGCTTTACAGCACTCATGGTGACGGGGTGACACATGTCCCGATGTCTTTTTTTTAAATTGGATAAAGTGATGAAACGAGCAAAACGTTGACTTGATGGTAAGTGCAACGTCTGCTCATAATAGTTCCTGTGTTACCCAAAAAAATTCTGTGTGACACCACATTGTGTCCATCACCCTGAGACATCAGTTCTTAAGTCTCATACGCCCAGTGATTACGCTAGCTCACAGTGCCCTTCAAACCGAATTCGAAACACAGTAATGTTTGCACACTACTGCTTCACGGCAGAATAACTGGCTCTGGGGTGGTACCTACCTAGACGGATTCCTGCATAGGAATCCTACCACCAGAGACATAGTTAATCCGGGGTACCTTCAGTTTTTAATTATTATTTTTTGATCCGATCTATGCAAAATGAGCTTACAGTGGCTTGATGTCATTACAGTGCCATGAAGTTTCTATGTTTGTTTGTTTGACACTCGGATCACGCTCCAACGGCTCCGCCTGCCAAGCGTGGCAACTATGGCAAAATCGCCCCAAAACTAAGAGCTACAAACTTTTGTGGGCAATCTTTGGGATAAAGCTTATGTTCAGTAGTTGACTGACGATAGGCTGAAATGATGACGATGATGAAACGATCAGGGAACAGCTTGTAATAAATATATTTACAGGTATTCGGTGAGAGTATACACAACATATCCGACCTGAGTGCAGAGAGCTTGTCTCCCAGGACAGAAACGGAGAGCGAAGTATCCTGGGCTGCTCAGAGACTGACTCCCGCTCAGGAGCACGCCATAGACGCGCTCATATCAAAGCTGAACGAAGCGTTACATAGGGAGAAGGTATTTATAAATATGATACTTTTTCATTCAAGTCAATGCAAGACATTTGCGAGTATGTTTTAGTCGAAGGAAGATAGAACGAGACGAGCAAAACGTTCACCATGATGTTGAGTGCAATGTCTGCCCATAACAAATGCCGCGTCACCCGAAACATTCGTTTTCTGACACCACACTCGGCTCGTCACCCTGAGACTTTAGTTATTAAGTCTCATATTCCCGTAGAAGTAGTGACTACACTAGCTGATAGTGCCCTTCAAACCGAAACAGTAATGTTTGCACACTACTGCTTCACGACAGAATAACTGGTCATGCGGTGGTATACAACACGAATTCGTGCACGGATTCCTGTACGGATTCCTGTACGGATTCCTGTACGGATTCCTGTACGGATTCCTGTACGGATTCCTGTACGGATTCCTGTACGGATTCCTGCACAGGAATCCTACCCAGTACAAAGAGATGGTTATTCCGCTACCTGTCGGAAGCCGTCCGATTTTCCAATCCCAAAAGCAATCATGATGAATGCTACGACCACGACTGGACTATTCATCGCAGTAGACTATAGATATATTCTAAATGGACTAGAGTCAGGGTAGCTCAAAAGGTAGACTAAAAACATGCATATCGTGCGGAAAACTAATATCTATGCCTCAATACCCCCTACCTAGACGACAATCGTGCATAACACATACTTGCAGCCTCGCAGAGTCGATCGATCGTAGTTTAACAATATTGAGGTAGATCGCCAGCAGTTTAAGTTGTTTAAGCACCCCTGGAATAGACCAAGACGAGATATTTTTGGTTGACATCACTATAACTGAAACTTATTAAAATATATGAATAATTTATTTGACGAGGAATAATCTATACTGCATACTATAATATTTTAAATGCGAAAGTAACTCTCTCTGTTTCTCTGTCTGTTTGTTGCCTTTTCACGGCTCAACCGGTTAACCGATCTCGACGAAACACAGCACCGCACAGAGGTAGCTAGCTTACTGGAGACGGACATAGCACACTTTTTAGCACGGAAAATCGTTCCCACGGTAGATACAAAGTATATCGCCGCAAATAAAATAAGATACTTTCTGATATAAAGAACTAGCTGATCCCCGTGACTTCGTCCGCGTGGATATAAGTTTTTTTAAATATCCCGTGGGAAAAATTCTATTTGCTGGAATAAAAAGTATTCTATGTCGGTCTCCAGGACTCAAGCTATCTCTGTGCCAAATTTGGTCACGATTGGTTCAGCAGTTGATAAATGAAAAAGTAACAAACAGACAGAGGGACAGAGAGAGTTACTTAAGCATTAATAATATTAGTATGGATAAAACAGCTTTTTATAATGCTAAATCGTAAGGATACAAATATTCTGAATTTGAAATACTATTATTAATGTTGGTCTGTGGTACAAATATTATCTTTATTTCATTTAGATATCGGATATAGCGACATCCAGTGTTATGGAGTTGTATGGATATAAAATGACCTGTCTGGAGCAGAGACTCCATTCACATTCTGTCGCTTTACAGGTGAGGCAATGGTATTAGTTGTATATATTACTTGCATGTAAACCCAGAACCATTATTATTAGACTTTTTTTTCTTCAGAGTCTGTGAGGTCCACTGCTGTACATAGGCCTTCTAAAAAAGGGGGCCTTGTGTTAATCGCCACGCTGTATGATAGGCAAATTATAAATCGGAGATCTAGACAACTCGCACCTAAGACTCTAAGACCCTGCTGACCGTCTCTTGCCTTTTCAGTCTAGCAGTTTGTGACATGATTATACTGCCATCTGTTGGAAGGCTTGAGATTTTCAAGATGTTGCCTTAGTCGACACAACAGTGAGTGGATGAGATGGGGTTTGCAGAATTTCTAGTGTCACTACATTGCTTAAACATAATATATATTTTATGTTGACGACCGTGTGACCTGGTGGTTAGAGCCTGACGTTTGCGGTTGCGCCACAGGTCCTGGGTTCGAATCCCAGCCGAAGTCAACCTTTGTGCAAAAACACAAATTGTTGATTTTGGGGTCTGGTTGCCTTCTCTTATCGTATCCGCTTTACATCGGGCGCTTGTAGTGCTGTGTTGTGCATACACTTATGGCACTATAATATCTCCTGCTCGGTATATAACATCAATTGTGTTATGTGGTAGTTCTAGATGACAGTTACGAAACGAGCAAATCGTTCACCTGATGGTAAGCGCAATTTCTGTCCATAATTTCTATACTTCTAGCTTCTGTGTTGCACAACACTGCGCCACCATATCAGAGTATACCAGTAAATAAATATAAATAATATCTTTGCTCTATGAGTATTTGTCGTAATTTTATTAAACTTTTTCGTTTTCTTGCAAAAATTATTTTTAATATTCATCAATACAAAAGGTAAATGCAATACATATTATTTGAAAACTTTATAAGTTGTATTTAGCGCCATCTATTTACTTAACGTTAACTTGTGTAAACCAGTTTAAGATGTAACTTTATAGATGGCGTTGATTTGTATATTTCTTGTTTATATAACAAATCCTTACTTAATAAACTGTGACAAACTGAAAATGTTTGTTTTTTTAGGGTGCAACAGATCATATGGCGTCACTTCAGCATGCGCTAGCTTTATTACAAGCTACAAATTCGTCGCAACAAGACGTTTTATATACAACACAGATGCAAAATGAAAAGTAAGCAAATTATTTCGCGACATTATTAATATTGACATGAATAGTTAATTAATGCTTGTAATTACTTTTAGTCTTTATAAAATAGATTCATAATTTTAGAATTCTATTACAAGCATCGGTGGTTCAGTGGTAGAATGCTCGCCTTCCACGCGGGCGGCCCGGGTTCGATTCCCGGCCGATGCAGCCTTTATTTTGTTTTAGGAAATGTGTTTTTTTTATATATTTTGAACTTTAGCAGTTAATAGTTGTTGATGAGTAAATTTTGTTTTCATTAAAATGTTTTGCATATTTATTTTATCATAATGTATTTTTCTCTAGACACAAAAAGACTATAGAAGAACTCAACAAGCAGTTAGAAGACGCAGAGACTACGCTAAGGGGCTTCCGTGCTAAACTGGCCGCGGAGAGACTTGACAAGGAGAACCAGAAGGAGAATTTGAGAAAGGAATTTAGGGTTGAAATGACTGTAAGCTCATCTATTAAAAATTAAAAATATTTCTTGACTAAATCCTGTAGAAATTCTAACGTCCTTAAACTGAAACTTGTTAAGTCTTTTATTTTTTAGTATCACAATGAAGAAATACTCGTTTTGTTTTATCAAAACAATAACACGTTGTTTGTTAATAGAACTTGGAGAACGAAATGAGACGTCGCGACAAAGAGGCGGACGAAAGGTTGAAGCAGGCCGAGTCGGAATACAAAGCCTTGCAGAAGAAGCTAGAACAACAGGTACGAATTAAAATATAATTTAATTTTTGAAATATATATATATGTATATATATATATATATATATATATATATATATATATATATATATATATATATATATATATATATATATAGGTCATTGTATTCGACATTGACTAATACAGCATGTGAATCACTGCTGCCTGTAACTGTACAATAAAAAAAATACAGACGAACATAGAACCTCCTCCTTTAAGTCTTTTCAAAACTGGCAAAGTGCGTGTTGGACCACGCAGTGAAGAGTTCCGTAGTTTGGAATAACGTTTAACGGAAAATATCCCATATTTCAAAAACTAGACGACATATCTTGATCAAACAAGTTGTCGTAAAACTCTTTGCGACTAGAAGCGCATATCTTACCAACTATTGGCTTAAATAAAATAGTTATTTTGTAAGTTCTTTATAATACAAGACCGATAGGTGCCGGCAGAGTAGGATAGCACCTACCTCTTTCCTACTGAGGTGTCTTAAGAGGCGACTAAGGTATGTACGGACAGCCTTTACTCGTGCAGAATAACAACACAATATACAATGCTGTCACTATACTGCTCAAAAGAACGCACTGGGGATTAAGATTTTTTTGACTCTTACCAAAATGACGGCGACGTGGTTCGGACCCGTCACGTCTCGTTTCCCGCGGGGGCTAAAAGTGGGCAACGTCTGTGGTCTCTGCCTACCTCATATATGGAAAAGGCGTGCCTGTATGTTTGTATTATGATTATGAATAGTTAAGAGACAAGCTGGGAAGAGCCAAACCACAATGGAGAAGGCGCGGCGGACTCATTCCAGCAGCAAAGCCCTCTCCAAAATGAGACAATTACTTTACTTTTTTTGTAAATTTATAACATGTGAACGAATCTCAAAAACACTTTGTATATAACGTTAAAGTAACAAACATTCTGTAATACCAATGCTGAGAACAGGCCTCTGATTTCCCAGAGGGTTTTGAGCCGGGAAATGTCCACCACGCTCCTCCAGTCCGTGTTGGCGGACTTAACATGCCGCGGAAATATTCCTGAAGCGAAATTCCTTTGGGCGCAATCAGAGTAAAAATGTAAGATTTAAAGGTCGAATTTGGAGGTCGCGTTTGCCATGTGGCGGTGGCTTATGAAAATCTACAACCCTATCATCTCGTGGGTGTGGTACAAGTCGACGAAGGGAAAAATTAAAACCAGAACATCTGCATAAATAAACTGCGTTTGCCAACCCGCCTGCCAAACGTGACAACTATAGCTATCCCCCAAAATACTACGAACTTTTGTGGCAATCTATGGGGGATACCTATGTTCAGCAGTGGACTAGTGATAGGCTAAAATGATGATGATTATGGTTTTGAGTGTTTCACTTCTTAGTTAATATTTATCGATTAATTTTCAGTGTGTAATTTTTTTTTAATCATCAACATATACAATTTTCACTTCTGCCGTGTCTGCTTAGTTGCACGCGCTTTTTGTTTATTTCTCAGACATGTAGGTGTCCTCCTGATGTTTAGCTTCACCGCTTATCCACAAATCACAGAACAATGTTAGAGTTGTCAGACCAGGGATCGAACTCAAGTCATTCGCGCACTGTGAAATTTGAACTGTCCCTGGGTTACGGCCGACCAAAAACATTCATACATTTCTATTATTTATTTATTTATTTATTAATGGAAACAGTCTTAAAATATTTTCGAGTGTCAAGTAACATATCCAAATTTACAATCTTCAAGCAGCAAGACTTCAAAATTTTCATCGACAGTAAAATGACCATTGACTTTTACTGAAGATTTGCTGGACTGATGGAGACAAAACGAAGAGCACAATTTCGGTCTATAATTGAGTTTTCCAATCACTGTACACTTTCAGGAGTATTTGATGTATAATAAACTATCAATATTAAACAACAAAACCAAATATACACAGAAATTACAAAATTAAATAAAAACACTACTGCCACTTTTCGAGTTGGCGCCAAAAGTCCATTTGTATTATTATATTTTTTAATATGTTATTAGATATCGTTATAATCAAAATACTATTCCATATTCCTACTATCCTTACGCTCAATCATACTATCGGCCGATTATACATGCCCGAACGAAAATCGTTAATGTCGTGCCTTTACTCAATGTACTTTCTTAATTTTCAATGTTATTTTCTTGATCTTATAAGATGTCTTACAACTTCGCTCATTTTTTTCAGACAAACAAAAACAGCGAGTTAGCTGGGGTGTTAATAAAATTCGAGGAGCGAGTAAAACAGCGCGACAAGAAGCTGGAGGAAGCGGCAGCGGCTGACAGCGCGTTAAGAAGAGAACTAGAACAGAAGGATAATGTGAGAAATCTGTTCCTTCGTCGTTGGATTTATTACATTAGGACAATGACTGCAAAATACAATACCTACCTATTTTGACGTTTGACCTAGTTTGACGACCGCGTTCCCTAGTGTGTGTACCTGACTTCTACGCCGACGGTCCTGGGTTCGAATCCCAGCCGGAGCCAACATTTGTGCAAAAACAGAAATTGTAGGTTTTCGGGTCTAGTTGTTTTGTGCGTGTGAAATTTGTCTGTTAAACGCACCCACGATACCTTATACGATTGACCTATAGTTTGTTATATTATTATTATATTTATATATATATATGTATAATACAAATAACACATACTAATAGTTATTTTTATTTTCACTATCACATCAGTTATAACTTTTGAGTTTAGACCGTTAAAAAATGATTCGAGTCAAATTGCGTCTACCTGCTTTGACCTCGTCTTGTCGCTTTGCCCCCAAGTGCTTTTTAGGTTGGAATTGTGGGCCAATCTGAATTAACGTTACCCGTTGTGAATCACCATTACTTACGACGTGTGAAACGGGCGTTATCTTGAACAGACTTCTTCTAAGCATTCCTCGACGTTTTTCTTTTATTTCCTCTCGTAAACGACGTAGTAAGGTGCAGTAGTAATCAGAGTTTATAGTCTGACCCCTTTCAAGATAATCAATCATAATCACACCTTTCGAGTCCCAGAATACTGAAGCCATCACCTTATTTGCCGACAAAATCGACTTAGCCTTTTTAGGGGGTGGTGAACCAGGTCTTCTCCACTGTTTTGATTGTTGTTTTGTTTCCGGTGTACAGTAATGAACCCATGTTTCGTCCATAGTAACAAAACGATTCAAAAAATCAATATATATATATATATATATATATATATATATATATATATATATATATATATTGATTTTTTGAATCGTGAATATATATATATATATATATATAAATACGAGGGTGGATTGAAAAGTACTCGGCCTAACACAGATCCATTCAATTCTAAAAATCAAATCTACCCACATTATTTAGTTCAGTTCAGACTAGTTCATTGTGTGAAGTTCGAAACGTGTGCGATAATTAGTTGTGATTTTATAAATTTATTAACAAAATCGGTCATAATTTCCGCGAATGGAGCAAATCGAGCAGCGTGCCGTCATTAAGTACCTCCATAAGAAGGGGCTATCATCAAAAGCCATCCATGATGACATGGTCAGTACATTAGGCGATTGTGCTCTGTCATATTCATCCGTCAAAAAATGGATAGCAGAATTTAAGCGTGGTAGAGAGAGTGTGAAAGATGAACCCCGCTCTGGAAGGCCTTCGACGTCAACTACTGACGAAAATATTAAAAAAGTACTTGATTTAATAATGGGAGACCGCAGATTAAAAATTAGAGAGATAGCCGAGATTAAAGGCATCTCTTATGAACGAACTCAAAACATCATTGTCAACGAGTTGGGTTTCCACAAGGTGTCTGCGAGGTGGGTTCCGCGACTGCTTTCAGTTGAACAAAAAAGGACGCGATTGACTATTTCACGCGACTGTTTGGAGTTATTTGAAGCCGATGCAGATGATTTTTTGAATCGTTTTGTTACTATGGACGAAACATGGGTTCATTACTGTACACCGGAAACAAAACAACAATCAAAACAGTGGAGAAGACCTGGTTCACCACCCCCTAAAAAGGCTAAGTCGATTTTGTCGGCAAATAAGGTGATGGCTTCAGTATTCTGGGACTCGAAAGGTGTGATTATGATTGATTATCTTGAAAGGGGTCAGACTATAAACTCTGATTACTACTGCACCTTACTACGTCGTTTACGAGAGGAAATAAAAGAAAAACGTCGAGGAATGCTTAGAAGAAAAGTCCTGTTTCATCAAGATAACGCCCGTGTTCACACGTCAGTACAGTCAATGGCTGGAATTCACAACTGTGGCTTTGAACTGTTACCGCATCCGCCGTATTCACCTGATCTGGCACCATCAGACTTCTTTCTGTTCCCTAACCTAAAAAAGCACTTGGGAGGTCAAAGATTTTCGACAAACGACGAGGTCAAAGCAGCTGTAGACGCATATTTTGACTCTAAGGAAGAATCCATTTTTTTTAACGGTCTAAATGCTTGGAAGGGGGGGTGGCCAAAGTGTATTGAAACTTGATGGTGATTATGTCGACCAATCAAAATATAACTGATTAGTATGTGTTAATTTTCTGGTTAGGCCGAAGAGTACTTTTCATCCAGCCTCATATATAATATCTATATATATAATATATATATATATATATATATATATATTATAAAATTGAAATCAAAATTATAATAATAATTTTGATTTTAGGTATTAACAACCCATATTGTTGTAGTAACATCTTATATGACCATGTTAGAGATAAACAATTCATAAAATAAAACAATGAAAAATGTCACTCCGAAAACACTTCACCGCAATGCACCAGCTCTCGCTACATGTAGCTCAGTGAGCCTCCCAAGGAAATAACCATCGACTCTTTTACCTATCATCTTCAGGATTTTGTTGGTGCTTTCCCGCATTTCGGGAAATTAATGAGAATGATTCCTTTCGCATCAATGCGAAAAAATCGTTCACTCTCTCTTCTGCAAACATGCCAGAAGCACTAAGAAACGGGGAAGCCTCAAAAACTTCCTAAGTGCGTTGTTATATTGTATACGGAGGTCATTGTATATATATATATATATATATATAGTTAAAAAAATATTATTTCACTACTCTTAAATTACACCTGCCAGAATAGCTCACCACACTGCGCGTTGACTGGCAGAGAATGCCGATATATAGGCATTAAGTCCGCCCATTGTTACCTTAGGATCTAAGGGTGTTACAATAAAGAGCAAATAAATAAATAAGTGCAAAGTCTACAAATAACAGATGCTGTGTCACTCAGAATATTTCTGTGTGGCACCGCACTGCGCCAGTCACCCTGCGGCCAGTTCTTAAGCATATGCCCAGTATTTACGTTAGCTTTCAGTGCCCTTCAGTCCAAAACACAGTAATGCTCGCACACTACTGCTTCACGGCAAAATAACAAAGCCTGCAGCACTTATCTAGAAGGATGTCTCACGGTGACGGGCGCAGTGTGGTGCAACTCAGAAACGTTGTGGGTGACACAGCATTTGTAGGCAGACGCTGCACTTACCATCAGATAAACGTTTTGCTTGTTTCGTAACCTTATCTAATAAGAAAAAGGCACTACTTTTTTGTATTGACTTAAAATTATATTCTGTATTTTTCAGATGATAAAACAACTAGAGAAGACAGTGGTAGAGCGCGAAAATCGACTCTACCAAGTCACTACACAGCTGGAGGAGATGAAGAGAGTTCAGGAAATGGTCGCGAAACTTATGAGCAAGAGCGCCTCGACTACGGCCAGCTAGCTTTGTTAGTAGACAGACATACTTCCAGTCTAGTAATTTTGTATAGTATTAACAAAGAATGAAAAAAAAAAATATTTCGAGGATCTTGTCCCGAAACGCAATAGAAATTAGGATCTATTATTGCCAATGCGCAATTTATCTGGCAGTCGTGGTAGCCCTAGGGCTAGGCGCTCACTTTAAATTTCATAGTACGGGAGTGACCCGGGTTCGACTCCCGGTGCTGGCATCACTAAAATTGTTTATTGCAATTTTAAATGCTGATTCACTTCGTGCTCGGCGGTGAAGAAAAGCATCGTGAGGAAACCTACATACATGTCTGAGGTATAAAGAATATTTCGAAGACATATGAAGTCAGCCAACCCGCATTGCAGCAGCATGGCGAACTCTTCCCGGCTCCAAACGCCTCTCGGAAATGAAAGGAGGCCTGTGCTCAGCAGTGGGACATTTATAGGCTGGCATTACTTTTCTTTTAATCCCAGGTTCCTCGTTATATGGGATGGCGACCGCGTTGCCAAGTGGTTAGAGTACCTGACTATTACGCCGCGGGTTCAAATCCCAGCCGGGCCCAATAATTGTGCAAAAAAAATTGTTATTGTTGGTTTTCGGGTTGTTTGTGAAATGTATGTGTGTAAAATGCTGTACTAGCGCGGAGGCGCGGATCGTTTTTTAAATAAAAATAAACAACAATTTGTATTAGTTAAGTGATTGCTATGTCAAATTGTACTTTTAACCAAAAACTTTTTTCTCTTTTACAGTGTAAAATATTGCCGGTAAATATAATTTTAAAGACTGGAACGTGACTGCTCAAGTGACCGCGGATTTTACAAGTATCATAGACAAGATGGACTTAACATGTTTTTTGTAGATCTTTTCATATTGCATATATGAATATAGTGATAATTATGTCGTGTTATGAAATGTAGTCAAATTGTTGTATACAATCTATTCAATTTTTAAGACGTATAAATATCATTTCGTATGTTTTATTTTCATTTCGCCCCTAATCGTATAACATTTTCTGATGGTGGTATTAACAGGTGGTCGGATGCAGGAATCAGTCTGGGAAGGTACCGGCAGTAGGGCAACCTGGCAGGGCCAGTTATTCAGCTGTGACGCCTACTGCTTATGCAAAAAAGGTTTCGATCTGAAGTGCACTGAGATCTAGTTTAATTACTGGGCATATGAGACTTAAGAAATGATGTCTCCGGGTGCGAGCTGTAGTGTGGTGCCGCTCGGAATGTTTTGGGTGACACATCATTTCTTATGGGGAAACGTTGTACTTACTATCAGGTGAATAATTTACTCGTCTCGTCACTTTCTCGTGTAATGAAACATTTACAGGTAGAGGGCACATGCCATGACTGCATAACAGATATAGTACTCAGGGATGACAATTGAATTTGCAAAAGTCAATACCAGGGCTTGCCATGCCATGTACGAGTATGTAAAAAAACCAGGGCCGATAACCAGATTTTAAAATACTTGAAAGTATTTGGCAGTATTTAAAGATTTCAATTTATTTCGTGTATGTACATGGATTATTTATTTTTGGTTTTTCTTTTTATATTTTTTTACATAGATTTCATATTTTTTAATATTTGTTAGTTATTTATTTTCCCAAGCCAAACTTTTCTTAGGAGCTATGATTATATATTTGTAGCTATTTTATTATTTACAACTATTATCTAATTATTATCCATAAAAAAAATGTTCACAGTTTTATTAACACACTGTTATTTACAGTACAAAAATTAACTATTCGATAAACGCGTAATAACTTCTTATTTAGAATGGTGAGCAATTAACATAGTCAATATAAAAAAATAACAGTTTTATTTATTTATTTACAAACTACATTTTAAAGGAAACTATAAAAATTGTATTTAAACATTAAAAAATTGACTTAAATCAATAAAGTCGCAAAATAAATTTTCTGAAATATAAGGTTTCGGTTCGCGAATGCGAGCGACTTAAGCATGGCCACCGAGCCCCGAACTCTGAACGGATGTCTGCCGCCCTCGCCCTCGCAGACTCGGATTGCCAGTCCGCGGCTATGTAGTAGAAATACTTTCAACGCACTTGCAAGTATTTCTTGCCCGTACCAGGGCGCCCTACTTTGAAGGGCAGCTCTGGTTTTAAAACCAGGTATTAAGAATTCATATAAGAATTAAGAAGTTATTAAGGGATGAGACTCCCTTTATGACTTCTTAATACCATACCTATCCAGTATGCAATCCTCAAAGAGCAAGATTTCAAAATTTCGATCCACAGTAAAATGATGTTCACTTTTACTGAAGATTTACTGGACTGATGAAGACAAAACGAAAAGTGCAATTTTGCTATTGAATTGAATTTTTCAATTACGGGCACATTTTCTACTCGGGAAAGTGTGCCAGTAATTAAAATTTTCAATGCTGCATAATAAACTATGAATATCAAACATCAAAACTCAAAATATACACATAAAAAACACATAAAATTCTATAAAAACTACCGCCAATTTTCGAGTTGGCGCCAAAAGTCGGGCGTAGACTTTTTTTTAATTTGGCATCGCGCGGTTTGCGCATATGCCACTGACAAATTAAATAAAATGTAACTTCATAGTTTCACATATTATCACAATATCACAATATTCTAGAAGCAACACTTCAAAATTTTGATCGACAGTAAAACGATAGTTGACTTTGTACTGAAGATTTGCTGGACTGATGGAGACAACACGAAAAGCACAATATTGGTCTTGAATTGAATTTTTCAATGACTGACACTTTCAAGAGCACTTGCTGCATAATAAACTATCAATATTAAACATCAAAACTCCAAATATACACAGAAATTACAAAATTAAATAAAAACACTACCTGCCACTTTTCGAGTTGCCTCCAAAAGTCCGGGTGTAGACTTATTTCGATACTTCAAATTCAAATTTTAAAAAAAACGTGTTGATGCAGCGTTGTCTGCATAGATAATACACTATATACCATATAATGTACTCTGTGCTATATGTTGTCTTTGTTTATTATTGTTACCGTCGAAACAAAAGTACAAACGTTTCTTGCCTCAGGGGGAGACGTACAAATTAATGTCGGGAGGATGCTCTTAAACAGGGTCATGCGTAATGTCCTATACATCCCGGCAGGCTGGGCTTACGGACGATGTATATATGCCCCAAAAAATATAATGAGCCCCCCATCTTGATACCTGTAGGAGATATGTCAATTTAAAGACTTTGCTTAAAACTCATAGGTGATTACCCTGTTATACAGCTGATCGAGGCAATGAACTCATACATTTAATTGGGCGTTTTCCCATTGAGCTGCTATCGAAAGAACTCGCAAGTAGGTACTAAGACACCATGAAGCTTAAGGAAATCTGTTAGTATGACGCCGTAGTAGGGTAACGTAAATGAAATGGAGAAAAAATATATTATTACGTATTTTGAATTTGTCTGGTTCGGAGCAACGACTTTCTGGGTTAGGGACGCGTACATTTTTACAAAACAAATAATTTTAAAGTTTTTATGTACATCTTTAGTATTCAATTTTGTCAAAGCTTCACCGTTGTGTTTATCAGATCAAAGTAGCATGGGTAGGTGCCGGGATGTTATACCAATTATGAATAATGTGCATACATAAACGAAATTTAGATAATTTAGTTAAGTAAAATCATATAGATAAAAGTTTAAAGAAACATTTTTATAATATTAACATGTCCGTGTTATGTTCGTAGGTAAAAAATAAAAAGTCAAAATATTATGTTCAAGAATACTTAAAATGTCAAACAGTTAATTAAAATTGATGAAATATTGTTATGAATTAAGTTTTATCACACACAAGTTTCTTCTCATTTCTATTTCTGTCACTATAACATTTTTCTGTGAGAAAATGCCTTAGTTTTGTTATAGATAACCTATCAATGCATTTCTATATAGGGAACAGTTGTGAATTAATTGAATGAAACGATCGATTAAGTCGTCTGCGTGGCCTAGTGGTTAGAGACCTGACTACGTTAGTGGTTGGAATCCCAGCCGGAGTCAAAATTTTTGCAAAAATACAATTTATTTGTTTTCGGGTCTGGTTGTGTTGTGATTGTCCTTGAGTCTCTGACTACTGCCTTCTAATATATCTCCGATCTCATCGCATGAGGGTTACGTAGGACACTTGTCGTTGGTTGGGACGAGTGAGTGCTCTTAAGTTTGCGCGTACACCTGTTGCACTATAATATCTCCTGCGCAGTTGATAAATTCCGACAGTATCTAATGGTTGTCGCTGTAGTCGAAAATCGGCTAGGAGGACATCATAACATCGAACAAGTCGTTAGACACCCACCCACATATTTATAGGCAATTGCTTGAAAGATTTTAAAGAGAGGCCGTATGGACCGTGGCCTTGAAATGTCTCCTGTTCGCTGATGATCAGGTTATATAAGCATCATCATAGGAGTTTTAGGCGATGGTTAATAGTATACATGGTGCTCTAAAAAGCAAAGGGATGAAAGTGAAAGTAAGACGCTAGTAATGGTTTTTGAAAGAGAAGAAAGTATGACGGATTGCAGAGTTTTGATTGAAGGATAAGTGTGAGAGCTACTTGTGAAAAAGTTTGAGTAAGTAAAAGCCTATAAATGAACTGCTGAGCTCAGGTCTCTTCTCATTTTTTGAGGGCTTTTCAGCTAGGAAGAGTCCGAAATGCTGCTCCTTTTTTGACTTCTCATGTGTTCTAAATATTTTTATTTCTCAATTAAGCAGATGTCCTCACGATGTTTTCCTTCACCACTGAGCACGTGATAAATCATCACTTGAAGTTGCATAATGAATTAGATGTGCACCGGGGAGTTTCTTTACTTGGGTTCAAGGTTACAAGAGTCTGAAAATATGACGGTCATATTGAGCGAATAGTGTTGGCAGGAATTTTTTTTTATTGGATAAAGTGACGAGACCAGCAAAATGTTCACCTGATGGTAAGTGCAACGTCTGCCCATAACAAATGCTGTGTCACCCAGAATAACGAGTGGCACCACACTACGCCCGTCACCTTGAGACATCAGTTCTTAAGTATGCCCAGTGATTACACTATGATTACACTCAGTGCCCTTCAGACCGAAACACAGTAATGTCTACACACTACTGCTTCACGGCAGAATAACTGGCCCTGGGGTGGTACCTACCTAGAAGGATTCCTGCATAGGAATCCTACCATAATGACAAATGGGCTCTGCATAAATTTATAAATAGCCAGAACGTATTTAAAAAGGCACAAATGGCTATAAATAGAAGAGTCCCCAACTTCACACATTTATGTATGGTAGTGACTGTTGGGTCTGGCAGAAGAATTATGAAAGTAAGTTTAATGAAGTGGAAATGAGAAGTTTGAGAAGTATAGCTGTAGTGATTTTGATTTACAAAGTGTTACAGAAACGTTGTGGTGTTGTAGAAAAGGTAGTGACAAAGATAGAAAAAGTGATGCTTAGATAATTTTGACAAGTAGAGAGGATGGTTAAAAATAGATTGACTTAACATTTATGAGGCGAGTGTGAATGGGCAAGCTGAAGATGACGAAATAGCCTAGGATGCTAGATGTCACAGATGAAACTAACTTAGATATTCTGAGACACTTCCTGTCTTTTTAGACTTAGGATGTCACATGAAAAATTACGGTACGATCTTTATATAAAAAAACTTATCATAATTTTGAATACATGTTGTACATAATAACTTCACTTAAAATCAAAAAAAAAATTAAACAGTTTTTGTTTTCAATAAATCTTATCTCTATTACATACACGTTTTAATTTCAAAAAATAATAATTTTCAAGGTTATGTCATGATTTGTTTTAGTAAAACGTATCAATAAAACTCAACGCAGTTGGTTCGTATGAAAGTCAACACTTCGATTGAAAACCAATATTGCTTCATTATAGCGAGGATATTTGACGTGCTCGCTTTTATTTGCTGAAGAAATTGATGTTTGTACTCATACTGTAAATTAATAACATCCATTAATAAAAATATTACAGCGAAATACGACTCAATAACTGCACACACCAGCACAATAAGCGGAACAAAAAAAAAACATTATTTTTCCTAATATTTCTTAAAAGACTGGCTGGCCATTTACGTTACTTTTTTATTTAGAACTTTAATTTAAAAATTGAACGTAAGACGACAGTAATTTTTTTTATCGATTTGTTTCTGTTTCCAGGTAGTACTGACAACTTATTTGTTAGTGGTTCGAGCTCGGTCTGAGAAATTTAAAAGTTTTATAAATTCGATAGATTCTCAATTTTATTAGTAAAAGTTATTTTTTTCGTGTCATTAGTAGGCACCTTAGTGGAAATAAACTAAAAATGCCTGATTTAACACCTCCAGAGATTATAAGGGCAGATGAAATGCGAAGAAATGGTCATACGTAGGTATGACCATTTCTTCGCATTTCTAGATCGCGATTCTAGGTCTATTGCCGCCAGACTGCAGCAATCAATTTCAACGATTCATCGCAGTATTCGACGGTACCGGTTGACTGATTCTCTTGTGAGGAGGAGGGGCCTAGGCAGAAAAAAGTACACTTCGCAGAAACACGCGGGTAACGGCTGCACAGCCAAAATGAGCTTGAAGTCGTGTGAGGAGTGTGAGTGAGCAAACGTACAGTTCGCAAGGAGATTTAAAGAAGTGGGCCATATGTTCGTATGTACCGGCCAAAGCTCCAAATTTTGAGATCGTCGAACATCGTTTTTGGGACATAAACCAATGGGTGCGGTTTTCACCGATGAGTGTAGAGTGCTCCTAAACCAGATCGCTGAAAGGCAAAGAACATGGGGACGCAAATGAGAACGATACATTCAGACTAATTTTGAAAATACGGTGGCATATGGGGGCTCAGTTATGGTGTGGGGAGGGGTAACGTTCGGAGCACGTACGGAGTTAGTGATGGTCGATGGAGGGAATTTGACTGCTGATAGGTACGTCAGGGATATTTTAAAAGAACACGTTGTTCCATTTGCCCCCTATAATGATGACGGTTTTATTCTGATGCAGGATAATACTCGGGCTCACTGTGCTCTGTCAGTACAAGCAAATCTAAACCAATAACAGTGGCCAGCAAGATTCCGGATATGAATCCTATAGAGCATGTTGGGAATTCGTTAAAGAAAAGTGTTGAATCCAGAATACCACCCCCCAACAACCTGAGAGAACTGCAAAACGTATTACTTGAAGAGTGGCAGAGCTTGTCCCAACATACAATAGACAACATAATTCGCAGCATGCCCAGAAGAATGGAAACGTTAGTTAGAGCACGAGGGGGAAGCACACGTTATTAGTCTTTCATTTATTTAATGTTAAAATCTTATTAATGTTTAATTTACAACATTGTTGGTGTTCCCACAAAATAGAGACAAGAAGATTTTTTTATTTTGTTTTTATTTTAATAAAATTTCATTAAAAACTTCTTAAAGTCGACGTTAAAAGGTCAGCCGCTCGTTTTAAATTTCATAGGTAGTGGAAAAGTTCGATCTTCGGTGCCGACACCTCTAAAATTGTACTGCAAAATTTTAAGTGCTGATTTACTATGTGATCATCGGTGGACGAAAACATCGTGAGGAAACCTTCATGTTTCCATAAAAATATATCGATGACGTGTAAAGGCCGCCAACCCGCATGAATATATCTTCCCAGTTCCAAAGCTTTTTGAAAAATGAGAGGTCGGAACTCAGCTGTGGGACATTTATTTAAGCTGGTATTAAACGAATATGTCGGCTCAGTTGGCCGATTGACTAAGACCTTGGCTTCTACGCCACTGGTTCGATTCCCGCACGGGGCAAATTTCGCAAATCCGCGGGGCACGTTATTATCGCGTTCCTTATAATATTTAGTATATTTAAACATCGGGAGACGCTATTTCTACATTAAATCTATTTTATTTTATCAAATTGAAATCAATGTAATCCATACTAATTCATACTAATATCTAATATCATAAATGCGACTGTATATACTACTATAGTTAATAGAATCAGGCGTTACTTTGCGGATATCCGTAATAATGAAGGAAATAAAAGTTAATTTGCTAAGATCCGCATGCAAAATATAAAGAATGTGTATATTACCTAGTTTTGAAGACAAACGCCCGCCATCCCACAGAAGCAGGAACGAGCAAACTAACACCGCCACCAGATATCCTCCACCACTACAACACTACCACTAGGCAATATACACCACTTAAGTCGAGACCACGACTTGTGTTTCACCTCAAAACGAGGCATTTTCAAGTAATATTGACTCTACGACAGTCAGCCGACGAGTGGCTGGTTTATGGGTAAAGTTTATTTTACTGGTGGTGGGATTGCTATGCAGTGAAACAGTAGTGTGCAAACATTACTGTGTGTACTGTCTGAAGGGCACGGAGAGTTTCTTAATTAGTTATTTTAATCACTGGGCATATGTGACTTAAGAATAGATGTCCCAGGGTGACGGGCGCATTGTGGTGCCACAGTCGGCGATGGTACAGTGAAGCAAAGACAACGAACCGATAGCGCAAAGATTGACCGTTAGCACTCTTTTTACGTGACGAGATCCGTACAATAAGTTAAAAAAATATTTTTAATTATTATATATACCCCATCTCATCCCATTGGTCTTGAAAGTCGACAGAGGGAAAATGAAAACCAGGAGATGGACAGCCGCATCTTCCTGAAACATCTCAATATAACAACTGCGGTTGCCAACTCGCTTGCCAAGCGTGGTAACAATGGCAAAATCCCCCAGATCTATGAGGGAGGCCTACGTTCAACAGTGGACTAACGCAGGCTGAAATTACGATGATGATGATATTTTTTATAATCTACCACGGCTGGACAGTTTACAGGCAGGTGAAGATGAAGAGGTAAATAACCCAAATAAAAACAATGTTTAAAAAAAATCTACATTCATTTGTCTTAAAGCTATTCACTGAACATTTCTAATTTACATTTCAGTATCGGTGGTTTGGTCTAGTCTGGACTATTACGAACACGACTGAACTAGTTGCTAACCGCATCGACCTGCAACACGGACTCAACATTTTCTGTAGCT
Source organism: Luehdorfia chinensis (assembly GCA_019845155.1). Classification (NCBI taxonomy): domain Eukaryota; kingdom Metazoa; phylum Arthropoda; class Insecta; order Lepidoptera; family Papilionidae; genus Luehdorfia; species Luehdorfia chinensis. Next base: position 368,929 of record JAHVAK010000028.1, read on the forward strand.
TGCAATTGTCTACTATATAAATGTAAATGTGATGTTGATGTGTTCGTACTCACAATAACATTTGACGACGACGTTCTTCAGTGACCAGCGTTCCTGCTTGCTCAGTCAAGGGTTGTGACTTCGACTTTCGACTGATCTCAGTCGGATATATTAATAAGACTCAAGATGAAAAAAACTAAATTTACAGGACTTTTTCGAATTTTAATTTACCTATTTAACACCCGACGTTACGAGCGCTTTGCAGTACACCAGGTTACGGTGCGACTGTGGCGATAGATGTCCTGATGTCATAGTTCTTGCAACCACGGGACAAAATTAATAGTCCTGTTATTTTTTTATATAAAAAACCGAGATAAACGAGCAAACCGTTCACCAAAGTCACTTACCAACACGTGAGCCACATGCTCGCTTGCCCCCTTCTTTCTTAAAAAAAGTGATTAACGACCGCCCATGAACATCCGCAATACCAAAGGAATTACGGATACGTAGCCGGCCTATAAGAAAGGAGCAAACTCTTTTCTTGAAGGTCCCTAAGTTAATGTGGCAAAAGCAGCTGGTTGCAGTAATTTCCACAGAGTGGTCGCGCGTGGCAGAAAATTCTTGGAACAGCGCACAGTGGTAGAATGTCAAATATCGGTGCAAAACAATTACGCAGTTAAAAACACTGCAATAATAGTCTGTCACTTTTGTGTTAACCGTACAAGATCAGTTATCAAATATATTTAAATAAAATACATAACATTAAATTCATTTATAGTACTCTAATATATTCCTACAATAGCCGCTCGAGTACCCTATGAACATTTGTCTTGGAATTTGAATTGGGGTGCTTGAGAAGTCGTTTGCAATGCTAACAAGTAAACTTTAATCACAGATTGAAATATATCACGTTTGCTACTCTGTGAGCTTGTATCCCATTCATTCGTCTAGTTTGTTCTACGTGTCTATATATACACACATAAATATATATAAAATAAATTTTCTAAAATATCAATATATACCTAATGAATTCTTATATTTACGCGAATACTACACATTTAAATAAAGAAAAATTGATTTACATAATGACTATGTAGGTCGCAGCGTATAAGAATCTCTAACCACATCTTTGTGAGTTGACTCTTGTGGTTAAAGTCGTCTAAAGGAAAAAAAAATGTGTGCGGTTCACACGTGGTAGAAGTGAAACCTTCAGAAAACCAATATCCGATGAAGCTGTAAAAGCCAAAAAGGGTAACAGCAATTACATCACCGAAATGATATAAGTATATTAGAAAACTACGAGAGGGTGAAACTAATGCAGAGTATCAGTTGTAGGATAATTGAAGAGTCTATCTAAACTATAATAATATTATAATGAGAAAAGATTTGATTTTTTGTATGTTTGGGTTGTCTAAATCTATCTAATCTAAACTAATATAAAGAGGAAAGATTTACTTTTTTGTATGTTTGGTTGTAATGACTTAACTTAAAAACTATTGAACCGATTTTAAATATTCTCTCACCTACATACAACTACATTATCACCGACTAACATGAGTTGTATTTTTTTTTTTTAAAAAAAACAAGATTCCTACGAAAATTGCTATGATGTAACCAAGGTATCAAAAATTTACTAACAAAAGTCATTATTTGACGTGCGCTGCAAAAACTATTAGTGATAAAGAAAATAATGTACTACATTAACATAGTACTCATCATTACTCCCAAAAAAGTCCGCGAGAAACAATTGAAAAGTGGTTTGTAATTTTAATTACTATATTTTTTAATTTAAAACTTTGAAACGCTCTATAGTAAATACAGCGGCTGCGGTCTCGAACGCCCCGCCGCCTGGTTTCATGAGGACTTGGGCATCATCAAGGTGCGCGGCTCCCTTTGTCGAGAGCAGTCGTTTTATTTTGCTAACACGACATCAAGTATTGTTTTTTAGTATTGTTTACAAGGAAGCTCTGAACCACTTAACTTGCATGGCTTATGTTTCCCATAAATAAAACATTATTTTGGTAACTTAATCTCACCTGACCATCTGCAGATCCGCCCATAAGCACAGTCGCTACAAAAATGTTAGTGAAGGGATTGTTGTTGTTCTATTTATCCAAATAAAGTACTAATTTACCTTTCTAATATCTATCTACCCGTGCGAAACCGGGGGCGGATCGCTAATTTATTATAATTTTGTTACCAAGTTTAAAAAGTATTTTACATAATATGGACTTACACACTCGTATTTATAGAGACTCCAATTTTTCAGTTTCAACAAATGACACGAGTGGCAACTAAAGATGGTAACTAAAGTATAAAATAAATGCTTTGGTTTGGATGTTGTTGATATAATGAGAGCAAAATATAAGAAATCGAAGATTTGGACGAATTCGAAAATATAAATATAACAGAAAAAACTGTATACTTTATTCTATCTCATTCTCTCGCAGGCTCAATCCTGTGGATGCATATGTTTGCCTCCTTTTAGTGTCACTTTTTCGTTTCATCGAGTATAAAATCACAACGATTTTAAAATCGAATTTTAGAATGGAATAGAAGAAGCTTTCACTTCTTCAAAAAACCTTTATATAGATACAGAATGGATACAGAAAAATAAAAAAACTCTAATGAATAGTTTCTACGTCCGTGCGTGGCTTTTACGCTAAAGATCGCGGGTTGTCCTGAGTCTGGATGTTTATCTGTGTGTCAATTTATGTCTGCAACCACGCACCATACCCGTGACACAGAAGAAATCCTTGTGTGACGCATCGTCTTACAATGATAAAAAGGTAAGGTTTTTTTTTTGTATAGGAGAGGGGGCAAACGAGCAAGTGGCTCACCTGATGGTAAGTGATCACCACCGCCCATGAACAACCACAACACCAGAGGAATCGCGGGTGCGTTGCCGGCCTTTGAGGAAGGAATAGGCTCATTTCTTGAATGTCCCTAAGTCGTATCGGTCCGGAAAAACCGCCGGCGGCAGCCGATTCCATAGAGTGGTAGTGCGGGGCAGAAAATTCCGCGAAAAACGCACTGTGGTGGAATGCCTACCATCCAGGTGGTGACGATGGAATTTTGTGTTCTGCCGCAAAGTGCGATGGTGAAAACCAGCGGCTGGAATTATTCCGAACAATTCCTCGGAACACTCCCCGTTGTAAATCCTGTAAAAAATGCAAAGAGATGACACATCTCTTCGCAAGGCCAGTGTATCAAGCCGATCGGAAAGAACCTGGTCGTCGACGATTCGAGCCGCTCTTCGTTGAATACGGTCAAAAGGAAGGAGCTGGCACTGGGGTGCCCCCGCCCAAAGATGAGAACAGTACTCCATGTGAGGCCGAACCTGCGCCTTGTAAAGTTGCAAGCGGTGGACCGGCATGAAGTACTGTCCCGCTCTACTGAGCACGCCAAGCTTTTTAGAAGCCAATTTGGCCTTACCTTCCAAGTGACCGCGAAACTGAATTCCGATACTGGCTGAGGCAACAGGGGAGTGCTTCCAAAACAAGGTGCTACGATGAAGGGTTTCTTTTTAGCGGTAAACGCGCAAACCAGTGTCTTATTTGGGTTAAACTGGACTAAGTTTAGTCGGCCCCAGTCTGAGATTTTGTCTAACAAAATCTCGACTTCAGACACAAGTTTGTTCCGGCACTCGTCGACGTGTTCCCGAGAAATATTAGCACGGCCGGTGTACAAGGCATCACCAGAACTGTCGTCTGCATAGCAATGAATGTTACTAATTTGTAACATATCATTGATATGCAGAAGAAACAGGGTTGGCGATAGCACGCAGCCTTGTGGAACACCGGCACCCACAGACTTGGAGTCCGAGCATGCACCGTCTACTACGACCTTGATGCTCCGGTCTGCGAGGAAACTGGTGACCCAATTGCATAATTTCTCGGGAAGCCCATAGGAAGGAAAGCTTCGAGAGAAGCGCTTTTGTGCCAAACCCGATCAAAGGCCTTCGCTATGTCCAAACTAACTGCCAGGGCCTCCCCCTTGCTCTCGACTGCCTCTGCCCATCGATGCGTAAGGTAGACTAGAAGATCACCAGCTGAGCGACCTTGACGGAAACCGTACTGGCGGTCACTAATCAGCTGGTTCTCCTCTAGGTACCTCAAGAGCTGGCAGTTTATAATGGACTCCATTATTTTGGAGAACAAGGAGGTGATGGCGATCGGTCTGTAGTTGGACGGATCTGAGCGATCGCCTTTTTTAGGGATCGGGTGCACCAAAGCTGTCTTCCATGTGTTCAGGACGACGCCTACAGAGTAGGAGTACCGGAAAAGACGCGTTAAAACCGGTGCCAACTCTGGAGCACACATCCTCAGCACAATAGGCGGGATGCCATCAGGTCCACTCGACTTGTTGATATTTAGGGAGAGTAGTGCTTTGCGCACTGAGCGTTGCCAGAACCTGATGTCTGGCATAGAGAACTCACACCGCGGGATGGTCGGAGGTGAGCTCCCCCTGTCGTCAAGAGTCGAGTTGGACGCAAAAAGAGAGCCCAGAAGATCGGCTTTCTCCTTTGCGTCATGGGCCAGCGAGTCATCCTCCCTGTGCAGAGATGGAAGGGATGGCTGACAGAAATTCCCATGGACAGCCTTGGCGAGAGACCAGAATGCACGAGTTCCCGAAGGGAGGCGAACTAATTTCTCGCCAATTCTGCCAATGTGCTCTGACTTTGACTTGGAAATAGCTCTTTTGAAGGACCTAGAGGCAGAGTTGTACTTCTTTTTCAGTTCGCTAGTTTTTACATCTCGAGACGCCGATGCTTTAGCCCAAGTCCGGTAACACTCCTGCTTTTGGCGTGATGCCATTTTGCAGGTGCGACCAAACCAAGGCTGGGATCTGCCACCGATGGGAACGACAGAGGATGGAATAAAGAGTTCCATACTCTGAAGTACGACATCAGTGACAGATTCAGCAACGGCGTTCGGATCATCTAGCGAGAAGCAAACCCGCCTCCAAGGGTAGGATGCATAGAAGGACCGCATCCCATCCCAATCTGCTTACCTATAGTGCCAGACACGGCCGTTGCTTGCAAATCGCAACCGCGATGAACACGTGAGAGGCACCGTACTTCGGATCAGACAGTGGTCCGAAGATCCCAGAGGGGCATCGACGGAGACTTGATATCTGTCCGGATGAGAGGTCAGCAGAAGGTCCAGCAGGGAAGGCGTATGATCCTCCACGTCTGGAACCCGCGTTGGCGAAGGAACCAGTTGTGTCAGATGATATGCCAAGGCAAAGTCATAAACAGATCTACCCGCATGATCGGTGGTACGAGACCCTAGCCAATCGGCGTGGTGGGCGTTAAAGTCGCCAAGTAACACGATCTCAGCGGATGGGATCTGCTGTAACAGGGAATCTGCAGCCATCTGGATGTGGTCGATGAGTCGGTCAGTTTCGGTGTTACCGCTATGGGACCTATAGAGGCACCCAAAGACGCGAGGATGGTCGTCGCTATCTATGCGCAGCCAAAGGATGGACAGGTCCGTACCTTCAAGACTGCCGAGGCGTCGAGAACACATATCCTCTCTGACGTATACACAAACCCCGGCCCGTGGCACAAAGGAGTGTTCCAATTTATACCCCGGGTAGGAGAGATAAGCGGTATCCACCGGAGAAGATATCTGTGTCTCTGTTAGGAAAAGCAAGGCCGGCTTCGCCGTCTCTAGATGGTAGTGGACGGCGCTAAGATTGGAGTGAAGTCCCCTGATATTGCAGAAGTCCACGGCGAGCGTGGTAAGGGGTGCCGTAGTCTTGTTGCTTCTTTTGCCCCGAGCAGAGTGCGAATCGAACGGAGTTTTGCCCCCCCCCCCCAGAATACGCGGGGCAGCCTGAGCACCCACGCTCAGATAACGAAGGCAAGCTTGAGCGTGGATGCCCAGTGAGGGATTCTCCAGAACCATCGGTACTGGTACCCCCCTGGGGTAGATCATTAATATCCGCTACCATGCTGTTTGGGGGAGGGGGGGTGGTTGGGCCTCCGGTTACCAACACTCACCAGGCGAAACGCAGAAGTATATTTTACTTCTACTTCACGCCGGTATTCTGTGTGGTCGTGGTACTTCCCCGGTCGAGCCGGCCCATTCATGCAGCAGCATAAGCTGTTGCGTGGCTCTACCACTGCCCTGGTAAAAGTAAAAAGGTTTTATAATAATAAACAAAAAAGGTATTAAAAAAATTGAATCGTTCTTTCACTGCCTTGCACTATACTGAAATATCGAAATCTTGTACATTTCAAATAAATACAGTTTCGAACGTTGTAAGTTTGTGCACCGAATGAAATCTGCACTGAACTTTTAAAACTTTTTTGTATTGAATTTCAAACTTTTGTAGCGAACCAATTTGGTTTCCAATATGAAAATCTACAATGCTTGGGTATTTGTTTTGTAGCTAGATGAGCTTGTGTGGAAATCGTTCTAAAATTACAACTATCATTAATATGTTTATTTATATGGGTTAATAAAACACAATCAGTTTCATTGGTGTTACTATTCCAGTACAGGAATCAGTCTAGGTAGTTATCACCGCAGGATCATTTATTCTGCCGCCAATGAGCCAACAAACAAAAAGGACCGCGATGGTCATTAAGAGGTTCTTTAAGACACGCAGCTTCTCGTCGCTGGAACGATTTGTGCCATTATCCTTCAATTTTTTATTTCTCTGTAACCCTGTGAGCACGGACTATAGACTGAAGACTAAAAGTTGAATTGTATTGAATGATCAAATAAAAAGATTTTCTTTCTTTCCTTCAAACATTACTGTGTTTCGGTTTGAAGGCGATGAGATCAAGTGTGATTACTTACGTTGCATTACGTTATAATTCCATATGAGACTTCGGATCTAATGTCTCATGTGCAGTGTGGTGCCACTCATAAATGTTCTGGGTGACACAACATTTTTTATGGGCAGACGTTGCATTTCTCATCAAGTGAACTTATCTCACGCGTCGTCACGCGTCACTTATTTTTTCTTTTATTTTTACACGTTATACGAAATTTAATTCATCATCAGTTACGTTGTATACTAACCAATTACATAACTAAACACATATTTAGTTCCGCATTCGCAGGAATCTAACTGTATTGTCTTTTCTAAGAATATGACTATATACGCGGTTCATAGAAATGTAGCTGTTTCTTACGGATTTCGACTCTCTTGTTTGTTCGAGTTAATATTATAGATGAGTTTGCTACTTCGTTTAAATACTTTCTACAAATGATTATACTCAGTGTTTTTGCAATATAAAACCCGTGACGACGAAATCCGCAGCAGAACTAGAGTAATCGACATAACCCTAAGGATTAGCAAGCTAAAGTGACAATGGGCCGGCCATATAGATCGTAGAACCGATAATCGCAGTGAAGGGCGACCCACCCACTAGGTCGAGGCACCTGCACGGTTTTGCGGGAAGTCGATGTATGCAGGTGGCTAATGTTCAACAGTGGACTGGTGATAGGCTAAAAAGTTGATTAAGTTTCTCATGTTCTTTTCTCTCTACTTTTTTCTACCTTTTTGCGGCAAGCACTATGAAACGGCTTAGAGGTGATCATTCGCTGTTAGACATAAATCGCCACTCCCACTTTGAGAAGATATATCTTAATAAAAACGTTTCGTAATCAGATTGGCAAATTTACGAAGACGTATGTGTAATAAAAAGATACGAGGACAAGAGAAAAACATGGATGAAGAGTATTAATGTGCTGGTCATTGCGACAGTCCTTATGTCTCTGACATTACTTTCTGTCCGTCTCTCTATTGGACGCACCAAAGACTTGAGACCATAGTAATTAATTATTATACCCATAAAAATAGCAATACAAAGTAAAGAAAAAATATATATTAAAATGAATTGTTTACCTTAATATTAATGTAACAAAGAGTGGAGATAATGCCTTTTGGAATTCTCTGCCAGTCAACCCAAAGCGTGGTGATATATTGTGGCAGAAATTACATATTTCTTTTTCATGAGCCCATCTCTGGACACATAAAATAAAAATTTTAATTTTAATTTTTGCCTATATAATATGTAGCCTTATTGTACAAACACTGCAGCACCTCGATATATCGACAGTCTATTCGGCACTGCTGAAGTGACTGTAGCACCGCCCAAGTTTCGACGGAATCAAAGGCTTTTTCACAGTCCACATACGCCAGACATAGCGGGAGATTGTATCGGTCTTTTGTACAATCTGGCGAAGGGTATGTATGTGGTCTATGGTACTAAAGTCTTTTCGGAATCCGGCTTGTTCGGGAGGCTGGAAGTCGTCGAGTCTGCTTGCGAGACGATTCGTAATGACTCTCGAAAACAGCACGTAGACGCGGTCCAGAAGCGATATCGGTCTATAGTTCTTCAAGAGGGCGTTATCGCCCTTCTTGAAGAAAAAGACAACCACGCTTCTGCTCCACGCTTCCGGCGTAGCGCCGCCGTGGATGACGGAATTAAAGAGCCTCTGAAGGACTAAAAGTACCGGTTTTCCACCCGCTTTCAGAAGTAGTCCTCACCGGGCGCTTTGCCATTCTTGAGCTGTTTGAGAGCCATACTAATCTCGCTCAGACTGACGTCCGGGATATCGTCGGAATCGGACAACGACGATGTGTACAGCTGCCCATAGAATCTCTCGATCTCACTCATAATCTCTGGTCCAGCGGAAATGACGCCACCGCTGTCGGTTCTCAACTTTGTCAGTTGGCTCTTCCCGGCAGACAGATCTCTGGCAAAGACCTTGGACCCTTGGTTTCGCTCTATCGCTTCTTCAATACGAAGCGTATTGAAGTTGCGTAGGTCTCGCCGCACACATTGGGAGATCTGTCTGTTAAGTTGCCAATATGCTGACACGTCAGTTGAGGACTGTAGCTTCATTTCACGCCTGGCCTCCAGGAGTCTGAGAGTGTGATCGGAGAGCTTCTGGATCTTCTTTTTGCGGCGGGTCTTGCAAAACTTTGCCCCTACCGCCTGGATAGTTTCCACGAGCCTCTCGTTCAAATCGTCCACTGTAATGCATCATCATCATCTAGGCACTGAAAGCGATTATGCAATTCGAGCTGGTAGCTCTCGGGGTTTTGGATAAGGGCACGTGATGGACGGAGTGTAGACTTCACCAGACGAGACCTCTCCCGCTTTACGTTCAAGTTCAATGTGCCGCTTACCATTACTTTTGTTTTTTTTTACTACTATGCATATCATCTTCTTTCATCATTTCAGCCTATCACTAGTCCACCGCTGAACATAGGCGTTCTCCATTGATTGCCATAAAAGTTTGTTTCCCCCAAAATGAGAGCTTAATTTTGGGGGGAATTGCCATAGTTGCCACGCTTGGCAGGTGGATTGGTGGTGGCAACTGCAGTTTATTTATTCAGAAGTTTGAGAAAGATGCTGCTGGTTTTAATTTTCCCTCCGTTGATTTTCACCACGGGATGAAATGAGGTGGTCTTAAGCCGCTACCACATGGTGATACATAACAATTTTAGTGTTGCCAGCATCAGGCATTAACATGGCATTTAGATTACTCGTGTAAGGACTACGAAATTTTAAAGCAATCGCCTGGTCTAAAGTACTTAATACCAGATGCTCAGATTCTTGCCACGCGTGGCAACTATGGCAAAATCCCCCCCAAAAAGAGAGCGACAAACTTTAGTGGCAATGTACGGGGGAAGCTACGTTCAACCCACAGCACAGAAAACAATAATTTTCTGTTCTGTGTGTTCAACAGTGGACTAGTGATAGGTTGAGATGATGATGATGATGATGAATTGAGTTATTTCCGTCCTGGGAGCATAATAACCCAAATAAGAAAAGAATAAATCAAATATGTCATTCCTATCGTTAGATATGATCGAGAGAGAGAGTGGATATAAAAATTATGATTTTTACAGTTCATCTGAACTTTCATGAAACTTTTCTGGGACCATAATGAACTAAACAAAAATAAATCGCATATCCATCCTTCGAATCGCGAATCGGTCTTAACTTGCAAAAATCTCATACAACAATGCACTTTCAGTATTCTCGAATATTCCAATGTTCTGGAAAAATATTCCAATTTTTTTTATGAAACTTTTCTCAGATCATTACGAACAAAACAAAGAAGAATTACGCATATCTATCGTTCTTAATGTGAGTTACGGTCTTAAGTTCATACAAAAGTCCCATAGAAAAGCACTTTCAATTTTATTTTTCCGGGAAACTGTCAAATATTCTTTTACTAAAAACCATTGCAAAATTTAGCCAAATCGGTGCTGCCGTTCTTAAGCGATGCATTGAATGAACAGCATTTCATTTTCATTTATACATATATGATACTCGCATCATTGTAATTAGAAACCTCATTACGAAAGTGTTAAAAAAATTACGCTGACGCTGTAAGTTAAATTCTTAGATCGAAAAATTAAAATTGAATTTCAAAGAAGTCTTACCATTAGTGAAATTGCATTATGCAACTCAACGTTTATCGATTAATTGTAATCTATATACCAATAATCAAATTGAAGTGTCTGAATGTAACTAATTTTACGGATTTTATCGCGTTTAATTTTGTTTGACGCGTTTAATTTTGGGGGGACCCCGTGACCATGGGTGCTGTAAAGCACTCGAAACGTCGGGTTATAAAAAACAAAATTGAACGCGATAAAATCCATAAAATTAGTTTCATTTAAATGTGTAGTGTTCGCGTAAATATAAGAAATCATTATTGTCTGAATGTAATTTCAAAATAAGTGCCGAAATTAAGATTTCACATATGAGATAATTGCTATTTATACGATGCCGTGTTGCAGTGGGTGTCGTAAAAGTCAACAGAGGGAAAATGAAAACCTACAGATGGGCAGAAGCATCTTCCTGGAACATTAAAATAAATAAACTGCGTTTGCCAACCCGCCTGCCAAGCGTGGCAACTATGGCAAAATCCCCCCCGATCAGATAATCTATGGGGGAGGTCTATGTTAAGCAGTGGACTAGTGATAGGCCGAAATGGTGAATCTAAATATTTGTAATAGAATTTTACGCGGAATCCGCGGAGCACAGCTAGTGTTTGATCAAACAGTGCACTGACATAATGCAGATGTGCCAATGAATGTCAACGTGTCATCGTCAAAATGACACCAATAACATTAGCGTGAAAATGTATGCTTGATTAATTAAAACTCAGTACATTGAGGGAACAGTCTTCACGTGCTATGGGAGTAAAATATTCATTCGATATAATTTTCAGGATTTTTTTGTTCATTATTCGATATAAGAAATGAATTGTAGGTAAAATAATCGTTTACTGGAAGAAAAAAATATCTCTAATGTACATTTTATTTCGGAAATATTTAGGATTCCTGCGTAAAATCTGGAAATATTTAGAGACTACTATGTGGATAGACGTGTTACGCGCGTGTTTCTAGGTTTCTTGTAAAGAAGAATGCGACGAGACGTGCAAATCATTCTCCTGATGGTAAGAAATAAGTAACAAATGTTGTGTCACCCTGAACATTTCTATATGCCAACACACTACGCTCGTTACCCAGAGACATTAGTTAACTAGTACAAACTAAAACTCAATATTGTTTGCACGTTACTGCTTGACGGCAGAATGACTGGCGCTGCGGTGGTACCTACCTTAACAGATTCCTGTATAGGAATCTTATCTCTATTGTTTGTCACCACCGTTCGAAATGCTCTGGATGACGCAGCATTTGTTATGGGCTAACGTTGCACTTACCGTCAGGTGAATGATTGGCGCGACTCGCTACAAATTTCAATAAAAAATGAAGCAGTAGTGTACAAACAAACGTTTCGGTTTGAAGGGCACTGAGAGCTAGCGTTATCACTGGGCATATGAGACCTAAGAACTGATGTCTCAGGGTGACGGGCGCAGTGTGGATTCACACAGAAATGTTCTGGATGACACAGCTTTTGTTATGGGCAGGCCTTGCTTTTACCATCAGGTGAAAATTTTGCTCGTTTCATCGGTTTTTTTTTATAAAAAAAACTAAAAAAATAGAATACAAATTATACCTATACAGACCTCCTCACTCCTCAGTCACCTCTTCAGATTTACTCTGTAATAATAAATTTTCATTTTGAGGATCACGATATCCGCAATGGTATAGAAAAATATATACGGGGCTCGTTTACCACTGATGAACTAATGTATGCCATTATTATATATGTTTATAACAGTATACTTTGAAATGAAGTATAATCAAATAATAATTAATCAATTATTATTTTATAATAAAATAAAAATAGAAAAACTATAAATAAACTCCGAAAGGTCTGATTTCACATCGGTCAGCTTGCAAAGTTTATGGCTGCGATGTGAAACAACATTAAAATAACAGGCTAAAAACGAGTATGTATAGAATGTCATGTTCAATAAAATTATGTTAATCATTTTAGAGATACTACAGATAACATATAACTAGGTAAACCATTCGAAAGTCAGTTTCGTAATACGACTTTGTAATTCAGTTAAGTTTCCAAAAATGTTCAGTGTAAATAATACTTATTCCGACAGTCTTGAAGACACTCAAAATCCACTGTGGAATTGGTAAATAATAGCTAGTGTATATGCAGTGCCTATGACACTTAAAAACCGATGTTCCAGAGTGCCGAGGGCAGTGTTCTGCCACACAGAGCTTTCCAATTCAATGTTCGCAGGGACCATAACTAGTCTCAACCGAAGCAAGTTGTCTCTACAATACACACCACCAAACACACATGACACAACTAAACAAGTCTTACTTGTACTACACACACCATTTTTATTTTTGCATGTTGATCTCAGAAAATTTACTTTGTTTCTCTATATAGATACTAACCCTGGAATAAAAGAATTTCCGGTTGTATCATAAATACCTCAGACTAAATAAAGAACTTGCAAGCTCACTGAAAATTTATTTTTATTTGAATTAATTAGGAGGACCAACCACAAACTTCCAATTTCTTTATTCGACTCATGATCGAATTCCTCGGTCTTCAAATAGTCTAAAGATTAGTATTCCACAGCATCATACTGGATTTTTAGACTCTTCTTTCACAATTCAGGCTACACTCTGGAATGCCATTCCTGATGCTAACAGGAATGCACCCAACAAAAACGCCTTCAAAAGGCTTCTTAGAGAATATTATTTGGAGACAAATTGATGTTTTAATTTCACCTCTTATTTTGATTATATATGTATTATTTGTGTATATATATATTGGTTATATATATTATTATATAATTATTATCTAATAGTATTTATATTTTCATACCAGAGTCCACATTTTTTACATATTTGCACCTGCCATCATATTTCTTGTCTCCCAGGGTTGACTGGCAGAGAATGCGTCTAAGAATTAAGTCCGCCCATTGTATTCCTTAGATTAAGGTGTTACAATAAAGATTAAATAAATAAATAACAGCTTAATTGTTTTTTTAAATTTCGCAGAGTATTACAGGCTTCCTCAACTTTTATGTAGACATAAATTAAGAAATCCTAACAATAAAATCAAAGGAAAAGACATAACATGCAAAATTTTAAACTGAACGTAAAGAACAGAAAATTCTTTTCTTTTTCTTACATTGTTTAACTACAAAGTTTTTCGCATATAGCAGCAATCAAGTAGGTAAATAAAAGATTCCTATACTTAGAACCGTTGAAATGTTTTGTAAAAAACTAACGTAGTCTGTTTGTTTTGTACAAAACATTATATAGACACTATGAAGTCAGGCGACTACGTAATTAAAAGGAAATTATTGTAGTTTCGTGACCAGAATGATAAATTTACGTCTTCTAGCCACGAACACTCCTAGTTTTATTTTTTAAGTAATGTGGCGAAGCTCCTTAGTATCAAAAAAATACAATCACCACCAGCTTGTAAATAGTCTACTGCTCGACATAATCCTCACCCCCTTCTTTTTGACCATGATCCATATAACTCGTAGAACCAATTGATGACCGCGTGGCCTAGCGGTCAGAGTACCTGACTTCTACGCCGCGGGTCCTGCGTTTGAATCCCAGCCGGAGCTAACATTTGTGCTAAAACAGAAAATGTTGGTTTTCGGGTCTGGTTGTGTTGTGATTGTCCCCGTGTTGTTGTTGAAACTACATTCTAGCCTACCTCTGATCTTATCGCATCAGTGTTACGTAGGGAGCGGGTAGAGGGCGAGTGAGTGTAACCGTGTTTGCGCGTACACTTTTGGCACTATAATATCTCCTGCGCAGTTGATGGCGCCCGACAATATTCGTAAGTTGCCGCCGTGGTCGAAATCGGCAAGCATCATCTTCAGAACCGATATCCGTTGGGAAAAAAAGGTTCACGATTGGCGGCCTCGTACCAGAAAACACAGTGTAGGGCGAACCCCTACACTGCGTTTGCTACAGGATCGTGTTTTGTGACAATTTATGGATGAATCCTACGTTCAATAATGGTTATGGTCAACGATAGGCTGAAATTATGAAATGATGATCTTATCTATCTACGTAAATAGGAGGAAGGAAGTCAAAGTTTCTATTTTTTGCTTATAATTTTTTTACTATGATTATTAAGTAACAACAGTATATATTAAGTAATAACATAATAGATGTTTTAATAAATTTTTCGCTATTACTTTAATCAGTTTTAATAAACAAATATCTTATAATTTAATAGGACTATTTAAATTCCTATTAGTGATTCACTCGAGTAATTGCATGCAATCTCACTAAAGATTCCCACCGGGTTGCACCGTACGGTGCAGCTTAAAGTTTTAGTATGAAAATAATACTATAATTTATTAAGCATACGCTTTATGATTTATGCAACCTTTGTTAGTGATTTCTTATGCCTAAATATCTTCATTAACGTTGAACATAACCCAAGTAATCAGTAGCAACAAAACTACTAATAAAACTTCTTTAGTTGCATACGCGACTAATACAATCTATTTACTATCTACTATTGCCAGTATTGTTCTTCTTGTATCTTGTATATAATGTATACATCATCATGATTTTTATTTGCAGGAATATGGGTTGTGCAAAGATCTTTAAGTTGCATTCGTCGTCGTCGTTTCAGCACAAGTCCACTGCCTACCCCATAGATTGCCTCAAGTTTGTTGCTCTCATTTTGGAGGGATTTTGCCATAGTTGCCACGCTTGGCAGGCGGGTTGGCGACCGCAGTTTATTTTATGGGTGAATGGGTATTGTCAATAAGTAAAGTTCACCACATAAATAATAAAGTTTATTCCTATTACAATAAGTCACAACACGAATTAAATAATTGTTAATAGTAATAGTCAATAATATACAGAAGGTAAAGTCTTAAGCACTAAAAATAATTTGGAAGAAAGATAGAACACTATATAAAAGAACTGATTATTAAAAACAAAGCAAAAATCAAAATTCACAAAACAAGGATAACAAGCGCAAGCAAAGCTAGACCGGCAAGCGAGAAAAGCGACGTGCGCCTCGCGCCGGATGCAGCCGCGGACTGGCGCGGGGGAACCGCGCTCGCGCAAGTGCGGAGCTCGCACACAATTCACCGCCATGCATCCGCCAGGCGCGGCGAGCTGCTATGCGCGTCTCAGCGCGCCGCGGCCACTGCGCGGGTCCGACTCCGGGGCTGCTCTCAGTAGTACACGCCACATCACCCCCCTCCAGAGACCGTCCTACGGGCGATAACAGTCTGGGAAATGAACATGTCTTCCTGATCGGGTTTGCTTATCCTTTCTTTCAGGAGGCATTTTCTCTGGAAGTAAATTGTCGATCTTGTGCGGTGATTCCGGGTACATATATTGCTGTGGTATATGAGGCGCATCTTGTAGCAAATAAGCTGGCTTTAATCTGTCTATGCTAACAGTTGTTCTCTTGTCTCTTACTACGATCGTGAACGTCTTGTCATTTCGATCTAGTACTTCGTGTGGCCCGGTGTAAGCTGGTTGCAGAGAACCGCGAGAAGCATCTTCTCTCAAGAATACGTGTGTAGTTGTGGCGAGATCTTTGTACACAAATACAGACTTCTTGCAGTGACGGGAGGCTGGTTGAGGCGGAATTTTAGCTGCGAAGTCTCTGAGGCGTGCAGTAAAATCTGTGATATCGGTGGTTGTGTTGGTGTTGTTGTTGAAAATTTCACCTGGCAATCTCAGCGTTTCACCGTATAGTAGTTCAGCTGATGTGGCTTTTAGATCTTCCTTATAGGCAGAACGTATGCCCAGCAGTACTAGTGGGAGTGTCTCAGTCCAGTTCTGATTTCCGTGGCAAGTAATGGCTGCCTTCAACTGTCTGTGAAACCTTTCGATAAGTCCGTTACAGGCTGGGTGGTAAGCTGTCGTGCGTTTGTGATGGTAACCAGCTATTTCTGACAGGTATTTAAAAAGGGAGGACTCAAACTGTCGTCCTCTGTCAGTTATAATTTCCGAGGGGCATCCAAAGCGTGCAATCCATCCGGATAGTAATGCTTTTGCGACTGTTTCTGCTGTTATGTCAGGGATCGGTATAACCTCAGGCCATCGAGTGAATCTATCTATGGCGGTGAGGCAGTACTTTTGTCCTTGAGAAAAAGGCAGTGGTCCGATAATGTCTATGTGGACATGCATAAATCTTGCTCGTGGGATTTTAAACGTGCCAAGTGGTGCAGAAACGTGTCTAGTTATTTTGGAGCGCTGGCATGCGTAGCAGGTCTTGGTCCATTCTCTGCAATCTTTGCGAATATTCGGCCATACGTAACGCTCGGATACTAGTCGTGATGTTGCGTTAGCTCCAGGGAATGTAGGCTTTCATACACGCGCTTCCGTAGCTCTCTGGGTACGTATGGTCGGGATGTCTCTGTACTGTAGTCGCAGTATAAGTATAGGTCTGTTCCAGGTATCATCATTTTCTTTAATGTTAAAGATGTGCTGCCTTTTAATAATTCTTTTAACTCTGGGTCAGATGCTTGTGATTTGGCTAGCAGAGTTAAATCTATGGGCTTTGATAGCTCTTCAATGCGCGATAGAGTGTCGGCGACTACGTTGTCCTTTCCAGAAATATGCTGGATGTCCGTGGTGAATTGGGATAAGTAATCTAGGTGTCTGAACTGTCTAGGAGTACAATTCTCTTTTCTTGAAGTGAACGCGAAGCATAATGGTTTGTGGTCTGTGAAAATCGTGAAGTGTCTTGCTTCCAGCATATGACGAAAGTATTTAATGGACTCATATATTGCAAGTAGTTCTCTGTTATATGGTGAATACTTCTTTTGTGCTGGACTTAATTTGTCTGAGAAGAATGCTAGTGGTTGCCAATCGCCATCTTTTTGTTGTTGCAACGCCGCTCCTATAGCCTTATCTGAGGCATCAGTTACCAGCGCTAGGCGTGCGTGTAAGTCTGGGTGTGCTAGTAGTGCTGCTTGGCAGAGACTGCGTTTGCATTCCTCAAAAGCTCTTAAGCTATCGCCAGAAATATCCACTGGATGTGATCCTTTCACTGATCCTGTCAATAGTGCATGTAATGGTGCTTGGATTTCAGCTGCACCTGGAATGAAACGACGGTAAAAATTGATCATCCCTAAGAAGCGTCTGAGCTCTTTGACATTCTTCGGTATAGGGAAGTTCTGGATGGAATCGACTTTGGAGTCCAGAGGCTTCACGCCGTCAGCTGAAACGGTGTAGCCCAGAAACTTTACTTCTTTTACCCCAAACACACACTTGTTGGTGTTGATTACAATGTTGTATTTCCTCAATCTGGCAAATACTTGTCGGAAGTGCATGGTGTGAGTTTCTTCATCAGGTGAAAATATCAGAAAATCGTCTAAATATGCGTAGCAAAATTCCAGGTCTCGCGTCATTTCATCGACGAACCTCTGGAAGGTTTGCCCAGCGTTCCTCAGGCCATAGGTCATGAAAGGGAATTCATATAGCCCAAATGGTGTGGATATCGCAGTTTTGCATATGTCCTCGTTTGCAACTCTGATCTGGTTGTAGGCTTTCACCAAGTCTATGGTGGAGAAGATACGTGATCCGGCCAGGTTATGTGCAAAGTCGTGTATATGACGTATCGGGTACCTGTCTGGTATAGAGCGGGCATTTAGCATACGGTAATCACCACACGGACGCCATCCATTGTCCTTCTTTGGAGCAAGGGAGAGTGGAGACGACCACGGGCTGTCCGAAGGTCTTGCTGTACCGCACTTTAGCATAGCTTCAAATTCCTGCTTTGCTATTTTCATTTTGTCAGGTGCCAACCGTCTTGGGTTACAAAAGACAGGTGGACCTGGCGTGGTTCTGATATGATGAACCGTCGTGTGTGCAGGAACGCGCTGGGTACCAGATGGTCGTGTAATCTCTGGATATTCTCGAAGCATGTCATGAAATTTGGTGTCGCCTGCCATTGTCTTCAGCGAAGAAATGATGGCAGATGAAAATGCTGACGTTGCTGATGAGATTAGTGTTGTGGTGATGTCTATAAGCCGTTGGTGTCGGACGTCGACTATCAGATTAAAATGCGATAGGAAATCGACGCCGATAATAGACTTCGTGACATCAGCCACAACGAAGCGCCAGGAGAAATCTCGACGGAGTCCTAGGTCGAGTTCTAGGTGTGCAAAACCATATGTTGCAATGCTGGTTCCATTAGCAGCGAAGAGTTCATATTCTGTTTTTGGTCGACGTTGCTTAAGCGCGGTTTTAGGAAAAACGCAGATGTCGCTTCCAGTATCGACTAAAAACTGCATTTCACTTCTGCGGTCTGTTACGAAAAGACGACCAGTGTGTGAAGGGCAATCGTTTGTTGCCATTATCGACTGCTGTTTGTTGTCCGACGCGTAGTCGCATGGCTTGATACAGTGTTTGGCGTTGCTCCCGAATTTCGAATGATATCGGCATTTCGAGAAACGTCTGTAATTAGACTGTGATCTAGTCGGATTGCGTTGACGGTGGCTGTTCCTCGTGCTCGGCTCGTTTCGCAATCGCACAGATTGTGCTTCAGAGCTTCTATTTGCTCCTTGAGCTGTTCTAGCTGCTTGCTATTGAATTCGAACTCGGATTCAGTAGACGGTGGTATATGAATGTCAACTCTCAAAGTTTCGGACGTTGTAATGGAGTCGCTCCTTCCGCCATCTTGTGACTTCCACATGATTGCACTTTGTACTTAAAACTTAAACTGTGTTCAAAATGGGTCACCAGTATGGGTGTTTGGGTATTGTCAGTAAGTAAAGTTCACCACATAAATAATAAAGTTTATTGCTATTACAATAAGTCACAACACGAATTAAATAATTGTTAATAGTAATAGTCAATAATATACAGAAGGTAAAGTCTTAAGCACTAAAAATAATTTGGAAGAAAGATAGAACACTATATAAAAGAACTGATTATTAAAAACAAAGCAAAAATCAAAATTCACAAAACAAGGATAGCAAGCGCAAGCAAAGCTAGACCGGCAAGCGAGAAAAGCGACGTGCGCCTCGCGCCGGATGCAGCCGCGGACTGGCGCGGGGGAACCGCGCCCGCGCAAGTGCGGAGCTCGCACACAATTCACCGCCATGCATCCGCCAGGCGCGGCGAGCTGCTATGCGCGTCTCAGCGCGCCGCGGCCACTGCGCGGGTCCGACTCCGGGGCTGCTCTCAGTAGTACACGCCACAATTTATTAAGATGTTCCAGGAATATGCTGCTGCCCATCTCCTCGTTTTGATTTTCCCTCAGTCGACTTTTACGACACCCACGGGATGATATGAGGTGGTAGATTCTCTTAGGCCGCCAACACACAATAGAAATAAGAATATTCATAATATCAAATTACACAAGAAAATTTAATATTAATTATTGATACTTAGTCATGTCCAGTTCATACCATCCATATTATACTATTATAAATGCGATAGTAACTCTCTCTGTCTCTCAGTTTGTTTGTAACCTTTTAACGGCTCAACCGCTAAACCGATCTCGACGAAATTTGGCTCAGAGATAGCTTGGATTCTGAAGACGAACAAGGGTACTTTTTCGTAAGCACCCACGGAATATTTAAAAAATCCTTTACTTAGGCGAACTAAATCGATACAAAGTTTAGTTTTTTGTCATTATAAGTTCATTCACAGAATAATACAGTACATTTAGCAATTTAAAATTTTAAATAATAAGTTCTTATACAATGATACGTGTTTACCTTTCACTTAGTGTAATGTTATACCAGATGGATTCTTTTAAAAAAATTATTTGTACGCTGGTACGTTAATGCATCTTTGTACTTGCATTTATGTATATGTATTAGAAAAAAAGAAAGAACACATTTATTGCGGTTTAATCAAATATAGGTGGTGAGGAGGTGAAAAGTGAGCTACGTGTGTGGTCTCTACCTACGCCTTATATATATAAAAAGGTGTGACTGCATGTGCGTATGTATAATTAAGGCCGAGCTAGAGTTTTGCTCGACGAGACCAGTTACTGGTGGTAAAATTCCTATGCAGGAATCCGTTTAGGTAGGTAGGTCAGTTATTCCGCCGTGAAGTAGTAGTGCAAACATTGCTGTGTTTCGATTTGAAGGGCACTGAGAGATAGTGTAATTTCTGGGCATACGAGACTTAAGAACTGATGTCTCATGGTGACGAGCGGAGTGTAGAGCATACGTAAATGTTCTGGGTGACACAGCATTTTTATAGGCGCGGTGAACGTTTTGTTCGTCTTGTAAAAAATATTTCGAGAACATTTGCTGTCTACCAACCCGCATTAGAGCAGCGTGGGGACTCTTCACGGCTCCAAAGGCTCCAAAGAGGCCTATGCTCAGCATCAATCAGTTTTTTATATAAGTTTAAGTGGATATAGTGATCACACATGACATCCATCCACGACGAGGTACTATGATGTAAGGGCCGGACCGATACGACTTAGGGCCCTTCAAGAAAAGAGCCTATTCCTTCCTCAAAGGCTGGCAACGCATCTGCTATTCCTCTGGTATTGTAGGTGTTCATGGGCGGCGGTGATCACTTACCATCAGGTGAGCCGCTTGCTCGTTTGCCTCCTCTAACATAAAAAAAAACCCTCTATGGTAGAATGTAATGCGGACTATTCTGTTATTGAGTGTAACTAAAATACATTTAAGATGCTCGGATGACGACAGTTAAGCGATACGGTTAATTCTAGAAGCCTAAGTGCAATTCTAGCTTGAATACAGACTGATGATGATAAAGTCTTTCGCCGGTTGAGTTAATCTATGTGCAGCCAGAGTCCAGCTGGCTCACAGCCACATCATATTGAAGAGATGTCATATAAAATTGCGTTCATTCGAGTAGAAACTGAAATTAAAAAATTTACAATTTCGGCTCAGGTATTCTGTATTTGAGTTGATACTACTCTCGGAAGCACAACGTGACCCGGTTAAGGTACGTTTACTTTAGTTCCTGTGTATCGGATGCACTGTATATGGCCTGGAATTTTACAGTTATTAAAAGATCTTAATATGCTTATTTTTTTTTTAATAAATAGCTTTCGTAGTCTTTTCAGTCAGCAATCTTACACATAATTATTATGTAATAGTATTTATAGCCGAGTGGTGGCGGCTCGTTAAAAGAATACTACCACTCCATCTCATCCAATGGATCTCGTAAAAGGCGAGTAAGGAATTAAACTGCACTTTGCGCCCAACAGCGCATGGTCACCACCTATCACACCAAGTGCATTATATTGTTTTGGTGAAACGTGGATTGTGGCAGTCATCTGTTTTTGCAGTGAGTGCCCAGTCTCTGACTACCCCTTATGGGATACAGTCGTGATGTTATGTATGAATGTATTTATATTTTCACACCAAACCCCACGTTTTTTACACATTTGCACCTGCCATAATTTTTCTAGTTTCCCAGAGTCGACTGGCAGAGAATGTCTCTAGGCATTAAATCCGCCCATTGCATTCCTTAGATTAAGGTGTTACAATAAAGATTAAGTAAATAAATAAAGTCTAGAGTCCGTCAAAACTTACGAATGCATTTCTCTGTTATATATTTTTTTAATAAGCATAAAAAACTTACTTTACTTTACTTCTGCCGAAAACAATCGACGGTGAATGTATCAAGTTATTGTAACTTGAGTATCAGTTTTTATAATCATGGAGATTCGGTTCATCTTTTTTTGATGAAATGAAATAAAACGAAAATTATTCTTCAATGTAAGAAATGATTACATTTTAGACAAGATTCCATACTAAATAATAGCGGGTAACTAAAGATACTTTAATTTTAGAAAATTCATGAGAGTTCCGCGCAAAAAAATTAAAACCTCAAAATAGCCAGACACAGCAACTTGAAAATATTTACAAGCCGCGTAGTTTTTCCCGAAAAACATCAGCAAAACACAAATAAAAAATCACACAGAACGTTGACGGACAGCAGCGTCTATTGTTTGAGGTGTCCGATACTGTAATCATAGATTTAGTCGCGTAGTTTTTGCCATAAAACCCTCATTAGCTAAACAGTTTAGAAATGAAAAAGAGTTTGTTGAGCATTTTTTAAAACACGATCTCATTTAAAAATATATTTTTAAGAATGGAGTGGGACAAAAATAATATTTCCCCTTCACTTTATAATGCGTGGGTTTATAATGTATAAAGTCGTATACTTAAAAATAAATTACAGCTATTTTATTAAAATAAGGATATAAATTTAGTGTAATTTTGCCAAATTTAATTTAGGTTTATAATTGTAGAACATTGTAATCTGATAAAGGTTTTTTGTCAGCTTAGGGAACTCTAGAAAACTTGTATTCAGTAGAATATGTCGAAACGGAACGCGGGAAATTGTTTTGCTTAGATTTGCCAAAACAAGAAAGTAGTTTCCGAGATGTATAAAATTTTACAAGACAATTCTTAAAGTGTGCTCCGACAAACTGATATGAGTTTTAAACATATTTTTATAAAACGAGTATTGTGAAATAAATTTATATTTTGAGAACAAAGATGCCTCGAAAATGAAAATAATTCTTATACTGATGACCCCTAACTGTGTCGATCGCTGGACCTAGTGGTTAGAATACTTGACTTCTACGCCGTGGGCCTGAGTTCGAAGCCAACGGAGCCAACATAACATTTGAGCAAAAACACAAATTGTTGGTTTTCGGTTTTGGTTGTGGTGTGCATGTGGAATTTATGTCTGTAAAACGCTCTTACGATACAGGAGAAATCCCACTGTGGGCATAGTTTTTTAAAGAAAAAAAAAACACTAATACATACATTGGGTTGGATTCAGAAGCGTTTGGCATGATTTGGAGGAGGGGGAGAGGAGGGGTTGTATTTGATAGAGGTTTGGTCCCGGATCATAACAATACCGTTTTCGCGAAAATTAAGAAAAACACTTATAACCTCTAAATAGTTAAAACACGTAAAATGGAACGAACTGCTTTACGTGTCTAAATTACTGCTTTACGAACAGTATAATATACTCAAATTTGTATTAGTGCAACAAGAATTAGTCGACACCAGTACCATGACCAGGCAATACACAATTTTGGAGAAAAAAATAAAAAATGACAAACTCAAACTAATAACATTTATCGGAATAATTTCGACAGAATCTACTTAGTAGTCTTTAGCAAACGTGGCGACTTCTAAAAAGTTCTCAATATTTATATATATATAAACTGTATTAATATATATATTTCTTATATATGTACGGGCATAACTTTGTTTATGAACCGATTTTCTTCTACTTTAACTGCAGATTTACAACGCGCTCATTCTTGAATGCTCTACTTCAAGTCCTCGCAAAAGAACACCGCTACTCGACGATCTTCAGAAGAAAAACAAAAATACCGCCAAGTATAAGAGGTGAAGAAGTGGCGGATCTCATCCCAGTCTTCTTGTTTATATATCACGTATCCATCATACTCGCTTTGTATCCTTGCTACCGGGTTTTGGTGAGCAGTATATAGACACTGATTTAATGAGACAGTATTCCAAGGTTCTTGATGGTGACGAAACGGAAACTTCATATCTATCTGGATCCGCAGTCAGCAGAAGGTAACAACAATTGGCAGCGTGATCGACAATATCGGGTACAAGAGTAGCCCCATTTACTAACTAAGAGAGGTTAATGGAAAACGCAAATTTTCTTGGCTCTCTTTAAGTGTTGTCGATTTTGGTATGGGAAAAGCCAATACCGATTTGTATTGTATTGTAAGTTTCTATTTCGAATTACTATATTTGACATTTATTGTAATTGATTTGCTCGATAGTGGTTAGGCAGGGTTGGTTCAATCCAATTAAAATGATTTGTATTCAGCAACGTCTATTCAAATCACCTTTGTCTGTATTTTAGACGATGTCATTCTAAGTAAACAACTGTTTTAATTACTTGAATTCTGAGAATCTGCCACTCCATCTCATTCCGTGAGAGTCGATTATGAATATTTTTTTAATGAATAAAGTGACAAGACAAACAAAACGTTCACCTGATGGTCCCCGAGCAGTTTACGTGCCGTTGCTGTGTGGTCGTGGCTGAAGAGAATCTACCACCCCATCTCATCCAGAGGGTGTCGTAAACGTCGACTGAGCAAAATCCCCTCAAAATGAGAGCTACAAACTGTTATGGTAATCTGTCGAGGAGGCCTATGTTCAGCAGTGGACTAGTAAGAGGCTGAAATAATGATGATGATGATGAACAGTATACAGCATTGCATATTATGGTATTATCCTGCACGAATAAAGGCAGTCCATTCTAATGTACGTTAGTCGCCTATTACGACACCCGGGAAGGATAGTCTACCTCTTTTATACACAGGTGCTATTCTACTCTGCCGGACACTTATCGGCTTCTTTTAATTAATTAATTTTTGTAATTAATAACTAAGTAACTTGGGTGTGTACTCTTGATATCGCCAGATTTGGACTGATGTCCTCCAGGTTGATTTTGGACACGGTGACAGCTTCAAAATACTATCGGAGGCTGTCAACCGCGATGGAGATATACCACAAGTATACGCGTAAACACAGAGGTTCATGCACGCCTTAACCTACCCGCGCCCGGTTTAGCCTACCTCCGATCTTTTTGTACTAGCGTTACACAGTGGACGCAGTGTCAGAGACATGGGGACAATCACAATAAAGCCATATCCGAAAATTATCAATTTACAATGATTTCTTATATTTACGCGAATATATTTAAATAACACTAATTTGTTTTTGCATAAATATTGGCTTCAGTTGAAATTTGAGACTAGGACTTTGACTTGACTTTTACGTTGCGATAAAAGTCAAGTCAAAGGCCACGCGGTCGTCACAGACTTTGTATTTTGAAATGGATTTGGACTATAGTAATACCAAAGGTAAGCGCGGGATCATTAACGACAGTCATTATTATCAGTTGGGATCATTCCTCTGTCAAAAGATTATAACAAAAATTATTTGGCGGAATGGCAGCGTGTTGAGAATTTGTAACAACCTTTTTTGTTTACGATTGTGAATTTGTACGATAAAAAGACGCCAACTAGAGCAATTTTCCCGCCAACACAACTGTTATTACCCGACCACGAGGTAGTTTTTCCGA
The DNA here is from genome assembly GCA_019845155.1 of Luehdorfia chinensis. Classification (NCBI taxonomy): domain Eukaryota; kingdom Metazoa; phylum Arthropoda; class Insecta; order Lepidoptera; family Papilionidae; genus Luehdorfia; species Luehdorfia chinensis. The sequence continues at coordinate 394,366 of JAHVAK010000028.1, forward strand.
TAACTACGTCAAGGGGTAGGCAGTAAATTCAATTTTAATGGGTCCTCGTTCTATAAACACATATTTATCTGTCCATTATTGTTGATAGCTTGTTTTTATTTCTAAAGCATAGGGTTCAGAAGTTTGAGAAGTTTGTCTCTTGATTTAACATATATTTTTTAAGTATAAAATATATTAAATCGTAGCTAATCGCTAAATATTGTGCTTTGTAATTAAATGTAGTTACACTTTGTGTTTAAGAACTTATATCAATGATCCTTCATTCACTGGTACTCAGATCACTAGTTCCTACTAGTGATCCGAGTACCTGATTTCTACATCGCAAGTCTTGGGTTCCAATCCCTGCCGAAGTCAACATTTGTGTTGTAAATATCCTAGACTACTTTCGGTCTAATTTCATGAGCGTTAACTTGGCTTCGGTAGGTTAGAATGAGTGATTGCGTCTGTGTTTGCGTGTACTTTTGCTTCACTATTGATTTTTTTTTCAGTTGATATCTTCCCATAGCCGAGGTTGTTATATCTAGATAGGTACCATCGCAGGGTCATTTATTTTGCCTTTAAGTGTGTGTAAATATTACTGTGTTTTGGTCTGAAGGGCACTAAAAGTTAGTGTAATCACGGGGCATATGAGACTTAAGAGCTGATGTCTCAAGGTGACGAGAGCAATGTAGTGCAACACAGAAATGTTTTGGTTGACACAGCATTTGTTACGGACAGACGTTGCACTTAAAATCACGTGAACGTTTTGCTTGTTTCTTCGCTTACTGCTGCTATAAAAATTTAAAATAAAATATTTTCGCAAAGTTACGCTTGATTCTATTAAGTAACAGTGAATTAAATTACATTGAAGGTTTTCGTATCCGATTGTACTGGGTCGTGCCCCGTGGCTACGTTTTCCAAGAACGTGTCCAGGATTTTCCAGAGTAGTCTCAGTTTTTACCTGTGAAAATTTATCACATTTGTTTACCCTTGTTTGTTTATTTGTTTACACCTATTTGCTGTATTTATCAGTCAGTTGGCAAAAAAATTAAAAATCGTCTTTTTGCTTTTAACCACCGCATATACTTTCATAAGCATTGAGTAAAAAAATGTTATTTTGTTATTACAAACAGACACCTTAATTTTATTTAATTGTATAGATATTACAGATGTGAGTTTTTGAAACATTAATTATAAAATTATTTGGGCAGACTAATTTTCTGGATACACGTTATCAACAATACTGACTTCACTCAGTTACAACGGACTTTTATACGCTACTCATATTATCAAGTTACTTATTTATAATTGCTGACACACGGTACAGTATCATGGTGTATTTACTCATTATTATTATTATTATTAACTGAAATTATTAGGTCCTTACATATGAAATTGGCGTTTTGTCGTACTGGCAACTTTGATTTGAAATATATCCTCTTTGGTTAAGAATTCCAAATTCAAATTTATTAATCCATTTAGCTGATATATATGAGTTTCGAAAACAGTAATTCTTTTGATTTCTCGTCATTCGTTTTTTCTTTGGCGTCGCTAATCTCGCACAATGGAAAACTTGAAATATCGCTTTATTTACGAGTACAAGTTCTACCGTGACACCAGAACTGCAGAAACAGCTCGAAGGATCAAAGATGTGTATGGCGCTGGTGTCGCAAAAGAAAACACGGTACGTTTTTGGTTCCAACGTTTTAGTTCTGGAAATTTTGACCTTCATAAAAGCCTCGTGGACGGTCGGACACCAAAGTGGATAATAAAGAATCTGAGGCTATTGTGGACGCGGATTCGTCGCAAACCATTTCAGAGTTAGCTCCAGGCTTCGCTGTGTGATAAAAGTTAATCCATTGGTAGCAAACAGGGAGAGTAAAAAAGCTTGAACGGTGGGAACCTCATGAATTGAGTGAAGCAAACAAGCAAACACGCATCGACTGCTACGTTACATTGCTCAACTGGCACAATAATGAAGGGATTTTAAATCGGGTCATTACCTCTGATGAAAAGTGGATCCTGTACGATAATCGGAAGCGCTCGTGGCGCTTTTTTTTCCGATGTGGAAGTCCAAACCGCCTTCAGAGAGTTTATTGATTCTCGCCCCCATGGTCTTTTTAGTAAAGGGATCAATGGTTGATACTTTGATTAATTAAATATGTTTTACAAAAAAAAAACAACTTTATATTCCTCCCGTACAAAACGCCAATTTCATATGTAAGGACCTAATATTATTATGCTGTTATTTATATTACTTATAACTTATAATAATAACGACGGATCCAGATTATTCAGTCTAGTGTTGCCAGTAGTATGTAACACATTACGTTAAGACAAAAGAGAGCTTCTTTATTAGCCCTAATACTACCGCACCATAATGTATCATACATACATACATACATAAGTTCACGACTGTATCGCATAAGGGGTAGTCAAAGACTGGGACTGAGACTCACTGCAAGAACAGATGACTGCCACAATCGACGTTTCACCAAAACAATATAATGCACTTGGTGTGATAGGTGGTGATATAATATGTATACATTATACAATTAACACAAAGATGTGCTCACTGTGACAGTCCTCGAAATAGACGAGAAATAAAAAGAAAAGGAAAATAGTATTGTACCTTCAAAGATTATATTAATTTGGACCTTTGAGAAAGTACAAAACATTTATACATGTAAGACACAAGAGAGGTAAAGTTTCAAGAAACTCTTAGCGCCTCGCTAAACACTGAAATATACAAAGCGACTGTGGAAGGAGCTGTGCTTGGTTCTAATTGAAAACAATTGATACCGAGAACTTGACACTGAACTTTACTTGTTAACGTAACAAATGACTTCTCAAGCGACCCAATTAACTTTTTGAGACTCGACTGTCAAGAGATGCTTTTGTTTGAAGACAAGTTAATTATTCTTACGAATATGTGTTTTTGTCATAAACCAAGAAAATTATCAAGACTGTAAGTAAAGGCAAAATAATAATAATGTAAATTCGAATACTTATATTATGGTGTACAAAATATGTCACGATAATGTTCTAGATTTGGATGTAGTTTCCTAACCTTCTTTTTTTATTAGGTGAAGTTTTATGGAGCGAAACAGATAATATATCGATGGAGCAAACTTTTGCAGTTGCTCTTCTTAAAAGTGACGTAAATTGTATTGCCCTCCAGCATTTTCCAATAGTGCATGCCCTGCCAGCCCCAGAAAAACCGAGAGCTTATTTTTTGTCCATAACGACATTTGTTTACCTGTCTTGGCGCGCTTTTTTCGCGTGGAAACCAATAGACCCGACGCGTTTCGTTGTCGTATTGAACCCAGGTTTCATCAGCTATGACAATGGACCTAAGAAACTCTTGTCTGAGTGGTCTTATGAGAATACGTGCTGCACGCTACTTTTCGGCCAGATCATGTGACGTCCATCGACTGACTGTTTTGTGGTAGCCTTGTTGCCCATTGCATACAAGTGCCGAGTAATAGTGATATGGTTGAAATTAAGTGCCTAGTACAACTCTCGTGTGGTTGCATCTGGATATCTTTCCAAATGTGATCGTGATGGGTCTTTTTTGAGACAACTGGCCGGCCGGTGCAGTGTTACGTCACACCTTGTGTCCTCTTTGTTGAAACATTTATGCCATTAACTTACTGTGTAGTGGCTATCGTCCACAACGCAGTAAGTAAATGGTATAAATATCTGGTCCAAACGCTGTATTATTTTGTCAGTAATTTTCCTTGAATAAAATTACAGTTATGGACTTTATTCGTATTTAATTTAACTGTTACTTACAATGTTCCGAGCACTTGTAGCACCTATAGTTACAGAATTTCCCCGGTTAATTCAGTTTTATTTGATGTATAGTATTTTGGTAAATATAACATCATTATTTTCCTCGATAGTGTATTATTGCTCATACAGTAGTAGCAGTCTGTAGAATGCAAGATTATTAAAAGTCAAAGTATAGCTGATGTAAAACTGAGAAGTAGCCATAGTTGAACACACGTTGAAACTACGTTCGACGCATGCAATCGATATACGTCGTAATTTTTTTCATTTAAAAAAGTGACGAAACGCGCAAAACGTTAACCTGATGGTAAGTGCAACGTCTACCCATAACAAAAACTGTGTCATACAGAACATTTCTGTGTGGCACCGCACTGCGCTCGTCACCCAGAGACATAGGTTCTTAAGTCTCATTTGCCCAGTGATTACGCTAGCTCTCAGTGCGTCTGCCCATAAAAAGTGCTGTGCCACCCAGAAAAATTCTGTGTGACACTACACTGTGCCCACCACCCTGAGACATCAGTTCTTAAGTCTCATATGCCCAGTGATTACGGTAGCTCACAGTGCTCTTCAAACCGAAACACAGTAATATTTGCACACTACTGCTTCACGATACGAGTAGAATAATCGGCACTAGGGTGGTACCTACCTAGACGGATTCCTGCATAGAAATACTACCACCAGCTTATTGGTGGAGCTTTATGTCCAGCAGTGGAATGCCGCAGGCTGATGATGATATCCGATGATCATCGTTGATCATCATCGGATCATCATCGATCATCATTGGATCAGCCTGCGGTATTCTTCTGGAGAATTGGAAATGAAAATTTAGGAAAAATTGTGGCTACCTCAGAGGTACTTTCTAATAGAAAATTCCATGAGGCAGTACGCAAAAAAATAAAAAATAAAAGTATCAATATTGGTCAGACTTTCTACTATCCTTTGTTACTAAAAGTAAATTTTCCCCTAACGTATTATTACGGGGCTTCCTCTTTTTTTAATATTTTCCTCACACTATTTTTTTGATATGCTTTTGAGGAAGCTGTATTCGTTTACGGTAAGCATAGGTATTTCGCGAAACAGATTAAAATAATAGCTACTCGTATAATTAACAAAGTCTGCACATTCAATATCGATTTCACGGGAAATATAATTATCATTATTTTGACACAATATTCCAGTTCAGCAATTTCTATAGTAAAATATTAATCGGGATATATGTATGTACGTGGTATGCATATGCCACCATCCTTTCTGTTTAACTTTACTGTAATTAACTTTTATAACTGCTATATGTATTAGTCACATGTGCAGGCTGTACCTTTTTATAGGAGAAAGAGACGAAACGAGCAAAACGTTCATCTGAAGGAAAGTGCAACGTTCGCCGAAACACAAAGACTGTGACCCAGAACATTTCTGTGTGGCACCACACTGCGTTCGTCTCTTTGAGACATCATGCTATAAGTCTCATAAGCCCAGTGATTATACTAGTTTGGCGGATGATATTGCCAAGAAAAAGGAAAGCTACTCGTCAGATCCTGTGGTCTGATCTGGGGAGGACGTCTAATCCTACTAGTAATATTTTTTGATGTTATATATATAGTTCGCATCTCACAATCTTTCATTGCCCCATTATAGAATACATGAAATGTTTATTGAGCTTCTCATGTGGCGACACGGATGTCGTTACATCACTCCCAAGCTGAAACTGGAAGTCGTAGGTTAGCGTGGAGAACTTGTGACGTCAGGTGATAAGGTGCAGTCTATCGTTGCGGTGACTTGGTGGTTGCCTGTGTATAGAGGTCTTCAGTGCGTCGAGACGTACGGAGACAGTGTTGATGCCGCAGGAATCAGCCTGAGGAGAGGGGCCGCCGTTGATGATCCTCAGTGGCTGAGAGACTAGGTAGGAAGTACGCATTGTGCCGTCGGTTGTCTAGTGCTGTGACTGCGATGGCTGCCGATGACTATGTTGCTGTGGTTCGGGAGAAGCTGGTTGCGATGTTCATACCGGGGTCACCATTTTGACGTATGATATTGCCAAGGAAAAGGGCTTCTCATGTGGCGACATAGATGTAGCTACATTAGTTCTTAGTGCCCTTCAGTCCGAAACAATAATGTTTGCACACTACTGCTTCACGGTAAAATAATTGGCCCTGCGGTGGTACCCACCTAGACGGAATCCTGCATAGGAACCCTACCACCAGTTAAAACGTATGCGTTCCTGAAAATATAGAACCACTAATTAATCCTCGGAATCGGCTATCTAAATTTTAGTTGAATACATGCAAGTGATCTGTTGTGGAAAGAAGAGATCAGAAAGCGGATTGATGTGGAGACAGCTTATTCTACTTTGCTAGATATGCCGCGCTCGATATTCTTACTAAATATTAAGTTGAAGTAGGATAGGCAACATTTGTCATACCATATATAGTCGACGAAAGGATCAACGTGAGGTTTTAGCCGTTAGGAGACCGATATAACCCTTTCGTTGCTCCTGCGGCAAAGGGTTATCTATGTAGACTTCTACACGAAAAATAAGTATAGGCAACATTTACCGTACAAAACAAAATTAGCTGTATAAGCGAAATCTAAAATCAACGCGAATTAAGTCGCGGGTGCGGTTAGTAAAACATAACTACAGTCAATTTCCATTTCCTTAAAGTCCTGATATGAACGTTACACTTAATAAAAGTTTCCCCTGTTCGAGGCAGCAATAAAGTGCTTGACTTTAAGCACCTGCTCCTAGGGTTTATTGAAAGCACCGATAAACTTTTCACGGAGTTCTACATCATTTCAGTTCAGTGGCTTAACAAATTGGTAAAGTTTGCCCATCTTACACTTTTATTGATAAAATGAAATATAAAGTTGTCAAATAAAGATTTTTTTATTGGTGTAACGAAACGAGCAAAACGTTCACCTGACGGTAAGTGTAACGCCTGCCCATAACAAATGCTGTGTCACCCAGAACATTTCTGTGTGACGACAACTTCTTAGGTCTCATATTGGTATAGGTGATTACGCTACCTTTCAGTGCTATTCAAACCGAACACAATAAATGTTTGCACACTCCTGATTACATATAAAGCCTATAGGGTTGTTGTAATCCCTGTTGCATGTGGTCGTGTCTTAAGAAAATCTATACATACATACATACATACATAAGATCACGACTGTATCCCATAAGGGGTAGTCAGAGACCGGGCACTCACTGCAAAAACAGATGACTGCCACAATCCACGTTTCACCAAAACAATATAATGCACTTGGTGTGATAGGTGGTGAGCTCATCGCCACCATGCGCTGTTGGATGCACAGTGCAGTATAATTCCTTACTCGCCTTTTACGAGATCCATTTATAACATTTTCTAATCCTTTGGTAACGTAAACTTTTGGCGTAACAATCCAGTGAGGTAAATGCCTAAAAGGTTTGATAAAAAAAATGCCACTGTGATCAATAACGTCACTTTAGGAGGTTTTCCTTTATAGTGGCTAGAAGATCTAAAAACTATGATTGACCACCTATTTACACCTATACCTGTTACTAGCAACCCCTAACGATGATATAATGATATAAGGTAGCAATTAAAGCTGTCCTTTTATTTCAGCTGCCTCTTACCAGTCCATTACCGGATATAATCTTACACTGAAAAAATTGGCGACTGCAATACTTGACATTAAATGCCTCAAACGCTGCTGCCTATCAAACGTCTGGTTAATTATCGATGCAGCAGTGGACTACTGAGGCTGAAATGATGATGACGATGAACCAATAGTTCGATTCTCTACAACACAGCAATATCCTAATATTGAATTGATTGCAACAACAACATAACTGCAGCAATATCCTAACATTGAAGTGATTGCAAGGCTACTGCTAGGTTCTCTGTCAATTAAAACATAAGTAAAATAGTGTCTACTGCCGTTTTTCCTCGACTTTATCCAACCCCTTATTAAATACGGGTAATTTCGAAAAGTCGATAGTTATTATTCAAGGTATAGATAATTATTTTAGACTACTAATTGTCGTTTTACATTTGAACAATATATACATACATAGCACATATGGGTACAAAGTTGTTTTATGAGAAATATGTTAAATAGTCTTTATAAGTAGGTTATGAAAACTTGTGTATCATGTATGCGTCTATGAACAAAGTGACGCAGATGATATTAGTCCATTTTTTTAATCATTGTTATCCACTGGTTCTACAGAAATAATGTCCATTATCCCCATCACATCCCGTGGGTGTCGTAAAAGCCGACAGAGGGAAAATGAACACCAGGAGATGTGCAGCAGCATCTTCCTGGAATCTGAATAAATAAACTGCGGTTGCCAACCCGCCTGCCAAGCGTGGCAACTATGGCAAAATGCCTCTAAAATGAGAGCTACAAACTTTTGTGGCTATCTATGGGGGAGGCCTATGTTCAGCAGTGGACTTGTGATAGGCTGAAACGAAGACGACGACGACTGTCCATTATTAAAAACTACAAAATTCATAAGATGTTATTACATTAAATAACTTATTAATTTTAATTATTATTATTTTTATTATTAATATTAATTGTGAGCTGTCAGACGCGAGCATTCGGTTTCACATAAAAGTCAGAATTTTCCGGATGTAGAGTTAGATAAAAAATCGACTCTTAAATAAATAAAAACACGACTAACAGCTATCAAAATAACGCTCGTTTGTCCTCACCCTAAAAGGCACAATAATAAATACCTTCAGATTCCGGAACAAATAATTTGCACATATTTGCTTCAGCTAGGATCTGTTGACATTCAAATGACCGCAATGTCCCGAGTTATAAAATCATATTAGTTTTTTTTATGTTAAACTTTTTTTTTGCGCGTTGATAATAAAATTTAACGGGCAATAGAAGCACGTGGACAGGTCAGGAAAATTCAGCAGTATTTTATTCAGCCATTTCATAAAATTAAATGTTGCAATGACCAAATTAAAAACATTTCTTTTATATTAGTGTTTCATTGTGAGTTAATTAATTTTACTTACATGTATAATGTGGCCATAGACTGACCAAATAGTTCGTCGAACCAATAATCGTCGCGGAGGAAAGGTTCTCGAGTGGCAAGCTCGTACCGACAAATGTAGAATAGCGCGACTTGTATTATATAATAGTAATTGTATTTAAAACTAGCTTCGATAATTTCATCATTTTCACTACTTACATAAATTATTTGCAGGCGAAATATTTTTTTCAGTTACGCAAAAGCAGTGCAATTCCAACGCGCGTATGTATAAGTATAAGTACACGTTGCAGTTATCATATAACAATCGCTGTGTCACACAGTTCATCTCATGTCTCGAAACACAGTAATGTTTACACACTACTGCTTCACGGTAGATTAACTGAACCTGGTGTGGTACATACTTAGACTGATTCCTGCGTAGGAATCCTACCACCAGTTAATTTAATGCATTATCACTGTTCCGATGACATCACAGTCTCCGATCAGATGACGTCACACACACATTCGGCACGCCAAACTCGTGTAGCATGCTTTTCCCGTTGTGGACTCAACTGTTTTTATATTAGTCTCGTAGTTATTAGTGATTCAAATATGTCGGTATTTCGTAACGCAAGAAAGTTCAACCAACTGTATTTAACGAGCGAATTGACGTTTTCACATCAAAAAACAAAGACCGCAATAAATTACACAATGATATTGCGCAGCTCAATATTTAAAGGTGAGAAGACCTTGGGCACCTGTCTACTGAATAATATGGAATATTCTAGTTTAAATTTCAAACACTGCATCTTTAGTATTCGTCTTCTCACATCGATGAAGTTATTCTATCCGTTATGATAGGAACAGTTATTCACGGAATAGATTAGTTCTCGGAAACTAATGCCACAGTTATTAATATATATATAGTCTTGGCCAGTTAATTAATAATTACTGGATAATTCCATACTAATTCAATGCATGAGTACGCTTAAGCTCACCCGTCATTAGCATGGGTAGCAATATGACATGAGCCTGGCCGCTTTAAAACGAAAAAAAAAAGAAATAAATATAAGTTAAAAAAGTAGCAGTTGGCGGGAATCAAGTGAAGAATTGGAAAACGACCAGTGGCGCTTTACAGAGTGAATACCGTATAATTTGGTTTTCTTATTATAAATTACTAATAATTGTGCTTCATATACTATTTGTTCCTGAAATCGTCGTGCCGTTGTAATAGTTTAGACTCTAATCGGTGTGCTTTTTTGTTTAACCGCATGCTTTATCAGATACGTTTCGAACTCCGGTGAATGTTTCTGGATGCTATGAGGATATCTCAAACGGAGCTGCCTGTCCTTGCTAGGACATACAGGCGCTATCGACCAAGTGAGTGAGCTTTGCTTATCTTTGTTTTGGTAGGGAAGATTCCAGCTACAGTACGCCCATATCCCCGGGCGTCTGATACCTTGTCAAAAGTCTAGCAAACGGCCGAGACTTTGATTATATATTTATTAAATTGTTGGAAATAGTTTTAAAAGTCAGTTCAAAGTAAAATAATTAATACATTTAAAGATCATTTTCGTTTCACAAGCCCAATATAATTATACTGTTTTTTTTTTATTTTAAATACGATGCGATAAACACTAGGATTTCTTCTGTATTCTAATTGCGGTTTGTACATGCAGACTTGAAAACCGAATTGTGTTTTGCACAAATGTCCGATAAATCGAATCTAATCTTAGCTATTAAGAAATTAGATTTAATTTTTGTAACTATGATTGATTTGTAACAGTTTTCATCTGTTAGTCAATATCAAAATGTGAGTGGTTCTACAAAACTTCACGTCTAGCCTGGATGTTACTTTGAATAAACATTAGTAAACTGAAAAGAAATGAAATGAAAATTCTCTGGGTTTTTACGCAAGAAATATAAACTTTGTTAGTCTAACGTTATTTTTTTATCCACAACTTTTTTCTAATAAGGTTCCTTTGACAGACAGGACACAGTCATAAGAAATTCCGCAGATATTTCTTTATAATTTTTTATTTTAGTCACATAACATTATAAATTAATTTTCAAAGTATACACTTAATAGAATCAGGCGTTAATTTGCTAAATATAAAATGGCATATATCACCTTAAAAGCTGAAGGTACTCCGGGTTAATAAGCTCTTTCTGCGTAGATCGGACTAAAAATAATAATTAAAAGCTGAAGGTACTCCGGGTTAACTATGACATCGGGACAACTGTCACCTCAGTCCCCCCGTGACCATGGGAGCTGTAAAGCGCCCGAAACGTCGGGTTATAAATAGTAAAACATTAAACGCGATAAAATCCGTAAAATTAGTTTAATTTAAATATATTACCTAGTTTTTTAAGAGCACCGCCCGCCCTACTTCAATAGCGTGCACAAGCACGTAGCGTGCTGAAGTATGTTCCATGACAAAATACCTAACAACACAGATTCAATAACACAAAAATAATTGCATTGCTAACTTAAGCAACATCTTTTCCCAAGAATGAATCTTGTGGCAGCCTTCCTCCTACCTAGCCATGTTAAAAGGGCAGTGGACGAATGTAGGGAATGGCAGTGGACAGTCAGCCTGTTAAACGACGCCTTTTTTAATTTTAACTTTCAACGTAATTGCCATCAAACCAACCTAACATGGCAACCTTAAAACTTAGTGCTATTATAATTATGGTAGAAACCTCTTTTCGGTAATAACCTATAACGTGCTAATATTTTTGCAACCAACATAATTCGTCCTGAAAATATTGTATGGTGATCATGACTGCTTAACTCCAAAACACGATATACTACGATAACAAAAATACGATATACTAAATCGTTTACCCCACGTTGGTGATTTCATTCTTTGAAGTACTCGAATAAATAATATTTTTACTACAGTACATCAAAGAAAATATATCTTAATAATATGTCTTATAACAATTTCAATATGTTATCCTAAATTATCTTTATAATTAAAAATTGGTTTGAAAATGGCTTTACATTATTGCAACACTAATAGGTTTTTAACATCCACCTAGTATAAAAATATTGGTGGATGGTTAGTAACAAAAAAAGCCGAGTTCTAAAATGTATCTACAATAGCGAATCCGTTAAATTTACTTCATTTTGTAAGAACAACCTAAAGGTCGAGAAATAATACTTTTTGGAGGGAAAATTATTCAAGATGGCTTCTTTTTATTGAAAATAACATATGGTAATAAAACGTTATTACTGTATAATTTATGAATTTGCTTATTAGTGTGAAGCGTTACAAAATTTAATTTATTATACTCGTAATTTTCCATTTTAATTTAATGTCATACCGGCCCGCGTTCACGACACAATATAATTAATAATAATTGTTCAAGTAATACCGTATAAAATTAATGGTTATACGATAAATAAGGCTACATCGTTTAAAATTTTACACATTTCAGTACTGCTAGTATATAGTTAAAAACACAATAAAAGTAAGTAAAAACATATTCTTGTCACAATTCTTAAAAAAGGCTATTCTGCTATCACCAACCCTGTTTCTTCTGCATATCAATGATATGTTACAGGTTAGTAACATTCATTGCTATGCAGATGACAGCACTGGTGATGCCGTATACTCATATTTCTCGGGAACACGTGGACGAATACCGGAACAAACTTGTGTCTGAAGTCGAGATTTTGTTAGACAAAATCGCGGATTGGGGCTGACTAAATTTAGTCCAGTTCAACCCTAAGAATACACAGGTTTGCTCGTTTACCGCTAAAAAGAAACCCTTCGTTGTATCACCTCATTTTGAGAGCACTCGTTGCCTCAGTCAGTATCAGTATTCTTGGCGTCGACATATCGAGCGACGTTCAGTTTCGCGGTCACCTGGAAGAGGAAGCCAAATTGGCTTCCAAAAAGCATGGCGTGCTCAGTAGAGCGCGACAGTACTTCATGCCAGCCCATTGCTTGCAACTTTATAAGGCGCAGGTTCGGCCGCACATGGAGTACTGTTCTCATCTCTGGGCGGGGGCGCCCCAGTGTCAGCTACTTCCATTTGACCGCATTCAACGAAGAGCGGCTCGAATCGTCGACGACCATGTTCAATCTTATCGGCATGATCCCCTGGCCTTGCGAAGAGATGTTGCATCCCTTTGCATTTTTTATAGGATCTACCATGGGGAGTGTCCGAGGAATTGTTCGGATTAATTCCAGCCGCTGATTTTCACCATCACACATTGCGGCACAGTGCAAAATTCCATCGTCACCACCTTGATGGTTGTCATTCCAGCACCGTGCGTTTTTCCCGCAATTTTTTGCCACGCACAAGCACTTTATGGAATATGCTGCCGCCAGCGGTTTTTCCGGACCGATATGCCTTAGGGACCTTCAAGAAAAGAGCCTATTCCTTTCTCAAAGGCCGGAAACGCATCTGCTATTCCTCTGGTATTGTAGATGTTCATTGGCGGCGGTGATCACTTACCATCAGGTGAGCCGCTTGCTCGTTTGCCCCCTATTCCATAAAAAAAGGCTGACTATTTACGTTTTGCACTGAATTAACTCAGTTTTCTAAATCTTATAATCTTCAAGAACACTAGCAAGTAATTCCCAGCAAATAAACTATGTTTTGTTTTATTAAAATTTCGAAGACATGTGCAGTCCGCCAAGCCGCATTGGAGCAGCGTGGCGGATTCTTCCTAGCTCCAAAACCCTCTCAGAAATGAGAGGAGGCCTGTTCTCAGCAGTGGGACATTGAAAGGTTGAAACTGTACTTTTTTTAGTCTTATTATATTAATAACATAGTTATATTTTAAATATTGTTTTTCTTTTCGTACCCTATGCTCATATTAAGAAAGAAAGACGTTAGGAATTTTAATCATTATCATGAGATCTGTTTTTATTCCAATTTTTGATAAAGCTTTCGAGAGAAATAATATAATTAAACTTGAGGAGTCGTGGGACACTCGATTGAAACGATGTTCTTTTCGTTATAGATCATTATAAATAACAGGCACAATTAAATAAAAAATTACAACGTTTGAGAGTAATTAAAAGAAATATTAGAAACAAATAATGCAAGAATGGTAATAAAATTTTAATTATTTAATAAGTTATGAAAATAAACGTTTTTTTATTAATTATTATAAAAAATAATCTAATTATAAAGTTAATCAATAACAAATATAACTTCACTGCACTACATGTATGACTGTAGCAAAAGTAGCAAAAGTGGAGATTGCAATTGTTGGATTCCCCATCCAGCAATCCTGCAGGATCTAACGCATATTTCGGCTTGCTAGATTCAGCACCGGGCGCAGGATCCTGCACTGTGGATCCGCGGGTAGTTAACTTTCTAAATAATTACACAAAAGTCTACGTTGCCAGCGTTGACGCTAGGCCGACATATACATCCTACCGCCCACTCTTTGACCTTTGCTGCTCTTGATTTTAACTAAGTTTTTAAGAGTGGACATCTTAAAAATCACAGATACTCGTACATAAATCTCAATGTGCACCATAAAGAGACTCATTGTAATTGTGGCCTGATCGGAATTTACAGACCTTTTACTTCCTAACATTTCATTGAATTAGTGTCGGAACGGTTAAAGGAATTTGATTTAAACTTTGAAACCAATTTCATTGGTATCGCTACTGATGGCGCAAGTATTATAAATGAAAACGGTGAAACCTTGTACATGTAATCTAGTTAGCTGTGGTAGACGTTCTGTATAAAAAAAGTATCCGATGAAGCTGTAAAAGCCGAGAAGGCTAACAGCAATTACATCACCGAAAATATATGTATAAAAAAAAGCCCAGAGAGAGACGAAAGTAGTAATTGAATTCACAAAGGCTGACCCGGAAGTGATAACGCGATATGGCGAAGATTGGTTGAAGTCCGTACATTGTATACCAACCACGTTTTTTAAAATCCGACTCAAATTTGTTTGTGCAAAAAAAAATGACTCGACCCGCGCTGGATGCAGCTGGAATGATATTGACCCAGCAAAAATCCAGCTGGGTTGAAAACGCTGCTGGATTGCAATTCTTAGGCAAAAGTGTCGTGACGCGAGTCTTACACTTTTTTCGGCCTAGCTGTCATTAGCTCTCATAGCCATATGTCTGAAGTATAACTTGCGATAAGGAACTTACTAGCTAGCACTTATAACACAACATCTATAAATAAATTTAATAAGTAATGAAATTCTATATGAATATTTAACTATGTGGGTTGAATAAGCTTTAATTGCAATTTGTTAATAACGTTTGCGGCGTTTGACAAAAACGAACGTGGCTGTACAGAGCTAATTAATTAGATTGGACTAGCTCGCATAACCACCATGTTCTGATTGCGTTCAATCGAATTAACGTGCAATAGTTGGCTAATATAATAAAGCTGGTGAGACCGAAATTCAAAAGTAGTTATTTGCATTACAATTTTGCAGTTATAATTATATACACACGCACACATTCATTACTCTCACTCACAGAAAACGAGAACATGTGCTCGTAAACACTCAATACCCGTATATTTCTGTAAATGACCAGTTTATTCTCTTCTAGATTAAAAAAAAATGTCTTACTATATGATGCAACGAATATGAATACAATATAATCTATATATATAAGTATAACAAAGTCTTGTTAGTTACACCATTTATAACTCAACAACGCCTGAATCGATTTGTTAGATTTGTCTCCGCCCCGAATAGCGGAATAACTTTATAACTTTGAAAAGGAAATTACAGAAACAAAATTATGAAGAAAATTACATACATGTTCCGTATAAAACGCCACCTGTAAGCACTCCTAAGTGATGCATGACAGAAACAATTTTTATTTTGTATGCTTGACAGTTCTGTGACAATAAATACTTTCTTCATCACTCAGTCTCACAATCACTCTCTTTCTTTCTTTATGTCTTCTTTGATTATCCTCTGACAGCTGATTCAACTGCGCGGTCCTTTCATTGCATACGACTGAGCTAGCTGCGCCGACAGACGCCACGATTTATCAGCATTTTCATCGAGTTTTCACCAATTTTCCTAGTAGGTGGCGTTGTTATCGTGTGGCTGTAAAGTTTCATACTTAAATGTAATTTAGAAATCAAATTGAACGCGTCATATACCGGAACGGGCAGGACAACGCCTGCCCGCCGGCTAGTAATTAAAAAATTAAAGTTACAATTGACATTGATATTTATCCTAGCGAATAACTTCTTATTGTTACATGCCAGTCATGTGTAGACATCTTCCCCGCTTTGAAAGAGTTAGCTTTCAAGACATTATTCTTGAACTAGCAGGCATAAGATGGTATGAACCGAGACATTATTCTCGAACTGGTGAGTGTAATTCCTATTTCGTTGCAGTTCATTAATTGCTCACCGGTTCGAAATATCGAAAATCTAGGTATTATCGATATTTAGAACCGGTAAGAAAATCTTTTTAATTTAACACGGGCATAATATGTATTTGTCTATTTTATATTCAGGAGTAAGTCTGACTGCGGCTTACTTTATGCGGCTTAATTTATGATAAGTTCAATAAACAAAACTTAATTACAAAGTGCTTTATACATATTTATTAACTTAATTTTTATTTATATTTTACGTAATTCATATTGTATATTTGCAATATTTACCATATATATATATATATCCGTATATATGTTTCCTTTAGTGAAATGACGATCGAGTATAATTTTTCTTTTATCATAATATATACGTAAAAATTTCATACGAAAACATTTTTCGTAGATATATAAACGAAACAATATTTACCTTAGCCCAACAAAACAGCATCTGCGGGGATAATAAAGAAATTAATAAAAATATATATAAGTTCAGAGTTCAGACTTTCGGACCGTTTCGGAGAAAACGTATTTCTTGTTGGCATTGATGTATTTGAGTCGACGTTAAATGTAGCTGAATCAAAATATTACAATAATATTAATAACTAGCTGTGCTCCGCGGTTTCATCGGTGTAAATTATTCGACACATGATTGCGCCGTACATACGTCATGGTACCTTATGCTCTGAGCATTCTCAGTTCGGCCCTTTTCGGTAACGCTCTGTTCTCGGCATCTAAAGTTATAGCATACAATTTTAGGTAATCTTCCTTAATAACGAGCTATCTAATACATTTTTTTTAATTTATAATTAGCTTAGTATTTCTTGAGATTAGCTCGTTCAAACACTCCAGATTTTTTATAGACAGGGCTATGGTAAAGACAAAAATAGAACTACGAATTTTCTAAAACATTTATAAGATATTTTTAAATATTTAAGCTACAATAATAATGACTAAAATCCAAATTAAAGCCGCCCCTTATACGTCCATCCGAGAATCCCCATATTTCTATAGCTTTTGAGATTTTACGCAGGTACCCTTATATTTTTAGATTTCCGATATCAAAAGTAGCTTAGATTGCTTTCTGAAGAGTCCTCTACTTGCTAAGAAAAGTCCCGTTAAAATCGATTAAGCGCTTTCTGAGAATTAGCCCTGACAAACAAATGGACATGTATGTCGACAAGATTATAAAATTGGTATCCTGAAGATTACCATTTGAGATTAAGAAAAATCTATTATTGGGAAATCACAGACATACACACCAAGTTTGTTAATTTATATAGATTACCTCTTGTCCGATACTGGGGGTCTGCTACGAAAATCGAAATACGAAGTTTCTGCCGACAGATCGTACGTTTTCTACCACGAAATCATCCTTTACTAAACATTATTTCTATTGTTTGTCTATGGATCCGAAAGAAGGCCGTCCGTAGTTGCATCCGAAGTAATTTGGTAGTATGCTTTATGTTTGCCGTTCGTCGTTGTTTCAAATCGATCCTGAAACTTCGTACTTAGATTTTCGTAGTAGGCCCCAAACAGACAAATAACTCCGGGTCCTAAACTAAGCATAGTTTGTATATCCGGACCCCGAAATCTTTGGGATAAACACACTAGACTACTAATGTGCAGGAAATAGTAAGAATTCGTTCAAATAGAGACGTGGTAGTTAGTTAGACATGTGAAGTCCGCCAATCTGCATTGTGGACTCTTCCCGGCTCCAAAACCCTTTCACAAATGAGAGGAGGCCTGTGCTCATCAGTGGGACAAACCGTGTCAACGTGGTTAAAAACTTTAACGTACAAAGAAACCGATATTTATTATTTTTTATGGTGTACAATAAAGTTATATTTAATTTAATTTAAGATTAATGTCTACTTTTTATTAAAAAAAGTACAACAACACATTTTTAACAATATATTGTATAGTAATAAAACTTTTACACACATACTTGATACACTGATAACTCACACACGCTCGATGGCTTTGATGCTACACTTTCACAGACACACAGTGTCAGACGATTGACGATTATCGATGTTCGACACAAGAAATATGCAATAGAAAATATAAAGCGCGCACGTACTTTAAACTGCTACCAGCACTCGATGTGTGTTTCACCTCCGATACACAGGTCTCCGGTGAGAGCCAGGAATCACACGCGCATAGGTTGAGGTTGCGATAGGAGGCGCGCGCGGTCGGTTACAAGTTACGAATTTTAATGTTAGATGCGTTACGTTTTATTAATTTTTTTTCTAGTGCGCTTGAACGTCAGAATGCTATTGTCTTTTGCCGAAGCTAATTGTTTTTTTCATTAAAAAAATAATATTTATTTTCCCCAAAATTGAAATAGCATCTAGAAAAACCACTAAGGCTTATGGAGCATCGCCATTAGCTATCGCATCGCTATTGAAAGGGAAATTTACACCGTACGATTAGTAATTTATTTTTTTGGCCATGTTTTTTGTACCAGCGAAGCATTCACCTGATGGGTATCCAGAATATTTCTTTGTGGCACCGCAGTTCGTCTGTCTCCCTATGACATCACTTCTTAATTCTCATATGTCAGAAAGTAAACTAGCTCTCAGTGCCCTTCAGACGGAAAAAACTTAATTTTTTTGCACACTACTGCTTCACGGTCCTGTGGAGAAACCTTCCTAGACGGATTCCTGCATAATAATCCTACCACCAGTAACAATTTCAGCATTTTGCTCACTTTATGGCATGCATGTTCTGCTCATGAGCTGTGATGTTATGAATATTCGGCTACTTTTCGGTATTCGACCGAATGCTGACCGAATGCCAACTCAATATGCAAATATTAATCTAAAATGTATTCAATAATTATAACAAATTATTACTTTAAATATTTAAACTCTGTCAGTGGTAAGTTGTAATGAATGAAAACAACTTTTTCAGACAAATAATGCGTATCGCTACATCATCTACTCGCAAATGATATATCTCGCTCCACCAATCTCCGCACGAACCACTGTGTGACAGGTCGTAACCTGTCACGCACGAAATGCACATTTGGAGGATGTTTTTGCAAAGTAAAAGATTAGATACCCGCCAAATCGGGTGATCTCATCTGAGAGGACGTCTCCTCCTCAAACCAGTAATTTTTAGATGTAGTATATTTATTATTTTTTATTTATTATAACTTTATTGTACACCTTAATTAAAAGGGTAACAATGGGCGGACTGAATGCCTATTGGCATTCTCTCCCAGTCAACCCGTGGGCGTGAAGAAATTCGAGAAGGGAACATGATAAAAAAAATTGAAAAATATGTTAAATAACCAGCTCAAGTTAAAAACAAAACTTATAGTAAATGAAAAAAAATAATAATAATATAGTATATGACGGAGCAAAGGCTCCTAAATTGTTTTTAAAAAGCATGACGTCAATATGGCTGACGTCATGTTCTCCACTACCACTCAGCAAATGATAAGAATATGAATTGAAATAACTAAAAACCAACCAAAGAACAATAAAAACAATTTTATTCGAGTTTACTTTATTTTACTATTTTAAGTAAATCCAACATTTTAAAATCAAAGTGATAAAGGATAAATAGAGATTTCGTGAACAGTTGCAAATTAATTATCTTTAATTTTTAATGAACAGTAAAGACTTAAAATAGCACTTAACTTAATAACAGCACGTCAGTACCGCGCCACGGATTGGTCCTGAATGCCTGTCGTGGTTTTTTTTTGTGTGTGTGATAGTTGTTAGCCCGGCGGCTTTTACAACTTCGTCGGAAGAGATTCGCGAGCAGAAGGCCGCAAGTAAGGGTACAACGTCGCTACTGGCGTTGACTCGGCGCTCTGCGTCTCGACGTCGCTCTGCTGCTCCGCTGTACTCCGACCCCTGTAGACGAATGAGGAATCCGACTAACATGGGGGGGGGGGGGGGCTCGATGCAATCCAAGGGCCCCTCTGAAGGAGGTCGATGCCTCGGCTTGGACTGCTATCGAAAAAGAAAAGTTTTTTTTATAATGATATATTACGTAATCGCTAAAGTATTATAAAACAATAAGTATTATTTTACAACTCCGCGACCTGGCAAAATAAAATTATAAAAATATGTGTCGATATTAAAATCGACCTTGCACAGGGATGAACCTTGTGTAGGCCGTGTACCTATGTGTACGCGCCCGCCGGCGAGCGCGCTGTGTCCGCTGAGTTAGCGGGTGTGTATCAGTGCGAGTGTACGCAATAGGCGGGGGCGTGTCCCGAGGGGATGGCGCGCCCACGTCGTAAAGTTTATTAATGGTTGTGATTTCATCACAATCGTCAAATAATATATTTTTTGGACGTCTTTTTCTAAAAGAGGCATCCCTCGCGGGGATGTAATTATCCATTGCTGCCATTAACGGGTTAGGGTGATCTTTTATTCGGTCGAAATGTCTTATCGACATTTCTTTGAAGTAAGCTGCTATAGTAGGGAGCTCAAGATCGCGGTGTAAATCTACGTTCCGCATGTAGTAAGGAGCGTCTGTGATACGACGCAGGAAGCGATTCTGAATCACTTGAAGTTTATTTATGTGTCTTTTGCGAGTGTGCGCAAAGGTGACTCCTGCGTAAGTCATTATGGTACGTATGCAGGATTTATATAGAAGCAGCTTGTGTCTGAGGGACATTTTACTATGTTTGTTTGTAAGATAGAAAAGGCGGCCGGAAACGAATGCCGCTTTATCTCTTACAGCTTTAATATGTTTGGCGAAAGACAATCTGTTGTCTAGAATTACACCTAGGTATTTGACACCCAGGGAACGGGCTGTGTCGAATAATTTCATTTGTCTGCGATTAAGTCGCATAAGATTTTTTTGGTAGAGCACTCTACTAAAAAGTACGGCTTGGCTTTTGTCGGGATTGACTTCGATTCTCCATTTCCGGAACCTAGCGTGTTGGCTGCAGTTTGTAGTCGAATGCATATTCTCGATATATTTACATCGGATGCAAAAAGGGTGGTGTCGTCGGCAAATAGTGCCAGTGCGACTTTTTAATGTTTTGGGATATCGCTGGTGTACAGCGAGTACAAGATTGGAGAGAGGACGGATCCTTGAGGGACTCCGGCTCTCAGGGTTCTGCTGCTCGAGAGCGCCCCCTCGATTCTGTAGCGGAAGGAACGATTCGACAAGTAGGCCTGTATGATGTGCACAAGCCTATCTGGCACCCCTAGGGAATACAGCTTATATATTAAGCCGGTGTGCCAGACTTTGTCGAAGGCCTTCGCCAAGTCGAAGAAGAGGGCTCCTACGCAGTTTTTAGGACCTGCGGCGAGGCGCTCGAGTATGTGCTCCGTGAGGCGGCGCACTTGGAGGATGCACGAGTGTTTAGCTCGAAAGCCAAACTGCTCGTTTGGAATTAGATTAAGGGATTGAACGCTGTCCTTTAGCCTACTTTGGATCAGTCGTTCATAGATTTTCCCCAGACTGCTGAGGAGACTTATGGACTTATGTAGCTCGAGGCCTGGTTGCGCGGTTTATTTAGTTTCGGAATTCCGATAACTATTGCCTCTTTCCAGGCATCCGGGAAGGTGCAGCTGGCAAGTAGGGCATTGAAAATAGCCACTAATAATTGTAATAGTGGCAAGGGGAGGGATTTGATCACTCTATTAGAGACTACGTCGGCGCCGGGCGCCTTACGAGTTTTGAGGTTTTTGACTATCGTCTTAACCTCATCAACTGTGGCGGGTGGCAGCGGGTCACCCGCTGGTGGCAGTGGCAATTTACGGGCCACTTCCTCTTCCACCTTCTGAAGGTGGAGGGGGTCGGTTGGCTGGGAGCTGAGAGAGCATTGAAGCTCTAGGCTGTCTGCCAAGCAATATGCCTTTTCGGTATCCTCAAAGGCTAGACTGCCATCGGAGCGTATCAGAGGAGGCATCGTTGCGACCGTTTCTGACTTCATAGGTCTCGCCAGAGCCCAGAATGCGGTGTGGGATGGCGTGATGTCTTTCATCAACCTGTCCCAACGACTACCTCTGAGTTCGGCCATGCGCTCTTTAACCTCTCTTTGGAGGTGGCGCAATCTGACGCGATTTGCGACAGACCGGTATCTGGCATATGCTCTTATTGAGCTGTTCTTCTCGGTCAACAGCTGTCTGAGTTCCTGTGGCAGTTCAAAGCGACGATCACTCGCCACCGTGACCTGCTTCGGGGAGTCTCTGACGACTGTACTGACGTGAGAGGTGAAGTGGTTCGCGGCCAGGAAGGCCACTTCCGGGGTGTCTAAGATGTCAGGGATGGCATCTAGATCGGGAGTACGCATAGACTCGAGGCTAGATTCGAGCCTACGCCAGTCCGTTACGTTTTGGTCAGAGTGATCTCACCGTCGGACTGTCCTAAATTCATAATGACCGGGCGATGGTCTGAATTTAATTCGTGATGCACCATTATAGAGCGCAGCGGTAACGCAACGTTCTTCAACAGTGCAATATCTAAAATGTCCGGAGACTGATTATGTTCCACTGGCACCCTAGTAGGTTCTAGGGGACCTATGATATCAAAATTAAGACTAGAACTAAGGTCGAATAATATGCGACCGTTAGCGTTATCCTTCGCCGAATTCCAGGCCGAATGTTTACTATTTAAGTCGCCCGCCAAAATCACCGAGTCGCTCGCGTTAAGTAGCGACTCGATGTCGCCCCTTAATAAGGTTTTTTTCGGCGGTTGATATACAGAAGCTACTGTGACGGACTGATGGTCCGTCATAGCAATTCTGCACATAGAAGCCTCTAAATTAGTTAGAGTTGGAGTATCTATCGGTATGCAGTGCAAGGACGCCTTGTAATAAATTAGAGTCCCGCCTCCACGTTTGTTGGGGCGGTCGTGCCTAATTATTTTATAGTTGGCTATACGCGGGTTTGCCATGCTAGGTTTTAAGAATGTCTCTTGCACTAACAATACATCTATTTGATGAGCGGTGAGGAAGCCACTCAACTCATCTCTTTGTTTTTTAAGACCGTTAGCATTAAAAAAAGCGACAGCCAAAGAACGGGGTTTGATTCTAGGTCGTGCGTCCATTACGAATCAATAAAATAAAATAAAATTAACTTAGGAGTTAAAACTCCAGTTATGTAGCGTAAGCTACTACTTATGTGATTAATTAATTACGTGAATAGCCTATTTGGCTTTATAATTTTTAATAGCGTCAATGACACCAAAGTGGTCGATTGACGCTTGAAGACGCTCGTGCCCGGAGCGCGCGGTGCGCAGTTTATGGGCGAACAAACGAAGTTCGTCCATATCTACACAGTTTAGGAAGTCGCTTATCAAGTCGAAATCCTCGTGTAGACCTGAGGTCGGTTTTTTGCCACCGCTGTTATTTGGCGGGGGGACCGCTGATCGCCGCGCGGAAGGCGCGGGGGGCGAGGGTTGGGCCGCCGCCGGTCGCGCAGAGGGCGCGGGGGGCGGGGGGACGTGACGTTTAGTCGCTGCCTGGACCATAGGCAGAGGTTTGGTCCAGGCATTCGTCTTTGGCGGAGGTGCTGGGGTCACAGCGGGCCCCTTCGTCGTCTTATTAGCGGAGGGAGCGAGTGCGGGGGGTCCGTCTTGTTTGACGCCCCTCGCCTCGCGTTCCTCTTACCGCCGCGTCGCCGCTTGTCGTGCGGAGCTTTGGGGCACCCGCGATAATTCGCGGGGTGTCCCTCCCCCCCACAGAGCACGCAGCTCGGCGGGTCCGCGGAGTCTGGAGCGCGGTTGCAATCAACCGTCGCGTGTCCGCCGACGCATTTGACGCATCGGGGGCTCGCGAAACATTTCCGCGCTGAGTGGCCATAAACCTGGCATCTATCGCACTGGCCTGGCGAGGTGCGCTTACGCGGCGCCTCGACAGTTATGCCTGACAGGTGACATACGCTGCGTATGTCAAAGATTTTTTTGCTTTCTGGCGTTAGTTCAAGGTGAACTAGCACCAGATTATAGGCTGCCTTAGTCCGCATGTTAGTCATGCGGTGAACCTGAAGGGCTGGAAATTATTTGGACTTAAGGTCCCCTAGGATAAAATTTGTCTCGAGCTTGCGAGGGACGCCGCGAATAACTACACGGAGGATACGTTCCTCCTCAAGCGCGTACGTATGGAAATTTATTCGCCGCTCGCTCAACCATTTGGTGAGCGCGCGGTGATTGTCCGGTGTCGAAACCTGGACACTTATTCCATTGGCGGTTGGTTTCGCCTTTGTAAAATGGATGTGCTTCTCGTTGAGCGCACCCGAGATCTGTACCCACTCCGCCTTATCCTGTATTACAACAGGGGAAGGTGCGCGGGAGGTTGTCGGTTTTCCGGCCTCTTGAGAGGGCGCGGTGTCCATAAGGACTGATTTGGGGGCCGCGGGAGCCTTTTTGGCCTTGACCTTAGGCCGTGGCGTCGCGGCTGCTACTTTGCGGGGGGGCCGGCTTTCGGCCTCCTTCCTTTGTCGACGCTTACGCCCGGTGACGACGGTGAAGTCGTCGTCGCCGGTTGCCTTTGCGGCATCGATTTCTGTCGACTCAGTCGACGATGAACAGCTTCCCGGGAGGTCCGAGTAAAACACTAACTCGGATGTCGCGCGGGAGCAGGAAGAGGCGCGCGACGTAGCGCGCGAGGACGCCGACGAGCATCCCGACATGCGGTCCGGCGACGGCGATTTGCGCTGCGAAGCCCTACCGGCGAGCGCGGCAGCCACAGAGGGCGGCGGAGCCTGCCTTTGCAGGCCAGAGGGGCCTGCAACAGAGGGGGCCGAGGGGCCCGCGGGGGCCGGAGTTTTGCGCCCGGAGGGGGCGGACGGGCCTGAGGGGCCGGGGGGGCCTAACGGCCAATTTTGAATTCCGGCTGTTGAAGCCGGGAGGAGGGGGGGCCGGTGCTTTGACTCCGGCTCCACCCAGGAGGGCGATGATCGCCTCCTCCAATGTTTTGCCGGGAAAGTTGGCCGCCAGAAGACGGCCAATTTCCGGCCCTAAAGCCTGTTCCTGGGCCATGCCGGACCCGGGAGGGCTTTCCTACTCACTCACAAACACTATCACTAACATTCGCGCACTGAGCCGTGGGCTCCCTACCTTTCGGTAGAGAGGTGTGTAAAAAAGGGTGAAAGTGTGCCTTATGTATGTGTGTATGTACTCACGTTAGCAACGGCGACGATGAAACGTCGCGAAGGGAGCCCGCTATCCTCCTAACCAACAGTCGGGGACCCGCTTGAGCGAGGCCCGAAGAACACGGTCGCCTGAGACGACCGCCTAGTCGAACCGTAGACGCCAGAGACGCACACCTCCAGGCCGGGAACTATCAACGCGAAAAAAATAAAAAACGCGGAGCCGAATTTTTCTTTCTTATAAATGGACACGTCAGTCTCGTACGAGAACATCAGTGCGTATGTTTTGCCTGTCGTGGCTCTGTGCTAGCGGCTTAAGAAGTGCCCACTTAGCGCCCTCTAACGTCTCAGATGGAATTACTGACAATTCGGTTCTCAGTTTCTTATTTAACTAATTTACATGAAAGTTATTAATAAATTAGTCTTACAATATTTTCAAATTATTGAAGTGTTATAATTAAGGTAATCTTAAACTATTTGTAAGAACCTCTTGTAAAAAGGTATCACTAGATGGCGACACTATTATGTTAAATCACGCAAGCGTTTGGTGACCGGCAAAATATATGATCAATACAGATAATTGTTAAAGTTTGAGTTTAAAATATATACGTCAAATCAAGTTGTGTAAAGAGTGGTTTTTCTTTAATTATTGGTTCTCCCTAAAAAGTGAGTAAATTCTACATGGTGCCGAAACCAGGGAAGGAAGAATCTCGAGTGTTGTGATTAAACGAGTAAATTTGGACAGTAAAACTGTGAGTACTATAACTTGTGAGTGAAAACTGCAGGAATAATAAATCTGATAACAATTTCTTATAACTGACTTAAAAGTACCTCCAGTCTTGTAAAAATTCTCGAGATTTCTTCTAAAGACTTAGAAAATTGTTGCGTGTGTTGAATTTAGTGAATATTCTCCGGACTTAGCATCTTGCATTGACTTAGAATCGAACAGAGATTGTGTCTAGTAATTAATACGAATTTTATTAAGATGTCGTCAAAGATCAAGTCTTTACTTCTCAATCAAGATAAGCTATTGAAACTACTGTAAGCAATTATCAATTTTATTAGACTAGTGAATATTAAATGTGTAACGAATCCATTTTATTATACTTATGCATATTAAATGTATCTAAGAATTAATCGAATTAATAGATAAAATTTGGAATTAAATATAATATTTGTAAAACGAAGGTACCCTCTTGTACCGTCGATTTTCCTGTAGCGTTATGCTGTCATAGTTTCGGATTTGACTTTTAAAGAGAGCTATAAAAATGGCTGTAACGATGTGAGAGGGGCATTCGCTTATATGGCACGTAGTGATCAGGAGACATTATTAATAGCTGTAAGAAACGTTTAAAGTGTAAAAAGTGATTTAAAGCTGTGATTATGATAGAACAGTATATAATAATTATAAAGAAAAAGTGAAATAAAGGTGATTTAGTCAGAAGAATAGTATTATTTCTAACACTACTTACGAAGGCTTATTCTAACTATTGCAAGTCCCCAAAGACAAGAATAAATTCTTCATACATTGAGACGAGAACTGAGGCATTAGAGTCACTATGTCAGAACTTCAAAGATCACCACGGTAAAATAGGTGAGTATAGTCGACAAACATGAGCAAGCTGAGTTATCATATTTTACAGAAGATATGTATGAACAATTTGAAGAACTGTACATAGATTATAAATCTAGAATGAAAGAAGATTTAAAGGAGTGTTGTACGGCTACATCATTGTCAAGTCCTCAGGCGGCCGCTGGGTCAGTAGGGCCTAGCTGCGAAGTGAGACTGCCACAGATCAACTTACCTAGATTTTCGGGTGGTTATGAAGAGTGGCAGTCCTTCCACGACATGTTCCTGTCACTTATCCACAATAATAGTAATCTAAGTGCCGTTCAAAAGTTGCATTATCTCAAAAGCTGTTTACATGGTGAAGCTGAATATGTGTTGAAAAATCTATCTACTACAGATTCCAATTATGACGAGGCTTGGTTGCAACTTACCAGATGTTATAACAACAAGAGATTTAACACGAACGAAATACTAAAGCGGCTTTTTGCGCAGAAACCACTCCACTCAGAATCGGCGAGTGCCATTAAACATCTGTTAGACACGACATCTGCATGTTTGAAATCACTGGCGAATTTGAACATTGACACGAGTTCGTGGGATGTCCTTATCAATCATTTGGTTGTATCTAAATTAGACCAGGAATCACGTAAACAATGGGAGCTCCAACTTAGTCAAACAGATGCTGATGAGTTGCCAACCTGGGAACAACTTAAACGATTTTTGGAGACCAGGTTTAGGACAAAGGAGATGCTAGAAGGAGCCAGGTCGTCGATACGATCATCGTCAAAATCATTTCACTCGGCGGTTGAAGAGAAGATAAACAGTGTGACCTGCGGGATGTGTAATGGGCAACATGCTCTTTATCAATGAAAGCAATTTGGAAGGTATAGGCCTAAGGAAAGGATTGAGTTTGTTCAAACAAAGGCCTTATGCTTTAATTGCCTTGCACCGAATCATCCGGTAAGGAGATGTCACCAATCGACGAGTTGCAGACGTTGTGGACGACGTCATCACTCATTGTTGCATTTAGAGAGAGAAAAAGAAGAGTCACTAGGAACAGCTAAAGGAGATAGAGAAGATTCAGAACCACACACACAATCACAAGAGAAGACAACAATAATATCAAACTTTTCTAAGGACTTTTCCCCCTGCGACGTATTGTTAGCTACTGCAGTGGTTAAGGCAAAATCAGTTACTGGGTCTTCGTATGTAATTAGAGCCTTGATAGACCAAGGATCACAGGCTTCTTTCATTACAGAAGCCACTGTTCAATTACTGGGACTTAGGCGCAAGTCAATTAATGGTTTGGTGTCTGGAGTGGGAGATGGTCACACACGAGTTAAGTATGTCGTATCATTACTTATTGAATCACGCCATCACCTAGGTAAGTCAATCTCAGTAAATGCATATGTATTGAGCTCTCTTACATCGATGGTTCCTTCGAGGGTGATTCATTCACCTGATTGGCTCGAATTAGAAAAATTGCCCTTGGAGGATCCCGGATTCACATCACCGAGTAAAATCGACGTTTTACTCGGAGCGGAAGTATATGGAGAAATCCTAAGGAGTGGGATAATCAAGAATTCATCAAGAAATTTGATTGCTCAGAATACAGTTCTTGGCTGGATAATTTCAGGGAAGGTATCGCCAAATTCAACATCAGTTAGAAAAATTATAAGTATGCATACACAGGTAAGGGAAGATGATTTGCTAAAACAATTTTGGGAGTTGGAGAAAGAACCTGACGCATTTCAAAAGATATTAACCAAGGACGAGATGCGATGCGAAGAAATTTTTGATTCGACGACATCCAGAGGACAGGATGGTCGGTTTATTGTACGATTGCCTTTCAATTTTGACGATCCAGAATGCCAATACGGACAATCGATACAAATTGCTAAAAGAAGATTAAAATCGTTGGAAATGAGATTAGCAAAAAATCCGAAATTGCACGAGGACAAAGAACACAGATACAGATAGAGAACAAAGATACAACGAAAATGCGCGTGGTTTTCGACGCCTCTTGTAAGGCCGTGAACGATGTATCACTTAACGACAACCTACTTGTTGGGCCCAAGTTGCAACAAGATCTACAGCACCTACTTCTAAGATGGCGAGTTCATCAAATATGCATCATCGCTGATCTTATTAAGATGTATCGACAAGTCCGTGTGCATGAAAAGGATGTCAACTCCCAAAGAATATTGTGGAGACCCAATACGGAAAAAGCTATGGAACATTACCAGTTATTGACGTTGACTTTTGGTACGTCTTGTGCGCCGTATTTGGCTGTGAAGGCTTTACACAAACTGGCAGAAGAAGAAGAACTACAATATCCGATCGCAGCCAAAATTACGAAAAATGATTTTTATATGGATGACTTAATGACCGGCTGTGAAAGTGAGGGTGAAGCTATTGAAATATTTAACGAGTTGAACAAACTGATGAAATTAGGCGGATTTCAATTTCAAAAATGGAGCAGCAATTCTCAGGCAGTAGTTGAGTACATTGGGAAGGACAAACAGAAAGATACCGAGCCTAGGAGCATTAAAATAGACAAGACAGTTAAAATCTTAGGACTAACGTGGAACAGAAAGGAAGATACGTTTGAATACGAAATCAAGTTGCCTTCGTTAGAAAAACCAGTGACAAAGCGCAAGGTCATTTCGGATATTGCACGGCTGTTCGACCCCTTAGGATTAGTAGCACCAACAATCACAACAGCCAAGGTCTTCATACAGAAACTTTGGTTGTCTGGGATAGATTGGGACCAAGAATTATCGGAACCCCTACTAAATGAATGGCTCTCGTATCGCGAGGGACTGCATGCACTTTCTAGCTTTTCTATACCGAGGTGGACAGGAAACCATAAAAAAGACAAGCATATCGAACTGCAGGGTTTATGTGACGCATCTAATATCGCGTATGCAGCGGTCGTATACATGCGGGTGATAGACGATCACGATAAGGTTCATATCAGTCTAATTACGTCCAAGACCAAGGTTGCCCCTGTCAAACAGGTATCTGTACCACGTTTGGAATTGTGCGGTGCGGTACTGCTTGCCAAGCTTCTTTTAGATTTATCCCGAGTTTTAAATATCGCAAAAGAAAACCTGCACGCGTGGACTGACTCATCTGTTGTTCTTGCATGGTTGAGTAGCCACCCCAGTAAGTGGAAAACATTTGTGGCAAATCCTGTTTCGGAGATACTTAACGTCATGGACAATGGGCAGTGGTCGCATGTACGATCTAAAGATAATCCAGCCGATTGTGCTTCTAGAGGAATTAAGGCAGTAGATTTAGTGGAGCTAGAATTATGGAAGACAGGACCCAGTTGGTTGAAAGACAAAAACATTGTTTACAGCAAAGGAGATTGTGCAAAAACAAGGTTAGAAGAAAAGAAGAGTGAGGCAATATGTTTTATGGCAAGCGTTGAAAAGAAAAAGAAGAGTCAGAAGAATTTATTGAAAGATTTTCTTCGTTCACGAAGATGCTAAGAGTTGGTTCTTATTGCCGAAGAATGTTAGATCTTAAAATACCACGAATCAAGCGTCCCAAAAGACCAGACTTTATAACCGTTGGAAAGATGGACTACACGTTGCAAAAACTGGTTGTAATGGTTCAAGCCATGAATTTCAAGGACGATATAGACTACATCAAATCGCATGGATGCGTTTTAAAAAAGAGCTCACTACATACTTTATATCCTATACTGGATCCCAACGGCATCTTGAGAGTAGGCGGTCGTATTGATAGAGCTGAACTAGACTACGATCAAAAGCATCCTGTCATACTGCCAGAGAAGTGTCATTTCACTACACTAATCATATCGGATGCGCATCATAAGAGTCTCCATGGTGGACCACAAATTATGATGAATCACATTCGGCATAAATATTTTTTAATTAGAGCAAGAATTCAAGTGAAAAAATTCTATAGGAGCTGTGTAGTGTGCAGAAGATATTTATCTGCAAATAGAACTCAACTCATGGGTCAGCTTCCAGGAGTAAGATTAAAGCCGAGCAAACCGTTCAAGTCCACGGGTGTGGATTACGCAGGGCCGATAAATGTTAGGTTCTCACCCGGCAGAGGCTCCAAGGCGTATAAGGGGTACATATGTCTCTTCGTATGTATGGTCACCCGTGCTATACACCTCGAAGCAGTGTCAGATCTCACAGCAAAAGGTTTCATCGCAGCTTTCAGACGATTCACTTCTATGCGGGGTCATTGTCAAGATCTGTTCAGCGATAACGGAACAAATTTTGTTGGGTCCAACAAGGAGCTTTTAGAGATGTTTAAGAAGGCTAAATCAGAATGGCCTAGTGAAATAGTGCAACTTTTAACCCTCGAGTCGACTACTTGGCATTTTATCCCCTAACACTCTCCAAATTTTGGAGGATTGTGGGAAGCGGGAGTTCGTAGTTCGTAGTTCGTAGAGAATCATCTGAATAAAGTAATCGGTGACAGTACTCTGACATATGAAGAACTTACAACAGTATTAACACAAATTGAGGAGTGCTTAAATTCACGACCCATTTCGGTTTTAAGTGACGAACCGGGTGACCCCCCATTAACACCAGGCCATGTTTTGGTTCGGTGAGCCATTATTAAATGTAACAGATGAAAACTATGGTGATCAAATGATTAGTAGATTGAATAGGTGGAAGCTTTGCCAAAAAATGCTTTGTGATTTCTGGAAAAGATGGTCTAAGGAATATGTGATTAATTTAAATCAACGTTATAAATGGAATAATAAACTTAATGAGCCAAACATAAACGATGTTGTAGTAATTAGAGAAGATAATGTCCCACCAGCTAAATGGGTTATAGGTAAAATTGTTGAGAAACATCCAGGTCCTGATCACCTTACTAGAGTAGTAAGTATAAAATGCAAAAATGGTGTACTAAAACGGCCAGTTAGCAAGATTAGTGTGCTCACCAAGTAATCAATAAATTAACCCACTAGATCTTGTCATGGTGGGCGGTCTATAATTTTGTAGTCAATGTAAAGGATTGTTTGTTCTATGTAAAGCACGAAGATGTTAATATTTTGATTACAGTTTATTTTACTGGCATCAATGATTTTATTTTAGTTTTATTTTTGCGTATTTAATTTGTATTTTCTGTGCTGAGTATTTGATGCAAGTTATTAATTTGAGTATTATATAAAAATGGCTAGTGTTGCACAATTTATATGAAGGACACCGTCCTTGGTGGGCGGATATGTAAGAACCTCTTGTAAAAAGGTATCACTAGATGGCGACACTATTATGTTAAATCACGCAAGCGTTTGGTGTCCGGCAAAATATATGATCAATACAGATAATTGTTAAAGTTTGAGTTTAAAATATATACGTCAAATCAAGTTGTGTAAAGAGTGGTTTTTCTTTAATTATTGGTTCTCCCTAAAAAGTGAGTAAATTCTACACTATTATTATTTACAAGTTACAACAATTCTTATTTTAGTCAATACAAGTCCACTTAAACAATAAATAGTTATCCAAGTGTTATTATTAATTAATTGTTGCTTTCATAAATCTTATTAACTATGAAATAATTATTACAATACACGGTAATTACAATATTATTTAATTTTAAACATGGTGAACAGGCTTGCGCCGCCGATATATAAATAAACATACAATATACAAATATTTAAATAAATATATACATGTTTATATATTTATATATACACACAAATAAACATACACACATTTTCATATATACTACTATATACGTAACATATACATAAAACTGCAATGATCAAGGAAGACGTATACAAATTAAATATTAATACATGTCTTCAGATAATATGCCCGCACCAACCTCTTAAAAGTATTTTTGTTGGATACTTTTCTAATATCTTCGGGCAGGGTGTTTCAGAGCAGTGCAGCCTGAACAGTAAATGAGTTACCGACGAAACCGATGGAATGTTGAGGTATATTAATCTTATGATTAGATGAGGAACGAAAAACCCTTTCATGAGTTGAAGAAATATATCACATAGCAGAAACTTTTAATAGAGCGATGTTTGGCGTATGAACAATTTCTTGAGTTTCTCATGTGGCGACATATATGTCGTTACGCGCACATCTATTGCCATATATTCAGCCTAGAGCGTGGCTGAGAATTCGGTATGCGGCGAAATCACTATTCGTGGCACACAGACTTTAAAGTGAAAATTGCGCTTTAATGTTGACTTTATCGACGGTGAGGCTTACGGTTAGCTGTGGGCTATATAGGGGCTGATTAATATAATTACGTGTATTATTTACATAACAAAAATACATAATATAAATTATGTATTCTTAGAGAGGCTCCGAAGTCAGGCAACGCAATTAAAAACAAATTGTGGTAGCTTCGCGACCTAAATGTGAAATTAATGTTTCCTTGCCACGAACATCGGAAGCTTTATCTAGTCCTGAAGGTCGTGTTATATAAAATTACAAACTAATTATTGAAGAAGAATCAAACATTTAATAATAGTAAGAAATCAAATTTATATTTAATGACGTCGATGTTTATAAAATTATACTTTTGAAGACCGCATTACTTGACTTCTACGCCACGGATCCGAGGTTCAAATCCCAGCCGGGGAGCCAACATTTGTTTAAACACAAATTATAGGTTTTCGGGTCTGGTTGTGCTGTGCCTGTGAATTATGTCTATAAAACGCACTCACGATACAAGAGAAATCTAGTGTGGGGCACCGTTTGTTTTTTTTAACTTTTTTGTACGAACCACGACTTTAATCACACACACTTTAGAAATAATATTAAAATTAAAAAAAAAATGTATCCAAAAAGTAAAAAACACAGAAGGTAATGTAATCAAGATGTTGTGCCAGAGATACGAGTGTAGCAGTGTAACTTTTCCTTTTTCTCTACTAGAAGCATAAATATATTTATTTATCTTATAAAAAAAATTGAGTTTGAGTGGGTTTAAGTTCTAATTAAATGGATTTATTTAAAATAAGTGCATTGCTAAAAGTTGTATATAGCCTTTATTTTGTTTACTATCAGTCTTACTGACGCATTAGTTTTATTTAAATAATATTAATTTTTAATTTATTATCACTACAATGAAACGTTTATCATCATTAATATTTATGTTCGATTGCTGTTCAACAACATTTGGGATCAGTGCCAAGTCTTACCAAGCTTGCACACTCGCAACGCAATATTTGGAAAGCATTAGCATTAGTTGATCATTGTATCATTAGTAGCTTAGTTCGGTGTAATAGGCTGAAATACTATGATCAGTGATATATTTTTTTGGTAAATATTTTACAAAATGATAGCAAAAACAAGTTAATCAAATGACAAAGCATAAATAACATGCGAGCGCGGAACAAAATATTAGTTTTGCTTTTGTTTGATTGACAAGAGTTTAACGTTTTCCTTTAACAATTTTTAGATGCTGTTCATCCGCTGATAAATAACAACGAATTATCATAATTTATTAACTCAGAACAGTGGTTAGCTCTTTTAAACTCTGGAAAAAATATTATTGTCCAATAAATTAGTATTAATTACGAAATATGAGAAAAATATCTATTTGAAATTTGATTTCTTAAATAGACTCATCTAGCCGCTGAATAAGGAACTGGTTAACTATTTTAAAGTTATTTAACGGTTTGTTGGGTATTCAGAAACGTAGTGACAGTTATCCGCCATCCTATACATAACTTTATTAAATCAATTATTAACGAGAACATAACTGGGAACATCAAAACCGAATGCAATAATCAAAGTTATAAAAACATTTCATTGATATTAGTGATTCTTATTGAATATATTTACGATATGATGGCATTTTCCCTATTGTGCTGAGGATGTATGCAGAGTATCCAGAGTTGACACCTGTTCTAACGCGTTTTTTCCGGAACTCCTACTCTCTAGGGGTCATCCCGAACTTATGGAAGACAGGTTTGGTGCACCCGATCCCTAGGAAAGGCGACCACTCAGATCCGTCAAACTACAGACCGATTGCCATCACCTCCTTATCCTCCAAAATAATGGAGTCTATTATGTACTGCCAATTCTTGAGGTACTTAGAGGAGCACCAGCTGATTAGTGACCGCCAGTACAGCTTCCGTCGAGGTCACTTAGCTGGTGATCTTTTAGTCTACCTCACTCATCGAAGGGCGGAGGCAGTCGAGAGCAAGGGGTAAGCCCAGGCAGTTAGCTTGAACATAGCTAAGACCTTAGACCGGGTCTGGCACAAAGCGCTTCTATCGAAGCTTATTTCCTATGGGCTTCCCAATTTTGCAATAGGGTCGCCAGTTTTCTCACAGACCGGAGCATCGAGGTCGTAGTTGTCGTATCCTCGGAATCCAAGTTTATGAATGCTGGTGTTCATATCAATGATATGTTACATTGGTAACATTCATTGCTATTCGGACGTGAGCACTGGTGATGCTTTTTACACCGGCCGCGGTAATCTTTCTTGGTTACCCGTCGATGAGTACCAAAACAAAGTTGTGTCTTAAGTCGAGATTTTGTTAGGCAAAATTTCGGATTGCAGCCGACTGAATTTAGTCCAGTTCAACCCTAATAAGACATAGGTTTGCGCCTTAACTGCTAAAAAGAAACTCTTCGGCGTATCACCTCATTTTGTGAGCTCTCTCCTCGTTGCCTCAGCTAGTATTGGTATCCATAGCATCGAAATATCGAGTGATGTTCAGTTTCCAGGTCACCGGGATCGTCGTTCAGCTCGGCGTGCTTAAAAAACTGGGAAAACTGGTGACCCAATCGGAAAATTTCTCGGAAAGCCAATAGGAAGGAAGCTTTTAGAGCAGCCCTGTGTGCCAGACCCGATCTAAGATCTTCGCTATGTCCAAACTAACAGCCAGATAAATTTTTATTCGATTTGATGAAATGTAATGCATATTAATGTGGCATTAAGAACTGATTTTCCTCTATAGCACATTTAGAATACCTTATCAAGACTAACAGACCCGCTTGATATTCAGATGGTCTGTATATATATATATATACAGGCAGAATACAAATCATATGTTAAAGTGAATGCTTTCAGAATTGAAGATGCCAATGCCAAAGCTGCTTTTACAATATTGTGTCTTATTTCACAATAATTATAAAAATAATTTTTTACTAAATTATATCAAAAAACATGCAGACCGCATAAGGTGGATCAAATTGACTCTGAAGGTAAGGTAAGGGCTTTATTTGATGTTTTTTTAAGTGATATAATTCGTAATCATGACATCTGCAGCAGAACTCGGATAACCGATATAGTTCTTATGATCGACAAGCCGTGATAAGGACCTGGATGTATAGCCCGTAGAACCGATAACTATTGGAGAAAAAACTTATATAGAAGAGGTTATTGGAATGAGCGTATTATACGAAACAATCATTACATAGAGGACAAAGATGTGGAAATAACTCTAACTGTACTTCGAACCCCCGCATTATTGTAATTAAATACTGTATTTTTTACATTCCATTATGTAATATGAATTTGTTGTGCCGGATGACCCCCTACTAGATGGAGTACGACTTGTAAAATTTTACGGAAGTCGATGGATGCACGTGGCTGAACTCTACTCTCTAATTTGACAAAATTGTAAGCTGTCGATTTCCCGAATAAAAAAAAAATATGGCGGTGATATCCTGTAGTAGTGAAAGCACTGTCGCTCAGTACGGCCCGAGCCGTTTGCTGGTTTTCATTATTTATGCCATAAAACCCTGCCACTATAAATAAAAAATTAAATTAAATTATAATTTAAAAAAAAATAGTGCCCTACATTAGCATTTCTCCTGTATCGTGGGTTGTGGTGCGTTTTACAGGTATACGACCAGATTCGAAAACCAACAATTTGTGTTTTGCAGAAATTTTGACCCCGGTTGGGATTCGAACCCAAGACCCAGGGCATAGAAGTCAGGTACGCTAACCATTAGGCCACGTAGTCGGTAAAATCATTTAGCTGAAATTTACTCACTCTTATTGCTCTCTTCTTCTTTTATATTAATTATTGCTGACTTACTCATAAACGCGCATTGAAAAATAAATTCAATCTGTTAATAATAGAAATACAACGCGCGCGCATTTGATTTAAAAAAGCGTGCGATTTTTCGAGAGTAGGAGTATTGGAAAAGACGCACCAAAACCGGTGTCAGTTCCAGAGCACACATCCTCAGCATAATAGGGGGAGGGGGATGCCATCAAGCCCATTCGCCTTGTTGATGTTTACAAAGAATAGTGCTTTGCGCACTGAGCTCTGCAAGAACCTGATGTCGGGCATAGATCACTCACACCGCGGTATGGTTGGCGGCAAGTTCCCCCTATCATCGATTCGATTAGAAGGCTAAAAGAGAGACTAAAAGATCGGCCTTCTTTTTTGCGGCGTGGGCCAACGAGTCGTCCTCCTGTATAGAGAATAAAGAAATGGCTGAGAGAAATTTCCTAAGACAGCCTTGGCAAGTTACCAGAATGAACGGGTTCCCGAAGGAAGACGGCCTAGTTTCTTACCCATTCTGCCAATGTGCTCTGACGTAGACCTGGCAATAACACTTTTGAAGGACCTAGGGCAGAGTTGTATTTCTTCTTGAAATCACTGAATTTTACATCCCGGGACGCTGATGCATTGGCCCGGGACCGGTAGCACCTGCAATTTGCAGGTGCTACCGAACGAAGGCAGGGATCTACTTTCGATAAGCACCACAGAGGATAGAATGAAAAGTTCCATATCCTGCAGTACCACGTCGGCGACACAAACCTGCCTACATAGGTAGGATGCAAAGAAAATGCGCATCCCACCCCAAAAATGTTTCCTTCTGATTTCTCCTTCACGCCGGTATTCTGTGGTACTTCCCCGGGCAAGCCGGCCCACTCATGCAACAACAAAAGCTGTTTCGTGGCTCTACCACTATTACAGTGAGGTTGTTCTCCGAGAAGGCCCTTTTTTTAAACCGGTGTAGATTCCGACATTTATTAGAACTTCAAACAAGCCTAAATTGAATACATTTTGACTTTGAAACCAAATTAATATGTAATTTTGTGGCAAAAATGTACATATTAATTAATTTACACAATATTGTTTATCTGTAATTTCTGTCTCCAATGATAACATTAAGAAGTGAATAAAAACTCGTTGCTTCAAGACGAAATTGTTCAGTGAACTTTACAAGCGCAATATAGTACACATAGTTCAGTAATTAATTATTCATGTATTTCATTAAGAACAGCCTCCTTACTTCGTATGAAGTTTTAATTATTCAAACATTCTTTTGGCGCTAATGGGACTACCGTGGCGTCATTAGCGATGGCTCATCTTTCCTAGCTACTTTAGACATGCTTAGAATAACAAGTAATCAATGAGAATTTCATAATAATAATGTGAACAACCAATAAATCCCGTTGCTGAGCACAGGCCACCATCATTTATGAGAGGGTTTTGGACCTGACTTCACATCCTCGAAGTATTTTTTTTCCTCAGACATGCATGTTTTCTCACGACGTTTTCTTTCATCGCTGAGCGCGTCATAAATCAGCACTTAAATTGTAGAACAGTTTTAGAGGAGCGGGCACCGGGGATCGAAGTTAGTTCTAACGGTCAGAGTATCTACTACAACTATGCTGCAACTGACGTTGTATTATTTGTCCCAACCTCTGATCTTATCGCATGGTGATCTATGACTGGTGGTAGGATTTCTATGCAGAAATCTCTTTTTGTAGGTACCACCGCAGAACAAGTGAACAAGTTTTGCCGTGAAGCAGTGGTGTGAATATATTACTGTATTTCGGTCCGAAAGGCACTGAGAGCTGATGTACTCGTAATTACTGGAAAAAATAAGAACTTGGGGGACGAGTGCAGTGTGGTGATACACAAAAATATTCTGGGTGATAGCATTTGTCATGGGCAGACATTGCACTCACTAACTAACTCTCCTAAATAAGTATCCAAATGCACGTGCTCGTGGGTTGTTTAGGACAAATGAGTGTCTTTGTGTTTGCGCGTTACTTTAGTCAGTTTAGCGTTATTAGTTGGATGTTGTTGTCGTGGTCGAATCGGCCAGGAGGACATTATGAATAAGCTCATTTTATAGGACACCATTGACAAACGATCACAACTGTCGTCATATAAAAATCCATGTCATTAAACTCATATGATATAACATCTCACAATCTGAATTTTCTCAAGTTTGTTATTAGCATAACAGAATCGTAATGCGAAATCAAAATAATGAAACACGCACTTGCTTATTAGTTGAATCCAATTTACTCGATGTTTCTTCTCCAACTATTCAACAGCCTGTGAAAGTCCTGTGTCGGTTCTAGGCCTCTTCCAAGTTGGGAGGATTATTTACCTTAATCGCCACGCTTGGCAGGCGGAGTCAGACAGTTCGCATCTTAGGTTCTGCCTGTCACCGTTCAGGATAATTTAAGTTCAGCATAAAATAATTTATACGTATATTTACGTATATTTAAAAAAAACCTATAAATACCATCAAATTCCATCGTCACCACCTTGATGGTTGGCAATCCACCACATTGCGTTTTTCGCGGAATTTTCTGCCACGCACTTGCACTTTATGGAATGTTCTGCCGTCAGCGGTTTTTCCGGACCGATACGACTTAGGGACCTTCAAGAAAAGAGCCTATTCCTTTCTCAAAGGCCGGCAACGCATCTGCTATTCCTCTTGTATTGTAGGTGTTTATGGGCGGCGGTGATCACTTACCATCACGTGAGCCACCTGCTCGTTTGCCTCCTATTCTATATAAAAAAAAAATATATGGAGTAATATATAAAAATAATTCGCGCCTCGCGTGATTCAATAAAATTCACTCACACAAACACACATTATAACACAAGATCATTATTTTGAACCAATAAAAAAGACAGTTTTTTTCGTAATTAATGAGTTGGAAACTGTGACATCTATTGATTTCTAAATGAACTACTTAGTTACTTCTAGTTCAACTAGTTACTTTTTTAGTGCTGAAGTGTAGTTTAAAAAACGAATCTATATTAAAAATATATTATAATTTATATTTCTTCCTAATTGTGGCTATAATTATTTATGAATTTAACTATAATTTGATACAATTTCGACACGACACGCGAATCGGTCTTATCCCCAAGGCGTGTCAACAGACGTTTCACGTCAGAAGAGCTAAAGCTGGAGAGCTACATATACAGAGGACAGAAAGGCATAATCTGTCCACTGTTAAAAGTCTAAGTAAAAATGTATTATATTTATGATATTTGGTGACCAAAATAGGTTTTTAATAGGGACCTGATTTTGTGGTTAAGATTGCGCACCCGGAAAGCTGTAGTGCTAAGTTTTTAAACAGTTAGGTGGCCTCCTTCTTACGAACCCATACCATCGCAGCCTACACTCCTATATCTTATCAGAGTTGTCGCATACACCGAGGCTTCTACGTACGTACTCGTATCGGATTTTATCGAACCTGGTGTCTCCGCTCATTGTTATCATAACAAATTAATCAATCTTTCATTGTGTAGGGATTCCAGTCATAGCAGCGGTTTCTATTATCAGACGCGTGCGTGCTTTGAAGGAAAAACTAAATCTGTATATTATATACTAATCCCGCTTTACGAGTTGCTTAATGGCATTATTATGAGGCGAATTACCTTATTATAGCAAAGTTTTGTTGAAAATATTAGAAGACAAATAAGTATAATTTAACGATCAATAATTAGTATGTGGTGGCGGCCTAAGAGAATCTACCACCCCATCTCATCCCGTGGGAGTCGTAAAAGTCGACAGAGGAAAAATGAAATCAGGAGATGGGCAGCAGAGTCTTCCTGGAACATCTGAATAAATAAACTGCGGTTGCCAACCCGCCTGTCAAGCGTGGTAACTATGACAAAATGAGAGCTACACACTTTTGTGGCTATCTATGGGGGAGGTCTATGTTCAGTGTCTATGAAGCAGTGGACTTGTGATAGGCTGAAACGATGAACGATGATTAAAAAAGAAGCATGAAGCGAGGGCAGTTTGTTTATTATTAATAAACGACGATTAATTGTAAAGGTAATTTCGAAGTTTGTCTGTAGTTACGAGAAATGCACAAAAATGTGTTACCTACTACTAGTTCAGATAGTACAGGCATATAAATTAATGTGTTTAGCAAACAAAAATTATTAATACTTACAAGGCTCTAGCACACAAGTTAAAGAAGAAGAACGCGAAGATAAAAGTCACAAGTCAAGTAAATTGCGCCGTCGATAGATCGAGACTGTAGGTTCGATGCGCCGGCGATCGCATAAACTATTTCAAAAACGCAGGTAGACGGATATATGTATTATGTTAAATGTATGATCATATTTAGAATAAATATGTAATAGTCATTTTATAATACATAAAAGCACACACGCTTAAATAATATAGACTTAAGTAACTTTGTTTAATTTATTCATTATTATCATCATCATCATCTTCATTGCAGCCCATCGCATGTCTACTGTTTGAAAGCTCGCTACTGAGCGACCTGTACCCTTATCCTGTATACCCAGTTACCCCTTGTTGACACACATTCTGACAGATTCACGGCATCTAGCTAAAAGTATCACAGAGAGCTGTGAGATCTTTTTGTGAGAAGGAGTGAAATGTAATGAAATGTTATTCCCTGGTGTTTGAATTTCGGATTTCGTTTGTTAAAATTATTATTTTTATAATTTACTACCGTTTCTTAACGACGTTCGTCTGTGTGTGGCAGAAACAGGTGAAACTACTTATTTCAGTCTTGTACTTGTTTCCGTGTTCTTTTATTATTGAAAAACTATTACACTACTGGAATTAGTATTAAGAAACAGCCTGGCATCGATCACCTCGTTCCCAGGTGTTATTATTATTCATGTATTCTTTTATTTTATAATAATTCGTATTAAAAGTATTGTATAAAGTGAATAGACAACAAGGATATTCGCAGCTGAACCAGGGTAGACTAGAGAGCCATAGAAATCAGTAAACTGAAGGAGCAATGGGCTGGTTACGTAGCAAACATACATGTACATTCCGTTATGTTGTATTTGCCGTTACGTTCGTTAGGTATCCATATATATTAGTATGTCATCATGTATGGTTATCGTAATGACATGGAATATAAATTGAAATGTGTAATCTATGCAGGAATCCGTCTAGGTAGGTACCACCCCAGGGCCAGTTATTCTGCCGTGAAGCAGTAGTGTGCAAATATTACTGTGTTTCGGTCAGGGCACTGAGAGCTAGCGTAATCACTGGGCATATGAGACTTCAGAACTAATGTCTCATGGTGACGGGCGCAGTGTGGTGCTACACAGAAATATTCGGAGTAACACAGCATCTGTTATGGGCAGACGTTGTACTTATACAACGTCTGCCCATCATGTCACCAGTCATGCAAAATGGTAACCTGATGGTAAGCCATCAGGTTAACGTTTTGCCGTCACTTTATCCAATAAAAAAAACATTAAGTATCGACATATAGGTACTCATTTATGTAGAAGAAATTTAAAAATAAATAGGAAAAAATATTTAAGAGACCATTAAAATAACGATGAACATTGGAACAATCTTTGAAAGGGTAGGAATTTGCTGTGCTTTAGAACATCAAACGCGACGAATGAATGGAAACCGAGTTCTCTGTTCAAACGTGATACATTTGAATCTGTGATTCAAGTTTACTTGTTAGTGTGTCAAACGACTTATCCAGCGACCCAATTTACATTCCAGGACTGAAATATTGAAACGTTGATAGATAGTTCACTCTAGTTACCTTTGTAACATTATAGGTATGAAATTATATGCTTTTTAATTACTTTAATCATATCGTAATTTTGATTATAGTCAAATACTGATTGATTATGCCTGGCCGATTTTCGACCACGGCTACTGACAGAAGTTATAAACTGCGCAGGAAATATTATAGTGCCACAGGTTTACGCACAAAAACAGGGCATTTACTCATCCCAGTCTACCCGCTCGATGATTACATCTACAATCTTGAGCTAATGCTCACGCGATAAGATTGCAGGTAAGCTATTCAGTATTTAGTGTAATAGACACGGGGATCACAACACAACCAGACCCGAAAACCAACAATATGTGTTTTTGCACAAATCTTCGTTTCGGTTGAGTTTCGAACCTAGGCCACGTAGTCGGTAAAATCATTTAGCTGAAATTTACTCACTCTTATTGCTCTCTTCTTCTTTTATATTAATTATTGCTGACTTACTCATAAACGCGCATTGAAAAATAAATTCAA
The DNA here is from genome assembly GCA_019845155.1 of Luehdorfia chinensis. Classification (NCBI taxonomy): domain Eukaryota; kingdom Metazoa; phylum Arthropoda; class Insecta; order Lepidoptera; family Papilionidae; genus Luehdorfia; species Luehdorfia chinensis. Next base: position 437,317 of record JAHVAK010000028.1, read on the forward strand.
TCTGTTAATAATAGAAATACAACGCGCGCGCATTTGATTTAAAAAAGCGTGCGATTTTTCGAGAGTAGGAGTATTGGAAAAGACGCACCAAAACCGGTGTCAGTTCCAGAGCACACATCCTCAGCATAATAGGGGGAGGGGGATGCCATCAAGCCCATTCGCCTTGTTGATGTTTACAAAGAATAGTGCTTTGCGCACTGAGCTCTGCAAGAACCTGATGTCGGGCATAGATCACTCACACCGCGGTATGGTTGGCGGCAAGTTCCCCCTATCATCGATTCGATTAGAAGGCTAAAAGAGAGACTAAAAGATCGGCCTTCTTTTTTGCGGCGTGGGCCAACGAGTCGTCCTCCTGTATAGAGAATAAAGAAATGGCTGAGAGAAATTTCCTAAGACAGCCTTGGCAAGTTACCAGAATGAACGGGTTCCCGAAGGAAGACGGCCTAGTTTCTTACCCATTCTGCCAATGTGCTCTGACGTAGACCTGGCAATAACACTTTTGAAGGACCTAGGGCAGAGTTGTATTTCTTCTTGAAATCACTGAATTTTACATCCCGGGACGCTGATGCATTGGCCCGGGACCGGTAGCACCTGCAATTTGCAGGTGCTACCGAACGAAGGCAGGGATCTACTTTCGATAAGCACCACAGAGGATAGAATGAAAAGTTCCATATCCTGCAGTACCACGTCGGCGACACAAACCTGCCTACATAGGTAGGATGCAAAGAAAATGCGCATCCCACCCCAAAAATGTTTCCTTCTGATTTCTCCTTCACGCCGGTATTCTGTGGTACTTCCCCGGGCAAGCCGGCCCACTCATGCAACAACAAAAGCTGTTTCGTGGCTCTACCACTATTACAGTGAGGTTGTTCTCCGAGAAGGCCCTTTTTTTAAACCGGTGTAGATTCCGACATTTATTAGAACTTCAAACAAGCCTAAATTGAATACATTTTGACTTTGAAACCAAATTAATATGTAATTTTGTGGCAAAAATGTACATATTAATTAATTTACACAATATTGTTTATCTGTAATTTCTGTCTCCAATGATAACATTAAGAAGTGAATAAAAACTCGTTGCTTCAAGACGAAATTGTTCAGTGAACTTTACAAGCGCAATATAGTACACATAGTTCAGTAATTAATTATTCATGTATTTCATTAAGAACAGCCTCCTTACTTCGTATGAAGTTTTAATTATTCAAACATTCTTTTGGCGCTAATGGGACTACCGTGGCGTCATTAGCGATGGCTCATCTTTCCTAGCTACTTTAGACATGCTTAGAATAACAAGTAATCAATGAGAATTTCATAATAATAATGTGAACAACCAATAAATCCCGTTGCTGAGCACAGGCCACCATCATTTATGAGAGGGTTTTGGACCTGACTTCACATCCTCGAAGTATTTTTTTTCCTCAGACATGCATGTTTTCTCACGACGTTTTCTTTCATCGCTGAGCGCGTCATAAATCAGCACTTAAATTGTAGAACAGTTTTAGAGGAGCGGGCACCGGGGATCGAAGTTAGTTCTAACGGTCAGAGTATCTACTACAACTATGCTGCAACTGACGTTGTATTATTTGTCCCAACCTCTGATCTTATCGCATGGTGATCTATGACTGGTGGTAGGATTTCTATGCAGAAATCTCTTTTTGTAGGTACCACCGCAGAACAAGTGAACAAGTTTTGCCGTGAAGCAGTGGTGTGAATATATTACTGTATTTCGGTCCGAAAGGCACTGAGAGCTGATGTACTCGTAATTACTGGAAAAAATAAGAACTTGGGGGACGAGTGCAGTGTGGTGATACACAAAAATATTCTGGGTGATAGCATTTGTCATGGGCAGACATTGCACTCACTAACTAACTCTCCTAAATAAGTATCCAAATGCACGTGCTCGTGGGTTGTTTAGGACAAATGAGTGTCTTTGTGTTTGCGCGTTACTTTAGTCAGTTTAGCGTTATTAGTTGGATGTTGTTGTCGTGGTCGAATCGGCCAGGAGGACATTATGAATAAGCTCATTTTATAGGACACCATTGACAAACGATCACAACTGTCGTCATATAAAAATCCATGTCATTAAACTCATATGATATAACATCTCACAATCTGAATTTTCTCAAGTTTGTTATTAGCATAACAGAATCGTAATGCGAAATCAAAATAATGAAACACGCACTTGCTTATTAGTTGAATCCAATTTACTCGATGTTTCTTCTCCAACTATTCAACAGCCTGTGAAAGTCCTGTGTCGGTTCTAGGCCTCTTCCAAGTTGGGAGGATTATTTACCTTAATCGCCACGCTTGGCAGGCGGAGTCAGACAGTTCGCATCTTAGGTTCTGCCTGTCACCGTTCAGGATAATTTAAGTTCAGCATAAAATAATTTATACGTATATTTACGTATATTTAAAAAAAACCTATAAATACCATCAAATTCCATCGTCACCACCTTGATGGTTGGCAATCCACCACATTGCGTTTTTCGCGGAATTTTCTGCCACGCACTTGCACTTTATGGAATGTTCTGCCGTCAGCGGTTTTTCCGGACCGATACGACTTAGGGACCTTCAAGAAAAGAGCCTATTCCTTTCTCAAAGGCCGGCAACGCATCTGCTATTCCTCTTGTATTGTAGGTGTTTATGGGCGGCGGTGATCACTTACCATCACGTGAGCCACCTGCTCGTTTGCCTCCTATTCTATATAAAAAAAAAATATATGGAGTAATATATAAAAATAATTCGCGCCTCGCGTGATTCAATAAAATTCACTCACACAAACACACATTATAACACAAGATCATTATTTTGAACCAATAAAAAAGACAGTTTTTTTCGTAATTAATGAGTTGGAAACTGTGACATCTATTGATTTCTAAATGAACTACTTAGTTACTTCTAGTTCAACTAGTTACTTTTTTAGTGCTGAAGTGTAGTTTAAAAAACGAATCTATATTAAAAATATATTATAATTTATATTTCTTCCTAATTGTGGCTATAATTATTTATGAATTTAACTATAATTTGATACAATTTCGACACGACACGCGAATCGGTCTTATCCCCAAGGCGTGTCAACAGACGTTTCACGTCAGAAGAGCTAAAGCTGGAGAGCTACATATACAGAGGACAGAAAGGCATAATCTGTCCACTGTTAAAAGTCTAAGTAAAAATGTATTATATTTATGATATTTGGTGACCAAAATAGGTTTTTAATAGGGACCTGATTTTGTGGTTAAGATTGCGCACCCGGAAAGCTGTAGTGCTAAGTTTTTAAACAGTTAGGTGGCCTCCTTCTTACGAACCCATACCATCGCAGCCTACACTCCTATATCTTATCAGAGTTGTCGCATACACCGAGGCTTCTACGTACGTACTCGTATCGGATTTTATCGAACCTGGTGTCTCCGCTCATTGTTATCATAACAAATTAATCAATCTTTCATTGTGTAGGGATTCCAGTCATAGCAGCGGTTTCTATTATCAGACGCGTGCGTGCTTTGAAGGAAAAACTAAATCTGTATATTATATACTAATCCCGCTTTACGAGTTGCTTAATGGCATTATTATGAGGCGAATTACCTTATTATAGCAAAGTTTTGTTGAAAATATTAGAAGACAAATAAGTATAATTTAACGATCAATAATTAGTATGTGGTGGCGGCCTAAGAGAATCTACCACCCCATCTCATCCCGTGGGAGTCGTAAAAGTCGACAGAGGAAAAATGAAATCAGGAGATGGGCAGCAGAGTCTTCCTGGAACATCTGAATAAATAAACTGCGGTTGCCAACCCGCCTGTCAAGCGTGGTAACTATGACAAAATGAGAGCTACACACTTTTGTGGCTATCTATGGGGGAGGTCTATGTTCAGTGTCTATGAAGCAGTGGACTTGTGATAGGCTGAAACGATGAACGATGATTAAAAAAGAAGCATGAAGCGAGGGCAGTTTGTTTATTATTAATAAACGACGATTAATTGTAAAGGTAATTTCGAAGTTTGTCTGTAGTTACGAGAAATGCACAAAAATGTGTTACCTACTACTAGTTCAGATAGTACAGGCATATAAATTAATGTGTTTAGCAAACAAAAATTATTAATACTTACAAGGCTCTAGCACACAAGTTAAAGAAGAAGAACGCGAAGATAAAAGTCACAAGTCAAGTAAATTGCGCCGTCGATAGATCGAGACTGTAGGTTCGATGCGCCGGCGATCGCATAAACTATTTCAAAAACGCAGGTAGACGGATATATGTATTATGTTAAATGTATGATCATATTTAGAATAAATATGTAATAGTCATTTTATAATACATAAAAGCACACACGCTTAAATAATATAGACTTAAGTAACTTTGTTTAATTTATTCATTATTATCATCATCATCATCTTCATTGCAGCCCATCGCATGTCTACTGTTTGAAAGCTCGCTACTGAGCGACCTGTACCCTTATCCTGTATACCCAGTTACCCCTTGTTGACACACATTCTGACAGATTCACGGCATCTAGCTAAAAGTATCACAGAGAGCTGTGAGATCTTTTTGTGAGAAGGAGTGAAATGTAATGAAATGTTATTCCCTGGTGTTTGAATTTCGGATTTCGTTTGTTAAAATTATTATTTTTATAATTTACTACCGTTTCTTAACGACGTTCGTCTGTGTGTGGCAGAAACAGGTGAAACTACTTATTTCAGTCTTGTACTTGTTTCCGTGTTCTTTTATTATTGAAAAACTATTACACTACTGGAATTAGTATTAAGAAACAGCCTGGCATCGATCACCTCGTTCCCAGGTGTTATTATTATTCATGTATTCTTTTATTTTATAATAATTCGTATTAAAAGTATTGTATAAAGTGAATAGACAACAAGGATATTCGCAGCTGAACCAGGGTAGACTAGAGAGCCATAGAAATCAGTAAACTGAAGGAGCAATGGGCTGGTTACGTAGCAAACATACATGTACATTCCGTTATGTTGTATTTGCCGTTACGTTCGTTAGGTATCCATATATATTAGTATGTCATCATGTATGGTTATCGTAATGACATGGAATATAAATTGAAATGTGTAATCTATGCAGGAATCCGTCTAGGTAGGTACCACCCCAGGGCCAGTTATTCTGCCGTGAAGCAGTAGTGTGCAAATATTACTGTGTTTCGGTCAGGGCACTGAGAGCTAGCGTAATCACTGGGCATATGAGACTTCAGAACTAATGTCTCATGGTGACGGGCGCAGTGTGGTGCTACACAGAAATATTCGGAGTAACACAGCATCTGTTATGGGCAGACGTTGTACTTATACAACGTCTGCCCATCATGTCACCAGTCATGCAAAATGGTAACCTGATGGTAAGCCATCAGGTTAACGTTTTGCCGTCACTTTATCCAATAAAAAAAACATTAAGTATCGACATATAGGTACTCATTTATGTAGAAGAAATTTAAAAATAAATAGGAAAAAATATTTAAGAGACCATTAAAATAACGATGAACATTGGAACAATCTTTGAAAGGGTAGGAATTTGCTGTGCTTTAGAACATCAAACGCGACGAATGAATGGAAACCGAGTTCTCTGTTCAAACGTGATACATTTGAATCTGTGATTCAAGATTACTTGTTAGTGTGTCAAACGACTTATCCAGCGACCCAATTTACATTCCAGGACTGAAATATTGAAACGTTGATAGATAGTTCACTCTAGTTACCTTTGTAACATTATAGGTATGAAATTATATGCTTTTTAATTACTTTAATCATATCGTAATTTTGATTATAGTCAAATACTGATTGATTATGCCTGGCCGATTTTCGACCACGGCTACTGACAGAAGTTATAAACTGCGCAGGAAATATTATAGTGCCACAGGTTTACGCACAAAAACAGGGCATTTACTCATCCCAGTCTACCCGCTCGATGATTACATCTACAATCTTGAGCTAATGCTCACGCGATAAGATTGCAGGTAAGCTATTCAGTATTTAGTGTAATAGACACGGGGATCACAACACAACCAGACCCGAAAACCAACAATATGTGTTTTTGCACAAATCTTCGTTTCGGTTGAGTTTCGAACCTAGGACCCGCGGCGCAGAAGTTAGGTACTCTAACCACTAGGTCACGCGGTGGCCAATAGCGCTATCAGTGTTCCATATAAAAGATAATTAAAAAAGCGATAGAAAATCGAGCGGCACTTGTGCTGGTGGCTAAATGCGGGATAATGGTGCGTACGTTGGAAAAGTCAGTTGGTGGTGCTAAGTTGTTACCTACTTGCACGTTTTTGGGCCAGCACCAAGCATTTCCATGAGCCGTAAGACAGTCTACAGTAATCTTTGGCCATTGGTCACGATCTGTTGCAATATCTTCCCAATAGGAGAAATCAACGTCGAAGAACGATATGTTGCGTTTAACAGCAGGTGTATGCTTTAAACTTTTTAATTTACTTTAAAATTAGTCGCCACTCTCGGTAGGAAAAAGGTAGGTGCTGTTCTACTCTGCCGGACGGACACCTTTCGGCTATCGAAATAGCATTAGTATTAATATAGAGTCGCAATAATTTGCAAAATGAATCAACATCTTTATAAATTTGAGAGATTCTTAATGGAAGAAAGTGACGAGGCCTGAATCGTGTATCGTTCACCACATTTCTGTGTGCCATTACACTGCGCTCGCATATGAGATATGTCCAGTAAATATACTAACTATAAGTGTCCTTCAGACTGAAATACAATAATGTTTGCACACTACTGCTTGATGGAAAAATAACTGGCAATTCTGTGGTAGCTACCTAGGAATCATACCACAACTCAATTGTTGTTAACATAACACTGATAACTCTTTCGGCTGTTACTTATTCCAATTTACATCCATACATTGACGCCACTTCCCATGGAGGTAGGCAGAGTCCCACATCCGTAGCCAATTTTAAGTAGATTCCATTCCGTAGCTTATTTTAAGATATGCACATTGTAAAAGAGTTATTGTCATGATCTGTATTTTAATAGTCCTCTCTAAAGGGAAAATTCATAGTAATCAACAGGCTAGGCAAGCGGATTGACGAGACTAGACCTCTTGCATCTTAGATGCTGGCTGTGAACGGTGAATGTTATTTCGGCTTGCCATTTTTGAAGATTTTTCCGCCACCTGAATAACGTACTTCACTATAGTATTTTCAACCATTTTTTCTCCAATAACTTTTAGGGTAACGTTTTCACCATTATAGAAGCTCATCCTAGCTTTTTTAATTACATGGGGATATGCTTAACGCATGACCATTCCTGTGGGGGAAATGACGGGTTATGTCGGACTTGCACTGATTAAAACATTCGCTCCTGCGCTCTGGCGCAGAACGGACCTCAACCGACCGCGCTCTATGCACAACCAAGTTGAATACATCCATAATCATAGTACGTAAATCCATAATATGAGTACATCCATAAAGTGACTGCCCACGCATCCCGCCGCACGCGACTCTAAACCACCGCAGTTAATTATACTACAAGACAAGGCGCAGTGGAACGATCTGTCAATCTGGTTGACAAATCAGAAAATCAATTGCCTGAAAGCACAGACGGCAGTTCAAGGTATCCGCGTATACCTAAGCACCGTCAGCGATTTTAGGACTGTTACAAGACATCTACGTGCAAGGAATGCCTCGGGGATCATAACACCGCGAACTGCGCTCGTACACCCGAGGCGCAAGAACCTCCTAGCTGCATACTTTGCGGCGAGCTGGGACACCCTGCGAACTACCGCGGGTGTGACAGAGCGCCGAAAAGTAAAAAGCGAAAGGGCGCTAAGGAAAACGGCCGTAGGAAGGGTCCCGCGGCCTCGCAGCTTCTGCATCCCGCACCAAAGCCGGCAAATAAACCCGCACAGACAACCGCGCCTAAAACCGCATCAGCGCCGGCGCCCGCTCCGGTCGCAGCGAAACCCGGTCCCTCTGACGGGACTACCGGGCCGAGCCAGAGTAAGAGCGCCGCATCGGCGCCTAATGCCTGGACTAAACCTCTGCCCATGACGCAGAAGAGCGTAGCCGCTTCACGGCCCGCGCCTCAAATCACAACGCCTAAAATTCAGGGCTCATCAAATTTTGCCGCAGACTTCTCGCTAATTTGCGGCTTCATGCGCAGCATTAATGTTGCTGATCTTTCAAACTTAGCACGCAAAATCCGAATCTCTATTAGATTTAGGTCGTTTTGTTATACTTGCCGGAGACTTGAACAGCAAGCACGGTAGTTGGAATTCTAACGTTAATAACACGAACGGTAATAAACTGTACGACATAGCGGAGAGACTTAACGTAAACGTTATAGCTCCCGAAACCCCAACCAGAGTACCGACGCAATTACATCAGCAGCCGGATATTCTAGACATAGCAATTATTAAGATAAGAGAAAAGAATCGCGCCGCTAAAGCATACGATAGATATAGAACCGAAGCAAATAGACTCAGACTGCGCCTCCTACAAAGGGATGTTAAAGAGCGCTTATCTGAGTATAGTCAAGACAGCTGGAACACTATGCTTGGAAAGAAATTGAGCCGTCGCACACTGCCTAATGGCAGTTAGCACGATCTCTCAAAGCAGAGCAAGTCTCACCCATGCCTCCGCTCATTAGATCACTCGACAACTCGCTCGCCTTCGACGACAGCGAAAAAGCCGAATGTTTCGCAGACAATCTAGAGAGCCAATGCACTCCGTCTCTCGCGCCTGCGGATCCCGACCACCTGCAGCAGGTAGCTGCGGAACTCGAACGCAGGGCTGCCATACCACTGCCTCCAGTGACTCTCGACTAAGTCACTAACATAGTTAAAAACCTTAAAAACCGATCCGCGCCCGGCCTCGACGGCATAAACAACAGGGTGATGAAATGTCTAACTACGTCGCTATTGTGTCTATTAGTTACTATTTTTAACGTGCTCCTCTCCAGCTGCTCCTTTCCGGACGATTGGAAGGAAGCCGACGTTATAGGCATTCCAAAGCCTAACAAGCCTAGGAACATTCCGTCCAATTATCGCCGAATAAGTCTCCTCCACTCGATGGCTAAGATTTATGAGCGAATTATACTCAGTCGATTAAAAGACTATGTTCTTACTAATAACATTCTTCCAGACGAGCAGTTCGGCTTTCGCCCCGAACACTCGTGTACTAATCAAGTGCACCGGTTAACGGAGCACATTTTAGAGAATTTAAACGACCGCCCTAAGCCTGTAGGCACAGGGGCCTTATTTTTCGATGTCGCAAAGGCATTCGAGAAAGTCTGGCACGACGGCTTGTATTACAAGTTGTATCACACTAAAGTGCCGGACAGACTCGTCAACATCATACGAGCCTTCTTGTCCAACCGCCTATTTCTATTCCGGGTAGAGGGAACGCGCTCTTCAAGCCGCCCTCTCCGAGCGGGTGTCCCTCAGGGCTCCTGCCTCTCCCCACTCCTTTTCTCGCTATATACTAGCGATATTCCTAGAGACCTGAAAGTCAATCTTGCGCTTTTCGCAGATGACACGGCCCTGTACTATTCCGACAAGCACAAGGGCCGCATAACGATTCAACTCCAAGCCGCAGCTGATTGCCTAGGCGAATGGTTCCGGAAATGGAGAATAGAGGTAAACCCCGAGAAAAGTGTAGCGATATACTTCTCGAGGGGCACGCCAAAGCCCGCTAGATGAATTCACACAATCGGCAACAATCAACTAGGCACGATCACCCTATTCGGACGCCCTATTCCCTGGGAAAAGAGCGTCAAATACCTTGGGGTCACTGTAGACGCAGTGATGTCCTTCGCTGCACACATAAAAAACGTCCGAAATAGAGCGGCCTTATCTCAAGCCAACTATATCCGTTAACTTGCTCTTCAAGCAAAAGACTTGCATAAGACCCATAATGGCGTATGCTTGCGTCGCTTTCGCTCACGCGACGGGCAATCAATTAAAGAAGTTACAGAGCGTTCAAAATCGATTCTTGCGAACTACCACCGGAGCCGGTTGGTATCAACGCAACGTAGACCTTCGCAGCGACTGTGAAATGCCCTTAATCTCTGAACACTACAGAGAAGTATCACGGCGGTTTTTCGAAAAAGCCGCGGTTCATCCAAACCCGCTGGTGGTTAAAGCAGCAAATTACCGACCAGACAGAAACGCGATCGTACGCAAACGTCGCCCGCGAAACGTGCTAGACGACACGGACGTCTCAGCACTCCCTGACCACGATACGGTTAGTCACGATCCAGGCTACACTGTACACACAGTTAATAGCTTTAATATAACACGCACCACGACTCGCGACCGCCGAAGAGAGCGGCGCGCAGCAGTCGACAATCACACCGCGTACACACGATACACCCGTGTTCCAGGGCGCTTCTCACCGCCCAGAGTTACCGACACACAAGTCGACGGTCCGAATGGAGGCCCGCAGCCTCCCTCGGACGGTCATTAGACGACTTAAAATCATTTAAGATATTCGAAATCGCGCAAGCACGCAGCGAACGCGACACAGTCCGAATTTCGATGTTTTTGTAGGAGTTTTTTTAAGTATTTATTTTTGGGTCAAACCAAACCTGGCACGCGGGCCCCTGGCTCGTGAGCACAGTATCCGATGAAGCTGTAAAAGCCAAAAAGGCTAACAGCAATTACATCACCGAAAAAAAAAACCCACTATGATATTCCGCCTTCGCCGCATCAATAAAAATCTGCGATCCAACAGAAAAATGTAAGCGTCGAATTTGGTTTTTAACTCGTTCAGTTAGTAGTTCTAACGAACACTTTGGACTCTTGGTTTTACTATATGGCATTTTTAATGCGGGCTGTATTTTCAGAAATTCGACAGCTGGTAGGCCAAGTTAAAGTTAATATTTTTATTTCAAACAGTTACTGACGCTTTATCATATCGGCAACTGAACTGATAGATTACGCTAAAACTTATGCGACTTCAATACTGCCCGTATTGAAGAAGTAATAGAGAAAAACGTTGGCTACAACGTGTTTGATAGAGCTCCGTTTGATTGGAAACAGTCAAACAGTCGGTGTCGTTGTGGGTCCCCAGGACCAAACTTTCAAAACCCAAGCGAAAATGAGATCGAAAGATTAAATAGCTGTAATTAAAAATACACTTGTGTTTGGAACAATCAAAGAGCACCCTAATCCGACATTATTAACGGAGATAACCCAGACGTCAGTCTGAGCAAGATTAGAGCGACTCTCAAATAGCTTAAAATCGGCAAAGAGACAAAATTATGAAAGAGCTTCTGAAAGCGGCAATAAAGTGCTTGTTACTACAAATCCTACAGAAAAGAACCAGTAATTTTACAATATTTGCTAATAACTTACAACGTTTTGTACTAGAGCTAAAATATGTAATAAATGTAATAAATTAAGGCAATTGCAGAACTACATGACACGTTTTTACAGACACTACGACGAACAAAAAGTTAATAAATATGCAACTTTTTCGTATGAACCGTATTTCAAAACAACGCAAGTATGTTGAAACATGATTTATATGAACATTTCGCTGGGTAGATAAAATAATATTATGAAACTTTAGAAATCCAAGTACTCAGGTTCCACTCAGCAGATTAAAGTATCAGGAAGACTTGCACGATCGGGAAGTGTTTGTTTTCAGAATTCAAGCGCGCCATATTGTGTACCTACTTTTGCGAGAAGAAGAGATGAATATTAATAAAAACACGGGCTTGGAGAAAGAAAACAGGGTAGTTGCAAATAATGAACTTTTAAATGAATAACAACATGCAAATTTATTTGTTTATTTAGGCGTTTTAACATTATACTAATATGATTATATATAGGGGGCAAACGAGCAGGTGGCTCACGTGATGGTAAGTGATCACCGCCGCCCATGAACACCTAGAACACCAGAGAAATAGCAGATGCGTTGCCGGCCTATAAGAAAGGAATAGGCGCTTTTCTTGACGGTCCCTAAGTCGTATCGGTCCGGAAAAACCGCTGACGGCAGCACATTCCATAAAGTGCAAGTGCGTGGCAGAAAATTCCGCGAAACACTGTGGTGGAATGCCAACCATCATGGAATGACGACATAGCCCTAAGAATTAGCAAGCTTAAGTGGCAATGAGCCGGCCATATAGCTCGTAGAACAGATAACCGTTGAGGAAAAAAAGTTCTCAAATGGCAACATCTCACTGGCAAGCGCAGATTAGGGTGACCTTCTACTAGATGTAGCGATGACCCCCCGGTTTTGAGGGAAGTCGATGGATGCTGGTGGCTCGGGGCCGTGTTTTGCGGCAATCTATGAGGAAGGCCTATGTTCAACCGTAGACTAAGACAGGCTGAAATTATGATGGTGATGATATTACTACATTATTAATAAATACAACTTACAAACTCAATATTTCTAATAAATATATACCAACAAATACAATGATGTCGTGTCGATCTATTATTGTGAATGTTGACATTCATAATAATAGGTCGACATGACATCGCTATCATTAATTAAGAAAATGAGGACCACTGTAAAATAATTAAAAAAACATGACGGGATAAAAATTAAGGTGATAGAAAAAACTTAAATGTAATGATAAACATAACATAATAACGTATTTTTAGACATTAACTAAAATATATTTATATATATATTTTTTTTCTTCATTGTCGTATTACCTTTGTCAATCCCATAGAGTCTTCGTCGCAGGTTAAAAAAAATACAACTTACATTAAATTCCTACAAATCACGACCGCGTGGCCTAATTGTTTGAGCACCCTACTTTTACGCTGCTGGTACTGGTTTAGAATCCCAGCCTGATATTGTGCAAATTATTAGTGCAAAAACACGAACTGTTGGTTTTTAGGCCTGGTGCGTGTGAAATGTATGTCTGTAAAAAGCACTCACGACACAGGAGAAATCAATTTTTTTTGTTTTATTGTGTAAAGTGACGAAACGAACAAACGTTCACCTAATGGTAAGTGCAACGAAGCCCACAAAAATTGCTGTGTCACCCAGAATATTTCTTTGTGTCACCACACTGCGCCCGTCACCCTGAGACATCAGTTCTTAAGTCTCAAATGCCGAGTGAATACGCTAGCACACATTGCCCTTCAAACCACAGTAATGTTTGCACACTAGTGTTTCACGTCAGAATAACTGGCCCTGGGGTGATACCTACCTAGACGGATCCCTGCATAGGAATCCTACCACCAGTACAAAGCATCGTTTTTTTTAAAGGAACAAAAAGAAGTATCTTCTCTCCCTACCATTTTTGACAGGGTCATCGGAATATTTTTTTATTTAAAGACGAGCAATTAACCTACTCCGCCAAGCACGGCATCATCATCATCAACATCTATGTATATATATTTTATTTATTTATTTAATTCTCAAAGTACATAGTATACACAAACATTTTTTAACTAATGTCAAATAATAGGACAGTTGTAGGTGGAACAAAATTTGCATCGCGATTACAGATAACACGTTACAAATCGATGTTAACATAACAAAGTCCGACCACTACAACAGTGAACATAATATAAATAAATGAAACGGAAGAGTCTGCTTTTAATACAAAATAACAGCTTTTTACTCAATGCTTATAAAAGTATATACGGTGCTTAGAACTATCTGTCTGTCTGTATGTCTGTCTGTCTGATCCGGCTAATCTCCGAAACGACTCGACCGATTTTGACGGGACTTTCACTGACAGATAACTGATATTATAGCGGGTAACTTAGGCTAATTTAAGTTTAACCCCCTATAAACGTTGTACAATTGCACTGTGCTTCGTCTTCTTCTTTTGAATGTCAAATTACTGATAACAGAAAAAGAGAAATCATTGCGTAATTATTTACCCGCTGTACTATTTATTAGTAAGGCCTTAGGAAAATAATTACGGTTTCGCGTAAAAAATCGTAAAACTCCAATATCCCATTGAAGTAGGGAAATATATATGTATACCATCGATCGGGGTCGGCGTTTTTACGCGAGTGAAACCGCGGGGCACAGCTAGTCATCACACAAAATTGCAGCTCTTAACCATTTTAGTAGCGCCTGCACCGGGAATCGATACTAGGTCAGTCGCGTACGATTAAATCTAGGACGAGGCCTGGTGATACAGCGTGTAAATAGCAGCATCAAATGTACACACGTATGATTGTATTTTATATTTTTGATCAGTACCTATTATGGCTGATCACGATATTACAAAAGTATTCGATAAACTCTCTAAAAACACTAGTATATCCACATTATGCAGGTGATAAATATGCCCACGTACCTTTATGCAATCCAAGATTACTAGAGACGGGACTTACAGCAGATATCGTCTCCAGGTATTCTGATGCTCCTGGCTGCTGACCAACTTCGGTGTAATCGAAGAATATCTCTTTAAGTTATTTTCAATCTTCGATAATCGTGTAGCCCGTGCAATTATTCACCACAATTAATAATGGGATGCCGCTGTTTGTATATTAAATCAGAATTTACCGAGTTTTCAATTTATTCGTATACTTACGACATTTTAACTCGATCCCCAAATACTATTTTTCTTTTTGTCTTCATTTTGTTTTTATCAAAAGCGCGGAAAATTTCCCTTATATGCGAAGAACGCGCCAGAAAAGCCAATATCGTATCAGATGAATAGACTGCTGGCGCCATCTTTATGACGTTTAGTAAAACATAGAAAGTTTCGTGATTTTGGGCACTGCATTATACTAGCGTTATAGATAATTTATCATAATAAAATATATATAATGCGATTAAAAAATATTTACAATTATTTACAATAAAGCAATGACGCTTCACCAAGGCCCATGAGCTTCCTCGGTGGTTACAGAATATAAATATATTTCTATAATTAAGTTTATATCGCTTTTACAATTTTTTAAAATATTATTCAATTTGCCTCTATATCAAAAAACGACGCAACCGCACCTCTTTCCATAACCGTCAATTTCGATATTCACATCTGCTGGGCGTCCCGTAACGGCCACGTTTTTTATATCTTTACAAAATAATAAAAATAGAAATGTTTTTCTTATTATTCATATCGTTACTGTCACTCTCTCACTCTATATTTAAATTCAATAATACTGTCACTGATTTAGAATCTTTAATCAAAATAATGTTCTATTTATAACAATAATATTAGAAAAAGTTACTGGGTATACAAGCAGCGAATGCGTCAAGTATGATGCTGTAATCGAATAGAGAGGCGTACGCAGTACACACACACGGAGAAGCAACAAAGTACGAGTATATAGTCAACAAGGGAGTAGAGAGCGGCGGTGGAGAGGCGGATAAGAGAGCATCATGCCGTTTGCCGTCAAGGCATAGGAGTCGGACTTAACCCCAAGGCGCGTCAAGAGATGTTTCACATCAAAAACAACTATACATATATATATCTAGTATAGTAGTAATACAATAAACACTGAAATATTATTATTTCTTCGATCATGGTGATTCTTGACATCTATATTCATTTGTGCTTTTGAAGACTTAGCGCAAACACAGGGGCGCTCGATAGTGCTACAGTATTCGACGTAACGCCTATCCGACAACATCGGAGGCAGGGCCGGATACAATTTCGTAGACAGATTGAACTGAAGCTGAAATGAAAACTAGAAATTCGTTAGTTATACAAATATTTTCGAAAGGTGGAATTAAAATCTCAAACCTTGATGGCTGATCTATGCGTTAGTCAAAGTAAATGCAATTTTATGAAGGCAAGTTCCAAGACCTGCAAATCGTGTACTTGATGGTAACACCCCGTAACGAAAAGTATATGCCCTGTAATTTTTTTAGTGCATTGCCTTTCAAACAGAAACAGTGTTTTTGCACACTACTGCTTGCTGGCAATTTGGCCGGCCCTTCTCAGTTACCGAGAAACTGAACGTCACTCGATATATCGACGCCAAGGATTCTTATACTGGTGGAGGCTCCCAAAATGAGGTGATACGACAAAGAATTTCTTTTTAGTGGTAACGTAACGGGCAAAACGTTCACCCAATGGTAAGGGCTACGTCCGCCCATAACAAATGATGTGTCAACTAGAAAATTTCTATGTGACACCACATTGAGCCCGTAAGCCTGAGACATAATAATAATTTGGTGGTAAGTTTTACATTCTTGTCTCAGTGATTACGCTAGCTTTCAGTGCCCTTCAATCCAAAGTACAGTAATGCTTACACACTACTGCTTCACGGCAGGGTCAGTTATTCAGCCTAGAAGCAGGGTCGGTACACCTACCTAGACTGATTCCTGCATAGACATCCTACCACCGGTAATGTTTTAGGAAAATGCTGCTGCCCGTTATCTGGTTTTAATTTTCCGTCAGTCGACTTTTACAATCCCACGGGATGAGATGACCTATCTCACCTAGATTCTCTTAAGCCGCCACAACACCGTGTAAGCGGCCTAAGAGAATCTACCACCCCATCACATCCCGTGGGTGTCGTAAAAGTCGACAGAGAGAAAATGAAAACCAGGAGTTGGGCAGCAGTATCTTCCTAGAACATCTGCAAACTGCGGATGCCAACCCGCCTGCCAAGCGTGGAAACTATGGCAAAGACCTCCAAAATGAGAGCTACAAACTTTTGTGGCTATCTGTGGGGGAGGCATATGTTCAGCAGTGGACTTGTGATAGGCTGAAACGACGACGAAACGCCACAACACGGCTCCGCCTCCAAAATGTTGTACGTTCATGGGCGGCGGATATTGCTTACCGCCTTATAGCTGAGCCGCTTTCACGTTCGCTCCCCATTCTATAAAACTAATACGTAGGCCGGCCAAGCATAGTCTACGCAAAATTTTCCGAACTTTCTAGAAATCTATGCCTAGCTGTTCGGAGGTTAATATCATGATAGTAAAATAAATATAATTGAAATATTACATAGCAATCCGTGATCCCGTTTGCATAACTAAAGCAAGCAGATTACCACCTCTCTTTTAACTTCGCTTCGTATTTATGTGGTTCAGAGCTGCTCTACGAGCTTTATTGCTTTTAGAAGAGTTATGTGCTTTCCTCCGTAATAAGTTTAAAAGGCAACTTAAATCCTGTACAAGCGATTTAAGGATTTTATGGCTATGTGGTAAATCATTAGCGAGAAAGCGAAGGTTTTTTTCAAGAGGTTTTTTTCAAGAGGCTTCTATTAGCTTGACCTGTATGTATGAGTGTAATGGAATTTTCAAATTTTATTTTCACCCACTTCCAGACGACCAAATAATTTAATATTTCGTACACTTATTATATACAATACAATAATGTCATCACTGCGACCTGGTATGCTCACCAAGATCATCAGGTAATTGCTGATTAAGCGTGTTTCTAAGTTTTAATTTGATTTAGTATGAGGAGTGGTTGTACAGGTTTTTGCAAGACCAGTATCAAACTTTTTTAATGTGTATGTATGTAAGTGTATGATATATAATTATATACAAAATAGCTAGCTTTAGCCTTTTTTGACCTAGGACCTAGAACAGATCGGCACGCTAACTAGGGTCGCCCCTAACGACGCAGTATGGAAAGAAAAAGGATAAGGTAGGCAATAAACTTGGGGTAATAATGAAATTTTAAAGTTATGTTAAATAAAAATCTCAAGGTCTATTTTTTTAATTCTTTCGAAAGAGAATAAAACGTTACCTAAGGCAATTTCATCACCATAATCATTTCAGCCTATCGTTACTCCACTGCTGAACATAGGCCTCCCCATAGATTGCTATAAAAGTTTGTAGCACTAATTTTGAAGGATTATGTTATAAATACCACGTTTGGCAGGCTGGTTGGTAACCGCAGTTTATATATTCAGATGTTCCAGGAAAATGCTGCTGACCATCTTCGGGTTTAATTTTCTCCTCTGTCGATTTTTACGACACCCACGAGATGAGATGGGGTGGTAGATTATCTTAAGCCGCCACTACACGGCGGCACATTATACGGGATACCGAATCGAACATTGGGTCCGTCCGCACGTGTCGCTCGCAACCTGCTGGAGCAACATACACCGAGGAAGAGACTTCTGCTAGATTCTTGTATAGGGTGCCGTTAGTAACAGTCCTCCATACGAGTTTCATAGGCGCGTCTAAATTTATTTTGGTCATCAAAATAGTTTAACTCGCTTAGCTATATTAGTGAAAAAGTTAGTTTAGCTAGGTCGCCGTAAGGTACGGCCTTGCGTAACTAGGGCGTTCGATTTTACCGGGCCCATATTTTATGGTGTCCCGTGTAACCGGGAACAACATCGGTTCTGCAAATCAGGTGGAAAGCTGAGCATCGCTTCGAGTTTGTTGCGACGATTTCGTCGCCGCTAGAAGGTTTGAAAACATAGTGCAGTGACATAGTAGGTACACATCACAAGTAGTGCCAAAACACACCTCCCTGCCGCGCGGCAGGGAGTCATGAGTTAAAAAGTTCGTTTCGCGCGTGTAAAATATTCCCCGGGTTTCGGTATGGCCCAGGCGGAATATCTGCAGCAGGAGCTTCGCCGCCTCGTGGCGGCGAAGTATCCTACGTTAGGTCCGGAGGTGATTTTTCGCCCCCTGTCTCCTGGCTCCGACGCCAAAAAACCGTTGGCCCCCCGCGCCGCCGCGTCCCCAGCGACCGCCGCCGCGTTAGGCCCCCCCGGCCCTTCAGACATCGAGACGCAACTTATATTAGAGGACCTTAAGTCCAAAGGCCTCCCCGCTCTACAAGTTCATCGCATGACGAACATGCGAACTAAGGCGCCGTACAACCTAGTGCTCGTGCACTTAGAGTTATCGGACGACGGCAAAAAAATTTTCGACATACCAAGTGTATGCAACCTCTCTGGGATCGTAGTCGAGGCACCGCGTAAGCGGTCCTCGCCTAGCCAGTGTCACCACTGCCAACTCTATGGCCATTCCGCGCGCAATTGCTTCGCGAACCCTCGTTGCGTCAAATGCGTCGGGGGGCACGTGACAGCGGAGTGCAGTCGCGACCCAAACACCGCGGACCCCCCTACCTGCGTGCTGTGTGGAGCGGTGGGCCACCCTGCGAACTATCGCGGGTGCCCTAACGCCGTCGCGGGAAACGCGGTAACCGCAAAGGGAAGCCTAAACAGGCTAACCCCCGCGCCCCTCCGCGGGTAAAAAGACTACGTCGGCGGAGCCTCCTCCGCCACCGAAAACTAACGCGTGGACCCGGCCCTTGCCTATGGTCAGCGCGGCCTCTACTCGCCCCTGGGCCCCCGCACCCTCCGCTAGGAGCGCCGCGACGCCGGTAGCTGCCACACCTGCTCATACAAGCCTGCCTGCCCTGCAAGAGGATTTCGACATCCTACTGCAGTATATGGACAGTGTCGATATTGACGAACTTACGTTGTTCGCAAACAAAATTAGGACGGCAAGCTCTCCTAAAGAGCGCTTACAAGCGTCGATTGAGCACATCGGTGTGCTCAACGCAATTAAAAATATTAAAGCCAAATAGGCAATTAAAATTCATCCGCGTTATTATAATTTTTAATTTTAAATCTAATAATAAATGGTAAATTCATTCGCTAATAAATAACGCGTTTGAGGCCCTCGCCTCAACACATACACCCGCGTCCACATACACGCACCCGCTAGCACAGCGGCGCACCGCACTCGCCGGCGAGTGCGAAGTCTTAGGTTCACAGCCGCTCGATTCATTCGAGTTCTCAGGCTGCCTTCTTTTTCAGATGGTTTTTTATTAGTTATTGTTTGTTTTGTATTGCATATATTATTGTATGCAATATAAAATAAATAATATTCTGTTTCGATGGTGATCCAAGCCGAGGTTCGTACCTCCTTCAGAGGGGCCCTTCGATCACTTCGAGCCCCCCCTTGTTAGTCGGATACCTTTATTCGTTTTCAGGGGTCGAAGTGCAGCGCAGTTGTTCAGCAGCGACGTTGTCCTTCTCACTCGCGGGCCTTCTGCTCGCGAGTCGCTACCTATGACGCAGTCAAAGCCATAAGGCTATTTGCATACTCACACCCAAAAAAAAAGGCACATTATACAAATATTTTACAGTATGTAAAATTAATCTGATCCAGATTCCTTCAACAGTAGTCAATACGTCCGGTTACAGTTAATATAGAGTCCATACTGTGGTCATTGTGGTTTGGAACTGGCCCAATTGCACTAGTAATATTGTTCAAAGACGAGACCGACGTATCACAAAACGTAGCAAGCTCAGAAATGAACAACAGTGTTTTTAATACTTTGCTTGCTATAAAAATATGTTAAACTTATTACGGCGTCAGATAATTTTTTATCTTCTGTGATTGAGAATTCATATACTTGCCTATATAAGTTAAGTTAAATATAAAAAAGTAAAAAATTATATCAAGAATTGCAAATATTCCTTCGTATTTTTAAGAAAATACCAATAAATAATTGGAACCAGACTTAGTCATTTTCGGGATTAAATTATGTAAAAATATTACGTTATTACATTTGAACCATCTGGATGACTGGCATTCCACCACTGTGTGCTTTGCCAGAAGTTTTCTCTCTCTCTGCTGCCGAATGCGGTTTTTCCGAACCGATACAACTTAGGGATCACCAAGAAAAAAGCCTACTTCTTTCTTACAGGCCGGCAACGCACCCGTAATTCCTCTAGCATTGCGGATATTCATGAGCGACGGTGATCACTTACCATCAGCTGAGCCGACCTACAAAAATGTAATAGTTTTATTACTGGCTACTATGGTTTTAAATACTATGTAATACATCGGAAAAACTAACAAACTAGCAAACGCGACACAGTCCGAATTTCGAGGTTTTTGTAGGAGTTTTTATTTATTTATTTATGTTTGGGTCAAACCAAACCTGGCACGCGGGCCCCTGGCCCGCGAGCACAGTATCCGATGAAGCTGTAAAAGCCGAGAAGGCTAACAGCAATTACATCACCGAAAATATATATACAAAGTAACTAAATACAATAACATAAATATATTATTATAAATAAACTGAGCAATTTTAGTTTTAGTTGAGAAATTTTGCCGGTGGTTGGATTCCCATGCAGGAACCCGTATACGCAAGTACCACCCTAGGGTCAGTTATTTAGCCGTGAAGCAGTAGTATGCAAATAATAGTGTGCTTCGGTTTGAAGGGCACTGAGAGCTAGTGGAATCATTGGGCATATGAGACTTAAGAACTGATGTCTCAGGTTGTCAGGCGTAGTGTGGTGTAACACAGAAATTTTCTGAGTGACACAGCATTTGTTATTGGTAGACTTTGCACAACCTTAAGGTGAATTATCACATACAGCATGATTTTTTTGAAAAACAACTAACAAAAAACTCAAGTAGGTCTTACGATATGATGGTATGATGTCAATGCTTTTCAGACCTACAGAGTGAGGGAAAAGGATATTATATGCTGTATTTCAATAAGTGTTTAGAAGTATTGTTGCATTTTTATTTTAATTCATTCTACTTTTTTTTATAAAAGGCTAACTAGCAGCACACCTGATGATATGCCATCGCCGCCGCCCCTGAACATCCGCAAGGAGGAATTCCCAATGCGTTGCCGGCTTTTAAGAAAAGAAGTAGGCTCTTTTCTCGTAAATTTCTAAGCCGTTTCAGTCCGGTAGTAAAAAGTATTAACTAATATGAGCGGTGTGTAACGACGTAAGAGAATCTAACACACCATGTCGTCCAGTGGTCATAAAAATCGACAGAGGGAAAATTAAAATCCCGAGATGTGATTGCAGCATCTTATTGGAACATACGAATAAATTACGGCTGCTAACCCGCCTGCCAAGCGTGGCAATTATTGCGAAATGTCACCTAGCCTATGCGGGAGATCATAGTTCTGCAGTGGGATTGTGTTGAGCTGAAATTATGATGATGATGATGACCTCTAATTGTCTCACTGCTCTCTGCTCGGCTCAGGTATCTCCTATGTTTGAAAAGGCTAGAGAGACCAAGAAAGCTTGCAAAACTTTCTATAAAAAGCGAACTGTATATTCTTATGTCAACAAAAATTCTTTCTTTTACCTCTTTAATTTCTATAAATTATTTACCTTCACCGTCAATTACTTGGTAAAGGTAGACTGAAAACTTCAACCAACAATTTTAGGCTTTCGGAGATGAACTCAGATACTATAAATATAATGGCTAGCCCGGCCACTGAGCTACCATAGTACGACATTAATACTTAAAGGTCTTCAACAAAAGATACACAAGAAAGCACTATATGAACTTAGTTATATGGCTTTATTTTAAAACAGTACACAAACGTGTTAATGGAGTCTCACCTTTGCTCTAAACCGTTGTCTCTAGAATTAAGCACTCGACGTCTAGACTGATGTTTATTAAGACATTTAACATTCTATGCTAGAACCGGGATTTCGCTTATAAAGATTATATAATCTGCGAATTACGAGTATGAAGTATATACGAGAAACATATACGAAAAGAAAATAATAAAGTAAAACTCTATATCACCATCATGCAACAGTCTTCTGATGGAAATTTGACTCTTCCATCACAATGTTCCACGCATTGTACTGCTGCCATTCGCCTTGTGCAGATCGTCGCTTCGACGGGGTTTTACTCATTTGTCCTCTAAATCTTTATTTAATTTGAGAGGAAGGAATCGTTAACTACGAGTATCATTAATTTGATTTAAGAATATCGTATTTACTGTATTAAGGTTAGTTAGGAGAGGTATTTTTAGTATAAAATTTATTAAATTCTAGTCGGCGGAAACGTCGCAGTGTGTGCTTCAGGCTTCCTTACCTTCAATTAATTCAATCGCTTCCCAGATGTAGCTATGTCCGTTACGTTCACCTGAACCTTCAGGTGAACGTTTTGTGCAGGCGTTGCACTTTGGTGCGCAAGATGCTATGTCACCAAGAACATTTCTGTGTGGCACCACACTGCATGGTGACCCGAGACATAAATTCTTAAGCCTCATATGTCTAGTGATTACACTAGTTCTCAGTGCTTTTCGGACTACTGCATCACGGCAGAATAACTGGCCCAGGGGTGGTGCCTGCCGTTTAAATTACTGCATAGGAATCCTTCCACCAGTAAAACTAAAACTAAAACTAAACTGAAAGTAAACAATATTTCGGAAAAAAATATTTTATATTTATTATTTTATTCTAGCGTAATGGTTGTTTGACGTTTAGATAAACCATTTTACGTACGAGTATAAAACCAATACGGTTTTTCTTAAAGTAAAATTACCACCAGAAAAACAACATGCATAATATGATGAAACTGTCGACCTATTTATGGTATAAAATAAAAACAGAAATAAATTGTACCTCGTGCGTACAAAGTACACAGTCATTAATTGCAAGCACAAAGTGGAAAAGTGAACATTTTTGCCTCGAATTTCCAAGCGTAGCACGAATACGTCATATTTATAATTCAAAAGTGTACCAGCTGGAAATGTGACTATTATTTACCTTGAATTAAAATACTAATTTATTATACACAAATAATTGGTTTTTGAAGTTTATGGCCTGTGTTGTGATTATTCCAGTGTAAAGTTGAAAATATTTCGTAAAACTCCGTTTATTCATCACTTCCTCCTACGAAAATAGTGTAATTCGACCTATCCGTAGAACAAAGTTACGTCTGTAAAATGTCTACTTTACAGGAGTGCGATTTAACGATTGGATTGTTCAATTTTAGTTCTAACTTTGTTGTTAAATATTGCAGAGAATATTTTTTTTTATATATGCTTAAGGCTATGTGTGTTTCCGTGTAGATTTCTATTAAAAAGATGAATTTAATGCTTGTGTCCTGGAGGTAAGGGTGTCTTATACGTATATGTTACGTTTTTTTATAGGCGTTATGAGGCTACTATATACAGATAATCTTATTCATAGGAAATTGTCGTAAAATTGTTAGTATCATTTATCCATATGTCTTTATTTTACGGAAATAACACACAAAAAAGGTCATATATGACAAAAGGTATAGGTTTATTAAAGAAAATGCTATTAAAAATATTATAATAATATATATAATTCTATTCGTCATTTCGCTGATATTTATAATTTTTTTGTGCGTACATGACCAATCAATAACAACAACTACATTTTACTTCACCGCTAAGCACGTGGTAAATCAACATTTAAAATTGCAGAACAATTTTAGAGGTACCGGCACCGGGAATTGAAACTCGGGTAACGCACGCATATTTGCAATTTAAGACGAGTGCCTGGCCCCTGAGTTTTCTACACCAAATTAATGATAATCGATGAAGAAGTTTAAGAAACCCATAGCGTATTCGTAGCACCACCACACTGAAAACTCTAAAAAGAAACCAAGTTTAGCTTCTAACTTGGTTTTAATTTAATGTAAATCTTAGCAATAGATTTCTGTATTTCCTACGAGAATTGTGAAACTAGTCCTTTCATATTCAATTTAAAGCGTCGAGTTATTCTCTTCTAGTTTTGAATTCAAACTAAGCTTTGTGGAAATGCTAATGAAATTTTGCATTGTGCAGAATATAAATATTGAAATTAAATTTCGAAACTATTTATTTGAGCTATCCGGCGGAGTAGAATAGCAAGTACTTATTATATGTAATGGATAATGCATCTTTTTTTTGACATTCTTAAAAATCTGTCTTTAAATCGTTTTCATGACTCTACGACGTGTGTCCGATTAGAAACGATATTTCAGAATTCATTGATTTTTCTTTCTTTCTTCTGCGATCTACTTTGCTATTACCGACGACTTTTATTTAAAACTTTACGTTTCCTCTTGTCTCGTCATGGGTTATATTTTGCCATTCGTTATATTTTGCCCACAGTCTTAACTGAACGTAATCCAGTCGGAATCCAGCCAAGCCGATCCGAATATGCCAACATAAAAGTTTTTCAAATTTTAAAAATATTAAAAATCACGAAAAGACTCATCTGTTATATTTGTATATATCTTATTGGTTTCATTAGAGACGTGCGAAGGAGAAGAAAAAAATCTCATAACTTCAGTGAGGTGCGGCAGTTATCCGAGAATAATTATAAATTACGTCTTTTTGCTTCAAAGGTAGCCGATAGGTGTCCGGCTAGAGTAGAGTAGCGCCTACCTCTTTGCTAACGAGGTGGCTTCAAGAGACGACTAAGGTATCATAATAGTAATGGTGTCACTATAATGCTCCTAGAAACGCAATGAGTAGACTAGAGCTAATGAGTAGAGAGGGATGATTTTGTGTCAGGCCGAACGCACGGATAAAGCATAATAATGCTTTGTCACAAATCTATCAAATGTTGATTTCCTGATTCTTTATTTGTCACTATAGAATGATAATCTTTTTGTTAAAAGAATAGCCCAGAGGCCAGAGTACCTGGCCTCCAAGCCACGTATCTTAGCCGTAGCCAATATCTGTTAAAAAATATGATTGGTTTTGGGTCTTGTTGTTGTTTTGATTGTTCCCAGGTCTCTGTCACTGCATCCTAGACTTTATCCGACGAGCATATGACCATGAGCGTTACATCGGTCGCGGGATAAGTTAAAGCGAGTGTCAGTCTCTTTATTTGCTCGTATATTAATGGCACTATAATATCTTATGCGCAGTTGATAGCTATAGCCTCCGACCTCGGCCGGGACGTTACATTATTTGATAATGTGAAAATTAATAAAGAATTAATTAAGAAAAAAAATTAAAAATTAAATAAGAAATTAATAAAGAAAGATTCATTATCACAATAAACATAACTACAAGAGTTCGCTAGTATCGGTATTTTAAAATATAAGTGACCTTAAAACATTTTCACATTTCATGTTGGTGTATAACGTGGGATAGAATGTACTCGTATTTCCAATTTTTGTTTTTATTTAGTAGACTACAGTGCCGTGCGGCTAAAGAGAAACTACCACCCCATCTTATTCAGTGGGTGTCTTAAAAGTTGACAGAGGGAAAATGAAAACCAGGAAATGGCCTATCATTACTTCACTGCTGAACATAGGCCACCCCCATAGAATGGCACAAAAGTTTGTAACTATAATTTTAGGGGATTTTGCCATAGTTGTCACACTTGGCAGGCGGATTGGCAACCGCAGTTTATTTATTAAGATTTTTCAGGAAGGTGCTAGATTATTTACGTAATACTTATTGAACGTTTATTTTTCAATACATTGGTTCGTGAAAAATGAATTCATAAATTTTTGGAGCGTCTTTGATCATATTGGTTTTAAAAATTCTAAACAATTTGGATTCTGCATGAATAACCTATTTAATTTTTTTAATTAATATTTTGCCACCGACCAAACTCAACTATCGTGTCAAAATAATTCAAACAGCATTTCTCGTGGGAACGGTATTGAATGTGCTGTCTATGTTAATTGAAAATACGTTTCTCCATTATGAAATGTTTTGATTGCAAGTGGTAAGTTAGTATTTGAAATATTATATGTTTGAAACACATGTATTTGATGTTAGTATAACTTTGATGATGATAGTAAATTAATGTTCTTCTAGTTTATAGTCTAGAAAAAAGAAAGAAACAGAAACTCAAGTTTATTTGAAAAACACGATGTTAAGAAACATTATAATAATAGTGTAAAAAATTAACAAAATTCATAGTGTGATGTCAAAAAGAATTCCCGCCTCAGTGATAATCAACAGAACTGGTTTTCAGCCGGGATCTTTATTTTGCACACGAACAACCGGATATAGACAAAGTGCAATGATTATAATCAAAGAACAAAATAACAACAATAATTATTAAAAATTTAAAAATAAATTAAATGTATGGATATTTGTAAAGGGCAGACGTTGCACTTACCAACAGGTGAACGTTTAGCTCGTTTCATCACTTGATGCATTAAAAAAAACGATTAGGTAGCAAAACCACATTGTATCTACTTAATAAAACTTGAACACTGACTGACTGACAAACGACGCACAGCTTACACCGGTGTGTACTAAGCACGAAACTTTGAACATGAGTTTCTTTCTTATATTACGAAAGTGAGAACTAGGAAAAGATTTTTGAAAATTCATCCCTTAAAGTGGGTAAAATTGTCTATTATAAAAAAACAATATTTATCTAATCTGTGAAATGTGATCTGTTTGAATTGAAGTTTTGCTTTCCACTGCTTGATGTAGGCATGACAAGAAGGGAAGATTTGACGTTATCACACGCTTTGCAGGCGGATTGGTGATGAAAGTACCAGACGCCTCGCACCTTTGAAATAAGTGTTTAGTTTAGAGTACTTTCTGCTAAACTAAGTTCAGTTGATGCTTGAGTTAGTAGGAAAAATAAAAATGGCATATGTTTTTCTTTAAAAAATGTACTAAATTAAGAAAAGATTATTACTGAATCAATTTTAGAGAACAATATATTTATGTGGGTACTAATGTCACTTTTGATTTTAATATCCCATTTGAATTTAATTTCTTATCGACTCACGTTAACAACGTTAAATTGTTTAAATATACTCCTGACACTTTTCCTCAAAAAACTTTTGTTATTTATCAAGGCAACGTTGTTTCGATGAACATCAAAAGTAATGTGAAAAATAACGCCGAAGAAACGGGCACGTTTTTGAGAGCGCTCAAGCATGTGTCAACAGCGATAACGAGTCGCGGTGGAAAGCAAATCACACGTGAAACTGGCAGTGGTAGATTAAGGCCAAAAAGTTAATAAAGCCTCTGTAGCCGTGACAAAATGAAAGAATGAAAAACATGAAATACGTAATTTCGCAATGTTTTTTATAACAAGTATCAGTAGCAGCTAGGAGAGGCAAAGTGAAGCAACAGCCTATAAATGTCCCAATGCTGAGCACAGGCCTTTTCGTTTTTGAGACGGCTTTGGAGCTGGAAAGAGAGGCGGGCTTGTTCTCGAAAATATGTTTTTATTCCTCAGATATGCAGGTTTCATCACGATGTTTTGCACGTTGTAAATCTGCACTTAAATTGTAGAACAATTTTAGAGGTGCCGGCACCGGAGATCGAACTTAAGTCACACATAAGCTGTCGAACATAAGCTCACTATAAAATTAAGGCGAGCGCCCGGCCCCTGAACTATTATGGCTACTGAGAATAGAGTGACTTTCCGAAAAGTCATTTTAGATTGAACTTTTACTTTGTGGACAAATTACTTTTACACGCCATTCTCCATCTACACATATTTATGTATATTTTTGGTAAATATTCTTTAAGAAAATCAATCTTTAAGTAAATGCCATTGAAGAAAAAAAACGTGGTGGCACTCACTCGTTTTCACCTTCTCTTTTCTAATGGAAAGTCTAAGCAATATAATCACATGTCAATAACATACCTATTCAGTAAGCAATAATTCCTGGGCTCTATAAATCTAGGGATGTTGTATTGTGTATAGACCAATATTGTATGTATAACGAGTACGTCGTTATAAGGTCTACAATGGTAGTCTAAACGTTGGCCCAAAAGTTATATATTCTCTCTTGTCTTAAATAATAAGCTAAGAACTCACTCAAGATAAAAATTGATCTACAATCCGGTCCGATTTAATTTTACAACTAGATCCTAAATAGTGAGCACGTTAAGTTTGGAAGATATCCAGAACTATACGCCATGGCTCTACAATGCACCATGGCAGATTTTGTCAGATCAGAAGAAGCCTCTATTTATAGTTATTTTCATTATGTAGTACTTTTTAATGATTTATTTTGCCCATGGAAAGTAGTATTGATTGATCACACCTCGTTGTAAATAAAACTTTGTATATACCTATAATTCAGTATCTTTACTCTTTTATTGTACATCACCCTGTATAATGTTTACTTTTTGGCAACCGTTTTAACACAGTACCAGTCACCTTGCACCTCAGTGCCTGCTGCCAATCAAGAGTTTAGTAATGGTTTATCTGAGATCAAATCGATCGGAGGGTATAAGATTTTACTGGCATTTCTCTCAGACGACTTTAAAACACATACAGGATGAAATAGGTCGGCTGGTTCTCTGCTCAATACTACACATCGTGATATATTTATTACAATCACATAAAAACAAAAATTCATCAATATTTACAGAGCTGCCTAATTACTGTATAATTGAAAGGAATTCTTTTATTGTGCAAGAGCAATGAACTTAGTGCAGTAAATGGAGAAGTTTTCAAAACGAACGGTTCTGGTATTTTCGAATGTCTATTTCGTTTTTAAATGGAATCAGACACTAGTAAACAGGCTATATCGTCTGTCTTTTGTTAAGAGCGGTGAGTATTTACAATGTGAACAAATGTAGATCTATAGATTAGAAAGGATATAATCAATAGGTAAATATTCAAAAGTATTAACTACGGCATGTTAAAATGCAATGTTCCTCTCTAGCTGTGTGTGGGCAACAACAGTCATTTTCGAAAGGGGTGTGATCAAACACTAGCGTTGCTATAGAATCGTTATCTTTCTATGTTTAGTCTTCAGAATATGTTAATGTAAGTTCGAGCACTCGATATGTATTAAAAAGGAATTCCTTAAAATGCGAAATATTATTTTAAATTAAAAATCTAACGCCAAAGTAAACTATTGTGGGGTGAAACCCATCATATGTCGTGTTTGTTATACTGCGTTGATTACAATAGCCAATAAATAAAAGTCGACAGATAACTCACTGTATAATTTAGAGGTATATTACGAATTAACAGTAAATACATAACAAGACATAATTTCTTAGTAAAACATCTAAATCGCCACAACCAATACATGTTATCAAAGCAAGTGCAGCATCGATTCTCTTGGTTAATTTAAACGATCAGAACACAATAAAATTTCACAAAACAAAATAGGAACACATGTAAAATA
The DNA here is from genome assembly GCA_019845155.1 of Luehdorfia chinensis. NCBI lineage: Eukaryota > Metazoa > Arthropoda > Insecta > Lepidoptera > Papilionidae > Luehdorfia > Luehdorfia chinensis. The sequence continues at coordinate 467,019 of JAHVAK010000028.1, forward strand.
CCAAATACAAAATTACAAAAGAGGTTTAAACGTAAGTGGTGCCAGTATCAAATGTGCCTTGTGGCTGACCCGTCACACTATTACACACCGAATACTGAAATCAACGGTAATTAATTTTTCATTGATTGATATTTCAAATTCTTCAAAATCGCATGGCTTACGACAAGTAAGGAAAAATGAAATCAGGCAAGGGGGAATTAAAAAATGTCATTATTGCGCACATTCTCCAAAACAATCATTCTCCAAAGAAACATATATATAACACTGAGAGACTAGCCACTTTACTCCTGTAATCGACGCCAGGCAGATTAGTAGTAACCAAATCAAGGTCACCGACAGGTCTCTTGCACATCTCTCGACTACGTTTAATGCCGCTAGTTGATATTTAGTAGCTCTAGCCTATATATGATAGCCGTACTCTACAGCTGACCGGACCTGTGTTTGATGATGGTTCGACGTAACGTTTATGCAAAAGCATCCGAGAAAGGATCATATGTATCACGCATACGTCCCCGTGTCTTCGAGCCGAGATTTGAAGCTTTTAGCTTTGTTTTCTTCGTGCAATCAGTTGCCGCGTGGATATTAATATTGGAGGATACTACATTTTGTATTGCAGAATGTGACGAGACGAGCAAATCGTTGATCTGGTGGTGAGTGCAATATCTGCCCATAACAAACCTAGAACATTTCTATGTACCACACTGAACCCGTCCTCTGATACACAGACATATATATTGATAATAGACTTTATTCGAAATACACAATACAGAAATTGCACTGAGATACAAAAGTATAGTAAAAGTACAGTATATTTTTATTAAAACTTCTAAAACACTGGACACAATAGACACTGTATTGTGAAGTAGAAATGGACTCCACTCAGCGGATGCTGCAGTTAGAACATAGCGACGTCTTTTAGTGCAGTCGTTATATGAAAAAAAATGCGACGAGTCTGCTGGTAGTAAATACAAGAGGAAAAATAAATAAATAAAAAGAAGACGTAGGATAATGTAGAAAAAATATATATGGTAAGACTAGACCACGCGATAGTTTAAGAAATATTCAGTGTACAAGAAAAAAAATGCATGGTGACCCACAGTACTTTGAGTATAACATTTTTCTACAATATTCAATAAAAGACAAGTTTATTTAATATTTACATTTCATAGATGCAGTGCCTATGCGATGCTATGATAGACGTAGTCACATCAAAATAATAACAGACAATAATATGTTAATAAAACTGCTGAAAGGATTAATCACATTGATTAGTCAAAACTTCTCTGACTAATTAACAAACGCAAACATTTCCACGGAACGTCCACAGATACCCCAAAACAAATTGAATCACAACGGTATCCATTACTGTGGCACAAGAAACCTACTTAATTTGGGTTTCATAGTTTAATTGTAGTTCATAGGTACAAACTAATTTAACAACAACTATTAAAACATACATTTTATAATATGGGTGAAATAAATTTCTGGAAATGAGATGATGGCTTCCAAGTTATTTCATTCAATCACTGCATTTTTGTATATGTATAAATATTAGTTCTCTGTATTGGAAGCGACATAAAAGAAAAAGGCTGGGAATCGATTTTCCGAAGACTTTTTTTTTAATCAGTAATAAAGTAAAAAATTACAATAAGGGCTGGCGCACATGAGGCGAGGCGCAGCGCATAGTATGCCCGCAAAGTTTTCTAAACGTGACACACATTAGGAGAGTCAAATATGCATCTACGCCAGCTTCGAGGTCGAGCCTATGCACGAGCCTCGCGAATTGATGCTTTCGGGGACTACGCGTCAATTGATTTTTGATATTATTTCAACGAAGGGAAAGTCGATAATGGTTTGGCAATGAAAAATACACACAGAGATGTTCGTTGGCCCGATTCATTGCCCACCATTATTGTAAATTATCTGTTAATAGAATCAGGCGTTACTTTGAGGAAATCCATTATAGTAAAGGAGAGAAAGTAATTTGCTAAGATCCGCATGCAAAATGTAAAAAGGTGTGTATTACCTAGTTTTGAAGAGCACCGCCCACCCTCCCTCAACAGCGTGCACAAGAAAACCAATACCGCCACCAGATACCCTCCACCACTACTAAACTACCACTAGGCAATACACACCACTGAAGTTGAGAACACGACACGTGTATCACCTCAAAACGAGGCATTATCAAGTTACGAGTATATTGACTCTACGGCAGACATCCGCTGAATGCGTGGCGCGGTAAGAAATAGATTCTATTATGGGAGGGCGGGCGGTGCTCTTCAAAATCTTGGTAAAACACACTATTTTAAACTTTGCACAAGCAAATCAACTTTCTTGCATATATTAGTCTTAAAGTAATTTTTAAATATCTCTACAGAATTATCTACTAACGACTACAAGACTTAAGTTCATTGTCAACTACCGTGTCAGTGTGGTGGCGGCTTACCGTGTGATGGCGAGAGAGCCTAAGAGATCTATCACCGCATCTCATCCCATAAAAGTCGACAGAGGGAAAATGAAAACCTGGAGATGGGCAGCAGTATCTTCCTGAAATGTCTGAATAAATAAACTGCGGTTGCCAACCCGCTTGTGCCAAAATGAGAGTAACAAACTTTTATGGCAATCTATGGGGGAGGACTATGTACAGCAGTGAACTTGTGATAGGCGGAAATTGTGATGATGATGTGTCCTTTAAAATCACTTCAAATCGTATTGCTAAGCTCTTTAAATACAAAATATATTAAAACGTCTATTTCCATCTATGTGTACGAACTCTCTTTACTTTCTTGTATCCATACTGTTGAACTGGACCATTAACGGGATAAATTGCCTCGGTCCTTGCAAGTAAGCTCGCATTACCTATTCACAAAAAAGGTTTTTAACGAATCACTCAGGTTAGCATTGAATCCACTATATGCTCATATAGACTCCGAATATTTTTAATGTTTCCAAAAATTAGGACGAGAATATTTATGTCAAATTATAATAAGGCATTCCCGAAGAACAAAATTGCTTCAATGTCATAATTTATCCATAAATGGACAATCACATGTTCATACATGCATAGATACATTCGAGAAAGCATTAGGTTGTGTATTATTTATTTTACTGAGAAATCTGCAAGAGCAAAAAATTAATATTTATAAAAAATGGGATAAGTGTCTTGTTAAAATAGATAACATGAGGTCGTAATAGCGAAGAAACATATCAGATCTTAGAGCGTGCCACCGGAATCAGTCTAGTATACTGTATACTGTATGGGGTGTTGTTTAAATATGTTCAATTTTATAGTTCCTTTGTAGGCACGGAATGGGCGTACTAGGTAACTAAACTTTTTTAGACTCAAATGTCGTACCTATGATGTATTGTTACGAGTATATGAAGTAACAAATTAGATTGCTGTACCATAAATAGTTTGATGAGTTTGAAAAATTGGTCATTAATTTTGGAGTGTGGTACACTGAATATTCGAATTACATAGCATTTGTATAGATTGACGTTGCACTTACGAGAGGCGAAAGATTTTCTCGTCTCGTCACTCAACACACGTCTTCAATATATTGTATCCAAATACTTATATTAGGTCGAAGAAAAAGTCTTTTCGCATATAGTATGTATAAACGTAATAAAATCTCTTTGGCTGTACTATTTATATCTGGCTGGTTTTGATGACATTAAAAAGGTTTCATTTAAAAAAAAAAACAAATTAGTAAAATGTTGTTTCCAGCTATTTTTCATTTGTTTTTCTTTCTGTAAAAATGAGTGAATCTAATGAACAAATTGCATATATTTCAAAATTTTATTACAAAAAAGGAAAAAATACAACGCAAACTGCGAAAAGCAAAATGTATGACGCTAATGAAGTGTCAGAAACATTACCACAAAGTTGGTTGAAGCGTTTTCAACCCGGGAATTTCGATGTCAAATATGCACCACGCTTTGGTCGCCCTGTTACGGACTGTCGCCAAATGGACGCCATTTTTGAAAAAGTGGAGCAAGATCGGCATATCAGTAGTTACGACATAGCTGAAGACCTAGGAATCGACAACAAATAGTTTCGACCCACTAGAAAAAAGCTGGGTACACAAAAAAGCTAGAAACCTAATGAACCGTGTACTCATTTGCGATTCTTTATTGAGGCGTAATGAAATTGAACCGTTTTTGAAGAGATTGATAACTGGTGATGATAAATGAATCACGTACGACAAGAACGTGCGAACAAGGTCTTGGTCAAAGGTCGGTCAGTCAGACTGTGTCAAAACCCGGGTTAACTCTCATTAGTTGATGCTGTGTGTATGGTGGGATTGGAAGGGCGTTTTTCATTATGAGCTGTTACCGCCAGGCAGAACCATTGATTCAGATCTCTGATGAGAATAAAGCAAGAAGTTGAGAGAAAGCTGTCGGAATTGATCAATTTAAGGATGCGGTTTTTAATCACGACAACGCTAGACCACACATATCTTTAGCCAGTCAGCAAAAGAGAGAGTGTGCTTGGGAGGTGTTTATGTATCCGCCATATAGCCCAGACCTTGCACCTTCATATTTTCACCTATTTCGGTCTCTTCAGACGTGTTTAGGTAGTATCAGATTAACATCAAGAGAGGACTGCTAAAACTACTTGTCGCGTTTTTTGGCTCAGTAGTCCCAAAATTTCTACAGCAACGGAATCATATCTTCAAGATGGAAACTACAACAAGCACTATCTTCAAGATGGTAAAAGTCGTCGAACAAAATGGCACTGTAATTAAAATTACTGTAATAAATAAACTTTGGAATGTACCGTGTGGTATCGGCCAATTAGAGCTACAAACTTTTGTGACAATCTTTGGGGGAGGTAGAGGTATGCTCAGCAGTGGACTATGTATAGTTTGAATCGATGAACGAACGATGAAACTTTGGAAAAAAAATGTCTGAGTTTTCATATTAAATGTGAAGAACCTTTTTCTCCAACCTTATAATAATTGGGATATTTAAGTATTGAGTACATTGTAGCCGATTGACCATTTCAACTTCTGTAGTAAAAGCATTAAAAAATCTTTATATATTACATAAAACATCAACATCTATTCACTTTATTCATGTTATTTTCCAACGTTCTTATTATTTCCGTTAAGCTCTTTCGTAATAAGCTCTCAGCTGAGTACACAATAACAGAGCGCCTGAATTCTGAATACAAACACTATTTGATTGTTGAGATCTTTCAGAGCCTAAAATAAACTCCTGAACGGAATTGTAGTAGAAAAGTTCTAAAAAGTTTCTAATACTTGCATTTAATCTACTTAGCACAAGGTTCACGTTTGCTTGATATTTTTGCCGACGTTATAGAACACTTACAGACAGATCGTAAATAAATGTTACATTAATATAAATTTATTACCTTTTCAAATATGTAAGATACGAGTGACCGTTTTCAAACTGTTATTGAATAAAAATATTTCAACGGTTTTTTTTTTGACGGATGGTCATTGCCCAAAGGCTTTTACAGCTTCATCGGATTGAATGGTGGCCGAGCGCTAAGTGCACTTAGCCGAAACTTTTATTTATGGAAGACTAGCACAAGGGCCCCCGAGAGGGGACTTCGGCTTGGACTGTCATCCTGTGCGCGGGAGTAATTGACTCGATGTTGCACAAGAGGGCGGCCTCGGCTTGATCAGGAGAAATGGCGCAAGAAACTCCAACGACGCATCGCTTCGCCTCCGAGGCGTATTAATCACCGAGTTATTTAAAGATCGAGTTTGTGATGTGTGTAATGTTGAGTAGAGCGTTTGGGCCGTAGTGGTCGCGTCGTCCGGATCCTCGAGGACGTGTCTCGGTTTCCTTTTTGCGACGGTCGAATTTCGGTATGACGCGATGCGGCACTACTACCAAAGGGTTGGGGTGCGTCAATTTCAACCGTATTTATCGAAACCTCCATTAATTCATATAACTTAAAACATAGCTTTGAAATTATTTTCATTCAGTTTTCGTTTTTTGTAGTTTGAAGTTTTTTATACCTTTTATATTTTTATTCTTCTAAAGCTTACAAAGATATACATACTATTATAAAGATACTTAATACATTTTATAAATCTGTTAAAATAACTTGATTGAATATTCGCAAACGACATTTAAAAAGCTAAAAGCTTTAGCATTTTATCGTCCTTTTTGTTAACATTTGCTACTGGGAGAAAAACGTTTTTAAATAGAAAAAAGGAAAGCTACTCTGGCATTTTGTAGTTAAATATTATTTCTTTCGTCTTTTGAATTACTACATAATACATTTAAGTTCAGTTTTCACTTCAGAATTATAGGCACTTTCTGTCTTATTATACGAAGATAGCTTACGGCAGTTGTCAAATACCAGCCGTAAACATGCTATGCAATATTTACTTGAGCCCTTTCGACATTTAAGACACCTTGGGTCGTAAGTATCTATTGTAACTGCACGGATAAAATGTTATCAACTTAATTGATTACAAATATAATTTAGTGTGGGACTGAGGTGCTGGCTTGCTGCCAGCCTTTCGCGTATATCTGTATGCGTTAAGTCGAAGATTTTTTTATAGGAGAAATTGACGAGACTCTCAAAACGTTCACATGATGGTGCATCATCTGCCTATAACAAATCCCGTATAGTCCAGAACATATCTGTGTGCTATCTCACTGCGCCCGTCCCCCTGAGACATCAGCTCTAAAGTCTCACAGACCCAGTAATTACACTAGTTCTCAATGCCCTTTAGACCAAAACATAGTAATGTATCTACACTACTACTTCGCGGCAGAATAACTGGCCCTATCTAGACGCAAGGGAAGGAGGCGACTAAGGTATTTTATGGGCAGCCTTTATTCGTGCAGAATAACACCATAATATGCAATGCTGTCACTGTCGTGGGAACGCAATGGGTAATAATAATTTTTAGTATACATAACATTAGCAATTGCGTATGCAACACACTTACTTTTTTATATTAAATAAATATGCTCCACAATAGAATATTTCTTGTCTCGTAACACTCTAGGTGCTAACCCGGTACAACTAACTATAGGTGATAAAAATATTTTTCCCGAACGGGAATTGAACTTGCTACCTATAAAGCAAAAGCCAATTGCTTAGCTACAACTCGAACCAAATCGTCAATTGATGTTCTACTGTCCAATTTTCGACCACGGCGACAACTACCGAATTCTGTCGGAAATTACCAACTGCGCAGGAAATATTATAGTGCCACAAGTGTACGCGCAAACACAGAGGCACTCACTCGTCCCAACCTAGCCGCGCCCGATGTAATGCTGATACAATAAGATCGGAGGTAGGCTAGAATGCAGTGTCAGAAACACGGGGACAATCACAACACAACCAGACCCGAAAACCAACAATTTATGTTTTAGCACAAATGTTGGCTCCGGCTGGGATTCGAACCGCAGGATCCGCGGCTTAGAAGTCAGGTACTCTGACCACTGAGCCACGCGGTCGTCAACAGACAGCAGTATGTGGTAGATATACACCAATTTCAATTTTGTACGAGGATTTCTCTAGCTTTTCATTTTACCTGTCGTAGTAATTTTTAGTTTTCCTCTTTAAAATTGTCCCAAATTAAGACGTAACTAAAAGCGGGATCATTTATTTATATTTGACATCTGTTTATTATGTATTATTGTGCTCTATTTTTAGACTATTGATAATCAAAAATTCACCAAGACTGAGTCGATTCGAATTCGGTGGCCGTCTCTCGGGAAATACGTGCTTAATCAGAATTAAACCTACTTTTTCCCTGAACTTTTCCTTTGTCAAAATTAAAAAAATCAAAATCTGTTTGATAATATATAACAAACTGTCAAACTCGTAACGAGTTTAACTGTTTACCAGCAATGATTTAAAAAATTGAAGACCACCATGTAGACGTTGTTCTCGTGGACGATTTTCGACTATGGCGGCAAATACCGAATACTGTCGGAAATTATCAACTCCGCACAAGATATTATAGTGAAACAAGGGTACGCGCAAACATAGGAGCACTCACTTGTCCCAACCTACTAGTACCCGATGTAACGCTCATGCGATAATATCGGAGGTAGGCTAGGATGCAGTCTCAGAGACTTAAGGACAATTACAACGCAAACAAACCCGAAATCTAACAACTTGTGTTTTTGCACAAATGGTTGGGACTCGATTACTGTACGGCTGGGATCCGATTGACTCACGGGACCCACGGCGTGGTATTCGGATACTCTAACCACTAGACCACGCGGTTGTCATAGATATAGATATGATTCCTTAATCGTATATCTACACATATAAAATAATTGAAACAATATCAATGTTCTATACCAGAAATCAGAAACTAAGTGTAAAAAGTAAGGAGGTCTTAATATTTGTCTGTAGAACGAACAAACCCATTAAAGAATAATTTAGTGCGTACCCCCATTATGTAGTTATCGGTAAAACTACCTCGTGGCCGTATATATATTTTCGGTGATGTAATTGCTGTTAGCCTTCTCGGCTTTTACAGCTTCATCGGATACTGTGCTCGCGGGCCAGGGGCCCGCGTGCCAGGAGGCTGCGCGCGTCCATTCGGACTGTCGACTTGTGTGTCGGTAACTCTGGGCGGTGAGAACCGCCCCGGAACACGGGTGAATCTTGTGTACGCGGTGTGATTATTGACGCGCGTCGTGGTGCGTGTTATATTAAAGCTATTGACTGTGTGTACAGTGTGGCCTGGATCGTGACTGACCGTATCGTGGTCAGGAAGAGCTGAGACGTCCGTGTCGTCTAGCACGTTTCGCGGGCGACGTTTGCGTTCGGTCGCGTTTCTGTTTGGTCGACCTCGTGGCCGTGTAACACTTGTGTAGGCGGGGAAATCATTCAATATGGCGTCTTAAAAATTACTACTTCACTAGAGTTTTTTGTTTCTTTTTGGTTTTTTTTTTACAAAATAACGTATGTGTACCTTTCCCGTATTTGATTACAATTTCTAAAAAAAATTAGTGGTAGTACGAGTAGGATCCCGGTGCAGGAAACCGTCTTGGAATACCTGATGATGGTACCCCATTACAGTACCAGCTATACTGCCGTCAAGCAGTGGTGTGCAAACAAGCGAAGTGAGGTGCTACACATAACTTCGCTTGAAACACTGTCGATACTACAACAGAAATTAGCGAGTTCTTGCGAGCGTTACATAAAAAGAAATCGAAATATGTACATTTGTGTTAGTTAGATTCTCTTCGCTTTTAGGAACACTAAATCTTATCTATCTATCTAACCTATTTAAAGTTTTACCGATCCAAAATAAGGAATGAGGTTCAAACGAAATTATATACGGTTAGTTGTTTTTTATCATCTGTCAATTACGTTTGCGGCAAGGAACACGAACCAACGTTGCTATTTAACAAAAAAATAAAATAAAGTAACACCCTAAAAATGTCCCACTGCTCAATTTTTTGAGGGGCTTTGGAGCTGGGAAAAGTCCGCCACGCCGCTCCAATGCAATACGATCTTTTTCTTTATCGCTAAGCACGTGGTAAATCATGACTTAAAATTGCATGGTAATTTTAGTTAATAGATAGCCGTTATTAATGAGATTGGACCAGCTCGCCTAACCGCAATGTTTCGATTGCTCTCCATTGAATAGATTGAATAGATCTCAATAATATGATATGTTAATGCTAAAGTATATGAATATGAACTGAATTAGTAGCAGTGAACTTTGACGGCCCGGGTTGTAGACGAAAACTCCTAAATTTTATTGTACGAGTACATATTTTAATACATCTGAGATTTTTCAAAGTTTTTTGTGAGATATACAAATCTTTCTTCTGCTGGTAAGTGCAACGTCTGCTTATAACAAATGCTGTAACACCCAGAACATTTCTGTGTGGCACCACTATGCGCTCGTTGACGAAGAGACATCAGTTCTTAAGTCTCCTATATTTTCGGTGATGTGATCGCTGTTAGCCTTTTGGCTTTTACAGCTTCATCGGATGCTGTGCTCGCGGGCCCGGGGCCCGCGTGCCAGGTTTGGTTTGACCCAAAACATATATACATAAATATTAACTCCTACTAAACATCTAAGTTCGGACCGTTGCGTTCGCTAGCGTGCTTGCGCTACAGTGAATATCTCCATAAATTTATTATATGAAGTCATCTAATGACCGTCCGAGGGAGACTGCGGGCCTCCGTTCGGACTGTCGACTTGTGTGTCGGAAACTCTGGGCGGTGAGAACCGCCCTGGAACACGGGTGTATCTGGTGTACGCGGTGTTATGGACGATAGCTGCGCGCCGCTCTCTACGACGGTCGCGCGACGTTGTGCGTGTGATGTTGAAACTATTAACTGTGTGTACAGTGTTGTTCGGATCGTGGCTGACCGTATCGTGGTCAGGGAGTGCTGAGACGTCCGTGTCGTCTAGCACATTTCGCGGTCGACGTTTGCGTTCGGTCGCGTTTTTATTGCATCGATAATTAGCTGCTTTAACCACCAGCGGGTTTGGATGAACCGCGGCTTTTTCGAAAAACCGCCGTGATACTTCTCTGAAGTGTTCAGAGAGTACGGGCATTTCACAGTCGCTGTGAAGGTCGACATTGCGTTGGTACCAGCCGGCTCCGGTGGCACTTCGCAAGAATCTGTTTTGCACCGCCTGCAATTTCTTTATATGATTGCCCGTCGCGTGTGCGAACGCGACGCATGCATAGGACATTACGGGTCTAATGCATGTCTTGTAGAGGCGAAGTTTGTGTCTTAAGCACATTTTGCTTGAAGAGCAAGTTAACGGGTAAAGACGGCTTGCGATAAAAGCCGCCCTGTTACGCACGTTCTTAATGTGAGCAGCGAACGACATCGCTGCGTCTAACGTGACCCCGAGGTATTTGACGCTCTTTTCCCAGGGAATAGGGCGTCCGAACAGGGTGATCGAGCCTAGCTGATTGTTGCCGATTGTGTGGTAACGTCTAGCTGGCTTGGGCGTGCCCCTCGAGAAGTATATTGCTACACTTTTCTCGGGGTTAACCTCTATTCTCCATTTCCGGAACCATTCGCCTAGGCGATCGGCTGCGGCTTGGAGCTGAATCGTTATGCGGCCCTTGTTCTTATCGGAATAATACAGGGCCGTGTCATCTGCGAAAAGCGCAAGATTGACTTTAGGGTCTTTAGGTATATCGCTAGTGTATAGCGAAAAAAGGAGTGGAGAGAGGCAGGAGCCCTGAGGGACACCCGCACGGAGAGGGCGGCTTGAGGAGCGCGTTCCCTCTACCCGGAAGCGAAATAGGCGATTGGACAAGAAGGCTCGTATGATGTTCACGAGTCTGTCCGGCACTTTTGTGTGATACAACTTGTAATACAAGCCGTCGTGCCAGACTTTGTCGAATGCCTTTGCGACATCGAAAAATAAGGCCCCTGTGCCTACTGGCTTAGGGCGGTCGTGAAAGTTTTCTAATATGTGCTCCGTTAGGCGGTGCACTTGATGGGTACACGAGTGTTCGGGGCGAAAGCCGAACTGCTCGTCTGGAAGGATGTTATTATTTAGGACGTAGTCTTTTAATCGACTAAGGATTATTCGCTCATAAATCTTGGCCATCGAGTTGAGGAGACTTATTGGGCGATAGTTGGACGGGATGTTCTTCGGCTTGTGAGGCTTCGGAATACCTATAACGTCCGCTTCCTTCCAGTCGTCCGGGAAGGAGCAGCTGGAGAGGAGCGCGTTGAAAATACTGACTAACAGACACAATAGCGGCGTAGTTAGACATTTGATCACCCTGTTGTTTATGCCATCGAGGCCGGGCGCGGATCGGTTTTTAAGATTTTTAACAATCTTCGTGACTTCGTCGAGAGTCACTGGAGTCAGTGGTTCGCCCACTGGTGGTATGGCAGCCCTGCGTTCGAGTTCCGCGGCCACCTGCTGCAGGTGGTCGGGATCCGCAGGCGCGAGAGACGGAGTGCATTGGCTCTCTAGACTGTCTGCAAGGCATTCGGCTTTTTCGCTGTCGTCGAAGGCGAGCGAGTTGTCGTTCGATCTAATAAGTGGCGGCATGGGTGAGACCGGCTCTGCTTTGAGAGATCGTGCCAACTGCCAGTAGGCAGTGTGCGACGGCTCGATTTCTCCAAGCATAGTGTCCCAGCTATCTTTAGTGTACTCAGATAAGCGCTCTTTAACATCCCTTTGTAGGAGGCGCAGTCTGAGTCTATTCGCGTCTGTTCTATATCTGTCGTGCGCTTTGGCCGCACGGTTCTTTTCTCTAATCAGGCGTCGGAGGTCCGCCGGTAGATTGCAGCGTCGATCGCTCGACACCGTAACCGTCCGGGAGGATTCTCCGACGACTGTTTTGAGATGACCTGAGAATGATTTTATCGCTCGACAGGCTACCTCTGGCGAGTCGATAATATCTGGTATTTCATCCAAGTGCTGGGAGCTCGTAGCCTCGAGTTTGACCCCGAGGGTACGCCAGTCCACAATGGTTTTGGTCTGTGTGACCTCACCATTTGGCCGGCCCAGCTTAAAAATGACCGGACGGTGGTCCGACTCAAGTTCGTGAAGCGTAACTATAGAGTCTATTTCTAAGTTCACGTCCTTAATAATGGCTACATCGAGAGTGTCCGGCCGCTGATTTAACTGCGTCGGCACTCTGGTTGGTGTTTCGGGAGCTATAACGTTTACGTTATGGCTCTCCGCTAATCTGTACAGTATATTACCGTTTGTGTTATTTGCGTTGGAATTCCAACTGCCGTGCTTGCTGTTCAAGTCTCCGGCGAGAATAACAGAACGGCCTAAATCTAGTAGGGATTTTAGGTCTGATTCTAATAATTGTTTGAATGGCGAGAGATAGACTGATGCTAGTACAAGCGGCCTATGGCCGGTCATTGCTAACCTACACGCGGAAGTTTCTATATTAACTAAGTCGGGTGTATCGAGCGCGATACAGTGCAAGGACTTTTTATAGTAGATCAGAGTGCCGCCTTTCGCGGTCGCTCTGTCATTACGGATGCATTTGTAATTGGCAATCTTTGGATCGCGCATACTAGGTTTTAAGAAAGTCTCTTGCACTAGCATAACGTCGATGTCGTGGTCACGAAGGAAATTCGCGACTTCAACTAACTGCGTCTTAAGACCGTTTGCGTTAAAATACGAGACAGTCAGAGAGCGTGGTTTAATCCTACCTATATGGGACGCCATTGGTAACAATTAAAAAAATTTTATTTTCGACGCGGCGCGTGATGTTTAGGCGCATTGATACGTCCAAATCGCGTCGATGACGTTCATGTGCTCTACGGTAGCCATGAGTCGGTCTTGAGGTGACTTTGCTTCGCGGATTTTGCGTGCTAAAGTCGAAAGTTCGGCAACATTTATGCTGCGCATGAAGCCGCAGATTAGCGAGAAATCTGCGGCGAAATTTGATGAGCCCTGTATTTTGGGCGTTGCGATTTGAGGCGCGGGCCGTGAGGCGGCTGCGCTCTTTTGCGTCATGGGCAACGGTTTTGTCCATGCGTTCGTCGCCGGCGCGGCGCTCTGGCTCTTGCTCTGCCCGGTAGTCCCGTCAGCGGGACCGGGTTTCGCTGCGGCCGGAGCGGGCGCGGGCGTTTGTTTAGGCGCGGGTTTAGTCGCGGGCTTAGGTGTTTGTATAGGAGCGGGTGTTTGGGGCTGTGTGGCCCCGGGGCCCTTCCTACGGCCGTTCTTCTTGGCTCCCCTGCGCTTTGTACTCCTCGGCGCTCTGTTACACCCGCGGTAATTCGCGGGGTGTCCCAGCTCACCACAGAGTATGCAGCTAGGGGGCTCTTGCGCTTCTGGCGTGCGAGCGCAATCCTGGGTGCCGTGATCCCCGAGGCATTTTACGCAACGAGGGCGGGCGAAACAATTTCGGGCAGAGTGTCCGTACAGTTGGCATCTGTGGCACTGGCCAATGATGCCCCTGTTGCGGGGTGCTTCAATAGAAAGGCCTGAAAGGCCGCAAATCGTCTTAATGTTAAAGACCTGCTTGCCTTCTGGAGTTAATTCCAGTATGGCTAGGATCAGGTCGTACGACTTCTTGTTGTGTGGGTGATGCATACGATGCACCTCTAACACAGGTATGTCTTGTGACTTAAGGTCACTGAGAATGTGGCTAGTCTCTTATTCTTTAGGCAGGCCCCTAATGACTACGCGGAGTCTTCGTTCTTCCGCGAGTGAGTACGTGTGGAAACTTATATTGTTTCCACGCAAATGGCTGGTGACGGCCCTGAAATCGCTGACTGTGCTTAGGTATACGCGGATACCTTGCACTGCCGTCTGCGCCTTCGGGCACACAATTTTCTTGTTTGTCATCCACAATGACAAGTCGTTCCATTTCGCCTTATCCTGTAGGATTATCGGCGGAGGAGCTTTATTTGGTTGGGCTGCGGGATGCGCGGGCAGAGACTTTTCAATAGTCTTGCGGCTGTTGGACACGCCCTTTTTGGCCGGGTTCCGTGAGGCGGACGGCGATGCGGTGTCCGAGTTAGGCTCGGAATCCGTTTTCGCGGCGCGTTTCTTTGCTTTGCGCGCGACGACGGTGAAGCCGTCGTCGTGCGCATTTCCGGATTCCTCGCAATCCATGTCGGATCCCTCGTCCGAAAGGGCCGCGGGCCCAACAATGGATTGCGATTCCCGGAAGGGAAGCGCAGGTGTGCTTGTTGTTTTATTGCACCCATTAGCGGCGGTTTTATTGCCTGCAGGTGCGTTCTTTACTGACGATGCCGACACGGTCGGCACGGTCTTTTTATTGCCGGCGATTACGCCTGGCATTGTTTCGCACACAGGTGCGGATGCGTCATCTTGCGCAGGTGTCGGCGCGGCCGGCTCTACAGCTGGCGATGACGGGCTGTCGGAGTCAAACGTTGCTACGCGACTCCTAAGCAGATTTTGAGTGTCTGGACGGATTCCAGAGATTTCCTCCGACCTAACGCAATGGGCGTGAAACTGCGCCCAGATCTCGGGGTGCGCGGCGCGTAAAAACTCCGCGAGATGTACAAACTCCGGCGCGGGGGCACGGGGTGTCGCCATTTCGATGGTTCGAGAGGCGGTGTGTACACAAATGCAAAATATTCACCCTACGTGAGCAGGGAGGTGTGTGCTAATTTAACGTCACCTAATGCCTTACGCCTTAGGTGCGCGAGGGTGTGTACCTGGCTGTTGCCTAGTGCAACAAGCGGACACAAAAATACAAAGCCGCCTCTGAGGCGAGATATGTGTATGCACTCTACTCACGGTTTTCACCAGCAAGCCGACGCAATACAGGAACGCTCTCGCGTAACTTTCACGTTCGCACAACACCACGAAGCACAACACTTCCACTTCGAGGGACACGATAGATGAAGGCACGCACGAAGAAGAATAACCAGACACACCGCTACGGGAGCGGGTGTTGGCCACTATCCACAACTGTGACAACGGGCGTTTACAGACAACTGTCCATAACGAGTATGATTTTTGAGCTTGATTGCGCATGGAGCGCGGTCAAAAATAGGTCCGTTCTGCACCAGAGCGCGAGAACGAGTGTTTTTTTTTTTTGACTTAAGTCTCCATGCGCAATAATTACACTACGTACTCTACTAACACAAACATAGTATAGTAAATAGAATCAGGCGTTACTTTGCGGAAATCTTTTATAATGACGGAAAGTACATTGTAAAAAGTAAATTTGCTAAGATCCGCATGCAAAAAATAAGAATATTACCTAGCTTTTTGAAGAGTACCGCCCGCTCTCCCTCAGTAGCGTGCACAAGCAAGCTAACACCGCCACCAGGAACCGCCAGATACCCTCCACGTGTTCCAAAACTAGGCATTATCAAGTATCATAGATTCTACGACAGACGACCGCCGAGTTAGCGGCGCGGTCAAGTAGCTGCCTATTTAGTACCGATAGTATAAAATCTCACACTACTGAGGGAGGGCGGGCGGTGTTCTTCAAAAAACTAGGTAATATACACCATTTTTAAATATTTGCATGCGGATCTTAGCTAATTAACTTACTTTCCTTCATTAGAAACATAGTAATACAGGACACACAAGACACAACAGAGGGCCGGCCTCATCATGCGCCCTCTTTCAATAGCGTGCACAAGAAAACTTATACAGCCACCGGGGGCCGCCACCAGATACCCTCACTTCCACCACTATAACACTACCACTAGGCAATACACGCCACTGAAGTTGAGAACACGATACGTGTTTCACCTGAAATGTAATCTTTGCACACTACTGTTTTAAGGCCGAATAACGGGCAATACGGTGGCAGCTACCTAGACAGATTCCTGTATAGGAATTCTACCACCAGTTAAAATTTTGCACATGTTAAAATTAATACTTGCAAAAAAATGTTAATAATCTGGGTTTAATTTATAGTAATAGGAACGTCATTTTGTTAATACATAATACAAGCTGACCCGGAAGTCGTTTCTGCCGTTTACGGATAGTAACGCGATGAGTATGAAACTTTAAATAAGTTATCTATAAAAATAAAATTATAGCTAGGTTCATCAATATGGTTCTCAATCGCTAAAACGGCTACATAGATTTTTATCAATTGGTTTTTGTTTTATTCTTTAAGCTAAAAAAAATCTCAAAGAGTCTATGTAATATAAAATTATTAAAGTTTCTATATGCAGAGACGACAACGATAGCCTTGGCGGCTGTAACGGCCCCAAATATGCCTGTTCTTTTGTTATTTAGAAGAGTGGCGAGCGAGGGGTAACCGACAGCCGCGCATCATTTGCGGGGGCCGCTGCTGTAAACTGTGCAAGTAATATTTTTATTATGATTTTGTCATAGAACACAAAATCATAATAAAAATATTACTTTATGAGATTCATGATAATATTAATTCAAAGTAATAGTTATTAGTCTCTTTTTTTTCCTAGCTTTCCGTATATTTACTATCCACTTCGCTCTATCCTGGACATCGTCTTCGGATATCATGTATTTCCTCATGCCCCTTTACACTTGCACTATATCGTACCACCTTGTCTTGTGTGTCTCTGGATCTTCGACTGACAATAGAAAGGCGTAGGCAGTGTAACAGTTACTGCTAATATTATTCAATTATTTATTTAATAGTAATAATTTAACGTAAAAATTCTTAGTAGTGCAATATTACTATAAATAACTTACTATGAATATATAATTAATTTAGTGACCCATGTGGACGAAGTCGCCGGCATCAGTTAGTAATGTAATAAATGGTGATTAATGACCCGTGTTAAGAAGTGACGGAGTCTACCACGATCGGCTCCAGATTTGGCGATTTTCTTTTTTGGCGATATAACGCGCTGTTATCTAACCCTGTTAGACTGGTACTTAAACGCTGGTTTTAGCTATGGGCATAGCCGAGCAGAAGTATTTATGTGACGCAGCCAACGTCTAGATGTAGCGTGACTCAAACGAATAAAACTAAAATCCTGGCTGATTTAAAGAAACAATCAGGTTGAATATGATGAGGTAGTGTTGTAACGAATATTCGTATTCGCATTCTTCTTTCTTTCTTTTATTGCATAAAGTGATGAAACGAACAAAACGCCCACCTGATGGTAAGTGTAACGTCCGCCCATAACAAATGCTGTGTCACCTAGAAAATTTCTGTGTGACACCACACTGTGCCCATCAGTCATCAGCCCCTGAGACATCAGTTCATAAGTCTCATATGCCCAGTGATTACGCTAGCTCACAGTGCCCTTCAAACCGAAACACAGTAATGTTTGCAATCTACTGCTTCACGGCAGAATAACTGGCCCTGGGGTGGTACTTACCTAGACGGATTCCTGCCTAGATTTGCAAATATTCGCATGTTCATTGTCATTCGCATTCGTATTTGCATTCGCAAAAGTCATGCGAATATTTTGCGAAAGTGATTGTCACAAATACTTAATATTTTACTTTAAAAAAATTAAGTAAATATAAAATAACAAAAAAAACATTAGTATTATAATTAACTTTAATTATAAAGGATTCTTTTATGTATAAAATATTTTTTTTATAAATATAATTTAACTATATCTTTTAGTTAAAATAAGAGAAGTTTATATGTAGTTCTTTTATTTTCCAAAATAATTTAAAATTTAGTGGTGACTGCGAATAAAAGTGAGTGCTCCTAATGGCGAACTATTATGCACAATACTACAATAAAATTAGCTTTCGCATTCGCATTTGCGAATGTCGATGGCAATAATTCGCATTCGCATGCTTAAAACTGTACATTCGTTACATCACTATGATCAGCATGTCAGTTGGGAAGAAGCTTGGCACAATTATTATATTTAAACGATACCGCACAGCAGGATTTCTCCTTTATTGTGGGTGCGCTTTACAGACATTTCACATGCACAAAACAACCAGGAAATCATCAATTTGTGTTTTTGCACAAATGTCGGATCCGGTTTAGATTTAAACCCAAGAACCGCGGCATAGAAGTCAGGTACTCTGACCATTAGGGCACGCGATTTTCAAATCATTTTGTTCTGAAGAATAGCTGTGCTATCTCCACCTCTACCCTACCTCCAAAGAATAGGTATACTTGACATCATGACAACGACGACAGAAGGATTTGAATTATTTTATTTGGATTTGTATAGTGACTGGTGGTAGAGATAACAAGATAGGCAAACAAAGCGTATGGCGACACCCGCTCGAGGTAGCGATGACCAGCACGGTTTTACGGAAAGTAGATGTATATATATGGGTCGAAACCGTATTTTGTGGCAATCTATTGAGGAGACCTATGTTCAGCATGAACTGAAATAATGAAAAAAATTATTAGCTATCATTTATGTATATCATATTATAAAGAAGTAGTTCTATTACTATTTGATTTTACAGTAGTGAGCTGAAATAACGATGACGATGATGTCCAAATTGTGCCAGTTCTGAAAAAGCTGTGCCGTAAAATGACAGTGGCCTTAAGTTTCGAATATTTTTGCGTTTGTTTACGCAAAAATATTTACTTATTTTAATATGTAAACATTAAGTGTTCTTAATATGTCACCACATATTCGTACAATTACTTATCTAAAAAATGTTAAATATTCTTCAATTAATTCTCTTTGTTTTTTCTGAAATAAAATTTTAAATGTTCTAATAAAAGTCAGTCAGACGTCGAGTTCTAAAGTCTAGCTGCTGCGGACCAACAGGGAGACTCCATTAAGGCTTTTGTTTAGCGTATTTTAAAATGGAATCTTATACGTATTTGTAATGGGATAATGTGTTTTAATGAGACAAAACAGAATTTAAAAAATAAACATGTAGTAATAGTAATGTAGGCATGCCTAAGTATAACGTTCTTATCTCTACTTTTATCTTAGTATGTTAATTTTCCGGATAAGAGTTGTAAACGTGATTGCGAGAAGTTAGTGTAAGTTGTTGTTATTAAAAGAGATTACTTTAATTTGTTAGAATTTCTATTTAAATACAACCTACTACAACATGTGCGAATGGCGAAGAGAGAATAAAGAGATGGTGAAGTTACGTACATATGTAGTTGTTGAGTCGTCTAACTCAACAGCACAGGCGAGGCGAGGGACGTGAGGAGCGGGGGACATACGGCGCATCTACCGGCTGATCCGAGCGGCGTCGCGGCGGGCCAGTCAGCTGTTACGCCTCATAAGAAGCACTCACGCATATTAACTTTGTACCGTAGCTTATCGACAACCGTTGTGCAGTTTATAATTACAACATCATTTATACAGTCCGCTATTTTATTATCTCACCACTGAGCTAACGTCGTTACATTGGTCCTTCGATTACGCCAGCACTGGAGAAAAAAAGACCGAAAAAATTTGAATTCAAAATTTTAACGGTTTTTCAAATTCAAGTTGGAAGCTACACTTCGGGTTCAAGTCGTCTTCGCCTGCATTCTTCAACTGCTTTCTCGTCATCGTGTCTACGTTTGGACGTCGTAAAATCAGCACGGCTTCATATTAGTCGTCTTTGCCGATTTTTATCCAACGGGTGCTACAAGAAACGGACGGAAGATCAGGACTACGAGACAAAAATCACCTTCACTGGAAGCAAACTCACGTCTTCAGATTGTCGTCGTACATTGAGAACGTCCTAAGAGATTCTCGTCACCACAGTCTTCATCAGTGGTTTGCAACAAAAACCGTGAGCTCGTTCCATTTCCTTTATTTAATTTTTTCATATCATTATCATAATCATAATTCCCATTCCATATTTTTTTTATTTTATTTCATTTCATATTGCCAACTACTTCATAACTTCATATCATTTCAGCTTCTTACTTTTATTTAAGCTGTTTTCATCTCTTCATGCTTTCATAAATACGTTCATAAACTCGTTTACATTATCATTTCTATTATATTTAAATCATAAGACATTCATTGCTTTTAGCGGGTATATAACAATTTAGTGGGTATATACTCGTAACATTTTTTGCAAGCTTACATTACTAAGCAGTTTCATATAGAATAGCTTCGTGCCTTAAATATTCTAATAGCAATTGTACTGCTTGCTGATTTTGCTTTTATTTGGCCTTTTTGTAATAGTGCTTTTAATTGCTTGCTATTAATTTTCATAAGTATTGTTTTTTGCTGTTTTTCTTTTAACTTACGGTTAATACTTTTTTTTCAAATGGCTGACATAAAGGGCTTAATTAAAAAGCGTGCTTCAATTAAAGCCAAGCTTACGCAATTCGCATCTTTTTTACACACTTCCAAGTCTTGTGAGAGATTAAGTCAGTTGCAAATCATTCAAACGGAACATCGGCTTAATACAGTAGAAAGCTTATACGAAAAATACGATGCATTACAGAATGACTTGGAGGCGTTGGTGGACGACCCGAACGAGCAATTTTCGGAGCGCGAAGAATTTGAAAAACAGTACTACAGTGTGGTGGCTTCTGCACGCCAGCTTGTCAGCAACTCTCGCAAGCTTCTTGCGGGGGACGTCACATCCGAGGTGGATTCTTGTTCTGCTCACACATACAAACACAGTTCCATTCGTTTACCCAAAATTGATTTGCCTAAATTTTCCGGCGACTATCATGATTGGTTGGAATTTAGGGACACATTTATTGCCATTATACATAATAACGAAGGCATAGATAAAATCAATAAATTGCATTATCTTCGCGCATCTTTGAAGGGCAGTGCTTCTCTTATTATTGATAACCTTGATTTTAGATCCGATAACTACGACGCTGCTTGGAGTTTACTGTGTGATAGGTATGACAACAAGAGATTACTTGTCAACAATCATGTACAGGCTATTTTTAATGTACATCCAATCAACAGAGAATCAAGTAAGTCATTACGTCACATTATTGACACAACGAAAAAAAACCTTAGGGCACTATCAACTCTAGGACAACCCGTACAGCATTGGGATACACTTGTTATTTACATTATGACCAGTAAGCTAGATCAGGTAACAAATCGTGAGTGGGAAGAACACAGAAATTCTTTATCTGAACCTCCAACTTTACATGTTTTTGTAACTTTTTTAAGTAACAGGGCCGACCTATTAGAGACAGTGGAAGAACATAAGTATTTAAGCTTTAAGAACGAGGGTATGAATATCAATCATAGTAAAGCTAAAGGTTTTGCGGTATTAACTGAAAATAAAATTAAAACTTTATCATGTCCTATACGCCAACAGGATCACTACATATTTTCTTGTGAAAAATTTAAAAATCTGCCTGTCCATTCTCGGTTAAAAAAAGCTCATAGCTTCAATGTTTGCCTAAATTGTCTTCGACCAGGTCACGCTGCTTCTAAATGCAGGCTAGGAAATTGTAAATATTGTCGTGAAAAACATAATACTTTGTTACATATTGACAGTGATAATGATGTCCCTAACACACAAAATGTTGCACTGTCCGCTAATCATTCGGCTGCTACTCGTGTTATTTTACTGCCCACAGCGCTCGTGAGGGTGACGGACGCTAAAGGCAACCATCACACTGCGCGAGTCTTGCTTGACAACGGGAGTACGGCAAACTTCATATCGGAAGAGTTTGCTCGTAAACTTCTTATTTCTACCTACTCTATCAACTCCGATATAATAGGCATAAATAATCAATCCTCCAATTGTTCAAAAGGCTGTTCAATTTCATTAAAATCATGTAATGAAAACTATAAAGTGAACATTGAATGCTTTGTCTTACCAAAAGTTTCATCATCAGTTCCAAATACATATGTTGATACTACCAATATACGTATACCTACAAACATACATCTTGCCGATCCTCAATACTATATTCCGTCTTCGATTGACATTCTTGTAGGCGCGGAAGTCTTTTGGAGCATTATAGGAACTAGCCGCATAGAATTTGGTAAATATATGCCCTCTTTGTATGAGTCAAGATTTGGTTGGCTTGTTTCGGGTTTAATTCATCAACAAAATTCTGCTTCTAATCTATGTATGCTTGTTCACAACTCACAAGTAGACTTAGCTCGGGTTTCGGACTTACATTCCGTCTCATCAAAACATAAGTTGTCATTTGAAGAGCGGTTACGCGAACAACCTTTTGTAGATAATACCTACCGCAACCCAGATAAACGGTATGCAGTAAATATTCCTCGTAAAAAGTCACCTAATCTATTAGAAAACTCATATTCGTTTACTAAGCGCCGCTGCCTGCCTCTAGAGCGTCGTTTACTTAGAGATTATTAATTTTAAAATATGTATATATGAAAAAACATCGAGTTAGGTCATATTATATCGAAAAACATGCATCGAAACATACTACATCAGATACCTAATTCCTTGGACGGCATACAAATAGTTAAACCACTCTGAAATGCAGGAAACTGTGGGCAGAATTTCTTGGCGCTACATTTCGTCATTTGAAAACCCCGCAGACCTCGCTTTGCGCGGACTGAGTGCTGACAAGCTATATTCTTCTTTTTTATGGTAGTCAGGGCCAGAATTATATATAAAAAATCCTTTTCTTCGCCTCAATTTCCTAAGCGTTGTCATGTCGATATTTCAATTAAAAATATATACAACGTGTTATACTTAAAATAATAATTAATAAATGTAAAATAACAACCACGTGAATTTATGACTACAACATAAAACAACATATTCTAGCATCTAGTCCTCATACTATTTGCAAATTATTATTCAAGGTATACCTCCGACTCATGCATTCCGGTCCTATCATGATAGCAGATCGAAAGGGTAGGAGATGTATACCAATCGAATGCTTTACTTGTGTGTTTGTGTGTTTAGCTACGAGAGCCATCCACCTCGAGCACGAAGGTAGCCTTCTTAGCTGCCATGAATCGCATCATTGCTCGAATGGGAAAGCCACGCAACATATTCTCCGATAATGGTGCAACATTTGTCGGCACTTTCAATGAATTTGCTGCTCTACTTCCACAATACTTTAAGTTCAGCGGTATAGACCCTGGAATTAACTTTTCCTTCATTCCTTCATATACCCCCCCAATTTGGCGGACTATGGGAATCCGCAGTTAAGTCCACTAAGCATCATCTTAGACGTGTTCTGGGCTTGACTAATTTAACCTTTGAGGAGATGGCTATATGCTTGATACAAGTGGAAGCTATATTAAATTCCAGACCTTTTACTCCTCTTTCCAGTGACCCTTCAGACCTTACTCCTTTAACTCCAGCACACTTCCTGATTGGGCGCTCACTAATAATGCTACCACATCCACAGATCGAGGTCGCCAGCAACACCAGCTTGCAACGGTTTCGAGGCATAGAATATTTGAAACAACACTTCTGGACTCGTTTTTCACGTGAATATATTTTATGGCTTCAGGAGGGAACCAAATGGTGTCGATCTTCGGGCGAGCTTAAGAAAGATAGTCTAGTCGTCATTATGGACAAAAGGTCACCTCCCTTAACGTGGGTTCTAGGACGCATTATCCAAGTGCTACCGGGCAGAGATGGCATCGCAAGGGTCGCCGACATCCGCACACGCAAGGGTGTCATTCGGCGGGCTTACAATACAATCTGCCCTCTTCCAGTCACTGCTGTTGAAGATACTTCAACCGGGGGAGTATGTTGAGTCGTCTAACTCAACAGCACAGGCGAGGCGAGGGACGTGAGGAGCGGGGGACACACGGCGCATCTACCGGCTGATCCGAGCGGCGTCGCGGCGGGCCAGTCAGCTGTTACGCCTCATAAGAAGCACTCACGCATATTAACTTTGTACGGTAGCTTATCGACAGACGTTGTGCAGTTTATAATTACAACATCATTTATACAGTCCGCTATTTTATTATCTCACCACTGAGCTAACGTCGTTACAGTAGTTGTGTATAGAGATAGCGGTAAAATTTAAATTACTTATAACACACTTACTAAATTAGAGCTTCCTCATGTTTACCTTATCTGTTACATAATCATATAAAAATTGTACATCTAAAAATTGTACATGAAGTGCCGTCAGGTGCCGGCTTAATCTACCTCCCCTTCTCATTATACTTTGTGTAAAGTGCGGTAGTGCTTGTATCTATTGTAACAGTTTTGTCTTTACCAAGTCAGCACTATTCTTAACACCAGAGCTTTCTATAGTCATTATCATCGGCCTGTAGAAATCCGGCAAGTCAGCCAACATTAATGTACCAAGCCACATACATATCATATAACATATTATATCACTACCTATCACACCAAGTGCATTATATTGTTTTGGTGAAACGTGGATTGTGGCAGTCATCTGTTTTTGCAGTGAGTGCTCAGTCTCTGACTACCCCTTATGGGATACAGTCGTGATCTTATGTATGTTTGTATGTACAATTTCTTGTCGAAATATGATTCTACACTTACTCGTCTCTAATGTTGTGTTAATCAAGTCTTTTAATAATCCAACTTCATAGTCAATACACTGTCTTCAAATGCACTGGCTAGGCTTTCCCATACTTTTTTTGCATTTTCTGCGTTTTGCATGTTTACATAGATCTATTAATGATATTAGCTATCACATCATTTTTCATTGATTATGGATCATCGGGTATTGGTATGCAGTTAACAACTCCAAATGCTGCAAATATGCTTTTACCGCAAAGCTTTTATTTAAACACAACTAAGTACAGCATGTGCGAAAGGAGCAGAGAGAATAGAGAGGTGGTGAAGTTACGAGTACGTACATAGTTGCGTAAAGAGAAAGTGGAATCTAAATTACTTATAACTTTAGACAAAAACGAAATTAGAGAGTTCAATTTCGTATGGTATCGTTTGATTTATTTGTTTTTGTTTTGTTTTATTTTAATAGCTGGACCTGCGGTGGTATCTAACCCACATAGATTCCTGCATAGGAATCCTACAACCAGTAAAGAAGCAGTTAAGTTTTTCTCCACACGAAATTTTTCTTCATTTCAAGAATACGTAATAGTTCTTTCCTTAGTTTTCGCGTTAAAATTAAACAGGACTATAAAATTACTAGTAATAGTGTAATTCCTTATTGTAGATTGCAAGTATCTACTTATTCTTACTCATTACCCTGTATCACCATAGTAGTCACGTTATCAAAAAGGTTGAAACTGTTTATCTGTTTACTGTGTAGTTTGTAAAAGATGCGTCCATTTCGTTCGATTTCGTCCGTCTTACAATGCGTTATTGCATTTGTAATATTTGAATGCTTACTAAAACATTATTGTTTCTTAAGCGCCGTAACAAATATTGTTGTAGGGCCTTAGTTCCTTGGTGAAAAACTTGGAAACATACTATGACAAACTCGTAGCGTAGCGACAACAGTAAATTTACATGTAAAGTTTGCCAACTCGTAATGGAGCAACGTGGTGGATGTCCAAATGTCTATGGTGTATTTGTAATGTTTGAAGGATACATTATTTTAAATTCCAGGCCTCTTAAGGTAACTGGTTCACGTTTATTTATTAACTCTTCATTGTTTTCACCAATGCTACAATGGGCGGACTTAATGCCTAGTGGCAAACTTTTATATTGAAGAAAAGAATTTAAATTCCTATTTCTTTAATAAATTATATTAAACATCAACATATAAGAAATACAGATAATCAGATAAGAATGTATCAAAACATAAGTCACCATAATATTAACTTTTTTACCTTAAATTCAAATATGTGTACTACATTTTTGACATTCAGCTCTAAATAAAAACTGCAATTAGAGTGAGCTCTTTTAAAGCACTTGGCCTAAATACTAGCGTTGGCCACCTCCCTAAGAAGGTTTAAACTCTTTTCGTAATTTCATTACTTTAATATTTTTAAACACACCAAATACATATGTTACGTAAGGCGAGTGAAAAGCATCGGGGCTCCAATTACAGCCAACGAAGTATTCTCTAGCAACCATAAGAAGTGATCCTGAATACACATAATACGTATATTTTAAATTATAAGACATAATATATCTTATAATCTTTATTTTTAATTGAGAATGGATACAAGTATCCGTGCGTTACGTTTTTTTACACGATTTATATTAGCTTCGATTGTATGTTTGTAACCGACTCCTTAGGGCTCGATTTTCTCCTACCTTGAACGATCCGATTTAATCCAATTTTGCAACCTGAAGACCGATACAATCAATATTCGACTAAAAAAAAAAACAATGTTTAAAAAACTAAAACACCTTTTGAAGATGCAACAACATTTCAATAGAGCTCAGATGAACCACCTTAGACAATATATAAGCTGCCGACTATTACATAAACAAAAAAAATAGTTTTAAAAAAAGCGGGGTCTTTTGAGATTCAAAAAGAAATCCTTCTCTCATACGGTCTGAATATTTATAACGATTTTATAGTAATATCCAAGCAAAATTACTCAATAGAGGGCGCTCATATATCCTTGTTATACCACTCTTAAACAGGGGTAATATATAAGCGCCCTCTATTGAATAAACAAGAAAACAAATGTTTTATTTAAAAAAAAAGGCGTGGGGTGCTTTTTGAGATATCATCGAAATGATAATCCTTCTTCTCATATCTGTCAATGAAATATTTATAACTATTGTCATCATGCACCCCACGCTTTTTTTAAAATAAAACATTTTTTTCTTATTCGCACTATTATTCATTTATATTTATTCGAATTTTTGACACTATTCTTAATTCAAATTTATTAAAACTTATTTTGAATTTTTTAGTTTGGTTTTCTATATAAAGCGTGTTTTTTAGTTTTTTCAAACTATTATTTATTAAAGCAATTGGTTCATACGTTTCGTTTATTTTTTATTATAAATAATTATTATTTTTGACTTTGTTTAGTATAGCATCATTTCCTTTTTTGTTTATAATCATTATACCTTGTCGATGTTGGAGGGCCAATGAAAACCAGTGCTGTGGTTTTTTCTAATGGATAAAGTGACGAAATCAGAAAAAAGTTCACCTGATGGTAAGTACAACGTCTGCCCATAACAAATGCTGCGCCCGTCACCATGAGACATCAGTTCGTAAGTCTCATATGCCCAATTACACTAGCTCTCAGTACCTTACAAATCAAAACACAGTAATGTTTGCAATGCTTCACGGCAGAATAACTGGTTTCGGGGTGGTACCTAACTAGACGGATTCCTGCATACGATTCCTGCCACCAGTATAGTTGCTCCTTGTCTATGAATTGGTGCACGTAACATGATGTCTGTAAAACGTAGCCGCGATACAAGAGAATGTGGGGTAATGTTTTAAAAGAAAATAGTAGAATAGTACTTACATCTTTCTTACTGAAGTGTCGTAAGAGGCGATTAAGGTGATTGTACGGACATCCTTTATTCGTGCTGATAAATATACATACATACAGTCACGCCTCTTTCCCATTGTGGAAGGCAGAGACCACATCTTTCCAATTACTACGATCCTGACACACATCTTTAGCTTCTTCTAAATGATAAATGTTATTTTAAATAGCTAAAAAGTATTGTTAACATTACCATCACCAATAAAAAAGGATATTTTAAGTATTATATTAACGCTAGGTCAAATAAACCGCGTGCTCTTTGGAAACATCGTTTTAAAAAACAAAGACAATTCTTTACTTTCCGGGCAATTTAATGATGCGAACGCAATAAATTGATGATGATGTTCTCCTAGCCGATTTCGACCACGGCAACACAACTTCCGAATACTGTCGAGAGCCATCAACTGCGCAGGAGATATTATAGTGCCACAAGTGGACGCGCAAACACAGAGGCACTCACTCGTCCCAACTTACCTGCGCCCGATGTAACGCTGATGCGATAAGATCGGAGGTAGGCTAGGAATAAATTATTAGTTTACGAGTATAGACGTGCCTGGATATTCTAACGTTTCACTTTCCCATCTTACTAATTGCGAATTTAATTAAGATTTTGAAACGACTTTCGAGTTCATAAAGGTACCTAAAACATAGGTAAGTAAAGCTATTGGTTCCTTAGAGTCCAATGCAATAGGTTGAGATGGAATTTATTTGGAGATGAAAAAAGTAATGCCAAAATAATATTATGAAGATAAAAGATTTGATTTTTTGTATGTTTGTTTGGTTGTAATGAATAAACTCAAAAACTACTGAACTGATTTAAAAAATTCTTTCACCTATATAATGCAGCTGGCATTATCAGCGACTTATATGAGCTGTATTTAATTTATAAAATTTACTGATATCCCTACGAAAATTGCTATGATGTAACTCAAGCTATCAAAAATTAACTAATAAAAGTCATTATTTGGCGTACGCTGCAAAAACTATTGATGATAAATAAAATGATGTACTACATTTTCATAGTACTCATCATTACTCACAGTAAAGTTCGTGAGGCTATGTATCTAACTACATATTATAGTTATGCACAATAACAGCTTTTTGTTCAAATAAGTCAATCGAAACACGTAATTTAGGAATACTGATTGCTGAAAACCTTCGTTTCGAAAAACACGTTATCAACATTATTGCTTTAATAGTACTGGAGGAACTAGTATTAATAAAGTCATAAATTATCAAGTTAATTTTCAGGTTAATATCATTAATATACTTATCTGTTCCTGTTCGAGCATGCGGGACATAAAATGGCATATAAAGTGCTAGTTTATGTTCATGTTCCTGTTCATATTTTAACGACCGCTTGGCTTAGTAGTTGGAAACACGACTACTGCGCTGCGGCCCGTTGGTGTGAATATAAGCCGACGCCAATATTTATGCATTAAATCAAATTGTTGGTTTTTGGGTCTGGTTGTGTCACTGCATCTTAGTCCACGCATGAGCGTTATATGTATATAACGCTTTATTACTAAGATATCCAAAAACACAATTGATAGCTTCCGACAGTACTCGGAAGTCGATGCCGTGGTCAAAAATCGGCCTGATCTCACCATTGTCTTCCTATTTTAATTGCAAATAGATCTTTATAATAGCCAAAAGTTGTCCGGCATAGTCGAATAGCACCTATCTCTTTCCTACCGACGTGTCGTAAGAGGCGACAAAGGTATCGTACGAACAACGTTTATTCGTGCAAAAAATACCTTATTATTCAATGCTGTCACTATACTGCTGGCAGGAACGCAATGGAGA
The DNA here is from genome assembly GCA_019845155.1 of Luehdorfia chinensis. NCBI lineage: Eukaryota > Metazoa > Arthropoda > Insecta > Lepidoptera > Papilionidae > Luehdorfia > Luehdorfia chinensis. The sequence continues at coordinate 496,447 of JAHVAK010000028.1, forward strand.
GTAATATTTTTTTTGTCTTGTACCAAAACGGCACGATGTGCTTCGCCACAGGTCACGGCTCGTTTCACGCTGGTGCTAAAAGTGGGCTACGTGTGTTGCTTCTGCCTACCCCTTATATAGCAAAAAGGCGTGATTGGTTGTATGTATAGTCATCAGTTTGTTAATAGTCCTCTATTGGACACTTATTGGTCCTCTCTAAGACGAATTCATGAAACGGTCCCTCTTAGTGACAATTTTTACCAGGCATAATTTGGTATTTAGTCTTTATTTCAAAATCTACTGAAGGCTTGTTGTTTTAAACTCTCACAACATTATTTTAAAACACTCACAGAAAGGAAAAAAAGGGTAAAAGATTGTGAAGCAAATACTAATACATTTTTAATTTAGAGGACACTTATAACATCCAAAGTAGGATGGCTTAGTCTGTAAAAATGTTTAATAATTCTTTCGCACCGTCCTTGCGCAGAGGGATCCTGTCTTATAGGTTCTATCTTTTATATAATACAATCTGTGCTTTAACATTTAGAATTCGCGCGGTAATACAACCCAAAATTTTTCCTTCTGGTTTCTTAATTAAGCGCAGGTTTATAATACTTTGTTTATTACTAGCTTTAATAGTCATCTTACTACTATTATGAAGCTGGAGAGTTTGTTTGTTTGAATACGCTAATCTTAGAAAATACTAATCCGATTTCAAAAAAACTTTCACAAATTAGATAGCTCGTTTATTGAGGAGAGTTCTAAGCTATTAAACGTTATGCTACGGTTTTAAGATGCTGCATGTTGAGAACCGAACATTACCGAGAAAGGCGGAACTGTGAATGTTATAGCTTCCGTATAACCGAAAAAGTAAAATAAGGCCTATTGGCAAGGCTTTAAAAATATTAAATCTTGTTGAAGCTTACAGTAGAACTTGACATTTTTAGTTTTATAGTAAATGAACTCTGTCAATGATTACTATTATAACCTTTTCATTAAACTGGGTGTTTTTCAATTTATGTAAAATATCCCTTAGCTAGGCCTTAACAACCGCTGGTACCTTATACCTGTTAGTATTTTTCTTCTCCTAATCTTCATCAGTCTGCAAACAGTCCACTGCTGAACACAGGCATTTTCTAAGTTTGCAGAAGGAGGATTTGCAGTAAAAATTATACAGGTAGAGTAACGATATCAGTTCCAAACACATCGCAGCTTAGACACTGCTGCCATTCACCAGTCTGGATAATTTAGATTTGATATAACAGAGATTGTAATTCCGCTATTTTAGTTTTTACCCTATATCAATAAAGTAATTACCATAAATATTTAAGTTCCAACTGGCAGTTTGTAAGCATTTGGGATCGGTGCCAAGTTTGTGTAAGCTTGCATTTCCGCAGCGCAACATTTGTTAAGCATTAGCATTCGCCGATCGCTATGTTAGTTGTCGCATATTTCAGTTTATGAAACTGCGCTGACCGCATAAAACCATACAGGACCATAATGATTTCTTATATTTACGCGAATATTACACCTTTAATAAAACTGAATTTTAAGGACTTTATCGCGTTTATTTGAATTATTTATATCCCGATGATTCCAGCGCCTTACAGCACCCACGGTCACAGGAGGACAGCATGTATGCGGACAGGAAAGCATAATTTTGCTTTTTTTTTATGTTAGAGGAGGCAAACGAGCTAGCGGCTCACCTGATGGTAAGTGATCACCGCCGCCCATGCACATCTACAATACCAGAGGAATAGCAGATGCGTTGCCGGCCTTTGAGGCAGGAATAGGTTCTTTTCTTGAAGGTCCCTAAGTCGTATCGGTCCGGAAAAACCGCTGGCGGCAGCAGATTCCATATGGTGCTTGTGCGGGGCAGAAAATTGCGCGAAAAACGCACTGTGCTGGAATGCCAACCATCAAGGTGGTGACGATGACATTTCGCGCTATGCCGCAATGTGCGATGGTGAAAATCAGCGGCTGGAATTAATCCGAACAATTCTTCGGAAAACTCCCCATGGTAGATCTTATAAAAAATGCAAAGGGATGCAACATCTATTCGCAAAGCCAGTTGATCAAGCAGATCAGATAGAACATGGTCGTCGACGATTCGAGCCGCTCTCCGTTGAATGCGGTCAAATGGAAGTAGCTGACACTGGGGCGCCCCCGCCCAGAGATGAGAACAGTACTCCATGTGCGGCCGAACCTGCGCCTTATAAAGTTGCAAGCGTTGGGCCGGCATGAAGTACTGTCGCGCTCTACTGAGGACGCCAAGCTTTTTGGAAGCCAATTTGGCCTTCCCTTCCAGGTGACCGCGAAACTGAACGTCACTCGATATGTCGACGCCAAGAATACCGATACTGGCTGAGGCAACGAGGGGAGTGCTCTCAAAATTAGGTGATACGACAAAGGGTTTCTTTTTAGCGGTAAACGCGCAAACCTGTGTCTTCTTGGGGTTGAACTGGACTAGATTTAGTCGGCCCCAATTCGAGATTTTGTCTAACAAAAACTCGACTTCAGACACAAGTTTGTTCCGGTACTCGTCAACGTGTTCCCGAGAAATATTAGCACGGCCGGTGTATAAGGCATCACCAGTGCTGTCATCTGCATAGCAATGAATCTTACTAATTTGCAACATATCATTGATATGCAGAAGAAACAGGGTTGGTGATAGCACACAGCCTTGTGGGACACCAGCATTCACAGACTTAGAGTCCGAGCATGCACCGTCAACTACGACCTTGATGCTCCGGTCTGTGAGAAAACTGGTGACCCAATTACAAAATTTCACGGGAAACCCGTAAGAAGGCAGCTTCGAAAGAAGCGCTTTGTGCCAGACCCGATCAAAGGCCTTCGCTATGTCCAAGCTAACTGCCTGGGCCTCACCCTTACTCTCGACTGCCTCCGCCCATCGATGAGTGAGGTACACTAGAAGATCACCAGCCGAGCGACCCCGACGGAAACCGTACTGGCGGTCGCAAATCAGCTGGTGCTCCTCTAAGTACCTCAAGAGCTGGCAGTTTTGGTTAGTAAATGTTTTGTCTTTAGTTACTTGATTTTTTTTTATTGGATAAAGTGATGAAACGAGCAAAACGTTCACTTGATGGTAAGTGCAACGTCTGCCCATAACAAATGCTGTATCACCCAGAAAATTTCTGTGTGGACACCACACTGTGCCCATCACCCTGAGACATAAGTGCTTAAGTCACATATGCCCAGTGTTTACGCTAGCTCACAGTGCCCTTCAAACCGAAACACAGTAATGTTTGCACACTACTGCTTCACGGCAGAATAACTGGCCCTGGGGTGGTACCTACCTAGACGGATTCCTGCATAGGAATCCTACCACCAATAAATTATTCAGTATTCCAGTATTTTTTATATTTATATATGATTGTGTTATTCTTGAGAAAAACAATATCATATTAGTTAGCTAGTTGAAAAACTGTTCGTTAACAGAGCACAAGTTCGTATCTCATTCCCATGAAAGTAACTATTCCGAATTTGGGTATAAGTGAAATAAGATGAAAAGAACTAAAACTGATTAATAATGTCAACGAAAATAGGATTGTAAAACTTTCTTAGGTTTCAAGTTGAATCAAAATTCTTTAATGATGACAGAGATAAGGGTTGGTTCTCTTATCAGTTAGTCGAAAAAGAAAAAGTAAAAAAATTGTAATAGCTTAACGTTTGTTGACGTGTTGTTAATAAGCTAGATAAACTTCAGCGAAAACCGCCTTTAAAAATATGAGAATAAAGATATCTCAGACGTCAAACATACAATCACGTTATTTTCATGTAAGCAGAGAACACACACGAGACGAGTCGGGTGGCGAATCACGTCGTCGATTTTTTTGGTATGAGTTAAATTTATTGCTTATCGTTGCGTTCCCACGAGAAGCTAGTCATTAGTACGGCAACCATTGGCTTGGTGGAGGGGAATGGAAAAGGATTAGATTGTAAATGGACATGGGGTAGGGAATGGGAACTTGGGAAAGGAAGTATAAAGTGTAGTATACTACTATCTCGGAAGGTGCAGGAGGTAGACATCAGTAGCTCAGGAGGTCAGTACGCTCACCCGATTCTCTACCGTATTTGCTGGGCATATATCTGGCATAAAAATAGAAAAGCTCTGAATATTGATTATAAAAAAATCCGTAGGCTTTCGAAACAACAGAAACCTAAACAATACACTGTAGAATTCATCAGTGATTGACCAGTTCCATACTAAAGCAAGCATATACTTGGTAAAATCACATGTTGGTATAAACTGGAATGAAAGCGCTAATAATTGAGATAAAATGTAGTACATAAAAATAAACAGACACGATAGCATCCCGAAGTCGATCGTAAAGCAGAATCTCTAAACTCTACTTCACTTATGTGACATTTATTTTAGAAGCCTAAGTACTACTACTATGGCCCTGGCTTAATTTGTTATTTATTTATCTATTTAAATCACAAAATGCACATTATACAGAAGTATGTTTGAACTTATGACAAAAAATAGGACAAATGTAGATGCAACAAAAATTTTCATCATAATAACAGATAAGAATTGTGTTGCTTAGTTCGACAACTGTAACTGTAAACATTTTCTGCTCGTAGGATTCCTATGCAGGAATCCGTCTCGATAGGTACCACCGCAGGGCCAGTTATTCTGCCTTTTTTTTAAAAAAAACGATGCCTCACAGTAGGATTTTCTCCTGTATCGTGGGTGCGTTTTACAAACATACAGTTCACATGCACAACACAACCAGACCCGAAAAGCAACAATTTGTGTTTTTGCACAAATGTTACCTCCGGCTGGGAATCGAACCCAGGACCGGTGGCGGAGAAGTCAGGTTCGCTGACCACTACGCCACGCGGTCGCCTTGAAGCAGTAGTGGGCTAACATTACTGTGTTTCGGACTAAAGGTCACTTAGAGCTAGTGTAACCAATGGGTGTATGAGCCTTAAGAACTGATGTCTTAGGTGACGGGCGCAGCGTTTTGCATACATAATTGTTCTGGGTGATGCCAGACGTGCGAATGTACTGGTCTCTGAATCATAACAGGAAAATTATATATAAAATATTTTAAGAATGCCAAGCATATTAAATTTAGTTCGTACGTATCATAATTTCTACTTTTTATGTTTACACATTTTTTACTAACAATAAGTTATAGTTTATCAATGTCTATATTCTGGATCTACGCCAGAGTATTGTGAGCGTGCCAGACCGCTAGTGGTGCATTTAGTTAGCATTAGCATTTGTTGGTAAATAATTTATTTAGTGTGCAATAACATACATACATATAGCCACGCATTTTTCACATACTACGGTAGGCAGATTAATTGTTATTAGTATTAGGATTCGATGGATTGGTATGTATTGGATTTACAGGATATCGAGAAGGTGCATCGGCAGCAGAGTTGAATCTACCCTTACGATATACAATTTGATATTCATACTCTTCGAGCTTTAGCCTCCAGCGTTGTAACTTACTGCTGGGGTCAGTGTGGTAAAAAATCATCTTAACGGACGATGATCAGTAATAATTTTGAATTTTCTGTAGAAAAGGTAAGGTTGGTTGTACTGTAATTGCATTCGGCTTTATTTAAAGTTCTAGATGCAAAGGCTTGGTTGATCGCGTCAAATTTAGCCTTGGGAGAGGATAGCTGAATTTAGAGGCATAGTTAGAGGCATTGCAGGGTAAAATAAAGGATTGGGAGAAGCCTGGATAATTTAAAACAGGAGCGGTAGTTAATTTTTTTTTTCAAAATTTCGAAAGCAAACTGGTGTTTGTTACACCAATTAAAAGGAGTTCCTTTCTTTAAAAGGTCTGATAGAGGTTAAGATGTTTTCAAGTAATCGGGAATAAAACGCCTATTAAGCCTAGACGAGACCAAGGAAAGATTTAATATGTTTGGGCATTTTGGAGTAGGAAAGTTCTGGAAGGCTGTAAGTTTTTCTGGCTTTGGTTTTACTCCTTTCTCACTTATGATATGATCGAGGTATGGTACCTCGTTGTGAAGAAACTCACTTTTCCGATTGGAGTTTGAAGTACCGTGCAGACCAGAAAGAGTAGACAGAGTTCATTAGTCTCTGGAAGGTGGCAGAAGTATTTTTGAGGCCAAAAGGCCCTTGAATAAAAAAAATCTAAATAGTTAAGAATGCAACGTAGACTACAGTCATAATATTATAATCATAAAATCATCATCTTTGGAATTTAAGTTCAATCAACCTATATAAACCATACCTGTGTGTAGTCATAGATTACCGTAAAAGCTAATAATAACTGACTTCAAAAATTCTTTTGAAAACCATTCATTTATCGAAATTTATAATATAATTGCACGATTATTCTACAATACGTTAAGATGATCAATTATAGATATATCACAATAACATAATATATCCAAAACTAAGCTTAATTCTAAAAATATTAAAAGCAAATGTTGATATTCCCGTAGCAGAACATTTAGGAATCGCTAGAATGTTTAATCGAGTACGAGAACCATATTGTTGGAAAAACATGAGGTCACTGTCGAAAATAATATTAAAAACTGTACCTCACCAAACCAAGAAAGCTCTTCGTAAAGTCCTTAATGCAGTACTTCGACATCTACAATTCCATTCCAATTATATAGATATTGTAGGACCATTACTAGAATCGGGGCATGATAACGTATACTTAAGTTTACGAAAAACCCTGTCTCCTATATGGAAAGGTCCATTTAAGATAATTAAAATCAATGGAAGAAATATACTTACCTTATTAATCGCCGCAACGTTGCTCACCATTACTATAAAATAATATGGCCAGACGGAGTAGTGACTCAAGGTTAATTTCATTTGCAAATCCATTATATAGACCTTAGTAGAATAACGGTATATTTAATAAATTATTTACATTTTAGTAATAAAATTATTTATTATTATTTCACAGCGTCGCTTTACAAACTCGAGGAGACTACATGCAACAAATAACCGGAATGTCCTGGCTTATACTTTGATCCCGTTGGATCTTAACAAATAATTAATAGTCACTTAAGTATTTAATTGACGCCTCATTCATAAGGTCTCATATTAATAATTTAGAAATCATAATAGTAACATGTAAATATTTTTGTAAACAAAGGAACATAGTTAATACAGCCGATTGCCAATACATGATATAGCCCTTATTTGCTCGTTTTGAAGATAATAAAACTTTGTCTCATCTCATTTCGAATCATGATATCAATAAGAGTTCTGCTTGGTTCAGTGCAGTAGGCAATTTTCAAATATATATTCTGTACACTAGATGAGAACTACGCAGAAATGTATAATAACGCTATTTCCACTTTGTCTAGCCTCATTCGTCAAAAAACATTTTAATCACTACCTCCGTCATCGAAAATTTCTATAGTTACAATACAAAATAATACAATACAATACAAAATAATTAACATAAATGAAGCCATAATAAATGAAGCAATCGTTAACCTATCAAAAGAGTCAAACAATTTAACTGATGAATGAAACGAAATGAATGATTATGAAATGAAATAAACTCTAATCTGTATAAAACAAATATTGTCGGCGCTGGAATACTAACCTTGCCAATAACTTGTATATGGTATAATAATAATATTTTAACTTTTGCGGCAATTTATGGGGGAGGCCTACGTTCAGCAGTGGACTAGTGATAGGCTGAAATGATGATGATGAAGATTCTTGTAGCAATAGTAATAAAATTGAAAATGTTAAATCAAGGTTACTGCCCATAAATATAAGATACATAGACTTGGTATCGTTAAAGTCAAATAATGCAATAAATAAAAATCTGTTAAGAAAGAAAATCATAATTGGTCCACATATTGTGATATACGGTAACTATTACAGTACATCTGTTTTTGTAATCATAATGGTTTTAAGTTTTGTTACTTTAATATTATTACATAATTACTGTGAAATTTGACGTTTCTTATAAAGTATTAGGCAATACAATGTTAAAGAATCTAACTGTAATGACGAAAGATAAATCGAAAAAAATACCGATGATATTCCAATCTCACGTATAAGGGTTAATTTGTAATTACTATTCATTTATTTTATTTTAATTGATTATTTGATAAGTTGATCGTGTTGTTCTGTAATTTCAAATTGTAACCTCTTTTTTTTTAATTATTTTATTTTGTCGTAATTAATTTTTTTTCATTATATTGTTTTTTTTCAATGTAATAATAAGATACATTAAATATTAATTAATAAATTTAATATACTTTAATATTATCATGTATTTAAGAATTCATATAAACTTCGTATTCTCTCGAAGTTTTCTCTCACAGGGGGAGGTGTCATACTCGTATAATATTAATTGTAACATATATAACTGACACATCCTACCTTCTCTTCAAAGAGGCTGTCATCATTTTGTACTATTTAGATTAATTAGACTTAAGTTCAGTTCAGCTCCAGACACGGTCCAAGTTAGACCAAAGTTAATCCTCTGTTCAAAATTGTATTTTAATTTCTTTATTAAATCATTTCAGTGTTTATATTAAATGAAAGTTTTATTTTTTTAAAAGGTCTTTTAACAACATTTCATATGAGCTACAGTGGTCTTGCAGTTATACCTACTGCAGGGCCACTGTAGCTCATATGAAATGTTATATTGCTCAGGCTCTGCATACAATACAGAAAGGAGAATGAGTAGATTCCTCTTATAACATCACTAACATTAATGTACGTACTTTTATGGGATCTTCGTTAAAAGACCTTTTTAAGAAAAAAACTTTTATTTTATATAAACACTGAAATACGTAAATGGTTCAGCTTAACATGGGAAGCGTGGTGCCTTCACTGTAAACCAGCGCAAAGTTGCAACATTAGGCAACGGCTTGTTGCCGTCATTCTTAGTCATTGTCCTTAGGGGTGATAATATAGTTACTTTCTAATTCTTTGTCGAGAATACAGTGTTAGTATCTAAGGGCCAATATGACTATTTGATTAGTTGAACTGCATGCTTGTCTGTCTCCTTTTCCTTAAAATAATTATACAACAGGTCCTACTCCTTTCTCAAAAGGTCGGCAATGCACCCGCAACTAATCTGGTATTGCGAATCTTCATGGACGGCGGTATCACTTACCATCAGGTGAATCGCCTGTTCGTTTGCCCTCTCTTCCATAAAACACATTAAAAAAAATTTGCACGCTCTATTCAAATTTTGTTACATATTTTTTTTTTAGTATATATCTTGGCTGACATTATTCTACCCGCTCTAGGCATTCATTATGTTCGAAAGGTTTTTTCAATAGAGTTCTTGCTTATTTTCAATAGAGTAGGATTTATTGCGAGGTTAGATGGCGACAGAGAATGGAATGAAAAACCTACGACTAAGTTTACTTTCAATATGACTTTTATGTCAAATGGAGTTCTAAAGGGGAATGTTTTGTAGATGGTAATTACATTTTGTATATAATACAAATAAATAATAATTTATAACATTCTTTGTATTTAAATTTCAATTTAACTAACATAATAAAATTTTGTTAAATTTCCAGCTTGATTTGGAATAGCGAAAATTATTAATTAATTGATAATATAATATACGCATTGTGTACGTATAATAATAATTTAAATTAAAATTTATTTTTAATCAAAAATTTCTTATGAGGGTGAATGTATCATAATAACGCGGGAAAACTTATAATTAAAATGGATTTGTAGTGTGGCTGTTGGAGAACATGAGGGAAACCCCGCCCGTTCACACTACCGTACATATTTTTAACTATTCAACTTTCACGTTGATAAAATAAATTTCGTGACCAGAAAATAGACTTTATCTTTTTCAAGATTATTTCTAAAGGTTATTTCATTCTAGGCCATTTGAATGATATACTTTAATACATTATGATCGCCATACGTAGGACCCTTTTTTCTTTTAAGTGTATCATGGAAAGATGTTCATTCACTAGATAAGTTGCAAGTCCAAGAGAGTGTACGAATACTTATTAATTACTAATCCCTAAACTCTTGTAAGGGGTTTACAATGTTTTTCTATCAAAATTTTCGTTCTACATGCTTATCTTTGTTAGATAATGGCAGCCCTTTTTATAGCAGAAGTGGCAACCTGAATATACACAATCTCAAGAAAAGTAGAGTTTTACTTCATATTACGAAGATCTGAGTAGCAGCAGTAGCTTTGCGTATAAACTAGTTTCTTCGTTAAAATATTTTGATTAAACAACATTTATTTATTGGATGGAGTGACGAAACGAGCAAAACACTCACCCGATGGCAAGCGCAACGTCTGCCCACAACAAATGCTGCGTCACCCAGAAGAATTCTGTGTGGCACTACAATGCGCCCGTCACCCAGTGATTACGCTAGCTCTCAGTGCTCTCCCGAATGAAACACAGTAATATGTACATTACTGCTTCATGGCAGAATAACTGGCCCTAGATTGGTACCTATCTAGACGGATTCCTGCATAGATATCCTACCACCAGTAATTTTTATACAATTGATTAATCATTGTAATTGCCGATTATATCAACCTGCTTTGATATAATCGACATAGACTCGAGAATGAAGAAACACAGTCCTCTTTTGCTATACATTTTTAATTTAAATAATTACGTGTCTAAAGATCATCACATTGAAACATATCGAATTAAAATAAAAATAAAAACATTTTTAATATACTTTATTAATCTATCAGTGAATGATATTAGCGTAAATGTATGATATTAGCGTAGATATCAGAAATTATTATATAATTTTTTATTTCAGTGCTGCATATGTAAATTCAAAGACAAGACAAAGAAAATATTAGTTATATTATAGAAAAAATTCCCCTATATTCATATATCAGTTTTACTATTTCATAAATAAGAACATAAAGAAGAACGTGTATTACTATAATATTGTATTTCAACATATTTTCAACGAGACTGTGTGTCAGTGGAAATCTTATCAAAATCCATAGTAAATTAGATTTCAATGAGCTGGTTTCTGTAACTCGACGTCTGTGTGCGTATTTAGTGTTTTTTCTAAGCAGTCAACTCGCGCCTCTGCCAACATCTCTGATGCACTACAAAAACGGGGCAACCCCATCAGCAAATAAATAATAGCTACGAGAAACTACACCTAATTTTTATCATCTAAGATAACTATTGTGCTTGGTACATTAACACTAACTGTAACAACATTAAAATAAACATGAAATGAAATGAAATCAAATAATACACAATAAATATGTAATAAAGTAGTAAAAAATAATAATAAGACTTTATTTTAATGTGCGCTGATAAAGCGCTCGATATATTGACCTAAAAACACGCGGCAAATTAACTAATGGTTTAAATTAAAAAATGGCAGGTTTCCTCACGATGTTTCGTTCGCTGAGCACGTGTAATCAGCACTTAAAATTGACAAAACACACTTGATGGTAGGATTCCAATGCAGGAACCCGTCTAGGAAGGTACCACCCCAGTGTCAGTTATTCTGCCGCACTGGGCACTGAGAGCTAGCGTAATCACTGGGCATATGAGACTTAATTACTTATGTCTCAGGATGACGAGCGCAGTGTGGTGCTACACAGAAATATTCTGAGTAATACAGCATCTGTTATGGGCAGACGTTGCTTCACTTTACCATGAAACAAATACCGTGGGAACCCTCTGATTATCGTTTTGCTCGTCTCGACACTTTAGCAAATAAAAAAAAAACAGTTTTAGAGTTGCCGGCACGAGCGATTAACGGCAGTTTAGGCGATCTGGCGGTGATAGTAGAATATCCTTCCAAATAAGTTATAAATTGATGACCACGTACGCTAGTGGTGAGAGTCCTTGACTTCTACTCCGCGGGTTGTGGGTTCGAATCCCAGCCGTGGCCAACATTTGTGCAAAAACATGAATGGGTGGATTTCGAGTCTGATTGTATTGGGCATGTAAAATTTATATCTGTACAACGCACTCACGTCTAATTTTTGATAACCTAGATATGTTGTCAAAAATGAGACATCAATTAAATATTTAATTAAATGAAACAGCTTTCATTTTACTGAGGAAATATTTAATACGTATTTTTTTACCTTTGCTGAATGGTTTATTATTTTTCACAGTTATTTTTTTCGATTTAGATTTTTGTCAGAAAGATAGTTACTTTTATAATATTAATAAAATACACCAGTAAATAAACTCTGTTAGAGTGACCTCAATAGAAAAGAAGTATGAATAAAGTTGTCGAGCCGGTACAATGCCTTATTAAAAGTTTTACTGTATATAGGACGCATAAATTTTATGTTGCTACATACGCGTAGTAATAGTGGAAACTATAAAAAAAGTAAGTCGTGCATATTGTTTGGCCTTACAATACCTTTATTAATGGAAGGTATCAATGTAGTATTCGTTACTATTTTAATTCAATAGGTGAGGAGGCGTTAAAGTTTTATATTCAGTTATTTGTACTTTGTAGTACTAGAGTTTTTTTATTAACTTAAATTAGGGGTAATAATTGACGGAGTTAATGTCTTACGGCACTGTACTGCCAGTCGAACCTGGCTGATGGTGAGAAAAATATATGGCAGGTGTGAATAATTGTATTTAGATATGACATTCGCTAAACAACTGTCAACAACGCTATACAAATGTTTAACTTATGATTTTTAATCAAGATCTTCATTCCATCTTTAACATCATCTTTTTTATTAACATATTAGTACATGCCATAAATTGTATTTGTACAGCTGATATTTCCTATGTTTTGTTACATTTATTAAAAAATATGAGCATTGATTTTAATATTTTTTGGATAAAGTAACTGGGACGAATCAAAACGTTTACCTGATGTTAAGTGCAACGTCTGTCCCATAAGAATTACTGTATCATCAACTTCTCTGTATATGAGCCCGTCCCCTTGAGACATCAGTTCTTAAGTCTCATATGCCCAGTGATTAAACTAGCTCCCAGTGCCTTTCAGGCTGAAAGACAGTAATGTTTACACACTACTGCTTCAGAGCAGAATAACTTTTCCTGAAGTGGTACAGACTTAGATGGATTTTTGCAAAGGAATAGTACCTATTTATGCCTAGTGGTCACAGACTTCTACGCCGCGGGTTCTGGATTCGAGCCCCAGTTTTTAACGCAGTTGGCCCCTTTGCTTTCGGGTCTTGTGTTGTAATTGTCCCCGTATTTCTGACTCTGCCCTAGCCTACCTCTGATCTTATCGCATCAGATTTTACATCGGGTGCGGGTAAGTTGGGACGAGTGAGTGCCACTGTGTTTGCACGTACCCTTCTGGCACTATAATATCTCCTGCGCAGTTGATAGCTCCCGACAATATTCGGAAGTTGTCGCTGTGGTCGAAAATCGACCAGGAGTATCATCTTCATCATAACCAAAAAAATATATTTAATATTATGTTTAACACATTTGTTATAATGGAGGCTGACAAGAAAGCTTAGATTAAAAACGTTAATTTATTATTTGAATATTTCTTTCGTGTAGTCCCGACGAAAACGACTTAGAGACTTAGATACCGTAACGTTGTGCACACAAGACCTGTGTAAATGCGATTCCTATTGCGTAGTGTGTTTGTCTACTTAAAATAGACTGCGTATCTTAAGCCCTCGGGTCCAAACCCGTAAATATATGTCCTCTGTTTAAATATTCTCCTTGTTAACTGGAACATGCCCTGGGTGTAATCGCCAAGAAAGAATTATAATAAGGTAAGGTTGGCAAGTCAGACGACGGAGGCACTTAAAGCTCACGATAATAATATACGACTTATGAACATTTCACATAGGTATATATTCTGATGTGTATTTTGGTAAGAAAAATACTAAACCATACTCATATAAAATTTACAAACAAACACCAAATGTTTAAAGCTGTATTGAGAAGAGCTGTAATATTATATTACATACACCGCGAACTAATTATTGTAAACAAATATTAAGGTGCTCAAATTTATAATAAACTAGCTGAAACCCGCGACAACGTATGCGTTGTTACAGGCTTTTAAAAATGGTGGTAGGATTCCTATGCAGGTATACTTGTCTTTGTGTTTTACGCGTTCACTTGTGGCACTATGATATTTCCTGGGCAGCGGAGAGCTTCCGATAGTATTTGGAAGATGTCGCCGTGGTCGATAGACAAGGCCAGTAAAGACACAAACCTGCACAGCTAAATCATTTATAAAAGATAAGCAAATGACGATCACAATTTTAACTTATCTACTACTAAAAACTCTGTTTACGTAAAAGGGAAAGAGGCGTGGCTCTATGTATGTATGTAAAAATTATAATACACATAAATGAGAAAACAATTTTGAAAATTTAAAAAATTAGGGCATTGCTAACAATAGTGAAGTCACTATTTAAATTTGCAGGTAATTTAAAAAAAATGTAGCATGGAGCGTGGTATGACTATTAAAATGCTTATTTATGACATAGAATTTAAGTAGTTTTTTTAGAGCGGACACGTTTGCTTTATATCAGAAGGTAATAAAAAACAATACATACTAAAATTATTAATGCGAAAGTTACTCTCTCTGTCCACTTGTTACCCCTTCACGGTACAACGGCTGAGTCGATCTTGACGTAATTTGCCACAGGGATAGCTTGCCTTCTGGAGACTGACATAGGATACTATTTATTCTAGATAATCAGAGAGTTCCCACGGTATTTTTTTCATGGTAAAGTGAAGCAACGTCTGCCCATAACAAATGCTGTGTCACCCAGAATATTTCTCTGTAACACCTCACTGCGCCCGTCACCTTGAGATATGAGTTCTAAGTCTCATATGCCCAGTGATTACGCTAGCTCTGAGTGGCATTCAAACCGAAACAGTAACGTTTGCACACTACTTCTTCACGACAGAATAACTGGCCCTGGGGTGGAACCTACCTAGACGGTACCTGCACAGGAATTCTACCATTATTAGGCATTACGATATTGACTTCAATCGACTATTCGGTAAGGATACATACACGTAAGATGGGATCATTCATGTCGCGCGGCTGTTACACGATTATTCTTGTGGAAGAAATGAACGAGACGCTCACTAACTTAAGTACAACGTCTGTTCATAACAAATGCTGTTCCACCCGGACCATTCCATTGTGGCACAACATTGCCCATATGCCTAGTAATTATGCAAGCTAACAATACCCTTCAGACCGGAACACAACTATGATTGCACACCACTACTGGCAGGCTGATTAACTGGCACTGCGATGGTAGGCAGTACACCTAGACAGATTCCTGCAAATCCTACAACCATTAGATAATGTTTATTCCTTACTGCCTATTAGTTATTTACTGGAAACCTTCTAGAATATGTAAAATTATGACACAATCTGGAATAACCAATCTATATATGTCCCTTGCGTGTAATAAGAAGTTCCGACCATGAAATTTTCTGGATCGTTACTTTTTTATATTGTTGGTCCACTGGGCTTGAAATAATATGAGTGTAAATTTCTGTAGCTTACATATTTTTCAAAGCAAATATAAAAGTGGCATAGTTGGCACTATGAAGAAGCGATAGAGTAAAATTCTTTCCGGAATCAGAAATGGAATACCAGTTTATAAAGACGTGTCTGTAGAACTAGAAGCCAGCGAGAAGATCAACTGGTTCTCGTAATAAATTAATCGGAGAATTAATCGGAGAGCTTTCATTTATGCCCGGCATAAAAATTGAAGCCAGGCGGGTTAAAAGAGGTCCCGCGTAATGCCACAGATGCCAGCTCTGTAATTACTCGTCGCACTGCTGCAGAGTATTTTGAAGAAAATAAATGGAAGGAAGGTTCGGTCGCTTTAAATTTTTTTCAGCAACAAAAATTTTAGTCAACTCCATAATTTTTCGGCCCCCTTCAATTGTGCCGCCTAAGTGGACATTAGCCTAAATCTTCTCCTGCGGATCCACGGAACAAATATTTAATTTAATCCGTCGTTACTATGCGAAAATCCATTATAATAAAATAAAATCTATACAAAAATAAAATGGTGTACATTACCTACTTATTAAATAGCAACCCCCTCCCCCCCCCCCAAATACACACAAGAGTATGTATTTTAATTTTGTACCAGAAAACTTACCGAAACCGCCACTTGATGCCCTCCACTACTACTAAGCAATACACAAATCACTGAAGTCGGGAACACGAAACGTGTTCAAGCTCTCAACGAGGCATCACAAGTGTTATGGACTGTACGACAAAAAGCCTTGGTTTCGCCTACGAATCTAGCATAATACTTAATCTTAATATCTATATTTTTTAGGGTTCCGTAGTAAAAAATAGGGAAGGCAGACCATCGAAGCTAAGCGACTAACTTTACTAACGAATTATTTCGTTTTTCACAGTTTACATTGAGAAATACTATGAAATAACAATTTAACGTTATTCAGCATTACGGAACTTTTCGGTTTGCGGGTCCGACGCGTACTTCGCAGGTTTTTATTAAAGAACAAATATTGGTATTGGCTATAGATAGTTGTTTGGGTACCGAGTAGACGGGGTTTGAGTTTTCGGTCATGTTCAATTTATGTTTATGGTAACCGATGCAAGAAAAATTCAAGTTTGGAGCAACGATTTTTATATAAAGAAAGAAAATATGCACAGTACGGTGTATGAAGTGATTTCCTATAATAATATTCTGGTCATTTCACTTGTAATTTCTTCATCAGGCATTTTATATTCCATAATTAATATTGTGTACACCATGGCCACTGACATAGATTGACCATTATTTGAAATCTAGCTCGATGTGGTGGTTGGTTGTTTTCTGGACTACGTTAAAAATGGCGACATCGTATCGTTATTTGTAACCGATGTCATTTGTAAACGATTTATTAAAGTGCCAAAAGTATAAGTTTTACACTTACTCACAGAGGCAAAGATTCCCTTTTGATATAAGATTGGAGGGTCAGATGATGTAGATAGAAAACAGTGGAAAAATTACAGTACATACATACCGCAACGTCAGATAGTTTTGCTGGAGTTTCGAACCTAGTACTCACATCTGCCCTGCTCACTAAGCCAAGCGGTTGTCATTCAGTCTAATACTATTCAGAATATATGAAGTTTTTAAATATTACGCATCTAGGATTAATATATTCGGTAGAAACTAACATATTATCCAGTATTTTGAAATGAATAATAAATGAAATGTACACAAGTACCCAAGGCACTTAACAATACACTGAAAACAAAAGAGAACTACAGTACAGGTACGTTACTAGAGTACACAAAGGATTCGGAGTCACTGTGCAATTGCACGAACTCTCCCAAATTTTAGGACAATTATGTACGAGTTTACATAATATGATTGGTGTTATTCTAGGCAACGTAAACAGTAAGCTTCCAACGAATATATTACGCTTGATATATATATCCTTGATTTTTTTTTCAATTATAAGATCTTGAATTTAAAAAACGAGCGGTGAATAGGAATAGTTCTGTCTTTTTGCGCAACATCAATATTATGGAAATTAAAAAAGCTATATGTTAGTAGTTATGTACTCGTACGAATTAAAGCAGCACATATCCAGCAGGGAAAATGTCTTCCGCGCTTGCAACACCGCGCAGAAACTAAGCCACCGGGTACGAGGGAGCTGCCTTGTTCAGTCGCTGACGTGAGCTCGATTTTATCGGATGTGTGAAACAATCTCATGAAAAATCGGAACAATCGAGTTGAAATCGAGCAAAAATAACCAATTAATCCAACATAGAGTAGTAGTTCGTCGTTCATTATTTTATTCCATCGTTTTAGTGTTATGCGATTAATTCTTTATAAGATGAATGTAGGTTGTGACACAGAAAGTGAACAGGATTGCGCTGTGAGACAGGGAGATTATTAAAAATAAAACAGGCTGTATCTAAACAACGGGGGTTGCGGCAGGTAAGCTTTATGAAACAGTTTTAATATAGGTGAAGTTACACTTACGATACTACGACATTTTTGTTTTATATTTGAAATAAAAATACATAAACTATTATAACCTTTTTAAATAATTTGATTTTAGTAAAAGTAACTCTTTTCGGTCAAAATCAAAGTTACATACGACTGATAAAAAGAGTTCAGAAATAACTTACCAATATTTTATTGCAGTTGTTTTTTTTAAAACAATTTAGCTATTAATTATTTAAAATATCGTATAAACTATAATATTGATCACCATCATAATCATTTTAACCTTCACATGTCCACTGTCGAACATAGGCCTCCTATGTGTGCGACAAAACGCAGTCCCGAGCCACCTGCATCCATCCACTTCCTGCAAGACCGTGCCGGTCGTCGCTCCAGGTAGTGGTGAGGTCGCCCTAGATTACATTTGCCGGGACGAGATTGCCACTCGCAAGCCTTTCACCCCCAACAGTTATCAGTGCTACGATCTACATGGCCGGTCCTTTGCCACTTCGGTTTTCTGGTCCTTATGGTTACGTCGGTTCTATGTAGTTATTTTGTGGATATCATCGCTAAAGTTGTATGGTATTAAAAATGAAAGCCTATGGTTTTAAATTAAAGTTAATACTATATGAATTTTTCATTGTAGTCGTAGCGTTTTCAAAGTTCTCTCTCTATCTTTTCTTTTTTACGTCACAATACGTCGTGTCGTAGAGCGATTCCCGTCAGTAAATAACCAAAAGACTCTACTGCGTATTCATTTGAAACAAAACATGAAAATTTTGTTTTACTTATAACCTATTGTTTTTAAAAATGATAGTAATGGGGTCTTGGCCGATTGACCATGGCGACTCCATCCGAAAACTGTCGGATGCTAATCTACTGCGTAGGAGATATTATAGTGCCACGTGTACGGTCAAAAACAGAGGCACTCACTCGCTTTAACCTAACGAAGATAGGCAGACACAAACGAAATGGACGACGCCGACGAAGTGATATTTCGCGAGCATTGTATACTTAAGCTTACCAAACAATATTGCCATTTCTAAGAGTATTGTTCTTTATTCTAAACTTAGTAGACACTAACATATATTAATACCTTTTTCCCATATAAAGGGGTAGGCAGAGGCCACACACGTAGCTCACCTTTCACCTTCGTGGAGAACGAGACGTATCGGTTGAACCACGTCGCCTCCATTTTGGTAAGAGTAAATAAAATTCTTACTCACCATTCCGTTCCCGCGAGCAATATAGTGACAGCATTGCATAATATGGTGTTGTTAATGATATTTATTTATTTACTTAATTTTAATTGTTTCAAAACAACTTCCAGTTTACAAAAGTGTAGTGACAGCAGGCGGCAGAGGCAGTAGGGGTCGGGCGCTCGCCTTAAGTTTCATACTGCGGCCATCAACCTGTGTCTATTTGGTGATTAAGAAAAAACCTAAGGAAACCTGCATATCTAAGAATTAATAAAAAATATGCGAGGCGTGTTTTTTATTAATATTTTCTTCTTTTTTCTTTAGTCAGCATACACGGTAAAAGCTTCGCGGACTCTTTCCGGCGCCAAGAATACCGCAAGGCCTAGTGGTCAGAGTACCAGACTCGCGGCGTAGAGTCTGGTACTCTGACCGCAGTCCTATGTTTGAATCCGAGGTGGAGCCAACATTTGGGCGCAACTACAAGTCGTTGGTTTTCGGATCTGGTGGGTAGTGCATGTGAAATTAATGTCCCGTATAGATACGGGAGAAATCCTTGAATCTGGAAAGTCTGGATCCTGTAAAAAATAACCCAGAAATGACGATCGAGACAGAAAGTCTAAGCGCAAGTCCACGCAGTCGTCCCTAGCTCGTTTTAATATCGATTGTCGTTATTAGATTTGAATATGAAGATAATAACGCAATAATATTGTTGTGAGAGCCTTGCCATAAAAACTGACTCGCTGGTAATTAAGGTTTAGTACGAAAAATACTACTTTTTCTTTATCTAACTACATCATCATTATCATTATTTCAGCCTATCACTAGTTCCACTGCTGAACATAGGCCACTCTTTAATGAAATCTTAGAGATTGGCACAAAAGTTTATAGCTCTCAGTTTGGGAAGATTTAGCAGGCGGGTCTGCAACCGCAGTTATTCATTCAGATGTTTCAGGAAGACACTGTTGCCCATCTTCTTGTTTTAATTTTCACCCTATCGGCTTTTACGACTCCCACGGGATAAGAAGGGTAGTAGATTCTCTTAAGCCACCTATCTTAATGAATGTATGCGTATAGATAAATTGTTAATAAAGCTAAACAGTTTTCTTATAAAAAGTGCAACGTTTTTTACACAGTAGGATTTCTCCTGTATCGTGGGTGCGTTTTATAGGACCCGCGACGTAGAAGTCTCGTCGAAACGTATTACTTTCGCCACTAGCCACAGTGAACAAGTATATCAAAGTATCATTAGAAATTGACATGTCTTTACGCATTAACGAACAGAATTTTATGCATTAATGGAATAAAAAATTACTACATAGATTTGATATTAAATTTGACTTTGTAACTCATGGAAATATTGTTAGCCACAGGCAAAACTAACTGCAGTTAAACTACTAACCGCAGCGCAATTCCTATGCAGGAATCCGTCGAGGTAGGTACCACCCCAGAATAACTATTCTGCCGTGAAGCAGTAGTGTGCAAACATTACAATGTTTCGGTTTGAAGGGCACTGAGAGCTAGCGTAATCACTGGGCATATGAGACCTGAGAACTGACGTCTCAGGGTGTCGGACGCAGTGTGGTGTCACACGGAAATATTCTAGGTGAGTGACACTGCAATTTGTTAATGAGCAGGCACTTACCATCACGTGAACTTTTTGCCCGATTCGTCACTTGATCCAATAAAAAAAATGCGGAGCATCCACGCAAGAACATAAACGGATAATTTCAGAGATAGCTTGACAGACGGAAAACTCTACTCTTAAAAAGGATTACTAAGACTTCCATATCGGATTTTAAAGTTAACTCCTATCAAAAGGTGATACAAATGTATGTCCCGTGCGGGAATCGAACCCGCGACCCACAGCGGAAGCCAATCGCTTAACCACTGCGCCAATAAAACGAAAAATGACAAATATAACGTATGTTCATAAATGATGGTAGGATTATGATGAATCGAGAAATACAATTTACCACGCGCATTCCGCGCTCCAATTTTTCTAGCGGCTTATAAATAGACTTCAATTAGCTAAGCTGCTGTGGGGGATAAACACAATGATGGCCGATATCATTAACACTGGAACTAAGTTAATTTTACCTTATATATTCTTTCCATAGAAGACGAGCAAATCATTCACCTCATGGTATGTGCGACGTTTCCCATATCATGTATCACACAGAACAGTGTGCTCTGAAACCCTGAAACATTCGTTCTTAAGTTTCATATTCCCACTAATTACACTAGCGCCAGCGCCCTTTAGACCGAAACACATTAGTTGGACGATTTTGCTACTGCTTCACGGCAGAATAACCGGTATTGCGGTGGTGCCTACTTAGACGAACACTATGTCCTACCACCACTAAAATCACAATTCAATTACAAAATTATTCAATTATCAAATTGAAACTACCTTGATGCCTGAGACTTAGTCCATGTGGATTTTTAAATATCCCGTGGTAACTATTTGATTTTCCGGGTTAAAAATATCCTATGTCCATCTCCAGGATGGCAGTTATCTCTGTGGCAAATTTCGCCAAGATCGGTTTGGCAGTTATACCGTTTTCACGTTATAACCGCTACAAAACAAACAAACAGACAGTGAGTTATTTTCGCATTGGTAATATTAGTATGGATAGTATGGATTTTATCTTGTATAATGAAAAATAGAACCCTAAACAATATGCTATCTGTGCACCGCGGTTTCACCTAACTGTGAATTTACGAGAAATTCAGTTTGGCCCTTCTCGGTTCTCAGGATAAACCTTCCTCAATAAACGGGCTATCTAATGCAAAACTGTTTTATCAAATCGGATTAGTATTTCCAGCAATTAGCGCGTTCAGACATACAAACTGTCTACTTTTTATTGTTATTACTTATTATAGAAAGATTCTTACGAAACTAAGTTTAGGATTTTATCGCGTTTAATTTTTTACTTTTTTAAAAAAGTAAAAAATTAAACGCGATAAAATCCGTAAACTTAGTTTCATTTAAATGTGTAATGTTCGCGTAAATATAAGAAATCATTAAGATTCTTACGAATTTAGAACGGGCGAAAACATGTTTAAACATTTGTACCTTTTTAGGAATTACATTGATTGTAGTTGGAATGTGTTTGCATGTAGAGCAGGAGCGCTTGACAGCCACATGTCACGTCATTTGTAAATTGTAGTCACGATATACGTCAGGTGTAGTCCCGTACAATATGTTTGCGTTTTTCTGAATAGCGATCGAAATATTTCAAAGCCACGTCGATGCTAATGCACAATTTTATGCTACAGTATTGTAAACATTCTTGATGTTTTTGTGCCGTGGGAATACTTCTGTAACGCATTCTTGGATGATGTGTAATTACAAGACCCTGTTAGGAACTTGTAATTTACATTACGTACTTTTGATTTACGTTTGTTGTTGTAAACATGAAATCAAAGTCATTGTATATTAAGTTATTCAAGCTGTAACGTTCGTATTTGGAGCGATACCAGGTCACAAACCGCCGCACTGCTTAACTTCAAGTACGATGATGGCAGATATTTTCATTTATCTTATAGATAGATAGAGAGAGGATTCCTGTGCGGGAATCCGTCTAGGTACTACGGCAGGGCCAGTGGTTCTGCTGTGAAGCAGTAGTGTGCAAACATTACTGTGTTTTCTTAGGAAGGGCATTGAGAGCTAGCGTAATTACTGGGCACATGATACTTAAGAACTGATTCAAAGAAAAAATATTATGTTCCAAAGAATAAATAAAGTCAATGTCATCTCTTCGTATGAACTGTATCTTATTATCTCATATTTTATTTAACCTAAGCTGATATGAAAACGTGAAAGACGCCGAAATCACATTTTTGAATATTATTTCAACAATTTTGGACCTAACTTACAAATTTATGATATTATCTAATTACCTATTATGTAAACCGCGTATAAATATGTATTTATAAACAAAAACTAAATAAAAAATAACAATGAAAATTTAATACAAATTGGGAAGTTTTGGCTATTCCCCCTAAACCATGTTTGACTGCGACGAAAAGTATAAGTGTTATTGTTATCCCTGGTAATACGGATAATACTTGTTATCCTTTTATAATGAAGGTAAACACAAATGAAACCGCATTAGAAAGTTTAGATCCCATAGAATATAACAAAGGGCTATAATAAACTTATCATTAAGTTCTTGTAACATGGTGAACTTAAAGTGTCAGCGTTAGTGAGCGAATCCCTAACCCTACCTTATCCAATAAGTATCGTAAAATTTAGTTTCAAAATCTCGGAGCTTCCAACCTATTATTGGTGGTAGGATTCCTATGTATGATTCCGTCTAAATACCACCGCAGGGCCAGTTATTCTGTGAAGCAGTAGTGTGCAGGCTTTACTTAAACATTATTATGTGTTTCGGTCTGAAGGGCTAGATCTAGTGTAATTACTGGGCTTATGAAACTTAAGAACTGATGTCTCAGGGGGACGCAGTGCAGTTTGACACAGAAATGATCTGGGTGCTATACATACATACAATCATGCCTTTTTCTCATAAAAGGAGTAGCTAGAAGCTGCTCACGTAGCCCACATTTCGAACTCGCGGGAAACGGGATGTGACGGGCGAACCACGTCGCACCCATTTTGGTACGAGTCCATAAATTCTTACTCCACTTTTATGTTCCCACGAGCAGTATAGTGACAGCATTGCATATAAATATAAATTTTTATATATTATAAAACAAATTTTTACAAGTCAAGATTATAGACAAGATTTGCTATATCTTCAAGCGGGCTTCCATAAGAACATTTTTCAAGCCGCTGAAGAAGATAAGTCAGCTTTTACCATCTGTCAAGTGCAACACCGCAACACCCAGCTGGATTGTGAATATGGTCACTCTTACATAAGGCAAACCAGAAGATGAGTAAATACCCGCGTAAAAGTACATAGCTGATGTGTTCTTTTACGCGTCGCTCCAGGAAGTCTGCACTCTGTGACCATGTTCTGGATCATCCCAACCATTAAATCAGATTTGATAAACTACAAATCCTCGCAAAGTAACACCGATTCCTACCGAGGATGATTCGCGAGGCTATTGAAATTAAAATTAATCCTAATTTTAATAGAAAAGATGGTTGGGTACTAATTTCAGCTTGGCATCTTATAATTAATAAAATTAAATCAGAATCCAAGCATACCCCTGCAAGACTTAATAATTAATTTGAAATAATAATTTAAAGCTGAAGGTACTCCGGATAAACTATGAATCAGGACATCTGTCACCTCAGTCCTCCCGTGACCATGGGTGCTGTAAAGTGCTCGAAACGTCGGGTTGTAAACAGATTAAATTACACGCGATGAAATCCGTAAAATTAGTTTTAAATAAAGTAGTAAGAAGTAAGATGTATCGATAGTCAAAAGATCGGTTATAATTACTCGGTCGGATTATAATTACTACAAAATTAAACGCGATGAAATCCGGCATTTTTTGTAATAATCAAAACCTATGGAAAAATAACCACCATATGGATGCAATACCGATGACGAGCAAATCCCGAATTAGTTAGTGTACCTGACTTCTACGCCGCTCATCCTTTCTTCGAATCTCAGCCTAAGACACCATTTCTAAAAACAAATGAATTGTTTGTTTTCGGGTCTGGTTGTGTTGTGCATGTGAAATTTACGTCTTTTAAGCGTACTAACGTAACCAGAGACGTCCTAATGTGATCGTTTTTTAAAAAGGCTGTGTAGCATCGTCAGTCGCGATGGCGCCATACTACAAAGACTTCCGTTTTGCGGAAGGCTTGTAGAATTTTGTCTAGCAGCGGACTTTTTGTAGCTCACTTTTAAAGAAGGTGTTTTTTTAATCGGTTTCACTACATTTATGATTATTGTAACAAAAAATTGACGGCTTTTACAAGGATTTAAAAAATTTTGTGTTACCGAAACGTACACACTATTTTCAGCGTACGTTTTAGTTATATTTTTTGTAGATTATTGAAAGGTGGCCTCATGACTTTTTGTATTACAAAAGAATAAGAGACATCAAAGTGTAACTAAGACTATTTTTGTCGCATTGGCAAAGTCTATAAACTTGGCAACGTTTATTACTTCGAACTTTGAC
This sequence comes from Luehdorfia chinensis, assembly GCA_019845155.1. Lineage (NCBI taxonomy): Eukaryota > Metazoa > Arthropoda > Insecta > Lepidoptera > Papilionidae > Luehdorfia > Luehdorfia chinensis. The sequence goes on from JAHVAK010000028.1 coordinate 521,609, forward strand.
CATCGACAACGATTAATGTGATAGCAACTTTTTTTCATTTTGGAACTTATTTACCCATCCTTGAATGTCATTCCGCTGTCAAATTTTCATTAGTAGTAAGTTGTCTGAGTTTTATCTTGTTTCAACAGTTCAATTTGCCGATAGCTACAAAAATGGATGCTCGAAACATCATATAAAAGACTTAATCATTTTTGAAAGGAAAAACAAGTCTCTAAAGTGTCATTGCAAAATGTCACTAAATGCGTAGCTGCTATTCAAAGTAATATTTATACTTTTTTGACATAACTTTAGATAAAGAGGCTGTTTATATTTTTGTTATATTTGAAGGTTTTGTTTATGAGTAAAACTGTTTTATGTTTACTGGTAGGAATTCTATGCGGGAATGTGTCCAGATGGGTACCATCGCAGTGTTAGTTATTCTGTTGTCAAATAATAGTGTGCAAACATTACTTGTTTGATCTAAAGGGCACTGACAGCTAGTGTTATCACTGGACATAAGACTTAAAAAATGATGCCTCAGAGAGATATGTGTGCACAGTATACAGATACAGATAAGTGTTATGTTATAGCAGATGTTGCACTTACCATTAGGTGAACGATTTGCTTGTCTCGTTACAGTTAATTCTATAAAAAAAAATCTAGTGGCTAAGGATGTCTGAAAACATTCATTATAACTTAGATTAGCTTTAGCGTTTATTTTATCTCCTAGAATAAAAACGAACATGATCGACAGGAACAATTAAAGTTTACAGGAATGATTAAGGTGAATGATTTTAATTAAAGCTATCGAAGACGAAAATTCATAAGATGTATTTAATTAACAAAGAAATCCATACTGTGCCGAAGCTTTTGAATCTTCTTCATTAATTATTTTCAAAGGAAATCGTGCCATGAAACCATTTACAATAAATAGAAGGCAACAAATTGTCTTTAGCAAAACAAAAAAGAGATTGTGAGTGAAATTACATATCAGCAGGGCGAGCAACATATTTGCATACAAAGGGAGAAAAGTATGATTTTGCCCATAAGAAACATGTAAGTATACTTAGATGAGAATTATTCAATGAATAGGAATATACACAGCAAACAAACGGAGAGCAAAAAAACGGAAACAGATATTATGCATGCTAACAGTAATACAACTAAACCTTACTCTAGGTTTCAATCTCATAATTTTAATTTTACAGAAAGTATGACAAAAAATAGAGATCATAAACTGATACTACGTTTATATATTATATGCCGCGTGGCAGCGGCATAAAAGAATCTAACATCCCATCTCATCCCGTGGGTATCGTAAAAGTCGACAGAGGGAAAATGAAAACCAGGAGATAGGCAGCAGCATCGTCAACTTCCACACATATTAACTACGGTTGACAACCTGCCTGCCAAGCGTGACAACTGTGGAAAAATCCCTCAAACGAGAGAATCTATAACTAAAATATTGTTAAAAAAATGTTTTTTGGTGTTACGTTAGATGCATTTTAACTTAATCTTTCTTTTCACAAATGATTTACGAGAAATACAGAATCTAATTAATTTCTAAAACTACTTGAATTGCTTTGATTGTGTGGCGATTTGTATAAAACAAAACACGAATGTTAGTTGTTACATAATCGACTTGCGTGTCTAAATAGTAAAATTCAAATAATTTTAATGTTTTTATTACTCATGAAACCTTGTTGACCGAAATGAGAAAATAAAAAATTTGGTAGTGTAATAAAATATTAACAGGACTCAGATTCAGACAGACTGACTGATGGCCATAGTCTCATACCAGTCCAGACCAGTTGTTAACGAAAAGTAGGTAAAGGCCACAGTTGATCAGGCCTGTGGCTAATCTCATATTTCGAACGAGTTTTTGGGGAGGTAAAAAGTCCGTCACGGTGCTCCAGTGCGAGTAGGCGGACTTCACATGTCGTTTTTTCCACGATGTTTTCGTCGCCACAATGTATATTCGAGCATATATGAGCAATAGAAAATTTAAATCTAAGAATTTTTCTGCCTGTACAAAGTCTTTCAATCAAAAAAGATCATATTATTTATTAAACAAAGACTTAATAAAAATGGTTATTATAATATCAAAGAATAAATGGCTGATGATAACACCAACAATGGGTTGATCTTTGATAAGCTATTTCTACATCTTTGTGAAACCACTGTTGTTGAAACATAGAAGACGCGTTTCTGGCAGTTTTTATTCGAAAATAGTGACAAACTCACGTCTGATGAACACGTAATATTAACTTAATTGTTGTAAATTGCAAAAGACGCATGATTGATAAGTACTGTGTCAAGCGACACTGTGTCAGCCGCGTCTGGCCGAATTGCAGTGACAGTTATTCAGTGCTTGGTTCGCACAAGACCAACCGGCAGTCGACTTAGTCGTTGGAGAGTTCATGCCATAAGGAACCAACAAAATATACATTGAGTAAAATAGCGTCATCCGCAAAAACGATAATAGAATAATGATATAATATTGCAGATATAAAGTAAGCGCAGCCATTATTTTACCCAACTGCTGCAAGTGTGTGTACGGCTTTTTATGGTTCCGGTTGTTACTCTGCACAGCCTGTAGCATGAACCAAAATGTTACGTATTGAAGTCAAATAAACAGTGCGGCGGACGCAAAGAGCGTTTGTCGAACAATGTTGTCAACCCTGAGCTCTTACAATAAATAGAGTTGCTACTTATGCTGATTCCAATTTCGGATAACAAAAAATTTGTTATCCGGCTAAGGTAAAAAAGGTAGTGTCACATATCCATCTGAAATTGTCAAAGTTATCCGAGTGTTAAAAGTAAATAAACAGGACCTAGAATCAAACGTAGCATTATATTTAAGCAGAAGAAAATAATTTTTTATCTTTTACCCGGCTGCACGCTTGGAAGGAAGTGTAATTTTTTTTTGACTGGATGTGTATGTATGTCAATATCTTCATCTTCACCTCTAGAGCGTTATAGGCTATATTTAATGTCAATCGAACCAGTATTACATGTATATTTTTTATATTTTTAGTTAAACTCTAAATGACATGTCTCAGTTGGAATAATTACGTTATTAATATTTAAACCAATAAATTTGACATATATACGCTACCTAATTAAGTTTGTGTAATATCATCCGTAAAGACAAAATGTGATTATTCATTTTTGGTTTCATTAGAGTTATCGGTATACTTACACGTGAAATATGATTCCACTATTCGATTTAACGACGATGAATGACTCCTACACCACTTCTCAACACATGAAGGCATTTTGATTAAAAAAACCTTATTATTCGTTAATAATAAAATAATGATAATTCGTCTATATTAAATCACCCATATTGAATGAAGTCAGTTTTGTCTTGAACACCGTCAGCTTGCGTTATGCTATAATAGAAAAAAAAATACGTTCAATGAATTATTTATATATACGAGTATAGAATAAAAATAATTATATTCAATTCTATAATCACCGAACCTAGGTCACTCTAGTACATAGCATTTAAGGGTAGCCCATTCACCTTCAGCTAACATAGTTATTGTTTTTATATTTATAGGTTGACTAGACTTTTAGATTGATATTATCACTGTAAACTTCCTAAGAGAAACGATTTTTTTGAAGTAATATCAAATGACGACTTACAATTGGCGTAATATAAGGCCACTTGAATGTGTTTAATCTTTTTTTATTAATAATCCACAGGACTAAACTAATGTACTCGTATAGAAAAAATAAAATATATATAATATATTTTTATATATAAAGCGATTTACCGCGGAGTCATCACCAAATCTCCGAAACTACTACACCAATTTTGAAGTTAACATGTAAATATTTTTGGCGCGCAAATTCCTTCCCACATAGACACACACTAAGAACCAATTTTACACGGTAAACGGGCTGGTGCTTCTTTTATCTATACGGACTATAAAATAACAATTACTCCCGTGCGAACTCAGGCGGGACAGTTATATATACAAAAGCAATTTACCACTGAATCATCACGATATCTCCGAAACTACAAGATCTACTGACCTGAAATTCGGCATACACATTTCTTTCCTGACACAGACGAACTGAGAACCGATATTAGGAACATTTACTCCTAAACGGGTAAACGGGCGGGTACTGTTAACTTTACAAACAAATGTTAACATTAAAATTATTTTCATCAGCTAGTTTTTGTATAAAATATTAAATTACTAAAATACACACCAGATGAGGGAAGTATTTGTAAATAATTTTATTATAAAAATGTACGTTCGTTACAGATTAAATCTAATTTTGTTATACCAATATTAACAGAGTATGAAATCGACACACTCGCAACTGGTGCTGTTCTCCCTATTACTTATTTTTGTCTAAGTTATTTTTGTCTTGCTTTTTAAACGCCAATGAGTTTACAGAAATATACTTCAGCAAATTCTGGGTATAATATTATTAAAGCTTGTTTATGAATCTTAATTTAATTACATACACACAATAACATATTACGAATTAATGCATTAAAAATATGTTTTTCAATGTTACTGTCGTAAGATACAGGTCAGATATAAGGTGCGATGATTTATCTTGACAGCAGTGGACTTGTGATGGGCGGTAATTAGAGAAAGCTTGTCATTAAAAGAAAAAACCCATACAGAATACAATAAAATAATCACAACATTCTATTTATGATTAATTATACGCAACCACTCTTCCGGCATCTCCTTTCTAATAAATAATAATAATGTAAATCGTTTCATAAATGAAGAAGTTATGCTCGAACATAAATAAAAATATATATTTTTTATAAATAGACGAATTGAAAACCTTCTCCTTTTTTAAGTCTGTTAAAAATATAAATAAAATTTTATTTATTTGCTAAGCCGGTTAATAAATGTAAATGTGAGAGCAAATTCATATTTAGTAACCGGCCTTGTGTGTGTGTACATGATGCACATACACGCGTGAGGACATATATCCATACACATCATAGTCCTCCCCATAGACTGCCACAAAAGTGTGTCGCTCTTATTTTGGGGGATATTGCCATAGTTGCCACGGTTAGCAGGCGGGTTGGCAACCGTAGTTTGTTTATTCAGTGGTTCCAGGACGATAATGCTGTCTATCTCCTGGTTTTAATTTGTCTGTTGACTTTTACGATACCCACGGAGATGAGACGGGATGGTAGATTCTCTTCAGCCGCCACACACACACAAAATATGAAAGTCGATTAAAAATGTTACAACTACTTTTATAACATGTACATTTTATTGATTATGATATATACATTATTTCTAAAAGTTGACGTACGTACGACGGAGTTACTAGATTAGTAATGACTGTTAGATTGATTTATAGCGTGAAACACGAAAATGTCAATGTTATTTATATTATACTAGACTACCAAATACTTTTTATTAACCGAAGACTCCTTTGCTTCCACAACAAAGTAGATGAAGTACCGTTTTCATTTTTTGTATTCATTGGTTTTCTTCTTATCAATAAGAAAAATGTGAAATATAAAGAAATTAAACAAACCGGTGGAGTTCTGACAGTCAATCTCTTCAATCAACACAATTATTATTTGGTCATAATCTAATGTGACATTATTCATTCGGTATAGTTTTTAAGTTCAGTCGGCCAAACTTGTTTCTGCAGTTAGAATCTTTCTGTTGGTGATGTCACAGTCTGTTTCATTTTTTATGCCATTTGTCTACCATCTCCTTTGTCGACTTGTTGCTATTTTTCTTTGAGGTGAAGTAAAATTAAAACTTGTTAAAATGCAATCACACATCCATCTTATACTAGGAACAGAAAGGGGATAATTATGAATGACGTAAATAGTACTTTAATTTGAAATTTGAACCTAGGATTTTTATGGAGAAAGCAGTTTACATGATAGTTGAGCAATGCTGGTAAGGCTGTATAAACTAGGCCATGCATCAACATAATTAGTGTATTAAGGTGGGAAATTCTAAAGAACCGTGCGCTTTCAACGTACGAACACTTATATAAGCAGTAATTATTTCCTGTGTAGGAAATTTTGAGCGTGAAAAACGACGTCATGTCCCTGTTTTGCTGCCAGCGAGGCATATAACGTTGCAACTCTACACGAAACGAGAGCAAGTAGGTGCTTCGTTAATTAATTGTGTTTGTTTAAGCGGCCTACCATACCATGTTCGAAATCTTAACTGTTTTGTTTAAATTATGAATCGAGTGTGAGATATTCGAGTTTATATTTATTCTTCAATACGATAAATACGGAAATAAAATGTAATTCAAGGTTAAATACATGTATATTTCTACGGTAAAGAAATTATTACGTCGTTTATGAACTTTTTACACTTTAATCGGGAATAAACAAAATGCATGGTTTCCTTAGAAAATTGACTCAACGCATCCTCAAAGTTTCTAAGAAATTCGATGTCAGCATAGGTTTGGCGGGGTCAAAATAGACTTAGAGGACATAAACGTCATCGTATTTCATATATAGAATATTTGCTTTCAGATAGTCTTTGAAATGGTCTATAATTCTCTTAAGGTTCAAATCATCATAAGAGCCGTGGTAGGTCAGCGGCCAGGCGATCAATCTTAAATTTAGTGGTACGCGAGTAACCCGAGATTTACCACGTGGTCAGCGGTGAAAATAAAAACATCGGGAGGAAACGTGCGTGTCTGCGAAATATATATACATAAAAATATTTCGAGTCTGCCCGGCATGCGCAGCGCGACGGACTATTCTCAGCTCCACAACCCTCTCAAAAATGAGAGGATGCCTGTTCTTAGCAGTGTCCTACTTCATTTATAGGCTGTACTTTTTTAATTCATCATCATTATCAGTCATCATTAAGTCCACTGCAGGATATGGGCTTCTCCCAACTAACTGTAACTGATCGCGGTGACAGACAAAACAAACCTTAGAAACTGCTGACGGTCACCGTTGAGCATAAATTAGAACAGTTGTAGCGGAGTTGGTGATTCCGCCATCTGATAGGGGCTATGAAATTTTCGTTACAGTCAAATTTAACGTTATCCACGGGATTAGATGCGTTTTTGTATGAAACCGTATAAAAGTAATAATATGTCATACTTGTGTTGAAAAATGTTAGTAATACTATATTAGTAACTGGAAACCGCCATCTTTTATGCAAGATTTATCGTAGTGAAGTTTCAATGTAACGTATCAAGTGTTACAACGTATAAATTCATTAGCGCATTAGCGTTTCGAGTATTAAGAAGCATTTAAAATATTAAACATTATTTACTGTTATTGTTAACACACTTCAAAGTTAACATTACCGGTATGTTCAGGAAATCTATACACGGATTAATTTGTTTAACTGAGCGGATTATCATCATCATTTCAGCCTACCACTAGTCCACTACTGAACACAGTCCTCCCCCATACGTAGATATCCACAAAAGTATGTATGGCAAGCGTGGCAACCGCAGTTTATTTATGCAGATGTTCTAGGAAGATGCTGCTGCCCATCTCCAGCAAAATACTTTTTTTATAAATTCTTAATTATTTTAAGAAATATACTATAATTCCGACACTGTTTGTTACACACACACGTTTGTTATCAATTTAATCCATTTATTAAATTTGTATGGTTGCTCTGTTACGCTAGCTTGTTCGCATGTCCATTCTTTCAATGTAATACACGAATATGGCAGTAACAAAATAGGTTCACTGTATTGTTTGAAGAAATAACCTTAATACAAATAATATTATTAACACCACAGCCGATTGTGCTATTATTATCAGCGGTCACGAAACATTGTATTCTGAAATACGAAACTAATTATGTAGGCATGGAATAATCGTGTACTTTGTTCTTTTAATGTTGGTAATGTTGTGTAAAAAGCCTATAAATGTTGAGTACAGGCCTTCTCTCATTTCTGACAGGGTTTTGGAGCCTTGAAGAGTCCGAAGCGTTGCTCCAATGCAGGTTGGCGAACTTAACATTTCCTCGAAATACTTCTATTCCTCAGATTTTCTCACAATATTTCCCTTCATCATTAGAGTGTACTATGTTATTTAAGATGAGCGCCCGGCCCCTGAGCTACCACTGCCGCTGTAGTTTTAATTAACTAAATATGTAGTTAAAATATTTGTTCCTGCATGTGCTTACCGGCGTACGTGCGAGTTCGTGCGTAAACACATTTGTGGAACCGTGTTTTGTATTTAATATAATATATTTAAAAAAAATTTAGAAACGTGGCCTCACATTTGAATTTCTCCTATGCGTTTTTTAATATAAAAATTCCACATGCACAAGCGCACAGACCTATTATCTGCAAGGGTTTAAAAATATTTGTTCCGTGCGGGAATCGAACCCGCTGCCTTTGGGGCAGAAGCCTGACTGTGTTATTTTTGACGAAGACCACACGCAGTAGCGGATTTGGGTTTATTCCCATTTATTTTTGACTTGTGACAAAATTAATAATTTTTTTGTGATTTTGATTAAGGGTCCCTGACGAATGGAACATCTTTGAACGATACAGGTGTCATCAATTTCGTCATCATCGTTGTCATTGTTAACGATGTCTTTAAATAATAAGGTCATAGAGTTGCAAAAATACACAGAAATTGATAGTTGCATACCGAACAACTTAACATTCATACAAAATCGGTTTAGTTTTTTATATTGTATTGAAAAGTGGACGATCCTTATCTACGATAATCAGTGACACTTCTTTATTAACGCAATACTTTACAGAATCCCTTCCAAGTGTACGCTTTATCTATTTTTGGTTTTTATTCTAGTCAACATTCTCTGCTCCAAATGGATGGGTTATATTGTCATTTGTGATCCACTCGTAATGACTGGAACTGATTCCCGGTTATTCACTATTTTTTTTATTGTATGTATTTGGCAAAACGTTCACCTGATGGTAAGTGCACCGACTGCTTGCAATGTCTTTGGTACAGCTTAATTTATCGTGAAATTGTAATACCAAAATAACTCTTCAACTATTTCTGCCTTATATCTATAAACAAAACGTTACATAAAGCAACCCAAGATTTTGTTTTTGTAAAAATATAACATTTCATAAGAATCGGACGGAAAAAAGGTCACTTTATTTATAGTTAAACGTACATTTCACTTACTTATTTCTTTTACAAGTACTAATGAACATATTTAGCAAGTTTCTAAAAGTTTAATAAAAACATCGATTGTTCATTCGATGAAAGTTGAAAAATGAATAAAACACGACGAATTTCTTTAAGAATCACGCTTGAAGGAGTTACCGAATAAGGCAGGGGTTATGAAAAGAGCATAACGTGTGCTGTCTATGTTAAACAAAATGCGGGCTTAAGATATCTATAAAAGATATAGGTAAAAAGTACAAACTTGGGATAATTTCTTAAATTGACTTAGTATATATAAATTGATTTAGTGAAATTGCGCACAAAGTGTTGTTTGGTTTATATTGAATGAAACAGTATAATTATCTTCCACAACCTACGCGGCGATGAAAGCTTTCACAAAAAAGGAAAGAAAATGAATATTTCATGAATTGTGATTTCCTGCAATAATGTTGTCATCCCTAGGTGACGTGTTTGAAATATTATGTTATATTGTGAATGTTTGTGGGTTTTATTTTTCGGGAAAAATAAATGATTTTATTTTAGCGGAAAATTATTATGAGCTTATATTCGACTTTTGCTCTGCAGCCTAGTGCAGTGACCGATGTAATTTACTGGTATGATGCGTGCGTGCATGCGTGCGTATTTGTTGTGCGTAAGCAAGCATGTGAATGAAATTACGTGCGCGTGTTTGTACGTGTATGTATTTGCAATACAATTGATTTTAAAAGAAAAAAACCTATCAAAATCGGACAACTCTGTAAAAAGTACGTCATACATACAAAAATATACGCGTCGACTTGAGAACTTCCGCCTTTTTTGCCGGCTAAAAATTTACAAAAATGTATCGTAAACGTTTTAAAAAGTTTGAAAAATGTTAAGTGGGCAAAAACAATCTAATTGCAGTTTACACTAATAGAGACTTCAGCATTTAGGCAGATCTCGTCCAAAAACTGTGAAACTTAGCTTCAGAAGAAAATATCTTACCTTAATGCTACTCTAACTACTAGCTCAGATTATTAACAAATATAAAAAAGAGATTCTAGCCGAAAATGCTACCTGGGACACCAAAAACTTCGAGAGTAGTGTTCTAAACATAAAATAAAAAATGACGATAAAATTTTGACATTTAGGTTAGACACGGTCGCGTAGACACGTAGCGTAATTAATACCATAAATATAATTTATTACCAAAAATATTGATTCAAGTACTCGTATAAAAACAAAATTATTTTATTTTTACTTTAAAATCACCAATTTCTTTATTTTTATGTTCACTCTAAAGCTGCTAAGAATTTTCTTAGGTCTTAACCAAACTATTGTGAAACGTATTTTGATTTTAATAATTGACTTTTTCATTTAATGACAATAAATTGAGTTGTTATTTAATTTTTTATGACAACAGTTCTACTATATAAAAAAATACTTTTGTGCTAATAACCTAAAAGGAAAGTTTTAACGAAATTTTCACATCCGAACTTCGTAAACAAACTAAAATTAAATTTCTCCTACCAACAGTAGACAATTGCTACTGAATTGAAACCAATTAGGTTAAAAGAGGCCTTTATGTTGTTCATTACTTTTTTTTTAAATTTAGTGAATTTACGTCCTATTTTTCGATTAGGAAATTACATGAACTACCGAAAAAGTAAAGCATGGCATTGTTTAAGAAGCATAGCACAGGTCAATTTACATTTCAGTACTATTGCGATAAAGATAAAACATATTTTTCTTGTGATATGTTTTACGCAGGAATCCGTCTAGGTAGGTACCACCGCGGGGCCAGTGATTGTGCCGTTCATAACGGCAAACTAAGTAGTGGGCAAACTTTACTGTGCTTCGGTCTGAAGGGCACTGAGAGCTAGTGCAATTACTGGGCATAAGAGACTTAAGATTCAGGTGAACATTTTGCACGTCTCGTCACTTTCACTTATAAAAAAAATCTGTTTGCCACCTTCTATTATAATTGTAATCAACGGACGACGCTAACTGTAAAACAAGAATAATTCCTGTAATCATTATAAGTAGAGTTCAACCAATAAACAACAATCATAAGTATAAATTATAATCGTTGTGATGCAGAAGTAGAGTAGAGTATGTGTATTGTATATGACTAATTTCGAAACTGTATTTTGTAACACGCTTGAGCTCAACAACATTAATAATTCCTGGATTTAGTGTACGAAACTTTCTGACTTACACTTGCTGTGGTACTTAAAATTGTGCACATTCGTTTTCTACATATTTTTGGAAGTGCAGTTAAGTAATAAAAATTTATTAAACAAAAACCGACTTCAAATCATGCATGTGCTTATGCTAATTCAAGAGTTTGATAATTTTCTCATGAAACCCCCCCTTCTAATAGAAAAATAATCATCGCAATCAGTCTACTTGGTAAAGAATTATTGCTAGACTATATATATAGACATAAAAAAACGATTTCGACGAATTGGGAAACTCTTCCTATTTTTAAAATAGGTTAAAAACCACTTAACTATATATATAGCGGCGATTACATCTCATGCATGTGTTTGTATAAAAATAATTGACATACGTTTGTGCAGAAATCACACTGTAATATTTATTTTCGATATAATCATTCGTAATATATTGATAAAAATATGTAATTCATTTATAAACCACAGTGATCTTTTTTTAAATTGATTGCCTACACAGAATCACCTTCAGTCATAAATCAATCAATATTCGAGTATACTACATTGCTAGACAAATTCAATTTACATATGAATAATTCAGTTATAAATTTAACCTTTAACTAACAATACGAATGCTAAATGATGTCGAACGTGCCCAATATAAAACATTACGAGCAGAGGAAACGTTACTTCGCGTGTTATCGTTAATAAATTGCATGTTCAAACTTAGAGCGATCATAAATCTTCTTCGCTATAAATAAATGGCCAACGCACCAGTTGAACTCTAGTATACTGGGCCCAAACGATTTGAAGTAATTATTTAAGCTTTGCGTTCCGTTTGCTTTCATAGTTAAATTCTTTGTAAATATTTCTTATTTGTATTTTAATTTAAGAATTTTTTGACTCGCACCAAAACGGCGGCGACTTAGTTCGACACCCCGCACGTCTCGTTTCCTACGTGTGGGCTACGTGAGTGGTCTCTACCTATCCCTTATATATAGGCTTGGCTGCATGTCTGTATTTAAAAAAAAATCGATGAAATGATATCATTGTAAATTTTGGTGTGAATAGACAGACCAACGCTTGACTAGGATTCCACCAGGTGTTAAATGTTGATAAACATCAAGACGAGTCGATGGCAGCTAGACAATGGGCAGCACCAGCCCAAATATACGCTTAATATGACCAGACTTAACGTCGATGGAGATTAAGGAGCTGACCCTTAGTAAAGCAGAGGCACACCTTGGAGAGTAAGAGACACTAACACCTCAACTTTGTGGTTAAGGAAGTGTACCACCCCACCACATTCCGTAAATGTCTCAAAATTAAACTAAGGAAAATGTAAGATAAACCATGGCCTCCCATTGAGGGTAGAAAAATCATGCATACATAAAAATAATTCCCAAACCGGCCTTGCAAAGCGTAGTGATTGCAGTAAACAATCTTAATTTAAAAGAAGCCGCAGTCGCTCAGAGACTTTATAGATGATGACTAAAATAGAGCAATTTGAATTGAAACTTTGCAAATATTCATTATCCTACAGCTTCAAAGAAAAGTTGTTTAAAACTGTTCACGTGGCGACGTAACCTTTCTATAAATAAGGCAACAAAAAAAATACCAATGATATATGTAGCTTTCAGCGTAGCGACAGGAGTGTTAAATAATAAATTTCTACATACTCTACATACATACATACATACAGAGACGCCATGTCCCCGTATAGGAGGTAGGCAGAGGCCACAACGTGACGGGTGGCGAACCACGTCGCCGCCATTTTGGCACGTGTCAAAAAATTCTTACTCTCCTTTGTGTTCCCACGAGCAATATAGTGACAGCATTGCATATTATGATGTTATTCTGCTCGAATAAAAGCTGCCCGTACAATACCTCAGTAGTCTCTGACGACACCTCGGTACGAAAGAGGTAGGTGCTATTTTACTCTGCCGGACACCTATCGACTTCTTTTACTATATGTTTTAAATAAAAATTATAAATTATGGTCATGAAATAATAGTACAGTAACATATAATCAATAGTGTTTGCCTTAGTAAAAAACAAATAAATACATGTTGCTTTTAATCATGTTCCTTACTTCTAAAATTGTTTTGAAATTTTTAATGGCAATTGACCTCATGCTCAACGGTGAAGGAAAAAATCGTGGGTCTCTGAGGAATAAAAGTATTTCGAGGACATCCGAAGTCCGCCGACCCGCATTGGTACAGCGTAGCGGACTCTCTCTTTAAATTGAGAGAAGACTTTTGCTCAGTAGTGGGCCATTTATGAGCTGTTACTTTACTTTTTTGTTATTTAATACCACAGATTTTTTATGATATAAATTAAATAATTTTGTTGCAATTTTATGTGTATCATTTCTTTAGAAACCTTTTATAGGTTACAAGTCAAATGTTAAACCAGAATTTAGTTTATGTAATCTAAATTTAATGGATGAGTTTAAGCTTCTCGGTAGTTTAATGTATGACCCTTGTTAAAAGATAAGTGTTCTAAATTTCAATCCGGCTGGAACAGTTCCGTTTTCGACTTCGTATACATATTTTATTTTATCCATAACATATGTTAATAATACCTAATTTCGCGTTTTATAACACTTTATAATACTAGCGATCCGCCCCGGCTTCGCACGGGTAGATAGATCTGCTGGTCAGATCAGATTACGTTATTTTACCAAAATAATGTTATATTTATGGAAATATAAGCCATGAAATATAACCAATATTTGATGTCGTGATAGGAAAATAAAACGACCGCTCTCGATCGCTGCGCAAAGGGAGCCGCGCACCTTAGATGATGCCCAAGTTGCATGAAGCCAGGCGGCGGCGCGGTGTTCGAGGGACACCGCGGCCGTTGTATTTTTTATAGAACGTTTCAAAGTTTTATATATAAAAAAAAATATTACAAACCACTATTCAACTGTTTCTAGTTTACAAATACAATATGAGTAGGTAAGTAATCAATAGGTCTTAGTCTATTCGCGAGTAGCGCGGGCGAACGTAGGGTGCTCGTTCACACCGCGGCTTTTTTTTACTTTTAGCATTTTTATACCTATCGTAACTCCTTAACGATAGGTCTGATTCGAATAATTTAAAGAGGACTTTACATGTACGTAATCAACCCTGACTATGAATTTCTACCCGTGTTTTGATAGACTAATTTGAACAAAAAGCGGTTATTGTGACAATTATAATAGTACTATTAAAATGTAGTACATTATTTTCTTTATCATTAATAGTTTTTGCAGCGCACGCCAAATAATGACTTTTATCAGTAAATATTTGATACATTGAGTTACATCATAGCAATTTACTTACGGATCTCGGTTATTTTTTAAATTAAATACAAGTCATGTTAGTCGATGACAATGTAGTTGTATATAGGTGAAAGAGTTTTTAAAATCGGTTCAGTAGTTTTTGAGCTTATTCATTACAACCAAACGTACCAAAAATCAAATGTTTTCTCTTTATAATATTAGTTTAGATTAGTTTAGATAATAGCCATAGTGTTTTTCATATACCATTAGTCGCAGCAGTTGATGATGATGTCATTCTGGCCGATTTTCGACCACGGCAACAACTACCGATAACAGTCGGAAGTTATCAACAGGAGATATTATAGTGCCACACAAGTGTGCGCTCAAACACGGGGGCACTCACTCGTCATGATATAAGATCGGAGTTAAACTAGGATGCAGTGTCAGAGACACAAGGACAAACACAACACAACTAGACCCAAAACCAACAATTTGTGTTTTTGAACACATGTTGGCTCCGGCTGGGATTCGACCCCGGACCCGCGGCCTGGTAGTCAGGTACTGTAACTACTAGGCCACGCGGTTGTCAAATTAACGTAACAACACGACTAATCTTACTCTGACTACTATGTTAAAGCTGTATAGTTTGTAAGTTTGAACGTGCTAATCTCAGGATATACTACTCTAATTTGCAAAATTAATATTTTTTTAGATAGCTCGTTTATTGGGGGAGGTTATAAGCTAAAATTTAGGCTAAAGCTTTTTGCTACGGCCGTAGGAAACCGCACGTTGAGAACCGAAAGTGCCGAACGTAGAGCGCAGTCATCATCATTTCAGCCTATCACTTATTTTACTACTATTCACTGCTGAACATAGGCCTCCCCTATAGATTGCTACAAAAGTTAGTAGCTCTCATTTTTGGGGGAGTTTACCATAGTTGCCACGCTTAGCGGGCGGGTTGGCAACCGCTGTTTATTTATTGATATGTTCCAGGAAGATGCTGCTGCCGTTCTCCTGGTTTTTATTTTCCCTCTGTCGACTTTTACGGCACCCACGGGATGAGATAAGATGGTCTCTTAAGCTTATTTTACGCATGCGTGCTTAAAGCTACCTGAAAGAGCCCAACACGAGGACGACACGAGTTGTGTTGCAATATTTATTACGGTTATATTCGGTACGGTTTCAAATTGCGACTCTGTAAGGCCGTATCGGATGGAAACTTCGCCGAGAACTTTAATTGAAAAACTAAGAACTAAAACTATTTATGGACGCAAGCAATAAGTGCCAACATTTTAACTCAATTGTCAAATCGCCGACATCAACGGGTTGTGCTAACGATGTGTTCACAAACAAATCTGCTGCTGTTCAAATTGTAGCTCAATTCAATTACTCTTTGTTGACTGAACCGTTTCTGTCACCGTTCAGTAATCAATTAGTGACATCATTTTACAACGTATTAATTCCGTAATTTATTGAAACTATAGAGAATTAACAGTTTTAGTAAAAAAAATTAAAGAAACATTCTTAAAGTACATTAATACCAAGGTTTAAAACTAACCTAAGCAATTGACTTAGGAAATAGTTTCTTCATGCACTTTTCTGAAAGACAGCTCATAGTTCCTTAAGTAAGATTTCTATTACCTAAATTGTCAGATATTTGGATTCAGGAAAGAGAGTCTCGTACGTCTAGAGATACTTGGCGAAACCCTTGTTAACTATTCGCAGCTGCCCGAACAATGCCAAACCTAGTTGGTAGTGAACTGGAATAACTAAACAAATTAAATTATTCAAATGTCCTAATTTGAATTTCAGATAGGTTTTCATGGTACCATTATTCTTTATCATTATTCGCCGATTAGTGTCCGGCAGAGTATCACCTATCTCTTTCCTACCGAGGTGTCGTAAGAGGCGACTGAGGTATTGTACGGATAGCGTTTATGTGTGCAGAATAACATCATAATGCAATGCTGTCAATATACTGCTCGTGGGAACGCAGTGGGGAGTAAGATTTTTTTTGACTACCAAAACCAAAATGGCACGGTAGCGAAAAGTGGACTACGCGTGTGGCCGCCGCCTACCTCTTACGTAGGAAAAAGGCGTGACTGTATGTATAAATTATTCTTTATTTATTTTAACTAAACATCGTGATGTTTATCGACAGTTTTAATGTTTATGCTATTGTTAATTATAATTGCTAGAAGCCTACGTCACAGGAATCGAGTGAAACGACGAGCGTCTACCTGCTGTTGTACCATATGTCAGAGAAGTTACGGACAATATTGCCACTTCAGACTGTCCTAAACCACAGGACAAAACTTTGTTAGCAGACTTCGGCCCGCCCTCCTGTGTTCTCTGTAACAGAAGGCGACACGGCCTAGTACCTCGGCTGCCTCAAGGCGCTAAAATCCAAAAAACCCGCGGTCAGACAAGCACCCGCTCCCAGAACTCTCCGCCCTCCGTATGGAAAAAATACTTGAAATTGGTGGTAAAATTAGATGTTAAAATCATCTTCCCGATAAAACTAACTGATCGAGCCGTTCGGCCCTGTCGGGCGCCCTCGATTCAGTCTACTTACTACAGGGTAATAATCCAAGCCGAGGTCCCCTCTCGGGGGCCCTTGCGCTAGTTACCCATTATAAAGGTCTCGGCTAAGCGCTCTCAGCGCTCGGCCACCTTTCAATCTGGCAAAGCTGTAAAAGCCTTCGGGCTAACAGTGACCATCAGTCATAAAAAAGGACAATATTGGTTATATCTTGAACCACAATTTTCAAGCCGCCGAATAAAATAAGTGAGTTTTTGTCAAGTGTAATGTCTCTCTACATTTTGCGGGAGTATACAAGCTAGATTATGAATGTGGTCTCTCTTAAATACGACAAACAAAAATATCTCTAAAAACCGTGTCACATCAAGCTCTAAGAAGTCTGCAGCTTGTGACCATGTTCTGGATCATACTAACCATTACATCAGATTCAATAGACCACAAATCCTTGCAGAAAACACCGATTCCTACCAAGGATGATTCACGAGGCTATTGAAATTTAAAAAACATCCTAAAGTCTAAAGGGAAGATAGTTTGGTACTACCACCGGCTTGGGATCCTATAAAAAATGAAATTAATATAGTTAATAGAATCAGGCGTTACTTTGCGGAAATCCATTACAGTAAAGGACAGAGAGTTAATTTGCTAAGATCCGCATGCAAAATGTAAAATGGTGTGTATTACCTAGTTTTGAAGAGCACCGCCCATCCTCCCTCAACAGCGAGCACAAGAAAACCAATACCGCCACCGGGAGCCGCCACCAGATACCCTCCACCACTACAACATTACCACTAGGCAATACACATAACTGAAGTCGAGAACACGACACGTGTTTCACCTCAAAACGAGGCATTATCAAGAGATATTTACTCTACGGCAGTCAGCCGCCGAGGTCGTAGAGATGTTCTGTCTGATGGTCGCAGAAATATTCTGGGTGACACAGCATTTGTTATGGGCAGACGTTGCACTTACCATCAGGAGAACGTTTTGCTCGTTACATCACTTTATACAATAAAAAAAATTAAAAAAAAAACGTAAAACTCGTTTTATTAAATGTGTAATATTCGCGTGAATAAATCATTACATATAATGTACAATAAAAAGGAATGTTTGCAGAAGTGACAGATGAACAGACAGTTTTTCATTAGTTTTGTTACCATGTAGAACAAACATTTCATTTTATATACACAACGTAGCTAAAAATATCAGTTTCAGCAATGGCGTCGATTTAAATAAAAATAATAAAGTTGCGAACGTATTTACACTTTTTCAGTCGGATTTTAAATATGCATTCATATTTATTTACATTTCAAATTTCAAGGTCATTTGTTTTCGAAATCAAACGACGACGTACCAAAATAGAACGTTGGTACGTAAAAGAAAATTCTTCATTTTCGACGTATTGAAGATATAGTTTATGTAAAGTATACGACAGACAACATTTAGTTTATATCTAAAGTATTGCTTTTTTTTTATTTCCCGGCGCTTTTTATTTTTATGAAATGTCATTGAAAAAAGTTTTTGACCTAATACGAAAAATAATTTAAGATTATTTAATTAATTATTATTTAATATTAGTTTCCGTGATAAAATTTTATCACGAATAATTCCAAAATACTGCAATATTACTACAACTACATGCTCAACACTTCATAGATTAATGCGAATCAGTCGTACTTATTATTGATTATGAGTATAATAACAATTTAAGTAAACTAGCTAACCCGTGCGAATATTTCGCACATTGTCGTGATCATGATAAGACGGTGGATTGCACCTTCTTTAAATAATGTAAAAAATTGAACCGATAACTGTCGTTCGTGTTAGTTAAACAGATTGTCAACAGTAGGCACTTTTTGTCGACGAAATTAATCATTTCAATCTTTTTAATACATTTTTTTAACGAAAACATTAATTTTAAGACATTAACGTATTTTTCGTCACTGGAGGAAAAAATAATCTTCAAAATAGCGTATGCAACTATAATTTTAATACATTACTTAATACAGATATTTTATACCGACAAAAATACCGTTGAGAAATATTTATATATATATGAATACTGCGTAAATAAATCATTTTTTTTATTCGAAATAGTGACGAGACGAGCAAAACGTTCAACTGATTGTAAGTGCAACGTTTGCCCATAACAAATGCTGCGTCACCCAGAACATCTGTGTGACACGACACTGCGTCCGTCACCCTGAGACATAAGTTCTTAAGTCTCATATGCCCAGTGATTACGCCAGCTCTCAGTGCCCTTCAAACCGAAACACAGTAATGTTTGAACACTACTGCTTCACGGCAGAATAACAGGCCCTGGGGTGGTACCTACCCTAGACGGGTTTCCTGCATTGGAATCCTACCACCAGTAAAAATGACACTACTATATAATGACTACTTTAAATGCGTTGAATAAAAGTCCGTCATAACTGAGGAAAGTGAATTTATTCCGAAAATACTAATAGTATGATTTCCCTCCCGAATGAGGTAACTGAACAAGCCCAGGATGGTCCCCTTGGGCACCTTTAAGTCTTGCGCACAGGACGACGGTCCAAGCCGAGGACCCCTGTCGGGGCCTTGCGCTCGACATCCATAAATAAAGGTTTCGGCTAAGCGCCCACAGAGCTCTGCCACCTTTCAATCCGGCGAAGCAGTAAAAGTCTTCGGACTAACAGAGACCATCAGTCCTTAAAAAAATGTGTAGTGAGTACTATTGATAACGTGTACTAGAACGTTACTCCGCCCAAATATTGTTTCAAACTATTCATCCGATCCGTGTGGTAGCGACCTTAGAATTCTACCACCTCCTCTCTTCCCTTGGGTGTCGTAGAAACCGACAGAGGGAAATGCCATAGTCATAGTCATATCGTTTATTGCTTCATGTGGTTTTCTATTATGTTATTTACACGACATGAACCCTGTCAGGGCAATACAATTTTTAAATAAAATGAGTATGTCTCAATTAAATAAAGAGAAGAAAATTGTTGAAAAAAAAGTTAAGTAAAAAAATATTATTTATTCAGCCTTTATAATCAAAATACTCTTGCATGCTATAGAAACATTTTAATTCCAAAAAGGATCCCTGGCTACCGATAGATGGCGGAATAACCATCTCAATATTATCGGGCTTAAAATATCCAGACCGGTGACGGGACGCAGCGTTACAGGTGCGCGAGATGTCTGACACTGCGATCGCCAACCCGCTTGCCCAGCGTGGCGATTATGGGCACATCCTCCCATTGAATCGCCTATTGAGAGAGGCCTATGTACAGCAGTGGACCACCGCAGGCTGATGATGATGATGATGATTCATCCGAGTGTTACTTGATCATCTGACTAACATCTGTAATATCTGTAATAGTACTTTACACGATAGTCCTGGGGGCCTACTACAAAAAAAAGTATGAAGTTTCGGATCGATTCGAAACAACGGCGCATGTCAAACATAAACCCTACTACCAAATTACTTCGAATAGGGTCTATTACGAAAATCGAAATACGAAGTTTCGGCTGACGGATCGAATGTTGTCTACCTAGATATAACCCCTAACTAAACATTCATTCGATTGGTTGTCTATGGGCCCGGAACAAGATAGTCCGTAGAAGTATCAGATCCGCGATGCCGGCAACACTAAAATAGTCAATGGAAAATTTTAAATGCTAAGTAGCGAAAGAAAACACGTAACCGACTTTCCGCAGCATCATATCCTTTACAAAAATGTATCACCTGTGCTCGGCAGTGGAACATTTATTGGCTGTTGCCATTACAGTACATTGCCAGTGTAAACCCAACTGAAACTAATTTAGAAACAAATAGTTTAATATACTTAGCGTGCATGTTAAGAATTGTACAAATCACGCCATCCAGTAATTTGTAAGTAACTATGTGGACTTACCAAGTTAAACGTTTTTCTACTCCAACTAATGCTTTTTGAAAGTTAAGAATGTCATTAACCTTAACAATGTATTCAATTATTTGTTTTTAAAATAATGAAATGAAACTTTCTTTTGTAAAAGAAAATGACGGGACGAGCAAATCGTTCACCTGATGTAAACTGCAACGTCTGCCCATAACAAATGCTGTGTAACCAAGAACATTTCTGTGTGATCACCACACTGAGCTCGTCAGTCTGAGACATTAGTTATTAAGTCTACTTTGCCCAGTAATGACACTTTAAGACCACAACCAGTAGTGTTTGCACACGGCAAAATAGCCGGCACTGTATTTGTACCCACCTAGGTGGATTCCTACAAACGAGTTAAAATAATCAATAATTTATTTACATTAGCTGGTTGTCGTCATTCAAAATTTTATTCCGAAACTGTATATT
Organism: Luehdorfia chinensis; assembly: GCA_019845155.1. NCBI lineage: Eukaryota > Metazoa > Arthropoda > Insecta > Lepidoptera > Papilionidae > Luehdorfia > Luehdorfia chinensis. The sequence goes on from JAHVAK010000028.1 coordinate 542,970, forward strand.
ATCCTTATTATTATTTATATTATAAATATGAAAGTTTGTGTGTTTGAATGTTTCACATAAAATCACACCCAAACAGCTAAAGGGATTTTAATGAATTTTCGGATAGAGTTACATTTTGTCATGGAAAATGATATAGGATATTTGTTATAACATTTTTATTTTAACAATAAAACTCAATAATTTCCAAATATTAATTTACGCCGATCGAAGCGGGTGGGGACCAGCTAGTACATAATATCATAAATGTGAAAGTTTGTATGTTTGTTTGTTTGGCATTCAATCACACTAACAGCTGAAAGAATTTAAATCAAATTTGGCATAGAGATACGTTTTGTCATGTTAAATGTTATGCGATACTTTATATAACAATTTTATTTGAACAAAAAAAATAAATAATTTCTAAATATTATTTTTCGCCGAGCGAAGCGGGTAGGATACCATCTAGTCATAAACAATCGACAGTCGGCGTTTAATTCTTTTTTACATCTCATTATCAAACACTTCGCACCTTAGACTACTCCACTTTTTAAGTCCATAGCATAAAGTTGTATAGCGTATAAACTCCCTCAATAAACGGGGTATCGATTGCAATTTTTTTTTATTGGATTAGTATTTCCTGTGATTATCACGTTCAAACACACAAACTCTTCATCTTAATTCTTATTATTTATCTATTAATTTATATTTAAGTCGTAATAATTTCTTATATTTACACACATTAAAATAAAACTAATTTTACGGATTTTATCGCGTTTAATTTAAACTATGTACGAGTATAACCCGACGTTTCACGCACTTTACAGCACCCATTGTTACGGGAGGACTGAGGTGACAGATGTTCTGAGTCATAGTTAACCCGAGGTACAGGAAGTCTGCAGTCCATGACCATGTTCTGGATCATCCTAGAAATTACATCAGATTTGAAAGATCGAAAAAGAACACCTCTGGCGACCAAGGATGATTCGCGAGGCTATTGAAATTAAAAAAAACATACTAATTTCAATAGGGAAGATAGGTTGGGTACTACCACCGGCTTGGGGTCCTATTATTAAAAAAAATAAATCAAGCATGCCACTGCAAGATTTCAAGACACAGTAAGCTTTTTCTGCGTAGATCGGACTAAAAATAATAATTAAAATCTAAAGGGTCTGTCACCTCAATCCTCCCGTGACCATGGGTGCTGTAAAGTGCTCGAAATGTCGGATTGAAAATAGCTTGAATTACACGCGATGAAATCCTTAAAATTAGTTTTAATTAAAGTAGTAATAAGTAAGATGTATCTTTGTCAAAAGACAGTAATCGAATGTATTAACTGAAAATACTAGTCCGTATCAGAGTTTCAATCGGCAACAGGAAATATCCGGGAAACTAACGGAACCGTGCGTAGAATGTTAGTGAATAATTTATTCTGTGTAAGCGAACATCTCGGATAATACATATTACATGACGAATCCCTCGGGCATTTCCAAGCCAACAGATATAACAAAATGCAATTATAACTGTGTAATCTATTATTTTGATCTATTGATCTGTCTAGAATGACGAAGGAGTGCCTTTATCAGCATGGCGTTGAAATATGAGACTTTAATAAATTTATGTAATATTATAAATGAAAGTTATTTTTAGTAACGTCAATATTTATATTAGTTCAGATTAACTTAAAATTACGGTCTGATCCCCGGTGACGGCTCCACTAAAATTTTTAATTTCTACTTAGCCCCTCGGTGGTGAAGGAATGAGCATTATAAATATTTTCGATAACATATTAAGTTTGCATACCCGCATTGGAACAGCGTGGCTAACACTTTCCGACTCAATAACCCTCTTAAAAATGAGGAGGGTTGTGCGCAGTAATAGGATATTTACAGTGTGATATTTTTTGCGAATTTTAATGTTATTTCTTGGACTATTCTGTTTATGCGCACATAAAAATAATATATGTCTTAGATCCATACACGCACCCGCGTACTCTAATAGGTATCTGACTCGACGAGTGTTTAGGATTTTACACGAAGAAACAAAATGTTTAATTTGTGTAGTTAGTATAGGTGTCAACAGAGGGCGCCATAAGTATTTTAAATCGTGGTGTTGAGATACCGTTGGAGGTCAATGACCTCAACGCTGCATTACTTTTAAAATATACTCTTCTATATATCAAGTTATTAGTTGGTTTTATTTTAATTCCATACTAGTATCTAGCCCTCTATAGTCCATTGCTAAGTAGAAATACATCCATGGTCCATCGTAGCCGGAAGTAATCGACGAGGGCAGGTTTTTGAAATCAGTGATTCCAAGTGTTTGGAATCACACTCCCATACCCAGAAGCAGTGGATTACTGCTTATAAGGTGTGGCGAGAGGGAACGGTCTGCGAAAATTAAGCAGCCGCCGCAACCATTCACGGTGGGCGGAAGTCATTCTCTGATCTGAAGGAACTTTGGATCAGCGGGGCAGTTCACAGGAAGCATGGATCAACTTGAAAATCGCGAAGTTAATAAGAAGCGTGTTAAATAGTGAAGTGTGAGTGAGCAAGAAATACAGTAAATTGTGAGTACGTCAAAGTAAAAAGTGAGTACAATTTTTATTCAAATATTAGTAAATGCAAGTTCAGAAGATTTGAACAATTAATAAGCAATTTGAACTTTAAAGACTCTAGTAAATTAACTTAGAAATTGTATAACGTAGTTAACACTTAGACTAATTATTAAGAAATATTGTTGAGACGGGGAACCTATGCCCGATTTCTGTTTGAGTTTTTAGAGCGTTAAACACTTGTAAAAATTTATAATTTTATTCATAGGACTTAGGAAAATTTTGTGTTTATCAACATAGCAAAATTTACTAACTTATCAACATTGTAAAATTTTAAAAATTTATTATATGGACTTGTAATATTTTAGAAACCTATTGCACGGACATATAAAATTAAAAAAAAAAAAAAAAAATTGTTTTCGATTTTTATTATAAAAGTAATACTTTAAGAAAATGCAGTCCCTATTAAAAGTGCAGTTAGATGTTGAAGTTAGATTAAGAAGCGCTCTAACAAATTATAGGAAATCACCTAAAGATCGCATTAATCAACAATATATTGAAACTAGACTGGGAATTTTGGAAGAACTATGGTCAAAATTTCTATCAACTCATGATAATTTAATTAAAGTGGGAAAAAATAAAAAATATGATGAGTTGTATGAGCAAGTCGAAGAGTGTTATGTTGAATATAAATGTACGCTAACATCTGATTTGTCTAAATATCGAGTGATAAAAAGTAATTCAAATAGTATTAAAGATAGTCAAGTTAAGTCAAAAAGTTCATTAGTTAAATTACCAAAAATTACTATAAATTCATTTTCTGGAAAATATACCGAGTGGCCTACTTTCAGAGACTTATTTTCATCTTTAGTACATAATAATAATTCCTTTGATGATGTTCATAAACTTAAATATCTAAAGGGTTTTTTGACCGGTGAAGCTGAACAGTTAGTTAGACATATACCTATTACTGATTTAAATTATAGTCAATGTTGGTCGCTTTTGCAAAAAAGATATGATAATAAAAAATACTTAACAAATTGTACCTTGAAGAGGTTATTCAATCAAAAGCGATTAAATGTAGAATCTGCCAACGGACTGAAAGATTTATTAGACACAACCACAGATTGTCTTAATGCCTTAAAAAATCTCAATATTGATGTGACCACTTGGGATACAATCATTATTTATATTCTAACGGACAAACTAGATCAAGAGACCCGTAAGCAGTGGGAGCTAAATGTATCTGGAGAGAATTCTGTTGAATTACCAACTTATCAGCAGTTTTCGAATTTTATTGAGGGAAGATTCAGAGCTTTGGAGTGTTTAGAAAATATCAAAAAACCTTCTAACCAATACATTCGACAATCACAATCTCAAGTACTACCATCCAAACCACACCAATCAAACGTTTTCCTTACTACAAATATTCAGTGTGAATATTGTTCAGAAAATCACAAATTGTGTTTCTGTAAGAAATTTGCTAAGGAAGATTATGACAAAAGACACGAGTTTGTTTTAAATAACAGGATTTGTTTAAACTGTTTAGGGCGTAATCATTCTGCAAAATATTGTTTTAAAACCAATACTTGTCGTATTTGCAAGAAGCGACATCATTCTCTTCTTCATCCAAAGTTCACATCGACCAATAATGAGCGCGTAGATCAACCCGTAGAGGGCGAGAAGACAATTTCAAAGGCTGGTAGGTCACCTGAAGCACCAATTGTTTCCTGTCTCTCGACTGGAAAAGTTGTTAAGCAGGTTTTACTAGCCACAGCGCTGGTAAAAGCCAAATCTAAATCAGGTGATTTTAAAATTATAAGGGCTTTGCTCGATCAGGGGTCACAGGCGTCCTTCGTTACAGAAGATACCGTTCAATTATTAAGGCTAAAAAAGCTAGCAATAAAAGGGATTATTTCGGGATTAGGCGGTGAACAGTCTTCAGTAGTATCAAAGTACATGGTTTTTATAAAAATTAAGTCACTGTCTGATCCAAGTTATCAAATTGAAATTAAGGCTTACGTTTTAAACAATATCACTACCTATCTTCCGGGAAAAAAGATAGCAAACTTGAACTGGATTGAATTACAAAATGTTCAGTTAGCGGATCCAGAGTATTATACTCCAAATAAAATTGATATCCTTCTAGGAGCAGAAATATATGGTCAGATATTGAAGGATGGAGTGATGAGGAGTCCGTCGGGAACTCCAATCGCACAGTGCACCACCCTTGGGTGGATCATATCTGGTCTTGTTAATTCTGAAGACTCCGTCCATAATTCATCTGTTATTGGAGTACTGCATGTTAAGGTAAACGAAGATGAAATTCTGAAAAAATTCTGGGAATTGGAGACGGATCAATCACGTATACCAAAGAAGATGCTTACCGTGGAAGAGCAGAAATGCGAGGATCTTTTTGCAGCTACAACGAAAAGAACAGCAGAAGGTCGATATGTGGTAAAGCTACCGTTTCGTGAAGAAATGCCAGCCTGTAAAAATGGAAATTCACGAGAAATAGCCGTTAAAAGATTATTGGCGCTGGAAAGAAAAATGTTAAATAAAGAATTTAAAAGAAGATATACTGAAGTAATAAATGAGTACTTATTACTTAACCACATGAGGTTAGTAGATAATAATGACGAAGCAGTTTACTTACCTCACCACGCAGTGGTAAGAGAGGATAAGGCCACCACTAAGCTGCGAATAGTTTTTGACGCTTCTGCCAAAAACAAGAATAATGTTTCACTTAATGATACACTAATGGTTGGACCTGCCTTGCAACCTGACCTGCGGCATATTATAATACGATGGAGGACACATCCAATAGCAGTGGTCGCAGACATCATAAAAATGTACCGCCAGGTTATGGTTGCTGATGAAGATGCAGCATTTCAGAGAATTGTCTGGCGAGAATTTCCTGAAAATAAAATAAAGGACTATGAACTCCTGACGGTAACTTTTGGAACTGCTTCGGCTCCTTATTTGGCCGTTAAGGCGCTGCAGCAAGTGGCCGTTGATGATGGAAACAAGTATCCACATGCAAGAGAAAGAATTTTTAAGGATTTTTACATGGACGATCTTATGACTGGGTGTGGAACGGTAGAAGAAGGAGTCGAAATATACAAGGAAATGAAGAACCTATTAAAAAGAGGGGGGTTTGAATTACAAAAGTGGAACAGTAATAGTAAAGAATTGTTGAAGGAAATAAAGAGAGATCAAAAAGGTAAAAAGGATGATGAAGACATTATAAAAGGTGAGGAAAAAGAGGACATAGAAATTAAATTAGATTCTACTATTAAAATATTAGGACTTACCTGGATTCGTAACAATGATGAATTCCATTTTTCAGTGCAGCTCCCGATGATGGTGAAACCTGTAACAAAAAGGAGTATTATATCAGACATTGCGCGATTATTTGATCCATTGGGTTGGATCGCGCCTTGTATTGTAATAGCTAAATCATTTATCCAAAAACTATGGTTAAGTGGTATAGAATGGGATGCAGAAGTGCCAAATAAATTATTAAAGGAATGGTTAACTTACCGCAATCAACTGCCACTACTAACCAAATTCCACATTCCTAGATGGCTTGGTACATCGACGTGTGATTCAGAGGTTCAATTGCATGGATTTTCGGATGCTTCCAAAATAGCTTATGGGGCTGTGGTTTACGTGCGGATCACCAACAGTGAAGGCGACGTTCACGTATCGCTTTTAACAGCCAAAACGAGGGTCGCTCCAATAAAACAAATAAGTATTCCGCGTTTGGAACTGTGCGGCGCTGTGTTGTTATCTCGATTACTTTTGGAGGTCGCGGAAATTTTAGATATTCACATCGACAACGTACGAGCATGGACAGACTCCACAGTGGTGTTGGCCTGGGTGAAAAGTCATCCTAGTCGGTGGAAAACTTTCGTTGCGAATCGTGTGTCGGAGATAATAACTAACTTAGATGCAACGCATTGGGCTTATGTTAAATCGAAGGATAACCCTGCGGATTATGCATCGAGAGGTATTCTACCATCAGAATTCCCGCTTAAATCCGCTCTGTGGATATCGGGCCCTCAATTTCTTAAAATGAAGGCTCTCGTATATGAAAAACCGAAAGATTTAGACGTTAATTTAGAAGAAGCCACGAAGTCACATGTTGCGTGTATAGATGTTTCACTGTGGGAACGATATTCCACTCTTAATAAGCTTCTTAGAGTTGTAGCATACTGTCGACGTTTTAAAAAAGGATTGAAAAGATATAAAGATAATAGGGACCATACATCATATTTAAGAAAAAAAGAAATAGATAAAGCTTTACAACATTGCATAAGTCAATGTCAGAAACAGGAATTTGCAGAAGAATACATAGCAATACAGACCAAAGGCAGCACGCAGTCAAAGGGAAGCAAAATAAAATCATTATCGCCATACTTGGATAAAAATAATATTTTAAGAGTTGGTGGTCGACTTCAGGCATCCGTAATAGAAGAACAAGTCAAACACCCAATAGTGTTACCACACACGTCTAACTTGACAAAATTAATTGTTGCAGATGCGCATGATAAAACTTTACATGGTGGACCCCAATTAATGATGAATTACTTGCGGTCAGTTTATTGGATAGTGGGTATGAAAAGTATAGTAAAGCAGCACGTACGAAAATGTATTACATGCGTTAGACACAGAGCTAATACGCAATCACAATTAATGGGTTCCCTACCATCAGTACGCGTCACTCCAGCTAGAGCCTTCCTTCATAGCGGTGTGGATTACGCCGGTCCAATTAACATTAGGGTATCAAAGGGTCGTGGACATCGGGCGTACAAAGGTTACATTTGCCTTTTTATCTGTATGGCAACAAAGGCCATACATTTAGAGGTTGTCAGCGACATGACTACACAGGCGTTTCTAGCAGCATTTCGGCGCTTTGTAGCTAGACGTGGCCACTGCGCCCAATTGTGGAGCGATAATGGCTCCACTTTTGTAGGTGCAGCCAAAGAATTAAAGGAGTTGACCAAAATACAACAATCTGTAGCTGAATGTTTAGAAGGAAATGGAACAGAGTGGCATTTCATACCTCCCCATGCTCCAAATTTTGGTGGATTATGGGAAGCGGGGGTGAAATCCACTAAATATCACCTAAAAAGAATATTAGGAAACTCTACACTTACGTTCGAGGAAATGAACACGCTCCTCAATCAGGTTGAAGCTTGTCTAAATTCGAGACCAATGACTACAAGTAACACAGGCGATCCCGGGGATCTAGATCCCTTGACACCAGGACACTTTTTAGTAGGCGAACCACTGGTAACCGTTCCGGACGCTAATTATGAGAATGTTCGCATCAGCCCATTGAACAGGTGGCATTTAGTTCAACGAATGTTACAACATTTTTGGAGAAGGTGGTCACAGGAATACCTTACATCCTTTTTACATCGACACAAATGGACTTTACAACATCCAGAACCACAAATAGGTGATGTAGTCTTAATAAAAGAAGATGATTTGCCTCCAAGTAACTGGTTGCTTGGTCGAATATTAAAAAAACATCCTGGTCCCGATGATATTACTCGAGTGGTCACATTAAAAATTAAAAAATCAATTATTAAACGACCAACTTCTAAATTATGTCTGCTCCCTATTTCTAATTAGGGTTACAAATTATACTTTAAGTTATTATTGTTACTATATAAATATGTAACTCTTTAAGCTAAATGTTTCATGTGTAAGCCAAGAAGTTTGATTGTTTAAGAAGATTGTGAAATTGTTTTTTTTTTTTGTTTGTTTTCTATAAAAATAATTATTGTGGTTTTTTGGTTATAAATTGTTTAACACTAGAAGTTAAAAAAAAAAAAAAAACTTATTATATTTTATCTTTATTGTATTGTGTTCCAACTGCTTAAGGACATTTCATCACTAATGTCCTTGGTGGGCGGAATGTTTAGGATTTTACACGAAGAAACAAAATGTTTAATTTGTGTAGTTAGTATAGGTGTCAACAGAGGGCGCCATAAGTATTTTAAATCGTGGTGTTGAGATACCGTTGGAGGTCAATGACCTCAACGCTGCATTACTTTTAAAATATACTCTTCTATATATCAAGTTATTAGTTGGTTTTATTTTAATTCCATACTAGTATCTAGCCCTCTATAGTCCATTGCTAAGTAGAAAGACATTCAACGAGATTGATCACTTAAATATTTTATGTCCTGCGTAAGTCTTGCCAAAGCGAGTAGTAATGCGTGTATTTAACTTGAGACGACGTTAAATATAAGATTATTCAAAATCTTTAATGTAGTTTATATTTATCGTGTTACGTTTTTAACAGGCTTATTGATAACCCAGAAAAAAGCTTATACAGAAACTTGGTAAGTATTCAAATACATGACATATATTATGTAATAATTATTGTAATACGTTCTACAAAAATATATTAAATATAATCCTTTGTTTCACAACACTCATCACTCTTTACCAATTTCATCACCGACGTCAAAATCCCATAAAAAGTTCGTTGCTGGGCAATATTTCCTAAATGAGAACATAACATTAAAAGTATTATTTTTAAAATCATAATTAAATCAGTTCAGAAGCGCCTATAAAAGAACTATAATTTTTGATCGAGTTTTGGAGCCGAGAAAATAACACTATGGTATAATACACCTGGGTGTACTTGTCAGTGTAAATGTGGTTTGGCGGTTTCACGAGTCTTCAAAACATTTTTTATTATTAAACATGCAAGTTTCCCTGTAGTTCTTTCACCAATAAACACTTGACATGCCACTTAATAATTCCAACTGGGTTTAAAGCCAAGTCACTCACGTGTTATAAAACTTAGGGCGAGTAACTATTACTGAGCTACTATGGAGTCCGGTCGAATACGTTGAAGTATTACGATTCATTACACGTACCCAATCTTTTCACAAATTACTAAAAGCTCGCAGAATTTGCTGAACGGTTATTAGTTTTATCTAAACGTGTGATCTGGAGCAGACGATCATACTCGTATAAGGATCGTGTGCAATGGTGCATGTCAAGAAAGCTGAAGCACGGAGCGATCAAATATTAAGATTTAATTTTCTTTATGAAAACCAAAGATTTGGGTTTAATGCAACCCGGGACCCTCGGCGCAGAAGTCAGGTACGCTAACCACTACGCCACATGGTCGTCGTACTAATAAGCTTCAATAATCGTTGTAGAATTGCTAGTGATCGCATCGTGTAATAATATGTTAGGTAAGATTTGTGTAGGCCGATGAGTGTCCGGCAGAGAATAGCACCTGCCTCTTTCCAATCGAGTCGTCTTAAGAGACGACCACGGAATTGTACGGACAAACTTCATTCGTGCAGAACGATACCATATGCAATGTTGTCACTATACTGCTCGTAAGAACGTAATGGGGAGTTAAATTTTTTTTGACTCATACGAAAATGGCGGCGACGTAGTTCGCCACCCGTCGTTTCTCGTTTGCCGCGGCGGCGAAAAGTGGGCTACGGGTGTGGTCGCTGCCTAAAAAAATATGGGATAAAGGACTGACTGTATGTATGTAGATGTTTACGTGGTGGTAGGATGCCTATGCAGAAATCCGTCTAGGTAGGTAACACCCCAGGGCCAGTTATTCTGCCGTGAAGCAGTAGTGTGCAAGCTTTACTGTGTTTCGGTTTGAAGGGCACTGTGAGCTAGCGTAATCACTGGGCATATGAGACTTAAGAACTGATGTCTCAGGGCGTCGGGCGCAGTGTAGTGTCACACAGAAATGATATGGATGACATAGCATTTGTTATGGGTAAACGTTGCACTTTACATCAGGTGAACGTTTTGCTCGTTTCGTCGCAATATCCAATAAAAAAAAATGTTCAGACCAGTAGCAGACTACGTCTAGGATGAAAGGTCTGAAACTCCGATCGCCAAACCAACTGTTGAGCGTGGTTGTAAAGAGTAATCCTCCGCTTTTGGACTTTTGGAACACTTTTGGAAGGGGCACCTGTGAAGTTCAAAAACGCTGACGGTCATGATGATGATGACTAACGATGGACTAAAACTAAAATTTAATAAAATTGTTCCGTTTCACTATTAAGCAGAGTAGAATAAATAGGACATACCGCTTTCCTACTGTGGTGTCGTAAGAGGCGACTAAGGCATTGTACGGACTGACTTTATTCGTGCAGAACAGTACCATTCTATGCAATTTCACTGTACTGCTCGTGGGGAAGAGTATGATTTTTTTGACTCGTACCAAAATGGCGGCGACGTGGTTCACCAGTCATGTGTCGTTTCCAGCGGGGGCGAAAAGTGGGCTACGGGTGTGAAATGAAATGAAAATTATTTATTCTTTAATGTAAGAAATATAATATTTTTACAATCCACTAGCGTTTCGTGATGAGGTATCTTTGACGGAGAAGAAACAGTCGAAAGAAACTCCATCAGTATCCTCTTTTCTTAGACAAAAATACATTATATTTTTTTTACAAAGAATAGTCTGCATAGAAAATCAAAGCACGCTCCATGACAAAATGTTATCCAAGATTCAAAAATAAATGTAAAAGTGCATTGCAAACTCGAGCAGACCAGCCTCCACCAACAGCATCCGTTCTGCCATGAAGCAGCAGTGTGCAAACGTTACTCTGTTTCGGTCAGAATTGTGTAACTGCTAGCTAGTGTAGTTACTGGGCATATGAGACTTAAAAACTGATGTCTCAGGGCGACTAGCGTATAGTTGAGTCACACAGAAATGTTCTGGGTGACACAGCATTTGTTATGGGCAGACGCTTCACTTACAGTCAAAAAAGGACTCCTAGAAAGTTCTATAGTTCAGTTTTGTTTTTTTTGTTTTTTTTTGTTTTTTTTTTTGTAATTAAGGCGTTAGTAGCGTTGCGGCTTCGATAGTCTATAAGATCTCCAAATTAAACGACGTTCTGTTCAGTCAACAATTGGATGGATGGCCGCTTTAGTGGTACTTATCCTCGAGTGCCTTTGTTCGAGCTGCTATATAAATTTATAGTTGTCATTAAGTTAAAACTGGGGTCTAATTAGCGACAAGACATTCCTTAATACGTACTCGGTTAGTGGTCCGATTAATTCAATAACTCTATACTCTACACTCAATAATTGACTTTCTTGTTAAACTATTACAAAATGCGATAAGGTATTGTAATCATACGTACATACAAACATTCACGCCTTTTTTACATATAACGGGTAGGCGGAGGCCACCCACGTAGCCCACTTTCATGTTCGCCCTCGCGAGAAACGAGACGTGACGGGTAGCCAAACACGTCGTCGAAAAAATTCTTACCCCCCATTGCGTTCCCTCGAGCAGTTTAGTAGTTCATTGCATATTATGTTGTTATTCTGCACTAAAAAAGACTGTCCGTACAACCTATCGGATATGTACTGTGTGGGTACGTAAGAAGGGTAAGTAAGAATTGCTATAGAAATAGGAAACAGTTTAATCCTTTTCCCTTGTTAATCAGACTTCTACTAATGAAAAATCAATGTTAACATGCTTACGTAGCACGTACATATATATACTCGTACATACATTAGTAATAGAATAACGCCGCAGTCAACTCGATCGGGGTTGGAGAACATGCTCACGGAATATCTATTGCTTAAGCTTTAAATTATGAGTGAATTATGTAGAGAGCGGGGAAGGGGAGAGGTGGGGAGACAACAACACATATTCATCTTTATCCTTGATATTGGACGATGTGCGTGTCTTGTTTTTGAGACCGCCAGGTGTCATAAACATATTAGTTACACTGTATGATTGTTTGTGACATATTATTGACAAAAAATATCAAGTAAATAATTAGAAGAAAAGGATTCCTTCTAAGTTGATTCACACGCTAAATAATTTCGTATTCAAAATATAATCGGGATAACGTTTAAAAGAAATAAGAAAAAATATATACTGAAACAGTTGATTGACGATCCATTTGGATCGTTTCTCGTGTATTATTTTAACACGTTGCTACAAGTGTGGTTTCAAAAAAAGCTGTTGAAGCTTTTATGTAACACCCGTAGCTGATTTATCTACGGGAAACGAAAGTTTGACGAAATTATTACATAAAATACTCGTAATAATACAAATTCAACATTACCAACAGTTGGCAATTATGTGAGTGCTTCACCGAGAGCGATGGCTTATTTCAGCATTATCATTGCGACGGTAATTTATTAACGAATATGTGAAAAACCCGCATTTTACAGAAAGCTTTATTTCCAAATAGCAAGGACAATTGATACAAAAATAAGCTTGCAATTCACATAGCCACATTATTGGTTATAAGTCATTCATAATTTAGTTCAACATTAACTAATGAAGCAAAGCAGACAAGATTTTAATATAAAAATTATTTTGATTCATATTATATGTAAATATTCAAACCAGATACTGAGAACATTAGTTTTCGTCTATTAACGCTTTTAATAAGTTATCTATGGATGTGGACTTCTTCGACACTAAAATAATTGAAGTGAAACGAGCACAAGCAAACAACTTTTTCTCTGATATTGAATAACTGTACTGCCTAAATTTTTATTACTTGTTATATATTTAAAAAAAAAAACATTTTATTTTAACTTTCGTAGATCATTTGGGCCTAATGTGTAATACAGTTGCAATTTGTGGGGATTAATTATCAGCATTTATTCCGTACTGCCCTGTTTGTATGTGTTCTAGTTATTAATGTAATGTAAGTTTCAAATCTCAGTGAATCTTCCTTAAAAATAAAATAAATAAATATTATTAGCGAAATTAGTTTTGAAGAAAGGAATGCCGAGGTCGTTGTGGAATAACAAATTAATAAGTCACGTATGAACCACGATTTTCATTATACACAGCTGTATGTTATAGCGTAATCAGCTCAGCTTAGCAAGCAAGTTTAATTTTTGGCATCATTACTAACACTTACAATTTAATAAAATTGCTGATTGCAGTTTTATGTGCTGATTTTAAATGTGCTCGGCGGTGGACTAATAAATAAATTACTTAGAGCACATGCGGAGTCGCAAAAAGAAATTACTGCGACAGTTATGAACATTAATGATAACCCGTATTTATATTAATTGTTTTATAACAATTGGTAACCTTGTATAAGTCGGATATTGTAGACAACAAAGAGTTTGTATGTTTGAAGGCGCTAATCCCAAGAAACACTAAACTGATTTGAATAATTATTTTGTATGGGGTAGCCCGATTATTGAGAAATATTATAAGCAATAGAACTTTATGCTACGGCCTTATGGAACGCACGGTGAGAACCGAACATTGCCGAGAAGGGCAGAACTGTGAATGCTCAAGACAGTGAGTTAATCATGTGGTCGGCTTATTTTCGCGGGTGAAACCGCGGGCTACAGCTAGTGATTAATATGACAGCATATAATTTAAATATTAAAGCGTAAAGTGTTATTAAAGTCGTCGAGGTAATTCTGTGATTAAATCATTTATTCCAACCTAGTCTGCCGTCGTATTTGATACACGCAGATAAGAATATGACTTGGCCGTGTTACACAGAGCAAAATTACATAACTTTGTCTGACTTGGCACTAGTTCAGACTTGTTAGAAGATGGATGTAGTTATCTGCGGCGTAAAACAAATCAGCCAGAGGCCATTTGATCAATTATGTAGGGAGATGTATTACTTACAAACTGTGACCCCAACAAATTTATAATTCATATAACTACAAGCTGAAGTTTGCGATTACGTCCTCGTGAATTTTTTTTAGGTCTTTGATTTTACGGAATCAAAAATATCCTATGTCCGTCTCCAGGATGCAAGCTGAAAAAAAAAAAAAAAGAAAACGGTCGAGCCGTGAAAAGGTAACAAACAGACACAGGGATACAGACAATTACTTTCGCATTTTTATAAGGGATATTTAAAAAACCTGTATCCATGGAAACGAAGTCGTGGGCATCAGCTAGTTGGATATAAACTAGATAGTCAATATTTCTGGACTCGAGCCCCTGGGCCTGGGCTTGGGCCTGAGGTTAAAATAGGAACTGGGAACAGACAAATCGTAACATTCCCTCACAAGGGTTAGGCAGAGGCCACTCACGTAGACTACTTTCGCCCTCGCGGTAAACGAGACGTGACGGGTGGCGAACCACGTCGCCACCATTTTGGTAAGAGTCAAGAAATTCTTACTACCGATTGCGTTCCCACGAGCAGTACAGTGACATGCATTGCATAATATAGTGTTATGTTGTAGGAATAAAGGCTGTCCGGACAATACCTTAGTCGCCCCTCACGACATCTAGGTAGGAATGAGGTTGGTGCTATTCTATTCTGCCGGACATCTATTGGCTATCGAACACCTGAGCAACGCCTGTCTGTAACAGTGCGTTGTAGCACAGAACTTTGTATCTGAAAACGATGTATAAGAAGGTAAGATTCCTATGCAGGAATCCGTCTAGGTAGGTACCACCCCAGGACAAGTTATTCTGCCGTGAAGCAGAAGTGTGCAAACATTACTGTTTCGTTTTGAAGGGCACTGTGAGCTAGCGTAATTACTGGGCATATGAGACTTAAGAACCTATGTCTCAGGGTGCAGGTGCAGTGTGGTGTCACACAGAAATTTTCAGACGTTGCACTTACCATCAGGTGAACGTTCTGCTCGTTCCGTCACTTTTATGAAATAAAAAAAAATCTACTCATGACAGAGTATCTCGTTCTATAAACCAACTTAAGCTTCTCATTCCACAACATGATACAGGATACTATCACTCTTCTTTTACTGTTCAAGCTACACTCCTCTGGAACTCTCTAGCCGACAAGATCAAAAAAGACCAAATAGTAATGTATTATATCGTGTGGTAGCGGCTTAAGAGAATGTACCATCCCGTCTCATCCCGTGGGTGTCGTAAAAGTCGACAGAGGGAAAATAACATCTGAATAAATATACTGCGGTTGCCGACCCGCCTACCAGGTCCCCCAAATGGCAACTATGGCAAAATCCCCTCAACATGAGAGCCACAAACTGTGGCAATCCTTGGGGGAGGCTTATGTTCAGCAGTGGACTAGATAGGCTGAAATGATGATGATGACGAGGAACATATTTAAGAGATTAGTAGTATATCTACAGAATCATTGACAATATACGAATTATCTTATTTTCAGTTTTTTATCGTTTATATTTTGTTTAATTATGTATCTATTTATGTATCTGTATGCCTATTTATGTATTTTATATTATAAATATTTAGTTAATACTTGTTTACATGTGTTAATTCATTTATTTTATATATTAATTATGTATTGCATATGTATTTATGAGTTTACGAGTTTTTTTATTCTTTGGTTAGTACCTGCCATCTACTTTTCACTACGACAAGGGTTGACTGGTAGAGAATCCCAGTAGGCATTAGGTCCGCCCATCGTAGCCCTCAGCTTAAGGTGTCAAAGTTAAAGAATAAATAAATAAATGTAAACTAATGAACTCGTACAATGCTCATTTCAATTGTATTGATATAATGTTTTGCTGATTGGAATGTTTAAAAAGGCCTTTAATTATGATTGTAGACTTTATTATTTAAAGATTATATTATACATAGATTTATTACACATAGATCTGAATTTAGTATTTACACTTAATTGTAAGAAAAAGCTGTTGCCCATCACCTAATTTTTATTTACCTCAGTCGACTTTTACGACACCCTTAGGATGAAGTGGAGTAGTAGATTCTCTTAAGGCGCCACCATACGGCTAATAAAAATATGCTCTATGCAGCACCGCACTGCGTTCGTCACCATGAGGCATCCATCCGCTCTTTTGTGTCATATGCCCAGTAATTACACTAGCTCTAGTGCCCTTTTAAACAAACAGTCGTTGTGTGCACACCACTGCTCAAAGCCAAAATAATTGGCCCTGCGGTGGTGCCCACGCCAGTGACCTACGCGAGCTCCCGGTCTCTGAGCTACCTCAAATTAATGTGCAAGAACAGAGGTACTCATTCGTCCTCACCTACTTTCGCCCGATGTAATGCTCTTGCAATAAGATCGAAGGTAAGTTAGGGTGCAGTATTAGAGACAACCCGGAAACCAACAATTTTTGTTTTTGCACAAATGTTGGCTTGGCTGGTATTCGAACCCAGGTACCGTGGCGTAGCAACCAGGTACTCTCACCACAAGGCCGCGCGGTAGTCTACTATAATTCTATTCATTTTCACTTAACTCAGAGCACGTCTTCTGCTTTTTCATCCTGAATATTAAATTAAAGAATACGCTTTATTGCTGCTACAGTATATTGAGTTTTTTTTGCAAGGAAATTTTATAAATATTTAGCACACTAACAAAAAATTCGAAGGTTTATTTGGATCTTTTCTATTCAAACTTGATTGTAATTTTGTGCGTAGCCTTATTCTGATCCCGAAAAAGAAATATTCAAACAAAGGAACTTTTTGTGCCGTAAATAATTTATTTTATTTAAACGTGGACAAATACCTGGCCAAAGACTGGTGTGAAAAATATTTAAAAATCAATTTTGTTAATTTAGGTGGCGGTTCTCGGAGGCGGGGTTCTCACCTTGAATTTCATAGTACAGAGCGATTTGAATTCGATGCCCGGTGCCGGCACCTCTTAAATTTACCACATGCTCAGCGGTGAAGGAAAACATCGTAAAGAAAACCTGCAAGTCTGAGGAAAAGAAATAAGTCATGTGAAGTCCGCCAACCCGCATTGGAGCAACCTAGCGGACTTTTTAAAACTCTTTAACCCTCTCAGAAATTAGAGGCAACCTGTGCTAAACAGTAGGACATTTATAGGCTGTTACTTTTTTATTTACTTTTAATAGTTAGGTAATTTGGTTACTAATGTAACGAAATTTCAAAGTATAGCTTGTACTGACACTAAAACGTTTAATAGAAAAAAAACTTTATACTTAATTTAAAAAGTAGAATAGACACTAGTCTCGTATGTATTTTTTTCTTTTTAGCCACATCCAACCATTGTATCAAATGTTTTGGGTCTTCGGTATTCCTTATTTAATAGTTAAGTCACTAACAATAGCTTAATGCATACGAGTTATAAAAATACATACATTTATTCATGCCTTTGCCCATATAAGGGGTAGGTAAATAACACACAAACGACCCCGTCGCCGCCATTTCCGTACAAGTCAAAAAAATCTTACTTTCCTTTGCATACCCACGAGCAGTATAGTGACAGATTTGCATATAATGAAATTATTCTGCACGAATAAAGGCTGCCCGTGCAATACCTCAGTCGCCTCTTATGACACCTCGGTAGGAAGGTGCTATTCTACTATGCTGAACAGCATCGGCTATAGAAATTGTTACCAATCATATCAGCGAGTAATTACTAAGGCTTCGAGAAGTGAAACTGAGTCCATTTATATATACTCGTATATGATGATGTTGTTCGCATCGTCGATTTCGTCGAACTTCCGATAGCGATCGATTACTGTCGGAAGTTGTCTACTTCGCAGGATATATCACGATGACACAATTACAGCGCACATATAAATATACTAGAAGATAATATTAAATACTTAACTGATAAACTAGCAGCTTTTTAAAAAAAATGTGTTTGCATTAGATAGCCCGTTTGTTCAGGAAGGTTCTAAGCTATAAAACTTCATACTACAGCATTAAAGATCTGCACGCTGAAAACCGAACATTATCGAAAAGGCCCGAACTGTCAATGCTCAGGTCAGTGAATTACCGGCTAGTATTGAATAAAATAAATCCGTTAAATTAGTTAAAAGATTTTATTGCGTGTTTTAAGCTGCCCCACAGCAAGTCCCCGCCGCTTCACAGCAAGCCCCTGCTGGCTCACAGCAAGCCCCCGCTTCGCAGCATCCCGCTGCCTTATCTTCAAAACGTCCGCCTCCTATTTTCATACAGGAGAAAATTAAATGGCCGCAAATCTCATCGGCCTTGTCCAACAACATTGCGTATAACGCGGTCTCCACCACAGGCGGCAGCAGGGTTCAGCTTGAGACGACAGACGCTCACCGCAAGGTGTCGATCTTCCTTCTGGCAGGCGGTGTGTGCTTCCACGCGTACACCCTAGCCGAAGAGCGGTTACTTCGGGTTGTTCTACTCGTAAAATAACTCCTTATATAAATGCCTGTCGAGGAGGTCAAACGTGACCTGCTCACTCAAAATCTCCCCATCTTATTCGTGCACCTGATGTACAGCGGCCGCACTAAAGTGCCCTAAAACATGGTGCTTGTCACCCTTGAGCGTTCCCCAGCCGGGAAACAGATTTCTAATCTGTACACCTGCTGCCCGTACAAAAACGGCCACACTTCTCGTAATTGCTACGCACGACCTCGGTGCGTAAAATGCCTACAGGATCATGCCACCTCAGACTGCCCTAGGTCCCCAGTCCAGCCATCTTATCTACTGACTTTAAAATTTCTTTATCGTTTTCAATATTCTCGCAAATCATCATTGGAAGAAATCGATGTTCCTTTACAATCGGGCTCTACCAAATCTGATACAACTGTGGGAACCTATTTCAAAAACATCACATTTCTTCTCCTGCTAAATAGTTGGCTAGGGCTTATCTCATTAAAGAGTCTACTTGGCAGTCGTTTTAAAGTACGATTAGTATCCGAACTCATTGCCCAATTTTTACTTAAGCTTAACGTAAGATGTTTAACGGCGGATTTCACCGTTGAAACTAAACGCGATCAGTTCAAGAAAAACTAAGTTTAAGCGTTTAACTGAGTTCAATGCTACAGTTTGCATTTCATCAACATCAAATGTACGCAGTCAATGCTAAACGCGGTTCAAATTCTGAACGCCCAATTTTCGACGTTCAGCCCTATAAACGCGTTTAGAAGAGCTGTCATTGTCAATTGCACAACTATGTTAACACAAAAAATATTTTTAATTCGTATTATTTATTGTTTGCATACCTATGTAACCTATGCATAAAAACAGGCTGTTTGATGTCGCAAAATACGAAATAAATCGTCTTTTTGGTTTTAGATTGTGACGATATTTCATGTAAACTTTGTTTTTCTAAACGCGATCAAAATGGAGTCGGTGAAATCGGTTAGACGAAAACCGAGATCAAATGATACATTTAAACACAGTTAAGTAAAACGTGGTTTTATTAAACTTGATTTCCAAAGCGATCGGTGAAATCGGGTCTAAGATACTAACTATTGTCGGCGTGTTTGCCATCACTTCAATTATTCTGCATTTTAAAGACAGTTTAATAACGCTATTGTCGCCTAAGTTTTGTGCACAGTGTTCGCTGCACGGTATCTATCAGAAGTAATTTAGTTTTGATTGTTTATTATACTCTTACTGTTATTGTACTTGTTATTATATAATATTTTAGATGAAAGGAAATTTTATTTTATTTGTGTTTTCTTATATACGTTGCCTCATTCAGTCTAGGATTTCTCCTGTCTCCTAGGTGCGCTTTACGTACATGTATTATGTAAACACAACACATCCAGACCTGAAAATTAACAATTTATGTATTTTTACAAACCTAAGCTTCGGCAGGGATCCGAAACTAGGACCCGCAGCGAAGAATTCAGGTACTCTGACCACGCGGTCGAATGATGGAATTAAAAGATTGTTCTTGCCTCACATCACGCCATCTATTTCGCAAGGTCACATCAAACCTCCGGTAATAGGAAATAAAAGTAATAGGCGATAAAGTTAATTTGCTAAGATCCACATTACGCTTTGCGTATAAAGTTTATTATCCATTATTGGAAACGAATTTCCTAAAATGCCTTATTCTGCTAACAAGAAAAGCTATGTTCAGTTTTACAACCAAAACCGAGATTGTTTGCCGCGGATACGAATTTGCATAATCCGCCATAATCCTATCAATATTGTGCTGAGTTGGAGGAGCGCGCCCACATTGCAAATATTTGTGTATCGTATATTAACTAAATTCACTGAAAGATTTTTTATTTTTAAAAACTTGTTTGTATTTAAAAAAATTAAATGTTCATTTTTCATTTTCTTTTTAATTTCCGTTAAAGGGTATTCCTCGCTACGGAACCTATTACTGTGCGTGGTTCAACACGCACTTAGGTGGTTTTATTAATTTGTTAAGCTTTATGCGTCTATATATAGAACGTGTTGACATACCATAAAATAATGATGACGTATTTCTATTACACAGCGACAACTTCTAAATACGTTGGAAAAAAGAATCCTAACAGCCTTTTTATGTCCCACTGCACTCGCTAAGCACTCGCATACAGGCCTACTCGCATTCCTAAGAGGGTTTGTTGGAATCGGGAAGAGGCCGCGACGCTGCTCCAATGCGGGTTTGCGGACTTCGAGAGTTGCGGGTTTCCTCACGATGTTTTCTTCACCGCTGAGCATGTGGTAAATTAGCACTTACAAATGCAGAACAATTTGTGACTTTGGCCACTAGGTCACGCAGTCGACCATTAATAACAAAGAACAAATTAGAAATATTGACTATTGGACAAAAAAAATACACAATAATAAAATACATCTTCTTACACATCCCTTAAGTAAACCTTTTTTCAAGCAAAAGGTATGTCATTCCTTCAGGAATAAAACTTTGCTTAGCATGTTCATTGTAAACATTCACAGTCGACTTGGCACTACATTTGAAGGTAAAGCGCTTGTGCAAGATTAGCGTTCTAAATCTCTCTAACAGTCAAGCGAGTCGGGTTCATGTCTATTTGCTACTGATAGCCCTGTATATAAATAGAACGGTTTTACTGCAGAATTAACATAAACTACATTTTGACATTAAAGATTTGTTTAACATTTTTTTTATGAAACGTCGTATATACATACACATAACCTCAAAATACTGCATGAAAAACATTTTATTGTTTAATTTATTTAAAAAAAATACTTTTGTTCTTTTATATTATCCTCCATTTTTGAAAAGTAAATTATAAAAATATGAAAAGATACCCATCTCAATAACCAACGGGGTATTATTTGGTAACATGGGTATTATTATATGTCGCTCAGGTAAGCGCAGTGACCTTTAGTATTTCTTTTAAAGAAATAGATGTAATTTTTCTACGAATATAATGAAATGTCACTTTAAACTACGGAGTTTTAATGTTGTAGAACCTTGTTAGAAACCATTAAAATAAAATCGTTTTTAAATTTCTTTTCATTTCTGACTGTATTACATTTTTGATTTATTAAAATTTAAAATGTCACCTAATTAAAATGTATCCGATACGGCAGAAATAATTTTATTACACAGATCGTGAGATTACTGAATACTGATTGACTGGTGGTAGGATTCCTATGCAAGAATCCGTCTAGGTAGGTACCACCCCAGGGCCAGTTATTCTGCCGTGAAGCAGTAATGTGAAACATTATTGTGTTTCAGTTTGAAGGGCACTGAGAGCTAGCGTAATCACTGGGCATATGAGACTTAAAACTGATGTCTCATGGTGACGGGCGCAGTGTGGTGTCACACAGAAATGTTCTGGGTGACACAGCATTTGTTATGGGCAGAAGTAGCACTTGCCATCAGGTGAACGTTCTGCTCGTTTTGTCACTTGATCAATTAAAAAAAAGGCTTAAAGACAATATTTTTTTGTAAATTAAAAGACATTATTCGTTTCACGCCAATTACAAACGCAATCTATGCTGGCAACTAGCCAATATCCGCCCGTGACATAAAGTTTTAGTAAAGGTATATTTAGTGGAAATTAAATTTTTCTTATTTATATTGTTGCTTAATTCGATTACTGATAATTACCGCAACATTTGAGTTCGGTATCTCTTCCAAGAGTTTAATGTATAGGAGAGGTCCATGATTACCAGTGGACTGTAATGAGGATAAATTTTTCTATCACTCTTAGTACTGCGTCACGATAGAATAACTAGTCCTGCGGTGGTTCCTACCTAGACGGATGCTTACATAGAAATCCTACTACCAGAAACTGGTGGTACTGCTCCTTATCTTCAATGAACTGCTTGTGTTAAATCTTACCCATTGTAATTTCTGTGTCACGGTTAAATTGAACCTGAGCCAGTTTAATTTGCTTGATACTAATTATATCGCACTGACATTTATTTTAAAGATAAATTTAGAGCGAGGTTCAATGTGTTCAATACTCCTTTAGAACATTCTTTATAGGTTTCTTACATACATACATACAAACAGTCAGTCACACCTTTGTCCATATAAGGTCTACCACTTGGCGAACCACGTTGCAGCCATTTTCGTACTAGACAAGAAATTCTTATTCCCCATTGCAATACCACGAGCATAGCAGTATAGTGACAGCATTGCATTTTATGATGTTATTCTGCACGAATATAATAGCCGTGTGGTGGCGGCTCGTTAAAAGAATACTACCACTCCATCTCATCCAATGGATCTCGTAAAATGCGAGTAAGGAATTAAACTGCACTGTGCACCCAACAGCGAATGGTGGCGATGGGTTCACCACATATCACACCAAGTGCATTATATTGTTTTGGTGAAACGTGGATTGTGGCAGTCATCTGTATTTGCAGTGAGTGCCCAGTCTCTGACTACCCCTTATGGGATACAGTCGTGATCTTATGTATGTATGTATTCTGCACGAATAAAGACTGTCCGTACAATAGCTTAGTCGCTTATTACGACACCTCGGTAGGAGAGAGGTTGGCGCTATTCTACTTTGCCTGACACCTTTCTTACACAACTCATTGTCATATTGTATAAGGATTCGTTAGAAAACTGATTAAAAACTTCAAGGTACCATGTAGTGAATTAATTAAAAAAAACTGATTTTACTGATTTCATAGCGTTTAATTTAAACTATTTATAACCCGACGTTTCGAGTACTTTAAAGTACCCACGTTCATGGGAGGACTGAGGTGACAGATGTCCTGATGTCATAGTTAACGTGGGGTCCCTTCAGCTTTTAATAATTATTTTAAGTCCGATCTACGGAGAAAGAGCTTACTGTGTCTTGAAGCCTTGCAGTGGTATGCTTGTTTGTTTTTTTTTATTGTATAAAGTAACGAAACGAGCAAAACGTTCACCTGTTGGTAAGTGCAACGTCCGCCTACAACAAATGATGTGTCACCCGGAATATTTCTGTGTGACACCACACTGCACCCGTCACCCTGAGACATCAGTTCTTAAGTGTCAAATGCCCAGTGATTACGCTAGCTCACTGTGCCCTTCAAACCGAAACACAGTAATGCTTGCACACTACTGTTTCACGGCAGAATAACTGGCCCTGGGCTGGTACCTACCTAGACGGATTCCTGCATAGAAACCCTACCATTAGATTTAATTTTATTAATAATAGGAGGATCCCAAGCCGATGGTAGTGCCAGCCAGCAGTAAATTTCACATGCAGAATACAGTCAGACCTGAAAACCGACAATTAGTGTTTTTTGCACAATAGTTGGCTCTGGTTGAGATTCAAAACTATGGTCCGCGACGTAGAAGTCATGTAACCAGATCACTCGGCCACGCGTCCGTCTTATCCTACAAGTTTTAGTTAATACTATAGTAAGCCTTCCTGATAAGAGTGTGGTTAAAACATTTCTTCTGTTTCTATACAGAAGTTAGACTACTCTTGGGAATATCTATTACGGAGAGTGATCCTAGTTGAGCTTGAAATCTTCTCAAAGAACGTTTTTTGGCCATTTATTTTCATAAACATACAGACATAAAAGTATGGATTCATTCTTAACTTTTTAAAAGTTCCAGTAATGAAGTTTCTTACAAGTGGTCCAGTGTAAATGTCTCTTATGTTTCGACTTTGCAATATACGAGGGTGGATTGAAAAGTACTCGGCCTAACCAAGAAAATAAACACATACTAAATCAGTTATATTTTTATTTTTCTACATAATCACCATCAAGTTCAATACACTTTTGCCACCTCCCCTTCCAAGCATTTAGACCGTTAAAAAAATGATTCTTCCTTAGAGTCAAAATATGCGTCTACAGCTGCTTTGACCTCGTCGTTTGTCGAAAATCTTTGACCTCCCAAGTGCTTTTTTAGGTTAGGGAACAGAAAGAAGTCTGATGGTGCCAGATCAGGTGAATACGGCGGATGCGGTAACAGTTCAAAGCCACAGTTGTGAATTCCAGCCATTGACTGTACTGACGTGTGAACACGGGCGTTATCTTGATGAAACAGGACTTTTCTTCTGAGCATTCCTCGACGTTTTTCTTATATTTCCTCTCGTAAACGACGTAGTAAGGTGCAGTAGTAATCAGAGTTTATAGTCTGACCCCTTTCAAGATAATCAATCATAATCACACCTTTCGAGTCCCAGAATACTGAAGCCATCACCTTATTTGTCGACAAAATCGACTTAGCCTTTTTAGGGGTTGGTGAACCAGGTCTTCTCCACTGTTTTGATTGTTGTTTTGTTTCCGGTGTACAGTAATGAACCCATGTTTCGTCCATAGTAACAAAACGATTCAAAAAATCATCTGCATCGGCTTCAAATAACTCCAAACAGTCGCGTGAAATAGTCAATCGCGTCCTTTTTTGTTCAACTCAAAAGCAGTCGCGGAACCCACCTCGCAGACACCTTGTGGAAATCCAACTCGTTGACAATGATGTTTTGAGTTCGTTCATAAGAGATGCCTATAATCTCGGCTATCTCTTTAATTTTTAATCTGCGGTCTCCCATTATTAAATCAAGTACTTTTTTAATATTTTCGTCAGTAGTTGACGTCGAAGGCCTTCCAGAGCGGGGTTCATCTTTCACACTCTCTCTACCACGCTTAAATTCTGCTATCCATTTTTTGACGGATGAATATGACAGAGCACAATCGCCTAATGTACTGACCATGTCATCATGGATGGCTTTTGATGATAGCCCCTTCTTATGGAGGTACTTAATGACGGCACTCTGCTCGATTTGCTCCATTCGCGGAAATTATGACCGATTACTTTGTTGATAAATTTATAAAATCACAACTAATTGTCGCACACGTTTCGAACTTCACACAATGAACTAGTCTGAACTGAACTAAATAATGTGGGTAGATTTGATTTTTAGAATTGAATGGATCTGTGTTAGGCCGAGTACTTTTCAATCCACCTAGTAAGTATTGCTTCCATATAGCTTGCTGAGTCCTTAAACGAAATGCTACGATACACTGTGCAATTTAGAAATATCACAAGACATAAAAAAAATTTTACTTAATTTTTTAAATGACGTAATAAAGTGTTTTGGGATCATGTGTTTCAGTTGACTAACAATATTTTTTAAAACATATTCCTTGAAATCCAGCAACACGGGAAAATGACTAGGAGCTACGTACTTTCATTATGGATAACTATAAGGAAAATAATCTACAACGCCGTTAACAAGTTGAGTTGATATGGATCTGTTGCTGAAATGTTCTCTATTTTAAGACCAAACTCAATTTCCTTTAAGCGTTCCCTGCCAGTTTGTAAAATTAATTACGTTCAAAGTAACATTGAAGTTTCTCCAATACTTTATAGAGTTTATACGAACTTTCACAAGAACATTTTTTTAAGATCTCTGGACATTCTCGTAGGATTTCAGATTTGAACTACATGATAGTATGTTAACTCGTATACCTTCAGTTACTTAGTCATTAAAATAAATCATTTAATAAGAAAACCAACTATGCCACGTGTGTTACATTTTAATGGGTACTCCTGATATTTTTAATAGATCAATATTCAGTAACTGGAAGCCTAATTATTACTTCAAATATAAACAATCTTAATTTACTAGTAACACAATTATCTCCTTAATGTAATTTAAAGGGAATTTTTATTAACTAGGGATTAATTACTTTTGTACATTTCTTTACTGATACTACGAGTAACAATAATTGTGTAGATTTAATTAAAACTTTAACTAAACTGATCAATTTTGATTAAAGATTTTATATACGTATCTTGTTTAATCAATTTTGTTTTCAATAGCAATTTGCAATTTATTTTAAAAATCTAATTATAAAAAGTAAAGTAACTGCCTATAAATATCTCACTGCTGAACATTTGCTTTCTTTCATTTCTGAGATAGTTTATCAAACCGGGAAGAATCCGCCGAGTCCGGGAATGAGTCCAGGTTTACTCATGATGTTTTCCTTCTTATAAACTAATTGTATACGTATATACCTATTATATAATATACTAGTGGAACTGACAGACGTTGTCCTGCCCGAACGTTGGCTTGCCTGCCGTTAACAGATTCAGCAAAGGATTTTTCGTTATTCGAATTATCGATAAACTATATACTAAGTGACTTTTGCCATTTTCCTAGAACTCTATCGCAGCGCCACACACCATTCAGGGAACCACACAAATACACACAAAAAAATTCGTTAACATCGGTCCAGACGTTTAGGAGGAGTTCAGTGACATACAAACGCACAGAAAAATTATGTGGAACATGGATAATTAAAAAAAAATGTAAAAATGGACTTCATTTATCTGTTAGAAGTCTTAACTTACTGAATATAATTTAGAAAAGTTTGACAAAAATCAAAGTCTATTTAAAGAAAATCTTCATAAAAATGTTTCAGTAATGAAGAACCACGTAACCAGATTATATGTCTTTTAATTGTTTTACAATAAAATATGGTTGATGAGAATACTGAGCGGTTGTCGTGGATTTAATGCGAGCTCCAAGAACTCGCTTTTAATTCTATAGTAAGTGAGTAACTTGGGTTCGATCCCCGGTGCCAGCATCACTTAAATTGATAATTGCAATTTTAAGTGCTGATTTAATATTGGCTCGGATATGAAGGAAAACATCGTGAGGAAATCTGGACGTCGAGGACATGTGAAGTCCGGACAGCCGCGAGAGCAGCGTCGCAGACTCTTCTCGGTTACAAAACCCTCTCAGAAATAACTCAGAAATAAGCGGAAGTGCTCAGCAGTTGAACATACGTAGCTATAGGACTTTACAGTACCCTTTAAAACAACCTAATATAGCTTGTACTTTTTACCTGAATCGCACAAATCTCTTATAATTTTTTTCAAACTTCAATCTTTTGCATATATTTAAACATTTTTTTTTTAAATATATATAAATAATAACATTGCCATGTACTTCGAAGACATGTAAAGTTCACCAACCCGCACTAGAGCATCGTGGCGGATGCTTCCCGTTGCAACTCCCTCTCTCGACAATGAGAGGAGGCCTGAGCTAAGCAGTGGAATAATGTACCGCTGCTTAGCTGTAACTTTACTTTTTTATTAACTTTACAGGCCACATGTATTTCTTTCTGTTTACTTTGGCAACAAACAGAAATGAAAATTATGAAACGTTTACCTTTAGAACTCCTAATCTACAGTTTCAATAAAGTGCTGTATGTCTATAGTTAATTTCATATTCCTCTTCATAAAACACATAAGGTATCGGGAGCTTCGTCTCAAAGAGCTAAACGATTGTTAGGCAACGTAATGCGCAGTCAACTATTGGATGGATGGGCGCATTTGTAGCACTTATTCTCGAGCCCCTTTGTGCGAGCTCGCTATATTTGTCAGAGGATTATAGACGTTATGCCATCTCAGAGGGTTTAATTGGCGGCTTGAAAACCCTGCCGTATTGGCGACGGGCCGAAGCAAGTAAACCATTCGTTATCTATTTAGGTAACTAACAGTAAGTGAATTGCTGTGAATGACAGGCCTCAGCTAATGTACTCGTAGTAATAATGATTTCATTATTTTAATTTTTTGTTGATAAATTTAATCGTGATGCCATATCCAATCACATGTAGTAACATGTCTCTGTAATAAAATATTTTTCACGACCGTAATTAGCGTTCATGTTAGATTATATTCATATTTATGATATTAATCTATAAAGCAATAATTTGTATTTAAGGTTTGTGTCATAATAATAAAAAAATTTAGATCGAATGCCAAATGGTCTTATAAATTTAATACAATAAAGGCAAGAAAAGGAAAATAAAATCGATATAAATAATAAAGTAAGCTAATCAGAGCAGCAGAATAACTGGCACTGTGAAGGTATTGAAAAATTATAGCATTTTATCACATCAGTTTATTTCTTCATCATTATTATTTTATTAGCATATAATTTTAATTGTATGGAATTATTACATAAAATAATGGCACTCATTGAAAACGACCAAAAAGCAATATCGTGAGCTGAAGCAGTTAACTGTGAACAATACATTTTTCGGCATTGTCATTATCAGTGACTGTAATTCATTGGGTCATTAACGGTCCACGAAAAGCCCCCAGTTTCAGAAAATTTATGTTTCCCAATATTCATTCCATAATATCATGGACAATCGTTACAGGGAATAAAATCTCACCGGTCAAATATTGGTCTAGGAAGATACCACCCCAGTGCCAGTTATTTTGCCGTGGAGCAGTAGTGTGCAAACATACTGTGTTTCGGTCTTAAGGGGACTGTGAGCTAGCGTAATCACTGGGCATATGAGACTTAAGAACTGATCTCTCAGGGTGACGGGCGCAGTGTGGCGTCACACAGAAATGTTCTGGGTGACACGGCATTTGTTATGGGCAGACGTTGCACTTACCATCAGGTTAACATTTTGCTTTTTTCATCACTCTATCCAATAAAAAAAAATTCAATAACTAATTACTTACTATTAAGCTCATTCTGCGTGGATCAGACCAGAAATAATAATTAAAAACTGAAGATACCTGGGTTACATAGTTAACCCGGGTATCTTCAGGACGTAAAAAATCTCTGTCCTCCCGTGAGCATTGGTGCTGTAAAGCGCTCGAAACGTCGGGTTACAAATAGTAAAATAAAACGCGATAAAACCTGTAAACCTAGTTTTATTAAAAATAATGTTATATTTACAAATTTATGTAAAACGGCTATGCCCTAATATGGTAATGTTTGTGTTTTGTAAAACATTGCCCTGCATATAGCTGCAATAAATTGAATGATTGATAATTTGTCATACACTAGTATTTGGGTGAAAGAAACCATAAAACCAATTAAACATAAACGACTCAATTTTCGATTAAGTTAAAATTTCTAATCTTAAATATACTTTTTATAGATAAATAGAATAAATAGATAATTCGTTTACTTGGTCACTACAACATGTATACAATCTATACAAATAAATAAAATTGTAGTGTCTATTTGTAATAACAAATATAAGCAGTTCATTATTATGACGAGTTCGTACATACGAACGCTAAGAGTCTATCGCTAAATCTAGAAAGAATTCATACATACATACATACACTCACGCCTCTTTTCCATTGGGGTAGACAGAGACCACATCTTTTCACTTGCTTCTTACTAGCGTTTTCATACACCATTCACACTCGCCTCATAAATCTGTTTCGTCAATCTCCTTTCATTCATCCTCTCTACGTGTCCAAATCTAAGCATACTTTTATCTATCTTTTTCACTACATTTTCAACCACATAAGGGAACATTGCCTTATCACGCTGTTTTTCAGTTTGTCGATTAGAGTTACTCCAGCTATACTTCTCAAACTTCTCATTTCCATAGCATTAATCTTACTTTTATGCTTCTTCTGCCAGACTCAGCACTTCACTACCATACATAAGTGTGGGGACCAGAACCCCCCCTATGTACAGCCAGTCGTACCTTTTTAGATACGTTCTAAATAGAATTCATGTAATGCCAAATAAAAAACTTATCTTGATATTTGAAAGTGTTTGCGTACAGCTATCTCCATATTATGAGTCCGGTTATTTACCGTACGGAGGGGCAAAACAGACGCTATACACCTATGGAGTATAAGAGTCGAGCATGACTCTATACAGTATTCAAATTGCTTAGTGCATAAAGTTACTAGTGTTCATAGAAAGATCCTATGAAAGTAAAATATATGATATAAAACTCTATAATTGTCTCTTGTAAGAAATGATATAATAAAAATGAGTTGGAACTTGAAATTATTAAGATAAGTAGAGTAGATTAAATTTTTATATCATCACATAAGAATGGGTGTGGCTCTTAGCATTTCGGTGCTGGAGCTTACTCTTTCGCCCCATGTCTTGAGCGTCAGTTCTATGATACATGGTCTACGCGTCGGCGTCTTGGTGGCATGCTACTATGAGACGTTGGTAATTTTTTAGTTAACAACTATTGACAAAGTCGATATATCATATTGGTGTGTTGTGAGGAGGCACCATCTATGTAATAGGCACATTCATACTTACTGCTATTGTGGTATTGTGTTTTAGTCACGGTTAAATGAATGAGTCGCGTCTGATTTAATAGGACTTATGATTCTGGTTGACGGAGGTTTTGCAGAGGTGTAGATGTCTGCTGATACCGTATGGTAGCCCTTGTGTTGGCGTATGTCTGGAGATAGCCGTACTGATGCTTGTTGCACTAGTGACAATGCGTATTTGTGGCAGTTGCTTAGATATCGTTAGTCATAATGGTTGCGGTTGCGACTTGCACTTGGTTTGACTCATTCTTCTTTAGCTTTGTTCAAGTCTCTTTTTGACCAGACTGCAGACTGTCTGCCCTCCAATGTTTTGAATAATAACAATATTAAATAAAACTTTCAGTAAATTCCCACAAATGAATGATAACTGGAGACTTGGTGGTGGGTGAGACAAACTAGACCGAAATACATAATACTCAACGTCAGTTAATCAAACCCAGTTTGATGACTACAATAAAACCTGTCTGATGGCTGATTGATAATTGTAAATGATAAAAAAGACAAAATACATGAATATAACCGTTGGTGGAGCTAATGCGTCTACTTCATGCGGATGGTAGCTGGCGGGAGACTCTTAAGGCTACGGCTGAAAGCCGTGCAACGTGGGACCCCATAACCTTGAAATGAGCAGTGGACTCATGACGTGGTCTGCGGCAAGTTGCCGTGCTGAATTTGTATTTGATGTTGATGCCAGTCATACACGACAATCATATAACATCTGCAGTTGCGGCGGTCTGGCGATGTGGTGGCGCGTACGGAAGGCTTATTTGTTTATTGGGCCAGGTGCTCATAATTATTCGAGGTATGCCAAATCCTTACAACGTACATTCACTAAGACTGGACTTAGCTGTATACTTGTATGGTGGTGGTGGTCGAAGTTTGTGCTTTCGCACTAGCCACAGGCCAAGTCCTCTTTTCGCTGGTTCGCCAGTTTTGCTGTGGATTACTGTCCTTGTTCCCGACTTCTTGTCCGTGTAGGGAGGAGCGCTTGAGAAGGACGGCGCTCACCGCACACGGCGGGCTGCGGAGCCGTGTGCCTTAGCCACATTTTTATAAATAAAAATGTTGGGGGATCGATAGCTTGTAGCAGGTTATTAATAATTTAATGTAAATCTTATACAAGTACGGAATACAAATATCCTTGTATTAAACAATGTGAAGCCCTTACAAAAGTTTAGTCTTAGACTTGCAGCTTTTTCTAGTGAATAAACATATTTCTATGATACACCTAAAATAACAAGTTACTAAAATAAAGACAACGTAGATAAGAGGGTCCTATGGCGATCACAATTTATAAAAATATATCATTCAAACGGCATAAAATGATATAACCTTAGAAAGTATCTTGAAAAAGATTAAGTCTATTTTCTGGCCACAAAATTTATTTTATCAACGTGAAAGTTGAATAGTTACAATATCCACAATCCAATAGCGAAGTTGCGGTATCGCTACATTTATTGTTTTCTCGAAAATATTTCAAATAGTCTCTACAAATACGGTGGTACGGTTTAGTTATTTATTTAACAAGTGCCGTGTGGTGGCGGCTCGTTAAAAGAATACTACCACTCCATCTCATCCAATGGATCTCGTAAAAGGCGAGTAAGGAATTAAACTGCACTGTGCACCCAACAGCGCATGATGGCGATGAGCTCACCACCTATCACACCAAATGCATTAAATTGTTTTGGTGAAACGTGGATTATGGCAGTCATCTGCTTTTGCAGTGAGTGCCCAGTCTCTGACTACCCCTTATGGGATACAGTCGTGATCTTATGTATGTATGTATTTAACAACCGTATATGTCAAGTGGTCTACGGTTAAATTTCAAAACAAATGCAAAATTTATATATTATGGCCGTATTACTTAGATGAGTAAAAAAAGTAAAGTTCCCGCCTATAAATGTTCCACTACTGAGCACCGGCCTCCTTTCATTTCTGAGAGGGTTTTGCAGCTAGGAAGAATCCGCCATGCTGCTCCAATGCGGATTTCACATGTCTTCGAAATATTTTTTATTTCTCAGACATGCAGGTTTCCTCACGATGTTTTCCTTCACCACCGAGCACGTGGTAAATCAGCACTTAAAATTGCAATTGACAATTTTAGTGGTGCCGGCACCGGGAATCGAACCCAGGTCACTCGCGTACTATTAAATTTAAAGCGAGCGCCTAGCCCCTGAGCTACCACGGCATAGGTATGAGTGAAGTTTAATAATAAATAAACGATCCCGCTATTGTTAAACTAGACAATTGAATATAGAAAGAAACCGACCGAATCTTCACGCGCTTTACGCACTATTTTAAAGAAATCCTAATCCGATGTTTATAATAAAAAAATAAAAAAAAATACTTAATTGAGGAAGGTTCTAGGCTACAGTAGGTTATACGATTTACCGATTTATTTGATTTTTACAAATTCTCGTTTTACGTTATATTCATAAATATACTCTGAGCACTTTCCTGAACTAAATCGAATTTCTTAAGCTTTAGATATTTCTTGAAATATCAGAGGGTCGAACAAAAAGAAGTTACGAAAATTGTTCCCGTAATGTTTTATTGAATTGAAATGAAAAGATTAAAAACGAACGATTCGACGAGTCCGTTTTCGATAAGCCAAATTAATAGCATTACTTGTATAAAATATCTTCCTCTATAATTTAATTTAATATTACGACGACTGCGTGGTCTAGTGTTTATAATACCTTACTTCTACGCCGCAGGTCCTTCGAAGCGATTTGTGCAAAAATATAAATTGTTGGCTTTCGGATCTGACAACTGACTGTATTTCTGACATTGCATCCTAGCCTACTGCCACGTTACATCGAGTGCGGAAACTACGATCTCTGAAAGTTATCAATATTGAAAAAATCTATATACGCGCCGTGTGGTGGCGGCTTAAGAGTATCTACCACCCCATCTCATCCCGTGGGTGTCGTAAAAGTTGACAGAGATGGGCAGCGGCATCGTCCTGTAACACTTGAAAAAATAAATGGCGGTTGCCAACCCGCCTGCCAAGCGGCGAAACCCCCTCAAAATGAGAACTACGAATTTTTGTGGCAATCTTTGGGGGAGGCCAATGTTCAACAGTGGGGTAAACAATGGGGTAAACGATCTCTGTTTACGCGTACACTTGTGGCACTATAATATCTCCTACACAGTTGCTAGCTTCTGACATTATTCGCAAGTTATCGCCATTGAATAAGGGCCAGAAGAACATCTATTAAATATTAACACGTAAAAACGTAATGAAGCAGCCGATGAACGTCTTACTGCTGGGGGCAAACCTCTTCTCACTATTTGAGAGCGTAATGGAACCGTCGGAAAACTGACACACTTCAGTGCGGCAGTTTTCTTAATTATTTTTATTTCTTTTTAAAAAAATCCTCTTAGTCCTTCAACGTCGAGAACGTAGTAGTCAGCACACAAACAGTAGTTAACAAGTGTAGCGATTTGGGAGCTCGTGTTAAATGAAATTTAACCGCCCAACCTCTTTGATGCCACTTTGTCTTAAACGTAGGCTTACACTGTAGGCTTTAACTGTACTCGTATAGTATTTTGAAACTTAAAACACAAAACAAATGTTCATTTCAACTAGTGGTCACCCAATGTCCGAAATTCGACCGTAATACATGAACTTTCAATTTTTAATTGAATTTAAAGTATTACTAACACATAAATAAATTAAAACTCGTTAAAAGAATACTACCACTCCATCTCATCCAATGGATCTCGTAAAAGGGCGAGTAAGGAATTAAACTGCACTGTGCACCCAACAGCGCATGGTGGCGATGGGCTCACCACCTATCACACCAAGTGCATTATATTGTTTTGGTGAAACGCGGATTGTGGCAGTCATCTGTTTTTGTAGTGAGTGCCAGTCTCTGACTACCCCTTATAGCATACAGTCGTGATCTTATGTATGTATGTATGTAAATAAATTTTGGCTTTTTGAACTCCTTTTCCTTATATTCTTTACCTATTTAAATGAAATTGCAGTGGTATGCTTGGTTGCAAGACTTCAAGATACAGTTAGATTTTTCTGCGTAGATTGGACCAAAATAATAATTAAAAGCTGAAGGTACTCCGTGTTAACTATGACATCAGGACATCTGTCATCTCACTCCTCCCGTGACCATGGGTGCTGTAAAGCACTCGAAACCTCGGGATATAAATAGTAAATATAAACGCGATAAAATCCGTAAAATTTAGTTTCATTTAAATGTGTAGTGTTCGCGTAAATATAAGAAATCATTATCTTTAACTATGCCAAATCTCATACTCCTCCGTGCCTGCAATATGCTTAAAAAGAGTACATTTTTTTTTCTCGACGTGTTAATATACAGAAAGAATAAACTTTACGCTGAAGCTCTAACTAAACAACGAATTTTAATTTAAAAAAAATATTTTCTTAAGGGATTATGAGGCGCATGAACATTTTCAGATTTTTTACATTCTATAGATTTATTATCTAGTTCATAACAGGGCAGTAAAATATTAATTATTACCGTAATTTGCAGTAAATATTTAAATAAAAAAAATTACTAGATTTGCCACAATCGAAATCATGTGTCATGGCGCTGAAGCTAATCGCTAAAGAACTTAACGAATTTAATCTTATTTCAAAGTATTCCAGTATTTGTCACATCAGAAGGAATATCTGCTATAGATATTATATAATGAAAATTGCTATCAATTATAAAAATTCTCTTTTCGCGTAAATAATTTATTTATGTACACCCTTTCCTTGTTGTAGAACTGAACTAAGTACGTTTAGGTGAGGTTATTAATGCCTGCCGCAAACTGCGCCAGCATTTCCTAAGTCTTTTTAATTAAATTTCTCTATATTTAATCTCCGCCCGGCTTTGTACGAGACTTAAATTAATTTAGCTACGCTCCGCCACGGAAAATGAATTCAAAGAAACAGCGAGTTCTGCGGGAACCTTAAAAAGTTCGAGTGCTGATTGGAAAGCACATTTTAAACTATTTTCAGCTTCAATACTCAGGCAGTGTTTCGTTATAAAGACGCGTTTCCAGCAGCGGTTAAACTCGACTGCTCGATAAGCAACGGAATTTATTATTTCACTTCATTTCGTCTCACGAGTAATTTCGAGTCTCCTGAAGTTTATATTTAACTCCAAAGATATCTTGATTGAAAATGTAACGGCTCATTAAGGAGGCTGTTCACTGTGGTTGTCATATACATCATGTCATATAACGTCTCCAATGATGTTCTACGGGTCGATTTTCGACCACGGCGACAACTTCCGAATAATGTGGAAAGCTATCAAGTGCACAGGAGAATGTTCCTTCTTTATTTGCAACATGCTGCGGCCTTATAAATAAATATGGTAGTTACTTATTAATCAGTATTAATAATAATAATTGTCTGTAGATTATATTAAGGGTAACTCCCATACAAACTTTGATTAGTATTCGAGCAGGTCACTAAAACCATAGAAAGGAACGCGGCACACAAATCAGCAGTTTCAAATATCGCTGGAGGTCGATCGCGACAAAAGACCGTAGTATTGATGCATTATGCAAATATTAATTTATAAGTTATACTCCTACTAGCCGAAGCCCCCGACTTCCACGTGGATATAAGTTTTCTTAAAAACTCCGTGGGAAATCTTTAATTTTTCGGATAAAAATGTCCGTCTCCAGGATGCAAACAATCACTGTATGTAATTTCGTTAAGATCGGTTCAACGACTGAGACAAGAAAAGATAACAAACAGACCGAGGGACAGAAAGAGAGTTACTTTCGCATTTATTATATTAGTATGAATGTAGTAAAATAGTATGAATGTTAATAAGGTCAATGAACCAAAAGTTTCATCAGAAATTTAAAAATTAACTCCAACGCTAAATCAAAGTACTTACCGTAATTTATATAGATTTATGCTTTTATCATCGTGTTATTTTCTATATTTTTTAATAATATGCATTAAATATAAAATGCAAATATATATATAATCATTTAATCTGAATTATGTTGATAGACAGCCTCCTCGACGGTTTCAATACACGATTTATCATTTAAGCCCAAACTCGAGAGCACGCACTTATCTTTCTTCCCCGTCTCGTTATGCGATAATTTAGAAAATAATATTTGATGCAGTGTTAGGGCAACGGGACAAAAATAAAGCACCTAGACGGAAAAATTAATGATTTTTTTTTTCTATAAATAACCTAGTCTAGGAATTAAACTCAAGACTTAACTCTGCAAAAGCACTGAATGCGACACTAAAAATTTATTCATTACTGTTCTTGAATAGTACATACATTACCCATGTGCCAATAAGTATCAATCTAAATTAAAAACCGCACCGGAATAATATATTTTATGCAAATTAATGGGGTTTTAAAACGAACGTTAAACTTAGTTTCCCAGTTAAAAGTTGGAGCTCTTTTTAAATTACGAGTAGTAAGATTTTTGTACGAATACTTTTGAATGTAGGATTTACGGTAATTTGTTTATGAAACAGGTTTTATTTAAGACTTTAAAGCTGTGTTCAGGAATAATAAAAATATTTGTTATCTATTTCTCTTTCACAAAGCTACATCAATGTACTATACTTTGCATTGATATCAAAGCCTTGCATATTTAATTAAAAAATATTTTACAGATTTCATCATGCGTTTTGAGAGTTTTGCTACACCCGTGGTCACGGGAGGACTGAGGTGTCAGACGCCCTGACGTCAATCCGGTGTTAACCGTGGTACCTTCAGCTTTTTAATTATTATTTTTGGTTCGATCTACGTAAAATGAGCTTACAGTGTCTTGTAATAACAAATGATGTGTCACCCAGAACATTTATGTGTGACACCACATTGCGCTCCTCACCCTGAGATATCAGTTCTGAAGTCTTATATGCCCAGTAATTACGCTAATAATGACGGAATGAAAATACACAGAATCGTTTCGGACAACGGCGAAGAAGTTGCGATGGAATGAGTACTGAAGTAAGAGTCGACTAAGAATTATGCAAAAGAAAATAACTCCCGACAGTATTCAGTAGTGGTCGCCCTGGTCGAAAATTGGCAAGGAGAACGTTATGCAAAATAAGTAAGCCTTCAACAGGTGGCGAAATAACCATCTGAAAAATGCCGCATCATATATAAATATAGCTCAGCCATGGGCAATAACAAAAATGGAATGCATTTTGTAAATACCCCGGAAATAATGTAATACATGTATGGGAAGTGCAACGTCTGCCTGTGACAAATGCGGGAACATATCTTTGTGGAACCACACTGCGCCCGTCACATCATCCTTTCTTTGGCCTTCAGACAGAATGTTTTTTTACAGTAATGTTTTCAAACTATTGTTTCACGGCACAGTTACTGGCCATGCATAGAACTTTCACCACCTACCGTGTCATGCTGAGGAAAGCTGTCGACAGTTTAGCTATAAATATAAGGCCATTATAATACGGCTTCTAATATAAGTGCCGTGGTAGCCCAGTGATCGGGCACTCGCCTGAAATATCATAGTACGCGTATGATCTCAGTTCGATTCCCGGTGTCGGCACCTATAAAATTGTCCTGTAGTTTTCAATGCTGATTTGCCAAGTGCTCAGCGGTGAAAAGAAATATCGTGAGGAAACTTCGAAATATTTTTCATTAAAATATTGGGGAATTGACAATATTTCGAAGATATGTGAAGTCCGCCAACCCACATTGGAGCAGCGTGGCGGACTCTTCCCGGCTCCAAAGCCCTCTCAGAAATGAGAAGAGGCATGTGCTCAGCATTGAGACATTTTACTTTTATCTAATATTACTAGTACAGTTCACGTTAATAAAGGAAACCTGTAAGGTCGATTTCTTATATAGAATATTAGAAATTGGATAATAAAGTTTTTTATCAACTGTACGTTTCTACTCGCACTTGAGGCTTATACACGCGATACTATAGGAATAATTTCAATATTGTACGAACTAGCTGAATGGACAGGTTTATTATACCCACCGCAAGCTGCGCTTTGCTTAAGTCTTTAATTAAATTTCACAGCAGTAATATACATCGGGATTTAAACATATTTACAATAATTACGATTTGCTATGAATTAATGGACTCTGAAAAGTACTTAAATCTAAGGAGTTTTTGCATAATTTTTTATTATGGCAAAAAATTCTAAATGTGTAATTGCATAATGTTAAATTTATGTATTTATTATTACTTGCGAACCTTACCTTCTCGCTTATTCTCGGTTCTCGTTATTTTGCAATGACAGTTTTATAAGTTATTTATGGGCTTGTCTGTTAAATTTGTAGACTATATTACGCTTTAATTTATTTCATTAAACATGAATTTCATAAAATAAATATCAGTTATGGGTCCACTTTTATTTTTATTTTATTAATTCATAATTAGGTAATGCATGATCACGAGGGGTATAAATAATTATCGGCACGCGCCTGTTTAGCTCAAATTATATATGCGTAAAGCTACAATACTCTCTTCACATAGTTTGTAAGCAGGATTTGATCTACTACCAAGTTAGTAGGTTACAAGATGTTATTATACCTGTAGGTATCGTTTTGCTGCGGTTTTTACACTGACTATTTTAGTAAAGTATTTAACTAGCAAATTATGTTAAATTGGTTCCAGCAATTTATCGGTCGAAATATTTCTTAGCATGTTATGCTATATAAGTTTTAGACACGATGGTCTTGCCTTTTCCCTGCCCGTCGCGCGTCTACGGCTCATCACAAAAGCGCTTTCTGGGTTCTTCTTCATCTTCATTAAGGCTACGTTGACGTCTGATGGCTTTTTTCACTTTTTTCGCCACGTTTTCCTCGGTGACCATCGACACGAGGATCGTAGGCAGCAGCAACAGCCCCGACTTTAAATAAGTCATTCTGCTTACTTCCATGTGTTAGATGAAGTGGTTTGCGAATTCTGGAGCAACGAGCTCTAGCCTCTTAAGCCAGCCCATTGATTTACATTTGATGTATGCCAGCATTACTATAATTTTTGTAGGGAAATATAAATAGTAACATCACTAGGGTATACGCGACTAAATAATTGATTTCTAAGTGGGAAAAGTTCAGTGCAGTGTTTCGCAATTCAAAGTTGGCGACACTGTAACTGGTACAGACAGTATCAAGTGAACGCCATGGTCGTTTCGTTAATTACTGCCATAAAGCCGTAGCGAGGTAATCAATCATATTGCAGGAAATCTGGGAACTCTTTCATACACTTTTACAACTCCCACGGGGATAGCCCCTCCTCATTTAGGGGGTAGTGCAAGAAGACTCTACTACATTAAGGCGCGCCACATTGAACCATATTGAACACCGTGGGTGTCGTAAAAGTCGACAGAGGGAAAATGAAAACCAGGAGATGGGCAGCAGCATCTTGCTCGAACATCTAAATAAATAAACTGCGGTTGCCAACCCGTCTGCCAAGCGTGGCAACTATGGCAAAATCCCCCCAAAACGAGAGCTACAAACTTTTGTGGCAATCTATGGGGGAGGCCTATGTTCAGCAGTGGACTATTGATAGGCTGAAACGAGGACGACGACGACATTGAAACCACGGTTCATTCTAAGGCCTCTTTTTGAGAAGAGCCTAATATGCTGACCTACAAGAGAGCCTATTAGGAGAGGGAGAGTCAGATCACTAGCTCATCTAATCGCAGCCGAAAAATTAGACTAACGCTTCTTCACTATACCTTCCGCTAAGAGGAGGATTTTCGGGAACCTTTTTTGTGTTGCGGGACCCTACATACGAGTAGATACCCCTCCCCCGCCGCGAAGGGCAACAAAGGGATTATCACGGATTCTTACCAGCTAAAATCCCACGGTGTTCCGCTCCTCGCCATTCGTCACGACTGCGGAAACTCTTTGTAGCAATGGGCCTTATAAGGCTAAATATAAGGGCCTTATAAGGGTACAGCTGGATGATTCTACCCCATTTACTTTAAATGGTGTTAGGGGTTAGCCTGTGGGAACGCACGCGCCATCTCGAGGCCTAAGAGAAACCAGGCGAAGATTCACCTCCGTATCCGCCATTGGCACGAGATTGTACAAGCTAGCGTAACTTTTTTCGTACATTTATAGCAATTTATGTAGTTTATGCAGGGGATCGCTACTCGTGAGTGGCTGTGCTCTAATCGATTAAGAGAGCATCTAAGTCTCGGATATCAAATAGGCTACATTTTGATTGATTGATCACTTGTCTGTTATATATGTCAATGGCCGTGTCTGGGCGAACAAAAATCTAAGTTGCTTAGTTAGACACATAAAAAAGTTAAGGTCTAAGTGACTGAGTACAGAAATTCTCAACCAAAACAGGTTTTTTTTTGTTAAAAGTGACGGAACGAGCATAACGTAACGTTCACTTGATGGTAAGTGCAACGTCTGCCCGTAACAAATGCTGTGTCACCAAGAACATTTATGTGTGATACCACACTGCGCCCGGCACCCTGAGGCATCAGTTCCTAAATCTCATATTCCCAGTGATTACGCTAGCTCTCATTGCCCTTCAATCCGATACACAGTAATCTTTGCACACTACTGCTTCACGGCAGAATAATTGGCCCTGGGGTGTTACCTACCTAGACGGATTCCTGCGTAGGAATCCTACCACAATGTGTCAATTACACAAAGTTACAAAGACTTTGTAGCCATATTAGTTTATGTTTAGTCAGAATGTTGATTGAAGAATTTTTAAATTATGATACCAGTACCTAAAATTGATAAAAAATTACGTAATATCAATTTATTGTTATTTTGATTTATCTACAATCATTTACATTTTAATGTAACATATTACAAAATAATTTTTATGTCAGTTTGATGGTTGTCATTGGTTACGATAGCGATTAGTGGTGCCGACACCGGGAATCGAATCCAAGTCACTCGGGTACTTGGATTCGATTCCCGGATTCCGGATGAAATTCAAAGCGAGCGCCTAGCCCCCGAGCTACGAGTACCACGAAACGGCCACGGACGAATATATTAATTTTAACTTTAATTTTAATTGTCTTTTATTTTAATGTTAATTGTTTCAGGAACAACCGAAAACGAAGTACGAAAATGAGTGCCTATAAAAGTAACGAATCGTGACGTTAAGAAAAGACTGAATATGCTTTGTAGCTGCGTCAGTGGGTTACAATAAAGTTAGTTCAAGATTGCCGATAAGAAAACTGTCAAAATGGCCGACCCCGATGCTTTCGATGACGAGGTAAGTTGACAGCTTTGCCCTATTTTAAAGATATTAGTTGAATTAATTTAAGGTACAGTTATAGGTTTGAGGCTGTGTGACCTACACAGCCTCAAACCCACTACACGCTTGGATGTTTACTCACATATGCAGAACCGACGAGTAACAAAGGTAGCAGATAACAGCCCCATGAGGAAGACAGACGACCACGAGTGCTAATGCTCTCGTGATATGTTCTCGAGTTATTACTAAAAGTTAAAATTGTGAATAATGGAATGGTAGGAATATTCGTAACAGAAACAAAAG
Source organism: Luehdorfia chinensis (assembly GCA_019845155.1). Taxonomy (NCBI): domain Eukaryota; kingdom Metazoa; phylum Arthropoda; class Insecta; order Lepidoptera; family Papilionidae; genus Luehdorfia; species Luehdorfia chinensis. The sequence goes on from JAHVAK010000028.1 coordinate 585,084, forward strand.
TCACAATATTTGGCACAGTTAAGGACACAGATATATTTATATTAACAAACCTAAACTTCCACAAAAAAAAACTCTTGAAGAAATAGCATCAATAATAAATAAACTTGTTGAGGCATGTTATCTCTGGTTTCAATGATTTATTCTCGAAGCTGTATTTATTTTCACTCATAACTAAAAAAGAGGATACTTGCAGAGTTTCTTTCACCTGTTTCTGCTACGTGCAGAGGAACCTCATTATGAAACGGTGGTCAAGCTACCACACCACAAAAAATAATATTTGACAAACGAAATTTAAATAATTACGTCAGAAAATAAATATATTTCATTTAACTTAATGCAATTTCAAAGTTTTCAACTGTAAAAAGCAAACATTAAATTTGAATCCATGCACGCAATAGCAAATTTTACATTTGCTATTGCGTGCATGGATTCATGGTGCATTGGAATGTACGAATAAAAAAAATACGCGCCATGAAATAAGGATTTTCTTTATTTATTTTTCACTTTCGAGTGTCGATGTATAATAAATACGACACGGTCTCTGTCTTTATGATATCTTTTAGTTAGTATTTTTGATTATGGAAGAAAGTGACGAGACGAGAAAATAGTTCACCTTATAGTAAGTCACGTCTGCCCATAACAAGTACTGTATCACCTAGAACATTTCCGTGTGGCACTACACCGTGCTCACCCTGAGACATCTGTTCTTAAGTCTAATATGCCCAGTAATTACACTAGCTCAACGGCAGAATAACTGAAATTGCGGTGGTACCTACCTAAACGGATTCCTGCATAGGAAACCTTCCACCAGTAAAATAGTATATAATTAATAGAATATTGTAGATAATATCAAACACAGACGTAAGAAAATCATCGTTAAACAATATATGCATAACTATCATAACATCAGCGTCCAAACTCTGAAGAAGAATATAAGATTCTTCTTTAGAGTTTGGACGCTGATGTTTTGATGATTGGTTACTTGTTTTGTTCATACAAACTGGCGTACAGAAAGGCGTAAAACATTGAAAGGCTTTACCCATACAAATATCTATGTCCTTTTTTTACATACAAAACAAAATATGTTACTATGGAAATTATAACTATACTCGTATTTTAAGAATAAATGAGTTACCGTTAAAAAATAATAAATGAGTTATACAAACGTTAATACAAACTTTTGTGGCAATCTATGGGGGAGGCCTATGTTCAGCAGTGGAGTAGGTGATAGGCTGAAATGATAATGATGATATTTGACGTATTTCGTCGACTGCTAGGTCTAGTATCGTGCCTAGTGGTCAGAGTACCTGACTTCTACGCCGCGGGTCCTGGGTTCGAATGCCAGCCGGAACACAAATTGTAAAAAAAGACAATTTTTTAGTTTCTCGATCCCACGATATAGGGAAAATCGTACGATGGGCTTCGTTTTTCTTTAAAAGAGAAAAGATAATTATTCTGCCCTGTTTCTTGATGTTTTATTATGTTGCCTTTTTTGACGCCCGCAGAACGAAATAATTTAATGATTTCTCTTGTGAAAGCTCTTGAATTCGAATGCATGGGTATTCGAGTTAGTATATTAGGTACGAGTGTCATTCATACTATATACAATATATGAGAAAATTACATTTTTTGTCTCTCAGCTCAACCAGATACGACCATCAATAAACCAAAAAGTTTCGAAAAATTCGAACAATACCGGCGGCTTAGAAGTTAGATACTCTGACCTCTAAGACATGCAGTCGTAACTACACACAAATTGGCTTCCACTATAGATAGCTACTAAACATTCAAGTTAGAAAAATATTGCTAGGACATATGAGGTTGTTCAATAGCTTTTTATTTCTTGTTTATTTGTTTCTGCAAGATAAGCAAAAAAAGCAGTGGTAGCTCAGGGGCTATGCGCTCGCTTAAAAAATTTCATAGTACGCGAGTGACCTGGGTTCGATTCCCGATGCCGGCACCACTAAAATTGTTAATTGCAATTTTAAGTGCTGATTTACCACCTGCTCAGCGGTGAAGGAAAATATCGTGAGGAAACCTGCATATCTGAGAAATAAAAAAATATTTTAAAGACAAGTGCAGTCCACCAACCCGCATTGGAGCAGCGTGGCGGATTCTTCCTAGCTCCAAAACCCTCTCAGAAATGAGAGGAGGCCTGTGCTCAGCAGTGGGACATTTATAGGCAGAAACTTTACTTTAACTTTAAGCAAAAAAACGGAAGAAATGACTGAATCTTTTTCCCGAGTAAGACTAGAGGACAATATATTATTTATGTTTATTGTTACGATTTCCGGAACCATACAGATTTCAATAGAACGATTACGTTCTATTGATTTGAAGGAAAGACAAAGACATGACATTAGTTTACAGCAGTCATAGATTTTGTGAATAATATGTTTCATTTCTCGCGGGGGAGATAAGTGGCCTACGTTTATGGTCTCTGCCTACCTCTTATATGGGAAAAAAGCTTGAATGTATGTGTATAATACAATCTTCGATGATATCCAATGCAGAACTCGAGTAATTAACATAGCCCTAAGGATAAGTAAGCAGAAGCGGCAATGAGCCGGCGAAATAGCACGTAGAACCGATAACCGTTGGTGATTAAAATTCTTGAGTGGCAACCACGTACCGGCAAATGCAGAGCATAAGGCGGACCCCCCCCCCCCCCCTCCTGATGATTATATATTCTATTATAAACCAGTTCGTGCAGTCATCACTAACTTATACGAGTAATAAGCAGCCATGTAATAAATTAGATTCTTGCCACACGTCCCTAGACAAAACGTGCGATCTTTGAGGAACTGGAGCAAGAAATTTAATTTACATAGAAAGCTATTTAACCTTTGTATTGAATGAAAAATGTTATTGGCTTTTTGTCATTCTTCAAGAAAAGTGACCGACTCTTAATAAGCAATGTTATGTTTTTGTACACTGCTTTTTGGTGGTAGGATTTTTATGCTGGTATCTTCATAGGTACTACCATTTTTTTTTTTAATTTTTTTTTAATCAACAAACTGTTTACCCTATATAATAGTGTAAATTATAAATTATAAATATATATAAATATTTATGCATATTAATTACAATGAAATAAATTTACATACATATAAATAATAGTGCAACGTTATACATTATATTATTAACATTATAGTTGAGAAGCGTACATTTATAATGAAAATTATCTAAGTATCCTGAGTACTATTTTATAAACAGTGTTACATTAAATCATAACGCTTATTTCTTTTTATGTACTCTATCTCCTTTAAGTACTGACAGTAATTATTATTTAAAGGAATTAAAATATTATTGAAAGAATGCATCAACATATACAAGGCAGGTATCTGGCGACAACCAAAAGTGTGCATGCGTTATTGTGCTTCGGCCGTTGCTAGTGAAACTACTGGACATATGATCTCAAAGTGATGATGGACGTAGAGCGATAGGACTTCATGTGGTCTATGAAATTCAAAGTTCTGGGTGACACAGTAACGGTGACGGGCAAGCGTGGCACTTACCATCAAATTCTTTTTCTTGCGTGGTTACGTACACATACTATAATAAACATTTAACTTATATTTTACCTCTAACTTTGCCTTCCAACTATTCTATAAATGGAATACTATATGATGTTTCAATTTATATCTATAAAAGATTATTTTAGCAGAATTCGTTCAAGAAGATGATGTCGATACGGAAGCGACAACAACATCCGCAATGTGGAAAAACTAAATTGTGTTCCAGGAGACGTTTCAGGAAAAGCGTCGCCTGTTGACGAAGCTCGCACTTATGAAAAAGTAGGTCAAACTATGTTTTATGGTGGACTATGATGACGTCAGAAATAGTTTTTTCTTTCTCCCAAGTGTACGATTTTAGACACTGTTTGTGTTTGTTTCGGTGTTACGTTTTGCACGTTCCTTAAATCTCAAAGCGGGTGACGACCACGTGGCTTAGTTGTCTGAGTACCGGAGAACTACAGATCCCGAATGTTGTGTCCCTATGTATCTGATACTGCATTCTAGTCTACCTCCAATCTTGTCTTTTTATAGCTAAGATACAAGTAAAACATTCACCTGATGTCGAGTGCAATGTCTGCCCATAACAAATGCTGTGTCACCCAGAATATTAAGTCAATTATGTTCAGTAATTACGCTAGCTCTCAGTGCCCTTCAAACCAAAAAACAGTAATGTTTGCACACTACTGCTTCACGACAGAATAACTTAAGAAGAGTCAGTCCCTTACTTTTTGCACTTGGGGCACTATTTAGTTGTTGTCGTAGTTGAATATCGAAGAGAACATTGTTATAATATATTTTGCATAGATAGGTACTATAACTTATTGTTTTTTATTTGCATAGATAAATAAATTTATTTTATTATTCCCAACGTAGGACGGTCCACTAGCCATTAGGCTTTAACGGCATATCATCCCTCGGCATATAACCCTATGAATCCCCTAGGAAAATTAATCTAGGTAAACAAGAACGCTTCCGTCGCTTCACGTGCTCTATAGCTAATGCAGATGCCTTTGTTTCGATAAAGCTTCTTTACAGGAGTGCTTAAGATCCACGTCTTATAAGCAATTAGTAAAGACAGTTGAATATATAGGTATTTAATATGCCGTAGTTAAAAGTTACAGCCTATAAATATTCCACTGCTGAGTACAATGCCTCCCTCTCATTTCCGAGAGGGTTTTGGAGCTGAGAAGAATCCGCCACGCTACTCCAATGCGGGTTGGCGGACTTCACATGTCGTCGTAAATTTTTTTTATTTCTCAGATATGCAGGTTTCCTCACGATGTTTTCCTTCGTCGTCGCTGACGTGGTAAATCAGCACTTAAAATTGCAATTACAATTTTAGTGGTGCTGGCGCAGGGAATCGAACCCAGGTCACTCGCGTACTATGAAATTTAAAGCGAGCGCCTAGCTCCTGAGCTACCACGGCACCAAATATTCTCTAATATACCGTACATCGTAAATTAATTGTTAATGCAAACGTTGATTGTTGAACTAAAAAGGAGTTTCCTCGACGTGGTCAATCCAAAGAGGTAGAAATTATCCACACATTAATAAGTAGACGCACTCATAAAACGCAAAAAATAAAAGAACGACAAGTTAATAAAATAAATAATAAAAAAAGATAATAAAAATAGCGAAATATTTTTTTTTATTCCCTGCAACTTTAACTTTACTATGCTACATACAGTCACGCCATTTTCCAATATAAGGGGTAGGTAGAGGGATACACGACGCGACGGGTGGCTAACAACGTCGCCTACATTTTGGTACAAGTCGAAAAAAATATTACTCCCCTTTGTGTTCCCACGAGCAGTATACTTCCTTTGAATAACTATTCAAATTCAGTACCTAGACATATTTCACGATTTAGAACTCATCATAAAACAGGGAATGCGAAATACATACATACATACAGTCGCGCCTTTTTCCCATATAAGGGGTAGGCAGATGCCACTCACGTAGTCCACTTTTCGCCCTCGCGGGAAGCCAGACGTGACGGGTGGCGGATCACGTCGCCGCCATTTTGTTACGAGTCAGAAACCTTGTCCGTGCAATACCTTAGTCGCCTCTTACGAAACCTCGGTAGGAAAGAGGTAGGCACTATTCACTACTCTGGCGGACACCTATCATCTACGAAATAAGCTTATAAATATTAGTTTTTACTAGAAAAAATATCTGACTTACACTGCAATAAGAATTTTAATGATAAAATATTGTAGGTGATTCCAGAATTGCGGATAATAAACGAAATACGAAACTCAAACAAAAGAGAAGGCAAGTTATTTAGAATCGAATCCGTTTTATTGTTACAAATATTTCAGGTTATTCAATTTTATGATTTGAGTATTAGGTAACTATATATCTGGATAAACATAGAATAATATTTTCGTGCCGTTATTCATCCAACTTATTGCAAGTCTCATGGCGCTAAGGGGCGTGAGATAGCGACATGTCAAGGTTAAGCGATTCGGCGGTCTTCACATTTAAATCTTACTACTGTAATAAAGCTGGAGAGTTTGTTTGTTTCAACGCGTTAATCTCAGGAAATGCTAATCCGGTGTTTAAAAATATTTTTTATTAGATTGGCCGTTTATTGACAATAGTTTTAGCTTATAAAAATTTATATTACGTCCTAAAGGAACCAAGCCGGAGCACGCTAAAAACCGAACTTTACCGAGGGACGAGCTGTAAATGCTCAGGTCAGCGAGGTACCATGCCACACGGCGCTCATTATGTGACAAAATAAGCTGGCCACTTATTTTACGCGGATGATACTGCTAGTATTTAATAAACCGTTAACAATCTATATTAATATTTCAATAATTTTTAAAGTTCGCAATACGTGTCGCCAATGTGTCCCGGCTTACAATAACAGTTTCAAATATGCTAGGCCTTAAATACAAAGACCGGTGTCGGTGTATTAGAAAAAATATATAATATATCGCTTACCATACACGGCGACATCTTCCGAATACTGTCGGAAACTATCATTACGCTGGATATATTATAGTGCCACCTGTACGCGTAACCGGGTAGGTCATGAGTGAATGGCTCTGTGTGTTCGACTTATATAACACTTATTCTAAAAGATCGAAGGTAGGCTAGGATGCAGTGTTAGATACACGAAGACAGTCACACAGTCTCCGGCTGGGATTCGAATCCAGGGCCCGCGGCGTAGTGGTCATGCACCCTGAGCACTAAGCTGCGTGGTGGTCAATTACAATGAAATAATGCCAGCATTAGCTATTTATAAACAGTTCTGAATTTATAACAATTGGAACATTGGTGAAGACTAAAAAATGTTTCATGAATAAACGTGATAGCACGGCTGTAACGGCTCCACTTGACGCTGTCTTTTTATAGTATATTTTTATATTGTATAGAAAAAAGTGACGAGATGAGCAAAACGTTCACCTGATGCACCGTCTATCCATAAAAATGCTGTGTCATTCAGAATATTTCTGTGTAGCACCTCACCGCGCTCGTCACCCATCAGTTCTTAATTCTCATAATCGCACTAGCTCTCAGTGCCCTTCAGACTGAAACACAATAATGTTTGCACATAACTGCTTGAAGGCGGAATAACTGGCACTGCGGTGGTACCTACCACACTGTATATGAGCCATGGTTGTAGATTGTAGATTGTAGATTGCAACGGGCCGGTCTCCGCAACTCCACGTCTAGCGCGTATTTTGCGTGTGGGCAGGAACGTTGTGCTACTCGAGCCATCCAAGCTCCTCCAGAAATCGCAGCAGACCCTTGATGTTCCCCGCGACCTCAGGGAGCGGTCTCGGCGAGCCGAGATGCTTGACCCGGTATATGGCGACCGTAGGGCAGTCCAATAGGACATGGGCCGCCGTTTCGTCCGTCTCCATACAGGCTCTGCACAGAGGGCTGTCTGTAACACCTAAATTAAACAGATGTTTGTTAAATGATCCATGTCCAGTTATAGCACTACTGATCGTTCTGATTTGGGGTTTATTCAGACGAAGTAGCGCCTTGGAGATGCGACTGTTGATAACGGGCAAAGCTGTCTTTGCTTGTCTACACTCTGGGTGACTTGCCCAGATTTGTGCATGTTGGTTCCTAGTGCGTTTGCAGACTAGCGAGCGAACATACCTGAGGGGAAGTGGCAGTATAGGTTCTGGACCCACAGCACACTGGTTGGAGCCTCCTCGAGCAAGTTCGTCGGCCGCGTCGTTGCCCCTAGCTCCGCTGTGTCCCTTAATCCATTGTAGGGTTATTTCCATATATGAGCCATGGTTACATTTTTAAATAAAAAGCATGAGTTTTTTATTTGTGTTCTCTTTACGCTATGCTTTATTTCATTTGACAACATTTTTACTGAATGAGTATCGTAACTATAAACAAATGAAAAGAGTATTATAATTTATTTTCTGTCTTTTGTGTCTCTTTGCGACGTTATAGATGTTAGATACTTTTTTTTAATTACAGACTCGCCCCCGTACTCCGGTTTCCTTTTACTGATAAAGTTTTTAGTGAATTCGTTAAGAATTTTCATATTAGTAAAGTTAGGTAAATCCCGGAATATCTTTCCGTAATGTCTTAACGCCAAAAAGTTTGAAATTAATATAAATAAACGAAGACGTTAGCGAAACCTCTTTAAATTTATAATAAAGTAGATAAAATTGATTCCGAACATACACTTAAAAAAAATGTAATACACCCCTGCTGTGTTTAAAATTTAACCAATACTTAAAAATATTAAAACTATAAATGTCCTACTGCTGGGTATAGATTTTATCAGCAGCAGCAGCATCGCCATGGAACATTTGAATAAATAAACTGCGGTTGCCAACCCGCCTGCTAATCGTGGCAACTATGGAAAAATACCCCCATATTCAGACCTACAAACTTTTATGGCAAACTATTGAGGAAGCCTATGTTCAGCAGTGGACTAGTTGTAGGTTGACATTACGATGACTATTCCTCTGGTATTGCGGATGTTGAAGCATATTAGAAGGCGCCACTAGTCGTTTGCCCTCTTATATAAAAAAATAGCTATCAGTGCCCTTTAAATCAAAACACAGTAATTTTACGCCCTACTGCTTGACAGGCACTGCGCGCTGTCGGACTACTTAATGAATTTTGATAAAGTAATATCAATGCTAATTATACTAAATCAATGTTATAATTTCCATTTAGTTACAACAGAATACAAGCATATATATACTATCAACATTGCATTAGCAATGTTAATATAAATACCGGTTAACCTCTCCAACTTAGCTTAAAGCTTAAAATATTGTCCTAGGGGATTGGTTCACGACACATGTAAAATACCTAAAGGCATTAGGTCTCTCATATGTAATGCCAAAAGGCATTAAGTCATTCATACGTACCATTTTACAAAGGTGTACAAGGTAAAGGAGCGGCATAATGTGACGAAAAAAACTTCTAAAAATAATGAACCCTTCTTTCCTTTGTCGCTGTTTTTGGTTAAAATATTTGATTACTATATTAATATAGATTACAATATTTAAAGACATCATTGGATATGTTATTGTTCTGTAATTCCTTTAATCTTAAACAAGTATATACATACTTAGATACTAATAAATAATATAGAAATAAAGACATATTTGAAGTATAAGCAAACGTATAAAAACTTTTTTACTAGTACATTCAACTTTTTTTTAATTACTTATAATTTTAAACACTGTTTCGGTGGCATTTCTGAACGTAGCATATCTTTGACGCAAGAAAATTTGTTGATACGAAGTGGTAGGACGCGTTCAGTCGTTTAGGCTTTATTTAAAGATATACATATATGCGTAGCTTTCGTGACCCGACCTGTTTCTAAATGAGAGAGACTGTGTAAATATCTCAACCCCAAGTCCTAGGTAACAATTTGAATAATACTAAATGGCTTGGGAAAAGAGCATACAGCAGAATTAACATACGTGTTAAATATCTACTTTTCAACTGTAAAATTAATATCAGCTTAATTTGACTTTTGATTTTAAATACTGTTTATTACTATTATAATAAAGTTATAAGAGGTTGTATGTTTGAAGGCACTAATCTCAGAAAATACTACTACGATTTGAAAAATTATTTTTAAATTAGACAGCCCGTTTATTAGGAAATGTTTTGAGTTGTAAAGCCTTATGCTGAAGGTCTTTAGCAGCCGTTTGCTGAGAACCGAACCAAGACGAGCCGAACTGCAAACAGGTCAGCGTGGTACCATGCTGTACGACGCACGCAGACATGTGGTGCTTTTGAAAGCTTTCAAAAATTCTTATTTGCTCTCATGGTATCCGACGGGTGGTCCTGATGAGCAGCAGCGTCTAAGATATGAGACGTACTGCGGTCATCCAGCCGCAAGTTGGTGAGTGCAGCAGATCCTCCCCTTTTTGAGAAAGGCTCGTGTCCATTTACTTTAAAAACGAACCCCACACAAAGATTTATCCTGTGTCGTGAGTGCGTTTTACAGAAAGTAATTTCATATGCACAAAAATTTGTGATTTGCATCAAAGTTGCCTCCGATTCGAATCAAGAACCTGCGGCTAAGAAGTTTACTCTACTCTACTATACGGTACTCGAAAAAAGTGGAACGAGAAAATGCTGATAACGCTTCTAACTGTTATAATGTGGATTTTTGAAGTGAAACCTCTTTGGGCGCAGGCGGCTTCTAGTGAAATTTCAAGGTTGAATTTGATTGCATCGTTTTAGTGCAACGTTTCTGTTATTATTTTTCGATTAATTAATAATTGTTCATATTCTTAACAATTGCTTATTTATTTATTAATAATTGGTGGCAGGAAGAGGGAGCCCTTATACCTCATGGAAGTCGTAAAAGTCTGGTGGTTGGATTCTTATGCAGTAACCCATCTAGGTAGGTACCACCGCAGCGCCAGTTATTATGCCGCGAAGCAGTAGTTTGCAAACACTACTGTGTTTCGTTTGGAATGGCACTGATAACTAATGTAATTACTGGGCGTATAATACTTAAGAACTGATGATTCAGGGTGACGGGCGCAATGTAGTGCCACACGGAAATGATCTGAGTGACACATCATTTGTTATGGGCGGACTTTGCAATTACCATCAGGTGAACGATTGGCCCCTGTCGTCACTTCTTCCATACAAATAAAAGAGTCGATAAAGGGAACGGTCAGAATAATACCGTGGCTTCCGAAAAATTATAAAATAACCAGATCGATGACAGCGAGAATTGTCTAAAACGCGTCGCGTCTGGTCACGCTATTGATGCTCTTAGCAAAGTGGTAAATACGGAAATCCTACCAAGGAAGATACTTATGCCCTGCAGACCAAAACACTGTAATGTTTACACACTACTGTTTGACGGCAGAATATAAAGACGGAGTCCGGCATTGGTGATTATATAGTCATATATAACGTAGCTGTCACAGCATTATCACTTGAGGGTAGACAAGAATACAATTAAAACAATAAATAAAACCCCTTTTTGCTTGACAAATATTGGTTCATTTTATTAAAACAACTCCAATTTTATAACTAGTGCCCCACGGTTTCACACACGTAAAATAAGCCAAACACTGAGCATTGAGCATTCTCAGATCGGCCCTTCTCGGTAATGTTTGGTTCTCAGCATGTAGCTCCCTCGGACCAAAGAATATATTTTTTTTTATTTTTTTTATTTATGACTGATGGTCACTGTCAGCCCGAAGGCTTTCACAGCTTCGCCGATGGCCGAGCGCTGAGGGCGCTTAACCGAAACCTTTTTTATGGATGACTGGCGCAGTCCTGAGAGGGTAACTCGGCTTAGACCATCATCCTGTTTGCGAGAGTAACTGAATCTAGGGTGCCCAAGGGGGCCGGGCTCGGCTCGGTGGGTTACTTCAATCGGGAGGGAAAAGAATAACGTTTCAAAGTCTAGAACATTTCTCAACAAACGGGCTATTTACTACAAAAATATTTTTTCAAATCGTATTAATGTTTTTAGAAATTAGCGCGTTCAAACATACAAACTGTGTAGCTTTATTATAGTACTCATAATAAAATAAATAATGAATAAGACAGTTTAAAACAATAGTCGGACTACTAGGAAAAATTACACTCATTTTGTATGTAAGTCAAGTATTCTTAAGCTATGAGTGGAGAGCATCGAGCATTGTTAATGCACTCATGAATCATAAGTTAAAGCTGCATTTGATATATTTCGCTGCGCTTTTGTACTTAAATGAATCGCATCTACAGCACAGATATAGTTGAAATATGAGAACAAGGCTAAATATATTTTAAATGCTTTTTTATTCCTTCTTCTTATTCGACCTGCTAATAGTCCACTGTTGGGCTAATAGAAAAGTGCTCTCTCCTTTCTTCAGAGATGACTGCTTTCTCGACGAACGACATTTTGTAGATCACGCTTGGCGGGCGGATTGGCGATCCCAGCACCACACTCTTCGCACTTTTGACACTGCTGCTCGTAAACGGGAGGGGCATCCCCGCATTCCATCTTAGTCAACTCTTACTTCACCCACTGGCTTAAATGGGATGGCACATTGTATGCTGCCACGACAATGCTAATAATATTTGAATGTGGCGAGTCTAAACTAAAAAGAATTTTATTACATAATTTAAAAATGTGTTATATTAGGATTTCGTATATATACGCGAAAATTATACATTTAATAAAACCAATTTTACGGATTTTACCGCATTTAATGTTTAACTATATTCAACCCGACGTTTCTGGCGCTTTACGGGAGTTTCTTAGTAAAAAAAGCAACAAATATGAAATAAAAAATTGCCATCAAAAAATAAAAAAAGATTTTATATGTACGTAAATTTACATATGAAAAGTAAATATTTTTATAACGAGGGTTGGGTTACACTTGACAAAAGAATTTTGTAATAAAAAAGTAATGTCTAGTTTAAATGTCTCACTACTGAGTATAGAAATCTTATAACTTTTGAGAGGGCTACGGAGCTGGGAATAGACCGCCACGCTGCATTAAAGCGACATGGCGGATTTCACATGTCCTCAAAATATTTTATTCATCAGACATGCCGGTTTCTTCACAAATGTTTTCTTTCACCGCTGAGCACGTCGCACATTAAACACTTAAATTGTAGAAAAAATTTAGAGGAGCCGGCATTGGGGATAGAACTCAGGTCACATGCCTTCTATGAAATTTGAGGACTCAACCTGAGTTTCTTATAATAAAGTTAAAAAAATATCTGGTAGTCCTATTGAAATCATTTAGGTAAGATTGTGTGCTTTTAAGATAAGGTTCTCCTAGCTGACTTCGGTTACGGCGATACCTTCGTTTAATTACTAGAAGCTCTTATCTATGCCGGGCATTTGGAACCATCAAATATTAGTTACCATTAGAATTCAAATGCCGGATACACAACCGTGGTTGATTAGAAGGCGCTCGCCATAAGATTGTTTATTGAACAATGTTAACTTAGGTATCAATTTATTTGATAATCTTTTTATGTTGTTCACGTGATCAATTGTAGTCAAATGTTAATTTACCTAGTGATCGGCGGTTAAAGAAAACAGCATGAGGAAACCATCTCTGGCAAATATAAAAATACTTTATAGATGTGAGTAGTGCGTCAAACACAACACAGTGGAACAGCATGGTGGGCTTTCCCGTCTCCAAAACCCTCTCAATCTCAAAAAAAATATGAGGAGGCACATGCAAAGCATTAAGATACAAGTTTTTATTTTACTTACCTCACGACTTAACTGCCAGGTACGCTACCCACTCAGTCACGCAGTCGTTCTAGAATCTTCTATATTCTATAAATGAGGAAAAAACTTTGTATATATATTTTCGGTGATGTAATTGCTGTTAGCCTTCTCGGCTTTTACAGCTTCATCGGATACTGAAAAACTTTGTAAAAAGGCTTTTTAAACCTATTGCGCGCTCGGAGGAGTGTGAGATTTGGCATAGTCAAGTTTGTATTGAGAAAGCTAAAGATTATGTGCATTATTTTTTATATTTATGTGTTACAAAATAAAAATACCAAAAATTTAATAAAATAAAACATTTATTATTTAAGTTCATACCGACTATGTAAAACACATAATAGTCCTTGGTCAAACCGTAGCACAGAGTAGAAATTTTCGCAATACAATTTAAAAATGTTGCTAACAAATAATTACTCAAACCTCAACGAATTTCGACCACTCATGGGCATGTAGTTCTTCTAGTACGTTGTAATATCTTATGCATGGACCTGTCCATTTAATTTAGATAGTAAACAACACTCACTAAAATATGTCACACTGACTAAAGTATGTCACACTGACTTAAGTATGTCATGCTCATTTTAATATCTCTGCTTGCGGCGACATCGTGTGACGGGTTATCCACTTTACTATGGTTACACCCTTTAATATGGTTTAGGAGGACGATGGCTGCCACATGCGTCATACGTGTGAACAGGTGCTGTTGGTGGAGGCTGGTCTGCTCGAGTTTGCAACATACTTATAAATTTATTATTTAATCTTGCCTAAAACATTAACATGGAGCGTGCTTTGGTTTTCAATGAGACTCTTCTTTGTAAATTTATTTATAACGTATTTTTTTTATTGGAAAAAGTGACGAAACGAGCAAAACGTTCACCTGATGGTAAGTGCAACGTCTGCCCATTGCAAATTCTGCGTCACCCAGTAAATTGTTGTGTGACATCACACTTCGCTCGTCACCCTGAGACATCAGTTCTTAAGTCTCATATGCCCAGTGATTGCTCAAGCTCGCTGTGCCCTTAACACAGAAACACAGTAATGTTTGCACACTACGGCTTCACGGCACGAATTCCTGCGTAGGGATCCTACCACCAGTTAAATTAATTTTTGACTAAAATAAAATGATTTTCAAAAAAGAGTATACCTAAGGAGTTTCTTTCGCCTGTTTTTTCTACATGAGAGGAACCTCATTACGAAACGCCGTGTGGTAGCGGCTTTAGAGAATCTACCACCCCGTCTCGTCCCGTGGGTGTCGTAAAAGTCGACAGAGGGTTATGAAAACCAGGAGATGGGCAGCAGCATCATCCTGGAACATCTAAATAAACAAACTGCGGTTGCCAACCCGCCTGCCAAGCGTGGTAACTATGGTAAATCCCCCCAAAATGAGAGGTACAAAACTAAAACGGCCCCTAGTCTCCGGCGGCCCCGCTAGTCCTGGCTACGGTAACGGTCATGGTAACGGCGGGGCAGGGGGTGCGAAGAATCTCTGGAGGAGGAGATCTTGTTACCACCACCGACGACTGGACCTGGCAACATTTAACGCACGCACGCTGAGGACCGACGAGATCTTGGAGCTGGAAGAGGAGGTGAGCAAGTTACGCTGGGATATTATAGGATTATCTGAAGTCCGAAGACAGGGGGAGGACACAGTAATCCTTGAATCCGGTAACTTGTTCTACCACCGGGAGGGCGACCATCTGTCCCAAGGAGGTGTCGGATTTTTCATCCACAGGTCTCTCATTAACAACGTTGTCAAGATCGGGAGTGTGTCGACTAGGGTTGCGTACCTTATACTCAGAATAACCAAACGGTATTCGCTGAAGGTCATACAGGTATACGCACCGACCTCGACACATCCTGATGATGAGGTGGAGGAAATGTATGAAGATATTTCAAGAGCCATAACATATACATTCCTCCAAAACTCACTACACAATGTTGATGGGAGACTTTAACGCAAAGCTGGGCATGAAAAAAGACGATGAGCTGGTAGTGGGGCAATTTGGAATAGGGCAACGGAACCAGAGGGGTCAACAGCTGGCCGACTTTATGGAGAAGGAGGGACTCTATATGATGAACTCCTTCTTCCAAAAGCGGCCCCACCGAAAGTGGACCTGGATGAGCCCGGATGGTTCCACGAAAAATGAGATCGACTTCATCATGACGACCGAACGACAGCTGTTCAATGATGTCTCTGTGATCGCTAGGGTGAAAACCGGTAGTGATCACCGAATGGTAAGAGGCATATTGAACCTGAACGTGAAGCTGGAGAGGTCGCGCCTGGTGAAGTCCACGCTCCGTCCATCTCGTGCCGTTATCCAAAACCCCGAGAGCTTCCAGCTCGAACTACAAAATCGTTTTCAGTGCCTGGAAGATTGCGTTACAGTGGACGATATGAACGAGAGGCTCGTGGAAACTGTCCATGCGGTGGGGGCAAAGTTTTGCAAGACCCACCGCACAAAAAAGATCCAGAAACTCTCCGACCACACTCTCAATCTCATGGAGGCTAGGCGAGAGATGAGGCTGCAGTCCTCAACTGATGCGTCAGCATATCGGCAACTGAACAGACAGATCTCCAAATGTATGCGGCGAGACCTACGCTTCTTCAATACTGCTCGTATTGAGGAAGCAATAGAGCGAAACCAAGGCTCCAAGGTCTTTGCCAGGGATCTGTCTGCCGGAAAAAGCCAACTGACTAAGTTGAGGACCGATAGCGGTGGCGTCATTTCCGCTGGACCAGAGATTTTGAGTGAGATCGAGAGATTCTATGGACAGCTGTACACATCGTCGTGGATAGACCACATACATACCCTTCGCCAGATTGTACAAAAGACCGAGGAGTACAATCTTCCGCTATGTCTGGCGTATGTGGACTATGAGAAAGCCTTTGATTCCGTCGAAATTTGGGCGGTGCTACGGTCGCTTCAGCGGTGCCGAATTGACTGTCGGTATATCGATGTGCTGCAGTGCTTGTATACCAATGCTACGGTGGCTATCCGAGTACAGAACCAGAGTACGAAACCGATCCAATTGCAGAAAGGTGTAAGACAGGGTGTTGTTATATCCCCGAAACTCTTCACCGCTGCATTGGAAGATGTCTTCAAACTACTGAACTGGAAAGGATACGGGATCAACGTCAATGGCGAATACATCACTCACCTTCGATTTGCCGACGACATAGTCATAATGGCAGAATCGCTGGAGGACCTCAGCTCAATGACCTCAATAGTGTCTCCCAACAGGTAGGTCTTAAGATGAACATGGACAAGACGAAGATCATGTCTAACGTCCATGTCACACCTATACCGGTTGTTATTGGGAACACTACGATCGAAGTTGTCGACGAATATTTATACCTAGGACAGATTGTCCGACTAGGTAGGTCGACGGATCCAACTCGGCTGGGCAGCGTTCGGGAAATTGCGTCACATCTTCTCGTCGAGTATACCTCAATGCCTGAAAACAAAAGTATATAACCAGTGCGTGTTGCCAGTGATGACTTACGGAACCGAAACGTGGTCCTTCACTGCAGGCCGCATGAGGAAGCTCAGAGTCGCGCAGCGAGCTATGGAAAGGGCTATGCTCGGAGTTTCTCTGCGAGATAAAATCCGCAACGATGTTATCCGCAGCAGAACTAGAATAACCGACATAGCCCTTAGGATTAGCAAGCTGAAGTGGCAATGGGCCGGCCATATAGCTCGTAGAACCGACAACCGTTGGGGAAGAAAGGTTCTCGAGTGGCAACCTCGTACCGGCAAACGCAGTGTAGGGCGACCCCCCACTAGATGGAGCTGCACGGTTTTGCGGGAAGTCGATGGATGCAGGTGGCTCAGGACCGTGTTTTGTGGCAATCTATGGAGGAGGCCTATGTTCAACAGTGGACTGTAATAGGCTGAAATGATGATGATGATGATGACGTCAAAAAATAAAGAATTTTCATTTCATTTCACTGATTGCACGTGGACACAACATGATCCATAGTTCTTATAGGGTGTACTATAATGGATCACTATGTTCACATCCTGACGACTAACATGGAATACTTTTTTGTCATTATTATTCCGCGTGTACTCGTCGCTCTCTATACGAAATTCAGCAGTTATTATAACTGTTTGTAATGCAATGTTATATACCAATCAGGCATCGACGAAATGAAAACACATCTATATATAAAAAGTTTCAGCATATAAATGTTCCATTGCTGAGCACAGGTCTCCTCTAATTTCTGAGAGGGTTTTGGAGCTAGGAAGAATCCGCCACACTCCTACTATGTGGGTTGGCGGACTTCACTTGTCTTTGAAATATTGTTTTATATCTCAGTCATGCAGGTTTCCTCACGATGTTTTCTTTCACCGCCGAGCACGTGGTAAATCAGCACTTAAAATTGCAATTAACAATTTTAGTGGTGCACATAGAAAGCCGAAAAAATACCAGTATACAATATTTTTATAGCATGATTTCGTTTTTTAAACGAAATCTTGAAACACTTTCTTGATCAGGAAAATGTCTACTTCTTGTGTCTAACAAACACAATTACTATGTATTTTATTTATTTTTAAAAGAAATATTAGCTATATTCATATATTCGATGGGTTTGTATAGAGAGGAGAGATTGATCACTACATTATAATATAAATATAGTGATACATTTTAACTATATTATTTAATTCTTAAACTCTTTATTAGACGAAGTAAACTTATTATTTTGTGACTTTTGTGTGTATATTATTCTTGGAACTATATGAACGGCCAATTATCTTTTCAGCTTACTGAACCGGATTCTATCATGAATAGTTTTTCAAACTTGTCCAGCAAGAAGAATTCATCGGTTGACTTATTTGGTCGAAGTTGGACTTACCTAATCACATTTTCACGTATATGACTATGTTCCTATTCGTAAAAATATTTGTAGAGTTTCTTATAAAGCCTCATAAGCCTCTGCTCATTATTATCAAGGTATCAATCCTTATAAAGGTCTGTTCACAACATTATGGACTGTAGCTTTACTGTTACAAAACTACTATTGTTTGCAAAAGTTTTATTTTACACGGATTTTAATGTTTAGAAAGACAAAAATTACAATTATATTATACTACTAGCTGTGCCCTGCGGTTTCACCTACATTAATGAGCCCACCCGATCGAAGATATCTCGTACATATATACTTCCCTATTTAAATCGGATTTTGGAGTTTTAATTTTTTTTTGCGGAAGCCTAATTATTTCCTTAGGTACTTGCTATAATATCAGCTATCTGTCAGTGAAAGTCCCGTCAAAATCGGTCCAGCCGTTTCGGAGATTATCCAGATCAAAGAGACAGACAGACATTTTTTTTTTAAATTTTATTTAAACTACTAATAACGTTTTTTTTAAAAACTCTTATTTTGTTATTACAAACAAACACATCAATTATATTTATTTGTATAGATATTGTACAAACAGCCTTTATTTGTGCAGATAAACAGTATAAAATGCAATGCTGTCACTATGCTGCTTGTGGCAACGCATCCGAGAGTCAGATTTATTTTTTGACTCTTACCAAAATGGCGGCGACGTGGTTCGCCACTCGTCTAGTCTCATATCCTACGGGGGCGAAAAGTAAGCTACATATGTAGCCTCTGCCTATCCATTATATGGGAAAAAAGCGTGACGTGAGGTCTAGGAAAAAGTCTTTATTCGCTGGAGTACTCGCTGAACTGTAGAAAGAGTCACACCAACATTCTTCAGGTGTTAACGACATGATGACTTTAGAATAATAAAATGTATAAGACGGAGACACCATATTTATAACTTATTTATTTTATTTTATTTAAACTTTATTGCAAACCTTTAAATAAAAAGGTAACAAAGGGCGGACTTAATGCCCATAGGCATTCTCTACCAGCCAACCCATGGTGTGGTGAGAACTTGTGATAGGTGCATAAAATACATACACCAAACATAAGCTTACACAAGCTGAAGAACTGGGAACCATACGAGCTCACTGAAAAAAACCTAATGAACCGTGTACTCATTTGCGATTCTTTAAGACTTAATGTAACCGAACTTTTTTTGTAGAGATTGATAACTGGTGATAAAAAGTGGATCACATACGACAAGAACGTGCGAAAAAGGTCGTGGTCAAAGGTCGAAAGGCTTCACAGACTGTGCCAAAACCCGGGTTAACTCGCAAAAAGGTGATGCTGTGTGTATGGTCGGATTGGAAGTGCGATGTTCATTATGAGCTTTTACCGCCGGGCAGAACCATCGAATCGATATTCTATTGCCAACAACTGATAATAATAAAGCAAGAAGTTGCGAGAAAGCGGCCGGAATTGATCAATAAAAGGGTGTGGTCTTTCATCACGACAACGCTTAGACCATACACATCTTTAGCCACTCAGCAAAAATTAAGAGAGTTTGACTGGGAGGTGTTAATGGATCCGCCATATAGCCCTGACCTTCAGAATTCAACCTGTTTCGGTTCGGTTCGGGCTGTGTGGTAGCCGGCTTAAGAGAATCTACCACCCCATCTCATCCCGTGGGTGTCGTAAAAGTCGACAGAGGGAAAAATATAAACCAGGAGATGGGCAGCAGCATCTTTTTGGAACATCTGAATAAATAAACTGCGGTTGCCAACCCGCCTGCCAAGCGTGGCAGCTATGGCAAATTCCCCCCAAAATGAGAGCTACAAACTTTTGTTGCATTCTATAGGGGAGGCCTATGTTCAACAGTGGACTAATGATAGGCTGAATCGACGAATCGACGGTCTCTTCAGAATTCTTTAGGTAGTGTCAGGTTAACATCAAAACAGTACTGTCAAAACTACTTGTCGCGTTTTTGTTCAGAAGTCCCAAATTTTATTCCCCCAAGTTCCAAAATCTACAGTAACGGAATCATGTCACTACCTTCAAGATGGCAAAAAGTCATCGAAGAAAATGGCACATATTTACTGTAATTAAATGTAAATAAACTTTGAAAAAAAAATATGTCTTGACTTTTCATATAAAATGCGAAGAAACTTTTTCCCCAACCTATTATGTATTATACTATAAACTTACAGATAACAGACAGCTGGCACTACGCCAATACTATGCAATAAACTTACCCGTTCCATGTATAGATTTAAATAATATAGATGAGTCTTGTTTGCTTGTCTAGCCTATTTTATATACTCGTATCTGTTTTTTTTATAAATGAAGGCCAAAAGTGGGCTACGGATGTGATCTGCTTACCTCAGTGGGAGACGTGACTGTATGGTGCATATGTATGGAAGAAATAGACGAGACGATATGCTGGTCTCGTCACTTTCTTTTTCACGTTATTGTTCACCGGAAGATAAGAGCACCACCTGCTCATAACAAATGCTGTGTCACACAGAACATTTATGTGTGATACCACACTACACTTGCCATAGTTCTTAAGTCTCAAACGCCCTGTAATAATAACTCTGGCTGTCAGTGCCCTTTATACCGAGACGGTATTGTTTACACACCACTGTTTAAAGACAGAATAACTTGGAGGCCTACTTCTAAAATCGAAGTATGAAGTTACGGATCGATTCGAAACAACGACGGACGTAAAGAATAAACTCTACTACTAAATTACTTCGGATGCAACTCCTACGGACGGCATTCGTTTCGGATCCAAAGGTAACCAATAGTATGAATGTTTAGTGGGGGATGATAGGATAGGTCTTTTACAGTAACCGTACCAAATCCGGAAAAAAAATGTGATTAAAATATCAAAGGTTATTTCAATGGAACACTGATACTTAATTTCGGAAATGGAAGTTTTTTTGCTTCTATTCAATCAATTTGTGTGCGTAATGAATTAATATGCTATAAAATAATATTTATGTTACAGCCATAATCATTTCAGCCTGTCACTAGTCCACTACTGAAAGCCTCCCCCACAGATTGCCACAAAATTTTGTAGCTCTCATTTTATGGGGATTTTGCCATAGTTGTCACGCTTGTTAAGCAGTTTGGCAAGCGCAGTTTATATATTCCGTTGTTGCAGGAAGGCGCTGCTGCCCCTCGGGTTTTAATTTTCCCTCTGCCAACTTTTACGACACCCACGTTATGAGATAGCGCGGTAGATTCTTGTAAGTTGTCACTATACGGCATGTTATAGTAATGACACTTAAACATGTCATCTTGATGGCTACTTGCTATCTAATCTGGGGATAATAATCAAATAACATTTGGGAGTAGCGTTAACGTGCAAAAAATGTCAATTACCGAACTTCGAATCGATCGTCGGGTCCAAAACACGTTCGTGGTAGGAATCTTACCACTTGACTATAGGTTAACTGCAGAACAATTTTTTTTTTATGGAATAGGAGAAACTTTTTTGTATGTCTATCTGAACGAACGGATTAAACTAGAGAACTACTAAAACCATTGACATGAATTTCACACATAGATAATAATTCTGAGATTAACTCATATTTTCATTATGTATATTTTATCGCTTCCGAAGTTATGGCCATTTCTACGATAATATTCCGCTGAACGTTAACTATGGTAGTAGAACCCTTGACTTTTCATAACTTTCTATCTATAAAGTATATTGGAAAAGCCTACAGTTAATTGATTATCGGACTTACGTTCATCCACGTAAAGTTGCTTTTGAATAAAATAAAGCACCAATTTCGTCGATTTTGTAATATGCCGTGGAGGCACAGGTGCCCGGCGCTCGCCTTAAATTTAATAAGTACGCAAGTTACCTGAGTCTGATCCCCGATACCTCCGGCACAGTAGCGGCAGGCACCTCTTAAATTGTTCTACAATTTTAAGTGCTGATTTACCAAGTGCTCAGCGGTGAAGGACACATCGTGGGGACACTGATGGTCACTGTTAGCCCGAAGGCTTTTACAGCTTCGCCGGATTGAAAGGTGGCATAGCGCTGAGGGCGTTTATCCGAAACCTTTATTTATGGATGACTGGCGCAAGGGCCCCCGAGAGGGGACCTCGGCTTGGACCGTCATCCTGTTCGCGAGAGTAACAGACTCGAGGGTGCCCAAGGGAGCCGGCCTCGGCTCGGTCAGTTACTGCAATCGGGAGGGCAATATTACTACTACTATCATTACCATGATTATTATAAGATGAGTTTACCACCAATTCGGAATGCGTTTCCGCTGGAGAAGAAATGGCGCAAGAAACTCCAGCGATGCTTCTGTTTATGACACTACTGCTAGGGGAGAACCGGCCTGAGATGCGGCAGTATCGCGAATAACTTTGTCTGATATGGCGGTATGTTGGTGATGTTGTGTGTTTGTGTAGTGTTGAGTGGAGCGCTTGGGCCCTAGTGGTCGCGTCGTCAGGATCCTCGAGGACGTGCCTCGGTCTCCTTTTTCCGCGGGTCGAGTTTTAGTGTATCGCGAGGGGGTTGTATGTGGCGGCACTGACAACCAGTGGATTGGGGTGCGTGGCGGCAGAGTCGAAGTATCGGCGAGAGGCCAACTTTAGATATTGGGCTATGGTAGGAAGCCCTAAGTCGATATGAAGGTTAGCATTAAGCACGAACCACGGTGCTCCCGTGGCTTTACGCATGAATCGATTTTGTATTACCTGAAGTCGGTGAATTTGACGCGGGGAGGCATGCGCAAATACGGGACTTGCGTATGTCATAATTGGCCGAATACAGGCTTTGTAAAGTGTAATTTTAGTACGTAGGGACGTTTTGCTATTTTTATTTAGTAACGGGTGTAATCGGCCGAGGACGAACGCTGCTCAGTTCCTTATTCGGTTAATATGTGGACCGAAGCTGAGTCTCGAGTCTTCTCCCAGGGGATTGGACGATCGATTAACTCTATGGTGGGGAGATGCGGCGTTATATGCCGCGAGAAGTACATGGCTGCACTTTTGATGGGGTTTGACCTCGATCCTCCATTTCCGAAACCAGTTCCCGAGGGTTCGGTCTGCGGATTGGAGGCGTTTAGAGATAGTGTCTGGATTACGTCCAGACACATAGAGGCAGGTATCATCTGCGAAGAGGGCGAGTTCGACGCCGCTGGTGTGCGGTATGTCGTTCGTGAAAAGGGTGTAGAGCACGGGACCTAGGACTGAGCCTTGTGGTACGCCGGCTAAGATGGGATGTGGTTCGGATCGCACCCCCTCGACGCGGTAGTGGAAGGTTCGACTGCGTAAGAAATCTCGTATGATGAGTACGAGGCGATCTGGCACACCGAGTCCATATAACTTGTATATGAGCCCGTTGTGCCAGACCTTGTCGAACGCTTTCGCCACGTCGGAGAAGAGCGCTCCGGTATGAAGCCCGCGTATGAAGCGGGATTGAATGTGCTCCGTTATTCGGTGCACCTGCTGGATACATGAGTGTTTGGCACGGAATCCAAACTGCTCGTGGATGGCGATCCCTAGAGACTGCATGAAGTCTCTTGAGCGGGCGAAAAGTAGGCGTTCGTATATCTTGCCTAAAGCCTTGAGGAGACTTATAGGCCGATATGCGGTGGGATCGGACGGGGTGCGGACTACTCATGCCAACCCGCTTAAGAGCAACGTTGCGGACTCTTCTCGGCCCCAAAACCCGCTCTAATATGAGCGAAGGGCTGTGCTCAGCAGTGGGCCATTATATGCTGTTACTTTCCTACTTTCGTGTAATAAATACACTTATTTTTTTAAAACACCCTCTCTTAATAAATCCTAAAGTCTACGCGAACAAAGTCGTGGATACTACCTAGTAAATAATAAAAATATTTCAAGTTAGCAAGAACTAGGAGCCCATAAAGTTATAAAATTGAAAAACAAAACGTTCATCTTTCTTGGAAGCTGCGAACGAATTTCGTATGCATGGCAGTCGTTTAAATAATGCCTCCGAGTTAAAACGATTATGCAGTGTCGATGTACTGCGAATTGAATTTTTATTTTCTTTTATTTCACTAAATAATATCGGGATAATTTAATGCTAGGGATCGAATTTATTGGACATAATAAAAATTTAAAATGCTTAATAATAATATTATTTCGAAATATATGTTCAATAAGTGCAAATTCATAGTTTTATATTATTAAGCAACGTGATAAGGGGACGTTGCCGTGTGGTAAAAGATGTGGTGACTAAGACAAAGAAAGGTAGGCATAGATGGTTTGGAGACTTAGAGAAGATGAGTGAAAGAAGATTTATGAGGAGTGTTTGAATGAGCAAGCCGGTAAGGGTCAACGTAGGCGAACGTATTTACACGATTAGATCGAAGGCTTTTAAGCAAAAGCCATGTCAAAAAGGTACCTTTGACGTAGCCTTTCCTCCTTTAAATAAACAACCAACGAGCTTGTATAAAAACGCTCAAGAAGCGAAAGATGTGAGTCAGGATCAAGCAAGCAAGCGAGCAAGTAGCAATCTGGTATTTGCCTGCCCCAATAGGAAAGAGCCGTATGGTAGCGGCTTAAGAGAATCTACCACCCCATCTCATCTCGTGGGTGTCGTAAAAGTCGACAGAGGGAAAATGTAAACCAGGAGATGGGCAGCAGCATTTTGCTGGAACATCTGAATAAATAAACTGCGGTTGCCAACCCGTCTGCCAAGCGTGGCAACTATGGCAAAATCCCCCCAAAACGAGAGCTACAAACTTTTGTGGCAATCTATGGGGAGGCCTATCTTCAGCAGTGGACTATTGATAGGCTGATATGATTTTCTTTTTATTGTATAAAGTAAGAGAAAAATACTACTATGAGCTAGTTTTAGATTCTCGTGAAAACTCCTCTATCCAGCATGAAGAAGTGGCAGCAGTAACATGGGTGGTGTGGCCCATCTTTATTGTTTTTTCGTAATTTCACTAAACTATTGTATAGCGGTTCATAAAAACTGAATATTTTGAATAATTATCGAATATGAATAAAAAACGATGATGAATGATGACGAGATAAGAAGAATATTTACTTTATTGAAAGTCCGTAAAAGTACAATTGTTAGGGTTTCTTTGAAAATCTGTCATTAATTTAAAGTTTTCTAGAAAACTTTTCTTTGGCCTTTGTTAAACCTGGGTCGCTTATTAAGAACCATATCAAAATATTCATGATAAAAACATAGTTTTCTATTTACATCTAAGTTTCATTAGCATTCCCTGTCGTATCAGGCTTACATTCAATCTTACACAAAGGACAATAAATAATAAATACTATGAAATTAAAAATTGTATTAAAAAGTATTTGTATTATTGTTTAAGTAAATTTGTATTATTTGTAACAATATATAAATCTTAAACCGAAGTGATAGAGTATAAAAACATTTCTTTCGTTATTTTTGTTCTTATTTTACTAATGAGGTTATATTTCAATAAAAAATTATGAAAAATTTTTTTTTTGCTTCACAATAAGAAAAAAAGAATAGGCAGATTTTAAATTGTAGGAAACTTAACAATGTTATTTTTGTCGTTTGTCAATTTGTAATATTTATGTTTCGTTACCTGTAACTGACACGTTAAAATTAATTAAAAACAACATTCAGCGATCAAAAACATTAAACAATATCACAATTAATCCAATATAACTGCTCTTTTTCGTAACAGGAAATTGAGTCCTTTTAAACCCGTTATTGCCGCTGTAGGCTAATAATGAAATTTAGGTAATTCTGCTTTTATTTGTATTTATTTGATTTTTATGTAATTGAGTAATGTTTCCATGAGTCCAAACCGTGAAAATAAATTTATAATAACAAAGAGTTATTGAGCCATGGTAGGGGCTAGGCGCACGCATTAAATTTCACAGTACGCGAGTGACCTGGGTTCGATTCCCGGTGCCGGCACCACTAAAATTGTTAATTGCAATTTTAAGTGCTGATTTACCACGTGCTCGGCGGTGAAGGAAAACGTCGTGAGGAAACCTGCATGTCTGAGAAACAAAAAATATTTCGAAGACATGTGTAGTCCGCCAACCCGTATTGGAGCAGCGTGGCGGATTCTTTCTAGCTCCAAAACCCTCTCAGAATCATCATCGTCACCACCGTCATTGCACTCCCAACACAAGTCCACAGGTTACAGCTCTATCAAAACACTATCCTTAGTCACCAGCATCCACCAAATTCTTAGACACAACATGCAATATCGCAAATCATTTGCCATTACTACATAATTAAATATTGTAGTCCAGTAGTGGTTAATATATAATAAATATATTATAACCTAAACAAAAACAAGGAAAAGTTTATAGCCGCTTTCACATTGTGGACGCATTAATTTAACAGTTTAGGCATCTACACACACCAAGTATCACTTCTAGCAAAGCCTTGTTGTAAACTCGACGTTAAGAGCATCAGGCTAAGAGGGCAGTTTAACTTAAGGAAAAAGCTGCCTAAACATCGTTTATGTTTATTTCTATTATTTTTAAACCATGGCCTACACTAAATTGTTTTGTGTGTTGTGAGTGCGTTTAACAGACATAAATTTCACACGCACACCACAACAAAACCTTATTAACGATTTTCATTATTAAACATACGTTGGAAACGACTGGCATTTAATCCAGGACCTGCAGTGTATAAGTCTGGTTACGCTGCCCATTAGGACACGGTGGTCAATTATCTCAAAGACCACATAATAATCTACCTACGATTTAGTAAAAAAAAAGTAAAGTTTCAGCCTATAAATGTCCCACTGCTGAGCACAGGCCTCCTCTCATTTCTGAGAGGGTTTTGGAGCTAGGAAGAATCTGCCACGCTCCAATGCGGGTTGGCGGACTTCACATGTCATCGAAATATTTCTATTCCTCGGACATACAGGTTTCCTTACGATGTTTTCCTTCACCGCTAAGCACGTGGTAAATCAGCACTTAAAATTGTAGAACAATATTAGAGGTGCTGGCACCGGGGATCGAACCCAGGTTACTCGCTTACTATGAAATCAAAGGCGAGCACCAGGCCCCTGAGCTACCACGGCTTTACGATTTAATGGTACACTTTAAATATTTATGTGATTGCGTTAAGCATATAGAAAACATTGATTTATTTCATGTACATACAAATTGTATAAAACTACTTACATGAAATAAATTAGAAATTAGTCAAGATTCATTCGTTTCAATCAGATGTCGAGATGATTTCATCACGATGTCGTAACAGTGGCCTAAAGATTTTTTTATAGAATTCTAGCAAAGCTGTTATTGTGATATTCCTGTTAACCTCTCCAACTAAGATTAAAAGCTTGTGGCTAGGAGATGGTTCACGACAATAGTCGAATTGCGGGCTCGTTCATGCGACTTTTCGCGGTCCGTACTGTAAACTACTGGGCTATTGCCGGTAAAATCCCACGGTTTCCGACATGTGACGGAATAACATACATACATACATACATACATACATACGTAGAGTCACGACTTTGTCCCATATAAGGGGTAAGCAGAGACCACATTACCGCTATTTTGGTACGAGTTAAAAAAAATCTGAATCCGCAGCGTTCTCACGTGCAGTATAATGACAATATTGCATATTATGTGTTAATCTGCATGAATAGAGGCTTTCCGTACAATACCTTAGTCGCTTCTTCTACGTAAGTAAGTTTTATTCTACTCTGCCGGACACCTTTAAGGAAAAACTACGTAAAAAGTACCCTTTTGACTTTTGACGTGGTCTTTCTTTAAAATGTCTTCGATCTGATCGTGATACGTTCACCTTACCGGCTTACCCATTCATTCTTGCCTCTCGAATCGGTTTTATTAATCTTCTTTCATCCATCCTCGTGATCAAACCATCTAGGCATCAATTTCTTTATATTTGTCAATACATCTTCTACCACACCACAACGTTCCCTTGTCGCGCTGTTCTTCATTTAGACGAAATAACATAATAAATATGTCTTATATATGTGTTATGTGAGAATAATAAATCTGTATATAAATCCAGATCAAAAATGCACACATCGATAACGGTCAACTGCATTTAAAAAGCGAGGCGTTAGGTGCTTCATTCACCACTACGCCTGCCATAAATGGTTGATGAAATTGAAAATATTTCATATGATTTCAGAGAACAAATATTTTATTATTAACTGCTGCCAAGATTCCTATCCTGTAATCCGTTTAGCAGGTAGCACCCAGGCTAGTTATTCTGCCGTGAAGCAGTAGTGTGCAAACATTACTGTTTCGGTCTGAAGGGCGCTGAGTTGCTCTCTGGGTGACGAGCACAGCGCGGTACCGAAATTGTTAGAAAAAGAAAGAAGGAGAAAAGAAAAAGATACAGAAATTTTTTGGGTGACACTGCAACTTCATATTTATACTTTATTGGAAAGTGTTTGCCTTGTTATAGGCAAAAGTTGCACATATCACCAGATGAACGTTTTACTCATCTCGTCACTGTTTAACTTACTATGAGGTACTTTGGTAACCACAATTAACGATGTCCAATACTAAGATTTCTCCCGTATCATGTGTACATTATCCAGACATGAATTTCACATGGACAACTCAACCAGACCCGAAAACACATATTTTTAACAAATATGTTTTGCTCAAAAGCTCTAACCACCAGGCCACGCTGTCAACGAATTGATTACAATCTGTAACTGTAGCTTCTTTTTACTCGTAACCTTTACCTTAACAGTTTTCCAGTTCCTCTTCTCTTATTCTATTAACAGAATAATTATTCTGTTAGTCTATTAATACAAGTTGCGAACCTATGCCGTTTTTGACGCCTGAAAACTTTTTAGTAAGTATGTCAAGTATGAAGTAATGGATTATTTAGGCTTTATTTCAAGATATGTACGCATGGTATTCGGGCTCCGTACTATTTATAAATGAGGCTGCGCAAATACTTCGCACCGTAGTCCGGGCCTACAGTTTAGATGAATATTTTAGTAGGTTAGAATGAGAGAATAGTGTGAATTGTTCATGAAATGAATTTTCCCTTTCGTCCGTAAATAAAATTTAACACAGGTAAATGTTTGACTATTAAAAAATCCAAATAAGTTTTAGTCGTTTTTTAGTGTATTCTAATACCGGTTGGTTTTCAGTAATTGTCCCTGTGTCTCTGGCACTGCATCGTAACCTAGCATCGATCTTACGCAAACCTACTAGCATCCGATATAACGCAACGCTATATCGGATGCTAATAGGTTAGGATGAGTTGTTTTGTGTTACCGCGTAAGCTCCTGCGCTGTTTATATCTTCAGAATTTATTCGGAAGACGTCGACCACAGGATCGAAAATCAGCCAGGAAGACATCATTCAACTATTGTATACATCCTCTTTGTATCTTGATCCTGTCCCAGTCCCTTCATGCTCGTAAATCAAAAAATCTCATTTGAGTTTGAAACAAAATACTTAAAATAAAATCCCTTTCGTTTGATGTTACTTTCATTTTCATTGCTTTTAATATAGTATATATTAAATTAGCATAATTATGATAGCTTTAAGAATGTGTGTGTCAGTCAGTGAGATCTTTAAATTCGTTGAGATTAACACACATGTGGTTATTAATTTCATGAAGTAAATATTTCTATATTCTTGAACAGAATCAGGGTTCCCAAACTATGTTCCACAAAATATAAATGTTCCGTTCAATCTGAACACATTAAAAGATAGGTAATTATTCCGCAAAAAAAATCGAGATGATAGTCAAATGTTCCGCAAAAATGTATGGGTTCGTAGTGTTCCATTGTAGTGAAAGTTTAAGAATCCCTGGTCTTATACGATACATTCCGTGAAGTCTGTACAGGAATAACTTTCATTAATTCCTTCGTCTCTATTTTGCTATTGGAAGACCTCACGCAAGTTTGGATATAATTCTTACAAAGTTATCCGGTGTGCACAACAACAGAGTGGAACTCTGCCGGCATCGGTCTTACTTAACAACTTTAACATGAGGCTCTTGTAGATAGGAGGGAATAGTAATCTTCTAGGCTAACGTGGTGTCTTGAACCAAATTACCACTCCAAGGGACCTTGGTCAAACGTTCTTTTATCCACAATATGAAAAATTAATGATACTTAAACTTACAACATTTATAACTGTTTAGTAAAAATAAATAAAAAGTAGATTTTATGCAGTCTCGTGTAAGCTTTAGCTTTGTAGAGGATACGACAGTAGGTCAAGAATTCCAGCAATTATATGCTAGTTTATTCGTAACAGAACGAAAATGAAATGAAATTCCAGCGAAAAGTTAAAGCTTTTCTTATATGTATGCATAATTGAGACTACCTATTTACATATACAACACGGTAACGAAAATTCATAGATTTGTATTATTTAACAATTCCTATAATTAAACTATGAATAATATTGTTATGGATATAATTTATATGATTCTACTAGTCGATTTCAATAAATAAGTTATCTTTCGGTTTATAAACAAAAATCATCGTGAGTTCAAGATATATTTAATGCCTAGATGGCTACTACCGCAGTGCCAGTTATTCTGGCGTGAAACAATAGTGTGCAAGCATTACTGTGTGTCGGATCGAATGGGCACTGTTGCAGGGTGGCCTTCTTCCATAAAAATATATATTTTTATAAATGTTACTCCACACTCGGTTTACCGTTTGATGGCGGCGTTAGAGAATCTGCCGCTTTGCCTCATTCCATGTTTAAGTAAGAGTCGACTATGGGAAACGCAAGAAATATATTACGGCCTTCACAATGTTAAAGTACTGATTTTCGACCTCGGCAAAAACTTACAAATACCGTTGGAGGCGATAATTGGCTTCCGATAATTTAGTACTACATGTTAGCATAGTAATACGATTCCCTTTGCCGCTACACTACTTCTACATTATAGATTTTAGAGTACCTCGTCTCCGCCGCCGTCCGTCGCCCCGCGAGATGATCGCGCACGAACTTGCATACATTTGATGATATATTTTTTAAATAAAAATGGTTATAATTAATTAAATTACAAATGTATTTCTTAATTTTTTTTATTGGATAAAGTGAATGAAACGAGCAAAACGGTCATCTGATGGTAAGTGCAACTGTCTGCCCATAACAAATGCTGTGTCACCCAGAAAATTTATGTGTGACACCACACTGCGCCTATAACATGAGACATGAGTTCTGAGTGTCCCATATGCCCAGTGATTACGCTAGCTCTCAGTGCCCTTTAAACCGAAACACAGTAATGTCTGGACAATACTGCTTTCCGGCAGAATAACTAGCCCTGTGGTGGTACCGTCCTAGACGGATTCCTGCATAGGAATCCACCACAATTATATTATCGTGAAATGCAGAGAAATGAAGCAGAGCAGTGATCATTT
This sequence comes from Luehdorfia chinensis, assembly GCA_019845155.1. Lineage (NCBI taxonomy): Eukaryota > Metazoa > Arthropoda > Insecta > Lepidoptera > Papilionidae > Luehdorfia > Luehdorfia chinensis. Next base: position 616,491 of record JAHVAK010000028.1, read on the forward strand.
TATTTTATTATTATTACGTATTTACTTGTCTGTGCTATAAAAAAGCACGATTCTGGCTAAGTAACTGTAAGAGGCTTATATCTTCAAATCTTGGTGTTCGAAAATAATGAGTAGCCTTTAAGAATGGCTAGCGTCAAAGTAGTTGTGTAGCTTAAAGGGAAACGTTATGAAATAAAAGTAGCATCCGATGAAGCTGTAGAAGCCAAAAAGGCTAACAGCAATTACATCACCGAAATTATATATATGAAATAAAAAGTTGGCTGGCATATGTCGCCAAAGATAAAATTAGCCAGGGGAATCAATGAATTTCTCAAAATTGTGTGCGAAATGGTAATATGTAAATAAAAAGAAATTATCTATATGCTTAAGTAATATGATCACCTAAAAAGCATTTATATTTTTACAGAATTATTTTATATCATATATTTGTTGCTGTTAATAAGAAACTCGCTCGTTTAATTGCTGGCATGCTTGACCTACTTTCATATCCTCTACAAAGCCAAAGTTTAAACGAGGCTTTGAATTAAACATACTTTTTATTTATTTTATGCACAGGTACAGTATTTGTATGTTTTATGTGAAATATGAAACAGAAATTTTTGAAATAGGAATTTATTCAGAAAAGGAATTTGAAAAATCTACAATATGTTAACCCCCACACTAGGCGTAGGCTGTCCTATGGGTTCCCCCATAAGCAAAAGCGATATCAAAATGATTGAGGCCCATGTAAAGAACAGTAAATAACATTTTTAAAATATAAATGGAGTAAAAAAACATAATTCTAAATAACATTTAAAAAAGAAAATAGAAGAGAATTTTTAATGAATTTAGGAAGATTGTAAGTTTGTGTGTGTGTGTGTGTGTGTGTGTGTGTGTGCGTGCGTGCGTGCGTGCGTGTGTGTGTGTGTGTGTGCGCGTGCGTGCGTGCGTGCGTGCGTGCGTGCGTGCGTGCGTGCGTGCGTGTGCGTGTGCGTGTGCGTGTGCGTGTGCGTGTGCGTGTGCGTGTGCGTGTGCGTGTGCGTGTGCGTGTGCGTGTGCGTGTGCGTCTGCGTGTGCGTGTGCGTGTGCGTGTGCGTGTGCGTGTGCGTGTGCGTCTGCGTCTGCGTGTGCGTGTGCGTGTGCGTGTGCGTGTGCGTGTGCGTGTGTGTGTGTGTGTGTGTGCATGTGATTTTTGTTTTTGGATGGAAAAATGTATGCATTTAATAATTTTCATAACACCGAACCTGTTGCGCAATCCCGAACCTGTGTGCGAAAGAAGTAGCCACAGTGACACCAGGAACTTTAAATACTCTCCTTCGCAACATCTCAACATAATCCGCAGATCCAACCACTTTTAAGTTAACACAGACAGCAACTCTCATTAAATAGAGCCTCCTGACGCTTAAAACATGAGCTTCCTTGTAAAGCGTATCGGTTGGATATCTCATGGATTTTATTCAAAGCGACTTTAAGGAATCTCCTTTGCACTCTATCGAGGAGGAGGAGGGTCAAAGCAGTAGAACCAACCCAGGCAAGGATGCAGTAATTTATAAGAGGTTGGCATAAAGCTAAGTACACTATTTTAGATAATTTGCCATCAACTGCATCACGAAGATTTTTCATGACATGAATTAATTTCTCACTCGTTTAGACATTTCCGCTACGTTCTCCTTAAACGTGAGTTTGTCAACCAAGCTTACCCCAAGATATTTTAGTGAGTGTGATCGTTAAATTTCAACGCAATTACAGTTACAATTTGAGGGATTTTTGAGAGGGCAAAAAGCGGAATGGATTTTAATAGTATTTACGATAGGGGCAGAAGCGGCTGTCTTATAAAAACATAGAAACATAGTTTTAGATGTGTTCAGTGATAATAGATTCTTATTTAGCCATGTCGATATGAGTCCCATACCATATTCTGCTCTTCGATAAACTGAAGGCCAAGTTTGATCATTGAAAATAATGGCAGTGTCGTCTGCGTAACAAAAGATATCAGCATTTTCAAGGCGATCTAAAGCAATGTCATTTATATACAGCAGAAATAGAGTAGGTCTTTGAGGGACACCGAAAGAAACAGGTCTCAGACTGCTCTTCTATTCGGACATTTTAATGAACTGTCGTCGCTTCGACAAGTTAAGGCTTCCAAACCAATTTAGACCGTTACCTCTGATACCATAGGCTTCCAGTTTTCTTAATAGGATTGGGACTGATATTGAATCAAATGCCTTTACAATGTCAAGAAAGACTTCGATGCATTTCGAACCTTTGTGTCAAGAAGCTACAGTAATAACGAGGTGGGTAACAGCATGTATTACTTATTTCAATATACCTATACTTTTCAGAAATGCATAAACTTTTACTTTAATCCCACTCTATTAAGTAGTAGTAGTACTAATAACTCCCACTGCTCCACGGAAAATTCCAGCTGCCTCACAGATAGCTGCCGTGGACCCACGACAAACCCCTGCTGCCTCAAGGCAATCCCATGCTGCCACGCAGCAAGCCCCTGTCACAGTCCAACAAACCCTCGCTGCCCCACAGCAAGCCCCTACTTCGCAGCAACCTGCTGCCTCCCAGTCAAAACGTCCGCGGTCTAGTTTTATGCAGGCAAAAGATAAATGGTCGCAAGTCTCATCGGTCTTATCAAAGAAGATACCTTACAACGTGATCTCTACTACAGACGGCATCAAACTCCAGCTTGAGATGTCAGAAGCCTATCTCAATAATTCTGCAGGCCGCGGCGGTGCGCGTGCATTGTTGCAGCGCTCCGCCTGGCACGGTCGCCATGTAATAATGTTTTGTTGTTAATTAGAGAGACGATGTTGCTTCTTTGATGATTTTAATTATAATCTTATATTAATACTGGAACACTAATACAAATATGTCGCGAGGGCCAAACCTACACCCTAGCCGAAATGCATCTAATTAGGGTGGTTCTAAAGAACCTCCCAAAAGAAATCCCAGTCGAGGAGGTCAAGCTGAACTGCTCGCACATAACCTCCCGATCCTATCCGTTCACCGGATATAAAGCGGGAGCACCATAGCGCCCTACAACATGGTGCTCATCGCCGTTAAGCGTTCCCCAGCCGGAAAACAGATTTTTAAACTAAAAACCTGCTTTAACCTTTCGGGGCTAACAGTTAACCCCCTCTCAAAAACGCCCTCTCAATGGCATAAATGTCAGCTTTATTGCCACTTTACGAAATTGTTACGAAATAGCAAGGTGCATAAAATGCCTAGACGATCATGACACCTCTGCCTGTCCTAGACCAAAGGACAAAACTTTGTGAGCAGACTTCGGCCCACCTCTCTGCGTTCTCTGTAACACACAGGGCTACACGGCCAACTAGCTCAGCTTCCACAAGGCGCCGAAATCCAAACGACCCGCGCCCAGAACCGTCTTTCAGACAAACCTTCCGCCCTCCGTATGGAAAAAACTACTGACCCCCGCGTACTTCATAAACTCGGCTTCTCCGAACATACCGACCACCTCCGTTGCGAGTCGACCCTTCGACATGGGCAACTTAGGTCTAGTCTGTTGCTTCAGCCGCCGTCTTCAACGGCGATTATGTTTCCACCCTCGCTAATCGCCACAGTTATGCGGTATCAACGCGTAGTCTCAGCTATAGTCAACTTCCAAGCATAATAGCCCTACTGGTTGTAAGTGCCGACACTTTAACCCATCGCGATTCTCTCACCTTCTAACACACACAGACACACCTATGCAATCATTGTAGCATACAAATTAATCTTTCGCGATACCGCCCTTCAGGCCGGTTTTCCTAATCTATAATTATTATTAGAAGCATCGCTGGAGTTTCTTGCGTCATTTCTTCACCAGCTTCTAAGCATTTCGAATTGGTGGTAAATTAGATGTTTAAAAACGTTTTCCCTATTGAAGTAACCGATCGAGCTTTGATTCCGCCCTCTGTAGCGCCCTCGAGTCAGCTTTCTTAGGTAACGTTACTTAGGTAGCTTACAGGGAAACAGTGGCTTGGCAGGCAGGTTGGCAACCGCAGTTTATTTATTGAGATGTTCCAGGAAGACTCTGCTGCCCATCTTCTGGTTTTCGTTTTCTCTCTGTCGACTTTTACGACACCCTCGGGATGAGATGGGGTGGCAGATTCTCTGTAGCCGCTACGACACGGCGAGCCGGCCGACCGCTGGGACATGCGATATTTCTAAATTTGCAAGCAATCTTATTTCTGTATTAGTTGCAAAAAATAATTGAAATGTCTTAACAATATTAAGCCTAAACTATTACAACTGCACATATTTGATTGGAACTAGTGCTAAAGTAAACAAATAGCTTTCAGTAATAGTAAACCTACTAAATAAATAAAAACGAGAATATTTTCTACCACGGTGAAATTTTGAAATCTTCATGTTTGCTTACATCCTTTCATCAGTGTACGGTACTTTAACGAACATGAGCGCCGGTGAATTATATCAAATGCAGCTTTAACTTATGCTTCAAGAGCTCATTTACAATGCCAGAAGCTCACCACTCTGGCTTACACACGGAACGAGCGCAATTTTTCCGAGCAGCGACTATTGTTTTAAATTGAGTATCTTATTCTAAATGGAGTGATTTTTCAAAACATGAAGAAATCTGTAATTTATTTTGTGGTTTTATTACTTACTTAATAATTAAATAATGAAATTACAAGTACGGCGACTATTGTATTATATTTTTAACAACTGATTTATATTAGATCAATTGTTTTTCTTGAAATGTTTATATTTTGCGTATTCGTATGTTTAGTATATTGTGTAAAATCTTAATATTTTTCCGAATGTTCAAATTTTTATTTACTTAGTAATATTGTCCTAATAGAACAAAACTAATTAAACTTCTTATAGGCGTCATAGATATGCTGAAACGCAAACAGAGTTCCTAGAAAAAACCACCGCGGAGAGACCAATGCCCAAATGTATTTTGCATTACCCTATTTTACATTGCTTTGTTAGGTTATTTGGTACATAAATGTTATAAATCGATTGTCGATTAAAAATTCATATTTATTTGCTTTACTTATTTACATTATGATATATTTATTTACATCATTAAGCCATGTAGCGCAAGAGGCCAGGCGCTCGCCTTTAATTTAATAATACTCGAGTGACTTGAGTTCGATCCCCGGCACCTCTAAAATTGTCATTTTAAGTGCTAATTTGTGCCATCCACGTGCTCAGCGGTGAAGAAAACAAGCGTGAAATATGTAAAATGTGAAAAAGTAAAACATGCATGTCTGAGAAATAAAATTATTTCGAATAAATCTGAAGTCTGCCAACCACATTGGAGCAGCGTGGTGGACTTTTCCCGGCTCCAAAACCTTTTCAGAGATGAGAAGAGGCCTGTGCTCAGCAGTGGCACTTTTATAGTATGTAACTTTTTAACTGTACTTTTTTGTAACGAGTACTTAGTTATAAAATATTAAAGCGAATGCACAAAAAATATGCGCCACATAAAACGGAAATCGGAAAATCCCGTTTATTGAAAACTTAAGCCAAGGATTCCGTGGCCGTTTAAATGTAGAGCACCGAGCATTGGTAATGTTCTTATAAATTATTAGCTAATGTTGAAAATTAAATATTTTATTGCACTGTAGATGAATAAAAATACAGCAGTGAAAATTACTAAAATATAAATAATATATAACGTTAAGATGGCACCGAGCAAAATTAGCCCAAACGGTAGTTAGGTAGGTCTTAAAGATGTGTAAAAGGTGTGTTCAAATATTTGTCGCAACTCATAACGTTAAATGGAAAATTTTGAAAAAAATTAAGTCTCTAAACCCAATACGAGATTAAAGCGTCATTAACGTGGGTGCGACAGTAACCCTTCAAGATTCTTCTAGTCCCATCTGGTTCGATTGTGTCTAATTGTACTTTCTAATAAGCGAACGAATGCGAACTATATATACAACATCTAAATATTACTAGTAGGAGGAGACATCCTCCCCAGATCAGACCATTCGACCTGGCGGGTAGCTACCCTTCCTTGGCAATATCATCCGCCAAAATTGTGACCCCGACGTGATCATCGGCAGCCATCGCAGTCACAGCACTAGACTACAACGCGTGCTTCCTAGTCTCTCAGCCACTGAGGATCAACGGCTGCCGCTTCTCCTCAGACTGACTCCTGCGGCATCAAAACTTGTCTCCATACTTCTCGACGTACTGAAGACCTGGACAACAGGTTCACCGCAACGCCAGACTGCATCTCATCGCCTGACGTCTCAAGTTCTCCACGCTAACTACGACTTCCAGTCTCAGCGGGGGAGTGATGTAGCGAAATCTAGTTCGCCACATGAGAAGCTCAAGAAATATTCCCATACGTCCATAATCGCGCAATGAAAGTTTCTAAGATGCGAACTATATATACAACATCTAAATATTACTAGTAGTAGGAGACGTCCTCCCCAGATCAGACCATTCGATCTGGCGGGTAGCTACCCATTTCCTTGGCAATATCATCCGCCAAAGTTGTTTGTAGGAGGTCCGAAGCTAATAACCTTGTTAGCTTGCCGCCATATTCGTCATATAATTTTATAAAAAGCTTTTGTTTCTATGGTGGCCTGTGGTGGCGGAGCAAGAGAATTGACCGCACATCTCACCGTGGAATTTGCCAGAATAATTAATGGCCTCAGACAAATGGCTGAATAATTATTTCAAATATCCCAGAAATTTAAATCGCCAATCCGCCTGCCAATTGTTGCAACTTGGAAGAATCCAATCGGAGAAATGATAAAAGGTTGATGATAATGATTGTTCTAGTGTCTAGACTAGGCATAATGATTACATTCCTTTATTAAATATTCTTATTCTCTCATAGAAAGCTTTTGAACCTTTGTGATAGGAAATATCGTTACTCGAAATGTTTCGAACATCCATTTCATTAATTTCTATAGTTCTTTCATAACAAAGGACTCTATTATTCATACAAAAATGCCTTATGTTACCGTTAGCCTTATCTTTATTATAACTCAGGAGTTCCTTTCTTTACGGTAGCATTGAATGTTCGTTCTTTTGCTAGAACAATATTGTAAAACATAAATGTCCCAATGCTGAGAATAGGTCTCCTCTCATTTTTGGAAGGATTTTGGAGCCGGAAAAAGTCTGTCCGAAACCAAAAGTTTACAGACTACTGGTTAGCGGCAGAATAACTGGCCCTGTTGCGGTATTTACCTAGACAGATTCCTGCATAGGAATCGTACAACTAGTAAAAAATAGGTCAAAGCTGCTTATGAGAAAACAATTACATATTTACATTTATACGAATATACAAGAATTGTTTTCTAAGTACAAGGTATTATACATAAAAATTGATTATTTGTTTTATATAAGCCAGCATAAAGTATTAATAATTTCAGGTATAAATCTAACCCATAGTAGTTGCTGAACACAAGAAAAATGATTGTACCTTTACACAGTTTTCTTTCTCCACATATAAAATATTTGGCGGGGGGCACCCCAGTGCCAGCTCCTTCCTTTTGACCGTATTCAACGAAGAGCGGCTCGAATCGTCGACGACCACGTTCTTTCCAATCGGCTTGATACACTGGCCTTGCGAAGAGATGTTGCATCTCATTTTTTATTATATGCATTTTTTACAGGATTTACAACGGGGAGTGTCCCGAGGAATTGTTCGGAATAATTCCAGCCGCTGGTTTTCGCCATCGCACTTTGCGGCAGAACACAAAATTCCATCGTCACCACCTGGATGGTTGGCATTCCACCACAGTACGTTTTTCGCGGAATTTTCTGCCACGCACTACCACTTTATGGAATCGGCTGCCGCCGGCGGTTTTACCGGACCGATACGACTTAGGGACCTTCAAGAAAAGAGCCTATTCCTTCCTCAAAGGCCGGCAACGCACCCGCAATTCCTCTGGTGTTGCGGTTGTTCATGGGCGGTGGTGATCTCCTATAAAAAAAAAACAGGTACACTAACAGTGCATCAAGACCCGAGTACCAAAATGTTATCAAAGTCTGTAATATGCCTACTGCTGCATAAAGCTCTCTTATTTTCGAAACAGTTTTGGAGCTGAAAAGATTGCACCTAAATTTGTATATTAGACTAAAGTTTCTAAAATAAATATTATTATACTTAATTATCCAAATTCTTATGATGTTTTCGTATTTCCGTTTCAAGAAAGAGAATCATTATCAAAATTATAATGAATAAGAGCTGTCGATGATTATGCAGGAAATAAAAAGAAAACAAAAAAAACTTACGATTAATAAAAAGTCTCGCTTGTGTCTCCATAGAGAGAGAAAGTAGGTCAAGCAAGTCTACAGTACAAAGTTTCGTAATAACAACAAAACGATGGAATAAGAAGCTACAGTTCAAACATAAAATTAAAAAAAAAATACTAAAACTGTTCAAGAATAATTTTTTAACAATACATGAATTACCGAAGATTACCGAAACAATGAAAACAAATTTACTGATGTGGTAGGATTCCATGATTGCAAGAATCTTACGTAGGTACCACCGCAATGCCAGTAATTCTGTCGTCAATTTCTGGTATGAAACCGCATCTGTTATGGGTAGGCGTGGCATTTACCATCAGGTGAACGACTTGCTCGTTTCGTTTCATATAAAAGTACTATTTCATATAAAAGACTAGTTCATATAAAAGACTTTAAAATCTTAGTAATATTATGTTGTTAAGTCTAGCTATATCTAACTGAAAACTGGTAATTACACGCTTTCAAGTCAAATTCGAGTGATTTAAATTAAGTGCCAACGCGAGAGCCTGTCGTTTACGTAGCTGTCGCTGTAATTAATAGAGTAGAAATACTCATTAGGGATGACGCTTCCGACGAAACGAAAGGACTGGTAAATTCCCCATTTAAAATAAATGTGTAGTTAACATTTATTTTGGAATTTACTAGCTTTTTTCTCTGAATGCGAAACTCACCTACATGTGGCGTAATTTGGACTTACACACGAGATTCTGGCGACCCACTGATAGAGGACAATAAGCCTAACTCGCATCCCACAGACTAGGAATATAGAGCTGCACTTATGCGAAGGTATCGACACTGCGTTCTCTAACCAGCCTACCCAACTAGGTGAGTATGGGCCTCCTCTCATTTCTGAGAGGGTTTGGAGTCCAATGGGCGTTGGCGGACTTCACATTTCGTCTAAATATTATTATACCTCACACAATCAGGTTTCCTCACGATGTTTTCCCTCCCAGCTGAGCACGTCGTAAATCAGCACTTAAAATTGGTGCCGGCACCCGGGATCGAACTCAGGTCACTCGCGCACTATGAAATTGTAGAGCCCCCACGAAGAGCTGCGACGGCTATGGCCTCCGCTCACTTCTGGAACAGTTTGGAGCCAGGGAGAAACTGCCACGCTTCTCTAACGCGTCTTGGCAAAATCAGATGTCCTCGAAATATTTTTATTTCTCAGACGAGTAGGTTTCTTCTCGATGTTTTCCTTCACCGCCGAGTACGTGGTAAATCCATACTTAACATTACAATTAACATTTTAGTGGAGCACTGAGAATCGGAATGGATTGATTCTGGGTGACATCGTACAATTAGGGGCACGCATGGCATTTATGGTCTCTTATAGTCTCGTTTGTTACGATTAAAAAAACAGCCCCACAATTTAAGAAAATATCATGATTTTTTCCTTCGGCTAGGAAAATTTTGGATTACACTAAAGATTTCATTAGAGATACGAGTAGAAATTCAATATTATTGTGAATGTTTACTGAAGCCGATAGAAATTAAGTTTAAGAATTATTATGTTCAATTCGAAAAGTGAAGTCCTATAATTCTAGCGATTGGTGCCGTGTGACCGAATGAAATGATTACAATGATAAATAATTTTTATTTTGCGAAAGAGATCTTTTATGTGTATGTAATCTGTTATCTTTATTACTAGCTGTGTCTCGCGGTTTCACCCGCACACCTCATAACTCTGTAAATATCTTATTACTACTGTGTCCACCTCGTTTTTTCGGAAAAAAAAAAAAAACCCTACCTTCTTATTAAAAAACACCCGCACACAACTCAAAAAAATAAACTATAATGCGAATTATAACGTAAACACTCAACAGTAAATACGAGTATATAAAAAAAATATAGAAATCACAATTACAGTTGAAATCTGAGTAACATATTTTTTCTTCCTAATTTTAAGAAACATTTTGTTTCTGCATATCAAAATCATATTATTCATTCTAAAACTAGATTATATAACCTTTTTTATGATACCAGTACGTTAATACTACCGAAGTTTATTTATAGCACAAAAACGTAAACAATACACCCACTTGAAGCCTCTCAAGGTTAAAACCGGTCGAGCGGAACGGCTACCGTAATGTAAACAAACGCTCGACAGATGTTTATGTCTTTTGTTTTCATTGTATTGCGATTGTTTTATTTTCTTGAAACACTAATGTACTTAAATTAACTTACTTTAACTCTTATTTGCTTAAATCAAAGTATATATAAGGTCAGATTTATAACCTCATAAAAAAAAATGGCTATGTGTTTGCATGTTCATTTTATCGTAATAAAACACATTCCACGTTTGATATTTGTAAACATAATTAGATAATACTCTTGCCGATCATTTTGATATAAAACATGTTACAATTAGTTATTAATAAACAATACTCACAGTTTTAACGGCACAATCACTTAAAATTCACTCTCACTCACTTTCACTGACTTTAACATTTTTTTCTTAATTATTTTATTACGTAGCAGTAGAATGTTTTATCCACACAAACAAAGGTAATTTATCTTAGAGCCATCTAGTAGCAACATCGTGTATCATTACGAAAGTTGTAATACTTAAAATACGAAAATAGCCGAGCGAGTTGGCGAAGCCACTCTAGTGGCCTGGACGTTTGACTGTTTTTATTTATAAACCACTCTAGTAGCCGGACGTTTTAGTGGATACTGAGCATTGACTTCAGCCCTTCTCAGTAATGTTGGTAGGATTCCTACGCAGCTCTTTTACTGGTGGTAGGATTCCTATGCAGGAATCCGTCTAGGTAGGTACCACCCCAGGGCCAGTTATTCTGCCGTGAAGCAGTAGTGTGCAAACATTACTGTGTTTCGGTTTGAACGGCACTGTGAGCTAGCGTAATCACTCGACATATGAGACTTAAGAACCTATGTCTCAGGGTGATGGGCACAGTGTGATGTCACACAGAAATTTTCTGGGTGACACAGCATTTGTTAGGGGCAGACGTTGCACTTACCAGCAGGTGAGCGTTTTGCTCGTTTCATCACTTAATACAATAAAAAAAAATTGTTCAGTTCTCAGCGTACGGCTCCTTGTGGATGTAGCATAAAGTTTTATAACCAAAAACCAAAAAAAAGGAATTAAGCATATCCATCGTTCTAATCTTAAGTTATAGTCTTGAGCTCACTTTCAGTTTTGCCCTAATTTTAAAATATTGAAAAAATTAAAAAAAATCAAATTTATCTCTCCCGAAAAACGTAATACTAATAAGAACATTTAACAAACAATGCCCAAAATGTCCAGTCGTTTTCAAGTGATGCGCTTACCAACGTTCAGCATTTAGTTTATGTTTATATAGATGTGTGTAGTATATATTTTTATTATGTATGTATGAATCAAAGTCAATATCAAAATTTCTTTATTCAATTCAGACTTTTTTATGATTAACTCATATAATAATATTATTTTAATAGTTTGTGGTTTCTACGTGTGTTAGTTAACGAAGTTAGTATATGATACACATCTGTTATAAATGACATTTTGACTTTCCTTAACACATATTTTTTGCAGTATTTAAAGAATTCAATGAGACCATTGCTATGTTTATTTCCAATATAAATATTTGTAACAAAAGTTTATGCCGTGTGGTGGCGGCTTAAGGGAATCTACCACCCTATCTCATCCCGTGGGTGTCGTAAAAGTCGACAGAGGGAAAATTATAACTAGGAGATGGGCAGCAGCATCTTCCTGGAACATCTGAATATAAAAATTGCGGTAGCCAACCCGCCTGCCAAGCGTGGCAACTATAGCGCAATCCCCCTAAAATTAGAGAAACAAACTTATGTAGTTAATAGAATCAGGCGTTACTTTGCGGAAATCCATTATAATGAAGAAAAGTAAGTTACTTTGCTAAGATCCGCATGCAAAATATAAAAATGGTGTATATTACCTAGTTTTTTGAAGTGCACCACCCGCCCTCCCTCAGTAGCGTGCACAAGCAAACTAACACCGCCACCAGGAACCGCCACCAGGAACCGCCACCAGGTACCCTCCACCAACCACTACAATACCACCACTAGATAATATACACCACCGAAGCCGAGAACACGACACGTGTTTCGCCCCAAAACGAGGCATTATCAAGCGTAATAGACTCTACGACAGACGGCCGCCGAGTGGCAAACTTATGTGGCAATCTATGAGGGAGGCCTTTGTTCAGCAGTAGACTAATGATAGGTTGAAATGATGTTGATGAACATAAGTTTTAACATAGTTGATAATATTGTATACATATTCTAATTTGCCAGCCCTTTTGGTCCCGTGGGTATCGTAAAAGTCGACTAAGGGCAATGCCAGGAAAATCGGATAACCTTGCGTGGACCACAAGAACCTCTGTTAGGTCAGACCTAAATTATCCCGACCGGTCTAAGTTGCTAAGTATCCGGTACTGCTATCTTCTGAAATCAATCTTGCCAAGCAAATTAATTTTGTCAAGCGCGGCGATTGCGGCAAATTCTCCCAACTTGGGAGAGACCTATGTCCAACAGTGGACTTTTACAGTATACCTGAATATCTAAATAGCTTGTATGTATTATATATCCCACTATAGGTACTTATTTCATAACTAAATATAGAATCTGCTCATATATAAACTTTAGTGAAAAATAATATGCAATTCTTATATCTTGTCGAATATATCGATAAAATCAGAAAAATGTTACTATCCTACAAACTTACCGCAGTGTTAACAAATACTGTAAGACCTTTTCCAGCTGTTACTCCCAAGTGAGTTATGAATATCATGAAAGTTAGGTGTGATAAATACTCCACTAAGTTGTGCCAAGCATTGAAAAGTCATGCGAAATCGCGATCGAGTGTAAAGGAAAAGAATATTGTATTACTTTATCAAAGTATTTTTGGATTATGAAGGCTATAAATATCAAAAACATGTTATTAAATAATATATTATTATTGATCCGTATTTCATTAAATTCGACAGTAAAACTTTTTTTTCTTGAATTTAATGTATTTGTAACAAATATTATATATGAATATTAGCTTTCTGAACTCCTTCTCCATAAAAACTTTAACCATGCCAGACCCCACAGTCCTCCGTGCGCGCAATACACTTAAGAAAGAGTACAATGTTTGCTCTTCACGTATTAATATAGATAATATAAAATATGTAAGCTTACTATTGTCACTGACCTAGAATCTGCCAAATGAGATAAGGCTAGTCATATGTCGTAGAAGTGAGCACTATTAGATTACGCGCCTTAGAGTAGAAATCCCTAGATTGAGCGGCTAACTTCGCAAGACGGCTGATCAAACCAAAATTTATTTTGATAGAATGGTCACATTATATAAGGTGAAGTTGACTAGCAGAATTATATCTGTAATTATGGGAGGGCTTGGACCGACACAAAGTAAGTATTTTGGATCTCAATTTTGATCAAACGTCAAGTTATTTAATAACTCTTTTAAATTATTGCTTGATATGTCGCAATAAGGTGCAAGATAATGTTTAAATACAGTTTCCATAATGAAGGTATTAACGGTAATGCTTTCGCTTATCCACATGAGAATTCTCACTTCCCGACATCTTAGTACGATGAAGAACCTACTTGTTTTGTCCCATCCTGTCACCTATAAGAAAGATCTGAGCTTCAGCCGCAAAACTCCTTGGGTTTGCATAAAACTGAAACTGGATTTGCGATGCGGGAATCTGTTCTTGCTTTCAGCCAGGACGGCCTTAACATATTGCGTTGTTGTTAACGTACTCGTAACGAAGAGTGTCAAAATGTATGCGGGTACATTCACCACATGTCTGTCTAAGTATCTATGTTTTAATTCGTTTTTTTAATTTTAAATCACACATGCGTCCTTTTTATCTGAAGAAACTCTAGTCTCTAATTTAGTAAAGCTTATCTACTTAAATACAAATGGAGAAAGTATTTAAGCTAATCTACTCAGGTAAGTCGGCATATTATCCGGGAGAATTTAGCAATCAAATTAGTTTAAAAAATAAAAGTGTTTTTTAACCGCAGCTTTCCTAAAAATACTCTTGAAATATAAAAAAGAATTTAACCTATCATGTCTCATGTAGTTTTTAAGATAAACAATATGATTGCAAATAAAATAACTGGTAAATCAACGCTTTTGAGCCGACTTAATATTTTTTGACAATATCTTTATTTAATTTTCGACAAATAATTTAATAAAAACCTTTCTAGTGCTAAAGCGTTTCAAGTATTTTCTAACTTGACGGATCAAATTGTTTCAAAACGATCAAGGAATTTTGGTTACAGGAACAATGAAGCCAACACGTAGTGCTGAACTGCAAAGAATTCAATGACCGCAATAAACAGCAAATTGATAAATTTCAACTTGAGTTACTGAAGTCAATTTCTTATTATTAGCAATACCGCACTTCTCATGCGAGATAAAATTATTTCGAATTCTGATTTACAATCAATTTAATGCCTTATATGTTATTATCAAATTAATCTGTTCTTCCATTAAATTTTCATCTGATTGAATATTTATCTCTCATAGTGGCAGGTCCAACTTATCTAACCTATCTCCCAACTTCGCTTTATCCTCAACATTTCTTTGAATAAATATTTAACTACTTTTACATAGAAAGTTTTGTGAAATATCTATTTTGTGAGCTTTTTTAAATAAAATTTAACAATTGTACTTAGAAAAAAAAATTCTACCAGTCACCACTTGTAACAAAATTAACGATGTAACATATTCAGGCCTGGGAAAATTTTCGGGTCTCACGACGTGCTGGCGCGAGAAGTCATTTTTCATTTAAATAACAACAAAGGTTTAACATATGGGATTAAGGAACGTGGTAACGTATTACAAAGACTTTTTCCTGCGTAAGAATAAATTTTATTACCATATCCATTAGAGGCTAATGGCTTGTGAAATATTTATATTTATAACGTTGCAATGACGATAACAGACCATAATATGGCTAGAGGTTAGATTACCTATATTTTCAGTCGTTGGATTTTCGTCTTCTAACGATTTCGTATTTTAATAATATGAATATTATAGACTAATAAACTAATGTGTATTCCAGTATATTTATTTAACTCATGAAAGAGTTCTTCGTTCCTCATCTAATCATAAGATTAGTGTACCTCAACATTCCACCGGTTTCGTCGGTAACTCTTTTGCTGTTCAGGCTACACTGCTGTGGAACACCCTGCCCGAAGATATTGGAAAAGTATCCAACAAAAATACTTTTAAAAGGTTGGTGCGGGAATATTACCTGAAGGCAGATGCCTTGATACTTAATTTGTATACGTCTTCCTTGATCATTGCAATTTTAAGTATATGTAACGTAGATAGAAGTATGTATGAATATGTGTGTGTTTATTTTGTTATATATATATATATATATATATATATATATATATATATATATATATATATATGTGTGTGTGTGTGTGTGTGTGTGTGTATGTTTTTATATATATGTGTGAATTTATGTTTTTGTATGTTTATGTATACCATATTATTATAATTTATTTATTTTTTCTTCATTTTTTGTTAATTTTATTTACTTCGGCTGGTTATTTATAGTATTTTTCACATATATTTTTTTTATATTGCACCCTCCACAACTTTCTCCACGCCCACGGGTTGACTGGTAGAGAATGCCAATAGGCATTAAGTCCGCCCATTGTTACCCTTTTAATTAAGGTGTACAATAAAGTTTTAATAAATAAAAAAATAAATAAATAAATATTTATGATATAAGATTATTGTTAATATTGTATTCATTCGTGTGAGCATTAACCTAGTACTCGAAACTGCGTTTAATAACATTTTTATATTGATCATGTGTAAAATGTCGTAAAACTTTAACATATACCTAAATAAAAGATGGTGATTGTGCCATGTGTTTGACATGGCATTTAATCCTTCATCCGATGTTGTTACATACTAGCTCTGCCCCGCGGTTTCACCTGCGTAAAAGAAGCCGACTGCTTGATTATATTACAAACATTTATATTCATATCTTTTTAACTCTGCAAGATATCGAAATAGAACATACATGAAAATTTAAGCTAAAATTCCTGTTTTAATTTCTCAAATTTTTTTTAATACCAATGTCACCAACACGCTTTAGATTGAAATTCTTTGAGAGGTATTGGAGCCTATTCAACACAAACTTTTAAACAGACAGATAAAAATTCTAGAACTGACATATGATTTTGAATTTTGTCATCTATTTTGTAATCACAGACAGACACTTCAATGTTATTAAAGATCCATTATTAAATTAGATCGGTTCATAGAATCAGCTGGGCAAGCTAAACATTTCAGTAAGTAACAAATGTATTATTTGATTCGATCAAAAATACTGTTACTGACGGATATGACAATGGTGATGATGACAAGATTTATTCGAAATGACTGCGGTCTGAACTTGAACAACCATTGATTATATTCTCCTGGTCGATTTTCGACAATGGCTAAAACATCTAAATACTTTGGGAAGCTATAAACTGCTCGGGAGATATTGTACTCGTAACCTTATCGAATCCGATATAACGATCATGAAATAAGAACGGTTGTAGGCTAGGATTGCGTCAGAGCCACGAGGATAATCACGAAACAACCAGACCCAATAACCAACACTGAGTTTTTGCATCGGTTGAGATTCGGACCCAGGACCCGCAGGTATTCTAACCTATAGGCCACGCGGTAGTTATAAAAAGATCGCATGGCAGAAGTAAAACTTATAAATATTATAAATTTTACTAAAAATAAACCTGAATTAACAAAAATATTACTCACGCTCAGACAACGCAAACATTTGTGCTAAAACAAATTGTTTGATTTTCGGGCCTGGTTGTGTTGTAATTTTTCCGTGTTTCTGACACTACACGCTAGCCCTACCTCCGATCTTTTCGTATCAGCGTTACATTGGGAGGGGGTACTTTGGGACGGAGGAGGTGGGAGTAGGTGGAAGGAGCCGTGGTAGCTCAGGAGCTAGGCGCTCGCTTTAAATTTCATAGTACGCGAGTGACCTGGGTTCGATCCCCGGTGCCGGCACCTCTAAAATTGTTATTTTAAGTGCTGATTTACCACGTACTCGGCGGTGAAGGAAAACATCGTGAGGAAACCTGCAGGTCTGAGAAAAAAAAATATTTCGAAGACATGTGAAGTCCGCCAACCCGCATTGGAGCAGCGTGGCGGATTCTTCCTAGCTCCAAAACCCTCTCAGAAATGAGAGGAGGCTTGTGCTCAGCAGTGGGACATTTATTGGCTGAAACTTTACTTTTTTACTTTTTACTTTGGGACGAGTGGGTGCCTCTGTTTTTGCGCGTGCACTTGTCGCACTGTAATATCTCCTGCGCAGTTGATAGATCCCGACAATATTCGGAAGCTATCGCCGTGAGCGAAATTGGATCAATAAATATTATATAAGAATAACTTTAAATTTTTTCTCTCATCGCGAAATCAAGTTTCACTTCAAAGCCTGCCAAGCCGCAAATCCTTACTTTTTGAAAGAGGCCTTTGTCCGCAACGGAATATTAACATAAATAGGAAGTACGCAGAAATTCCCGACCCAACTAGTTTTATAGAAAATTATTCCAACTCTTTATAAAACTGTTGGAAAACTTTTTCGAATATTATTTACTGAAAAGTTTTTGCAGTATACTAAGTGTAAAATAAAAGCAAGTCACCTCGGGAGCAATCGGGAAATTTTTCTGCAGCATTTTCGTACATAAATTTTGAAAAATATATGCTTCCAACTGTCATAAATAGGGTATGTACCTAATGCCCAGTAATTACAATAGCTATCAGACCTCTCAGACCGAAACACAGTTATGTTTGCACACTTCTGCTTCACGGAAAAATAACTGGCCCTGGAGTGGTACCTACCTAGAAGAATTTCTATATAGCAATTCTACCAGCAGTAAATATGGAATAAACTGTTGAAACGAATCATTCACGTTCACTTGATGGTAAGTGCAACGTCTGCCCATTACAAATGCTGTGTCACCCAGAAAATATTTGTGTGCTAAGACCCTGCCTTAATCACTCTGAGACATCAGTGGCCCGTCATTCGACTATTGTCATGAACCATCTCCTAATACAAACTTTTAAGGTGAGCAAGAGTGGTTAACAGGAATATTAGTAATTCTTACTAAACATTCTTAAAAAAAGAAAATAAACAGTGTCAGGCAACAGCATACCGCTGCTGTATTTCGTAAGGTGAGGTGACACAGAATCGGAGACACTATCTATATCTACGAGTATATTCTATCAAAGATCGGTGTCTATGGATCAAAGTGACCACATTATTTCTGTTTGAAAGACACTATAACTAGTGTTGTAACAGGGTATATGAGACGTAAGTACCGATGTCTCATGGTGACGAGCGCAGTGCGGTTTCCTCTAATGGAGACACCACAACTGTTCTGAGCTGTGTGGCTCTTACCACCGAATAAACGACTTGCTAGTCCCATCTCTTACGTCCATACCATTTTCAATTTTGCATGCTGATCTTAGCAATTTAACTACCTTTACTTTATTGTTTTGTATCTATTGATATTCAAAAAACGTACAAAAAAGTCCTCGTGCGTGCGCTCATTTCGATTAGCATCACGTCAGACGCGTCAAATTAGCAACAAATTTAAAAAACGTCGTGGAACGATAGTTGATTTCATTTGACTTTATGTTGTGGGCATAATATTAAAGTGTTTATTTAATCGCAATGTGTGTTCTTCGTCTTTATTTTTACGTTTTGATCGATAGAAGACACTTTTTGAAGTGATTTTTTTGTATGCAACTGTGTATTTTGGGGTTTTTTGTATTATCAATAATTATTTTAATGGATTTTATTATATACTTTATTATATGGATTTACGCAAAGTAACGCCTGATGCTATTAACTACACACAATACAAGCAAAAAAAATCCTTATGTTCGCCTAGCTACGATGGAGAATCTTGAAAAATGACACTATGTTTAACGTTGAAAAATATATTACATCATATAGCACAAAGAAGTTCCTTACAATAATGATATTCGAAAGCTTATCGTGCACCTTAAGTGTTTGTTCATGTCAGAGTAATGTTTCTCCGCCAACGCTTGTTTATATTCTCTAGAAATATACTTACGACTTGATGTTATTTTATAGTCGCTTTAAAATCTATTGCAGCTGCGGTATGCTACTTAACATTATCATTAAAGCAAAGTAACATGGCTCTTTCACATTAAATTATTGTGACGTCTATCCTTTTATTCTTAAATATTATATTTTTAAAACTAGAAACCCATATTTCGTATGAATTAAATCAAAATGTCATTTAAAAATATAAACTTATGGACACATATTGCATATTAATCACATCAGTAGGATAAAAATAAAATTGTCGTACTACTTTCGCAGGAATAAAAACGTACATATATTTCTCGATCTGTTCAAAGCATAAATTGGGCACTCATGCATTTTAAAATCAAAACGTTATGCAGTCGATTTATATTTTATAATTATTTTTTTCAATAGTATTCCCATTATCAAAGGCATTTCATTATTAATGCCTTCTTGCCTACCTACCTTTTTATCTATGTATTTGTGGTCAGTAAATATTCGTATTGACTGCTGTCCCATCAGATGATAATTGTCTAATGTCCAGAGCACTGAAGTACCAAAAATTTATGACAGTAATATTTACACTAGATAATTTTACGATGGTTTTTCCGCCATCGGGCGATCGCCAACGCCTCTTTTGTCGCCCAGTAGAGTGTATCATGTATGTGAAGGTTGCCGTTTAAAGAAATAGCTCGTATATACCGATAACAAACCGAAACGAAAGTTCTAAAACAAATTTGTGGTCCCATATCCGAAATAAACGGATTCGCAATTTTAAATATTCCCGAGTTCAATAACGTTATGTGTCCAGTCACTGACTCGTAAAACCAACTACAAACGGCTTTCGCCCAAGATTCGCACGATTCGCTAAATTCGTTTGCTTTGCGTTGTTTGTGAATTCAAATGGTTCACGAAATGAGAGTAATATTTCGGTTGGCGTGATCGTTCAAAAGGCTACAAAGAAACCTTTGATTTTATTTCGGACAAACGAAACCAGAGAGTAGCGGCAAATATAGTAAATTTTATTAAGACAGAAGATGAATGAATTAGATGAATCAAGAAATATAAAATGCCATAATCGAAATTTCTTGACAGTTTGGGCTATACTTTGTGTAGCTACGACATTTGCTGCCCTTTCGATAATCATTCTTACTACGTGATCATTATTATCTATGTGCTCTTACTTACAAATAATAAAATTAGTCATCTTTAACCGTAACCAGTATGTAAAGCCTACTAGGTAACAATACCGCTAATTTATTTTTGTGTTACTGTGTAATTACTAGAAGAGCCTTTTTCTAGAGAACAAACTTGGACGGGTTTTTCTTCGACTTCCATTCTCATCAAAGTTAGGACGCCATCTTGTTACCACGTTTCATAATATGAAATTGTATACAAGAGCATATTCACAGTATAAAATATCTTGACATTTTAGTCAGTAAATTAATTACAGAGTGCAAGAGCAATGTTCGAGAGCTATCTTACAAAAATATACTTTCGCAGCCGTCTTATTTGCATAACTTTTGTCATTAAATTAATAACTCTGGTTTAACAAATTTATCTAATTTGTATAGATACGGCATATAGAGCATATAGAACATTGTATAGATACGAAATCCAAGCTTATAATAACACATACAATACAGCAAAAAGGATGTTCGAAGCATTTGGAAACAGTAGTTCCGCGGTGGCGAAAAGTGGGCTACGTGTATGGTCTCTGCCTGTACGTATGTGTGTATGTATGAAAACAGTAAAATTACTCATGGAACTCCCATGTAGGACTATCTCTAGATAAGGCAGCAAAGCCGGTTTCTCTTCCGCCAATCAGTGTCCAACGATTACTGTATTTCGGTTTTGAAGGAACTGTAGCTTGTGAAGTTACTGGTCATATTAGAATAAATAGCTGGCGCCTTAGGGCAACAAGCGCAATGCAGCGCCACACGGGATTTTTCAGTTGAACGTTCTGCCAACGTAGCACTAACCATCAGGTGAACGGATTGCTAGTAATTAATAAATGCACATCATAAATAAACATTAAGGTATTTTTTTTAGATTTTCGATACTTATCTATAGAACCGTGGCATTTAAATAACCTGTCTAATACACCGCGGGGATCCAACTTTTGTGCAAAAAGTTTGTTTTTGATTTTCGGTTCAGTTTGTGTTTTGCAAATTTATGTCTGTATACAGAACCTACGATACAGAAGAAAAAACGATGCCACAGAGTAGGTGTCGGTACTGTGTGGCATCGTTTTTTTTTAAATCACGGATTTTATCAGAAATAAAATATGAAAGGTTTGGAGCATAAGTAAATTCCACAACCCAAACAGTAGCAGAATAGCAGACTGTTTCCAGATTCAATACCTTCTCGAAAATAGGCTGCAGCACGTAATGGGACATTTAAAAACTATTAACTTTAAGTGTTAATTAGTATGTCCGGCAGAGTAGAATAGCACCTACCTCTTCGTGTAGATTTTTTTACTGTGACCAAAATGGCGGCGACGTTATTCACCACCCGTCACGTCTTGTTTCACACGGGGGCGAAAACTGGGGTACGTGTGTGGCCTCAACCTACCCCTTACATGGGAAAAAGGCGTGACTATATGTATGCATGTATTAACTTACATTTACATGATAAACGATACGATTTTAGTACTCCAGTCGTCAAAATTAGTTTTATGTTTTCTCTTCATTTATCTTATTTCTACCTCTTTATACACATCGTCGACATATGTTACCAAATTATTTCTTTTGGTGTTTGAAGATAATAAACACAGAAAGAAACCGAAACTTGCTTCATTACGAATACCGCAGTTTTATACCTAAAGTTTGTTCGACAAAGTACCTTTATAATAAAAAATCTCGACTTGTCTTATACTGTTCTTCACTGTTTATATCCTCCTATTATATTCTCCATCCTTTCTATTCACGTACTTTATCTTGAACTGTGGAGCTCTAACTGAAAAAATATTTCATTATCTTCATCGTCATTTCAGCCCATCAAGTCCCACAGCTGAATATAGGCATCGCCAATAGATAGCCACAAAACACGCTTGTGTGCCACCTCGTCGTTCGTCGTCGTTTCAGCTTATCATGAGTCCACTGCTGAACATAGGCCTCCCCCATAGATCGCCACAAAAGTTTGTAGCTCCCATTTTGGGGAGATTTTGCCATAGTTGCCACGCTTGGCAGGCGGGTTGGCAACCGCAGTTTATTTATTCAGATGTTTCAGGAAAATTCTGCTGCCCATCTCCTGGTTTTCATTTTCTCTCTGTCGACTTTTACGACACCCACGGGATGAGATGGGGTGGTAGATTCTCTTAAGCCGCTACCACACGCTACAGCTGTGCCACCTGCTTCTATCGAATTCCCGAAAAACAGTCGGGTGCGGGTCATCGCTCCATCTGGTGGTGACTCGACTCACTTTGCGTTTACCAGTATGAGGTTGTAACTCGGGAACCTTTCTTTCTCAACGGTTAGCTCGTAGAACCGATAAGCATATTTTGGTGTTATTCTGCACGACTAAAAGCTGTCCGTATAATACCTTAGTCGCCTCTTACCACACCTCGGTAGGAAAGAGGTATGTGCTATTCTACTCTGTCGGAAACCTATCGTACTTTAAATAATCTCAATTTTTTTTATTCTTTAGGCGTGCAAGTTTTACGACGGTGGTTTACTTTGTCGAGCACCTGACCTCTGAGCTTCCACGAATCCTAAAGCATTATTTAAAAAAAAATTAAATATAACGAATTTCACAACCTGATAAGGAACATAACCTTCATCAGTATTCGTGGACGTGAAGTAATCAAAAAGTTCTATAACGAACAATGTTAACAAGCTTTTAACCCATCTAGCGAAATGTACACACGTAATAACAAAATTAAATTGATTCAACACTGACCTTAAATTTTACATTTATAATAGGTAGGAAAATCAAAACTTTTTCTTGTTACTTTTTATCGAGGGTTCATTGCAACCCCATTGTAAGATAACCATCTCTTAGCTAAGTGAAGGAAATGGAACGAAAATAAAATTTTAAATTCTTGGATATTTTTTTAAAGTTTTTATATCTCTTTTAAACACATCGACCGAAGACGGGCCGAATTTAAGGAGCGAAGTGTCTTCTGCTGAGATCTCCAATTTGGCTGCCAAGCGTGTTGAGTATGGCAAATCTTGTTGTTTTGAGACATGCGCATTACCCGCAGGCTGATGATGCATTTGATCAAGTGTGGTAATCATGGTAAACACTCCTTTTATGAATGGCCTATGTTCAACAGTGGACTTTTCACTAGCTAATAATTATATCGATAATATTGATAATTGGCGATCGCTTGCTAACAATAATTTCTCCAAATATGCCTATGAGTTTTTACTGATTCTCTACATTACTTAAGGTATTTGTTCGAGCTAGATACGTGATGACGTTTATACAAAAGCAAAAACATAGTTCAATAAGCTTAATGTAAAATAATCGTTATAGAATAAAATAATTCTAGATTATTCTGTAATACTCACAAAACCACTTCCTATGTATAAATGACTATACTGTAAGTAATTTAATTCGGACATACCAATTTCGGAACTAACTAAATCTAAGCTAGTCTATCTCTGCTAACTAAATTTCCTCTAACTAAATCAGCATGCCAGGCGCTATTAGCATTCAAGAGCCAACACACATTTGCCACAAGTGTCTAGTTCGGAAGTAGGCTATTTCACTTAGTAATGTAAAATCTACTTATAAACTCGTGAGGTGTCGTGGGACACCCGACAGAAGCGAAGCTTCTCACGTTTAGTATAAAAATCCAATTATTAAGCAAAATAATATGATTTTGATATAATAATAAAGTTTTCAGTGTACAATACAATAGCTACTACATTGAATGAGCAATAGTTACATTCAATGTGCAATACAATAGTCTATAATAATATATAGTAATAGTAGTATATAGTTATCACATTTTATCAGCAAAACAATCAGTTTGTGGTAGCTAATATATAATTTCGATGATGTAATTTCTGTTAGCCTTTTTGTCTTTCACAGCTTCATCGGATACTGTGCTCACGGGCTAGAGGCCCGCGTGCCAGGTTTGGTTTGACCCAAACATAAATACATAAATAAACTCCTACAAAAACCTCGTAATTCGGACTGTCGCACTCGCTGCGTGTTTGCGCGATTTAGAGTATCTCAAAATTAAGTCGTCTAATGACCGTCCGAGGGAGGCTGCGGGCCATCCATTCGGACTGTCGACTTGTGTGTTGCCGCCGTGATAATGCTCTGAAGTGTACAGAGATTAAGGGCATTTCACAGTCGCTGTGAAGATGTGAAGATGTTTCGTTAGTACCAAACCGGCCTAATGGTTTAGGATACGGACTGCGAAACGAGACGTCGCAGGATCAAGCCTGCCATTCGACAATTATTGTGAACCATCTCTTAGGACAAGCTCTAAAGCTTAGTTGGATGGTTAACAGGAATATTAGTGATGTTAATAGCATTGTCAGTATTCTTTAAAAAAAATAATGAGAAACACAACACCAGTACTCTGTCTCGTTCACTCAAACGGGCGCGGCCCAGTCAGTGAGGAGCGTTGCAACTTCCGTTCGTGACATTTCACTTTTTCTTAGGTCCTCGTCCCAAACATGCGTTAAGAAGCTTCGCTTCTATAAAGATCAGATAGACATTATCTCAGTCATTATAATATAACTACATGTGATAGACTAACAGAAGTTAGAAAAATTAAGGTATTATTTATGCCAATATTACTCTTTAGTCATTCGCTAGCAAAGCGTGGTGATTATGGTGTGTGGTGGCGGCTTAAGAGAATCTACCACCCCATCCCATAAAAACCAGAAGATGGGCAGCAGCATCTTCCTGGAAATCTAAATAAATATACTGCGGTTGCCAACCATGGCAAATTATCCCAAAATACTACAAACTTTTTTAGCAGTTTATGTGAGATATTAGGTGAAACGTGGGCGTCGGATGTGGTCTATGCCTACCCCAATGCGAAAGAGGCGTATCTGTTTCTATGTTATTTGCGAATCGGTATTCCAAGTGCAAGCTCTGCAATTCTAAGCGAACTCCTTGATTATATAATAAACGGGAACACAGCGAACGTGTGCGACTAGTAAACGTATTTAGTAGATTCCGTGCAATCGATTTGGAAACGGAATTCAGGACTGAAATTCGTATATCAATTATATACGTCCAATCTTAAAATTAGATTCGTGCTTTTTTGTAGTAACTTTAATTATTGCACGTCTCATGGCGCGAAGCGGCGTGAGAATACACGACATGTCAAGATCAAACGATTCGGAGGTCACGGTCTTTAAATGCCCTTTATCACAATTATATTGCACTTACGAGTATATGTTAATTTGAATAGACTCATATTAAGAAAACACTTTAATTAATTCATTAAAATTATTTTGAAAAATTATCTAATAGGAGTCAGTCTGTCGTCAAGCTGTAGTATGCCAACATTACTGTTTTCCACAAACTTCGCCTCTATAAGACTTGCATAAGACCCGTAATGGCCTATGCTTGCGTCGCTTTCGCTCACGCGACGGGCAATCAATTAAAGAAGTTACAGAGCGTTCAAAATCGATTCTTGCGTACTGCCACCGGAGCCGGTTGGTACCAACGCAACGTAGATCTTCACAGCGACTGTGAAATGCCCTTAATCTCTGAACACTTCAGAGCATTATCACGGCGGTTTTTCGAAAAAGCCGCGGTTCATCCAAACCCACTGGTGGTTAAAGCAGCAAATTACCGACCAGATAGAAACGCGACCGAACGCAAACGTCGCCCGCGAAACGTGCTGGACGACACGGATGTCTCAGCACTCCCTGACCACGATACGGTCAGTCACGATCCAGGCTACACTGTACACACAGTTAATAGCTTTAATATAACACGCACCACGACGCGCGACCGCCGTAGAGAGCGGCGCGCAGCAGTCGACAATCACACCGCGTACACACGATACACCCGTGTTCCAGGGCGGTTCTCACCGCCCAGAGTTACCGACACACAAGTCGACAGTCCGAATGGAGGCCCGCAGCCTCCCTCGGACGGTCATTAGACGACTTAAAATCGTATTGATATATTCTAAATCGCGCAAGCACGCAGCGAACGCGATACTGTCCGAATTTCGAGGTTTTTGTAGGAGTTTATTTATTTATTTATGTTTGGGTCAAACCAAACCTGGCACGCGGGGCTCTGGCCCGTGAGCACAGTATCCGATGAAGCTGTAAAAGCCAAAAAAGGCTAACAGCAATTACATCACCGAAATTATATATATTACTGTTTTCGATCTTAATGGCACTGATAGCTAGTGCTGAGCATATGAGACAAGAACTAATAATAATAAACTAATATATATATTTAGGGTCATGTCCTATACAACCCGGCAGGCTGGGCTTAGGGACGATGTGTATATGTCCCAAAAATATAATGAGTCTCGTAGTGTCTTATAGGCAAACGTCGCACTTTTTTTTATACCAAAAGGTGATTGTTTTGTTCAACTCGTCACTTTCTTCTATAATTTTAGTATAGATAAAAAACATCAATCTGAATAGTGAGTTGAAACGTTCATAATTTGTTACATCTACATAATATATTTGCGATAGTAATTCAATTAGACACGCACACGCAGTAGTTTAAATATAATATATGGCCGTTTAATTCATTACCGCATTAATAACAGCGTACTTCATGCGCAGCTTTAGAACACTTGACTTACATATGGAAGGTGTAAATATCTTTGCAGATGTAGTTTTAAATGGTATGCAATAATTTTAAATTATATATTAATGTTTTTTCCCAAAAAAGCAAAGGGTGAAAATTAATGTAACTAAGGCGAAAGTAATGGTTTTTGAAAGAGAAGAAAGTATGACGGAATGCAGAGTTTTTATTGAAGGAGAAAGAGTGGAACAAGTGAAAGAGTTTGTGTACCTGGGTTCGAAGTTTACGAGAGACGGAAAGTATTACTGTGATATTGAGAGAAGAGCATTGGCAGGAAATCAGGTGAATGGGGCTCTGCATAACTTTATGAATAGCCAGAACGTAGCTGGCATGACTGGCTGTACATAGAGAGTTCTGGTCCCTACACTTATGTATGGTAGTGAAAGCCGGGTCTGGCAGGAGAAACATGAAAGTAACATTAATGCTGTAGAAACGAGAAGTTTGAGAAGTATAACTGGAGTAACTTTGATCGACAAAGTGAGAAACAGCGTGATGAGGGAACGTTGCGGTCTGGTTGAAGATATAATGACAAATTTAGAGAAAGAGATGCTTAGATGGTTTGGACACGTAGAAAGGATGAATGAAAGAAGATTGACCAAACAGATTTATGAGGCGAATGAATGGGAAAGCCGGTAAGGGTTGACCTAGAAGTACGTATCACGATCAGATCGCAGTACTTTTGAGGAGAGAGCGAAAGATGTGTTCAGGATCGTGGCACTCTGCCTACCCCAATGGGAAAGTATAATCGTTTTAAATGGCGACGGCCGTGTGGGCTGTGCTCAGCGTAATTGTTACATTACTACTTCACGGCGAAATAACTGGCCCTACGGGGTACATACCTAGACGGATTCCTGTATAGGAATCCTACCAACAATAGTGTGTAGTAGTCGTATATTCGTAGTACTGTGAGTTTCAAACGTAAGAAAATCTAGCAAGCTTCACTCATTCGCTGTTAATGACAGCGACTTGGGGACTCTCAGGAGAACTTAGTCCATTTCTCAAAGGCCGGTATCTGGGATGTTCATAGGCGGCGGTGATCACTTACCATCAGGTTAATTCCATAAAAAAGAGAAGCGGAGTTACCATCCTGAAAAGTCGGGCATATGTATTTTATAAGCTGAAAGAGGCCGCCATGTTGGCGGGCAAGTTGTCGAAGTGTTTTAGAATTTTCTGATATGAATGTTTTCCCTATACCACCAAGCACATCATCATCGTCATCATCATTTCAGCTCATCAGCACTGCTGAACATAAGACGTCCCCATGTTCGCAAGCGCACTGCCCCCGTATTGCCACGGTATTACATAATTCCTTTGATAACTTAAAAATATTGTATTTTCTTCTTAATATTTGCGAGCACATTTTTTGTTCAATTGAATCACTCTCGAACCAAAAAAGTAATTTCCTTTTTCCGCTATTGATCAGAAAGGTACTTTCCGCTGACTTTTTCATTAAAAAACCCAGGAAACTAATATATTACAAAATTTTCAACGTTTAGATCTATTATGACTTGAGGACTCCCTGGCGGGGTAGTCAGCGTAACTGACTACTACAGCGTAGGCCCTGGGTTTAAATTACAACCGAAGCCAACATTCGAAAAAAAATTGTTGTTTTTCGAGTTGGGTTGTGTTGTACTTGTGTGCAGTGCCTGACACTCCATACTAGCCTATCTCTGATCTTATAATTTCATCGTCGTTTCAATGTAGTATTTTTAATGATTTATGCTAATTTTATTTTAAATTATGAAATGTATTTGTATTTTTAAATAAAAATTATTTTACGGATTTTATCGTGTTTAATGTTACTATTAATACCCGACATTTCGAGTGCTTTACAGCACCCAGGGTCACTTTGGGTTGAAATTACAAGTATAGTAAAGTGAGCAATATAGGTAGGTTGAAATGATGATGATTATTAATAAAAAAAATTATCATTCAACTTATAGAAGACTTTTTATGGAGGAAAGCGAAGCAAAGAAAAATTCGTTCACTTGATAACTGCATTTACAAATGGTGTCTCATCCAGAATATTTCTGTGTGGCATCAAACAGCGCTCGTCACCATGAGATATCAGTTCTTAAGTCGCATATGCCTAGTCATTACACTAGCTCTTCAGACTGAAACACATTAACATTTGCACACTAATACTTGACGTCAATGTAGCTGGCACTGCGGTACCTATATACGGATTACAGAGGATACTACCTACCAAGGATACTATACAATATAAATATTAAAATGCGTATTTTAAGGCCATAAAATAACTTTCTGGAGAAACATAAAACGTTCGGTAATTAATAAAAACACTTATAAAAAAACATTTATACTATATTTATTTTTTCTCATATGAAATTTACACAAGCAAAACTACTGAGTCACAGAGACCCATATAATCTTTGTAGGTGACAGAGCCAACAGCCCTGTATAAATATTTCTCAAACAGTGATCTCTTCTGCTAATTAAGCTAATTACTACTGCTTTTCCTGTGCCTATTGTTACTTATATTTTAACGAACTACTAGGAACATATATAATTTTATTAAATATGTGCTGTAGTACTAAAAGCTAGGTCCATTCCCCAACTTTTTGATTAAGAGAGTGATGAATGAAACTGAAGTGATGCATAAGAGGGATTCAAGGAGTGGTAAGCGATACATGGATCAGGTAGATTTCTCTTATGAAGCATAGCCGAAAAATTCCTGTATCAAAGTCAAAAGATTTATTGCGCATTCGTAGACTTGGAAACGGACTATGACAGAGCGATGACGAATAGATTGTGGTCGACATTGTCTATATATGGGGTTTGGTACAGGCAGCTAGTGTAATCGGGATTTATACAGACTGGTTTAAAGTCGAAAAAGGTGTTAGACAAAGACGTGTAGCTTCGCCGGAGAGCCTGTTCAGAAACTATTGCTTAAAATATTTGAAAGAGAGTGCGTATGGATTAAGAATGTATGATCTGACCATCAAATGCCCCCTATGTGCAGATGATCAGGTTATATTAGAATCATCGGAGAAGAAGTTGCAGGCGATAGTTTATATTATGCATAGAACAATAAAAAGCGAAGGGATGAAAATTAATGTAGAAAAGTGGAAAATAATGGTTTTTGAATGATAACTAAATATGACGGACTGCAGAGATCTGATTGAAGGAGAAAGAGTAGAACAAGTGAAAGAATTTGTATATTTGGGTTCAAAGTTTACGAGAGACGGAAATTACGATGGTGATATTGAGTGTCGGCAGGAAATCATGTATATGGAGCCCTGCAACCCTGCATATCTTTATGTGTAGCTAAAACGAACCTTAAAAGGTAGAACTACATGAACGTACCGATCTCCACACTTACGTATGATAGTGAAAGTTGGAGAAGATATAGCTAGAGTAACTTTCGTAGATAAAATGAGGAACAACGTGATAAGGGAATATTATGGTGTGGTACAAGATACAGTGACAAAGATAGAGAAAGAGATGTTTAAATGGTTCGGACACGTAGAGAGAATGAATAAAAGAAGATAAACGAAACAGATTTATGAGGCGAGTGTGTATAAGCAAGCTGATAAGGGTCGACGTAGGCCATCATATAACGATCGGATCGAAGATTTTTTCAGGAAAGGCCACAAAAAGCAACCGACGAGGGTGTATGAAAGCTCACATGAAAGTAGAAGAAGCGAAAGTTGTGTGGCAGAACCGTAGCCTAATTTTGCCCGATGTTGAAAATGTATTTACTATACATATTTTTTTTAATACTTAAAATATTTACTCAAATATAAATAATGCGTCATGTTTTAAGCTATCGCAATGATAATAGTTTCAGGTGTGTTAACAAATGTCTAATGAACTCGTGAATGAGATCGGTGCTTACTGATTACTAGGTTCCATTATATACGTTATATTAACATACATCTACGTTAGTATGAGACATCTAGCAAAAGAAAAAGATAATCAAATCACGTCTAATAAATTTATTCGAAACCACATAAATAAGTATTTATGTGGTACGTGAGTGACCACAGTTCGACTCTCAGTGTCGGCAAAATGTTCTTTACATAAATTAGTACAAGTAGAAGATCTTTTTAGTAACATGTATTGACAGCAACGCTATTTTGACAGTGTTGCTGATCAACTTGCAAAATATGATCAGCGAGCAATGTCATTTCAATGAGGTCGCAAGTGTCTTCTTTTCAATAAATAGCTTGTTTGCGAAAATATAAAACATGTCATGATACCCTTCAGATGCGGCTTCATCTTTATTATTTTTTTCTTATTTTTAAACTTTTTAAATTATGTTACTTTCACTTAATTTAATTGAGGTGGTTGATACTTTTTTGGATTATATATTTGTGGTTCAGCCAATATATTATACTTCTTTCCAAATCTTCTTAGCCACTCCCTTTTCACGGTTTCCACAGTTTTTGGCCCTTGTGTGGTCGATGTTTTTGCTCTTGCTATGCTTTGTAAATATGATTCATATAAACTCATGCGAGGCAAAACTGAGTTATTCTCCGCTGGTTCTAAAGGCACACTAATGGGGTCAAATGGGATTGTCAATATTTGCTTTCTCGGGTCAAAATATAAAGCATTTCGATTCTCAGGGACGGTATCCGTAACATTCATAATAGGAGCCACGGTGTAAGCAGTAGAAGAAGATGGGGTTGGCGTGGTCGGTCTATTATCTTCATCCCAAATAACAGAATCCAACCATCTCGCGAAACTCGAAACTTTGGGAAACGCGTGCGTTCTGGTATAGACACCGCAAGTGTGAAGGAAAGCGGCTATTCCTATAAGTGTATTGTTTTGTATAACAGCACCACCATCATCCCTCTGAAAAAAAATACTTAAAAATAAATTTTAGTTTAAAATGTTGTCAATTACGTTTAATTTGCTTAAAAAGGGCCACTGATCTCTTTCGCCCTTTTTAAGCAAATTTATTAATTTTAATTAATATTAACAAATATATTTTATAAGCTCGGCTTAATTTCATAGTAAGCGAGTGACTTGCAGGTACCTATAAAATTGTTGTATAAGTTGAAGTGTTGACTTACCGCGTTCTCAGCGGTAAAGAAAAATATCTTAAGGAAACCTGCATGTAATAAAAATATTTCGAGTCCGCCAACACGCATTGAAACAGCGTGGCGGACTCTTCCCGGCTCCAAAACACCCACAACAAATAATAGGAGGCCTATACTCAGCAGTTGGACAAAAAAATTAATAAAAGAGAGTAAAATAAGGGTCACTTAATTAATTTTTAAGGAATGGATTATAAGACATTAAGAATACTCAGCTTGGAATATGTTATACTACAAAAAAGGCATGTAACACCCTTAATTCAAACTCGAATACAAACATTATCCAATATATATCGGTAGCCGTCAATATCTCAAGATATCTTAATGACGCACATTTCCACTTATTCGGATGTCTTTAACAATGACTAGTACTATTATTTTTTTTGAGATTATTTCAGACATCCCGTCTTAAGTAAGTAAAAAAGTTAAACATGTTAAACAGAACATACTTACTCTACAAAAATGTCGATTCGGGTCTTGAATTCCACCCACACAAATGAAATGCCCTGGTAACAATTTGGTTGCTGGTTCACATATACTCGAATCTATTATAGGCGCGTTAACGAGTCGTAAATGCTGAAAATTTTGTTAAGGAACTGAACATACTGTATTTATCTAAGTAAATGATAGTATCATTCATTATTAATTATATTAGCCTGGCTATACTTGGGTTGAAGCACAGTTTTGCTAATTACAATAATGAGTGGCGTAATTGTCAAAGCACCTGGCTTATATCCTGAGTTCGAATCTCAGCCGGGGCCAACATATTTACAAAAACACGAATTGTTCGTTTTCGGGTCTGGTTGTGTCATGCAAGTGCTTATGTCTGTAAAACGCACTCACGGTACAGGAAAAATCCTTGTCTTCAAAAAAAGAAAAAGAAAAAAATTAACAAATTAACCAAGAATCTAAAGAACCTCTCTTAGCGCTGCATAAAATTTGATTTCGATAGGAAACCCAGATTCACGATTCAGTAACGATCGCTGCGTCAAGCGATGATGCTTGTATCTTTTATCTTAACTATCATCATCAGCCTGCGGCAGTCCACTGCTGGACATTGGCCTCTCCAAAACGTTGTCAGTAATTTATTTCGTTGGTTTAATTTAGAGCTTGGCACTAGGCATATGAAACTTAAGAGCTGATGTCTCAGTGTGACCAGCGCAGTGTGGTGCCACACAGAAATGTTCTTGGTGATACAGCATTTGTGATAAGCAGACGTTGCACTTATAATCAGGTGAACGTTTTACTCATCTCGTCACTTTCCCAAAAAAAGGCCGCTATAACATCAGTTATCTGTCAGTGATAGTCTCGTCAAAATCGGTACAAGCCTTTTTCGAGACTACCCGGGACAAACACACCGGCAGACAAACAGACAGAGTCAAATTTTTAAATATTTTTTTTTCTTATAATACTTTCAAAAGATAGTATATACTTTCATAAGCATTGAGTAAAAAGCTGTTATTTTGTTATTACAAACAGACACTTAAATTTATTTATTTGGATAATTTGTTTTTTCTGAAGCAGCTGATAAAAATGTTCTTTCTTTCTATTTTAACCCATTGCAAAAAAGAAGGCTGTTCTGAATTTGTCTTTCTACGAGTATATCTTTTTCATGTGTGTTCGGGAATAACTTCTTTGTTTATGAAGCGATTTTAACCATTTTTATTAGAAATATCCCCACAAGTGAGGCCCCATATAATTTTAATCAAGTTCTGATGATGTGATCCGTGAGAAAATCACGAAACTCTGTTCGGAGCTGCTTGTCGGTTTTTGATTAAATAATTATTTCATTAAATAAAGGTTTAAATATTAATTTGCTATTACCGCAGTTGGAGTCCACGCTAAAATTGATGCTAAGTAACCCAAGCTGACTTCGTCCTCTGGTTTAGGTAAATTGACGGATCGAACGCGGGAACTGAATTCCAGAGGTGCTTGTAATTTCACTGCCGATACTTTTATATCAAAATTGTTGATGAGGAATTTTATCTGTAAATTAAAATAATACTTTTAGCGGACTTCAAAAAAGAAGGAGATTCTCAATTCTTCATAACTTCTTTTTCGCATGGTTCATTATCATCATCATCTCAGCCTTATCACCAGTCCACTGCGGAACATAGGCCTCCCTCATACATTGCCACAGAAGTTTGTGGCTCTCTTTTTGGGGAGGTTGGCAACCGCAGTTTATTTATTCAGATGTTCCAGGGAGACGCTGCTGCTCATCTTTAGGTTTTAACTTTCCCTCTGTCGACTTTTACGAGATGAAGCGGTAGATTCTCTTAAGCCGCCACCACACGCTTAAAGTCGCATAATCAAGTTTGTAGACGGTTTTTTGATTAAATAATTATATTTACATTAATTTGATATACAAACAATTACAAATACCTTATAAATCGTGCCACTTTTGTTGTTATATGAACTGCCAACCCTCAGCGCATAGTTCCCGAGTTGTTTGTATGTAACGTATGATGTTATGATATTCCTGAAAATGGTTACTATTAAATCAATATAATTTTCTTTACTGCTGCTAGGACTGCTGATGATGTTCTCTTGGCCGACTTTCGACCACGGCGACAACTACTGAATATTGTCGAAAATTATCAACTGCACAGGAGATATCACAACTATTCGCGCCAACGCAGATATACGATGTAACTCTAACGCTTATTCGATAAGATTGTAAGATGGCTAGGCTACAATGTCAGAGACGCCTCAGACAAACACAACAACAACCATACCCAACCATTGTGTTTTGCACAAATGTTGGCCCCGGTTGAGTTTAGAACCCAGGACCAGCGGCGTGGTAGTCATCTAGTTTAACTACTAGGTCACGGAGTCGTCTTAGGACTTCTACAAAGGAGTGATTACTCGTCTCATATGTGACATATAAGCCAAAATAATAACCGTGTGGTAGCGACCTAAGAGAATCTACCACCCTATCCTATCCCGTGGGTGTCGTAAAAGTCGACAGAGGAAAATTAAAACCAGGAGAAGGGCAGCAGCATCTTCCTGGAACATCTGAATAAATAAACTGCGGTTGTTAACCCGCCTGCCAAGCGTGGCAACTATGGCAAAATCCCTCCAATATGAGAGCTACAAACTGGCTGTCTTAGGGGGGAGGCCTATGTTGTAGCAGTGGACTTGTGACAGGCTGAAACGACGAAGCCAAAATAATTAACGTCTCGAGAAAACGAACGCAGTGAAGTGCCCACAACTTTAATTCAAAGTTTTAGGTGACTACAACTGCTAAAGGCAGGTGTTAAACTGGCATGTAGGTGTTCAACTTCCTCATCCCGCTGCTTAATACCATGAATTAAATACATATATACAGTCACGCGCTTTTCCCATGTAAGAAGTAGGCAGAGACCACACCCGTAGCCCACTTTTCGCCCCCGTGGGAAACGATACGTGACGGGTGGCGATCATCGTCACCGCCATTTTGGTACAAGTCAAGAAAATCTAACTCCCTATTGCGTTCTCACGAGTAGTATAGTGACAGAATTGCCTATTGTGGCATTTATCTGCCCGAATAAATGCTGTCCGTACAATACTTTAGTCTCCTCATACGACACCTCGGTAGGAAAGAGATAGGTGTTATTCCACTCGGCTGGGACACAAATTGACTAACACACGTTACCCTTTCCTCTCCCTCCGCCGTCTGCGCCTATCCTATCGTTCCCGTGAGGAAACCTGCATTGTTTTTAAGAGAAAGTAACGAGACGAGCAAAACATTCACCTGATGGTAATTGCAACGTCTGCCCATAACAAAAACTGTATCACCGAGAACATTTCCGTGTGGCGACACGCTGCTCCCGTTCATCTTAGGCATCAGCTCCGAAGTCTCATGGCTTAGTTATTACATTAACTCTCAGTTTAATTCAGACCGAAACACAGTAAATTTTGCACATTACTGTTTCAAGTCAGAATAGCTTCCTCACATACTACCACCACTGACACCTACTAGACGGATTCCTGCATAGGAATCCTACCACCAGTAAATGCATATATCAGAAATAATAAAATATTTCGAGGACTTGTGAAAACCGCCAACCCGCCCACTACAACAGCGTTGCGGACTTACTGCAGCCCCACAACCATCGGCAAATCAAGAGACGGCCTGTGTCCAGCAATGGGATATTAATATAAATATATGCTGAATCTTTTCTTTTTTCGGTTTTAATACCAAAAAATAACACACACAAGAAAAGTTGCAAAATCAGCTTGTTTATAAGAATTCCATTCGTAATGTTTTGGTTATATATTATGTAAATAAAATGTTCATTTTCTGGAACCCACTCAATGGTTTTTGTGTTCATTTTTCCATCGATACGGTAAATATACGTAATCTATAAATATTTTCTATTTTTTGTGATGTATGTGTGTATATATAAAACTGATGATTTCATTTTTAAATTACTAAGTAGTTTTTGTAAGAGAACTAAATCCAAAAGTGGGTTGTTAACAGGCGAATGATTACACATTCGATTTTCGATTTCATCGAGTACAACGATATCGCGATTGAAATGCGCCGTGGCGCCATCTAGTTCTACCCTTAGGCATAATTTAGGATGTTAGACAATAACATAGTCACTAAACTATTCGTAATTTTCTAACTAAGAATGGGTACGTTCCATTTCCAACTTACGAATCAAAACATTTGGACAAAGTAAGTAACCAGTAGGTATTGAGCACAATGGCACTGCAAACGTATGTGTCGTTTTTTAGCAGCGACGCGGCGTATGGATGGTGATATATCTGAGTGACTAACGGACCGATGTGCTCTTCACTTTCATCTATATCTCGATCGGCTGAAAAGCAAATTATTCTTTTATACTGAGTGTTTTCTTAGTTAAGCAGAACTATATTTCATTATTCAGAAATTTATATTATTACTTTATGACAAATATATTTTAATCATTATGTTTGGCGATGAGGATACATTGTCGAAAAATCTGCAAGTTTAAACAAAGACAATGTTGCAACGACATGTGACACTCCACGTGAGGAGGCCGGTTCCCAGCAAAATATTCAGAGGCTGTAGTAACTAACAGGGTAGTAAGAGCTAGTGTAATCACTGGGCACGTGAGACTTAAGAATTGATGTCTCAAGGTGACCGGCGCAGTGTGGTGCCACACAAAAATGTTCTGGGTGACACAGCATTTGTTATGGGCAGACGTTGCAAATATCATCAGGTGAACTTTGTGCTTATCGTCTCGTCACTTTATCCAATAAAAAATGACAAAGGAAGAGGATAGCTGTTTGCAACACGAGATAACTAATTCATCTAAGTATCTTTAGGCGTAGTTTAGAAATGAGTTAAGCAGGTAACTTACTGCTAATATTTGCTTGTGTAATAATTTTAGTGATATTCGATTCCATGTCATTTATTTCGCGATCATCTGTAAAAAAGAGTTGTTCTAAATTAATGTGAAGAATCTTGTTTATCTCAAAAAAAATATACTTAACCAAAATATTCATAATGAATCTCATAGACGTAAAACAGAATGATTTGACGCTGCGTGGTCAAGTGGTAAAAGTACCTTCTCTTCTACGTCAACTTCTACATCGCCGGTCCTGAGTTTGAATCCCAGACGGAACCAACATTTGTGCAAAAACCAATTGTTGGTTTTCGGGTCTAGTTGCGTATTGCATGTGAAATTTGTGTCTGTAAAACGCACCCACGATACCCGAGAAATGTTACTGTGGGACATCGTCTTTTAGAAGAAAAAAAAGGGCATAAGTATTTACATAAAGCGGAAAGGATACATTTTGCCTTTTTAGTTTTACTAACACAAATCGATATAATGCCACAAGTGATAGAGATATTATAGTGCTAGTTTTTGCACAAATGTCGGCTGGCAGTAGAAACCAGTACCATCAACGTAGTAGTCATACTCTAACCACTAAGCCACGCGATCGTCGTAATTCATATAGCAGACCGGTGACAAGGAGCAGAGTCTAAATTTCGAGGTGACTGTTACTGCAGTTGTCAACCAAGCCTAACCGCGGTGAATACCGCATAGTCTCCCAACTTGGGAGAGGCTTACATCTAGCAGTGAACTATTGTTGATTATAATGACGTCACTGTTACTACACTTTTTTATATACAGTATAAAGTGACGAGACGTGCAAAGCCCTTCATCTAAAGATAAATGTGTCTGCCACTAACCATCGCTTTGTCACCCAGAATATAACACCCTAAGACATCAGTTCCTAATTCTCATATGTTCAGTAATTACACTAGCTCTCAGTGCCCATCAGACCGTAACACAGTAATGTTTGCACACTGCTGCTTCACGGCAGAATAACTGGCCCTGTGGACCACCACATGCTGCTGCCCATCTCCTTGTTTTCATTTTCCCTCTGTCGACTTTTACGACACCCACGGGATGAGATGGGGTGGTAAATTCTCTTAGGCCGCTACCACTTTACTAATTAACTTTATTTTTTAATGAATGCCGAGGTAGCTCA
Organism: Luehdorfia chinensis; assembly: GCA_019845155.1. NCBI lineage: Eukaryota > Metazoa > Arthropoda > Insecta > Lepidoptera > Papilionidae > Luehdorfia > Luehdorfia chinensis. The sequence goes on from JAHVAK010000028.1 coordinate 655,096, forward strand.
GGGGCTAGGCGCTTGCTTTAAATGTCATAGTACGCGATTGATCTGGGTTCGATCCCCGGTGCCGGCACCACTAATTGTTAATTGCAATTATAAGTGCTGATTTACCACGTGCTCGGCGGTGAAGGAAAACATCTTGAGGAAACCTGCATGTCTGAGAAATAAAAAATATTTCGATGACATGTGCAGTCCGCCAACCCGCATTGGAGCAGCGTGGCTAATTCTTCCTAGCTCCACCCAACCCTCTCAGCAGTGGGACATTCATAGGATGAAACTTTACTTTTTTTTACTTTAATGAATTGTTTATATGTTTTGCAAAATTTCTTAGACAACCTAGACGATTTCCTGAATAAAATTTTAGTTAGTGTTATAACAAGCGCAGTGTGGTGCTACTCAAAAATGATCAGGGTTACACAACATTATGGGCAGATGAACTATCATCAGGTGAACGATTTTATCGTCTCGTCACTTTCTTCTATACAAAAAATCTACCGCAAATAAAAACTATCGGCGCTAACGATCTCACCTGATTCCCCAGTGTTTTCCTCGCTATCTAACTTACCCTGAGTCATTACACAGGTATAAGTAAATACAATGCTATAAACAAGAACTCCGCCCGTATTGCTCCACATATTACCGGTAAATTGTGTTATATTGCTCTGGGAAGCAATTGTGTGATTTCTCTGATTGTTCATACAGAGTTACAAAACGAAACGATAAGGATTTCCTTCATAATATTTTTCTATACTAACTTCGACTTTCATTCCTTTGCAGTTTGTTTTTTTCTAAATCGGCCTCGTAAATGTTTAATTATTTATTTATTATGTTTTTCGCATAGTTTAAAGTAACTGAATGCATTTTCTTCCAATACTAACTTCGTCACACTGTATGAACCTTGGGTAGTTTCTTAGAATATGTCATCCATACTAATATTATAAATGCCGAAGTAACTCTCTCTGTCCCTCTGTCTGTTTGTTACCTTCACAGTAAAACCGCAGAACCGATCTTGACGAAATTTGGCACAGAGCTTGCATCCCGGAGACGGACATAGGATACTTTTTATCCCGAAAATCAAATATTTCTCACGGAATAATTAAAAATCTCTATCCAGGCGGATGAAGTCGCGGGCATCAGCTAGTTATGAATTATTTGTGAGAGAAGAATCCTTATACCAGTATTCCTATCTTTGACCTGAGACCTGCCTAAAGAATTTACTCCTAAACTTGAATGTACTACTACGTCGTTTAGAATACGATATTACAAGTTGCACATCGGCAAACAGGCAAATCTTCATTCTGTAGTCGTACTTAACACCACAGTATAGTCCGTGCGGTTAAATTCATATGCAGGAATCCATCTAGGTAGGTACCCCAGGCCTGTCATTCAACTGTCGTAAAACAGTAGTGTGCAAATATTACTGCGTTTCGGTCTGAAGGAAACTGAGAAATCGTGATCACTGGCATGAGCATAATGGGCATTTGTGATTTAAGAAATAATGTCTCACAGTAACGAGCACAGTGTGCTGGTGACATTTTCTGGGTGAAACAGTATTTGTTATGGACAGACGTTGCACTTACCATAAGATGAACGTTTTGCTCGTCCCGTCATTATGTCTTATGAAAAAAAGTATACATACAAGACCGCAGTATGACATTATTTCATTGCTCTTATTATATTATATTTCTGCTCTAAAGTTTTGTACTCTGTTTAGGTAAATAAAAGGAAACTATAATTTGTTTTAAGTGACTACTGAAATCTTATCCAACACGGAAAAAGTAAAACACAATATTAAATATGCTGCATTCAATATTGTACAAATAACCTGCATTGAATAATTCTGGAATTTTCTAATACAGAATCTGGAATCATCTAAGTTAATTTTCGAAAAGTGGCATAGCATTTACTTGATATTTTACGAAACCTAAAGAGCTTCTATTTATTAATTTAAATTAATTTTTTTTATAAAGATATATATTTTTTCCCAGCATCTCAAATTAATGTTAGGTTTATAATTAATAAAGTTGTATTTATACTGCCGTGTCTAAACTTTCATGTAGGTCGAAAGTTCTAACAAGCTCAGGATGTTTTGCTGTGTAACTGTACACGAGTATGTTTGTGTCAACAGCGATAGCGAGGTACTGCGTCGATGAAAATATAACTTGAAAAGTCACGTTTACCCCGTTCTTCAGAAATTAATTTTATTATCCATACGAATATTATAAATTCTAGAGTAACTTTCTATGTCCCTCTGTCTGTTTATTACATTTTAAAGGCCCATCCTGGGAACGGAAATAGGATACTTTTTATTCCGGAAAATAAAACAGTTCAAAGTCAAATTCAAAATTTCTTTATTTAATTTAGACTTGTTCAAAGCTCTTATGAACGTTAAAATCTAGTTTGCACGGGATTGCTTAAGAAACATAAATCCACGCAGACGTAATAGCGGGCATTAGCAAATATATATAATATTATAAATTCAAAAGTAGCTCTGTCTGTTTGTTACCTTTTTATGACTCAACCGTTGAACCGATCTTGACGGATTTCGGCTTTTTAATCTGGAAAATCAAAGAGTTCGCACGGTATTTTTAAAGAACATATATTCACGCAGACGTACTCGCGGGCTTCAGCTAGTTAACTATAAAATAAAAATATTCTGTTATCATCCCACAACCGAGCGTCGGTCTCTTTTTATAGTTCTATATGGTTTTGAGGCAGAAAAGAGTCCACTATATTGCTTTAGCGCTAATAGACTTCACATGTCTTTAAATATTTTAGGTTTATAACATTAGGAATGCAGGTTTCAAGGAGTTTCTTCGTTCACAACTTACTAGGTGGCGATACCTCTAAAATCTGTAATTAACAACTTTGGCATATTAAGATTGCTCATTACTATGAGAAAATAAATTTAAGGGTAACGCCCGTTCCCGATGCTGAATGGCTGTAAAAAAAAAGTGGCCCTTTACAGAGACACCAAATATATGTGGTACACCAAATATGTGACTTAAGAACTGATGTCTCAAGGTAACGGGCGTAGTGCGGTGTCACACTGAAATATTCTGGGTTACACATCAATTGTTATCGGCAGACGTTGCACATAGCATCAGGTGAACGTTTTGGTCGTAAAATAAAAAAGTTACACGGCAACTGTTCGTTGTGGTAGCCATTTACTTGGATTACTGTTATTATTGTATATGTATAATATATAATATTATAATAACATCAACAATCTAACGTAGTCTACTCTTATCATATAACTTGTATATATATTTTTTTAGAAGTTTAGTGTAAAAGATTAATGTTTCTTATTTAATTAGCATGTGTTTAATTTCATCTAAATTTTTTTGTGTATATTGTCCAGTTTAGTGTTTATTACATATTCTTTCTGAAAAAACTCTGTATGCTACGTTCTATATACTAAATGCAATATCTTATACTAGCTGCACCCGTAACTTCGTTCTCGTGGACAGGTATCAGTAGTCAAGGTTTTGCTTCTTTACGACAGACAGGGTTGTGTGGAAAATTAAAAAAAAAAATGTTCGGAACCGATGCATCAAACACGATGGAACTACATAGTCTAAGTTGGTCGCAAGCTTATAACCTATAATCTGTGTTAAATTAATGTTAATAATTTTAATAGTCCTTGAGTTAAATTCGTTCGTGCAGTGATGTGTGTGTGGTGGTGGCTTAAGAGAATCGACCACTCGACGAAAAGTCGACGGAGGGAAAATTAAAACCAGAAGATGGGCAGCAGCATCTCGTGGAACATCTGAATAAATAAACTGCTGTTGGCGGCTTAGCCGCCTGCCAAGTGTAGCAACTATGGCAATTTCCCACCCCAAAATAAGAACTGCAACCTTTTGTGGCAATCTATGAAGTAGACCTCCTTCATAGATTGCCACATCAGCATTGGACTAGTGATAGGCTGAAATGATAATGATGACGATGAGACAGACAGACAAAAAAGGTTGTTCTATTTTATTCATTTGAATAGTTTTAACCCTCCCTGTTTTTTTTAATATTCGCCACATTGTATTAAGAGTGGCTTCGTTTGACCTGTAGTTCAGATGCTATAAGTAAAAATATGAACACATCTGAATAAAATCATCATCACAAAGTAAAATAAATAGAAGTATTAAAGCTTATAAAAGTCTCTCTCATTTTGAGAGGGCTTGAGGGAGAAAAAAACAATTTTACAGGTGTGGGCACCGGGGATCGACCTCAGGTCACTTCCGAACTATGAAATTTAAGACAAGCGCCCGGCCCCTCAGCTACCATGGTTGTACATAAATAGACTACTAAAAGCAAGCAAAGGACTGACAGTCCTTGCGTTAGCACCAAACGTCATGGAACGATAGGTAATTTCATTTAGAAAACTTAAAGTAGCTGTCGTGGGCATAGGATTAAATTTGTGTTCTTTTAATCGGAATTTGTTATCTTCGTTTTTTTTTTTGATCGATCTAGGACGCTTTTTGAAGTGATTTTGTATGTAACTGTGTAGTTACTACTAGAACTACTACTAGAATACAGAGTTCCATACAAAATCACTTCAAAAAGTTTTTTATATGTCATTAGCTAAAAGTATGACTCTCCTCGCTGTGATCATCGACTAAACATTAAGAGAGAAAAGCTATTTCGTTCTTGCAATTTATGGCCACTGCTATAACAGACCTCTACGATTATTCACATAACGGCTGCTGCTTAGCATAATTTTATAGCGACCCTTACTTCCATGTCGTGCCAGATGTTTCCAACAACTTTTTATGTTAGCAAACAGAAAACCTATAATTCGCTGGAATTTGGAATTTTTCGCATACCTTTCTCTAAGTAAAGCTTAAAAAAGTCAACTCATTATGCAGGAACCTCCGCAATGCAGTTTAGAATTAGTATTAAAATTTATTGCGGGAAAACTATCTCGAATATTCCAGACCCAAAATACAGAGATCGTTGACGGACAGCGATATCTAAAATTAGTTGTTTGAAATCTACCAGTTTAGGATGTCTATGAACAGTATTTAAGTTCTAATAATAAGTATGATAACGATATAATTTACAATTTCTCTTTAAATAATCCATCATTGTTGCAAAAACGCTTAAGCAAAAAAAAACAAATTATAATCCCATTAACATGGGGTTTGAATGAGAAAAATGATTTATTTGAAATCAGGCAGCTTTCGAACACGATTAAGCTTGGCTTGTCGAATCTGAAATCCGTTATTACACGAACATGACGACGCATAATTTAGAAGGAGGTGACATCAGTGCTTGAATTTTCAGGGTTTCCTAGTAAAAACGAAACCCTTGTAATTTCAACCCGTCCGTCTGTCCGCATGTCACAGCTATTTTAGTTGGAGACTATTGGCACTATATAGATGAAATTTTAAAGTAATGTGTTCTTGCGTGAGTGAAATTATAAAAAAATAGTGAAAGCACACCTTCCATAGAACTGAAAAACAAAATTAAGTGCAATTTCACAGACATTTAAGCGTGTCTTGCAGTCTCTGCTATCTCTTTACCAAATTTTGTCTAGATCGGTTCAGCGGTTGAACCGTGAAAAGATAACAACAGACAGAGGAACAGAGAGAGTTTCTATAAAATAATTAAGTATATATAATAAATAATAGTTAATTAAAAACTAATAATTTAAATTAATCATTACTTTTTGAGATGTGTGATATCTTCAGTTACAGAGAGTTATTTTCAGTTTCAGCTACACGGTATTTCAGTGACACACACTTGTCTGGTTTTTTGACAATATTGAAATATCCGTCAGAATAACTAACATATACTTTTTATGGTCTTTGTGTGATAATTTTCCCGTAGCATTAAAATTACAAATTACGAATGATTAACAAGAATTTCATATATAATTTGAAATTGACTATAAACTAGTAGATCTGCTGTCGTAATCTACGATGCATATTTCGACTTCAATGCGCCTTTTTACTTTACTTCATTCAATAAAGATTTCTCAGAATTCATGTTCGACTGATCCTTGTTCTGATTTTTTTATAATTTTTTTTCTAGAATGTGAAAAAAGAGTGCCATTTCAATATGTGAAAGCTCCTTATTTTTTTTTGGTTTACGAGTATGTGAGTTGAATATGCGTGTCAATATTCACAAATGTAACACAATCAGATAATCTATGATCGACATTCATTATTCCAACTACGTCAACCAACACCAATATTTGTAGGAGCTCATATCTCTCGCGTCTACACACGTCGGCACATAAAAACTAATATAATTTCGAAAACTGCCAGTGAAGTCCTAAATTTCATCCCAAAATATTTGTCCATTAATCTAAACATTCCACTACTCAACGAACGTTTGTATACAAGTGAGACGTGTGCAGGAAAATGGTCATTTATCATTTTCTTCGCAACAATACGTTGAGCTGGCGGTGTATAAGGCTCTATTCAAGTTGCCAAATGGATTTACGCCTATAAATCATCGCCTGTATTTTGAAGGCCAACATTTATAAAGGTTTTGTTAAACAATGTACGAACTAGGTGAATTGCTAAATGTTTAAATTGCTAAAGAGTTTCAAGAAACTGAAAACGATGTATCATAAACAAAATTAAGCAACAATCTTAACAGCGTAACGACTTTATATATTTATGATACTTTTTCAAGGTATCACTAACAATGTTCAAAGCATATGGACCTCTTTGTGTGTATGTATTAAAAAGCAAGGGGAGTCGTAGCTCAATGATAGGTAGATAAAACAGACACTAAAGTAAGTTGATATAACATATTTCTTATAGGGTTCTAAGAATATCGTGACTAAGAGTTTTAAATCACATTTTTCGTTATCAGCCTAAGGAATTCAACTGCTAGAAGGGAGAAACTGGAAAGATTTGCCGTAACTGCGCGGTTGCCAATGGGACAGGCGAACACAGCACTAGACACCGCGCACTTTTAACGCTGCTCCCAGTCACCAGTCTATGTTAGGTCTGACGTATTGGAGATGGTTATTTCCGCTATTACAAAAGCCGAGATTTTTTCGTCGATTATTATTACTACATCCACGGGATGGGATGAGATGGTACCTTCTATTACGCCGCCACCACATAGCATTTCTTTTATTGCAGGAAAGTACTGAACGAGTGAAACATTCCCCTGATGGTAAGTGCAACGCCAGCAGTTAATAGTGTCTGTATCCAGAAAAATTGCACACTGCGGCCATCCCCCTGAGACTTCAGCTCTTATGTACTGGACTAGACCAGTAATTACACTAGCTCTCAGTGCCCGTTAGACCGAACCATAATAATGTTTGCACAATAGTGCTTCACGGCAAAATAACTGGCCCTTCGGTGGTAACTACCTAGACGGATTCTGGGTAGGTACCTCCGAAGGGCCGGTTATTTTCGTTCATAGGAATCCTACAACCTGTAAAAAAAAAAGTATAATTAAAATCTTGTTACAGAAGCTGGTGGTAGGGGGACCAAACCAGCGGAATTGGAGAGGTATTTTAATTGCGCTGCTCGTGATAGTCGCAGTGCTTGCGCTTATTGTCACTTCAGTGGTGCTACTCACGCCACCAGACGAAGGACCCAGGATCAAAGGCCGACGACTGAGGATCCAGGACTTACTGACTGATGAACTGGTGCCCTGTACGATGGAATGGAACATGGATATCAGGTGAGAGCTATCTAAATCATAGATCACTAACAAAATAAAACATATGTTTATAAACTAAAACCTGACTACTTAAAAATCGCGCTCTAAAAGTATGAAACAATAAATATTCATGACTGACATTTATTCTTATCTAGAAGCTATTTCATATTTATTATTAAATGAGAAGACAATTTGAGGTTTCATGCGACCATAGCTATCCTCTGAACATCACTATAACTATGTTTTATATTATAATATGTAACTTCTCTACCTTATTTTTTAAGTAGTCGGTTTTAAGTGTTTAAACAAATTTTTTATTTAAATTATTTTGGGGTTTTATTTTCTAAGAAAGTAAGTGCAGCGCTGCTTTACAACTTAGTTCCGTCGGAAGTAAGCAATCGGCAGTCATAAAGATTTTTCAGAATTTTTCATTTCACGTATATACCTAGTCGGGTCTTAGTTCTGTCACAAACACTTCATTAAATAAATTGTACGACTTTTGTTGTTTGTATAAAATATGTATATTAAAACGAAAGTAGCTAAATGTTGTTCAAAATTTTATTAAAGTTATACGAAATGCCCTCCTTGATTTTGAATACAGGCCTTCAATCTCCTGGGGCCAGTGGTGGTCGACCATAGTACGCACAATGTTCATGCATATATAAGCAACTGCTTTAATTAGGAATGCTGTGAGAGACTCTAAATTCTGGTTAGGCTTAGCGCAGGCTTGGACGGTGGTAGGATCCTACCAATGCAGGAATCCGTCTAGGTAGGTACCACCCCAGGGCCAGTTATTCTGCCGTGAAGCAGTACTGTGCAAACGTTACTGTGTTTCGGTCTGAAGGGCACTGAGAGCTAGCGTAATCTCTAGGCATATGAGACTTAAGAACTTGTGTCTCAGGGTGACAGGCGCAGTGTGGTACTACACAGAAATGTTCTGAGTAACACAGCATCTGTTATGGGTAGACGTTACACTTACCATCAGGTGATCTTTTTGCACGCCTCGTAACTTATCAAGTAATAAAAGGCTTTCTTCTTCAAATGTTGCTATATTTTTATTGGCTTAAGTCTGGGCTCGAAAAGGGCCACTCATCGTACCTGATGAAGTCGATTCCATGGGTGATAAGGCCATTTTTGCGTGCTTGCTGTCCGATGAGCTGGCGCTGAATTTTGTTGGTATTCTTACCGACACGGGGTTATTATTCATTTCTGTTTAGTTTTACAAAAGCGCTAGTTTTCACACCGTTTTTCAGAGAAAAACATCAACACACAGTTAGGCTTGAATACGAGACCCCAAGCCAAACTATAAATGATGAAGGATAATGCCCACGCAGGATTCTCGGGATGCGCCTGGCCCCTTCTACTCTGTTGTGGGCATACACTTCACCATTTTGGTTGTTCTAACTTTCTTCAACGTTAAAATGTTTCCTCTAAAAAAGGATTTCGCGGTATTATATTCCCTAATACCGCCTTATCAAAGTCCTGGATATCTCGAGTCATACGCTCATTAAGATGATGCCCTGTTTTTCGACGATATGCTCGGAGTATCAGGCCTTCATGATTCTTTTGACGGTAGTTCTGCTTAACCTTGAAGGGCTAACATTTTTTACTTACAGGATTTCATTGGATTCGCGCCCGCGCTACTTTGATTATCGCTGGTGTCCTAAACATACGAGGTCGGCTGCTCCATTACGGTCTTCAAAAGTCGAATCTTCACTGAATCGTTTGGTAGTACGACATACGTTTCCAAATTTCCAAAATTTTAAAAATCGAGTGCATCTTGCAGCGCAGTAACCGCGACTCTGTCTTCCTTTTGCGTCCACTCCATTTTGTTAAATGGAACAAAATCAATATCTTTTTTATTTTTCAAAAAAGTTCAAACATTTCAGGCCAGTATTCGTAATTTTAATTAAATAATGACGTGGCACAACTTATGATCCGACTGTGATATATAAAATGTGCTAATCAAGCCCTTTCATTTGATATCCAACATGGCACCTTTCATTTTTTTTTAATTTATGACTTTATGTCCTCTAGAAATCGCCATATTGAATTAAGTGTGACGTCACATAGCCTATACATACGGGCTGAAATCATAATCTCCTTCTGGCTTCGCCGTAGTCGGGTAAACAATAACGCACAATACGAGTATAATGCTCAAGTGCTTATAAATTACTTTAGCACTTAAAAGTTTAAGTACTTAAAAGTAAGATATTACTGCAAAATGGATAGCGCTGAATTATGTATTGTTTTTATATATTACTGTGTATATATGTATGAGAAAGTATATGCCGTTTGGTATTTAAGTTCAACGTCATAATTATCAATCTATTAATAGCTCGCAGCAGGATATATGCCTTTGACTACCGCGCAGCGGGTCCTAGGTTCGAATCCAAGGTCCGGAGCAACCATTTTAAAAAAAACTCAAGTTGTTGGTCGGGCCTGGTTGTGTTGTGATTATCCTTATGTCTCTATATAATTTCGGTGATGTAATTGCTGTTAGCCTTTTTTGGCTTTTACAGCTTCATCGGATACTGTGCTCACGGGCCAGGAGCCCGCGTGCCAGGGTTTGATTTGACCCAAACCTTGTGTCTCTGACACTGCATCGTAGCCTACATCCGATGTTATCGCATGAGCGTTACATTAGGCAGGGGTAGGTTGGGACGAGAGAGTACCCTGTGTTTGCGCGTACACTTGTGGATCTATGATATCTCCTGCGCAGTTGAGAAGTTCCGACAGTATTCCGTAGTCCAAAATCGACCAAGAGAAACGTCATAATTCATAAGCCTATTCCAAAATGAGAGGCTGTAACATAAAGCCTAACATTATATTAATGAGCCTCTTTGCTGGCGTCAGTTTTTCCAAACTATATAACATAAGGCTATTCAAGACAAAAATTAATAGGTATATCTTGAGCAGCAGCGTTGTTTGCCATCAGGGACGTTTGCAATCAAACTTCGACCTAATTTATAAATAAAGAAATGTAATATTCAGCGGAAACTGAACGCTATACTAAGACGTAGAAATGGAATGAAATAGTTCTGAGCACAAAGCAGAAACATCATTCATGTCGAGTGCCTTCAAATGTCTCCAGGCTTTGTGCCGTCCATTTTTAAGTGTCGGAGTAGACTTCGCAAATAGAAAACAGAACATACTGTTTTGAATGTAGCTCTATTTGTAGAGATTTTTATAGAGCCGTGATAGCTCAGGGGCTGGGCTCTCTGCCTAAAATTTTATACATGCCGTACAGTACGCGAGTGATCTGAGTTCGATCCCCGGTGCGGGAACCTCTAAAATTGTTCTGGAATTGTAAGTGCTTATGTACCACGTGCTCAGCGGTGAAGAAAAACGTCTTGAAGAAACCTGTATGTCTGAGGAATAAAAATATTTCATGCACAAGTCTACCAACCCGCATTGGAGCAGCGGTGCGGTGCTGGGAAGAGCCCAGCTCCAAAGCCCTCTCAAAAATGAAAGGAGGTCTGTGGTACTGTTACTTTTTACCGTAGGATCTGAGCGATTGGCTTCAATGCTACGGGTCGCTGGTTCAATCGAAGATTTTTTTTTATTGATGTAAATTAATGTAGACTCGCAAGTTTGCGCCGTTGTGCGAGGGTTTGCAGTTTTGCCTCAAAAAATGGCATTACTCACTAGCTCCTATTGCTCTCCACATATAGCTGTTCCAGATTTAAGTGTATTAACAAAATTAAACGACTTGTTAAATACACAATTAAAAAATTTAATAAAATCTAAACTGAAATAATTATTAATATATGTTATAATTATTATGATTTAGTCAGTTATTTAGTTGTTAATAATGTATATTCATTAACTTATATATTATCTTAATTAATTTGATTTCATTAACTACATACATATAGTCATGCCTTTTTCCATATAAGGAGTAGGCAGAGACAACACTCGTAGCCCACTTTTTCGCCTCCGCGGGAAACGTGTACGTGAAGGATGGCGAACCTAATGTCCGCCAATTCATTCTTTATTCGTTTCCTTTTTTAAAAAACGATGCTCGCAGTAGGATTTCTCCAGTGTCGTGGGCGTGGGTGCGTTTTAAATACATAAATTCCACATACACAAACACCCAGATCCGGAACAACTACCTGTAGGACATAAAAATACTTGTCACATGCGGGAATCGAACCCGCGACTCGCGGCTCAGAAGTCACTGCACTAACCGAGCCGACTAAGATAATTATCTAATAATGATAACTACGATAATTATAAATATTCCATTGAATTTCAACCTGTTTTATAAGTACTAGTATATTTAGTATACTTGACGATGTATTAGCTTACATTAATGTTTGTTTTATTTAATAATAAATTGTTGCGGGACGCAACTTTATTTCTCCCGAATACAGGTACGACCTGTATCTAGAAATCGAATATACTGTGATGTAATAACATATTAACGGAATTTTACCTCCAATTTTTTTTATTGTCATCACTATTATACTTGTTTACAGCCTAACAATTTGTACAAGCAATAAACTCACCCCTTCAATACTCTGTGAATAGGTCGAGAATATTAATCAAATTGTTATCCCGCTCGTAAAAACTCTTTTAACTGATTGGTCTGTATATTTTAGGAGACATTTTATTTTAGAAGCCTAGTTCGCGTGTGTACATTTTATTTAGTTGCAGCTTATAAATGCCTCACTGTTGGGCGAGGCCTTCTCTCATTTTTAGCGCGTTTTGGCACCGTCGGCAGTACGGGATGGTGGACTTTACAAGTCACCAAAATATTTTTATATTTCAGTTTACCATCCTTGAAATAATTTTGGTGACGTGTTAACATTTCCTCGCCCAGCATGAATAAATCAGGACTTAAAATTGTAAATTAATATTTTAGTGACGTCGGCACAATCAAACCCAGGTCTCTCGCGTACTATGAAATATAAAGCGAGCGGCTCTACCAAGTTTTTCATTGTGAATATAATTGACTAACAACAGAGATAGCAATTGTTAAGTTGGAGAAGTACTTCATCATCATCATCATTTCAGGCCACAACTTATCCACTGCTGAACTTAATATCCTATCCCATAGATTGTATGTAGTGTAGTAGTACTCAATTTGGGGAGATTTTGCCATAGTTACCACGCATTGCAGGCGGGTTGGCTTTTTTCCTTATTCGTAAAACAACTAAAAACAACTTATTTTTTCTAAAACAATGGTTTGATTGTGTGGCTTAAGAGAATCTACCACCCCATCTAATCCCGTAAATAAAAGTCGTCAGGGGGGAAAATTAAAACCAGGGGAGGAGCAGTAGTATCTTTCTGGAACATCTGAATAAATAAACTGCGGTAGCCAAGCCGGCTGCCAACTATGGCAAAATTCCCCAAAATGAGAGCTACAAACTTGTGTGGCAATCTATGGGGGAGACCTGTGTTCAGCAGTGGACTAGTGATAGGTTTTAAAAATGAAGAATGATTTGATGTGCACCGGGGCTCATTTCATGTTCAATGGGACGCGTTAATCTATACATTCGGGAGAAAATTAGATCTCAGAAAAGCACTTACAATAAGTCTAAAACCTACCTCCAGGACATCATTCAATAAGCAATTGTTTTTCTGTATAAAGTGACGAAACGAGCAAAACGTTTACCTGATGGTAAGTGCATCGTCTGCCCATAACAAATGCTGTGTCACCCAGAACACCTCCGTGTGAAACCACACGGCGCTCGTCACCCTGAGACATCAGTTCTTAAGTCTCATATTATATTATTTACCCAGTGATTAAGCTAGCTATCAGTGCCCTTCGCACCGAAATACAGTAATGTTTGCACATTACTTCTTCACGACTGAATAACTGGCCCTGCGGTGGTACCTATTTAGATGGATTCCTGCATAAGAAATTCTACCACCAGCACTTAACACTGAGACAGTCGGCAGTTATATTAATGAATAATAAAAAGCCCACTGGACTCATTAATAGAGGGTACAAAAAACATGAAATATATAAACTTATCCCGGACTAACTATCTATCGGCCATATAGATATTACTTTCATACAGGATTCGATCATGCTATCCGCACCGCAGAAACCACTGCGCCAACCAAGCTGTTAAGATATAATTAATTGATAGTTTGCATGATTGATTTCCATAGGCTAACGTATGCTTTTATTAAAAAAAACATCAAAATCTTGTCCACGTGGTAAAGAATTATCGCTAACGTACCTAAAAAAAAGATTCAGTCGAATTGGGAACTTCCTCCTTTTTTTGAAATCGGTTAAAAATGGCAATGCTCAGACTAGCATAAACATACAAATATCGCTTATATATAGTATGCTTAATTTTTTTAGGAATTTGAAAGATAACTAACTAAAATGCTGTTATTTTTGTTTCAGGAGACGAATATGTGTACAGAGACGTATGGGGTGGTATCAGTCTTATGTTCGCCGCAAATCAAACTTCCAAAACACTTATGCCAAACACAACATTTGTGAGTATGGTACAATTATATAACACACATTACACAATAATGTCACACTCTTACGAGTACACTGTTAGTAGGAGTCCTATGCAGAAATTCGCTTAGAAGGGTATTACCAGTGTCAGTTATTCTCCCGTCAAGCAGTGCTATGATGGAAGTGTGATGTCGGTTTGAAGGTACTTAAGGACTGATGTCTCAGGGAAACACAAGCTTTCCAATTGAAAATGCTGAGCAAATTCAAACCACAACTATTATGGGCAGGCGTTACATTAACATAAGGTGAATGATATGCATGTCACGTCGCTTCAATTAAAATCAAATATATCGCTAATAATTTTAGTATGCACAATACTGTTTTGTGTACCAGTTACATAACTACACACGAATTAACGATGCTGTGTACATAATATAGTGAATACCTTTGATACTCATAGTGAACGTACGTGGTCGTGAAAGCAAGCAAAAGTTATACAACTACTGTGTAGGTTTCAAACAATGGTTCGTATTCCTCTTGTAGCACTAAATGTGCAAAATGTGAGTTTCTAGGATACATGTTTTGTTTTTTGAATATATAAATGTTATGTCAGGAGATTTAGGCGACAAATAATCGAGATTTACGTCTCGCAGTGAGGCGTGTAAATTATATATGTTCTCTTTATTATTGTATTAACTATTTTCCTAAGCTTACTTTTATACCGCAAAGCCTCGACTCCAATTGAATTAAAGTGTCAATCTTCCTTTTGGTATTCCTGTTCCAAATATTATTTCATTTATATGCACTTATATTACAAACAATATGTCATGATTTTTTCATTTCCTTATCGTAACTCTGAGTTCACGTCCAATTGCAAAGATTATTATTATAATTTATAGCTATAAAAATTATATGTGAAGCATGTACTATTTGTATATTAAAGTTTTACCTTCTACAACATTGCAACCCATCTTCTCCTGAACATAAACCTTCTACATAGACTGCAACAAAACACGTACCTAACTTACCGCTCAGTCAGATCATTGCTCCATCTAGTGAGATATCCTTCTATCCTTGCGAATAAGAGCTTGCCAGACTTACTTGTTTTTTTCCCGTAAATTCGTTATCGTTATTTAATGTTTACTTTTTTAAAGTATTTGAAATATTATAAATGGCATAATCCCCCCAAAAAAAGAGCTACAAACTTCGGTGCCAATGGGAGGCCTATGTTCAGCAGTGGACTGAAGTGATGATGATGAAATATTATTAAGATTTTTTTATGTCAATAAAACCTTGTATACATCCCTTAATATTTGTTATGTTTGTAGTAAAAGGATAATTGTGACAGACAATAAAATGCTAATGCTGTATTTTGCTGTGGTAACTTAAA
The DNA here is from genome assembly GCA_019845155.1 of Luehdorfia chinensis. Taxonomy (NCBI): domain Eukaryota; kingdom Metazoa; phylum Arthropoda; class Insecta; order Lepidoptera; family Papilionidae; genus Luehdorfia; species Luehdorfia chinensis. The sequence goes on from JAHVAK010000028.1 coordinate 670,527, forward strand.
AATTCCGCATAACATTTTTTTTTTTATTTCAGAGAGTATTAGAACCAGCATCTTTTTCACTATCCGCCGACCGTCGATTTCTATTACTTGCTCAAAGTCTACGAAAACTGCACGGACATTCTTATCTCGCTCGTTACACTAGTCTACGATATACTAACAACGTAAGTTTTCATTGCAACAATATAACACAATTTATTTTTTCTACCTAGAGGCAAAAGATGTATAATTCTATTTGTTACAAAAATACTACAGGATAGTTGATTGCAGCTGCCAGTTTTCTTTTGTATAATAACGTTAGTGAGGCAAATATAGTTACTATTTTTACAGATTATTTCTTATTCTTAAACTTTACCTACTCGTCCGATACGAAACAATAATCGCATTACGATACAAAAGTAAACTACACGAAGAATATAACTTATTACAAATCTACGCGAATGATTCTCGATCTTGCAACTAATAATAAACAAAATATGAACTTCGAGTCGCTGTGTAGGATTAGCGTAAGAGAAAAAGAAAGAAATGAAAAAAGAAAAGAAGGGCGGAAGGAAGGTCGGAAAAAAAGACATAAAGAAAATATTTATTACCCACTACAATAGTAATAACATTAAAATATATATACAGCTTTTTTAACTAGTAAAACTTATTCTACAATTATGATGCATACGAACCCCTCAATCTAAAATAAAAAAAATAGTAATGTACTAGTTCGCGTGCAAAGGGTTCTGTGCCATATTCAACCTTTTCTTCACTAGGGACTTTTTTGACGTATTTGACTAAGACCTTTTTGTTCGTAGCAGCGTTCCCAGGATTCAAAATAATACATTCTATGAAGTTGAAAACAAAATTTTATCTAAACGTTTAGTTAAACATTATCAATAAACGCTTAGAATAACATTTGATTTTTTTAATAGAGAACTTTTTATACATTTTCTTAAGAGAAAATCAATGTGATTTTAGTGATCATCCTTTTTACAAGTTGGATAATACCTTTTCAGAGCTAAATATCTTCACAATCCAGTTGATTTTTGTTCCAGTTTTTTATCATAAGCAAAGCCGAAGAACCTTTTTGCATAGAAAATTTGTGGCGAAATGTAATGGTTTATAAATTTGTGACGCGGACCTTATATGAAAATATAGATCAACTATCACCGGTTTCAAAACACTGCTTTATCACATTGTCACAGCCGATCACAGAAATCGAAATTTTGGTAATTATATTAGCATTACTGCGGCTCGTTAAAAGAATACTACCACTCTATCTCATCCACTGGATCTCGTAAAAGGCGAGTAATTCAACTGCACTGTGCATCCAACAGCGCATGGTGGTGATGGGCTCATCACCTATCACACCAAGTGTATTATATTGTTTTGGTGAAACGTGAACTGTGGCAGTCCTCTGTTTTTGCAGTGAGTGCCCAGTCTCTGACTACCCCTTATGGGATACAGTCGTGATCTTATGTATGTATGCTCTAAAATTCCTGTTATCCACTCCGCCAAGCTGGAGAGATTAGGAGATGGTTCATGACAATCTTCGAACGGCTAGCTCAAACCTGCAGCGTTATGTTTCGCAGACCTAGAGTCTATTCGTGCGTTTGTAAACATAATCATTAGAAATCCAAAAGACCTAAAATTATCGTTTATATTTTCATACAAGACCAATCATATCGCCTCGGCTTCGCACGGGGTGTCGTAAAAGTCGATAGAGGGAAAATAAAAACCAGGAGATGCGCAGTGGCATCTTCCTGGAACATCTGAATAAATAAACTGCGGTTGCCAACCCGCCTGCCAAGCGAGGCCAAATCCCCCCACAAAATGAGAGCTTTTTTGTGGCAATCTATGGGGGAGACCTATGTTCAGCAGTGGACTAGTGATAGGCTGAAACGACCAACGGTTGCAGCACACCAAAAGATATGACCACCACCGATAACACACTGAAATATCGCTTTCAATTCAATTCCTTTTCGAAAAATATCAATATTCAATACGGAATTTGTAGTTGTTATGAAAACAAGTACAACGGTCTACCTCCCGACGAACGTGTCATCGATTACGCCGGCATCTGCAACAGCAGCGTTATGCGATCACCGAGTGGCTCTTGCTGTAGTCTGGGCAGTCAAAAAGTTGCGATGTATATTGAAGACCATCTCATTATAGTTAAAAGCAATCAGCTACCATCAAAATGGCTACTGTCCCTTAAATCGCTTAGCGGCTGCCTTGTCAGACGTGCTTTAAGATTGCACATATGCATCCTACGATATTCGTTTTAAATACACACCAGGTTACACTAATATCACCGAAAAGATAGTCTAGAAAATACTGATATAGTAGTTTCCAGTCGATGGCTTGAACGAGGATATTTGATGTCACTCTATCGATTAAGTCCCGAATCCGACTCTGATGAGCCCCAATTGGTGGTTGAGACCGCCATGAGACCATTATTCAAGAGGTACACGATGCGCCCACTGCTGGCCATCAAGGAGTGGAAAGAACATTGCATCGTCTAAAACTAAAGTAACTTTACTCCTATGGGAAAATTTGTTACTGAATATCTCAAGAATTGTGAGGAATGTCAGAGATATAAGAACTTCAATCAAAAGTCAGCAGGACTGCTACAAACTCCAGTACAACACCAAAGAGGTAAGATATGGGCCATAGATTTTATTGTTCCTCTACCGGAAGCCAAAGGTGGAGAAACATGAATCTTGCTCATAGAAGACACAGCAACTCGCTGGATTGAGCTATTCCCTCTTAAAAAAGCTACCGCAGAAGTGACTTCTCCGCTGCTTATTGAGCAGTACTTTCTCAGATATAAATTCCCTAGAAGAATTGTATCTGATAATGAAGTCCAATTTTTATCATCTGTTATGCAACAAACTATGCACCTCCTCCGCATCAAATAAAATCTCATACTTATCTATCATCTGGAAGTAAACCCAGCAGAGCGCAAAAACAGGGACCTCAACAAGTTTTGTTCCAAAACACCCATTGAGCATGGCCCCAGTTTCTGCCTGAAATTAGATTCGCGGTGAATTCTGCTCGATGTTCTACTACAGATTGGAGCTTAGCGTATGCTCGCGAGATGAGAACTCCTAATGAGGGGGTCAATGAGACTTAAGGGCAATTCTTTCAAATGAAAATTTCGTTCCCCAGATTACGCCATGCTTAGAAAGTTTTATTATGCGTTTGGAAGAAGTTTGTAAGACAGCAGAACGTAATCAGGACAAAGCCAAAGCGGGTAAGGATAGTCAACGTCAAGCAGTACCTCAGACCGTTGTCTCTCGATTGTTAAGTAATGCTTCCAAAGCACTAACCCGTAAATTTCTCACTAACAGAGATGGGCCTTATAAGATCTCACAACGAATCAGTCCCACTACTTATATAACTAGTGACGTATCTTCCGATGCCAATGTAGGTAAATTTCATACTTATGATCTCACTCCGTTCCGCCATGAGGTAGGAAATGTCCCTGTACCGATTAGACCAAGACGTCATCGTAGACGTCCGCGTAAAATTCGGTAAAAATTAATTTTGTGCCGCTGAATGTTAGTGCCAATTCCCAATCGGGACGAACTTGTGACTTGGTGGTGGAAACTTATTCCACGCGCTGGTTATTCTGCCGTGAAGCAGTAGTGTGCAAATATTACTGTGTTTCGGTCTGAAGGGCACTGACAGCTAGCGTAATCACTGGTCGAGTAATCTATGAGACTTAAGAACGTATGTCTCAGGGTGACGGGCGCAGTGTGGTGCTACACAGAAATGTTCTGAGTGACACGGCAACTGTCGTGGGCGGGCGTTGCACTTACCATCGGGTGAATGTTTTGCTCGTCTCGACACTTCATCAAATAAAAAAAAAGACTGTAACGCCGCAACCCTATAACAACGATTCACGCTTGAATCCTTTGTTTCTGCCCGCATCAAATAGAGAGAGAGATCTCTCTGGTTCGCGCCGTCATCGCAAACGGACTGTTCCCATGCTTTTAATTATGGACTACAATTTCTTAATTAGATAAATAGTTTCAGAAACATTGTAAATAAGCTCTGCCATCAAATTTGCTTTAAAGGCTAATGCGTTATTTAGTTATTATCTATTACATCAATTTTTTTTTCAAAACGAATCCTTTTTCCTTAAAGAATGTCTGTTCCTGGACAAAAGTTCTAAAATTTCTGGAAACGTATACCGTACAACTCACACATAACTGTTGGCGCAGTTGGTAAGCTCGCGGGTTCGATTTCCGCGCAAATATGTCTATGGCATTCAACTCATTGTTCCAGGTCTGGGTGTTTGTGTATGTGAAATTTATGTCTGTAAAACGCACCCAGGGAAGTAATGTATACATCGTTTTATCAACGAACATCAAATGCAAACTTTTTGCGTACTTTGAATTTTTTTTTGCCGAAAGAACTCCAAACATTCCTTTTATCAAGCAATACTTCGTCAGAAATAAATAAAAGTCGCAGAGTTCAACTCGATTCTTTAAAGGAACTCGAGACTTATACCAAGTTTCAATAAAGAAAGTTATTCCTTTTATAGTCATCTCTATGAAGAACCGTTTTTAAACTTTGAATGAATATTCTTTTAACGACGATTTGTCTTATACTAGATATATTACTAGAGATTTAATAACAAGTGTACTAGTAACTTTCCAGTTTCATGAAATGAGCAGAAAATAATATTTACTATTTCGTACATATCGTAAAAAGCTGACTGCGACATTGTCATTTTAAATTATTCTCAAAATTATTTTAATATGTGATAGTTTAAAATAGGCTTCAACTATTTCGTAGTTCATAACTGGAGCTGCAAGGGTGACTACTTTCGGCTCCAAAACCCTCTCAGACAGAAGGCCTGTGTTGTTTTTTTCGCATGACTACATGAGCCATGAGTTTATACAGTAGCTATGAACCGCCGCCAAGTTGGAGCTCAATAAGCCCACGATACAATCGTTTATGCTTATTTTTTTATTGCTTGAAACCATATTAAATTTACCGAACTCCATCGATACAAGTGTATGTTCTGAAATTCGCTAAATAAATATTTATTTTAGAGAATCATACCCACTCACACCTTTACCAGACGAAGTCGGAGGCGGAGTGATTAGTGAAGGACCGTTATTGCTCCTAGCTATGTGGACTCCCAAGGGACATGGCTTAATAACTGTCCGAGACTACGATATCTACTATAGACCAGCGCCTCGTTCTTCAACTGGATATCGAGTCACTGAAACGGGAATTCCAGGAACTATATACAACGGTGTTCCTGACTGGCTTTATGAAGGTAAGCCTAACGGTGAAAATAATAAAAAAATGTATTTATAATTAAGTATCGTCTTTTAAATTTCTATAATGAACTAGAAAATACGGATATCATAGCTACTGAACTAATTTTGATGTAATCACCTTACTTTAGTTGAATATTATGCAATCGAAAGGAAGAAGTTTTATCAAAATTAGACAACAGATAACATGTTTTTGTGACAGGACTCGGACAGCCTTGGATGCATTAAAAATAACTTTATAGACTATATATCATTTTAACTATATTTCGTACATCATCACCACCATCAACCTGTCAATAGTTCACTGCTGGGTTTTAATAAACCATAATACATAACCATTTTTTTATTATTTTAATATAAAATAAAAAAATGGTTATGTATTATATTTATCAAGTGGTGACGGCTTTAGATAATCTGTCATCTACTGCGCAGAAACTGTCGTTGATAATGATGATGACGTTTGAATTGTAAAAAAGGATATTGATTATGAAATAAATTATGTTTGTTCGCTTAAAATTTTACTGGTGGTACCTCCGGAGGGTCAACTATTCTGCCGTCAGCAGTACGTGAAAATACTGATGTGTTTTCGTCTGTAGGGAACTGATAGCTAGTGTAATTACTGGGCATACGAGACTTAAGGACTATCAGTGTGACGAGCGCAGTGTGGTGAAAACGAACTGGATGACACAGTTGATCTTAAGAGTATTGTCCCGTAACTTTCTTCCTTAAAAAAAAGAGGTGCGTATTTTCAGCAGTGAACTGTACAGATGACTGTCATTGACTATTATGTTTTAATTGTAAGCCAGAATATTAATTTCGAACTAAATTAAATTTGTGCGCTTAAATCTGTAGTGACTTTCAAAACTCAAAACTTCCACTCTAACTTAAGTTACGAAACCACAACCACGTACAAATGCTCTTAGAATCGTGAAGAGCGCAGAAAGTTCAGTCACCGTGCTTCGATAAGTCTTAAGTTTTTTTTTTTTTCAATTCCCAAGTTTTAGTTGAGGGAAATATTCCTTATTCTAATTCAATGTGAATCAGCTATCTGACGAGTGGCTTATTCTAATGGCTTTTTCAGCTTTAAACGTAAATTTGCGGAAGAATGAAAAGTTGTTTTCAATAAGGAATTAGTTTGTACTTTTATTTCCTTGATAACAATTTGAAAACATGCATCTAATGTTATCTTTCGTCGGCAACAACCAGAAGATGTTATCTGCGCGGACTATATTAAAGTGCCATTAGTATTACTGCAAACATACACTTACTCGACCTAGTAATGCCAGGCTGCAGATATAAACGGCATTTGCATCTAAAGTATTAAATGGCTGGTATTTTATTATATAATTACCAAACGTGACAATTACACCAAATCCTTCAAACTTGGAAGAAGGTCGCTGAGAAAAAAAAAGCGAATAAAATAACACTACCTTAATTGCTTACAGAAGAAATATTAAAATCACGTACGGCGCTATGGATGTCAGCGGATGGTCATATGGTACTATATGCAACTTTCAACGATAGTCTTGTACGCGAGCAAAGATTTCCCTGGTATGGAGCAGCTTTAGACACTGATGACCCTTCAAAGGTAAATTTGATATTATTATCAAATTTGGGATGAGAGTTTACTGGTGGTAGGATTCCTATGCACTAATCCGTCAAAAACTAATGTTTCCCGAAGCTCTCATCTGGAACTACATCATTACGGTGTAAGAAATTCTGCACTTAAACTTTTAACTTCATATTTGAGCAATAGAACGCAGAAAGTAGTTATCAATAGCACCGGGCGTGCCACAGGGTTCCATTCTCGGCTCATTTTTATTCCTTACTTACATTTATTACTTACCTTACCTAGCAGGTTACAATCATGATACAGTTTTATTAGCATAATGTCTTATGGTACTTTGCTATTGGGAAATGAAGCAGACATTGAAGTAACACAGCATTTTTTGTGGGTAGACGTTGCACTAACCATCAGGTGAACAATTTGTTTGTCTCATCACTATCGTCAATCAAAAAATAAATAAAATAAAAGTCACCCAAAATTACTGGTGTCGTAAGTGATCATTTTAATTGCAATGTCATGACTTTCAATCGTCCTTTTGCTTGGAATTTTAAAATAGGACATTGTTCTACGAAGGCGTGATCTAAAATTAAGGAACCCGTGGCCTTATAAGCGACTAAAAAACTTGTCACGTCACTTTCTAGTATTAAAAAAATGTCGTAATGTAATGTGTAATTTCATTAAAGGGTTTGCTTTCTTAAAATTCTATTCATTTACGTTTCTTACTATAGAACTTTAACGTAAATTAATACTTTTCCTTTGTATTTTTGTAATTTTATATTAAATAATACAATTTAAATATATAACTAAAATTTACTAGATAATGATATTGATAATTGATGGATTCTGATGGATGATAAGGACGTCAGAGTTATCCAACATATATAAATTCCTTATTTTGTTAATTATTTGTTTATTTCCAGACGTACCCGGAGATCAGAAGCGTGAGGTATCCTAAGCCGGGTACGAACAACCCTACAGTGAAATTAACCGTGGCAGATATCGCAGACCCGAAACATATTCGTACGAGGCACCTCACTCCGCCAAAAGTAATACTCGACGAAGGGTGAGCAATAAAAAAAAAGAACTAAGTATAGATATAAAATTGGTTGCTTGTTGTCCAAATTAATGAAGGCTCTGAAGTCGATCGGAAAGTTTTAATCAGTATTTTGTAACAAGGGCAAATGTACAAACATTTGCCCTTGTTACAAAATACTGATTAAATTATACAAAATAATTTCAATTTCAAAAGTATTTAGACAAACGTCCAGACTAACGTCAGAATTTTAACTACTGGCACAATTAATTAGATTAAGAAGACATTTAGTATACGTAGTTATAAAAATTGTAACTGTTGTTAAGGTCTTATTAGTAATATTTTTCTCAAGTACATAAATAATATTCCTTTTTTTATATAAGTAACGAATTTATAATAAAACTTCAGCCACTTGAAAGAGAACCGTTACATGAGGTTTCTAACTACTATTTAAATTTCTCTATAAGATTACTATTTCACGAATTTTTGCAATCTAATTTTAATATCAAAATTCAGACAATCGTCCAGACTAACGTCAGAATTTTAAACACTGGCACAATTTAACAAGTAATAAACCTTAAACTTAATTCGTATTCAGTATACGTAAAGTTATAAAAATTATAACTCTTGTGAAAGTCTTATTGGTAATATTTTTCTTAAATATAAATATTTAATAATCCTTTTTGTACATTAGTATGAAAATAAGTAACGAATTTAATATAAAACTTCAGTCAGTTGGAGAAGAACCCTTATATGAGGTTTCTTACTATTATTTAATTTTCTCTTTAGAGATTACTACTTCACGAGTGCACAGTGGGTATCGCTAACAGAAGTTTGCGTCGTTTGGCTCACCAGGGTCCAGAACCTGTCCGTCGTGTCTGTCTGTAAGAGTCCTATGTGGTATTGTCAAGAAGTAAGTTTATATAATTATTACCGCAAAAGACAGTCTTATTGTTAATTTTGTCTAATAACAACATATTTCATTTCAAAACATCAATGTTTAAAAAATACTTTACCTTTTTTTTATATTAATGTAATGTTACGAAAATTCTGGAAAGCTCTGTCATCCCTTTAACGAATAGAAGTTAAGGAATACGAAGAAAAAAATGTACATCGCTATATTAGTTTATACGAATAGCGAAGTTTCTAGATTTAACACACGGGATTATTTTTAAATTTTCTCGGCGCTCTAGAATCGAATATTCTAGAGCGCTAGATGGCACATATTAGCGCGTCCGGAGAGTGAATTGGGATGGTTCTGAGTTTAGACGAGCTACAGGGTGAATCAAGAGATAGTGACAAGTTGATCAATCAGATCTTGTATATTTGAGTGAAATGTAAACGTCATCTTCAGAATATAGTTTTTATTGGTCCAAATCAGAAACAGCGCGAAACAGTAACATCCTATACACATGTTGATAATACGACATACTCGTACCCAATATACATGTATATACATGTAAACATGCACAAATAAACTATATGTAGGCTAAACAAATATTTGTTTCATGCCTAAATCGAACGCGCAACACGAAACTCAAGTCAATCACTTTGCCATAGCACACTACGAGTATTATTTAAAGATTTTTTTAAAAATATTTATCTAATAAAAGGTAATTACAAAATATTTTAAGATATAGCATTTCAAACCACTGAGATTTTTATTAACGCTGTAACTAGATTACAAGTCGACCTAAATGAATTATACATATTTATTTAAAAAATAAAATAACCTACAAGTTATTATACAATACTAATAATAGGTTGGGGAAAAAGTTTCTTCGCATTTGCTATGACAACTCAACCTGACACACTACCTACAGAATTCTGAAGAGACTGAAATAGGTGGAAATGTGAAGATGACAAAGACCAGGGCTTTATGGCGAATGCATTAACACCTCCCAACGAAACTCTCTTAACTTTTGCAGAGTAGCCTAAGATGTGTGTGGTCTAGCGTTGTCGTGATGAAAGACCACACCCTTTCTTTTGATCAATTCCGGCCGCTTTCTCTCAACTTCTTGCTTTATTCTCATCTGTTGTTGGCAGTAGATATCAGAATCGATGGTTCTGCCTGGCGATAAAAGCTCATAATGAACAACGCCCTTCCAATTCACACACACAGCATCGCCTTAAGTTAACCCGGGTTATGTCACAGTCTGTGAAGCCTGACCGATCTTTGACCACGACCGTTTTTGCACGTTCTTGTCGTACGTGATCCACTTTTTATCACTAGTTATCTATCTCTTTTAAAACAGTTCGTTTTCATTACGTCTCAATAAAGAATCGCAATAATAAATGTAAGTCTCAATAAAGAAAGCATCGAAGAAAGAAATTTTGTGTAGGCAGCTTTTTTCAAATGGGTCAAAGCTGTTTTTTGTTAATTTCCAGTTCTTCAACTATGTCGTAACTACTTATATGCTGATCTTGCTCCACTTTTTCAAAAATGGAGTCCATTTTATCCGTAACAGGGCGACCAGAACGAGGTGCATCTTTGACATTCAAAATTCCCGAATTGAAACTCTTAAACCAACTTTGTGCTACTCTTACTGACACTGCATTAGGTCCACAAACGGCACAAATTTTTTCGTGGCTTGTGTTGCATTTTTCTATTTTTGTAATAAAATTTTAAAATGCGTCGAATTCATCATTAGATTCACTAGTTTTGACAGAAAGAAAAACAAATGAAAAATAGCTCAAAAAAACACTTCACGAATATGTTTCTTTTTTTTGAAATGTAACCATTTTAATGTTATTAAAACCAGCTAGATACAAATAATACAGCTAAAGGGATTTTATTACAAGTTTATACATACTGTATGCGACAAGACTTTTTCATTACATTATATTATAAGATAAACACAAAAATATTATTATCATTAATGATGATGATGATCTTTCCGACCGTTTTCGGCCATGGCAACCACTTCGACTCCTAATCGGTCGGGCGCTGGTGTAAATATATTATCATTAATAAACCTACTATAAATAATATTACCTTTATAGAAAGTAAAAGCATATACGTCTACAAGGTCTGGCTCTAGAAAGTTATTACCTAGCGTTTAAGTTAAAATATTTTTGCGATTTGTGTAAAATATTGTGTATATGCTCATTTCTCTTATAAGGTATACAGGATAACATCCGGAACAGAAAGTTGGGTAGAAACTGCACCGGCACCGCTATGGTCGGCTGGTGGCGGAGCTCTGGTCACATTGGCTCCTATAAGAGATGGGCCTGCAGGATTGTTCCGGCATATTGTTCGGACAGAACACAATGCCCACGGCCCGAGGGCATTACCACTGACGCACGGAAGCTTCGACGTGGTACGCCTATTGGCGTGGGATCATTCAAATCAACACATGTAAGTTATGTCGTATTCAGTGTCCTTGCCCCCGCCCTGTTGGAATCGAGGTCAATATTGTTTTGTAAACATCGATGTCCGATAAACAACTTGTCTTTTATATAAAAACGTATCTTACCATAGACTACAGACAGAACGGTAGTAAGCTTGTTTTCTTTTACAACCATACATAAGATCACGACTGTATCCCATAAGGGGTAGTCAGAGACTGGGCACTCACTGCAAAAACAGATTACTGCCAATCCGCGTTTCACCAAAACAATATAATGCACTTGGTGTGATAGGTGGTGAGCCTTTTACAACCATGAAATCAAAAATATGTATTAGTAACATCTAGCATAAAAACTAAGAACTACTTGGCAATATTCAAAATGTGCATTAATATAGGTTGTAATTTTGAAGTCGTTTTTAAAGGTTTTTTTTTTAAATAAATTTTATATTTAAATAAAACTACTTTTTTACGGATTTTATCGCGTTTAATTTTTGAACTATTTTTACCCGACGTTACGGACGCTTTACAGTCCCCCCGTGACCATGGGTGCTGTAAAGCGTCCGAAACGTCGGGTAAAAATAGTTCAAAAATTAAACGCGATAAAATCCGTAAAAAAGTAGTTTTATTTAAATGTGTAATATTCGCGTAAATTTTATACTTTGAAATCTCGCATAAGCTCAATTCGATATTTACACTAAGCAAAATTGGAAAGATCGTTTTTTGATATTTTTGTTGTCTACATTGATGGACCGATGTTTAAGAGTGCGTAATATTGATGATAAAACATCGACTTAATCACACTGAACATCGATGTCGGCTTCATCTACTACGCCTACTAGATAGATTTCGATCAATTTATTTTAGTTTTACTTCTTAGATAGTTGGTCCTTATCTAAAAAAAATTGTCACGATATTTTCATGCATACTTATATCATAACCTCTTTCCCATTGGTGTAGGCAAAGACCACATCCTACAATCACTTTTCCACTTGCTACGATCCTAACACACATCTTTCGCTTCTTCTTCTTAGCGTGTTCATACAAGCTCGTCGGTTGTGGGTACTTTTAACGTGATCTTTCCTCAAAAGTTCTCCGATATAATTGTGATACATACGTCTAGGTCGACCCTTACATAATACTCTTCCATGTCGACTTAATATTTGTGGATTAAATTATTTTTGAGACTTTAAAATAAACCAAGTGGAATTTATCATGTTGATTCCTGAAGTATATCTATTTATTTCAATGTGTTTTTATGTGAATAAAAATCCCCTACCCCTCTTCTAATATAATAGGTCTACTCTAAAGTAAATGAAACATGTTTCTAAAGGAGATTAAACGTGATCGTGGTTAAACGTACTTAAGTATTCTCGTCTGTGTCATTTAATAATGCAATAAATGAGCCTTTGTTCTCTTTGCCGTTATAGAGAATGCTTAACAAAATAGTACGAAACCAAGTATATGAATAACATTGTAACTCGAGCTTTATTTACCTGATTCATATTTTTAGATATTATCTGGGAATACCGGAGGGTAAACCAGGACAGCAGCATCTTTATAGAGTTTCGGCGGAACCGCCACGACCAGGAACACCACAGAAGTTGCCTTATTGTGTTACTTGTAATACACAGGTAAGAAACTAAGTTTACTTTTCATTTTAATAGGTAAGTGAAAAACATGTTATTTTAAAGTAGAATTCAGAGCAGAACGGAGCTTCAATTTAAATGTATGCGAGGGACTTGTAGTAAAATTGTTAATTTTAAATCTAAGTGTTAATTTATAATGTGTTCGGGTGCTATATATCTTAAGGAAAAATGCACGAGTAGGCAGGTTCGAAGAAAGATGACGTCAGCGAACCCACACTTAACACTAGAGGAGTGACTCGAGTTCAAATCCCAGTACCGGCACTTATAAATTTGTTTGTCAGTTGCAATTTATACTGCTGATTTGTCGCGTTCTCTGCGGTGAAACAAAGAATCGCGAAGATCACGCGGGTCGCATGGAACATAAAATATTGTATTTTGAAAATACGTGTACTCTGCAAACCGGTACTTAAGAAGCATTACAGCCTCTTCTCTTCTCCCCCCAAAAATTAGATGAAGTCTGTGCTGTGGGTACCCTTTGGCCTTATCTTTATATTATTCTGCATGATTTCACAAATTAACACGAACATACCACACCGTTTTCGCTATTTCATTGTAGATAAAATAAATATATATATATATACATATAGTCACGCCGTTTCCTATATAAGGGGTAGGCAGAGGCTTCACATGTAGCACACTTATCGCCCCGGCGAGAAACGAGACGTGACGGGTAACGAACCACGTCGCCGCCATTTTGGTACGAGTCAACAAAGAAGTTCTGTCTATCCGTTGCATTCCCACGAGCAGTATAGTGACAGCAGAGAGTAAATAAAAGCTGTCCTTGCCATACCTTAGTCGCCTCTTACGTCACCTCGGTAGTTAAGAGGTAGGTGCCATTCTACTCTACCAGACACCTATCGGCTAGAAAATTAATGTACTCGTAAATTATAATATAAATTTATTAATCTAAAATCCTAATGTATATCTCTTTTTAAATATTATTAAAAATGCATCTACATCATAAATAAAGAAAAAAACCCCAACCACACCATGCGCGGTAGCTGAAAACCAGTGTTTTGCTTCCTTGTGAGCATTATGTGCACTGAGCTATGGCCTATGTGCGCCATTGCAGTTATGTTTTTACTTTTATTGTATTTTTTAATTATTCGTGTGTTCTGTAAAGATATAAATAAACAACTGTCTATCTATCTATCCATCTATATATCTTTAAATAAATTACACATTGATTAAAATGAAGATTATTCACAGATTCACTTATATTTTGAATGATACTTATAAAAATATTTTTTCATAAATAGCCGTCCCCATCGATCAATTTGGAGTATTACGGCAATCTCGCATCGTCTGGAGATAGCACCTGGGACAGTGATTGGGACGAAGAGCTTCCAGCTACATCACCCACAGTCACAAAAAAGAAGAAAAAGAGATATCCAGGTTATAATAAATATATCTAATTCTCTAGCAGTAAATAATTTTAAGGTTTCTACGTCAACCCGGAACTGTTAAAAGAAGAAGCTATAAATAACACAAACAAGCAATAAGAGTTTGTAACATTCGGATTAAATAAAACATACTATTTTTGTGATAATTTTTATTTGTATATAGGAGTAATGTTTATTGATTTATGTATTTATGAATAAAAGTACAAATTTTGCAATAATATTTATTTTTGTATAGGTTGTATAGTCACAAAAATAACAAATAACACAATAAATAATTAAAACAACAACCATTTCTTGGTGATAAAAACGAAGTGAAAACAAAGCGAAAATCTCAAGCGTATGTGAAACTCGAATGAGCGCGTAAGCATGAACCTGACGCGTGGCGCCTGACGCGTGGCCAAATGTTTACATTCAAGGAGTCGGAAGCTTTACCACAAAACATTGAACGACAGCGCTTTACATACATACATACATAGAGTCACGCCTCTTTCCCATAGGGGTAGGCAGAGACCACATCTTTCCACTTGCTACGATCCTGACACATATCTTTAGCTTCCTCTACTTTCATTAGTGCATTCATACAAGCTCGTCGGTTGCGGGTACTTTTGACGTGGCCTTTCCTCAAAACGATTTCGATCTGATCGTAATACGTTCGCCTACGTCGACCCTTACCGGCTTGCCCATTCACACTCGCCTCATAAATCTGTTTCGTCAATCTTCTTTCATCGATCCTCTCTACGTGTCCAAACCATCTAAGCATCCCTTTCTCTATCTTTGTCACTACATCTTCTACCACACCGCAACGTTCTCTTATCACGTTGTTTCTTAGTTTGTCCATCAAAGTCACTCCAGCTATACTTCTCAAACTTTTCATTTCAACAGCATTAATCTTATTTTCATGCTTCTTCTGCCAGACCCAACATTCACTACCGTACATAAGTGTGGGGACCAGTACAACTCTATGTACAGCCAGTCGTCCCTTTTTAGAAACATTCTGGCTGCACATAAAGTTATGCAGGGCCCCATATAATTTATTTCCTGCCAACGCTCTTCGTTCAATATCACAGTCGTACTTTCCGTCTCTCGAAAATTTTGAACCCAAATATACAAACTCTTTCACTTGTTCCACTCTTTCTCCTTCAATCAGAACTTTGCAATCCGACATACTTTCTTCTCTTTCAAAAACCATTACTTTCGTCTTATCTACATTAATTTTCATTCCTTTGCTTTGTAGAGCATCATTCATAATATTAACCATCGCCTGCAACTCCTCCTCCAATGATGCTAATATAACCTGATCATCGGCGTATAGGAGGCATTTGACGGTCAGATCATTCATTCTTAATCCAAATGCACTCTCTTTAAGATCTTTCAAGCAATTGTCTATAAATAGGTTAAACAGCCACGGTGAAGCCACACATCCCTGTCTAACACCTTTTTCGATGTTAAACCAGTCTGTGTACGCCCCGTTTACCCTGACACAAGCACTGGAATCCTTGTACAGTGATTTCAGTGCTTGTATCAAGCTGCCGTTCACCCCATATATAGACAATGTCGACCACAGTTCATTCCTCACCACTCTGTCATAAGCCTTTTCCAAGTCTACAAATGCGCAATAGACCTTTTGACTTTGAGCCAAGAATTTTTCGGCTATGCTTCGTAAGGAAAAGACCCGATTCATGCATCCCATTCCTCTTCTGAATCCCGCTTGTACATCCCATATCTTCTCTTCAGTATCATTCATCACTCTCTTAATCAACACCTTTGCATACAGTTTGCCAACAATGCTGAGCAAGCTAATGCCTCGGTAGTTTTTGCAGTCTTGCTGACAGCGCTTTATGTCGCTAAAATATAATCCGACTAATTAAAATACCCGTATATTCATCTAAGTTGATTGAAATAGAGTAAATAAATATAAATAATCGTGACGGGGACTTTAGTATGTCCTTCGCTGTAAGTTAGGTGTCGCTAAGTTGAGTAAGGGAAATATCAGAAAAATCTCATTATTTACAACTAATGGCAGAATAATCATTTGTAATATGGCAATCTAAAAGTACAAGCAGCAGCGTCTGTGTGTTGCGCTGTGTTTTGTACTGTGATCTTACGGCTAATCCTTTTAATTTCTTATTATTCTTAGTAGAAAATTTTATATCAAAATTCTTAAAAGTATGACGCAAAAAATGACATAGATTTTCCACAAACTTGTTAAGAAGACATTATTAGAAAAAGCGTATTATTAAACAGATCATTACATGCATGCAGTTTCAAACCTACTGGGCAAAAAAATATGTGACTTTTTAATTAAATAATATATTTCATACATGACATTATGTAATATGACTTTGAAAAAAAGAATGACCCCGAGTTTCTTGCTGATTCTTCTATGATCTTTTTTTGAACTGGTGCAGATTTTGACATTCATAAGAGCTTCATGGAATCCTAATCCTCTTTTGACTTTTAACTTTGTCTTTTGTATTTTCCTTAAATATGAATACTATACTATACTTTTTTGTTTTGGAATTTAAATTTATTTCATGATGTGAGTTCGTAAATTCTTAGTCATTTATTACATTTATTTTTCTTATTTTCTACCAAATCTGGAAGACGTTATTGAAGGCAACGTTTAACAATTGTTTCATTTTTTATTTCTTAGAAATACTTTTGCCTGCTGATCCCTCTCCGTGTTCCTGTTCTAGTGATGCTGACTACTATGATTCTATAGATAAGTTTTTATTTTATTTGTTTTTCTATTTGTATTTCAGATTTCATATTTTTTACTTATTTTATGTGTTTTATTTGTTTATTTTTCTATTGATAAATGTACATTTAACACTAATTAAACCAATCGTTACCTAGACTAACGATAATGACTCAGTGGAATGAAATATCGAAAACATAGGTTCTGTTTTTCTTAGTCATAAAAATATATTAAAAATAAGGTAATAAACACAAACTAAGTCTTAATCCCCCGAATATTAATAAACCTCCCAATCATAATATAGCTGTATCGCCAGCATGTCATAATTTTAAAAATAGCACTTTTATTTTATAGATGGTCTACCGCAAAATCTTCCATGCCTATACTACGAGGCGTATTTTAGTCCAACATCAGCATATTTTGTATTAGAGTGCCTTGGACCGGGTGTGCCTACTTCAAGTTTGCATAAGATATCATTACCGGAGCCCAGACTGCTTATGCACCTTGAGAATAATACCGCTGTTAAGGTAATTTTTTTGCTTTTGAAAGAATGATTTCGCTTTTGAAATAGTTCGATTTTCAATCTCACTTTAGCGTCAACTTCTGCCAGTTTCTAATTAACAATTTGAATTGGATATTGTTTAAACTCTCTTTAATCTGGATATTAAATACAGGAGCGGTTATCAGCAATAGCTTTACCAACACCAAGAACATTCTCAGTCCAACTTTCAAGTGGACATGCAGCTAGAGTTAGATTGTTGCTGCCTCCAGGCTTGAGAGAAGATGAGGTTACAAAGTACCCCTTAGTCCTTAAAGTGTAAGTATTAGGTGATGGCAGGTACCACAATATTTTAAAATAACGGTTTTGGAATTATGTATCGACGAGTTTAGACAAGCTCTTAGACGTCAGCCCTTTTGATTTAACTTCTTAACTTTAACTTCGTGCGATTACGAAAAATGTTTTTTAAATAATTAAATAATAATAATATGTTGTATTTTTCTAGTAGCTTATAAAAAATTTCTTAGCAGAGCTACCTAGAATGCTGTAATTTATAGTATTATAATCAGGCGTCACTTTGCAGAAATCCATTATAATAGGGAAAGAAAGTTTACTCCCTAAGATCCGCATGATCAACATACATTACCTAAATTTCACAAGCAAACTAATGCCAAGTATCTGGTGGCAGTTAACTGCCACATTATCAAGTGTTTTTGACTCTACGACAGACAGCCGCCGAGTTTTATATTTCGCATGAGCATTTCTTAGCAAATTAACTTTCTTTCCCTATTAGATAAAAATGTAGTAGCTAGAAAACGTCGAATAATTATCTTAAGCACAGATAGTACAGTAAATGTTTCTTTTTTTAATATTTTCATCTAGGCACGGTGCGCCAGGTACACAACTCGTAACAGAACAATGGGCATTAGATTGGGGCTCGCTTGCTGCTGGTGCTGGTGCAGTTCTCGCTACAGTCGATGCCCGTGGGGCTGGTGGCAGAGGTCTAGGTGCCCACCACACTCTGCATAGGCGTTTGGGCACAGTAGAATTAGCGGACCAGCTAGAAGTTGCTGAGTAAGTTAAAACTCACAAGTTCCATTATATTAAATTTGAATTGTTTTTTTTTTATTGGATAAATTGTCGAAAATAGCAAAACATGTTATGGTAGGTGCAACGTCTGCCCATAACAGATGCAGTGTCACCAAGAAAATTTCTGCGTGACCCCACAATGCGCCCGTCGCCCTGAGACATCAGTTCTTCAAATCTCATATGCGCAGTGATTACACTAGCTCTCCCTGCCCTTCGGACCGAAACACAGCAATGTTGCTAAGATTTAAGCATTAATTGCATGATTGATTAGCATTGTTTAACCAAGAGCAGAAGTTTCTGCTTTACGGTGGAATAACTGGCCCCGGGATGGTACCTACCTAGACGGATTTCTGCATAGAACAACCTATTTAATTTACTATAGTTATGAACTTGTACACCTTTCGTGAGCAAAAGACTTTACTATTTAACAGGTATCTTCGCGATTCACTTCATTTCATCGACGCTCGACGAGTAGCAGTATGGGGACAGGCACATGGCGGATTTCTAGCAGCCATGGCTCTAGCTAGCACCTTGAACGTCTTTCACTGCGGTGTTGTCCTCACGCCTATTGTTCGCTGGCGATATTATGGTTAGTAAATGTTTATAGTATTGTAAATCAGTAGCGATGAATGCAACTTTTGCTGGCAGCTTACAAGAATCTAACATCCCATCTCCCCTTGGGTGTCGTAAAAGTCGACAGAGGGAAAATGAAAACGAAATGGAGATGGGCAGCACCATCTTCCTGGAACAACTGAATAAATAAACTGAGGTTGCCAGCAAGTGCGGTAGACTAAACAGAAAAGCTTATGTTTTAATGTGTTATTCTAAATCCATGGTTCAATAATACTTAATTTTTTTTTTAAGATCTATCTGATGCCCGCGATCGCGGATCGCGTGGATGTATTTTTTTAAATATCCCGGGGGAAATTATTTGCTTTTCTAGGAAAAAAGTATTGTGTCCGTCTCCAGGATGCAAGCTATCTCTGTGCCGAATTACTTTTGCATTTATAATATTAGTATAGATTTATGTGTTTGTGTCTTTGTCGACTTATAGCTTAAGTGGGTTTACCAACAGTAAAGCTTAAATGACATTACTTAAAATATTTTGAACAGCCTCAGCCTATGCGGAACGTTACATGGGTTTTCCAAACGCAACGGGGAATTACCGCGGCTACGCAGACGCAGATGTCACTAAGCAAGCCGCCGCACTTCATGATAAGATGTTATTGTTAGTTCACGGCACGGCCGATGACAACGTTCACATTCAGCAGACAATGGCTCTTGCCCGATCGCTGTCTGACCAGGGTAGCATGTTCCGACAGCAGGTAAGCAAAATTTATTTACTAACTAGCTGATGTCAGCGACTTCGTCGACGTGGTTGCTGTTTAGTGGGAACTATTTGATTTTCCGGGATAAAAAGTTCAGCGGTGGAAACCGGAAAAGTTGACAAACAGACAGAGAGTGTTACTTTCGCATTTATAATATTAGCCCTTTGACTCATTCGAGGCCGTTTCCGCGCGGACTAATGTGGTGAGCGAGATTCACCTCTCGAGTGCAAATATATATCTATATATATATAATATATACAATGTATATTCATTTCTTATACTTGCAGCATACAAATAAAAAAGTAAAGTTTCAGCCTATAAATGTCCCACTACTGAGCACAGGCCTCCTCTCATTTCTGAGAGGGTTTTGGAGCTAGGAAGAATCCGCCACGCTGCTCTAATGCGGGTTGGCGGACTTCACATGTCTTCGAAATATTTTTTATTCCTCAGACATGCAGGTTTCCTCACGATGTTTTCCTTCACCGCCGAGAACGTGGTAAATCAGCACTTAAAATTGCAATTAACAATTTTAGTGGTGCCGGCACCGGGGATCGAACCCAGGTCACTCGCGTACTATGAAATTTAAAGCGAGCGCCTAGCCCCTGAGCTACCACGGCTCACTCATCAAAGCATACAAATGTCATCATATATTGATTAAAATGTCAGATGTAACTAATGGAATACTAACAATACGAAATAACAATGATAAGAACAACTGCCAGAGTGATGGCGGCTTAAGAGAATCTACTACCCCATTTCGTCCCGTAGGTGTCGTAAAAGTCGGCAGAGGGAAAATAAAAACCAAGGGATAGGCAGCAGCATCTTCTTGGAACATCTGAATTAATAAACTGCGGTTGCCAACCCGGCTGTCAAGCGTGGCAACTATGGCTAAATCTCCTCAAAATGAAAGCTACAAACTTTTGCGGCAATCTATGGAGGAGGTTATGTTCAGCAGTGGACTAGTGATAGACTGAAATGATTAAGAACGGGTGAAACTAATAGTTCTCCTTTTTTTTGATCCTGGCAATCAGCTACCAAATCGAGCCATTTTTGCCAATGTCGAGTAATAATTTAACTATAACAAGGACTTCGTTTCGATCGACAGTAAAATGATAGTTGACTTTTACAGAAGATCATCAAAAATCAAAAAAATTATTAAAAAAAGTTGGTTTGGTCTTGAATTGGATTTTCCAATCACTGAACACTTTTATGACCACTTGCTGCATAATAAACTACCAATATCATTCAAAACTTAAAATATACACAGAAATTATAAGATAAAAGCAAATGGTATAATTTCATTTTAAAAATCATAAATATCAATCATTTTATATTTCTGGTAATTTTTTATACACTTTAATACACATGACAGGACGTGTGTTTATATTCTTTTATTCTTTCTGCAATCGATGTACCAGAACCACGAATTGTTTATGCTATTCCAACTCTAAGTTGATGTAATAATTTACGTTAATAGTATTAGTATACACCATCATATGATATGATAACTCAGCTATTTATAATTTTTGTATTGATCGAGATTAGAGCAGTTGTGATACGAGTATATTGAATTTACAACTTTTGTGTTGACCGAGATAAGAGCTGTTGCGATATATTGAATTTATAATTTTTGTATCGATCGAGATTACAGCAGCTGCGATATATTGAATCTATCAGGGGTGTAATGTATAATTGATGTTAGTTTTTAGCAAAATTATCAATCCTCTAAGGTGTAATAGCAAAAATCTCTAACGTAAGGATTACCAACGTTACCTTTTAATTTACATAAAATTGTTTTGTATTTTTTACTCTTATTTAGTCTTTTTTTTTCACTATATTTTGGTCAACTAGCAGTAAATACAATATGTACTTATAACTAATGTGACATGCAAATATTTAATTAATTGTATTACAAACACCGTTATTCACGACTTAAATTATTAAAGTATTGCGAGAATTGGTAGAGTACATTCTCAATCAATCAATTTAATCAGTCAATTTTAAGCGGAAAATATAAATAGTTATTAGTTACTACATTTATTACTTAATTTAGTCATTTATTACTTTACTTAACCTAGAATTTTAGGTTACAGGGAAAAAATGAACAACATGAACAATATTTATTTAAAAAGAAGGCAATACTATTTGTGCTTTATTTTTAGTAACTCTTAAAAACTTCACATATTCATATTTCAAAATGGTCGAAGTCAAATTCTATACTCTATTCTATACTTATATTGTATTAAGTTTGTAAATATAATGCTATATACTCTAGACAAGTATATAGCATCACATTTACTTAAGCTGTTTCTTGTGAGTTTTCTGGAACATGAAAAACAGAAGAGTTGTTCTTCTGTTTTTCATCATCATTAAAAACAAACATATTTTGTATTGAAACATGCAACGTTTTAATATTTCATATATATTCCTATTCCTTTAGATTTATCCAGACGAAGGTCACAGTCTATCTGGTGTGCGGCGTCATCTTTACCGTACTATGTCATCGTTTCTAGATGACTGTTTTAGAAAACAAGTACCTCCCGAGACAAAGGCTGGTTTACGGAATGGCGGTAACCTCGACTGAGATACGTGGAAGGATGAGGAGCTGTACACTTGGTAAGATATTTAAAAAAAAAAGGTCGAAAACCAAAGAAGATGCCGATAAATATATGTTTTAATATAGTTTTCTTTATTGGATAAAATGACTAGACGAGCACACATAAGTGCAAAGTTTGCCCATAACCATGTTTTGTCACCCAGATCATTTCTATGAGACACCACTTTGTCCCTAACACCCTGAGGCATCAGTTCTGAAATATATATGCTCAGTGATTACGCTAGCTCTCAGTGCCCTTCAGACCGAAACTGTAATGTTTGCACACTACTGCTTCACGGCAGAATAACTGGAATAAGAATCCTACCACCAGTAGTCAAGGATAACAAATAAAAAATAAATACACAGTAACTACTGAGAAGCCAGTTATCAGATTTCCGGTTCCTCGGTACCATACGATTACCATACGAAACACTGCAACGATATGCTGCTGTTTTCCGATAGTTTTGTTTGAGAGCGTGGCTGTTATTTTATGAAGCCAACCCATTCTACTCCATACCATTATCTAGCACGTCAAATATATCCATACCTAACACTACAATGATACTAGCCGATTATTGCGCTAATGAAGTTGTAAAGTTAAAATTTTTATTATGCGCCTATAAATGTCCCGCTGCTCAGTGTGCTTCTTTCATTTATTAGAGGTTATTGAACCTGGGAAATTAGGCACGATGCATCAATGCCTGTTGGATCTTCAGATGTCTTCGATTGATTTTTTTTCCTCAGACTCCATAGCTACTTGGCAAAATTGCTGCTCCATATATTTTGATCTGATTTTGAGCCGTGTAGTGGCGGCTTAAGAGAATCTACCACTCCATATCCTCCCGTGGGTGTCGTAGAAGTCGACAGAGCGAAAATTAAAACCAGGAGATGGGCAACAGCGTCTTCCTAGAACATGTGAATAAATAAACTGCGGTTGCCAACCCGCCTGCCAAACGTGGCTACTTTGGTAAAATCCCCACAAAATAAGTGCTAAAAACTTTTGTCGCAATTTATGGGGGGAGGTCTAAGTTAAGTGGTGGGCAAGGGTGAGGCTGAAATGATAATGATGATCTTGATATTTTGGTTGAGTAGGTATTTCATTTTGTACAAAATCGCTAGTTTTTGACGCCTTAGTTAAAGTTAATTGAGGGACTTTCACCCCCCTTCGACTTGATACCCTTTTTACCTAACACCTAGTATAGTAAACATAATCGTAGCGTCATATACAATGTAATGTTGAAGCTAATCCGGCAGAGTAGAACAGCACCTACCTCTTTTCTTACCGAGGTTTCGTAAGAGGCGACTAAGGTATTGTACGGACTTCATTCGTGCAGAATAACACTGTAATAATATAACTGCAATGGTACAAATTGGCCGTAGCTCAGTGCACATATTGCTCACAAGGAAGCAAATCACTGGTTTTCAGCTACCGCCCGAGGTTTGGTTGGGTTTTTTCTTTATTTATGATGTAGGTGCATTTTTAATAATATTTGAAAAGAGATATACATTAGGATTTTAGATAAATAAATTTATATTAATGTTCTAGCGGATAGGTGTCTGTTAGAGTAGAATAGCACCTACCTCTTTTCTTACCGAGGTTTCGTAAGAGGCGACTAAGGTATTGTACGGACAGTCTTTATTCGTGCAGAATAACACATGGTACATACTGCATACTACAGGTATGCAATATGTACCACTAAACTGCTAGTGGAAACGGAATGGGGAGTAAGAATTTTTTGACACGTAACCAAAACGACGGCAACGTCCGCCACCCGTCACTACTACGGCTACGGGTGTTGTGTCTGTCTAACCCATATATGGTGTATCGTAGTTTCATTGTACGAGTGTTCAGTGTGTAGTTCAATGGCATTTTTACTGAACATTTTATTATAGTGCGAGCAGAGTTACTTTCTATTCATAGACTCGTATCTCATATTATCATATTATATCAAATTTCTATTATCATACTTCTTCTTTTTCAGGTAGTTTCAAATAAGACGAATCGACGGAAATTCGCAAAGTAAATCAGTAGTACAACGTTTCCATATCCCTTTTAATCATTTACTACCCTATTGGACTATCAAAAAGATTATGCCCATTTTTGTGATAAATAACTAAAACTTTTTCTATTAGCTGTAGTTAATAGAATGAAGCTTTAAATCTCTTCATGCTGGATAATTAAGAAGAATAAAAGATTTAACAAGCTTAACATTAAGAAAAAAAAATTAAACTAAACGAAACTTCCTAGTGATAACAAATGCTGGTCATAACAAAAAATTAAAGAAAATATTACATAAAACAAAATATAATATTTTATTTTCTGTTCTTAAGGCCCTGACAGTATTTGTTTTAAGTTTAAAATAAAAAACTCAATACTTCATGTAGTGTAATAGTCAATGAACTATGTGATCTTAGTAGTAACTTATAAGGCGTTAATGCATATTATATAGTTGATACCAACTAAAATTCAATGAAATGCTCTTTACTATTGCTAGGGGAATAGTATTTGTTGGTTCCACTACGGTGCGTTATATTAAAATATGTTAGTTTGACATTATTGAATAGAACTTGTGTTCGATCCAAAAAAAAATTGTAAATAATTAATCAATATTATTTGAATCAATATTTTTAATAGTTTATTGTAATTCATGGTTGTTTATGGAAATACAACATTATTTATATTAAAAATATTTTTTTCCAAACATTGCTTTTGAAAGAAGGAACCAGGTTTCTAACGATTCTGTCGTAAATAACTTTGAGTATAAATGATTAAATCATCAATAATTTAAATACGATGTTGTTAGTATATATTTTAAAATAGTATTAATATGAATCATTCGACAAAGGGAAATCAGAAAAAGCAGATTACAAAAGTGTTGACCACTACCGAATAAATTGGTTCTAAAACGATACCCTTTGCTTTCTACTAGGTTTTATTTCCATTTGTGAAACTACCGCTAAATCTCTGTCTATTCTTAAAACTAAAATGGAGCAAAGTGAAATATGTAATTGACAAATAATTATAAATTTGTTAAGAATAGTCTATAAATAAAGAATATAACAATATGAGATTAAGATGACAGATCATATTACCCTGAATATTTCAAAATCAATATAGCTTCGCAATAACATAACACCAAAATTCACATTGTTAAAAAGACAAAGTCTATATTTAAAACTTTATGTAGTCGGTTAAAATGTAAGTGTAAACTCTTTGTAAGTTACATAACTAGTGTTAGAACTTTGTAAATGATCATTGAAAAATTGCTCATTCTTGTACTATTTCAAGTTTTGCATGTTTCTAGTAAAATTGTTCGATCACACCTACGTATAGCGTTAAAGTTTTAGTAATGACCAATATTATAGTAAAATATTTTATTAAATTAAATTAAATTTTAAATAAAATTAGAGCGAACTTTGAATTTATTAAAACTTAGAGCGTTAATAATCTCAAACACATTTTAAAATTTCAAGCAAATTATAATTAATTAGCGATAAATAATAGTTATATTAACTAGTAAAATAAGTTATCATCTTCCTACACTCGTACAATCAAAAAATGTTCTATTAAACTGATCAATATATTTAGTTTGTTATTAAAATGTTAATTTGAAAAACAATTTATATAATAATAAAATGCTAAAGTCGTTACGGTCTACAACAGTTATAAATAATCAATACCTGTAAATAATTCACGTGGTACGAAATTTATTTTCTTACATATATTAAAAAAAATATTACGTCAATATTGATTATGCATTTCCAAACGTACTGTTTAATATTGAAGGCATTGCATACCTCTTAATATAATATCTACATGCTTCATTATAAGCTAGCGTTCAAAGAAAGTTAATTCTTAATTAAATTCATTAACCTGGCATAACCATAATGTTACATATTATGTATACTGTTTGTTGGTAAAATATGTTTGCCTCAACTAACGAATTAATCATAATCATCATTATTATCATTTCAGCCTATCATTAGCCGCCTGCTGAACATTGGCCTCCCCCATTGATTGCCACAAAAGTTTGCAGCTCTCATTTTGAGGGCATTTGCCATCGTTGCCACGCTTGGCGGGAGGGCTGGTAAACGTTTTTTTTTTATTCAGATGTACCAGGAAGATGCTGCTACTCATCTTCTGGTTTATATTCCATCTGTCGACTTTTACAACACCCTCGGGATGAGATAGGATGGTAGATTCTCTAAAGTTCCTACCACACGGCTAACAAAGTAATTACCGTTAAAAATTTACTAAGCTTGTCATTGGTATGTTAGTATCTTGTTTTTTTTCGGGCGAAAACTCTTTCTCGACCATATTAAGCAAGAACAGGAATTCTTGAGTGATTAATAAACAATTTGATAATTATTTTAATATGTTGGTTAACTTATAGTTTACTATAGAAAAATAAATGCAAAGTGAGATAAGAATCAAGAGATATAACTATAAAAGAAAGTGTAAGTGCCAAACGCGTTGTTGAATCTTGTAAGAACATTGTATATAAAAAAACCACAGTCGTATTTCCTTTTTTATTTAACTTTTTACCTACAATGATCTCCTTACATAGCATAAAATTTAAGGAGTATTCTCTACAAAGACCATTCCAATATTATACCAGTAGTACCTGGTATGCTAGACATTGCAGTATCGACAACATAAATCTTGTTGTAAAATTTGTAAGGCCAGAGTACAACATCTGAAAGATATTTTTTTTAAATTATAACAAAACTAATTCAGTATTAAATCGTTCATATAACTTATGAAATTAAATAGGGAATGAACTGCAAAAATGGGGAATGAAATGAAATGCAAAATACAACAGACGTAAACAATAGATCCCAAATAAACTTTTATCCCTTATTATGGATTTCCGTAAACGAACGCCTAATTCTATATCCTATAATAATGAATTAGTTCTTAGTCTCTAACAAAGGTATAATACTCACCACGAATCATAGAGTTTCGGAAGTTAGCTGCGAATTCGGTGTGCCCATTATACAACCGCGACATAAATGACTTTATTATTTCATCATATTTCATTTATTATTAAATTATTTTATGTAGATACACCAAGATACTTGAACTCGGTTGTATTGTATGCAATTTTAGGTTGTTTAAGGACAAAGGGCAAAACTATAGTGACATTTATCACGACTGATATTTTATTATGCTCTGTTAAATTAATGTATCTTTTATTTTATTGTATTATTCTTCCTCATCACTTTTAAGTATAAAAACTACAAACGTTAACACACAACAATAATCTCTTGCGCTCTTTTTAGCTATTGTGCAGCGACTAATTGCTAACTTCAGAAACATAAAGACTCGTGGCGAGTGCTAAATACGTAAATGTGTGCTAAAGTCAATGTCATTTGTCGGCGGGAGCTCTAGGAGCGCTTCTTAGTCCGAATGAACATTTTTAGTATGAACGCCGGTGTAGTCATTTTCTCTTTCAATATTTTATGTGTTTGCATTAAAAAGTGAGTATCCGTGCAAAGATGTATGCATTATGATGCAGTATGTCATATTAATGTTCATATAAGTATGTCGAAATTAAGATGTTAATAAACGCACAGATTGTGAAATTGCCTTCCTCGATGTTCTTGGTATAAGAAAATTGTTAAGTTTTTTAATGCTGAATAAACCAATTACGATTGTCATGGATTGCTTTAATATACTCGGTTTTTGATTATATGAACTGAATATATTTGCAATATTTTTCATTTTTTAATCCGGGATTCCAACGTGAAATATATTTACTAGAGCATGTTCATTAGTAATAATTTATTTTTAAATCAGTTAAATATAATTAAAGAAAATGGTTATACAAAATTATTATAAAGAATAAGTTTCAAGATAAACGAATAACCGTATTCAAAGATGTTTAGTTGATAACTGTGCATTTAGACGAATATTATTTATTTTATACGTATGTTAATAACGTCAAATATAAATCAAGACGATTTTTGAACCTTAGCCTATACTTATCTATTACATATTATGTGAATAATTGATACAATTATCTCAAGGATCCCTTAAATTATTCGTAGGGTCAAAGTTTCAAGTTATAGTTGGAGGTAATACGTTTTCTAATGCTGTGCCGCCAAAACAAGTCAATAATATCATAAATCATAACTTAAACAGCACGTCTAAATGCACTTTTCATTAATCAATCACTTCATAATACACAACTGTGAATGTTTCTATATTAATTTTAAGCATCAGTATTTGTAAGCTAAAGATATAAACTTGTTTCTGAATTATACTCTTAAGTGTTCTGTTATAGCTTCAAAGTTTACTTAGAGCAAGTTCCTATAGGATTTTAAATTAATAAGTCTTCTATTGTTATAAAATGTTACATTTATTAAACTATTAATGTATTAACATTTGTGATTTACGCGAGTGATTTATTTACAGCTCTGTCTACTGATATTTTTACTTGTTAAAAACATCTAACTTTATCTAAATTCTACCAGAACTACGTTGCAAAGAAAATACTTAAAAATGCTGGTAGCAAAATTAATAGTCAAAAATCTGTGATTGCTGAAATAATTATTTCACAGAGGCGTTTTATTGTGTCAATCACCCTTAATTCTTTAGGACAATCAACGATTCAAATATCATTTCACAGCGTACGTTCCCCGCTATTGACGAAAAATAAAAAAGAATTTAAAATTAATGTTTTCGTTACAAAACTTATTAGATCTTGTATGTTAGAGACCGCCATCTATTGACAATCTATTGAATTAACATGCGCGACTGCGGTCGGTTGGAGTTATCAACTCTCTTTACAATACAACATTCTTTAAATAATGTAGAAGGCCGAAATGGCGGCGATGTGGTTCGCGACCCGTCACGTCGCGTTTCCCGCGAGGGCAAAAAGTGAGCTACGTGAGGGACCTCTGCATACCCTTTATGTGGGAAAAATGCGTGTCATTTTATATGTAGAAGACGCCTTCTTGGTCTTGATTATCCACGAAACTGTGTGAAAAATTCGCATGGGTTAGCTAGTAACTTCTTAATTCTATTTTACGATATCAATACTTATTTTCCTTCATTATAATGGATTTCCGCAAAGTCACGCCTGATTCTATTAACAATAATTATTTAACAACCGAATGGTTGTATGGATTAACCTCAATATCATCCGAAACCAATATTTATGAAACCCTCAAGCTATTTTTTTAAACGTGAATGTCTTTTGAACTATTAGTGTATTTAAGTGCATCTATCCCTTTCACCCCACCTTTCACACAACTTTCTGTTGCACACAGTAAAAATGAAATAATTAATATTCATGCCGATGTCCCGATATGTGCAACATAAAATTTTCATTAATCATTTATTCTTGTCTAACATACTAACGTAATTTTTAAGTGTTTTATAACTAATCTTCTACTAATTTATATGGAGTAGATCTGAAATAAAATTATTATTATTATTATTTATTATCACTGCCATAGGCGACATTATTTTCTTACAATAGAACCTCTTTTTATGACATGTAACGTAAATAATTTTCCTAATAATTTTTTTAATTTACTAAAAACTACATGACGCTACCAACAACTCCCCGTCGGTTGACGGTAGGACTTCTATGAGAGTCCGTCTACGTAGATAACACCAAGTTATTCTGCGACTAAGCTGTAGTATGCAATGTTATGAATGTCTTCTTTAAAGAATGTAAACAACACCAACCGACAGCAGTTTTGCATGTTAGTAGAAGATTGTCAACAGATGGCACTTTTTACAATTAAATCAATTAATTCAATATTTTTAATAAATGTTTTTTATGAAAAACTTTGTTTTTCGTCGTAAGAGGAATTTTTGAAATGGCATATTAAACATTAATTTTGATACAGTATTAAGGGAGGTATTTCATACCGACACAAAACACCTTTCAGAAATAATATATATACTCGTAGATTAATTTGTTACTTTATCAATTTAGTAATCATGAGCTAGTGTTTTATGTATTTTAAAACTGAATGTAAGTAAGAACTTTTGACTGACTACGGTTTATTTATTTATTCGAATATTTGCACAAAAATTTTTGGATTGGTTCATTTTTGGTCTAGTTTTATTGTGATTGTCTCCATGTCTTCGTCACTGCATATAGTCATGCGAGCCCCTGGCCTGCGAGCAAAGTATCCGATGAAGCTGTAAAAGCCGAAACGGCTAATAGCAATCACATCACCGAAAATACACACTGCATATAGCCTACTTCAGATTTTATTGCATAGTACGGATAAGTAAGAGAGTGCTTCTATATTGGCCAGTATATTTGTGGCAAAATAAAGTCACCTGCGCAGGAGGGCCTGGTCACCATTATCAAAAATTGCCGAAGAGAGCATCAGAGGATATATTTGTTTCACAATATTTATATTACAAAGTACTCGCACGGATGGATTCATATCATTTGGTTTGTTTATAAATTGATAATTTCTATGGTAACTTGCTCTAGCTGTTATTTAATTAAAGTATTTTTTTATTTAGTTCATCAAGACTTTAACATATTTAATATTATATTACTAAATTCAATAAATAGATGCAACTAATTGAGTTGTTCTTCTTTGATTTTACACCTTTCCTATTAGCTGTAAGCATAACCCTCTAATTGTTTACTAATTAATACTAATAGTTTGCTTACTTACTTAATACGTTATATTGAGGACTTATTTAAAGGATTGTAATGGTCGTGGCCTAGTAGTCAGAGAACCTGACTTCTTCGCCGCGAGTCTTGAGTTCGAATCCCAGCCGGAGCCAATAATTGTGTTAAAACACAAATTATTGTTTTTCGAGTCTGATTGTGTACACTGCATCCTACCCTACCTCCGATCTTATCGCATCAGCATTTCATCTGGCGGGGGTAGACAGGGACAAGTGAGTACCTCTTTATTTGCGCGTACACATGTGGCACTATATCTCCTACGCAGTTGATAGCTCCCGACAATATTCGGAAGTTATCGCGTGAGTATTTATATGAGTGCAATGAACCCGCCCTATTTGTTTGAAGATATCTGAATGGAGAGGATCGATTACCCTTCCTTATCCCTCGGATATCGTAAGAAAATAGAGCAAACCAAATGGATGGGCAGAAGCATTCTCAATTTTTAATCGATATTGCCAAGCGTGACAACTCTGGTAATCCACTCAACTACACTAAACACTAATATATTATTTTCACTAAACTAGACAAAAAAAAGATTCTGCTGCGTTCAGAATACATATTATTCAGGCTTCCATACTAATAAAAAGAAGGCACTTATCTTCCCAGGTTCCATAGTAAGGCTACGCAATAACATCAGATGATATTTCGAATACTGTATAAAAAAAATTATTGATACTGTCCTACAGTCTTGATTATTTGTGGTAGGATGGCCGAGGTGGGTACCTCCGCTGTTCAGTTATTCTACCGTCAAGTAGTAGTGTGCAAACACAATCTTTGTTCGGACTGTGATTACACTAGCACTCAGTGCCCAGTATTGTTTGCACACTACTGCTTGCACGGCAGATTAACTTGCCTGGGGTGGTACCTACATGGACGGATTCCTAAACAGGAATCACTGGAAAAAAAGAAGAAGAAAAGAACTGATGTCTCAGGGTAACGACCGCAGTGTGTTGCGCACAGAAATGTTCTGGAAGAAACATGATTTGTTATTGGCAGAAGTTTCAGTTACCATTAGGTAAACGTTTTTGATGTTTCGTCAGTTTCTTCGAAAAAAAATGTTGCTAATAATATAGTGTTTATAGAATTTTACAAATTATCCGTCTTGTTAAGTCATTACCTTGACCTCCATGAGTCCTAGCTCTGACGTTGAGTGATTAATGGTACTCTAATTAATTAATAATGCCAAATGTCGGATGTTGCCGGGTTACTAGTTGATATTTGAAAGATTTAGTATGCTTAGAAATAAAAAGAATTTTTACAATTTATTATTTCAATACACAAATCTGTATAAAAAATTATACTACATACTTTTTTCTCATTACTGGGCACTGCATCCACTAATTTTTGGAAGGAGTTTAGAAATCTGGAAATCCGCCACGCTGCTGGTGAATTTTCCTGCACAGTTCAAAGATATTCGGGTTTCGTTCTATCAATACTGTATTAAACAATTTTAGCGATAATAGCACAGGCACTGCCAATTGTACCCACGTTACTCGTGTACTGTTGAAACTAAAGGCAAGCAACCGGCCCCTGAACTACAACTTCAAAAACAAACGAGCAACATGATGTTGCTTGTACAAAGTTCTGCTTTTTCTACTACTTATACTCACCCACCGTAGGTAGGTAGATTGGGTTAGTAGAAGTAGTAGAAAAAGTACTTACCTTTACGCCTTTTTTTGTAAAGCTAACACTAACTATGTTAGACTCCATTCGTCACAAGGATATATTAAATCTTCTACAAAAGTTAACATTACACGCAATTTTTCTGATGAATTTCGATAAATAATTTTTTTGGGTTCCGACTCTTTTCAGGAATTAATAAAAAAAGGCAATTATGATTGCTTGTTCTGTTGTTCTTTGGAAAGCATTATTCAGACTCGCTTTTCTAGTACTCGATTCTATTAATAAGTCTCAAATGCCCAGTGATTACGCTAGCTCACAGTGACCTTCCGCCGCCAGACGGCAAATCTCAGTTGCCTCACAGCAAGGTTCCGTCGACCCACGACAAACAAACGTTCGCCGCCAATTTTTATTCAGGCGAAAGATAAATGGTCGAAATTGTCATCGGCCTTATCCAACACAATCCCCTACGAGGAGCACGAGTAAGGTGTGTAAAATGCCTAGGCGAACTCCGAAATCCAAACGAGCGACTTAGGGTTAGCCTTCCACTTCGCCGCCGTCTTCAACGGCGATGATGTTCCCAAGCCCAAGGATAGGATCGCCGCAGCTGTGCGGTATCAACACGTAGTCTCAGCTATAGTCAACTATTGCCCTACTGGATGCAAGTGTTGTCATTTAACCCATAGTGATTCTCTCACTTCTTAACACACACACATACACGATCATTATTAGCATACATAGTAATTACTCGCGATACCGCCCTTCAGGTTGGCTTTCCATGTCTTTAATTATGATAAGAAGCGTCGCTGGAGTTATTTGCGCCATTTCTTCTCCAGCTACTACGCATTGCGAATTGGTCGAATATAGATGTTTAAAAACGTCCTACCGATCGAAGGAACTGATCGAGCCGTGGTTCAGCCCTCTCGAGCTCCCTCGAGTCCAAACCGAGGTCCTCTCTCGGGGCCGTTGCGCTTGATACCCACTATAAAGGTTCCGGTTAAGCGTCCTTAGCGCTCGGCCACCTTGCAATCCGGCGAAGCTGTAAATGCCTTTGGGCTAAGTCAGTCCTAAAAAATATAAAAAACCAACTCACCAATAAATCAAGACTTATAGGGTACCCGTTGACCAGGAGTCATGAAATTTGGTAAGAAGCCAGGTTTCACAACACGAAAATCGTTAACTTGTAGTTTTATTGTTTTGCGATCACAAACTTTCATTTACGCTTGGAGAATTAACTGTGAAGTATATCGATGTATAGGTTAACATTTTTTCAGCTACCAAGTTAAGTTTGACCTGCACAAAAATACCAATGTTGTAGTTAATACGTTTCGGGGACTGATTGTGCATAGAAACTTAAAACATGCTCTGAAAAAACGAGTAAAAATGTTTAGAACTCGATTCCCGTGATTAACGAGCTGTCTACTTACAAGTTTGTACGGAACCCTCGGTGCACGAGTCTGATGCGCACTTTTCCGGTGATTTAATAGCGGAAAGCGACGAGATGAACAAACCTTTCACCTGATTGTTTGTACAACGTCTGCCCATAACAAATGCTGTCTCATCCAGAACATTGTGGCACCACACTGCACCCGTCCCACTGAGTCATCAGTTCTTAAGAACTGAAGTCTCACAATAACACTAGCTGTCAGTGCCCTTCAGACCGAAACACAGTAATGTTTGCACACTACTGCTTCACGTCAGATTGACTGGCCCTGCGATGGTACCTACCTTGACGGACTTGAAGACGCGACGCTCAGGAATCCTGTGAATTTCTCTTGTAAAATTGTTCCAGTTTTGTAATTTAGAACAGTGTCATGCTTTCATCTGTTTAAATATATAATGATACACTCTTAGTTCATATGTTATTTATTCGAAAAAAAATTAGAGAAAGACCCCAACCAATGCTGGGTCGAGACAACGAGGTCTAAACGACACAACCAGATGACATTTCATCTGAAACAATTCTGGACGTCGGACATAAAAGGCACTTATTTGACTTTCATTCAGATCCGAGACCTGAAAATTAACGAATAAGATTTTTTTTCCACACAAACATTAATTTATATGTGCAGTTCTCAATCCATCATCTTCGACTTAATGTTTTACTTTTATATCTAAAAAGAAGATATTTGTCAGTGAATTTTCACACGCCGCCGTCACACAGCGGCGCAAAACACATTATGCCATATTGTTCCGTAGTCATCGAGTTCCAGTAAAATCTAGTAGCCGCAAACAAATGACGGAGTTCGAGTTTTCTAGATTAGTGACCAACGGCAACGTTCAAAGTAAGCGGTGTCTCATACTGTTGTCGCCAATCCATGAAAATGTAGACGAGATTACCGCAAAGCCTCTTAACTCGGGAGAGGCTTATGTCAAATAGTAGAATATTAAATATAGGTACTGATTATGATTCTGCTAAATATAATTTAGAATTTTATAACATCTCCGTAAATAAGATCTTCAAAGCTCCTTAGTATTTTTAGCTACCAAAACCTCAACTCAACCAATCTTATCGCATGAGCGTTACATCGGGTATAGGTAATGTGCAACTGATAGCTTCCGACAGTATTCGGAAGTTGTCGCCGTTTGTTAGCTATTAAGTTTCACGATAATACAACATCGATATGAGAAATGTAAATGTAAGAGAATAATTTGAAAAAAATAAGAATTTTATTTTAATTTTCATTTTATTCCTGACGTATTGAACGCCGTGCTGCAGCCATGTTCACGGGGGCCTTTAATTATTCATATTGGTCCAATCTAACAATCCGATCGCAAAACAAGCTTGTAGTATCTTGAAGCCGTGCAGAGTTTGTCTGACTATAAATTAATTAAACGCTAAAAATTTACTAAGCTTGTCCTTGGTATGTTGTATCTTGTTTTTTTTCGGGCGAAAACTCTTTCTCGACCATATTAAGCAAGAACAGGAATTCTTGAGTGATTAATAAACAATTTGATAATTATTTTAATATGTTGGTTAACTTATAGTTTACTATAGAAAAATAAATGCAAAGTGAGATAAGAATCAAGAGATATAACTATAAAAGAAAGTGTAAGTGCCAAACGCGTTGTTGAATCTTGTAAGAACATTGTATATAAAAAAACCACAGTCGTATTTCCTTTTTTATTTAACTTTTTACCTACAATGATCTCCTTACATAGCATAAAATTTAAGGAGTATTCTCTACAAAGACCATTCCAATATTATACCAGTAGTACCTGGTATGCTAGACATTGCAGTATCGACCACATAAATCTTGTTGTAAAATTTGTAAGGCCAGAGTACAACATCTGAAAGATATTTTTTTTTAAATTATAACAAAACTAATTCAGTCTTAAATCGTTCATATAACTTATGAAATTAAATAGGGAATGAACTGCAAAAATGGGGAATGAAATGAAATGCAAAATACAACAGACGTAAACAATAGATCCCAAATAAACTTTTATCCCTTATTATGGATTTCCGTAAACGAACGCCTAATTCTATATCCTATAATAATGAATTAGTTCTTAGTCTCTAACAAAGGTATAATACTCACCACGAATCATAGAGTTTCGGAAGTTAGCTGCGAATTCGGTGTGCCCATTATACAACCGCGACATAAATGACTTTATTATTTCATCATATTTCATTTATTATTAAATTATTTTATGTAGATACACCAAGATACTTGAACTCGGTTGTATTGTATGCAATTTTAGGTTGTTTAAGGACAAAGGGCAAAACTATAGTGACATTTATCGCGACTGATATTTTATTATGCTCTGTTAAATTAATGTATCTTTTATTTTATTGTATTATTCTTCCTCATCACTTTTAAGTATAAAAACTACAAACGTTAACACACAACAATAATCTCTTGCGCCTCTTTTTAGCTATTGTGCAGCGACTAATTGCTAACTTCAGAAACATAAAGACTCGTGGCGAGTGCTAAATACGTAAATGTGTGCTAAAGTCAATGTCATTTGTCGGCGGGAGCTCTAGGTGCGCTTCTTAGTCCGAATGAACATTTTTAGTATGAACGCCGGTGTAGTCATTTTCTCTTTCAATATTTTATGTGTTTGCATTAAAAAGTGAGTATCCGTGCAAAGATGTATGCATTATGATGCAGTATGTCATATTAATGTTCATATAAGTATGTCGAAATTAAGATGTTAATAAACGCACAGATTGTGAAATTGCCTTCCTCGATGTTCTTGGTATAAGAAAGTTGTTAAGTTTTTTAATGCTGAATAAACCAATTACGATTGTCATGGATTGCTTTAATATACTTGGTTTTTGATTATATGAACTGAATATATTTTGCAATATTTTTAATTTTTTAATCCGGGATTCCAACGTGAAATATATTTACTAGAGCATGTTCATTAGTAATAATTTATTTTTAAATCAGTTAAATATAATTAAAGAAAATGGTTATACAAAATTATTATAAAGAATAAGTTTCAAGATAAACGAATAACCGTAATATATTAATTAATATATTACGGTTATAATTATGAATAAATTCAAAGATGTTTAGTTGATAACTGTGCATTTAGACGAATATTATTTATTTTATACGTATGTTAATAACGTCAAATATAAATCAAGACGATTTTTGAACCTTAGCCTATACTTATCTATTACATATTATGTGAATAATTGATACAATTATCTCAAGGATCCCTTAAATTATTCGTAGGGTCAAAGTTTCAAGTTATAGTTGGAGGTAATACGTTTTCTAATGCTGTGCCGCCAAAACATGTCAATAATATCATAAATCATAACTTAAATAGCACGTCTAAATGCACTTTTCATTAATCAATCACTTCATAATACACAACTGTGAATGTTTCTATATTAATTTTAAGCATCAGTATTTGTAAGCTAAAGATATAAACTTGTTTCTGAATTATACTCTTAAGTGTTCTGTTATAGCTTCAAAGTTTACTTAGAGCAAGTTCCTATAGGATTTTAAATTAATAAGTCTTCTATTGTTATAAAATGTTACATTTATTAAACTATTAATGTATTAACATTTGTGATTTACGCGAGTGATTTATTTACAGCTCTGTCTACTGATATTTTTACTTGTTAAAAACATCTAACTTTATCTAAATTCTACCAGAACTACGTTGCAAAGAAAATACTTAAAAATGCTGGTAGCAAAATTAATAGTCAAAAATCTGTGATTGCTGAAATAATTATTTCACAGAGGCGTTTTATTGTGTCAATCACCCTTAATTCTTTAGGACAATCAACGATTCAAATATCATTTCACAGCGTACGTTCCCCGCTATTGACGAAAAATAAAAAAGAATTTAAAATTAATGTTTTCGTTACAAAACTTATTAGATCTTGTATGTTAGAGACCGCCATCTATTGACAATCTATTGAATTAACATGCGCGACTGCGGTCGGTTGGAGTTATCAACTCTCTTTACAATACAACATTCTTTAAATAATGTAGAAGGCCGAAATGGCGGCGATGTGGTTCGCGACCCGTCACGTCGCGTTTCCCGCGAGGGCAAAAAGTGAGCTACGTGAGGGACCTCTGCATACCCTTTATGTGGGAAAAATGCGTGTCATTTTATATGTAGAAGACGCCTTCTTGGTCTTGATTATCCACGAAACTGTGTGAAAAATTCGCATGGGTTAGCTAGTAACTTCTTAATTCTATTTTACGATATCAATACTTATTTTCCTTCATTATAATGGATTTCCGCAAAGTCACGCCTGATTCTATTAACAATAATTATTTAACAACCGAATGGTTGTATGGATTAACCTCAATATCATCCGAAACCAATATTTATGAAACCCTCAAGCTATTTTTTTAAACGTGAATGTCTTTTGAACTATTAGTGTATTTAAGTGCATCTATCCCTTTCACCCCACCTTTCACACAACTTTCTGTTGCACACAGTAAAAATGAAATAATTAATATTCATGCCGATGTCCCGATATGTGCAACATAAAATTTTCATTAATCATTTATTCTTGTCTAACATACTAACGTAATTTTTAAGTGTTTTATAACTAATCTTCTACTAATTTATATGGAGTAGATCTGAAATAAAATTATTATTATTATTATTTATTATCACTGCCATAGGCGACATTATTTTCTTACAATAGAACCTCTTTTTATGACATGTAACGTAAATAATTTTCCTAATAATTTTTTTAATTTACTGAAAACTACATGACGCTACCAACAACTCCCCGTCGGTTGACGGTAGGACTTCTATGAGAGTCCGTCTACGTAGATAACACCAAGTTATTCTGCGACTAAGCTGTAGTATGCAATGTTATGAATGTCTTCTTTAAAGAATGTAAACAACACCAACCGACAGCAGTTTTGCATGTTAGTAGAAGATTGTCAACAGATGGCACTTTTTACAATTAAATCAATTAATTCAATATTTTTAATAAATGTTTTTTATGAAAAACTTTGTTTTTCGTCGTAAGAGGAATTTTTGAAATGGCATATTAAACATTAATTTTGATACAGTATTAAGGGAGGTATTTCATACCGACACAAAACACCTTTCAGAAATAATATATATACTCGTAGATTAATTTGTTACTTTATCAATTTAGTAATCATGAGCTAGTGTTTTATGTATTGTAAAACTGAACGTAAGTAAGAACTTTTGACTGACTACGGTTTATTTATTTATTCGTATATTTGCACAAAAATTTTTGGATTGGTTCATTTTTGGTCTAGTTTTATTGTGATTGTCTCCATGTCTTCGTCACTGCATATAGTCATGCGAGCCCCTGGCCTGCGAGCAAAGTATCCGATGAAGCTGTAAAAGCCGAAACGGCTAATAGGCAATCACATCACCGAAAATACACACTGCATATAGCCTACTTCAGATTTTATTGCATAGTACGGATAAGTAAGAGAGTGCTTCTATATTGGCCAGTATATTTGTGGCAAAATAAAGTCACCTGCGCAGGAGGGCCTGGTCACCATTATCAAAAATTGCCGAAGAGAGCATCAGAGGATATATTTGTTTCACAATATTTATATTACGAAGTACTCGCACGGATGGATTCATATCATTTGGTTTGTTTATAAATTGATAATTTCTATGGTAACTTGCTCTAGCTGTTATTTAATTAAAGTATTTTTTTATTTAGTTTATCAAGACTTTAACATATTTAATATTATATTACTAAATTCAATAAATAGATGCAACTAATTGAGTTGTTCTTCTTTGATTTTACACCTTTCCTATTAGCTGTAAGCATAACCCTCTAATTGTTTACTAATTAATACTAATAGTTTGCTTACTTACTTAATACGTTATATTGAGGACTTATTTAAAGGATTGTAATGGTCGTGGCCTAGTAGTCAGAGAACCTGACTTCTTCGCCGCGAGTCTTGAGTTCGAATCCCAGCCGGAGCCAATAATTGTGTTAAAACACAAATTATTGTTTTTCGAGTCTGATTGTGTTATGACACTGCATCCTACCCTACCTCCGATCTTATCGCATCAGCATTTCATCTGGCGGGGGTAGACAGAGACAAGTGAGTACCTCTTTATTTGCGCGTACACATGTGGCACTATATCTCCTACGCAGTTGATAGCTCCCGACAATATTCGGAAGTTATCGCGTGAGTATTTATATGAGTGCAATGAACCCGCCCTATTTGTTTGAAGATATCTGAATGGAGAGGATCGATTACCCTTCCTTATCCCTCGGATATCGTAAGAAAATAGAGCAAACCAAATGGATGGGCAGAAGCATTCTCAATTTTTAATCGATATTGCCAAGCGTGACAACTCTGGTAATCCACTCAACTACACTAAACACTAATATATTATTTTCACTAAACTAGACAAAAAAAAGATTCTGCTGCGTTCAGAATACATATTATTCAGGCTTCCATACTAATAAAAAGAAGGCACTTATCTTCCCAGGTTCCATAGTAAGGCTACGCAATAACATCAGATGATATTTCGAATACTGTATAAAAAAAATTTATTGATACTGTCCTACAGTCTTGATTATTTGTGGTAGGATGGCCGAGGTGGGTACCTCCGCTGTTCAGTTATTCTACCGTCAAGTAGTAGTGTGCAAACACAATCTTTGTTCGGACTGTGATTACACTAGCACTCAGTGCCCAGTATTGTTTGCACACTACTGCTTGCACGGCAGATTAACTTGCCTGGGGTGGTACCTACATGGACGGATTCCTAAACAGGAATCACTGGAAAAAAAGAAGAAGAAAAGAACTGATGTCTCAGGGTAACGACCGCAGTGTGTTGCGCACAGAAATGTTCTGGA
The DNA here is from genome assembly GCA_019845155.1 of Luehdorfia chinensis. NCBI lineage: Eukaryota > Metazoa > Arthropoda > Insecta > Lepidoptera > Papilionidae > Luehdorfia > Luehdorfia chinensis. The sequence continues at coordinate 711,594 of JAHVAK010000028.1, forward strand.
AGAAACATGATTTGTTATTGGCAGAAGTTTCAGTTACCATTCGGTAAACGTTTTTGATGTTTCGTCAGTTTCTTCGAAAAAAAATGTTGCTAATAATATAGTGTTTATAGAATTTTACAAATTATCCGTCTTGTTAAGTCATTACCTTGACCTCCATGAGTCCTAGCTCTGACGTTGAGTGATTAATGGTACTCTAATTAATTAATAATGCCAAATGTCGGATGTTGCCGGGTTACTAGTTGATATTTGAAAGATTTAGTATGCTTAGAAATAAAAAGAATTTTTACAATTTATTATTTCAATACACAAATCTGTATAAAAAATTATACTACATACTTTTTTCTCATTACTGGGCACTGCATCCACTAATTTTTGGAAGGAGTTTAGAAATCTGGAAATCCGCCACGCTGCTGGTGAATTTTCCTGCACAGTTCAAAGATATTCGGGTTTCGTTCTATCAATACTGTATTAAACAATTTTAGCGATAATAGCACAGGCACTGCCAATTGAACCCACGTTACTCGTGTACTGTTGCAACTAAAGGCAAGCAACCGGCCCCTGAATTACAACTTCAAAAACAAACGAGCAACATGATGTTGCTTGTACAAAGTTCTGCTTTTTCTACTACTTATACTCACCCACCGTAGGTAGGTAGATTGGGTTAGTAGAAGTAGTAGAAAAAGTACTTACCTTTACGCCTTTTTTTGTAAAGCTAACGCTAACTATGTTAGACTCCATTCGTCACAAGGATATATTAAATCTTCTACAAAAGTTAACATTACACGCAATTTTTCTGATGAATTTCGATAAATAATTTTTTTGGGTTCCGACTCTTTTCAGGAATTAATAAAAAAAGGCAATTATGATTGCTTGTTCTGTTGTTCTTTGGAAAGCATTATTCAGACTCGCTTTTCTAGTACTCGATTCTATTAATAAGTCTCAAATGCCCAGTGATTACGCTAGCTCACAGTGACCTTCCGCCGCCAGACGGCAAATCTCAGTTGCCTCACAGCAAGGTCCCGTCGACCCACGACAAACAAACGTTCGCCGCCAATTTTTATTCAGGCGAAAGATAAATGGTCGAAATTGTCATCGGCCTTATCCAACACAATCCCCTACGAGGAGCACGAGTAAGGTGTGTAAAATGCCTAGGCGACCACGCCACCCTCAATTGGCCTAGACCAAAGGACAAATCCCTACTTACCACCTTAGGCCCACCCTCCTGTGTTCTATGTAGGTAATACAGAAGACCATACGGTCAACTACGTCAGTTGCCCCAAAGCTCCGAAATCCAAACGAGCGACTTAGGGTTAGCCTTCCACTTCGCCGCCGTCTTCAACGGCGATGATGTTCCCAAGCCCAAGGATAGGATCGCCGCAGCTGTGCGGTATCAACACGTAGTCTCAGCTATAGTCAACTATTGCCCTACTGGATGCAAGTGTTGTCATTTAACCCATAGTGATTCTCTCACTTCTTAACACACACACATACACGATCATTATTAGCATACATAGTAATTACTCGCGATACCGCCCTTCAGGTTGGCTTTCCATGTCTTTAATTATGATAAGAAGCGTCGCTGGAGTTATTTGCGCCATTTCTTCTCCAGCTACTACGCATTGCGAATTGGTTGAATATAGATGTTTAAAAACGTCCTACCGATCGAAGGAACTGATCGAGCCGTGGTTCAGCCCTCTCGAGCTCCCTCGAGTCCAAACCGAGGTCCTCTCTCGGGGCCGTTGCGCTTGATACCCACTATAAAGGTTCCGGTTAAGCGTCCTTAGCGCTCGGCCACCTTGCAATCCGGCGAAGCTGTAAATGCCTTTGGGCTAAGTCAGTCCTAAAAAATATAAAAAACCAACTCACCAATAAATCAAGACTTATAGGGTACCCGTTGACCAGGAGTCATGAAATTTGGTAAGAAGCCAGGTTTCACAACACGAAAATCGTTAACTTGTAGTTTTATTGTTTTGCGATCACAAACTTTCATTTACGCTTGGAGAATTAAGTGTGAAGTATATCGATGTATAGGTTAACATTTTTTCAGCTACCAAGTTAAGTTTGACCTGCACAAAAATACCAATGTTGTAGTTAATACGTTTCGGGGACTGATTGTGCATAGAAACTTAAAACATGCTCTGGAAAAACGAGTAAAAATGTTTAGAACTCGATTCCCGTGATTAACGAGCTGTCTACTTACAAGTTTGTACGGAACCCTCGGTGCACGAGTCTGATGCGCACTTTTCCGGTGATTTAATAGCGGAAAGCGACGAGATGAACAAACCTTTCACCTGATTGTTTGTACAACGTCTGCCCATAACAAATGCTGTCTCATCCAGAACATTGTGGCACCACACTGCACCCGTCCCACTGAGTCATCAGTTCTTAAGAACTGAAGTCTCACAATAACACTAGCTGTCAGTGCCCTTCAGACCGAAACACAGTAATGTTTGCACACTACTGCTTCACGTCAGATTGACTGGCCCTGCGATGGTACCTACCTTGACGGACTTGAAGACGCGACGCTCAGGAATCCTGTGAATTTCTCTTGTAAAATTGTTCCAGTTTTGTAATTTAGAACAGTGTCATGCTTTCATCTGTTTAAATATATAATGATACACTCTTAGTTCATATGTTATTTATTCGAAAAAAAATTAGAGAAAGACAAGTCTCGACCCAACCAATGCTGGGTCGAGACAACGAGGTCTAAACGACACAACCAGATGACATTTCATCTGAAACAATTCTGGACGTCGGACATAAAAGGCACTTATTTGACTTTCATTCAGATCCGAGACCTGAAAATTAACGAATAAGATTTTTTTTCCACACAAACATTAATTTATATGTGCAGTTCTCAATCCATCATCTTCGACTTAATGTTTTACTTTTATATCTAAAAAGAAGATATTTGTCAGTGAATTTTCACACGCCGCCGTCACACAGCGGCGCAAAACACATTATGCCATATTGTTCCGTAGTCATCGAGTTCCAGTAAAATCTAGTAGCCGCAAACAAATGACGGAGTTCGAGTTTTCTAGATTAGTGACCAACGGCAACGTTCAAAGTAAGCGGTGTCTCATACTGTTGTCGCCAATCCATGAAAATGTAGACGAGATTACCGCAAAGCCTCTTAACTCGGGAGAGGCTTATGTCAAATAGTAGAATATTAAATATAGGTACTGATTATGATTCTGCTAAATATAATTTAGAATTTTATAACATCTCCGTAAATAAGATCTTCAAAGCTCCTTAGTATTTTTAGCTACCAAAACCTCAACTCAACCAATCTTATCGCATGAGCGTTACATCGGGTATAGGTAATGTGCAACTGATAGCTTCCGACAGTATTCGGAAGTTGTCGCCGTTTGTTAGCTATTAAGTTTCACGATAATACAACATCGATATGAGAAATGTAAATGTAAGAGAATAATTTGAAAAAAATAAGAATTTTATTTTAATTTTCATTTTATTCCTGACGTATTGAACGCCGTGCTGCAGCCATGTTCACGGGGGCCTTTAATTATTCATATTGGTCCAATCTAACAATCCGATCGCAAAACAAGCTTGTAGTATCTTGAAGCCGTGCAGAGTTTGTCTGACTATAAATTAATTAAACGCTAAAAATTTACTAAGCTTGTCCTTGGTATGTTGTATCTTGTTTTTTTTCGGGCGAAAACTCTTTCTCGACCATATTAAGCAAGAACAGGAATTCTTGAGTGATTAATAAACAATTTGATAATTATTTTAATATGTTGGTTAACTTATAGTTTACTATAGAAAAATAAATGCAAAGTGAGATAAGAATCAAGAGATATAACTATAAAAGAAAGTGTAAGTGCCAAACGCGTTGTTGAATCTTGTAAGAACATTGTATATAAAAAAACCACAGTCGTATTTCCTTTTTTATTTAACTTTTTACCTACAATGATCTCCTTACATAGCATAAAATTTAAGGAGTATTCTCTACAAAGACCATTCCAATATTATACCAGTAGTACCTGGTATGCTAGACATTGCAGTATCGACCACATAAATCTTGTTGTAAAATTTGTAAGGCCAGAGTACAACATCTGAAAGATATTTTTTTTTTAAATTATAACAAAACTAATTCAGTCTTAAATCGTTCATATAACTTATGAAATTAAATAGGGAATGAACTGCAAAAATGGGGAATGAAATGAAATGCAAAATACAACAGACGTAAACAATAGATCCCAAATAAACTTTTATCCCTTATTATGGATTTCCGTAAACGAACGCCTAATTCTATATCCTATAATAATGAATTAGTTCTTAGTCTCTAACAAAGGTATAATACTCACCACGAATCATAGAGTTTCGGAAGTTAGCTGCGAATTCGGTGTGCCCATTATACAACCGCGACATAAATGACTTTATTATTTCATCATATTTCATTTATTATTAAATTATTTTATGTAGATACACCAAGATACTTTAACTCGGTTGTATTGTATGCAATTTTAGGTTGTTTAAGGACAAAGGGCAAAACTATAGTGACATTTATCGCGACTGATATTTTATTATGCTCTGTTAAATTAATGTATCTTTTATTTTATTGTATTATTCTTCCTCATCACTTTTAAGTATAAAAACTACAAACGTTAACACACAACAATAATCTCTTGCGCCTCTTTTTAGCTATTGTGCAGCGACTAATTGCTAACTTCAGAAACATAAAGACTCGTGGCGAGTGCTAAATACGTAAATGTGTGCTAAAGTCAATGTCATTTGTCGGCGGGAGCTCTAGGTGCGCTTCTTAGTCCGAATGAACATTTTTAGTATGAACGCCGGTGTAGTCATTTTCTCTTTCAATATTTTATGTGTTTGCATTAAAAAGTGAGTATCCGTGCAAAGATGTATGCATTATGATGCAGTATGTCATATTAATGTTCATATAAGTATGTCGAAATTAAGATGTTAATAAACGCACAGATTGTGAAATTGCCTTCCTCGATGTTCTTGGTATAAGAAAGTTGTTAAGTTTTTTAATGCTGAATAAACCAATTACGATTGTCATGGATTGCTTTAATATACTTGGTTTTTGATTATATGAACTGAATATATTTTGCAATATTTTTAATTTTTTAATCCGGGATTCCAACGTGAAATATATTTACTAGAGCATGTTCATTAGTAATAATTTATTTTTAAATCAGTTAAATATAATTAAAGAAAATGGTTATACAAAATTATTATAAAGAATAAGTTTCAAGATAAACGAATAACCGTAATATATTAATTAATATATTACGGTTATAATTATGAATAAATTCAAAGATGTTTAGTTGATAACTGTGCATTTAGACGAATATTATTTATTTTATACGTATGTTAATAACGTCAAATATAAATCAAGACGATTTTTGAACCTTAGCCTATACTTATCTATTACATATTATGTGAATAATTGATACAATTATCTCAAGGATCCCTTAAATTATTCGTAGGGTCAAAGTTTCAAGTTATAGTTGGAGGTAATACGTTTTCTAATGCTGTGCCGCCAAAACATGTCAATAATATCATAAATCATAACTTAAATAGCACGTCTAAATGCACTTTTCATTAATCAATCACTTCATAATACACAACTGTGAATGTTTCTATATTAATTTTAAGCATCAGTATTTGTAAGCTAAAGATATAAACTTGTTTCTGAATTATACTCTTAAGTGTTCTGTTATAGCTTCAAAGTTTACTTAGAGCAAGTTCCTATAGGATTTTAAATTAATAAGTCTTCTATTGTTATAAAATGTTACATTTATTAAACTATTAATGTATTAACATTTGTGATTTACGCGAGTGATTTATTTACAGCTCTGTCTACTGATATTTTTACTTGTTAAAAACATCTAACTTTATCTAAATTCTACCAGAACTACGTTGCAAAGAAAATACTTAAAAATGCTGGTAGCAAAATTAATAGTCAAAAATCTGTGATTGCTGAAATAATTATTTCACAGAGGCGTTTTATTGTGTCAATCACCCTTAATTCTTTAGGACAATCAACGATTCAAATATCATTTCACAGCGTACGTTCCCCGCTATTGACGAAAAATAAAAAAGAATTTAAAATTAATGTTTTCGTTACAAAACTTATTAGATCTTGTATGTTAGAGACCGCCATCTATTGACAATCTATTGAATTAACATGCGCGACTGCGGTCGGTTGGAGTTATCAACTCTCTTTACAATACAACATTCTTTAAATAATGTAGAAGGCCGAAATGGCGGCGATGTGGTTCGCGACCCGTCACGTCGCGTTTCCCGCGAGGGCAAAAAGTGAGCTACGTGAGGGACCTCTGCATACCCTTTATGTGGGAAAAATGCGTGTCATTTTATATGTAGAAGACGCCTTCTTGGTCTTGATTATCCACGAAACTGTGTGAAAAATTCGCATGGGTTAGCTAGTAACTTCTTAATTCTATTTTACGATATCAATACTTATTTTCCTTCATTATAATGGATTTCCGCAAAGTCACGCCTGATTCTATTAACAATAATTATTTAACAACCGAATGGTTGTATGGATTAACCTCAATATCATCCGAAACCAATATTTATGAAACCCTCAAGCTATTTTTTTAAACGTGAATGTCTTTTGAACTATTAGTGTATTTAAGTGCATCTATCCCTTTCACCCCACCTTTCACACAACTTTCTGTTGCACACAGTAAAAATGAAATAATTAATATTCATGCCGATGTCCCGATATGTGCAACATAAAATTTTCATTAATCATTTATTCTTGTCTAACATACTAACGTAATTTTTAAGTGTTTTATAACTAATCTTCTACTAATTTATATGGAGTAGATCTGAAATAAAATTATTATTATTATTATTTATTATCACTGCCATAGGCGACATTATTTTCTTACAATAGAACCTCTTTTTATGACATGTAACGTAAATAATTTTCCTAATAATTTTTTTAATTTACTGAAAACTACATGACGCTACCAACAACTCCCCGTCGGTTGACGGTAGGACTTCTATGAGAGTCCGTCTACGTAGATAACACCAAGTTATTCTGCGACTAAGCTGTAGTATGCAATGTTATGAATGTCTTCTTTAAAGAATGTAAACAACACCAACCGACAGCAGTTTTGCATGTTAGTAGAAGATTGTCAACAGATGGCACTTTTTACAATTAAATCAATTAATTCAATATTTTTAATAAATGTTTTTTATGAAAAACTTTGTTTTTCGTCGTAAGAGGAATTTTTGAAATGGCATATTAAACATTAATTTTGATACAGTATTAAGGGAGGTATTTCATACCGACACAAAACACCTTTCAGAAATAATATATATACTCGTAGATTAATTTGTTACTTTATCAATTTAGTAATCATGAGCTAGTGTTTTATGTATTGTAAAACTGAACGTAAGTAAGAACTTTTGACTGACTACGGTTTATTTATTTATTCGTATATTTGCACAAAATTTTTTGGATTGGTTCATTTTTGGTCTAGTTTTATTGTGATTGTCTCCATGTCTTCGTCACTGCATATAGTCATGCGAGCCCCTGGCCTGCGAGCAAAGTATCCGATGAAGCTGTAAAAGCCGAAACGGCTAATAGGCAATCACATCACCGAAAATACACACTGCATATAGCCTACTTCAGATTTTATTGCATAGTACGGATAAGTAAGAGAGTGCTTCTATATTGGCCAGTATATTTGTGGCAAAATAAAGTCACCTGCGCAGGAGGGCCTGGTCACCATTATCAAAAATTGCCGAAGAGAGCATCAGAGGATATATTTGTTTCACAATATTTATATTACGAAGTACTCGCACGGATGGATTCATATCATTTGGTTTGTTTATAAATTGATAATTTCTATGGTAACTTGCTCTAGCTGTTATTTAATTAAAGTATTTTTTTATTTAGTTTATCAAGACTTTAACATATTTAATATTATATTACTAAATTCAATAAATAGATGCAACTAATTGAGTTGTTCTTCTTTGATTTTACACCTTTCCTATTAGCTGTAAGCATAACCCTCTAATTGTTTACTAATTAATACTAATAGTTTGCTTACTTACTTAATACGTTATATTGAGGACTTATTTAAAGGATTGTAATGGTCGTGGCCTAGTAGTCAGAGAACCTGACTTCTTCGCCGCGAGTCTTGAGTTCGAATCCCAGCCGGAGCCAATAATTGTGTTAAAACACAAATTATTGTTTTTCGAGTCTGATTGTGTTATGACACTGCATCCTACCCTACCTCCGATCTTATCGCATCAGCATTTCATCTGGCGGGGGTAGACAGAGACAAGTGAGTACCTCTTTATTTGCGCGTACACATGTGGCACTATATCTCCTACGCAGTTGATAGCTCCCGACAATATTCGGAAGTTATCGCGTGAGTATTTATATGAGTGCAATGAACCCGCCCTATTTGTTTGAAGATATCTGAATGGAGAGGATCGATTACCCTTCCTTATCCCTCGGATATCGTAAGAAAATAGAGCAAACCAAATGGATGGGCAGAAGCATTCTCAATTTTTAATCGATATTGCCAAGCGTGACAACTCTGGTAATCCACTCAACTACACTAAACACTAATATATTATTTTCACTAAACTAGACAAAAAAAAGATTCTGCTGCGTTCAGAATACATATTATTCAGGCTTCCATACTAATAAAAAGAAGGCACTTATCTTCCCAGGTTCCATAGTAAGGCTACGCAATAACATCAGATGATATTTCGAATACTGTATAAAAAAAATTATTGATACTGTCCTACAGTCTTGATTATTTGTGGTAGGATGGCCGAGGTGGGTACCTCCGCTGTTCAGTTATTCTACCGTCAAGTAGTAGTGTGCAAACACAATCTTTGTTCGGACTGTGATTACACTAGCACTCAGTGCCCAGTATTGTTTGCACACTACTGCTTGCACGGCAGATTAACTTGCCTGGGGTGGTACCTACATGGACGGATTCCTAAACAGGAATCACTGGAAAAAAAGAAGAAGAAAAGAACTGATGTCTCAGGGTAACGACCGCAGTGTGTTGCGCACAGAAATGTTCTGGAAGAAACATGATTTGTTATTGGCAGAAGTTTCAGTTACCATTCGGTAAACGTTTTTGATGTTTCGTCAGTTTCTTCGAAAAAAAATGTTGCTAATAATATAGTGTTTATAGAATTTTACAAATTATCCGTCTTGTTAAGTCATTACCTTGACCTCCATGAGTCCTAGCTCTGACGTTGAGTGATTAATGGTACTCTAATTAATTAATAATGCCAAATGTCGGATGTTGCCGGGTTACTAGTTGATATTTGAAAGATTTAGTATGCTTAGAAATAAAAAGAATTTTTACAATTTATTATTTCAATACACAAATCTGTATAAAAAATTATACTACATACTTTTTTCTCATTACTGGGCACTGCATCCACTAATTTTTGGAAGGAGTTTAGAAATCTGGAAATCCGCCACGCTGCTGGTGAATTTTCCTGCACAGTTCAAAGATATTCGGGTTTCGTTCTATCAATACTGTATTAAACAATTTTAGCGATAATAGCACAGGCACTGCCAATTGAACCCACGTTACTCGTGTACTGTTGCAACTAAAGGCAAGCAACCGGCCCCTGAATTACAACTTCAAAAACAAACGAGCAACATGATGTTGCTTGTACAAAGTTCTGCTTTTTCTACTACTTATACTCACCCACCGTAGGTAGGTAGATTGGGTTAGTAGAAGTAGTAGAAAAAGTACTTACCTTTACGCCTTTTTTTGTAAAGCTAACGCTAACTATGTTAGACTCCATTCGTCACAAGGATATATTAAATCTTCTACAAAAGTTAACATTACACGCAATTTTTCTGATGAATTTCGATAAATAATTTTTTTGGGTTCCGACTCTTTTCAGGAATTAATAAAAAAAGGCAATTATGATTGCTTGTTCTGTTGTTCTTTGGAAAGCATTATTCAGACTCGCTTTTCTAGTACTCGATTCTATTAATAAGTCTCAAATGCCCAGTGATTACGCTAGCTCACAGTGACCTTCCGCCGCCAGACGGCAAATCTCAGTTGCCTCACAGCAAGGTCCCGTCGACCCACGACAAACAAACGTTCGCCGCCAATTTTTATTCAGGCGAAAGATAAATGGTCGAAATTGTCATCGGCCTTATCCAACACAATCCCCTACGAGGAGCACGAGTAAGGTGTGTAAAATGCCTAGGCGACCACGCCACCCTCAATTGGCCTAGACCAAAGGACAAATCCCTACTTACCACCTTAGGCCCACCCTCCTGTGTTCTATGTAGGTAATACAGAAGACCATACGGTCAACTACGTCAGTTGCCCCAAAGCTCCGAAATCCAAACGAGCGACTTAGGGTTAGCCTTCCACTTCGCCGCCGTCTTCAACGGCGATGATGTTCCCAAGCCCAAGGATAGGATCGCCGCAGCTGTGCGGTATCAACACGTAGTCTCAGCTATAGTCAACTATTGCCCTACTGGATGCAAGTGTTGTCATTTAACCCATAGTGATTCTCTCACTTCTTAACACACACACATACACGATCATTATTAGCATACATAGTAATTACTCGCGATACCGCCCTTCAGGTTGGCTTTCCATGTCTTTAATTATGATAAGAAGCGTCGCTGGAGTTATTTGCGCCATTTCTTCTCCAGCTACTACGCATTGCGAATTGGTCGAATATAGATGTTTAAAAACGTCCTACCGATCGAAGGAACTGATCGAGCCGTGGTTCAGCCCTCTCGAGCTCCCTCGAGTCCAAACCGAGGTCCTCTCTCGGGGCCGTTGCGCTTGATACCCACTATAAAGGTTCCGGTTAAGCGTCCTCAGCGCTCGGCCACCTTGCAATCCGGCGAAGCTGTAAATGCCTTTGGGCTAAGTCAGTCCTAAAAAATATAAAAAACCAACTCACCAATAAATCAAGACTTATAGGGTACCCGTTGACCAGGAGTCATGAAATTTGGTAAGAAGCCAGGTTTCACAACACGAAAATCGTTAACTTGTAGTTTTATTGTTTTGCGATCACAAACTTTCATTTACGCTTGGAGAATTAAGTGTGAAGTATATCGATGTATAGGTTAACATTTTTTCAGCTACCAAGTTAAGTTTGACCTGCACAAAAATACCAATGTTGTAGTTAATACGTTTCGGGGACTGATTGTGCATAGAAACTTAAAACATGCTCTGGAAAAACGAGTAAAAATGTTTAGAACTCGATTCCCGTGATTAACGAGCTGTCTACTTACAAGTTTGTACGGAACCCTCGGTGCACGAGTCTGATGCGCACTTTTCCGGTGATTTAATAGCGGAAAGCGACGAGATGAACAAACCTTTCACCTGATTGTTTGTACAACGTCTGCCCATAACAAATGCTGTCTCATCCAGAACATTGTGGCACCACACTGCACCCGTCCCACTGAGTCATCAGTTCTTAAGAACTGAAGTCTCACAATAACACTAGCTGTCAGTGCCCTTCAGACCGAAACACAGTAATGTTTGCACACTACTGCTTCACGTCAGATTGACTGGCCCTGCGATGGTACCTACCTTGACGGACTTGAAGACGCGACGCTCAGGAATCCTGTGAATTTCTCTTGTAAAATTGTTCCAGTTTTGTAATTTAGAACAGTGTCATGCTTTCATCTGTTTAAATATATAATGATACACTCTTAGTTCATATGTTATTTATTCGAAAAAAAATTAGAGAAAGACAAGTCTCGACCCAACCAATGCTGGGTCGAGACAACGAGGTCTAAACGACACAACCAGATGACATTTCATCTGAAACAATTCTGGACGTCGGACATAAAAGGCACTTATTTGACTTTCATTCAGATCCGAGACCTGAAAATTAACGAATAAGATTTTTTTTCCACACAAACATTAATTTATATGTGCAGTTCTCAATCCATCATCTTCGACTTAATGTTTTACTTTTATATCTAAAAAGAAGATATTTGTCAGTGAATTTTCACACGCCGCCGTCACACAGCGGCGCAAAACACATTATGCCATATTGTTCCGTAGTCATCGAGTTCCAGTAAAATCTAGTAGCCGCAAACAAATGACGGAGTTCGAGTTTTCTAGATTAGTGACCAACGGCAACGTTCAAAGTAAGCGGTGTCTCATACTGTTGTCGCCAATCCATGAAAATGTAGACGAGATTACCGCAAAGCCTCTTAACTCGGGAGAGGCTTATGTCAAATAGTAGAATATTAAATATAGGTACTGATTATGATTCTGCTAAATATAATTTAGAATTTTATAACATCTCCGTAAATAAGATCTTCAAAGCTCCTTAGTATTTTTAGCTACCAAAACCTCAACTCAACCAATCTTATCGCATGAGCGTTACATCGGGTATAGGTAATGTGCAACTGATAGCTTCCGACAGTATTCGGAAGTTGTCGCCGTTTGTTAGCTATTAAGTTTCACGATAATACAACATCGATATGAGAAATGTAAATGTAAGAGAATAATTTGAAAAAAATAAGAATTTTATTTTAATTTTCATTTTATTCCTGACGTATTGAACGCCGTGCTGCAGCCATGTTCACGGGGGCCTTTAATTATTCATATTGGTCCAATCTAACAATCCGATCGCAAAACAAGCTTGTAGTATCTTGAAGCCGTGCAGAGTTTGTCTGACTATAAATTAATTAAACGCTAAAAATTTACTAAGCTTGTCCTTGGTATGTTAGTATCTTGTTTTTTTTCGGGCGAAAACTCTTTCTCGACCATATTAAGCAAGAACAGGAATTCTTGAGTGATTAATAAACAATTTGATAATTATTTTAATATGTTGGTTAACTTATAGTTTACTATAGAAAAATAAATGCAAAGTGAGATAAGAATCAAGAGATATAACTATAAAAGAAAGTGTAAGTGCCAAACGCGTTGTTGAATCTTGTAAGAACATTGTATATAAAAAAACCACAGTCGTATTTCCTTTTTTATTTAACTTTTTACCTACAATGATCTCCTTACATAGCATAAAATTTAAGGAGTATTCTCTACAAAGACCATTCCAATATTATACCAGTAGTACCTGGTATGCTAGACATTGCAGTATCGACCACATAAATCTTGTTGTAAAATTTGTAAGGCCAGAGTACAACATCTGAAAGATATTTTTTTTTAAATTATAACAAAACTAATTCAGTCTTAAATCGTTCATATAACTTATGAAATTAAATAGGGAATGAACTGCAAAAATGGGGAATGAAATGAAATGCAAAATACAACAGACGTAAACAATAGATCCCAAATAAACTTTTATCCCTTATTATGGATTTCCGTAAACGAACGCCTAATTCTATATCCTATAATAATGAATTAGTTCTTAGTCTCTAACAAAGGTATAATACTCACCACGAATCATAGAGTTTCGGAAGTTAGCTGCGAATTCGGTGTGCCCATTATACAACCGCGACATAAATGACTTTATTATTTCATCATATTTCATTTATTATTAAATTATTTTATGTAGATACACCAAGATACTTGAACTCGGTTGTATTGTATGCAATTTTAGGTTGTTTAAGGACAAAGGGCAAAACTATAGTGACATTTATCGCGACTGATATTTTATTATGCTCTGTTAAATTAATGTATCTTTTATTTTATTGTATTATTCTTCCTCATCACTTTTAAGTATAAAAACTACAAACGTTAACACACAACAATAATCTCTTGCGCCTCTTTTTAGCTATTGTGCAGCGACTAATTGCTAACTTCAGAAACATAAAGACTCGTGGCGAGTGCTAAATACGTAAATGTGTGCTAAAGTCAATGTCATTTGTCGGCGGGAGCTCTAGGTGCGCTTCTTAGTCCGAATGAACATTTTTAGTATGAACGCCGGTGTAGTCATTTTCTCTTTCAATATTTTATGTGTTTGCATTAAAAAGTGAGTATCCGTGCAAAGATGTATGCATTATGATGCAGTATGTCATATTAATGTTCATATAAGTATGTCGAAATTAAGATGTTAATAAACGCACAGATTGTGAAATTGCCTTCCTCGATGTTCTTGGTATAAGAAAGTTGTTAAGTTTTTTAATGCTGAATAAACCAATTACGATTGTCATGGATTGCTTTAATATACTTGGTTTTTGATTATATGAACTGAATATATTTTGCAATATTTTTAATTTTTTAATCCGGGATTCCAACGTGAAATATATTTACTAGAGCATGTTCATTAGTAATAATTTATTTTTAAATCAGTTAAATATAATTAAAGAAAATGGTTATACAAAATTATTATAAAGAATAAGTTTCAAGATAAACGAATAACCGTAATATATTAATTAATATATTACGGTTATAATTATGAATAAATTCAAAGATGTTTAGTTGATAACTGTGCATTTAGACGAATATTATTTATTTTATACGTATGTTAATAACGTCAAATATAAATCAAGACGATTTTTGAACCTTAGCCTATACTTATCTATTACATATTATGTGAATAATTGATACAATTATCTCAAGGATCCCTTAAATTATTCGTAGGGTCAAAGTTTCAAGTTATAGTTGGAGGTAATACGTTTTCTAATGCTGTGCCGCCAAAACATGTCAATAATATCATAAATCATAACTTAAATAGCACGTCTAAATGCACTTTTCATTAATCAATCACTTCATAATACACAACTGTGAATGTTTCTATATTAATTTTAAGCATCAGTATTTGTAAGCTAAAGATATAAACTTGTTTCTGAATTATACTCTTAAGTGTTCTGTTATAGCTTCAAAGTTTACTTAGAGCAAGTTCCTATAGGATTTTAAATTAATAAGTCTTCTATTGTTATAAAATGTTACATTTATTAAACTATTAATGTATTAACATTTGTGATTTACGCGAGTGATTTATTTACAGCTCTGTCTACTGATATTTTTACTTGTTAAAAACATCTAACTTTATCTAAATTCTACCAGAACTACGTTGCAAAGAAAATACTTAAAAATGCTGGTAGCAAAATTAATAGTCAAAAATCTGTGATTGCTGAAATAATTATTTCACAGAGGCGTTTTATTGTGTCAATCACCCTTAATTCTTTAGGACAATCAACGATTCAAATATCATTTCGCAGCGTACGTTCCCCGCTATTGACGAAAAATAAAAAAGAATTTAAAATTAATGTTTTCGTTACAAAACTTATTAGATCTTGTATGTTAGAGACCGCCATCTATTGACAATCTATTGAATTAACATGCGCGACTGCGGTCGGTTGGAGTTATCAACTCTCTTTACAATACAACATTCTTTAAATAATGTAGAAGGCCGAAATGGCGGCGATGTGGTTCGCGACCCGTCACGTCGCGTTTCCCGCGAGGGCAAAAAGTGAGCTACGTGAGGGACCTCTGCATACCCTTTATGTGGGAAAAATGCGTGTCATTTTATATGTAGAAGACGCCTTCTTGGTCTTGATTATCCACGAAACTGTGTGAAAAATTCGCATGGGTTAGCTAGTAACTTCTTAATTCTATTTTACGATATCAATACTTATTTTCCTTCATTATAATGGATTTCCGCAAAGTCACGCCTGATTCTATTAACAATAATTATTTAACAACCGAATGGTTGTATGGATTAACCTCAATATCATCCGAAACCAATATTTATGAAACCCTCAAGCTATTTTTTTTAAACGTGAATGTCTTTTGAACTATTAGTGTATTTAAGTGCATCTATCCCTTTCACCCCACCTTTCACACAACTTTCTGTTGCACACAGTAAAAATGAAATAATTAATATTCATGCCGATGTCCCGATATGTGCAACATAAAATTTTCATTAATCATTTATTCTTGTCTAACATACTAACGTAATTTTTAAGTGTTTTATAACTAATCTTCTACTAATTTATATGGAGTAGATCTGAAATAAAATTATTATTATTATTATTTATTATCACTGCCATAGGCGACATTATTTTCTTACAATAGAACCTCTTTTTATGACATGTAACGTAAATAATTTTCCTAATAATTTTTTTAATTTACTGAAAACTACATGACGCTACCAACAACTCCCCGTCGGTTGACGGTAGGACTTCTATGAGAGTCCGTCTACGTAGATAACACCAAGTTATTCTGCGACTAAGCTGTAGTATGCAATGTTATGAATGTCTTCTTTAAAGAATGTAAACAACACCAACCGACAGCAGTTTTGCATGTTAGTAGAAGATTGTCAACAGATGGCACTTTTTACAATTAAATCAATTAATTCAATATTTTTAATAAATGTTTTTTATGAAAAACTTTGTTTTTCGTCGTAAGAGGAATTTTTGAAATGGCATATTAAACATTAATTTTGATACAGTATTAAGGGAGGTATTTCATACCGACACAAAACACCTTTCAGAAATAATATATATACTCGTAGATTAATTTGTTACTTTATCAATTTAGTAATCATGAGCTAGTGTTTTATGTATTGTAAAACTGAACGTAAGTAAGAACTTTTGACTGACTACGGTTTATTTATTTATTCGTATATTTGCACAAAAATTTTTGGATTGGTTCATTTTTGGTCTAGTTTTATTGTGATTGTCTCCATGTCTTCGTCACTGCATATAGTCATGCGAGCCCCTGGCCTGCGAGCAAAGTATCCGATGAAGCTGTAAAAGCCGAAACGGCTAATAGGCAATCACATCACCGAAAATACACACTGCATATAGCCTACTTCAGATTTTATTGCATAGTACGGATAAGTAAGAGAGTGCTTCTATATTGGCCAGTATATTTGTGGCAAAATAAAGTCACCTGCGCAGGAGGGCCTGGTCACCATTATCAAAAATTGCCGAAGAGAGCATCAGAGGATATATTTGTTTCACAATATTTATATTACGAAGTACTCGCACGGATGGATTCATATCATTTGGTTTGTTTATAAATTGATAATTTCTATGGTAACTTGCTCTAGCTGTTATTTAATTAAAGTATTTTTTTATTTAGTTTATCAAGACTTTAACATATTTAATATTATATTACTAAATTCAATAAATAGATGCAACTAATTGAGTTGTTCTTCTTTGATTTTACACCTTTCCTATTAGCTGTAAGCATAACCCTCTAATTGTTTACTAATTAATACTAATAGTTTGCTTACTTACTTAATACGTTATATTGAGGACTTATTTAAAGGATTGTAATGGTCGTGGCCTAGTAGTCAGAGAACCTGACTTCTTCGCCGCGAGTCTTGAGTTCGAATCCCAGCCGGAGCCAATAATTGTGTTAAAACACAAATTATTGTTTTTCGAGTCTGATTGTGTTATGACACTGCATCCTACCCTACCTCCGATCTTATCGCATCAGCATTTCATCTGGCGGGGGTAGACAGAGACAAGTGAGTACCTCTTTATTTGCGCGTACACATGTGGCACTATATCTCCTACGCAGTTGATAGCTCCCGACAATATTCGGAAGTTATCGCGTGAGTATTTATATGAGTGCAATGAACCCGCCCTATTTGTTTGAAGATATCTGAATGGAGAGGATCGATTACCCTTCCTTATCCCTCGGATATCGTAAGAAAATAGAGCAAACCAAATGGATGGGCAGAAGCATTCTCAATTTTTAATCGATATTGCCAAGCGTGACAACTCTGGTAATCCACTCAACTACACTAAACACTAATATATTATTTTCACTAAACTAGACAAAAAAAAGATTCTGCTGCGTTCAGAATACATATTATTCAGGCTTCCATACTAATAAAAAGAAGGCACTTATCTTCCCAGGTTCCATAGTAAGGCTACGCAATAACATCAGATGATATTTCGAATACTGTATAAAAAAAATTATTGATACTGTCCTACAGTCTTGATTATTTGTGGTAGGATGGCCGAGGTGGGTACCTCCGCTGTTCAGTTATTCTACCGTCAAGTAGTAGTGTGCAAACACAATCTTTGTTCGGACTGTGATTACACTAGCACTCAGTGCCCAGTATTGTTTGCACACTACTGCTGGCACGGCAGATTAACTTGCCTGGGGTGGTACCTACATGGACGGATTCCTAAACAGGAATCACTGGAAAAAAAGAAGAAGAAAAGAACTGATGTCTCAGGGTAACGACCGCAGTGTGTTGCGCACAGAAATGTTCTGGAAGAAACATGATTTGTTATTGGCAGAAGTTTCAGTTACCATTAGGTAAACGTTTTTGATGTTTCGTCAGTTTCTTCGAAAAAAAATGTTGCTAATAATATAGTGTTTATAGAATTTTACAAATTATCCGTCTTGTTAAGTCATTACCTTGACCTCCATGAGTCCTAGCTCTGACGTTGAGTGATTAATGGTACTCTAATTAATTAATAATGCCAAATGTCGGATGTTGCCGGGTTACTAGTTGATATTTGAAAGATTTAGTATGCTTAGAAATAAAAAGAATTTTTACAATTTATTATTTCAATACACAAATCTGTATAAAAAATTATACTACATACTTTTTTCTCATTACTGGGCACTGCATCCACTAATTTTTGGAAGGAGTTTAGAAATCTGGAAATCCGCCACGCTGCTGGTGAATTTTCCTGCACAGTTCAAAGATATTCGGGTTTCGTTCTATCAATACTGTATTAAACAATTTTAGCGATAATAGCACAGGCACTGCCAATTGTACCCACGTTACTCGTGTACTGTTGAAACTAAAGGCAAGCAACCGGCCCCTGAACTACAACTTCAAAAACAAACGAGCAACATGATGTTGCTTGTACAAAGTTCTGCTTTTTCTACTACTTATACTCACCCACCGTAGGTAGGTAGATTGGGTTAGTAGAAGTAGTAGAAAAAGTACTTACCTTTACGCCTTTTTTTGTAAAGCTAACACTAACTATGTTAGACTCCATTCGTCACAAGGATATATTAAATCTTCTACAAAAGTTAACATTACACGCAATTTTTCTGATGAATTTCGATAAATAATTTTTTTGGGTTCCGACTCTTTTCAGGAATTAATAAAAAAAGGCAATTATGATTGCTTGTTCTGTTGTTCTTTGGAAAGCATTATTCAGACTCGCTTTTCTAGTACTCGATTCTATTAATAAGTCTCAAATGCCCAGTGATTACGCTAGCTCACAGTGACCTTCCGCCGCCAGACGGCAAATCTCAGTTGCCTCACAGCAAGGTTCCGTCGACCCACGACAAACAAACGTTCGCCGCCAATTTTTATTCAGGCGAAAGATAAATGGTCGAAATTGTCATCGGCCTTATCCAACACAATCCCCTACGAGGAGCACGAGTAAGGTGTGTAAAATGCCTAGGCGAACTCCGAAATCCAAACGAGCGACTTAGGGTTAGCCTTCCACTTCGCCGCCGTCTTCAACGGCGATGATGTTCCCAAGCCCAAGGATAGGATCGCCGCAGCTGTGCGGTATCAACACGTAGTCTCAGCTATAGTCAACTATTGCCCTACTGGATGCAAGTGTTGTCATTTAACCCATAGTGATTCTCTCACTTCTTAACACACACACATACACGATCATTATTAGCATACATAGTAATTACTCGCGATACCGCCCTTCAGGTTGGCTTTCCATGTCTTTAATTATGATAAGAAGCGTCGCTGGAGTTATTTGCGCCATTTCTTCTCCAGCTACTACGCATTGCGAATTGGTCGAATATAGATGTTTAAAAACGTCCTACCGATCGAAGGAACTGATCGAGCCGTGGTTCAGCCCTCTCGAGCTCCCTCGAGTCCAAACCGAGGTCCTCTCTCGGGGCCGTTGCGCTTGATACCCACTATAAAGGTTCCGGTTAAGCGTCCTCAGCGCTCGGCCACCTTGCAATCCGGCGAAGCTGTAAATGCCTTTGGGCTAAGTCAGTCCTAAAAAATATAAAAAACCAACTCACCAATAAATCAAGACTTATAGGGTACCCGTTGACCAGGAGTCATGAAATTTGGTAAGAAGCCAGGTTTCACAACACGAAAATCGTTAACTTGTAGTTTTATTGTTTTGCGATCACAAACTTTCATTTACGCTTGGAGAATTAACTGTGAAGTATATCGATGTATAGGTTAACATTTTTTCAGCTACCAAGTTAAGTTTGACCTGCACAAAAATACCAATGTTGTAGTTAATACGTTTCGGGGACTGATTGTGCATAGAAACTTAAAACATGCTCTGAAAAAACGAGTAAAAATGTTTAGAACTCGATTCCCGTGATTAACGAGCTGTCTACTTACAAGTTTGTACGGAACCCTCGGTGCACGAGTCTGATGCGCACTTTTCCGGTGATTTAATAGCGGAAAGCGACGAGATGAACAAACCTTTCACCTGATTGTTTGTACAACGTCTGCCCATAACAAATGCTGTCTCATCCAGAACATTGTGGCACCACACTGCACCCGTCCCACTGAGTCATCAGTTCTTAAGAACTGAAGTCTCACAATAACACTAGCTGTCAGTGCCCTTCAGACCGAAACACAGTAATGTTTGCACACTACTGCTTCACGTCAGATTGACTGGCCCTGCGATGGTACCTACCTTGACGGACTTGAAGACGCGACGCTCAGGAATCCTGTGAATTTCTCTTGTAAAATTGTTCCAGTTTTGTAATTTAGAACAGTGTCATGCTTTCATCTGTTTAAATATATAATGATACACTCTTAGTTCATATGTTATTTATTCGAAAAAAAATTAGAGAAAGACAAGTCTCGACCCAACCAATGCTGGGTCGAGACAACGAGGTCTAAACGACACAACCAGATGACATTTCATCTGAAACAATTCTGGACGTCGGACATAAAAGGCACTTATTTGACTTTCATTCAGATCCGAGACCTGAAAATTAACGAATAAGATTTTTTTTCCACACAAACATTAATTTATATGTGCAGTTCTCAATCCATCATCTTCGACTTAATGTTTTACTTTTATATCTAAAAAGAAGATATTTGTCAGTGAATTTTCACACGCCGCCGTCACACAGCGGCGCAAAACACATTATGCCATATTGTTCCGTAGTCATCGAGTTCCAGTAAAATCTAGTAGCCGCAAACAAATGACGGAGTTCGAGTTTTCTAGATTAGTGACCAACGGCAACGTTCAAAGTAAGCGGTGTCTCATACTGTTGTCGCCAATCCATGAAAATGTAGACGAGATTACCGCAAAGCCTCTTAACTCGGGAGAGGCTTATGTCAAATAGTAGAATATTAAATATAGGTACTGATTATGATTCTGCTAAATATAATTTAGAATTTTATAACATCTCCGTAAATAAGATCTTCAAAGCTCCTTAGTATTTTTAGCTACCAAAACCTCAACTCAACCAATCTTATCGCATGAGCGTTACATCGGGTATAGGTAATGTGCAACTGATAGCTTCCGACAGTATTCGGAAGTTGTCGCCGTTTGTTAGCTATTAAGTTTCACGATAATACAACATCGATATGAGAAATGTAAATGTAAGAGAATAATTTGAAAAAAATAAGAATTTTATTTTAATTTTCATTTTATTCCTGACGTATTGAACGCCGTGCTGCAGCCATGTTCACGGGGGCCTTTAATTATTCATATTGGTCCAATCTAACAATCCGATCGCAAAACAAGCTTGTAGTATCTTGAAGCCGTGCAGAGTTTGTCTGACTATAAATTAATTAAACGCTAAAAATTTACTAAGCTTGTCCTTGGTATGTTAGTATCTTGTTTTTTTTCGGGCGAAAACTCTTTCTCGACCATATTAAGCAAGAACAGGAATTCTTGAGTGATTAATAAACAATTTGATAATTATTTTAATATGTTGGTTAACTTATAGTTTACTATAGAAAAATAAATGCAAAGTGAGATAAGAATCAAGAGATATAACTATAAAAGAAAGTGTAAGTGCCAAACGCGTTGTTGAATCTTGTAAGAACATTGTATATAAAAAAACCACAGTCGTATTTCCTTTTTTATTTAACTTTTTACCTACAATGATCTCCTTACATAGCATAAAATTTAAGGAGTATTCTCTACAAAGACCATTCCAATATTATACCAGTAGTACCTGGTATGCTAGACATTGCAGTATCGACCACATAAATCTTGTTGTAAAATTTGTAAGGCCAGAGTACAACATCTGAAAGATATTTTTTTTTAAATTATAACAAAACTAATTCAGTCTTAAATCGTTCATATAACTTATGAAATTAAATAGGGAATGAACTGCAAAAATGGGGAATGAAATGAAATGCAAAATACAACAGACGTAAACAATAGATCCCAAATAAACTTTTATCCCTTATTATGGATTTCCGTAAACGAACGCCTAATTCTATATCCTATAATAATGAATTAGTTCTTAGTCTCTAACAAAGGTATAATACTCACCACGAATCATAGAGTTTCGGAAGTTAGCTGCGAATTCGGTGTGCCCATTATACAACCGCGACATAAATGACTTTATTATTTCATCATATTTCATTTATTATTAAATTATTTTATGTAGATACACCAAGATACTTTAACTCGGTTGTATTGTATGCAATTTTAGGTTGTTTAAGGACAAAGGGCAAAACTATAGTGACATTTATCGCGACTGATATTTTATTATGCTCTGTTAAATTAATGTATCTTTTATTTTATTGTATTATTCTTCCTCATCACTTTTAAGTATAAAAACTACAAACGTTAACACACAACAATAATCTCTTGCGCCTCTTTTTAGCTATTGTGCAGCGACTAATTGCTAACTTCAGAAACATAAAGACTCGTGGCGAGTGCTAAATACGTAAATGTGTGCTAAAGTCAATGTCATTTGTCGGCGGGAGCTCTAGGTGCGCTTCTTAGTCCGAATGAACATTTTTAGTATGAACGCCGGTGTAGTCATTTTCTCTTTCAATATTTTATGTGTTTGCATTAAAAAGTGAGTATCCGTGCAAAGATGTATGCATTATGATGCAGTATGTCATATTAATGTTCATATAAGTATGTCGAAATTAAGATGTTAATAAACGCACAGATTGTGAAATTGCCTTCCTCGATGTTCTTGGTATAAGAAAGTTGTTAAGTTTTTTAATGCTGAATAAACCAATTACGATTGTCATGGATTGCTTTAATATACTTGGTTTTTGATTATATGAACTGAATATATTTTGCAATATTTTTAATTTTTTAATCCGGGATTCCAACGTGAAATATATTTACTAGAGCATGTTCATTAGTAATAATTTATTTTTAAATCAGTTAAATATAATTAAAGAAAATGGTTATACAAAATTATTATAAAGAATAAGTTTCAAGATAAACGAATAACCGTAATATATTAATTAATATATTACGGTTATAATTATGAATAAATTCAAAGATGTTTAGTTGATAACTGTGCATTTAGACGAATATTATTTATTTTATACGTATGTTAATAACGTCAAATATAAATCAAGACGATTTTTGAACCTTAGCCTATACTTATCTATTACATATTATGTGAATAATTGATACAATTATCTCAAGGATCCCTTAAATTATTCGTAGGGTCAAAGTTTCAAGTTATAGTTGGAGGTAATACGTTTTCTAATGCTGTGCCGCCAAAACATGTCAATAATATCATAAATCATAACTTAAATAGCACGTCTAAATGCACTTTTCATTAATCAATCACTTCATAATACACAACTGTGAATGTTTCTATATTAATTTTAAGCATCAGTATTTGTAAGCTAAAGATATAAACTTGTTTCTGAATTATACTCTTAAGTGTTCTGTTATAGCTTCAAAGTTTACTTAGAGCAAGTTCCTATAGGATTTTAAATTAATAAGTCTTCTATTGTTATAAAATGTTACATTTATTAAACTATTAATGTATTAACATTTGTGATTTACGCGAGTGATTTATTTACAGCTCTGTCTACTGATATTTTTACTTGTTAAAAACATCTAACTTTATCTAAATTCTACCAGAACTACGTTGCAAAGAAAATACTTAAAAATGCTGGTAGCAAAATTAATAGTCAAAAATCTGTGATTGCTGAAATAATTATTTCACAGAGGCGTTTTATTGTGTCAATCACCCTTAATTCTTTAGGACAATCAACGATTCAAATATCATTTCACAGCGTACGTTCCCCGCTATTGACGAAAAATAAAAAAGAATTTAAAATTAATGTTTTCGTTACAAAACTTATTAGATCTTGTATGTTAGAGACCGCCATCTATTGACAATCTATTGAATTAACATGCGCGACTGCGGTCGGTTGGAGTTATCAACTCTCTTTACAATACAACATTCTTTAAATAATGTAGAAGGCCGAAATGGCGGCGATGTGGTTCGCGACCCGTCACGTCGCGTTTCCCGCGAGGGCAAAAAGTGAGCTACGTGAGGGACCTCTGCATACCCTTTATGTGGGAAAAATGCGTGTCATTTTATATGTAGAAGACGCCTTCTTGGTCTTGATTATCCACGAAACTGTGTGAAAAATTCGCATGGGTTAGCTAGTAACTTCTTAATTCTATTTTACGATATCAATACTTATTTTCCTTCATTATAATGGATTTCCGCAAAGTCACGCCTGATTCTATTAACAATAATTATTTAACAACCGAATGGTTGTATGGATTAACCTCAATATCATCCGAAACCAATATTTATGAAACCCTCAAGCTATTTTTTTAAACGTGAATGTCTTTTGAACTATTAGTGTATTTAAGTGCATCTATCCCTTTCACCCCACCTTTCACACAACTTTCTGTTGCACACAGTAAAAATGAAATAATTAATATTCATGCCGATGTCCCGATATGTGCAACATAAAATTTTCATTAATCATTTATTCTTGTCTAACATACTAACGTAATTTTTAAGTGTTTTATAACTAATCTTCTACTAATTTATATGGAGTAGATCTGAAATAAAATTATTATTATTATTATTTATTATCACTGCCATAGGCGACATTATTTTCTTACAATAGAACCTCTTTTTATGACATGTAACGTAAATAATTTTCCTAATAATTTTTTTAATTTACTGAAAACTACATGACGCTACCAACAACTCCCCGTCGGTTGACGGTAGGACTTCTATGAGAGTCCGTCTACGTAGATAACACCAAGTTATTCTGCGACTAAGCTGTAGTATGCAATGTTATGAATGTCTTCTTTAAAGAATGTAAACAACACCAACCGACAGCAGTTTTGCATGTTAGTAGAAGATTGTCAACAGATGGCACTTTTTACAATTAAATCAATTAATTCAATATTTTTAATAAATGTTTTTTATGAAAAACTTTGTTTTTCGTCGTAAGAGGAATTTTTGAAATGGCATATTAAACATTAATTTTGATACAGTATTAAGGGAGGTATTTCATACCGACACAAAACACCTTTCAGAAATAATATATATACTCGTAGATTAATTTGTTACTTTATCAATTTAGTAATCATGAGCTAGTGTTTTATGTATTGTAAAACTGAACGTAAGTAAGAACTTTTGACTGACTACGGTTTATTTATTTATTCGTATATTTGCACAAAAATTTTTGGATTGGTTCATTTTTGGTCTAGTTTTATTGTGATTGTCTCCATGTCTTCGTCACTGCATATAGTCATGCGAGCCCCTGGCCTGCGAGCAAAGTATCCGATGAAGCTGTAAAAGCCGAAACGGCTAATAGGCAATCACATCACCGAAAATACACACTGCATATAGCCTACTTCAGATTTTATTGCATAGTACGGATAAGTAAGAGAGTGCTTCTATATTGGCCAGTATATTTGTGGCAAAATAAAGTCACCTGCGCAGGAGGGCCTGGTCACCATTATCAAAAATTGCCGAAGAGAGCATCAGAGGATATATTTGTTTCACAATATTTATATTACGAAGTACTCGCACGGATGGATTCATATCATTTGGTTTGTTTATAAATTGATAATTTCTATGGTAACTTGCTCTAGCTGTTATTTAATTAAAGTATTTTTTTATTTAGTTTATCAAGACTTTAACATATTTAATATTATATTACTAAATTCAATAAATAGATGCAACTAATTGAGTTGTTCTTCTTTGATTTTACACCTTTCCTATTAGCTGTAAGCATAACCCTCTAATTGTTTACTAATTAATACTAATAGTTTGCTTACTTACTTAATACGTTATATTGAGGACTTATTTAAAGGATTGTAATGGTCGTGGCCTAGTAGTCAGAGAACCTGACTTCTTCGCCGCGAGTCTTGAGTTCGAATCCCAGCCGGAGCCAATAATTGTGTTAAAACACAAATTATTGTTTTTCGAGTCTGATTGTGTTATGACACTGCATCCTACCCTACCTCCGATCTTATCGCATCAGCATTTCATCTGGCGGGGGTAGACAGAGACAAGTGAGTACCTCTTTATTTGCGCGTACACATGTGGCACTATATCTCCTACGCAGTTGATAGCTCCCGACAATATTCGGAAGTTATCGCGTGAGTATTTATATGAGTGCAATGAACCCGCCCTATTTGTTTGAAGATATCTGAATGGAGAGGATCGATTACCCTTCCTTATCCCTCGGATATCGTAAGAAAATAGAGCAAACCAAATGGATGGGCAGAAGCATTCTCAATTTTTAATCGATATTGCCAAGCGTGACAACTCTGGTAATCCACTCAACTACACTAAACACTAATATATTATTTTCACTAAACTAGACAAAAAAAAGATTCTGCTGCGTTCAGAATACATATTATTCAGGCTTCCATACTAATAAAAAGAAGGCACTTATCTTCCCAGGTTCCATAGTAAGGCTACGCAATAACATCAGATGATATTTCGAATACTGTATAAAAAAAATTATTGATACTGTCCTACAGTCTTGATTATTTGTGGTAGGATGGCCGAGGTGGGTACCTCCGCTGTTCAGTTATTCTACCGTCAAGTAGTAGTGTGCAAACACAATCTTTGTTCGGACTGTGATTACACTAGCACTCAGTGCCCAGTATTGTTTGCACACTACTGCTTGCACGGCAGATTAACTTGCCTGGGGTGGTACCTACATGGACGGATTCCTAAACAGGAATCACTGGAAAAAAAGAAGAAGAAAAGAACTGATGTCTCAGGGTAACGACCGCAGTGTGTTGCGCACAGAAATGTTCTGGAAGAAACATGATTTGTTATTGGCAGAAGTTTCAGTTACCATTAGGTAAACGTTTTTGATGTTTCGTCAGTTTCTTCGAAAAAAAATGTTGCTAATAATATAGTGTTTATAGAATTTTACAAATTATCCGTCTTGTTAAGTCATTACCTTGACCTCCATGAGTCCTAGCTCTGACGTTGAGTGATTAATGGTACTCTAATTAATTAATAATGCCAAATGTCGGATGTTGCCGGGTTACTAGTTGATATTTGAAAGATTTAGTATGCTTAGAAATAAAAAGAATTTTTACAATTTATTATTTCAATACACAAATCTGTATAAAAAATTATACTACATACTTTTTTCTCATTACTGGGCACTGCATCCACTAATTTTTGGAAGGAGTTTAGAAATCTGGAAATCCGCCACGCTGCTGGTGAATTTTCCTGCACAGTTCAAAGATATTCGGGTTTCGTTCTATCAATACTGTATTAAACAATTTTAGCGATAATAGCACAGGCACTGCCAATTGTACCCACGTTACTCGTGTACTGTTGAAACTAAAGGCAAGCAACCGGCCCCTGAACTACAACTTCAAAAACAAACGAGCAACATGATGTTGCTTGTACAAAGTTCTGCTTTTTCTACTACTTATACTCACCCACCGTAGGTAGGTAGATTGGGTTAGTAGAAGTAGTAGAAAAAGTACTTACCTTTACGCCTTTTTTTGTAAAGCTAACGCTAACTATGTTAGACTCCATTCGTCACAAGGATATATTAAATCTTCTACAAAAGTTAACATTACACGCAATTTTTCTGATGAATTTCGATAAATAATTTTTTTGGGTTCCGACTCTTTTCAGGAATTAATAAAAAAAGGCAATTATGATTGCTTGTTCTGTTGTTCTTTGGAAAGCATTATTCAGACTCGCTTTTCTAGTACTCGATTCTATTAATAAGTCTCAAATGCCCAGTGATTACGCTAGCTCACAGTGACCTTCCGCCGCCAGACGGCAAATCTCAGTTGCCTCACAGCAAGGTCCCGTCGACCCACGACAAACAAACGTTCGCCGCCAATTTTTATTCAGGCGAAAGATAAATGGTCGAAATTGTCATCGGCCTTATCCAACACAATCCCCTACGAGGAGCACGAGTAAGGTGTGTAAAATGCCTAGGCGACCACGCCACCCTCAATTGGCCTAGACCAAAGGACAAATCCCTACTTACCACCTTAGGCCCACCCTCCTGTGTTCTATGTAGGTAATACAGAAGACCATACGGTCAACTACGTCAGTTGCCCCAAAGCTCCGAAATCCAAACGAGCGACTTAGGGTTAGCCTTCCACTTCGCCGCCGTCTTCAACGGCGATGATGTTCCCAAGCCCAAGGATAGGATCGCCGCAGCTGTGCGGTATCAACACGTAGTCTCAGCTTTAGTCAACTATTGCCCTACTGGATGCAAGTGTTGTCATTTAACCCATAGTGATTCTCTCACTTCTTAACACACACACATACACGATCATTATTAGCATACATAGTAATTACTCGCGATACCGCCCTTCAGGTTGGCTTTCCATGTCTTTAATTATGATAAGAAGCGTCGCTGGAGTTATTTGCGCCATTTCTTCTCCAGCTACTACGCATTGCGAATTGGTCGAATATAGATGTTTAAAAACGTCCTACCGATCGAAGGAACTGATCGAGCCGTGGTTCAGCCCTCTCGAGCTCCCTCGAGTCCAAACCGAGGTCCTCTCTCGGGGCCGTTGCGCTTGATACCCACTATAAAGGTTCCGGTTAAGCGTCCTCAGCGCTCGGCCACCTTGCAATCCGGCGAAGCTGTAAATGCCTTTGGGCTAAGTCAGTCCTAAAAAATATAAAAAACCAACTCACCAATAAATCAAGACTTATAGGGTACCCGTTGACCAGGAGTCATGAAATTTGGTAAGAAGCCAGGTTTCACAACACGAAAATCGTTAACTTGTAGTTTTATTGTTTTGCGATCACAAACTTTCATTTACGCTTGGAGAATTAAGTGTGAAGTATATCGATGTATAGGTTAACATTTTTTCAGCTACCAAGTTAAGTTTGACCTGCACAAAAATACCAATGTTGTAGTTAATACGTTTCGGGGACTGATTGTGCATAGAAACTTAAAACATGCTCTGAAAAAACGAGTAAAAATGTTTAGAACTCGATTCCCGTGATTAACGAGCTGTCTACTTACAAGTTTGTACGGAACCCTCGGTGCACGAGTCTGATGCGCACTTTTCCGGTGATTTAATAGCGGAAAGCGACGAGATGAACAAACTTTTCACCTGATTGTTTGTACAACGTCTGCCCATAACAAATGCTGTCTCATCCAGAACATTGTGGCACCACACTGCACCCGTCCCACTGAGTCATCAGTTCTTAAGAACTGAAGTCTCACAATAACACTAGCTGTCAGTGCCCTTCAGACCGAAACACAGTAATGTTTGCACACTACTGCTTCACGTCAGATTGACTGGCCCTGCGATGGTACCTACCTTGACGGACTTGAAGACGCGACGCTCAGGAATCCTGTGAATTTCTCTTGTAAAATTGTTCCAGTTTTGTAATTTAGAACAGTGTCATGCTTTCATCTGTTTAAATATATAATGATACACTCTTAGTTCATATGTTATTTATTCGAAAAAAAATTAGAGAAAGACAAGTCTCGACCCAACCAATGCTGGGTCGAGACAACGAGGTCTAAACGACACAACCAGATGACATTTCATCTGAAACAATTCTGGACGTCGGACATAAAAGGCACTTATTTGACTTTCATTCAGATCCGAGACCTGAAAATTAACGAATAAGATTTTTTTTCCACACAAACATTAATTTATATGTGCAGTTCTCAATCCATCATCTTCGACTTAATGTTTTACTTTTATATCTAAAAAGAAGATATTTGTCAGTGAATTTTCACACGCCGCCGTCACACAGCGGCGCAAAACACATTATGCCATATTGTTCCGTAGTCATCGAGTTCCAGTAAAATCTAGTAGCCGCAAACAAATGACGGAGTTCGAGTTTTCTAGATTAGTGACCAACGGCAACGTTCAAAGTAAGCGGTGTCTCATACTGTTGTCGCCAATCCATGAAAATGTAGACGAGATTACCGCAAAGCCTCTTAACTCGGGAGAGGCTTATGTCAAATAGTAGAATATTAAATATAGGTACTGATTATGATTCTGCTAAATATAATTTAGAATTTTATAACATCTCCGTAAATAAGATCTTCAAAGCTCCTTAGTATTTTTAGCTACCAAAACCTCAACTCAACCAATCTTATCGCATGAGCGTTACATCGGGTATAGGTAATGTGCAACTGATAGCTTCCGACAGTATTCGGAAGTTGTCGCCGTTTGTTAGCTATTAAGTTTCACGATAATACAACATCGATATGAGAAATGTAAATGTAAGAGAATAATTTGAAAAAAATAAGAATTTTATTTTAATTTTCATTTTATTCCTGACGTATTGAACGCCGTGCTGCAGCCATGTTCACGGGGGCCTTTAATTATTCATATTGGTCCAATCTAACAATCCGATCGCAAAACAAGCTTGTAGTATCTTGAAGCCGTGCAGAGTTTGTCTGACTATAAATTAATTAAACGCTAAAAATTTACTAAGCTTGTCCTTGGTATGTTAGTATCTTGTTTTTTTTCGGGCGAAAACTCTTTCTCGACCATATTAAGCAAGAACAGGAATTCTTGAGTGATTAATAAACAATTTGATAATTATTTTAATATGTTGGTTAACTTATAGTTTACTATAGAAAAATAAATGCAAAGTGAGATAAGAATCAAGAGATATAACTATAAAAGAAAGTGTAAGTGCCAAACGCGTTGTTGAATCTTGTAAGAACATTGTATATAAAAAAACCACAGTCGTATTTCCTTTTTTATTTAACTTTTTACCTACAATGATCTCCTTACATAGCATAAAATTTAAGGAGTATTCTCTACAAAGACCATTCCAATATTATACCAGTAGTACCTGGTATGCTAGACATTGCAGTATCGACCACATAAATCTTGTTGTAAAATTTGTAAGGCCAGAGTACAACATCTGAAAGATATTTTTTTTTTAAATTATAACAAAACTAATTCAGTCTTAAATCGTTCATATAACTTATGAAATTAAATAGGGAATGAACTGCAAAAATGGGGAATGAAATGAAATGCAAAATACAACAGACGTAAACAATAGATCCCAAATAAACTTTTATCCCTTATTATGGATTTCCGTAAACGAACGCCTAATTCTATATCCTATAATAATGAATTAGTTCTTAGTCTCTAACAAAGGTATAATACTCACCACGAATCATAGAGTTTCGGAAGTTAGCTGCGAATTCGGTGTGCCCATTATACAACCGCGACATAAATGACTTTATTATTTCATCATATTTCATTTATTATTAAATTATTTTATGTAGATACACCAAGATACTTTAACTCGGTTGTATTGTATGCAATTTTAGGTTGTTTAAGGACAAAGGGCAAAACTATAGTGACATTTATCGCGACTGATATTTTATTATGCTCTGTTAAATTAATGTATCTTTTATTTTATTGTATTATTCTTCCTCATCACTTTTAAGTATAAAAACTACAAACGTTAACACACAACAATAATCTCTTGCGCCTCTTTTTAGCTATTGTGCAGCGACTAATTGCTAACTTCAGAAACATAAAGACTCGTGGCGAGTGCTAAATACGTAAATGTGTGCTAAAGTCAATGTCATTTGTCGGCGGGAGCTCTAGGTGCGCTTCTTAGTCCGAATGAACATTTTTAGTATGAACGCCGGTGTAGTCATTTTCTCTTTCAATATTTTATGTGTTTGCATTAAAAAGTGAGTATCCGTGCAAAGATGTATGCATTATGATGCAGTATGTCATATTAATGTTCATATAAGTATGTCGAAATTAAGATGTTAATAAACGCACAGATTGTGAAATTGCCTTCCTCGATGTTCTTGGTATAAGAAAGTTGTTAAGTTTTTTAATGCTGAATAAACCAATTACGATTGTCATGGATTGCTTTAATATACTTGGTTTTTGATTATATGAACTGAATATATTTTGCAATATTTTTAATTTTTTAATCCGGGATTCCAACGTGAAATATATTTACTAGAGCATGTTCATTAGTAATAATTTATTTTTAAATCAGTTAAATATAATTAAAGAAAATGGTTATACAAAATTATTATAAAGAATAAGTTTCAAGATAAACGAATAACCGTAATATATTAATTAATATATTACGGTTATAATTATGAATAAATTCAAAGATGTTTAGTTGATAACTGTGCATTTAGACGAATATTATTTATTTTATACGTATGTTAATAACGTCAAATATAAATCAAGACGATTTTTGAACCTTAGCCTATACTTATCTATTACATATTATGTGAATAATTGATACAATTATCTCAAGGATCCCTTAAATTATTCGTAGGGTCAAAGTTTCAAGTTATAGTTGGAGGTAATACGTTTTCTAATGCTGTGCCGCCAAAACATGTCAATAATATCATAAATCATAACTTAAATAGCACGTCTAAATGCACTTTTCATTAATCAATCACTTCATAATACACAACTGTGAATGTTTCTATATTAATTTTAAGCATCAGTATTTGTAAGCTAAAGATATAAACTTGTTTCTGAATTATACTCTTAAGTGTTCTGTTATAGCTTCAAAGTTTACTTAGAGCAAGTTCCTATAGGATTTTAAATTAATAAGTCTTCTATTGTTATAAAATGTTACATTTATTAAACTATTAATGTATTAACATTTGTGATTTACGCGAGTGATTTATTTACAGCTCTGTCTACTGATATTTTTACTTGTTAAAAACATCTAACTTTATCTAAATTCTACCAGAACTACGTTGCAAAGAAAATACTTAAAAATGCTGGTAGCAAAATTAATAGTCAAAAATCTGTGATTGCTGAAATAATTATTTCACAGAGGCGTTTTATTGTGTCAATCACCCTTAATTCTTTAGGACAATCAACGATTCAAATATCATTTCACAGCGTACGTTCCCCGCTATTGACGAAAAATAAAAAAGAATTTAAAATTAATGTTTTCGTTACAAAACTTATTAGATCTTGTATGTTAGAGACCGCCATCTATTGACAATCTATTGAATTAACATGCGCGACTGCGGTCGGTTGGAGTTATCAACTCTCTTTACAATACAACATTCTTTAAATAATGTAGAAGGCCGAAATGGCGGCGATGTGGTTCGCGACCCGTCACGTCGCGTTTCCCGCGAGGGCAAAAAGTGAGCTACGTGAGGGACCTCTGCATACCCTTTATGTGGGAAAAATGCGTGTCATTTTATATGTAGAAGACGCCTTCTTGGTCTTGATTATCCACGAAACTGTGTGAAAAATTCGCATGGGTTAGCTAGTAACTTCTTAATTCTATTTTACGATATCAATACTTATTTTCCTTCATTATAATGGATTTCCGCAAAGTCACGCCTGATTCTATTAACAATAATTATTTAACAACCGAATGGTTGTATGGATTAACCTCAATATCATCCGAAACCAATATTTATGAAACCCTCAAGCTATTTTTTTAAACGTGAATGTCTTTTGAACTATTAGTGTATTTAAGTGCATCTATCCCTTTCACCCCACCTTTCACACAACTTTCTGTTGCACACAGTAAAAATGAAATAATTAATATTCATGCCGATGTCCCGATATGTGCAACATAAAATTTTCATTAATCATTTATTCTTGTCTAACATACTAACGTAATTTTTAAGTGTTTTATAACTAATCTTCTACTAATTTATATGGAGTAGATCTGAAATAAAATTATTATTATTATTATTTATTATCACTGCCATAGGCGACATTATTTTCTTACAATAGAACCTCTTTTTATGACATGTAACGTAAATAATTTTCCTAATAATTTTTTTAATTTACTGAAAACTACATGACGCTACCAACAACTCCCCGTCGGTTGACGGTAGGACTTCTATGAG
Source organism: Luehdorfia chinensis (assembly GCA_019845155.1). Taxonomy (NCBI): domain Eukaryota; kingdom Metazoa; phylum Arthropoda; class Insecta; order Lepidoptera; family Papilionidae; genus Luehdorfia; species Luehdorfia chinensis. Next base: position 745,701 of record JAHVAK010000028.1, read on the forward strand.
AGTCCGTCTACGTAGATAACACCAAGTTATTCTGCGACTAAGCTGTAGTATGCAATGTTATGAATGTCTTCTTTAAAGAATGTAAACAACACCAACCGACAGCAGTTTTGCATGTTAGTAGAAGATTGTCAACAGATGGCACTTTTTACAATTAAATCAATTAATTCAATATTTTTAATAAATGTTTTTTATGAAAAACTTTGTTTTTCGTCGTAAGAGGAATTTTTGAAATGGCATATTAAACATTAATTTTGATACAGTATTAAGGGAGGTATTTCATACCGACACAAAACACCTTTCAGAAATAATATATATACTCGTAGATTAATTTGTTACTTTATCAATTTAGTAATCATGAGCTAGTGTTTTATGTATTGTAAAACTGAACGTAAGTAAGAACTTTTGACTGACTACGGTTTATTTATTTATTCGTATATTTGCACAAAAATTTTTGGATTGGTTCATTTTTGGTCTAGTTTTATTGTGATTGTCTCCATGTCTTCGTCACTGCATATAGTCATGCGAGCCCCTGGCCTGCGAGCAAAGTATCCGATGAAGCTGTAAAAGCCGAAACGGCTAATAGGTAATCACATCACCGAAAATACACACTGCATATAGCCTACTTCAGATTTTATTGCATAGTACGGATAAGTAAGAGAGTGCTTCTATATTGGCCAGTATATTTGTGGCAAAATAAAGTCACCTGCGCAGGAGGGCCTGGTCACCATTATCAAAAATTGCCGAAGAGAGCATCAGAGGATATATTTGTTTCACAATATTTATATTACGAAGTACTCGCACGGATGGATTCATATCATTTGGTTTGTTTATAAATTGATAATTTCTATGGTAACTTGCTCTAGCTGTTATTTAATTAAAGTATTTTTTTATTTAGTTTATCAAGACTTTAACATATTTAATATTATATTACTAAATTCAATAAATAGATGCAACTAATTGAGTTGTTCTTCTTTGATTTTACACCTTTCCTATTAGCTGTAAGCATAACCCTCTAATTGTTTACTAATTAATACTAATAGTTTGCTTACTTACTTAATACGTTATATTGAGGACTTATTTAAAGGATTGTAATGGTCGTGGCCTAGTAGTCAGAGAACCTGACTTCTTCGCCGCGAGTCTTGAGTTCGAATCCCAGCCGGAGCCAATAATTGTGTTAAAACACAAATTATTGTTTTTCGAGTCTGATTGTGTTATGACACTGCATCCTACCCTACCTCCGATCTTATCGCATCAGCATTTCATCTGGCGGGGGTAGACAGAGACAAGTGAGTACCTCTTTATTTGCGCGTACACATGTGGCACTATATCTCCTACGCAGTTGATAGCTCCCGACAATATTCGGAAGTTATCGCGTGAGTATTTATATGAGTGCAATGAACCCGCCCTATTTGTTTGAAGATATCTGAATGGAGAGGATCGATTACCCTTCCTTATCCCTCGGATATCGTAAGAAAATAGAGCAAACCAAATGGATGGGCAGAAGCATTCTCAATTTTTAATCGAAATTGCCAAGCGTGACAACTCTGGTAATCCACTCAACTACACTAAACACTAATATATTATTTTCACTAAACTAGACAAAAAAAAGATTCTGCTGCGTTCAGAATACATATTATTCAGGCTTCCATACTAATAAAAAGAAGGCACTTATCTTCCCAGGTTCCATAGTAAGGCTACGCAATAACATCAGATGATATTTCGAATACTGTATAAAAAAAAATATTGATACTGTCCTACAGTCTTGATTATTTGTGGTAGGATGGCCGAGGTGGGTACCTCCGCTGTTCAGTTATTCTACCGTCAAGTAGTAGTGTGCAAACACAATCTTTGTTCGGACTGTGATTACACTAGCACTCAGTGCCCAGTATTGTTTGCACACTACTGCTTGCACGGCAGATTAACTTGCCTGGGGTGGTACCTACATGGACGGATTCCTAAACAGGAATCACTGGAAAAAAAGAAGAAGAAAAGAACTGATGTCTCAGGGTAACGACCGCAGTGTGTTGCGCACAGAAATGTTCTGGAAGAAACATGATTTGTTATTGGCAGAAGTTTCAGTTACCATTAGGTAAACGTTTTTGATGTTTCGTCAGTTTCTTCGAAAAAAAAATGTTGCTAATAATATAGTGTTTATAGAATTTTACAAATTATCCGTCTTGTTAAGTCATTACCTTGACCTCCATGAGTCCTAGCTCTGACGTTGAGTGATTAATGGTACTCTAATTAATTAATAATGCCAAATGTCGGATGTTGCCGGGTTACTAGTTGATATTTGAAAGATTTAGTATGCTTAGAAATAAAAAGAATTTTTACAATTTATTATTTCAATACACAAATCTGTATAAAAAATTATACTACATACTTTTTTCTCATTACTGGGCACTGCATCCACTAATTTTTGGAAGGAGTTTAGAAATCTGGAAATCCGCCACGCTGCTGGTGAATTTTCCTGCACAGTTCAAAGATATTCGGGTTTCGTTCTATCAATACTGTATTAAACAATTTTAGCGATAATAGCACAGGCACTGCCAATTGAACCCACGTTACTCGTGTACTGTTGCAACTAAAGGCAAGCAACCGGCCCCTGAATTACAACTTCAAAAACAAACGAGCAACATGATGTTGCTTGTACAAAGTTCTGCTTTTTCTACTACTTATACTCACCCACCGTAGGTAGGTAGATTGGGTTAGTAGAAGTAGTAGAAAAAGTACTTACCTTTACGCCTTTTTTTGTAAAGCTAACGCTAACTATGTTAGACTCCATTCGTCACAAGGATATATTAAATCTTCTACAAAAGTTAACATTACACGCAATTTTTCTGATGAATTTCGATAAATAATTTTTTTGGGTTCCGACTCTTTTCAGGAATTAATAAAAAAAGGCAATTATGATTGCTTGTTCTGTTGTTCTTTGGAAAGCATTATTCAGACTCGCTTTTCTAGTACTCGATTCTATTAATAAGTCTCAAATGCCCAGTGATTACGCTAGCTCACAGTGACCTTCCGCCGCCAGACGGCAAATCTCAGTTGCCTCACAGCAAGGTCCCGTCGACCCACGACAAACAAACGTTCGCCGCCAATTTTTATTCAGGCGAAAGATAAATGGTCGAAATTGTCATCGGCCTTATCCAACACAATCCCCTACGAGGAGCACGAGTAAGGTGTGTAAAATGCCTAGGCGACCACGCCACCCTCAATTGGCCTAGACCAAAGGACAAATCCCTACTTACCACCTTAGGCCCACCCTCCTGTGTTCTATGTAGGTAATACAGAAGACCATACGGTCAACTACGTCAGTTGCCCCAAAGCTCCGAAATCCAAACGAGCGACTTAGGGTTAGCCTTCCACTTCGCCGCCGTCTTCAACGGCGATGATGTTCCCAAGCCCAAGGATAGGATCGCCGCAGCTGTGCGGTATCAACACGTAGTCTCAGCTTTAGTCAACTATTGCCCTACTGGATGCAAGTGTTGTCATTTAACCCATAGTGATTCTCTCACTTCTTAACACACACACATACACGATCATTATTAGCATACATAGTAATTACTCGCGATACCGCCCTTCAGGTTGGCTTTCCATGTCTTTAATTATGATAAGAAGCGTCGCTGGAGTTATTTGCGCCATTTCTTCTCCAGCTACTACGCATTGCGAATTGGTCGAATATAGATGTTTAAAAACGTCCTACCGATCGAAGGAACTGATCGAGCCGTGGTTCAGCCCTCTCGAGCTCCCTCGAGTCCAAACCGAGGTCCTCTCTCGGGGCCGTTGCGCTTGATACCCACTATAAAGGTTCCGGTTAAGCGTCCTCAGCGCTCGGCCACCTTGCAATCCGGCGAAGCTGTAAATGCCTTTGGGCTAAGTCAGTCCTAAAAAATATAAAAAACCAACTCACCAATAAATCAAGACTTATAGGGTACCCGTTGACCAGGAGTCATGAAATTTGGTAAGAAGCCAGGTTTCACAACACGAAAATCGTTAACTTGTAGTTTTATTGTTTTGCGATCACAAACTTTCATTTACGCTTGGAGAATTAAGTGTGAAGTATATCGATGTATAGGTTAACATTTTTTCAGCTACCAAGTTAAGTTTGACCTGCACAAAAATACCAATGTTGTAGTTAATACGTTTCGGGGACTGATTGTGCATAGAAACTTAAAACATGCTCTGAAAAAACGAGTAAAAATGTTTAGAACTCGATTCCCGTGATTAACGAGCTGTCTACTTACAAGTTTGTACGGAACCCTCGGTGCACGAGTCTGATGCGCACTTTTCCGGTGATTTAATAGCGGAAAGCGACGAGATGAACAAACCTTTCACCTGATTGTTTGTACAACGTCTGCCCATAACAAATGCTGTCTCATCCAGAACATTGTGGCACCACACTGCACCCGTCCCACTGAGTCATCAGTTCTTAAGAACTGAAGTCTCACAATAACACTAGCTGTCAGTGCCCTTCAGACCGAAACACAGTAATGTTGCACACTACTGCTTCACGTCAGATTGACTGGCCCTGCGATGGTACCTACCTTGACGGACTTGAAGACGCGACGCTCAGGAATCCTGTGAATTTCTCTTGTAAAATTGTTCCAGTTTTGTAATTTAGAACAGTGTCATGCTTTCATCTGTTTAAATATATAATGATACACTCTTAGTTCATATGTTATTTATTCGAAAAAAATTAGAGAAAGACAAGTCTCGACCCAACCAATGCTGGGTCGAGACAACGAGGTCTAAACGACACAACCAGATGACATTTCATCTGAAACAATTCTGGACGTCGGACATAAAAGGCACTTATTTGACTTTCATTCAGATCCGAGACCTGAAAATTAACGAATAAGATTTTTTTTCCACACAAACATTAATTTATATGTGCAGTTCTCAATCCATCATCTTCGACTTAATGTTTTACTTTTATATCTAAAAAGAAGATATTTGTCAGTGAATTTTCACACGCCGCCGTCACACAGCGGCGCAAAACACATTATGCCATATTGTTCCGTAGTCATCGAGTTCCAGTAAAATCTAGTAGCCGCAAACAAATGACGGAGTTCGAGTTTTCTAGATTAGTGACCAACGGCAACGTTCAAAGTAAGCGGTGTCTCATACTGTTGTCGCCAATCCATGAAAATGTAGACGAGATTACCGCAAAGCCTCTTAACTCGGGAGAGGCTTATGTCAAATAGTAGAATATTAAATATAGGTACTGATTATGATTCTGCTAAATATAATTTAGAATTTTATAACATCTCCGTAAATAAGATCTTCAAAGCTCCTTAGTATTTTTAGCTACCAAAACCTCAACTCAACCAATCTTATCGCATGAGCGTTACATCGGGTATAGGTAATGTGCAACTGATAGCTTCCGACAGTATTCGGAAGTTGTCGCCGTTTGTTAGCTATTAAGTTTCACGATAATACAACATCGATATGAGAAATGTAAATGTAAGAGAATAATTTGAAAAAAATAAGAATTTTATTTTAATTTTCATTTTATTCCTGACGTATTGAACGCCGTGCTGCAGCCATGTTCACGGGGGCCTTTAATTATTCATATTGGTCCAATCTAACAATCCGATCGCAAAACAAGCTTGTAGTATCTTGAAGCCGTGCAGAGTTTGTCTGACTATAAATTAATTAAACGCTAAAAATTTACTAAGCTTGTCCTTGGTATGTTAGTATCTTGTTTTTTTTTCGGGCGAAAACTCTTTCTCGACCATATTAAGCAAGAACAGGAATTCTTGAGTGATTAATAAACAATTTGATAATTATTTTAATATGTTGGTTAACTTATAGTTTACTATAGAAAAATAAATGCAAAGTGAGATAAGAATCAAGAGATATAACTATAAAAGAAAGTGTAAGTGCCAAACGCGTTGTTGAATCTTGTAAGAACATTGTATATAAAAAAACCACAGTCGTATTTCCTTTTTTATTTAACTTTTTACCTACAATGATCTCCTTACATAGCATAAAATTTAAGGAGTATTCTCTACAAAGACCATTCCAATATTATACCAGTAGTACCTGGTATGCTAGACATTGCAGTATCGACCACATAAATCTTGTTGTAAAATTTGTAAGGCCAGAGTACAACATCTGAAAGATATTTTTTTTTAAATTATAACAAAACTAATTCAGTCTTAAATCGTTCATATAACTTATGAAATTAAATAGGGAATGAACTGCAAAAATGGGGAATGAAATGAAATGCAAAATACAACAGACGTAAACAATAGATCCCAAATAAACTTTTATCCCTTATTATGGATTTCCGTAAACGAACGCCTAATTCTATATCCTATAATAATGAATTAGTTCTTAGTCTCTAACAAAGGTATAATACTCACCACGAATCATAGAGTTTCGGAAGTTAGCTGCGAATTCGGTGTGCCCATTATACAACCGCGACATAAATGACTTTATTATTTCATCATATTTCATTTATTATTAAATTATTTTATGTAGATACACCAAGATACTTTAACTCGGTTGTATTGTATGCAATTTTAGGTTGTTTAAGGACAAAGGGCAAAACTATAGTGACATTTATCGCGACTGATATTTTATTATGCTCTGTTAAATTAATGTATCTTTTATTTTATTGTATTATTCTTCCTCATCACTTTTAAGTATAAAAACTACAAACGTTAACACACAACAATAATCTCTTGCGCCTCTTTTTAGCTATTGTGCAGCGACTAATTGCTAACTTCAGAAACATAAAGACTCGTGGCGAGTGCTAAATACGTAAATGTGTGCTAAAGTCAATGTCATTTGTCGGCGGGAGCTCTAGGTGCGCTTCTTAGTCCGAATGAACATTTTTAGTATGAACGCCGGTGTAGTCATTTTCTCTTTCAATATTTTATGTGTTTGCATTAAAAAGTGAGTATCCGTGCAAAGATGTATGCATTATGATGCAGTATGTCATATTAATGTTCATATAAGTATGTCGAAATTAAGATGTTAATAAACGCACAGATTGTGAAATTGCCTTCCTCGATGTTCTTGGTATAAGAAAGTTGTTAAGTTTTTTAATGCTGAATAAACCAATTACGATTGTCATGGATTGCTTTAATATACTTGGTTTTTGATTATATGAACTGAATATATTTTGCAATATTTTTAATTTTTTAATCCGGGATTCCAACGTGAAATATATTTACTAGAGCATGTTCATTAGTAATAATTTATTTTTAAATCAGTTAAATATAATTAAAGAAAATGGTTATACAAAATTATTATAAAGAATAAGTTTCAAGATAAACGAATAACCGTAATATATTAATTAATATATTACGGTTATAATTATGAATAAATTCAAAGATGTTTAGTTGATAACTGTGCATTTAGACGAATATTATTTATTTTATACGTATGTTAATAACGTCAAATATAAATCAAGACGATTTTTGAACCTTAGCCTATACTTATCTATTACATATTATGTGAATAATTGATACAATTATCTCAAGGATCCCTTAAATTATTCGTAGGGTCAAAGTTTCAAGTTATAGTTGGAGGTAATACGTTTTCTAATGCTGTGCCGCCAAAACATGTCAATAATATCATAAATCATAACTTAAATAGCACGTCTAAATGCACTTTTCATTAATCAATCACTTCATAATACACAACTGTGAATGTTTCTATATTAATTTTAAGCATCAGTATTTGTAAGCTAAAGATATAAACTTGTTTCTGAATTATACTCTTAAGTGTTCTGTTATAGCTTCAAAGTTTACTTAGAGCAAGTTCCTATAGGATTTTAAATTAATAAGTCTTCTATTGTTATAAAATGTTACATTTATTAAACTATTAATGTATTAACATTTGTGATTTACGCGAGTGATTTATTTACAGCTCTGTCTACTGATATTTTTACTTGTTAAAAACATCTAACTTTATCTAAATTCTACCAGAACTACGTTGCAAAGAAAATACTTAAAAATGCTGGTAGCAAAATTAATAGTCAAAAATCTGTGATTGCTGAAATAATTATTTCACAGAGGCGTTTTATTGTGTCAATCACCCTTAATTCTTTAGGACAATCAACGATTCAAATATCATTTCACAGCGTACGTTCCCCGCTATTGACGAAAAATAAAAAAGAATTTAAAATTAATGTTTTCGTTACAAAACTTATTAGATCTTGTATGTTAGAGACCGCCATCTATTGACAATCTATTGAATTAACATGCGCGACTGCGGTCGGTTGGAGTTATCAACTCTCTTTACAATACAACATTCTTTAAATAATGTAGAAGGCCGAAATGGCGGCGATGTGGTTCGCGACCCGTCACGTCGCGTTTCCCGCGAGGGCAAAAAGTGAGCTACGTGAGGGACCTCTGCATACCCTTTATGTGGGAAAAATGCGTGTCATTTTATATGTAGAAGACGCCTTCTTGGTCTTGATTATCCACGAAACTGTGTGAAAAATTCGCATGGGTTAGCTAGTAACTTCTTAATTCTATTTTACGATATCAATACTTATTTTCCTTCATTATAATGGATTTCCGCAAAGTCACGCCTGATTCTATTAACAATAATTATTTAACAACCGAATGGTTGTATGGATTAACCTCAATATCATCCGAAACCAATATTTATGAAACCCTCAAGCTATTTTTTTAAACGTGAATGTCTTTTGAACTATTAGTGTATTTAAGTGCATCTATCCCTTTCACCCCACCTTTCACACAACTTTCTGTTGCACACAGTAAAAATGAAATAATTAATATTCATGCCGATGTCCCGATATGTGCAACATAAAATTTTCATTAATCATTTATTCTTGTCTAACATACTAACGTAATTTTTAAGTGTTTTATAACTAATCTTCTACTAATTTATATGGAGTAGATCTGAAATAAAATTATTATTATTATTATTTATTATCACTGCCATAGGCGACATTATTTTCTTACAATAGAACCTCTTTTTATGACATGTAACGTAAATAATTTTCCTAATAATTTTTTTAATTTACTGAAAACTACATGACGCTACCAACAACTCCCCGTCGGTTGACGGTAGGACTTCTATGAGAGTCCGTCTACGTAGATAACACCAAGTTATTCTGCGACTAAGCTGTAGTATGCAATGTTATGAATGTCTTCTTTAAAGAATGTAAACAACACCAACCGACAGCAGTTTTGCATGTTAGTAGAAGATTGTCAACAGATGGCACTTTTTACAATTAAATCAATTAATTCAATATTTTTAATAAATGTTTTTTATGAAAAACTTTGTTTTTCGTCGTAAGAGGAATTTTTGAAATGGCATATTAAACATTAATTTTGATACAGTATTAAGGGAGGTATTTCATACCGACACAAAACACCTTTCAGAAATAATATATATACTCGTAGATTAATTTGTTACTTTATCAATTTAGTAATCATGAGCTAGTGTTTTATGTATTGTAAAACTGAACGTAAGTAAGAACTTTTGACTGACTACGGTTTATTTATTTATTCGTATATTTGCACAAAAATTTTTGGATTGGTTCATTTTTGGTCTAGTTTTATTGTGATTGTCTCCATGTCTTCGTCACTGCATATAGTCATGCGAGCCCCTGGCCTGCGAGCAAAGTATCCGATGAAGCTGTAAAAGCCGAAACGGCTAATAGGTAATCACATCACCGAAAATACACACTGCATATAGCCTACTTCAGATTTTATTGCATAGTACGGATAAGTAAGAGAGTGCTTCTATATTGGCCAGTATATTTGTGGCAAAATAAAGTCACCTGCGCAGGAGGGCCTGGTCACCATTATCAAAAATTGCCGAAGAGAGCATCAGAGGATATATTTGTTTCACAATATTTATATTACGAAGTACTCGCACGGATGGATTCATATCATTTGGTTTGTTTATAAATTGATAATTTCTATGGTAACTTGCTCTAGCTGTTATTTAATTAAAGTATTTTTTTATTTAGTTTATCAAGACTTTAACATATTTAATATTATATTACTAAATTCAATAAATAGATGCAACTAATTGAGTTGTTCTTCTTTGATTTTACACCTTTCCTATTAGCTGTAAGCATAACCCTCTAATTGTTTACTAATTAATACTAATAGTTTGCTTACTTACTTAATACGTTATATTGAGGACTTATTTAAAGGATTGTAATGGTCGTGGCCTAGTAGTCAGAGAACCTGACTTCTTCGCCGCGAGTCTTGAGTTCGAATCCCAGCCGGAGCCAATAATTGTGTTAAAACACAAATTATTGTTTTTCGAGTCTGATTGTGTTATGACACTGCATCCTACCCTACCTCCGATCTTATCGCATCAGCATTTCATCTGGCGGGGGTAGACAGAGACAAGTGAGTACCTCTTTATTTGCGCGTACACATGTGGCACTATATCTCCTACGCAGTTGATAGCTCCCGACAATATTCGGAAGTTATCGCGTGAGTATTTATATGAGTGCAATGAACCCGCCCTATTTGTTTGAAGATATCTGAATGGAGAGGATCGATTACCCTTCCTTATCCCTCGGATATCGTAAGAAAATAGAGCAAACCAAATGGATGGGCAGAAGCATTCTCAATTTTTAATCGAAATTGCCAAGCGTGACAACTCTGGTAATCCACTCAACTACACTAAACACTAATATATTATTTTCACTAAACTAGACAAAAAAAAGATTCTGCTGCGTTCAGAATACATATTATTCAGGCTTCCATACTAATAAAAAGAAGGCACTTATCTTCCCAGGTTCCATAGTAAGGCTACGCAATAACATCAGATGATATTTCGAATACTGTATAAAAAAAAATATTGATACTGTCCTACAGTCTTGATTATTTGTGGTAGGATGGCCGAGGTGGGTACCTCCGCTGTTCAGTTATTCTACCGTCAAGTAGTAGTGTGCAAACACAATCTTTGTTCGGACTGTGATTACACTAGCACTCAGTGCCCAGTATTGTTTGCACACTACTGCTTGCACGGCAGATTAACTTGCCTGGGGTGGTACCTACATGGACGGATTCCTAAACAGGAATCACTGGAAAAAAAGAAGAAGAAAAGAACTGATGTCTCAGGGTAACGACCGCAGTGTGTTGCGCACAGAAATGTTCTGGAAGAAACATGATTTGTTATTGGCAGAAGTTTCAGTTACCATTAGGTAAACGTTTTTGATGTTTCGTCAGTTTCTTCGAAAAAAAATGTTGCTAATAATATAGTGTTTATAGAATTTTACAAATTATCCGTCTTGTTAAGTCATTACCTTGACCTCCATGAGTCCTAGCTCTGACGTTGAGTGATTAATGGTACTCTAATTAATTAATAATGCCAAATGTCGGATGTTGCCGGGTTACTAGTTGATATTTGAAAGATTTAGTATGCTTAGAAATAAAAAGAATTTTTACAATTTATTATTTCAATACACAAATCTGTATAAAAAATTATACTACATACTTTTTTCTCATTACTGGGCACTGCATCCACTAATTTTTGGAAGGAGTTTAGAAATCTGGAAATCCGCCACGCTGCTGGTGAATTTTCCTGCACAGTTCAAAGATATTCGGGTTTCGTTCTATCAATACTGTATTAAACAATTTTAGCGATAATAGCACAGGCACTGCCAATTGAACCCACGTTACTCGTGTACTGTTGCAACTAAAGGCAAGCAACCGGCCCCTGAATTACAACTTCAAAAACAAACGAGCAACATGATGTTGCTTGTACAAAGTTCTGCTTTTTCTACTACTTATACTCACCCACCGTAGGTAGGTAGATTGGGTTAGTAGAAGTAGTAGAAAAAGTACTTACCTTTACGCCTTTTTTTGTAAAGCTAACGCTAACTATGTTAGACTCCATTCGTCACAAGGATATATTAAATCTTCTACAAAAGTTAACATTACACGCAATTTTTCTGATGAATTTCGATAAATAATTTTTTTGGGTTCCGACTCTTTTCAGGAATTAATAAAAAAAGGCAATTATGATTGCTTGTTCTGTTGTTCTTTGGAAAGCATTATTCAGACTCGCTTTTCTAGTACTCGATTCTATTAATAAGTCTCAAATGCCCAGTGATTACGCTAGCTCACAGTGACCTTCCGCCGCCAGACGGCAAATCTCAGTTGCCTCACAGCAAGGTCCCGTCGACCCACGACAAACAAACGTTCGCCGCCAATTTTTATTCAGGCGAAAGATAAATGGTCGAAATTGTCATCGGCCTTATCCAACACAATCCCCTACGAGGAGCACGAGTAAGGTGTGTAAAATGCCTAGGCGACCACGCCACCCTCAATTGGCCTAGACCAAAGGACAAATCCCTACTTACCACCTTAGGCCCACCCTCCTGTGTTCTATGTAGGTAATACAGAAGACCATACGGTCAACTACGTCAGTTGCCCCAAAGCTCCGAAATCCAAACGAGCGACTTAGGGTTAGCCTTCCACTTCGCCGCCGTCTTCAACGGCGATGATGTTCCCAAGCCCAAGGATAGGATCGCCGCAGCTGTGCGGTATCAACACGTAGTCTCAGCTTTAGTCAACTATTGCCCTACTGGATGCAAGTGTTGTCATTTAACCCATAGTGATTCTCTCACTTCTTAACACACACACATACACGATCATTATTAGCATACATAGTAATTACTCGCGATACCGCCCTTCAGGTTGGCTTTCCATGTCTTTAATTATGATAAGAAGCGTCGCTGGAGTTATTTGCGCCATTTCTTCTCCAGCTACTACGCATTGCGAATTGGTCGAATATAGATGTTTAAAAACGTCCTACCGATCGAAGGAACTGATCGAGCCGTGGTTCAGCCCTCTCGAGCTCCCTCGAGTCCAAACCGAGGTCCTCTCTCGGGGCCGTTGCGCTTGATACCCACTATAAAGGTTCCGGTTAAGCGTCCTCAGCGCTCGGCCACCTTGCAATCCGGCGAAGCTGTAAATGCCTTTGGGCTAAGTCAGTCCTAAAAAATATAAAAAACCAACTCACCAATAAATCAAGACTTATAGGGTACCCGTTGACCAGGAGTCATGAAATTTGGTAAGAAGCCAGGTTTCACAACACGAAAATCGTTAACTTGTAGTTTTATTGTTTTGCGATCACAAACTTTCATTTACGCTTGGAGAATTAAGTGTGAAGTATATCGATGTATAGGTTAACATTTTTTCAGCTACCAAGTTAAGTTTGACCTGCACAAAAATACCAATGTTGTAGTTAATACGTTTCGGGGACTGATTGTGCATAGAAACTTAAAACATGCTCTGAAAAAACGAGTAAAAATGTTTAGAACTCGATTCCCGTGATTAACGAGCTGTCTACTTACAAGTTTGTACGGAACCCTCGGTGCACGAGTCTGATGCGCACTTTTCCGGTGATTTAATAGCGGAAAGCGACGAGATGAACAAACCTTTCACCTGATTGTTTGTACAACGTCTGCCCATAACAAATGCTGTCTCATCCAGAACATTGTGGCACCACACTGCACCCGTCCCACTGAGTCATCAGTTCTTAAGAACTGAAGTCTCACAATAACACTAGCTGTCAGTGCCCTTCAGACCGAAACACAGTAATGTTTGCACACTACTGCTTCACGTCAGATTGACTGGCCCTGCGATGGTACCTACCTTGACGGACTTGAAGACGCGACGCTCAGGAATCCTGTGAATTTCTCTTGTAAAATTGTTCCAGTTTTGTAATTTAGAACAGTGTCATGCTTTCATCTGTTTAAATATATAATGATACACTCTTAGTTCATATGTTATTTATTCGAAAAAAAATTAGAGAAAGACAAGTCTCGACCCAACCAATGCTGGGTCGAGACAACGAGGTCTAAACGACACAACCAGATGACATTTCATCTGAAACAATTCTGGACGTCGGACATAAAAGGCACTTATTTGACTTTCATTCAGATCCGAGACCTGAAAATTAACGAATAAGATTTTTTTTCCACACAAACATTAATTTATATGTGCAGTTCTCAATCCATCATCTTCGACTTAATGTTTTACTTTTATATCTAAAAAGAAGATATTTGTCAGTGAATTTTCACACGCCGCCGTCACACAGCGGCGCAAAACACATTATGCCATATTGTTCCGTAGTCATCGAGTTCCAGTAAAATCTAGTAGCCGCAAACAAATGACGGAGTTCGAGTTTTCTAGATTAGTGACCAACGGCAACGTTCAAAGTAAGCGGTGTCTCATACTGTTGTCGCCAATCCATGAAAATGTAGACGAGATTACCGCAAAGCCTCTTAACTCGGGAGAGGCTTATGTCAAATAGTAGAATATTAAATATAGGTACTGATTATGATTCTGCTAAATATAATTTAGAATTTTATAACATCTCCGTAAATAAGATCTTCAAAGCTCCTTAGTATTTTTAGCTACCAAAACCTCAACTCAACCAATCTTATCGCATGAGCGTTACATCGGGTATAGGTAATGTGCAACTGATAGCTTCCGACAGTATTCGGAAGTTGTCGCCGTTTGTTAGCTATTAAGTTTCACGATAATACAACATCGATATGAGAAATGTAAATGTAAGAGAATAATTTGAAAAAAATAAGAATTTTATTTTAATTTTCATTTTATTCCTGACGTATTGAACGCCGTGCTGCAGCCATGTTCACGGGGGCCTTTAATTATTCATATTGGTCCAATCTAACAATCCGATCGCAAAACAAGCTTGTAGTATCTTGAAGCCGTGCAGAGTTTGTCTGACTATAAATTAATTAAACGCTAAAAATTTACTAAGCTTGTCCTTGGTATGTTAGTATCTTGTTTTTTTTCGGGCGAAAACTCTTTCTCGACCATATTAAGCAAGAACAGGAATTCTTGAGTGATTAATAAACAATTTGATAATTATTTTAATATGTTGGTTAACTTATAGTTTACTATAGAAAAATAAATGCAAAGTGAGATAAGAATCAAGAGATATAACTATAAAAGAAAGTGTAAGTGCCAAACGCGTTGTTGAATCTTGTAAGAACATTGTATATAAAAAAACCACAGTCGTATTTCCTTTTTTATTTAACTTTTTACCTACAATGATCTCCTTACATAGCATAAAATTTAAGGAGTATTCTCTACAAAGACCATTCCAATATTATACCAGTAGTACCTGGTATGCTAGACATTGCAGTATCGACCACATAAATCTTGTTGTAAAATTTGTAAGGCCAGAGTACAACATCTGAAAGATATTTTTTTTTAAATTATAACAAAACTAATTCAGTCTTAAATCGTTCATATAACTTATGAAATTAAATAGGGAATGAACTGCAAAAATGGGGAATGAAATGAAATGCAAAATACAACAGACGTAAACAATAGATCCCAAATAAACTTTTATCCCTTATTATGGATTTCCGTAAACGAACGCCTAATTCTATATCCTATAATAATGAATTAGTTCTTAGTCTCTAACAAAGGTATAATACTCACCACGAATCATAGAGTTTCGGAAGTTAGCTGCGAATTCGGTGTGCCCATTATACAACCGCGACATAAATGACTTTATTATTTCATCATATTTCATTTATTATTAAATTATTTTATGTAGATACACCAAGATACTTTAACTCGGTTGTATTGTATGCAATTTTAGGTTGTTTAAGGACAAAGGGCAAAACTATAGTGACATTTATCGCGACTGATATTTTATTATGCTCTGTTAAATTAATGTATCTTTTATTTTATTGTATTATTCTTCCTCATCACTTTTAAGTATAAAAACTACAAACGTTAACACACAACAATAATCTCTTGCGCCTCTTTTTAGCTATTGTGCAGCGACTAATTGCTAACTTCAGAAACATAAAGACTCGTGGCGAGTGCTAAATACGTAAATGTGTGCTAAAGTCAATGTCATTTGTCGGCGGGAGCTCTAGGTGCGCTTCTTAGTCCGAATGAACATTTTTAGTATGAACGCCGGTGTAGTCATTTTCTCTTTCAATATTTTATGTGTTTGCATTAAAAAGTGAGTATCCGTGCAAAGATGTATGCATTATGATGCAGTATGTCATATTAATGTTCATATAAGTATGTCGAAATTAAGATGTTAATAAACGCACAGATTGTGAAATTGCCTTCCTCGATGTTCTTGGTATAAGAAAGTTGTTAAGTTTTTTAATGCTGAATAAACCAATTACGATTGTCATGGATTGCTTTAATATACTTGGTTTTTGATTATATGAACTGAATATATTTTGCAATATTTTTAATTTTTTAATCCGGGATTCCAACGTGAAATATATTTACTAGAGCATGTTCATTAGTAATAATTTATTTTTAAATCAGTTAAATATAATTAAAGAAAATGGTTATACAAAATTATTATAAAGAATAAGTTTCAAGATAAACGAATAACCGTAATATATTAATTAATATATTACGGTTATAATTATGAATAAATTCAAAGATGTTTAGTTGATAACTGTGCATTTAGACGAATATTATTTATTTTATACGTATGTTAATAACGTCAAATATAAATCAAGACGATTTTTGAACCTTAGCCTATACTTATCTATTACATATTATGTGAATAATTGATACAATTATCTCAAGGATCCCTTAAATTATTCGTAGGGTCAAAGTTTCAAGTTATAGTTGGAGGTAATACGTTTTCTAATGCTGTGCCGCCAAAACATGTCAATAATATCATAAATCATAACTTAAATAGCACGTCTAAATGCACTTTTCATTAATCAATCACTTCATAATACACAACTGTGAATGTTTCTATATTAATTTTAAGCATCAGTATTTGTAAGCTAAAGATATAAACTTGTTTCTGAATTATACTCTTAAGTGTTCTGTTATAGCTTCAAAGTTTACTTAGAGCAAGTTCCTATAGGATTTTAAATTAATAAGTCTTCTATTGTTATAAAATGTTACATTTATTAAACTATTAATGTATTAACATTTGTGATTTACGCGAGTGATTTATTTACAGCTCTGTCTACTGATATTTTTACTTGTTAAAAACATCTAACTTTATCTAAATTCTACCAGAACTACGTTGCAAAGAAAATACTTAAAAATGCTGGTAGCAAAATTAATAGTCAAAAATCTGTGATTGCTGAAATAATTATTTCACAGAGGCGTTTTATTGTGTCAATCACCCTTAATTCTTTAGGACAATCAACGATTCAAATATCATTTCACAGCGTACGTTCCCCGCTATTGACGAAAAATAAAAAAGAATTTAAAATTAATGTTTTCGTTACAAAACTTATTAGATCTTGTATGTTAGAGACCGCCATCTATTGACAATCTATTGAATTAACATGCGCGACTGCGGTCGGTTGGAGTTATCAACTCTCTTTACAATACAACATTCTTTAAATAATGTAGAAGGCCGAAATGGCGGCGATGTGGTTCGCGACCCGTCACGTCGCGTTTCCCGCGAGGGCAAAAAGTGAGCTACGTGAGGGACCTCTGCATACCCTTTATGTGGGAAAAATGCGTGTCATTTTATATGTAGAAGACGCCTTCTTGGTCTTGATTATCCACGAAACTGTGTGAAAAATTCGCATGGGTTAGCTAGTAACTTCTTAATTCTATTTTACGATATCAATACTTATTTTCCTTCATTATAATGGATTTCCGCAAAGTCACGCCTGATTCTATTAACAATAATTATTTAACAACCGAATGGTTGTATGGATTAACCTCAATATCATCCGAAACCAATATTTATGAAACCCTCAAGCTATTTTTTTAAACGTGAATGTCTTTTGAACTATTAGTGTATTTAAGTGCATCTATCCCTTTCACCCCACCTTTCACACAACTTTCTGTTGCACACAGTAAAAATGAAATAATTAATATTCATGCCGATGTCCCGATATGTGCAACATAAAATTTTCATTAATCATTTATTCTTGTCTAACATACTAACGTAATTTTTAAGTGTTTTATAACTAATCTTCTACTAATTTATATGGAGTAGATCTGAAATAAAATTATTATTATTATTATTTATTATCACTGCCATAGGCGACATTATTTTCTTACAATAGAACCTCTTTTTATGACATGTAACGTAAATAATTTTCCTAATAATTTTTTTAATTTACTGAAAACTACATGACGCTACCAACAACTCCCCGTCGGTTGACGGTAGGACTTCTATGAGAGTCCGTCTACGTAGATAACACCAAGTTATTCTGCGACTAAGCTGTAGTATGCAATGTTATGAATGTCTTCTTTAAAGAATGTAAACAACACCAACCGACAGCAGTTTTGCATGTTAGTAGAAGATTGTCAACAGATGGCACTTTTTACAATTAAATCAATTAATTCAATATTTTTAATAAATGTTTTTTATGAAAAACTTTGTTTTTCGTCGTAAGAGGAATTTTTGAAATGGCATATTAAACATTAATTTTGATACAGTATTAAGGGAGGTATTTCATACCGACACAAAACACCTTTCAGAAATAATATATATACTCGTAGATTAATTTGTTACTTTATCAATTTAGTAATCATGAGCTAGTGTTTTATGTATTGTAAAACTGAACGTAAGTAAGAACTTTTGACTGACTACGGTTTATTTATTTATTCGTATATTTGCACAAAAATTTTTGGATTGGTTCATTTTTGGTCTAGTTTTATTGTGATTGTCTCCATGTCTTCGTCACTGCATATAGTCATGCGAGCCCCTGGCCTGCGAGCAAAGTATCCGATGAAGCTGTAAAAGCCGAAACGGCTAATAGGTAATCACATCACCGAAAATACACACTGCATATAGCCTACTTCAGATTTTATTGCATAGTACGGATAGTAAGAGAGTGCTTCTATATTGGCCAGTATATTTGTGGCAAAATAAAGTCACCTGCGCAGGAGGGCCTGGTCACCATTATCAAAAATTGCCGAAGAGAGCATCAGAGGATATATTTGTTTCACAATATTTATATTACGAAGTACTCGCACGGATGGATTCATATCATTTGGTTTGTTTATAAATTGATAATTTCTATGGTAACTTGCTCTAGCTGTTATTTAATTAAAGTATTTTTTTATTTAGTTTATCAAGACTTTAACATATTTAATATTATATTACTAAATTCAATAAATAGATGCAACTAATTGAGTTGTTCTTCTTTGATTTTACACCTTTCCTATTAGCTGTAAGCATAACCCTCTAATTGTTTACTAATTAATACTAATAGTTTGCTTACTTACTTAATACGTTATATTGAGGACTTATTTAAAGGATTGTAATGGTCGTGGCCTAGTAGTCAGAGAACCTGACTTCTTCGCCGCGAGTCTTGAGTTCGAATCCCAGCCGGAGCCAATAATTGTGTTAAAACACAAATTATTGTTTTTCGAGTCTGATTGTGTTATGACACTGCATCCTACCCTACCTCCGATCTTATCGCATCAGCATTTCATCTGGCGGGGGTAGACAGAGACAAGTGAGTACCTCTTTATTTGCGCGTACACATGTGGCACTATATCTCCTACGCAGTTGATAGCTCCCGACAATATTCGGAAGTTATCGCGTGAGTATTTATATGAGTGCAATGAACCCGCCCTATTTGTTTGAAGATATCTGAATGGAGAGGATCGATTACCCTTCCTTATCCCTCGGATATCGTAAGAAAATAGAGCAAACCAAATGGATGGGCAGAAGCATTCTCAATTTTTAATCGAAATTGCCAAGCGTGACAACTCTGGTAATCCACTCAACTACACTAAACACTAATATATTATTTTCACTAAACTAGACAAAAAAAAGATTCTGCTGCGTTCAGAATACATATTATTCAGGCTTCCATACTAATAAAAAGAAGGCACTTATCTTCCCAGGTTCCATAGTAAGGCTACGCAATAACATCAGATGATATTTCGAATACTGTATAAAAAAAAATATTGATACTGTCCTACAGTCTTGATTATTTGTGGTAGGATGGCCGAGGTGGGTACCTCCGCTGTTCAGTTATTCTACCGTCAAGTAGTAGTGTGCAAACACAATCTTTGTTCGGACTGTGATTACACTAGCACTCAGTGCCCAGTATTGTTTGCACACTACTGCTTGCACGGCAGATTAACTTGCCTGGGGTGGTACCTACATGGACGGATTCCTAAACAGGAATCACTGGAAAAAAAGAAGAAGAAAAGAACTGATGTCTCAGGGTAACGACCGCAGTGTGTTGCGCACAGAAATGTTCTGGAAGAAACATGATTTGTTATTGGCAGAAGTTTCAGTTACCATTAGGTAAACGTTTTTGATGTTTCGTCAGTTTCTTCGAAAAAAAATGTTGCTAATAATATAGTGTTTATAGAATTTTACAAATTATCCGTCTTGTTAAGTCATTACCTTGACCTCCATGAGTCCTAGCTCTGACGTTGAGTGATTAATGGTACTCTAATTAATTAATAATGCCAAATGTCGGATGTTGCCGGGTTACTAGTTGATATTTGAAAGATTTAGTATGCTTAGAAATAAAAAGAATTTTTACAATTTATTATTTCAATACACAAATCTGTATAAAAAATTATACTACATACTTTTTTCTCATTACTGGGCACTGCATCCACTAATTTTTGGAAGGAGTTTAGAAATCTGGAAATCCGCCACGCTGCTGGTGAATTTTCCTGCACAGTTCAAAGATATTCGGGTTTCGTTCTATCAATACTGTATTAAACAATTTTAGCGATAATAGCACAGGCACTGCCAATTGTAACCCACGTTACTCGTGTACTGTTGCAACTAAAGGCAAGCAACCGGCCCCTGAACTTACAACTTCAAAAACAAACGAGCAACATGATGTTGCTTGTACAAAGTTCTGCTTTTTCTACTACTTATACTCACCCACCGTAGGTAGGTAGATTGGGTTAGTAGAAGTAGTAGAAAAAGTACTTACCTTTACGCCTTTTTTGGTAAAGCTAACGCTAACTATGTTAGACTCCATTCGTCACAAGGATATATTAAATCTTCTACAAAAGTTAACATTACACGCAATTTTTCTGTGAATTTCGATAAATAATTTTTTTGGGTTCCGACTCTTTTCAGGAATTAATAAAAAAAGGCAATTATGATTGCTTGTTCTGTTGTTCTTTGGAAAGCATTATTCAGACTAGCTTTTCTAGTACTCGATTCTATTAATAAGTCTCAAATGCCCAGTGATTACGCTAGCTCACAGTGACCTTCCGCCGCCAGACGGCAAATCTCAGTTGCCTCACAGCAAGGTCCCGTCGACCCACGACAAACAAACGTTCGCCGCCAATTTTTATTCAGGCGAAAGATAAATGGTCGAAATTGTCATCGGCCTTATCCAACACAATCCCCTACGAGGAGCACGAGTAAGGTGTGTAAAATGCCTAGGCGACCACGCCACCCTCAATTGGCCTAGACCAAAGGACAAATCCCTACTTACCACCTTAGGCCCACCCTCCTGTGTTCTATGTAGGTAATACAGAAGACCATACGGTCAACTACGTCAGTTGCCCCAAAGCTCCGAAATCCAAACGAGCGACTTAGGGTTAGCCTTCCACTTCGCCGCCGTCTTCAACGGCGATGATGTTCCCAAGCCCAAGGATAGGATCGCCGCAGCTGTGCGGTATCAACACGTAGTCTCAGCTATTAGTCAACTATTGCCCTACTGGATGCAAGTGTTGTCATTTAACCCATAGTGATTCTCTCACTTCTTAACACACACACATACACGATCATTATTAGCATACATAGTAATTACTCGCGATACCGCCCTTCAGGTTGGCTTTCCATGTCTTTAATTATGATAAGAAGCGTCGCTGGAGTTATTTGCGCCATTTCTTCTCCAGCTACTACGCATTGCGAATTGGTCGAATATAGATGTTTAAAAACGTCCTACCGATCGAAGGAACTTGATCGAGCCGTGGTTCAGCCCTCTCGAGCTCCCTCGAGTCCAAACCGAGGTCCTCTCTCGGGGCCGTTGCGCTTGATACCCACTATAAAGGTTCCGGTTAAGCGTCCTTAGCGCTCGGCCACCTTGCAATCCGGCGAAGCTGTAAATGCCTTTGGGCTAAGTCAGTCCTAAAAAATATAAAAAACCAACTCACCAATAAATCAAGACTTATAGGGTACCCGTTGACCAGGAGTCATGAAATTTGGTAAGAAGCCAGGTTTCACAACACGAAAATCGTTAACTTGTAGTTTTATTGTTTTGCGATCACAAACTTTCATTTACGCTTGGAGAATTAACTGTGAAGTATATCGATGTATAGGTTAACATTTTTTCAGCTACCAAGTTAAGTTTGACCTGCACAAAAATACCAATGTTGTAGTTAATACGTTTCGGGGACTGATTGTGCATAGAAACTTAAAACATGCTCTGAAAAAACGAGTAAAAATGTTTAGAACTCGATTCCCGTGATTAACGAGCTGTCTACTTACAAGTTTGTACGGAACCCTCGGTGCACGAGTCTGATGCGCACTTTTCCGGTGATTTAATAGCGGAAAGCGACGAGATGAACAAACCTTTCACCTGATTGTTTGTACAACGTCTGCCCATAACAAATGCTGTCTCATCCAGAACATTGTGGCACCACACTGCACCCGTCCCACTGAGTCATCAGTTCTTAAGAACTGAAGTCTCACAATAACACTAGCTGTCAGTGCCCTTCAGACCGAAACACAGTAATGTTTGCACACTACTGTTTTCACGTCAGATTGACTGGCCCTGCGATGGTACCTACCTTGACGGACTTGAAGACGCGACGCTCAGGAATCCTGTGAATTTCTCTTGTAAAATTGTTCCAGTTTTGTAATTTAGAACAGTGTCATGCTTTCATCTGTTTAAATATATAATGATACACTCTTAGTTCATATGTTATTTATTCGAAAAAAAATTAGAGAAAGACCCCAACCAATGCTGGGTCGAGACAACGAGGTCTAAACGACACAACCAGATGACATTTCATCTGAAACAATTCTGGACGTCGGACATAAAAGGCACTTATTTGACTTTCATTCAGATCCGAGACCTGAAAATTAACGAATAAGATTTTTTTTCCACACAAACATTAATTTATATGTGCAGTTCTCAATCCATCATCTTCGACTTAATGTTTTACTTTTATATCTAAAAAGAAGATATTTGTCAGTGAATTTTCACACGCCGCCGTCACACAGCGGCGCAAAACACATTATGCCATGTTGTTCCGTAGTCATCGAGTTCCAGTAAAATCTAGTAGCCGCAAACAAATGACGGAGTTCGAGTTTTCTAGATTAGTGACCAACGGCAACGTTCAAAGTAAGCGGTGTCTCATACTGTTGTCGCCAATCCATGAAAATGTAGACGAGATTACCGCAAAGCCTCTTAACTCGGGAGAGGCTTATGTCAAATAGTAGAATATTAAATATAGGTACTGATTATGATTCTGCTAAATATAATTTAGAATTTTATAACATCTCCGTAAATAAGATCTTCAAAGCTCCTTAGTATTTTTAGCTACCAAAACCTCAACTCAACCAATCTTATCGCATGAGCGTTACATCGGGTATAGGTAATGTGCAACTGATAGCTTCCGACAGTATTCGGAAGTTGTCGCCGTTTGTTAGCTATTAAGTTTCACGATAATACAACATCGATATGAGAAATGTAAATGTAAGAGAATAATTTGAAAAAAATAAGAATTTTATTTTTATTTTCATTTTATTCCTGACGTATTGAACGCCGTGCTGCAGCCATGTTCACGGGGGCCTTTAATTATTCATATTGGTCCAATCTAACAATCCGATCGCAAAACAAGCTTGTAGTATCTTGAAGCCGTGCAGAGTTTGTCTGACTATAAATTAATTAAACGCGATGAAATCTTTACATGTAATTTTATTCCAGTTTTTTTTTTGGCGGAGGGGGCAAACCTGAAAGCGGCTCACCTGAAGGTTAGTGATCAAGGCCGTCCATGAACATCTACAATACCAGAGGAATAGCAGATGCGCTGCCGGCCTTTGAGAAAGGAATAGGCTCTTTTCTTGAAGGTACCTAAGTCGTATCGGTCCCGAAAAACCGCTAGTGGCAGCAATTTCCATAAAATGCTTACGCACAAACACAAAATTCCGCAGAAAAAACACTGTGCTGGAATGCCAACCATCAATGTGGTGACGATGGAATTTTGAGCTGTGCTGCAATGTGCGATGTTGAAAATCAGCGACTGGAATTAATCCGAACAATTCCTCGGAAATCTCCCAATGGTAGATCCTATAAAAATGCAGAGAGATGCAAAATATCTTCGCAAAGCCAGTAGAGCAAGCTAATCAGTTAGAACATGGTCGTCGACGATTCGAGCCGCTCTTCGTTGAATGCGGTCAAATGGAAGCTGACAATGGGGCATCCCGCCCAGAGATGAGAACAGTACTCCATGTGCGACCGAACCTGTGCCTTATAAAGTTGCAAGTGGTGGGCCGGCATGCAGTACTATCGCGCTCTAGTGAGCAAAAAACACATCTAAAATATTCGCGTAAATATAACAAATCGTTATATACGTGATTAGGTTTTTTATCTGTTTTATTAATCTTAAATCTAACAAACAAAGGACTCATATTCAAAAGAGATACTCGTACATTGAAGGTTTAGTCATTCATCAAATTTCTTATTAATCCAATAAGCTGTTCTTGTAATGTCGTTTAGAGTTTCCCAAATGACCGTTTATCTGTAGATAATCCTTAACCTTGAAGGATTTAGGTACAAAGTTGTTTAAGCTTCTGGCATTGATTGATGAGTTCGCTAAAGTTTTTAAATAATACCAGCTATTACCTCGCATTGCACAGGTATTCCATTATACTAACAGTGTAAAAGCTAATATTCATTGAATACATAATTATTTTTCAGTCCTGACTCCTGAACTAAGAAACCACTCTAGGGATTTATTTGTTATGTTCAATAGAGATCATATAAAGAAAAAATAAATCTGTATGGTACACAAATGTTTTTTATGTTTTTTTTTGGAATAGGGGGCAAACGAGCAAGCGGCTCACCTGATGGTAAGTGATCACCGTCGCCCATGAACATCTACAATACCAGAGGAATAGCAATGCGTTGCCGGCCTTTTAGAAAGGAATAGGCTCCTTTCTTGAAGGTCCCTAAGTGGTAGCGGTCCGGGAAAACCGCTGGCGGCAGCAGATTCCAAAAACTGCTTGTGTGTGGCAGAAAATTCCGCGAAAAACGCTCTGTGCTGGAATGTGTTTATAAATGTGAGTGTATTCGCCCGTTTGTGTGTGGGTGTGAGTTTGTGTGTGAGATGTAGGCGCATGTGTGTGATTGATAATTCTACTTTTGGTTGTCGGTTATGGTGTATTTGTTTAAGTTGCTACATGACTTAAACTAAGAGTACCTAAGAATTGAATCAGTAATAGTTTTTGAAGTTGCTGTGTCGTAAAGAGAAACTGTAAATTTGTGTTTGTGTAGTGTTGTTTGTCAACTCCACAAGGAATGTTACATAATATGCAGAATTAAGACAGTTTTCTTTAGTTTTGTAACAATTATTTTTATTATTTTATAACAATTATTTTTTAAACCGTGTTAGCCCAGGGTCCGCTCAGTAACCCCGGAACCTTACAAATTATACCACAAATTTAAGTGCTGATTTGGAACAACGTAGCAGAATCTCATCAGCTTTTGAGAAATGAGAGAAAGGCCTTTGCTCAGCAGTGACTCATTGAAAGGTGAAATTTTCCTTTTTTCTTTTTTTTAACTTTAATTTATGATCCAATTACTGTTTTGTTTTTTATAATAACTACGTTAACTGACGAGCTCGTCAAAGATAGAAAGAAATGCGGCTAATCTCCGAAACGGCTGAATGGGTTTTGACGGTCAGGGGACTTTTCAGTGAGCAATTTATACTACCTTTCATTTCGGAAATATTCAGGGTTCCTGCGTAAAATCTGATAACCTGTAGATATTAAGGGGTATACGGATGGACGTGCTACGCGCGGCTGTAATTTGCATATTGGTCATCATTACTTTCGTTCATAGCCGTTTAAATATTTATCTTAATCCATACTTAATATTATAAACGCGAAAGTAATTCTGTCCGTCCCTCTATGTGTTTGTTACCGACTCACGGTTCAATCGTTGAACCGATCATATAGGATATATTTTATTAAGCGAAGTCGCGGGCTTCAGCTAATTTCATATATAATAATAACAGTAATACGTTTATATGTTTACCTTAGTGTGAAAATTTTATATTTACTTTATATATAAATTTAATTTAATTTTTAATATTTTAAGGTAGGTACCACCCCAGGGCCAGTTACTTCTGCCGTGAAGCAGTAGTATGCAAAAATTATTGTGTTTCGGTTTGAAGGGCACTGTGAGCTAGCGTAATCGTTGTTGTTACGTCGTCAAAACAGGTGAACGTTTTGCTCGTTTCGTCACTTTATGCAAAAAAAAAAAGAAAAATTGCTCGACAGCGGTTCAGTGAACATTACGTGGCGTAGTAAAATATTTTAAATGTATAATTACAGATTTCTATTTTTACCTTCAGTACAAAATTTTAGCTATTTTTGCAGGCAACCGGCACTCGTATCGCTTCTAGTTTAAGTAAATCGCAATATACCTTTGCTTTGTAAAAATGACTGCACAATTCCTAACTTAAATTCGCAAAGGTTGTCATTACCGTTTATGTGCCAAAGAGCTTAATGCAATCGTAAGTTGTGCCGTCGTTAAATTATGACGACTGACTTGCAGTGTACGGATAGCGTTAAAATATTCAAAGTACAGCGCTGTAACAATTGCATAACAATGAAATGTTAGTACTGTACTATGAAAGTAGAAGAGTCGCTTTTCCTTTATCATATTAAAAATTAAACTGAATGTAAAAATAATGTCCTAAAATATCGGTCGCTCGTCCGGTGCTCGCCTTTAATTTCATAGTACGCGAGTAACCTGGTGTCGTGTGTGTGTGAATATGTGTCGGTATATAAGTATACAATAAGCAATTAATTAGAACAGAAAAAACTCTGTTATGTGACAATAAGTCATGAAAAATCATCAATTCTCATACTCATTCATCCATTTCACGTGCAAATAAAAAAAATGTTGATAATATCCATATTCATTCATGTATATCTGTTCACCTTATTGTAATAATCCAGGCAGGGTCGCCATGTAATAATGTTGTTGTTAATGAGAGACGATGTTGCTTCTTTGATGACTTTAATAATACTCTCTAGATTTACATAACGTAATCTTATAAATATGTCGCGTTGGCCACACTACACTGGGTTCGACGTCACCCGGTTCCAGCACTTCTAAAATTGTTCTACAATTTTAAGTGCTGATTTACCACGTGCTCAGCGGTAAAGAAAAACATCGTGAGGAAACCTGCATGTCCGAGGAATATAAATATTTCGTGGATATGTGAAGTCCGCCAACCCGTATTGGAGCAGCGCGGCGGACTATTCCCGGCTCCAAAACTGTCTCAGAAATGAGAGGAGGCCTGTGCTCAGCAGTGGGACCTTCATAGGCAGGAACTTTACTTTTTTTATATTAAATATATATAATAATAAAAATAAATGCGAAAGAAACAAACGGAAAAGCTGAGCCTGCAAAACGAATTGAAACATTTTCAAGATAAGGAACGTTTTTTTTTTAACAAAAACATTAATTTTGATATAGTATTAAGGGCGATAGTTTTAACCGACAAAAAACAACTTTGAGAAATAATATACATAGATAGATGTTTCATACATTGGGCGTGTCTGGTCTGAGTTGGACACTTGGCATAAAAAAGTTAAGTTTTGAGTGACTGCAGTGCTTATCAACCAAAACGGGCTTGCTAAGTAGCTATGTTTCTTGATGTTTACGACAGTAAGTTGAAAGTTTTAAGTAATTACGATAACAAGATCTAATATTGCTAAAAATTTACATAAAAATAATTTTATTGTTATTTTCATCCCTATAGATAAATCATTGACTGCCCGTAACACGTTTTAATTGGAAAGCCCTGCATGACGAGTGCTGTGCGGTGGTCACCCTGAGACATCAGTTGTTGTCTCACATCTCATTATTACACTGGCTACAGTGACCTTCAAACCGAAATACAACAGTGTATGTCACTGTACATGTACTGCTATCCCCCAAAATGAGAGCTACAAACTTTTGTGGCAATCTATGGGAGGCCTATGTTCAGCGGTGAAATTCATTGCGGTGGAGTTATTTCAGCCTAGTGATAGGCTAATAATGATGATGATGATGTCACCGCTTGCAGAATAACTGGCACTGAGATGGTACATGTGTAGATAGGTTCCTATATAAGAAATGATTTATTACAGTTGAGGTTATGTTTTCAGTATGGTTTTAGCATATTTATAACGTTCGTCAGCCGAAAGGGTGCCGATAGGACTCACACACGGGGCATGTACCTACATATGATACTGGTTAAATTATAGTTGTCCAGCAGATTGGTACAGCACTTACCTCTTTTCTGCCGAGGTCACGTAAGAGGCGACTGAAGCGTGCAGAATAATACCACAATATGCAGTGCTGTCAATATATCGCTCGCGGGATCGCAATGAGAACGCGAGATTTTTTGACTCGTACTAAAATGCGGCGACGTGGTTCGTCACGTCTGGGGGTTGCGGGTGTGGACCTACCCCTTATACAAAAAAATGTATGTCTGTGTGTATGTAAGTTATAATTTGATATATTCCCCCTTAAACCCATAATAAAGCGTATTATACTTAGTTTAGAATTTTTTTATTATTATTGTATTCTTGATTCGTAATGAATTCATCTTTTCTAAATAAACGATATAAACGATATAAACGATGATTTTAATTTATGACACTATGTGCGAATGAAAAATCGTAAGAAACTCTTCATGTCTCTCATGTAGAGTCTCTCTACATGTCTCTAATTGATTGCCCGTACCATCTGTATGTTGATGACCTACAGCTGTATTTACAATGCGATATTGTTGATCTTCATAACGGGATTAATAACTTAAATAAGAATTTAAACGCCCTTAAAGATTGGTCATCTCGTTATGAAGTGACTGTTAATCCTACAAAATGCCAAGCTATGCTAGTGGGTAGTCCGAAGATGTTGGCTAAGGTTAATTTTGCAGACTTACCTTCTATACAATATAATAATATTTTTATTCCATTTAATAAGTCTGTAAAAGATCTTGGTCTTATCATTGACGACACCCTTTCCTGGAAAGTTCAGGTTACTGAAATCAGTCGGAAAGTCACTGCCTCCTTACGTTCTTTGTATCGTTTAAAACATTTTCTTCCCATTAAATCTAAGCTCATGCTTGTCCATACGCTAATACTACCCATTATTGATTATGCGGATGTGTGTTATCCAGACCAATCCCAAGATCTTCTTAACAAGCTGGAGCGCCTGCTCAACAACTGTATTAGATTTATTTTTGGTCTGCGAAAGTATGACCAACTATCTCAATATCGATCTCAGCTTAATTGGCTTACTGTTCGACAAAGGCGCAAATCCAGAAGTTTGCTTGTTCTTTTTTCCATCTTAAATGATCAATTTTCGCCGTCTTATCTCAAAGATAAATTTCAGTATCTCTTCTCATCACATGATAGGGTTCTTCGTTCTTCCTCCAATAATAAGATTTGTATTCCTACACATTTCACCGGGTTCTATAGGAATTCCTTCACTGTTCAGGCTGCGCTTCTCTGGAACTCCTTGCCCGATGACATCAGGAAAGCTTCTAATAAAAACTCGTTCAAAAAATTGGTTCGTGATTATTTATTGAAGAGTCATTGCATGTTAAACTGTTAGTTGTCTGTCCCCGATTTGATTTTGCATTGTTTTGTGTATAGTATGTGTTTAAGTATTAAATCTGTTTGGATGATATATATATTGTGATAATCCCCCACTATATAAACGTAAATATTTAATGTATAAATGTCCTCTATTAAACCTTTTTAAAGGGTGACTGGGGAGAATGCCTAACGATTATTTGTATTTTCTTTTGTAGGAACATAAAGTTTAATAAATAAATAAATAAAATGTCCTAGATATAAGAAATATTTCGGGATGATATTGTCCGCTAACTTATTGTCCTCTAAAAAAATTTGTTAAAGGCTCCAGCAATGATATGTTTATAGAACTTTATTGTTATGACCAAATCCATACTTCTTACATCCATACTAATATCCATACTAAATTATTAACGAAAGTAACTTTCTCTGTCCCTCTGTCCGTTCGTTATCTTTTCAGGATTCAACCGCTTCAACCGATCTTGAAAAATTGAAAAAAAAAATCACACAGAACATTTCTGTGTGACACAGCATTTGTTATGGGCAGACGTTGCACTTACCATCAGTTGAACGTTTTGTTCCTTTCATCACTTTATTCCTTAAAAAAAAAAAAAAAAAAAAAAAAAAAAAAAAAAAAAAAAAAAAAAAAAAAAAAAAAAAAAAAAATTCGGCACAGGGATAACTTGTATCTTGGAGACAGACGTAGGATACTTTTTATACCGGAAACTCAAAAAGGAAACTATTGGATTTTCCGGCATAAAATTATAAGAGATATTTAAAAAACCTAAATTCTCGCGGACGTAGTCGCAGCATCAGCTAATATAGAATTAAGTTAAAATCACTATTTTTATCACCCAACAGGAGATATTTATTACACAATATGAAGAGGAACTTCGTCGAATAAATATTTCTCTATATTATTTTATATGATAAATGTCAGGCACTTAGGTCGAAAAAGTTATGACTGCGACACATGTCGCCAGTATGTGTAACCTTCTTACTCGAACGACTGCAAGATCTCCATTCCCGGACATTTACGACAATGTTGAGATAAGGCTGCCCATAAATCAAAGAAATACGAAAAAGATCTCTTATAGAAAAGCAAGAACATGCCTATTGCTCACCATTATAAAATAACATCGGTACTTTGAATAGTTGCATTTTGTAGCATTCTAAACCACTTTTGTTTTAAACAAGCTAAAATGATTATATACTAGCTGATACCCGCGACTTCGTCCGCGTGGATATAGGTTTTTTTAATATCCCGTTTAAACTATTTGATTTTCCCGCGCAGGACAGATGTATGTGTGTGTATAGATTCCGGGTCTGGGTATTCGTGCATATGCAATTTGTGTCTGTAAAACACATTCAAGATATAGAAGAAATCTAAGTGATAACATCAATTTAAAAAACGTCTTTCGATTTTTTTTAAATTGTCATTTATAATCTGTTTTAAAATCAAGGGATCAACTTAGACTTTTGTCGCACCATAATTTAAAACGTTGCAGATTTGCATTAAGTGCAAAATTTCACAAGAACAAAGTTCGCAATCATTACTTGATGAAAATAAAGTTAGTGTATAATCCCATTGATGTAATGTTGCGATTATAGCGCTTTAGTTCTAGAGTCCCGTTTGACTGGAAGAAGCGTAATCACATCTACCTCGAACAATGAAGCAAACCATTAATTACGAGTATATACTAAAATAATTAACATAATTTAGACAATATTTTGCAGAAATCCGTTAAGATGCGCGAATTCTCTCCCATAAAGTTGTTGTTTGTTAATAAATAATTATTCAGAATTGAAGCATTAAGTTAAAAATGTAATTATCTAGTTTTTAAGAGCACCATTCGCTCTTTGTCGCGGAGGTGTATACAAGATCTATAAATCACTGGTGGGAGGAGAGGTCCTCCCTAAATCAGACAACCGATATTAACGGTAGCTATCCTACAACAACAGGAAAGTCATCGGCGGCCGTCGCAGCCATAGCAGACAACTGTCGACACCACTCATGTGTCAAAAAGCTCAACAAATAGTTCATAGCCCTGCGTCGCACTATATGAAGTTTGGTCGATAGACTATACATGTATACAACATGTAAAGTTTGCTGGTTGGATAATACACACAACATGTAAGGATTACTAGATGGAGAAAACGTCGTCCCCAGATCACACCACCCGATCTGGCGAGTAGCCACACGTATCCTTAGGACCTTCATCTGCCTAAATTTAAAACATAATATATATAGTTATAATTTATTTTAATCAATTTATATTCATGACAAAATACGTAAATATATACGGGTATAAATTATATATCCAATGATCTATGAACTTCTGCTCGAATTCAATGAAACAATCCTTCAAAATGTACGCTGAGATTATTTTACTCGTAGTCAACATTACCACAAGTTAGATCACTTACGTAAGTATTGCTTCTCATCCCTTTATCTTCATTGTCGAGTCGAGATTATTGTAATCTTACTCTTCGAAACTTTTTGTTTAAGGATAATACTCTGATCTTTTGTAACAAGTGACACTTTGTTGAAACAATGCCCGTTTGAGTCCAGAACTGTGTAATGCAAATGAAGACAATTCTAAGTAATATACTTGGGTCATACTAAAAGTTTCTGATAAAATAAATCACTTTTTGTTTACATCGTTATTTTTTGTTTGTATCGTTGATTCTTATGCAGGAATCCGTCTAGGTAGATACCACTAGGTAGATATCTAGGCGTATTCCTGCACAGTAAACCTACTATATAGAAAATTTAAACGTATGCATTGGGTCGACTGGTAGACTGGTAGAGAATGCCACTAGGCATTAAGTCCGCCCATTGTGGCCTTAGGCTTAAGATGTCAGCAATAAAGGATAAATAAATAAATAAATAAATAAGAAGCTACCGTCTTTTTATAAGAAGCAACCGTCTTTTTACCAGTGCTTCGACCTTCTAGAAAGAAATAGAAATTCTTTCTTTTGATTCTTCAACGTATTAAAAAGATGGCATAAACATAGGTGAACGTTTGCTCGTTTCATCACTTTATCCAATAAAAAAAACGCACCGCGGAAAGTGAAATCAATTTACGGAATCTTTTTTTAAACGACAAGTTTATAGAACATTCAGTATTAGGAACACAGCTCAATTATTGACAACGAGGGATTTCATCATAACCCTCAGGGGTATCATCGAACCCAGATCGTGATTTTTCGTTAACGATGGATGTTTCTAGTTTGCTGCAGTGGTACTTTTAACGCGACGCGACGCGGTTCGGTTGTTCTATTTATAATTAATATTTAAATAATGTATTACATATATTAATGTTCAAAGAGAAATACATAAAATTTTTCACATTACAGAAATCCAAAAGCTTGTTAAGCATTCCCTAGTTATGTACATCATTTTAAAAGTACGTAAAGAATAAGTAATAATAAGTACACCTACTAAGATATACGATACAACAATTTTCACATTAGCATACAAAAGCGTTTCTACCGATTTCCTCTTTGCGATCCGGATTTATACGTTGCGCAAAACTGAGAGCAGCGTCATTTAGTTGACAAATTTTTGATACAGACGCTGAAGTTATGCCGTGTCATGTTGATATACTCGTAGTAGATATACTGGTTCAGGCAAGGGCTAAACGAAATCCTAATTTTTTATCGAGGCCGATTAAAACTTAACTTGATCGTAATGTTATACATACGTTAATACTCGTATTTATTTGTGATTTAAATCACGTATTCGTTTACAACTTCTTTTTATTGGATAAAGTTACGACACTAGCAAATGCTGTGTCACCCAGAAGATTTCTGTGTGGCAACAAACTTACACCCGTCACCCTAAGATATCAGTTATTAAGTCTCATATGCCCAGTGATTACACTAGCTCTCAGTGCCGTTCAGACCGAAAGACAGTAATGTGTGCACACTACTGTGCCGTGAATAACTGGCCTATGTTGGCACCTAGATAGATGAATGCATAGGAGTCCTGCCACCTTTTATTTGATACGTGAACGACCTGGATTTGATCCTTATTGCCGATACCTCTAAGATTGTTAATTGCAATCGTTAATGCTATTTAACAAAGTCCTCGACGGTGAAAAAAATATTGTGAGGAAATCCCATTCGAGAAGCGTGACTGGCTCTTCCCGTCTCTTAAACTGTCTCAAATGAGATTGGCGATAAGCATCCCTGTTTCCAGAAGTAACTAGGGACTATTCTATTCTTAATAAAACCTATTCAATTACTTTAAAGTTAAATATCTAATTACTTATTAATTCTTGATTAACGTATTACTTTCGGTACGACAAGTCAAGTAAGGCACTTCATGTTTAATAACGTCTTCCGCAGCAATTAGTTTGATACTCTATCAACGTTGTAGTCTAGGTTACAAAATGAAATAAACAATGGAGAATAATTAACAATTGTTGAAGTATTGTTATTGTACAGAAAAGATCACTTTGTTTTTTCTCATTTTCGTTTCGTTTGCTTTGTTTTCATCTTTGTCTTTAATGGTTAATAATAGTAAGAGACCCGACCACCGTTTACGAGTACACTTTGTACGAGACAGGTCCGCTGTAAAATCGACATTCTTTCATTCGCACTTTTAAGTTTTAGTTATTTATTTTAATGACTTTTTATGTCAGAAAATGTCGAGACGAGCAAATCTTTCATCTGAAGGTAAGTGCAACGTATACTCGATAACAAATACTATGTCATCCAGAACTATTCTGTGTGGCACTACATTGCTGTTTTTCATTTTCGGTTATGTTGTTGCTGTTAGCCTTTATTCTTTCTTCTTTAGCTTCATGGGATAGCTGACTGCCAGGAGCCCACAAGCCAGTTCTTGGTTTGTCGCAAACATATATGCGTAAATAAGCTCCTTAACTTTCCAATCTTATTCAATACACTCTCCCGTCAAACATGCGTCACGAGATTGAAGTTTTCTTATGTCAAAATAAGTCATCTAATGACTGTCCGAGGGAGGGTGCGTACCTACGTTCGGACTGTCGACTTGCGTGTCGGTAACTCGGGGCGGTGAGAACCGCCCCGGAACGCGGGTGTACCGTGTGTATGCGGTGTTATTATTGTCGATTGCGCGCCGCTCCCTACGGTGCCAGTTGTGTTTCGGTCTTAAGGGCACTGAGAGCTAGCGTAATCACTGGGCATATGAGACTTAAGAACTGATGTCTCTGGGTGACGAGCGGGGTGTGGTGTCACAGATAAATGTTTTGGATAACACAGCATTTGTTACGGGTAGCCGTTGCACTTACCATCAGGTGAACGTTTTGCTCGTTTCGTCACTTTGTTAAATAAAAAAAAACTATTAGCTGTGTGACCAGTGTTAGGTGGATCGTGACTGACCGAATCGTGGTCTAAGGGTGCACTACATTGCGCTCGTCATCCTAAGATATCAATTCTAAGGTATTAGTTATACATTCCATCATTTCAGCCTATCACTAGTCCACTGCTTAATAAAAGCCATAGATTACCACAAAAGTTGGTAGTTCTTATTTTTAGGGCATTTTGCCATAGTTGCCACGCTTGGCAGGCGGATATTTTATTCGCGATTAAATAACAAACAGCATAAAATACAAACACGGAAAGAAAATAAACAATAAAGCTTATTAGCTTAGCTACTACTTAAAAACCACCGCAAAGCCAGTTATTCTACCGTAAAGCAGTAGTGTGCAAACATTACTGTGTTTCGGTTTGAAGGGCACTGTGAGCTAGCGTAATCACTGGGCATATGAGACTTAAGAACTTATGACTCAGGGTGATGGGCACAGTGTAGTGTCACACAGAAAATTTCTGGGTGACACAGCATTTGTTATGGGCAGACGTTGCACTTACCATCAGGTGAACGTTTTGCTCGTTTCATCACTTTATCCAATAAAAAAAATGTAATCAAGAAATTCACCGAACTTAGTGAAAGCCGTAATGGTCACATCATCTACTGGTTTAAAGGAAATAAGTTTTAAACAAAAATAGTTTTTTTGTTACAAGCTTTTATTTGTGAGGCTATGTATCTGTTAAAACAAATCCAATGACCTCAAAAATGACGGAGCCTTTTTGCTTATTTGAAGAGAACCTATGGACAACTTCCGGCTCCATTATCAAAATAGCTCAATGTTACTGTATTATTACATTGTCACCGAAGCTACATAGGTATGCCAAGTTTTAGTTCAACTGGAAATCGGAAAGTAGGTCAAATTTGACTGAACCGGCAAGATATACGAAGAAAGCAAGTTAAACCTATAAAAATTATTAAAAGTATTACACAAAAAAATGTCCAATACACTCATTACATAAGTATTGGACAAATAATTGTATAATTCTTATTAATTTTTATTCATTAAAATAACCCAATATGAAGTTGCAGCGACACATGCAGTTTAAGATGTAATGAGTTTCTTTATTTATTACCTCAAACCAACCTGACTTTTCGTGACACCTAATTCACCCCAAGAGAAACTATCTATCTAAACAATCGCTCGCCTTTCTGTTTTCAGTGACACTCAATTCCCACAAGTCTTACATGGTACCGTTCTTTATTACTACCGGAAATTAATCAAACAGTTTTCCTCTGCAACAATTTCACTGTCTGTGAATTTAATTTGACGTAAACTGGCTGCTAGCAACTTAATACTATTTCTATTTTGATTGACGACCGCGTGATTAGAGTACCTAGCTCTAGTAGCTTGTGGGTCTGAGTTTGTTGTGATTGCCGTCTCTACTTCCTAGCTAATCTTACATATGTTCCATATATTCCATATTATCGCATGACGTCTGTATTTGCTCCTACATTGGTCATACTATAATATCTCCTTCAATTAATGCTGTTCATAACTTCCGACAGTATTCGGAAGTAGGTATTCGTAATTTTATTTATATCGCAAGCAAGTACTAAGGCTCAAATATTTTAAGACGATGAAGTTCATTCATTAAAGGGTGATCTTGACCTTAAGTCTACTACTCTGGATCATCATTCATCTTGATGGATTGCCAAAGCCTCGTTTGTTTATTAGCAGAAAGTACTACGAACAGGTGAGCTTGGCGTTAGGGCCTATCCCCGTAGAGCGAATACTTCTTTTTGAAAACGGGAAAACAGAAAAAAATATCTACTATAACATTGTCACTAAGTAATACACACTACCGAAGTAGTTCACTGATGGTAAAAATCCTTCGCAGGAATCTGTCTAGGTAGGTGCCACTTCAGAGCCAGTTATTCTGCCGTAAAGCTTTAGTGGTAAACATTACTATTTTTTGGCCTGAAGGACACTGAGAGCTAGTAGTAGCTCTCAGTGTCCTTCAGTGTCCGCACCAGTAATTAACTGGGCATATGAGATTTAAAAACTGATGTCTCAAGGTGCGAGCGCATTGTGGTGCCACACAGAAATGTTCTGCATTTTGGTATAAGCAGACGTTGTACTTATCGTTGGGTGAACGTTTTTCTTGTCTAGTCAATTGTTCCGAAAAATAAAAAACACTTTTATTTACATACATAAAGAAACGGTCACGGGGGGATGACCATGATGGCAAACGTTCACCTGATGGTAAGTGCAACATCTGCCCATAACAAGTTTAAACACAGTTTCCACACTACTGCTTCACGGTAGAATAACTAGCCCGTGGGTGTACCTACCTAGACGGATTGCTGCTTAAGAATCCCACCACCAGTAAATGCTGGGGATTATCAGAAGAAACCCAAGGGAGTTCAAAAGTCTGAATACCAAGATTGTCCTTTGCAATGCTTTGGTGCAATCTTACCTGGATTATGTTGATGTCGCGTGGAATCCCTTCTAAGCTGTAAATAGGGTTCCCAACTTTCCTGGAACGCCCGGGAAACTCCAGGAATCATGTAAAATGTGTATTGTAAAGCACTCAAAACGTACGAGTTACAAATAATTAAAAATTAAAGGCGTGTGTAATATTCGCATAAATATAAAAAATCATCATGTGTCCCATAACCAGTTCCGTTACAATTGCTATTCTTTCAATCAACTCAAGTGTTGTCATTTGAGAAGGCACATCGTACGTGCCAACTCTTGAGTCACGTTACATAAATTCATAATGAAATAGGTTCGCACTCCATCAAGAGCTGAGAGCTAGGGACCGGGTCAACTCGTAAAAATGAGAAAAGTCATAAAACGAAAACGATCCTTTAAAGGCATATAAAGTCACATAAACGTACTGCTGTTGGGTCCCAAATAACTAAAACGTGTGAATGATTGACGATTCAAACCTTTTCTATCCATTTCCACTAAATTAGTATACAAAAATTTGTATCATTTAAATGTGTAGTGTTGGTGTTAATAAAAGAAATCATTACATGTCATCATCATCATTTCGGTCCGTTACTAGTCCACTCCTGAACATAGGCCTCCTCAACAGATTGCCACAAAAGTTTACTTATAGCTTTCAATTTGGGGGATTTTGCCATAGTTGCTACGCCTAGGCAGGCGGGTTGGCAACTTCAATTTATTTATTCAGATGTTCCAGGAAGATGCTGCTGCCCATCTCCTGGTTTTTATTATCCCTCTGTCGACTTTTACGATACCCACGGGATGAGACGGGGTAGTAGATTCTCTTCAGCCGCCACCACACGGCTTAAGCTTAATTACATTTCCACTATTTTGAAACCTTGCTAAATATATTATTGGGACACGTGACTTCATTTTCAATTAAAATTTTGAGTAATTTAAACCGACTGTGCTAAAATCCATTTACTAAATTCAAATAAATAGGCATTAGTATTTTAAAAACTCTTAAAATATTTATTTAAAAATCCTCAACAATTTTTAAAAATATCATTTAAGAGAGTTTAAAACAAAATTGCGATGTTTTTAGGATACAGAACTCAGACACGCATGAATTATTTTTTATAAAAGAATATGTTTGATGATTAATTACTGAAAATTTCTAAAAAAACTGTATTCCATACCAATGAATAGCCTTAACACTTAGTCATTTAACCCTACTTTTCCAATAAAAACCGAGTGTTTTGTTTTCGTAACAAAATGAGTAATTTTGTTATCCTTATGTTTTATCGTCCAACAAAAAACTAAAACACTGCTAATGTTGGTCTTTCTGGACAGATATAACTTTCAAGAAAATAGCTAATAGGCCTTTTAGACCACAACGCCAAATAATTAAACGAACAATTTTTTACATAATAATTCCAAATTTACAACTAAAACAGTAATTACTATCGAATTTGGACATAAACATTACTAAGTTTTACCAACCAACACTACATAAAAATAATGTAGGCTACACGTAAAAAATAGTTAGTGCTCCGTTCGTTGATTGCATATTCTATTATTCAATATCTCGTTGGCCGAAAAGTAAAATGTAATGGCTTTGTGAAGGTTGAATATTACGCAATGGATTCATAATGGATACAAGTACTCTCTGAAAAATCAATAGAAGTTTGATTGTAGAACAATGATTTTATACGTAGAATATATTAAGCTAATGAAATAAAAACAAATAACGCATAAATCGTA
Source organism: Luehdorfia chinensis (assembly GCA_019845155.1). Taxonomy (NCBI): domain Eukaryota; kingdom Metazoa; phylum Arthropoda; class Insecta; order Lepidoptera; family Papilionidae; genus Luehdorfia; species Luehdorfia chinensis. The sequence continues at coordinate 784,937 of JAHVAK010000028.1, forward strand.
ATAGTTACCACTTTTTGTAATGATAGAAAACGGCACACCATTTTCTAATTTGTAACATTAGGGAGGACTCGGGAAACAAAAATTACTATTTCGCAAAATGAAACATACTGTAATCAGCATTTTCCATTTATTTCTACGCCAAAAACACGTCACCGTAAAGTTTAGTTCTATTTACCGTCAACTTGGTCGTTTTAAGTCCATCCATTTATTAAGCGACGATTTAACCTAAGCAATAGAATTAAAAGTCTATAAAAATGTCACAACGAAATGCATTAAAAAGAGTTTACGAATTAAACAAAATGTCTTATACTCGATCGGCCCTAGTTAGAAGCCAATCATCTAACTGTTTATCAACTGACATTTAATAGGCTGTAATAATAAATACAAATACCTATTTGTCGAAGCGTCGTCTATCCTCCACCTTAGTAATTAGATTAAGGTTTATTTACGCAATTTTAGGCAGTCGAAATTATTGTATTCAGGCATCATGGTAACATGATTTATGCACTCATTGTTTATTCATAAGGAGGCGCCAGACGAGGAACCTGGGTGAAGTTGACACGGAGTTGGCAACGCTGAGATTTGACGGTTAGCTTGACGTCGTTTTCGACAAGCGAAAGTTTACTGGACTCCCCAGATCACACCATCCGATCCAGCGGGTAGCTACCCTTTTCCTTGGCAACATCATCTGCCAAATAAATAATAAAATATCTAAATGTAATGGATTGTAGTCAAAATAATGGAAATGCAATCAATGGTGACTGGAAATAAACCTATAGTTTTTTTAACAATTTTCTCGGATTCATGTTTATTATTTTTGGCATTGTGTGGAATGTGTGTGGATTATTTAAGTATGTTTATATTACACTGTTAGGAAACACTGTCATGTTTATGTAGCTAAAAGCATTTGCATGCATGATAAATTACTCACTTCATCTTCTTAGCGGAATAAATAATATTCAATTCTTAGACCCTAAGTATACGACGGAAAATGAAGGAGCAGTAAATGGTAAATTGATTGATGGGCAATAAATTGCGTTTTGAAATAATTTGCACAAGTCGTTTTTTGTTAGCAATATAAAAGTACTTTAGGATAATAACAAAATATGAACCAACTGACATTAAATGTTTTCAATGTGTTACACAGAATAGCATTATTTATATTTATTTTAATACTGTTACAAATGTACATCAGGCTGTATTATTAACATTAGTGATAGTTTCATAAATTATACACTTTAAACAATCTTTAAAAATACATATAACATAATAAACTACTGCAGCTCCCAAAAATTACAAATTTTTTTAAAAATTAAGTCAAAAGTTCTTTTTTATTTTCAAACAGCTTTACCAAAATCACCTCCTGATATAAATCTGCTATGAGGTAGGTCGGTGACCATGTCAAATTAGATCAACTTTTATTACTCGTATATGTAATATACCGATAGGTAACCGGCAGAGTAGAATAGCACGTACATCTCTACCACCGAAGTGTCATAACAGGTGACTAAGGTATTCTTTATTCGTGCAAAATGACACCATAATATGCTGTCACTATAATGCTTGAGGGAACGCAATGGGGGGTAAGAATTTTGGTTTCGTACCAAAGCGGCGGCGACGTAGTTCGCCACCTATCAAGTCTCGATCCCCGCGGGGGCGAAAAGTGTGGTATCTGCCTGCCCCATGGGTATAAGGCGTGACTGTCTGTATATAATAATAAACACAAAGAAACAGAAAATCATCAATGTGAGTACACTGTTCATTCGTTATTAAAAACCACGTATCTTCAACTTGGTCTAGACCGGAGTACCTGATTTCTACGCCGCAGGTCCTGGGTTCCAATTTCAGAGCCAACATTTATGCAAAGACGCAAATTATTAGATTCGAGTCTGGTTGTGTCGTGTTTTTCGCAGTGTTCAAAATTTGTCTCTGACACTGCGTCGTAACCTACCTCCGATTTTATCGAAACCGAAACACAGTAATGTTGGCGCACTACTGCTTCACGGCAGAATAACTTTCCCGGGGGCGGTACCTACCTAGACGGACTCCTGCATAGGAATCCTACCACCAGTAACGTGGTTCATAGCTGGAAATTCACTTGCGTCAAAATAACAAATTAAAACTTTCACTAATATCAGAGCAACAGTGACAATAAGCGAAGACAAAAAACGTACACACAACCTATAAACCCTCTGTCTCCTTCTTTGCCGATGGTTATACAACCATTTGGCTATGAGATTTTTTCTGGCAATTCCCTTAATCGACTTTTTTATGACACTCACGGGATGATACAAATTATCTGCAGTCGCTACCTCACGACTATCCAATAGCCGACAAACTCTAATGCCATGTATCTTAGGTGCTGGATTGCGACACATTATATTTATAATTATTATTTACATTCAAGAACATAAAAACACTGCAACTATCCTACTTTTATTTTTACAAAGTTAAAATGAAATATAACAATTTTTCACCTAACCTGATCCCATTCACGATTGATTCACGTTATACGTTATGTCAGATACGAATAAAATACAATTTAACATTGAAATTGAAAATATATCTCGACATGAAATCTTAAATTGCTAACAAGCGTCTCAAATCATATTACATCGCGTCATACACGCTACCGTTATGATGAAAACGTTTACTTATCTAAAATTACAATCCCACTTGTGCGTTGCGACGTAATCGCAATTTTGTCGACGTTTTGAGAGCATGCAACTAGTAGACTGCAAACCTCGCCCTTCCCCGAGTGGGAACGATATCCTTTAATCGCCACTTTTGTATAAATAAACTAACGCGTCGAGAAAATTTCCAAAATCGCTTTGTCTGATATGTAAACCGTCCAGCGCGCCCGTAAATATCCGTAATCGCTTAATACGTAAATTGATTATCGCATTCAATAATGTTCAGTGATCGTCTTGCCTAACAGTTACATTATTATTTAATATTTATGATTCTGTTCAGAAATCTCCGTAATCGCCTTTCTCAATTCGTAAATTGACTATCGCGTCCTAAAATCTCCGTAATCTCTTACCCCTTAGGTAAATTTAGTATCGAGTCCAGAAATCGCCTTACTCGGTACGTAAGAAGTAGGGAATTAAAGATTCTTATGATGTATTTAAATATAATATTTTAACGCTTTTAGGGTTTATTGTCTGGAACGTCTACAAACAGTTTACTGAATTCATGCGGGAAAAAATGCTTTTCATACAACAATTTGTGTGAGAAACAGGATCTGGTAACATGGTCTACTCCCGCTGTATAGCTAAGGTTTAAATTCTGCGTTAAAATGGGTACAAAAACTTTTTATATTATTGCGAGTGCAAGAAGTCCAGCTGTCAATTTATTATTTTATTCGCATATGTGCAAATGAACTTTATAGATTCGATGCTGTTACATATTTTAACATTTATGTGAGCTCAGAATATTTATGACAGTACAGACGAATATGGCACTATCCATCAGTTGTCCACAATGACTCGCTAACTTCGCAATCCTATGTAGCAGTAAATCCATCCAGCTGTGGTGAATCTAGACGGATCCACGGTCCAGCTTTGTCTGTTATCGTATTCTATGTCAGCGCTCTCGGATGTCTTTTATATACAACGACCGGTTTTTTGTGCATAACTGTTATTTAATGCGCTACAAGTACTGTGAACTATGTATATGAGTCTTAATGATTCCGTGCATGGTAAGATCTTTATTAAAGTTTATGAATTCGGCACTGATTAAATGATCGACGTCATTATTTCAAGCACCCATATAATATGCGGACGTGGGTTAGTCCACATTTCTGGAATTCTACGCTAAACATGTAACATAGAGTAAATATGCTCTATTTTGTGAGTAGATCGATCATCCACCAAAATTTTAGATTAATATCTCTTTATAGTCTCCCCATTACCACTCACTTAGGATAGGTGGTAAAAGTAATAAATCGCAAACATATTCTGTGTGCGATTATACTAATATTGGGACGACGGGTAATTATCGATGGTGGAGTTACTTAATGTTCCAATTTTCCTCGAATATGTCATATCGAAGACTAGAGTATTTTTCAGCCCGCAGCTTTCCTAGCTTCGTGCGAATGTATACTAGACGCTCAGTCTCAATTTTAACTTACACGTCGCCCACAAACTGGCTAACAAAATTGCTAATATGTTGTTAATAAGCAAAACAATCAGCAAATATTGGTAGCAGGTAAGAACAGAACTGAAGATACAATGTTTTCTGTTGTAATTTGGGAACACGGTAGTTAGATCAAAATGGTATACGGTACATGTTCACCACGGCAGTATTCAAACGGTTGCAAAATAGTATTAACAATACAAGAGATTGTTAATACGATTTTCATAGGTACGCACGCGGATAAGGTATCACGGTGAAAATGGTCGTCTATCCGCTTTGATCACAAATTTATAAGTCACATCTTATACTACGCGAATGCTACACGTTGAATAAAACTATATTTACGGATTAAATTGCGTTTTATTTAACGCATAACACACAGGGAATGTGTTTTATGAATTGCAACATAAATCAATCATATGTCATTTATGGTGGTATTAGTAATGAGAGGTCGCAGGGCTAGCTTAAAAATATACTTTATTTTAATTTTAATCCTAACAGAACAACTACAATGCTCCGACATGTTCTTAGGCGACAAATGCTTCAGTGTAATAGGCGCCGTCAACACTACACTGCGCAGTTCACTGATTGATTAATGGAAACTGATTATTGTGCCATGTTCAAAAGCTTATAATACTATTTCTAGTACAATGCTAAGGTCCTCACAATTATTTATTTAATAATTATTTAACACCTATATTTATTTTTTACAATACACATTTTACATTTATTAGATTACAATACACACTACACCGCGCACTTCACTGTTTGATTAATGACGCTGAAACATACATACATAAGATCACGACTGTATCCCATAAGGGCTAGTCAGACACTGGGCACTCACTGCAAAAACAGATGACTGCCATAATCCACGTTTCTCCAAAACCATATAATGCACTTGGTGTGATAAGGTGGAAACAATTACACCATTCGCTCTCACATAAGCATTTCATTGTTTATATAGTAACACGATTTTGGAATAAATTCCGTTATGGCGACGTAACCCACGCTTTGACGAAAAAACATGGTTACGTTAGTTATACCACAACTGTTATGAGCAGGGATAATACTCACCATTAAGTGAACGACTTACTCGTCTCGTAAATATATTAAAAAAATAGACGCTGACAAAATTTAAAGACAGCTTCTAATTTTACATTCGTTAAGAAAACGATAATAAAAGTTGAAATACTTTCTGAAAGCTATTTACAAGTATATTATTTAATTAAAAACTATACATAACTTTGTCTATGTTCGTTGTACTTTCATATGTTAACTGTAAAAGATTTGCAAGGTAACCCAAACGAGACAGTTTCAAAATCAATTTAGGATTTTACAGTTTTACAGACTTTTCTTAGCCTAACTTTTCTTATCCTTATTTGGGTCTAGCTTTAGCTTATACTCAAAACGCAATTATCTTCCACAATTTTCAATCAACACAAACTAAGGTATCTTGTTATTATATAATTCGAATAATATAAGAAAGATTACGAAAATTCTTTTAGACTTTGTGATAAAGTCTTATTAACATTTTTGTGTATTCTGAAGATATATTTCAGCTGTGATTTTGGAGGAAAATTAAAGTTTCAGGAAAGGACACCTCAAAAGTACCCGCAACCGACGAGCTTGTATGAAAACACTAATGAAAGTAGAAGAAGCGAAAGATGTGTGTTAGGATCGTAGCAAGTGGAAAGATGTGGTCTCTGCTTACCCCAATGGGAAAGTGGCGTAACTCTATGTTTCTTAAAACTTTTTTTATTATTACCAGCTTTTTGTTAACAATGGACGAAAAACCCAAATTAATACGCATTCTAAAGAGGTATCTAAGGTTGCCATAAAATCACCACCCTTTTGGATCGGGCGCCCCGCAATTTGGTTCTCTCAAGTCAAAACTCTTCGCTGGGATCTTTTCTATCAAACCTAACCAAAATTAATTATATTATTGAAAATTAGGACGCATGCTTATCAGTATATAGGTTTTTACTTCCGAGGTGAAACGAGTTCGTCAGTTCGTTGTTGATGAAGAGCTTAAAGGGATAAAACCCTCACCATTTATAAGCGCCAGCTGGTCAGACTTTGACCGACACCCTATATTATTAAACAGCGCAGCCAGCGTCTACCAATCATCATCAATAACGTCATTGGCAGCAATCAGTCACAGGAACCAGATTACTGTCGGCACAACGCGTGCTTTCTAGTCTCACAGCCACTGAGGAACATTGAGGACTTCTCTCTATCTGACTGACTTGCGACTTCAGCATTGTCTCCAGAAAACCTGGTTTAACCGCATCGTCTGACTACATTCGCCAAATGACGGACGCCTGACGATTAAGGGCAGTCAGGTGACTTTTTCTTGCTCATATGTCCAACATCATCATCCCTAATCGCACAAGTCCAAAATATTTATTACCATGACTGCAATGGTGTTTCCGTTTCCACCAACACATGATGTCTTTGTCGATTTCATTAATGTTTACAACGTGAGACAACATGAGAACAATCACGGTTAATTAATAATAAATAATGTAATTCCTCTTAGCAAAGGCAGAATTCCTGCATAGGAACCGCATGCATAGGTGTCATCGCAGTGCCTATTATTTTGCCGCGACGCAGAGTGCAAACATTACTGTGTTTCGTCTGAAGAGCACTAAGAGCTGCTGGTGATTACTGGATCAATGAGACTTCAGAACTTATGTCTCAGGATGATGAGCGCAGTGTGGTGCCACACAGACATTTTCTGAGCGACGCAGCATTTTTTGTGGGCAGACGTTACCATCAGGTCAACGATTTGGTCGTCTCATCACCTCATTCTATGTCGTTTCAGCCTATCACTTGTCCACTGCTGAACATAGGCCTCCCCCATATATTGCTACACAAGTTTGTAGCTCTCAATTTGGGGGGATTTTGCCATAGTTACCACGCTTGGCAGGCGGGTTGGCAACCGCAGTTTTTTTTAGTTCAGATGTTTCACAAAGATGCTGCTGCCCATCTCCTGGTTTTAATTTTCCCTCTGTCGACTTCTACGACACCCATGGAATGAGATGGGGTGGTAGATTCTCTTAAGCCGCTACCACACGGCCATCTTATTATCGTATCATCAACTTCTCATCTGTATCTTAGTATATTCTCCAAATTGATTACGGCAACCAAATCTTTGGTCGAAGAATATAAGGTGGTAGGAGAAAATAATTTGTTAATTTTTATAACACATTTCTTTTGCTTGTGCTTTAAGGCAATTTATGGATGACACCTAATATGTTGTGCAGTGGACTTATGATGAGCGGTAATTATGATGATGATGGTAATAGATCGTAAATCTTGATAAATTGATAGTATGAAGAAACAATTCATCGCTTTATTTTACAATTTATTAATGAACCATAACGTTATTTAGAGACAGATTAGGAGTATTAAACAATTGGTCGTTCATTAGATATACAACGAAAATTCTGCGAAAAACAGTAAGTAAATAAAACAACGTTAATTAACGTTAGTACGGAGACTGCATTAATGAAAATAAAAGACTCCGAAGATTATTTTATAGCAATTAATTTTCCTCCAAAATCACAGCTGAAATATATCTTCAGAATACACAAAAATGTTAATAAGACTTTATCACAAAGTCTAAAAGAATTTTCGTAATCTTTCTTTTATTATTCGAATTATATAACAACAAGATACCTTAGTTTGTGTTGATTGAAAATTGTGGAAGATAATTGCGTTTTGAGTATAAGCTAAAGCTAGACCCAAATAAGGATAAGAAAAGTCTGTAAAACTGTAAAACCTAAATTGATTTTGAAACTGTCTCGTTTGGGTTACCCTGCAAATCTTTTACAGTTAACATATGAAAGTACAACGAACATAGACAAAGTTATGTATATAATGATTTCTTATATTTACGCGAACACTACACATTTAAATGAAACTAATTTTACGGATTTTATCGCGTTTTATTTTATTATTTATAACCCGACGTTTCGAGTGCTTTACATGATTGACCATGGGTGCTGTAAAGCACTCGAAACGTCGGGTTATAAATAATAAAATAAAACGCGATAAAATCCGTAAAATTAGTTTCATTTAAAAGTTATGTATAGTTTTTAATTAAATAATATACTTGTAAATAGCTTTCAGAAAGTATTTCAACTTTTATTATCGTTTTCTTAACGAATGTAAAATCAGAAGCTGTCTTTAAATTTTGTCAGCGTCTATTTTTTGAAACGACTTCGATCTGATCGTGATACGTTCGCCTACGTCAACCAAGTGTCTGAAATTATAAATTTTAAAACTTTAAAATAAAATGTACAGAAACTAATTTATAAACTTAAACAATTTTCTTAAGATATAAAATTTATCAAAAACTTTAAATTCCCGGCTAAATAAAAAGTTTGACAAGTGATGTCAAAAACAATATTAACAAATACAGCTATACAATATGTACAACAAATAATCGGATATTTACAGGAGAAACAATTAACGAAGTAATACTTACAGAGATTATGTAGTAATACTTAGAAATATTTAAAAACATATTAATATTGTGGTGGCGGCCTAAGAGAATCTACCATCCCATCACATCCCGAGGGTGTCGTAAAAGTCGACAGAGGGAAAATGTAAACCAAGAGATGGGCAGCAGCATCTTCCTGGAACATCTGAATAAATAAACTGCGGTTGCCAACCCGCTTGCCAAGCGTGACAATTATGGCAAAATCCCCCCCAAAATTGCTACAAACTTTTATGGCAATCTACGGGGAAGGCCTTTGTTCAGGAGTGGATTAGTAATAGACTGAAATGGTGATGATGATGTACAACTCGGCAGGTCGGCATGCTGGCTTCTAATCCTCGCGTTCGCCGATGAATTAAGTAGATATTCTGTTATTGTGTGCTATGTTCATTACATTTTTATGTTTGTGCGTATTCGGTAATGAAAGATATTTGGCAGTCGGCATAGACGCTATGAATTTGGCTCCTGAGCAAGCTGCGATTTTCGCGCGGGACAAATATTTGTATGGCCTGAAGATAATTGTTCCGGGTGTCTGTGCAAATGCAATTTAAGTCTTTAAAAGGAACCCACGATACTGAAAAACGCAATCCTTGTATTTTATTTTTTTAACAAAATATAATCAAATAAATAATAAAAATACTAGTAAATGAACCTGCAACCGCAAAACAGATTTCAAATTGGACGTATTCTATTCATTCCCCCCATATTACATGAACGTGACATCATGTTTATCACGTGATATAAAATCATATTACAAGGGCGTGCCCTTGCGTTATTCAATCACTTTTTTATTTCTTCATAATCAGGTGATATAAAGTAAAGTAAAGTTTCAGCCTATAAATGTCCCACTACTGAGCACAGGCCTCCTCTCATTTCTGAGAGGGTTTTGGAGCTAGGAAGAATCCGCCACGCTGCTCCAATGCGGGTTGGCGGACTTCACATGTCTTCGAAATATTTTTTATTCCTCAGACATGCTGGTTTCCTCACGATGTTTTCCTTCACCGCCGAGCACGTGGTAAATCAGCACTTAAAATTGCAATTAACAATTTTAGTGGTGCCGGCACCGGGAATCGAACCCAGGTCACTCGCGTACTATGAAATTTAAAGCGAGCGCCTAGCCCCTGAGCTACCACGGCTATTAAGCCTATTAACATAACGTAAGAAATATTTTATTACTGTTCCTTAAATTCGCGTATTGCGTTTTCAATTCACACTTGACATCGTTTTTTTTATATAAGAAGTAGCAAACGAGCAAGCAGCTCACCTGATGGTAAGTGACCACCGCCGCCCATGAACATCTTACAATACCAGAGTTTTCTTGAAGGTCCCTAAGTTCATGTATAGAGATGATCACGTATCCGCTAACGCAGATGTTTATGCTACAAAAAGCCAAAACTTAATCAGTGTTAACGTGTATTAATGTGTATACATATATAATTTCGGTGATATATATTTTCGGTGATGTAATTGCTGTTAGCTTTCTCGGCTTTTACAGCTTCATCGGATACTGGATACTGGATTTGGTTTGACCCAAACATAATAAATAAAAACTCCTACAAAATCCTCGAAGTTCGGACTGTGTCGCGTTAGCTGCGTGCTTGCGAGATTTCGAAAATCTTAAATATTTTTTTAGTCGTCTAATGACCGTCCGAGTGAGGCTGCGCGCGTCCATTCGGACTGTCGACTTGTGTGTCGGTAACTCTGGGCAGTGAGAACCGCCCTGGAACACGGATGAATCGTGTGTACGCGGTGTGATTATTGACTATTGCGCGCCGCTCTCTGCGGCGGTCGCTCGTTGTGGTGCGTGTTATATTAAAGCTATTGACTGTGTGTACAGTGTGGCCTGGGTCGTGACTGACGGTATCGTGGTCAGGAAGAGCTGAGACGTCCGTGTCGTCTAGCATGTTTCGCGGGCGCCGTTTGCGTTCGGTCGCGTATCTGTTTGGTCGGTAATTTGCTGCTTTAACCACCAGCGGGTTTGAATGAACCGCGGCTTTTTCGAAAAATCCGCCGTGATAATTCTCTGAAGTGTTCAGAGATTAAGGGCATTTCACAGTCGCTGTGAAGATCTACATTGCGTTGATACCAACCGGCTCCGGTGGCAGTTCGCAGGAATCGATTTTGAACGCTCGGTAACTTATTTAATTGATTGCCCGTCGCGTGAGCGAAAGCGACGCAAGCATAGTCAATTACGGGTCTTATGCAAGTCTTATAGAGGCAAAAATTTCGGTGATGTAATTGCTATTAGCCTTTTTGGCTTTTACAGCTTCATCGGATACTGTGCCAGGCTCACGAGCCAGGGGCCCGCGTGTCATGTTTGGTTTGACATACTTAAATAAACTCTCACAAAAACCTCGAAATTCGGACTGTGTCGCGTTCGCTGCATGCTTTCGCGATTTCGAATATCTTAAATATTTTAAGTCGTCTAATGACCGTACCGAGAGAGGCTGCGGGCCTCCATTCGGACTGTCGACTTGTGTGTAGGGATGCACTCTGGGCGGTGAGAACTGCCCTGAAACACGGGTGTATCGTGTGTACGCGGTGTGATTGTCGACTGCTGCGCGCCGCTCTCTACGGCGGTCACGAGTCATGGTGCGTGTTATATTAAAGCTATTAACGGTGTGTACAGTGTAGCCTGGATCATGACTGAACGTATCGTGGTCAGGGAGTGCTGAGACGTCCGTGTCGTCTAGCACGTTTATTAATGTGTGTGCGTGTGACATGTGGTAGTCTAAGACTGGCACACAATATTGTTAAATCACTGAACAATGATTTGTGTATAACGATGTTATGGGATTAAAAAATGTATTTCGTTATATTAAGTAACAAACACAAATTTGGATAAAATTGTAAAAATGTGGATAATGTATTATAAATAAAACATTCGAAAGCCTCAAAGGAAAACTAAACTGTCCGAATGGAGTAATAAATAAATGTGAGTGTGTCCGTAGGGAACACGATTTCAATCCATGAAATGAATCTAAAAAGTAAATTAACAACTAACAGCTTTATTTTTCTTATGTTTATATTAACGCCGTAATTTAAAATACATTTTTTCTAATTACATGCAAAGTAAATAACTATGTGTTTATATTATTTTCTATACAGAAATAATCTTGGTGAAATTATTTAAAATTAGCATATTGAACAAAGTCACTGGTTTCAGGAGGAAACTGAAAGTCGCTCTATTGCGCCTACTATTCATAGGGTTCAGTGTTTCTCTGCGGGACAGAATCCGTAGCAACAATATCCGCATAACAAGTAACCGACATATATCCGCAAGCTGAAGTGGCAATGAGTCGGCCATGTCGATTGACTCGTACCAGCAAACGCAGGGTAAAGCGACCCGATGCGACTGCCCTGCAGATTTTCCGGAAAGTCGACAGATCCCGTTGGCTTAGGATTACTTTCTGGCAGAGTATTAGTTTTCACTTTTATAACTTTTTGGCGATATGAGGTTTTATATTTTTCCTCTCTAATATACGTTTATAGCCGATAATTGTATAGGCTTATAAAAATCTTTTATTTACTAACATACACGTAAAATTTTCTGCAACGAACAAGCACTTTATGAAATCTGCTGACCTTCAAGAAAAGAGCCTATTCCTTTCTCAAAGGACCGGCAACGCATCTGCTATTCCTTTAGTATTGTAGATGTTTATGGACCGTTTATGGCGGTGATCACTTGCCTTCAAGTGAGCCGCTTGCTCGTTGGTCCCTCTTATATATAAAAAAATAAAGAACGGATCAGATCTGAATGATGAGTATTCAGATAACCCTGATTTAGTTAATTGCCGTGTTTTCTTCTTTAAAATGTTCTGCGATAATGTATTATCATCATCATAATCATTTCAGCCTATCTAGTCCACTGCTGAACATTGGCCTCCGCCAATGATTGCCACAGTTTGTGGCTCTCAATTTTGGGGGGATTTTGCCATAATTGCCACGCTTGGCAGGCGGGTTGCTACCGCAGTTTATATATTCAGATGTTTCAGGAAGACGCTGCTGCCCATGGTTTTTATTTTCCTTCTGTCTACTTTTACGACAACCACGGGATGAAATGGGGTGGCAGATTCTCTGAAGGCAAATTATGAATTATTAACATCCAGATCCGAAAACCAATAAATTGTGTGTTGCACATATACGTACATATCGCATACTTTCTGTTGACTCGGATTAAGTCTTTTAAAAATAAGTTTTTATCAAGGATATAATATATTGAATTAAAATGGATATTGAATTCTTAGGCAGCCTCGTCTGCGCGTCTTGAAACGGCATATAACTCTACATGTACGGAGTATAACAGTTCGTCGTTTCTAAAAGGAAGAAAAGTACAGTATAAACTTCTCACTGTTGAGCACAAGCTCATTTCTGAGAGGACTTGGAGCTGGGAAGAGTCAGCCTCGCTGCTCCAATAAAAATTGGCGGGTTTCAGATGTCGACGAAATAATTTTACAAGCTTTTATATAACTTGATTGGTAGTTGGTCATATCTTGCAACCTAATTTTAGACCACCAACCGATGGAACTGAAATTTGGAACACGTCCATATGTAACTTCGGTAACAATGCAATAATATAGTACCATGGAGGTGGTCTCATGACGAAACCGAGAGGTGGTTATAGGACTCCTTAACAACTCAACATAACTCTGTCGTGTTTGTGCTCGTTGGATTTTCTTGACAACTACTGAAGACCTATATGATCCCTAGCATGTTAAAATGGAGCCGGGAGGTGGTCATAGAAACTCCTCTTGTACCCATCATAATTCCGTCGTGTTTGGGCTCGTTGGATTTATTTTAACAAGTACTGTAAACGTAGTCCAGGGTCTCATGATGAAGCCATTAGGTGGTCATATAAACTCCTTTGCAGTTGATAAGGCTTTACGTATCTATCCCGACAGCAAACAAGTGAAAGACCACAGTCAAACAGTCTTTTGAACAGTCTCGAGGCTGTGGATCTCATCATTCATCTTCATCATTATGTACAAAATATAGGCACAGGACATTTTGATTGATGCTATTAGATAATACAGACATGAATAAGATTATATCTGCAGACATCCATGAAACAGAAAGGCTGGTCAAAGAAATCCAAACATTCGAAGGCGCCAAGATCATGTTTCGGTCTAATATAGATGTTTCAAAAGGTGTAGTGAATGGCCCTAATGATTACATTTTCAATATCATTTGATCTTACTTCCGGCAATAACAAATGATTCAGACATACCATCAGAAGAGGTAGACTTCGGTAACGACGGAGTTCACATTATTAAATAATTCAGTTTCCGCCTAAATACAGGTACGGCACTGCCCAAAGAAGAATGTTACCCATGGTACTATGTTGGGTGTCCACTGTGCATAAGATTCAGGGCAGCACAGTTCATCGTGCCGTGGTTTATTAAGGACAAAAACTTTTCGCTGCTGGGCAAGCGTATGTTGCCTTGATCAAGAGTAAAGTCTTTAGATGACCTCCTCATTGTAGAGCTAAAAGCTTTTCGCCCGAAATGTAATGAAAGTAGTTACCAATGATTGTCATTGGATAGTGCTTGGTGAAAAAAAATAACCTGAACCGAAGTATGTATTTTTATTACAATTAGCGCGATAAGCTTTTTGATAACAAATATTTCAACATAAAATATTTAATAATTTTCAGTGATAAAGATAGTACGTACGTTTATTTATATTACGATGTACTAATGTGAAATCATAGAGGTTTGTAGGTAAGTATGTTTACTTAAATAAATATAATTCTTAGCATTTAGCAAAGCATTACCTTAACAAAATTTTAAACTATTATATTATTCTATTATATTCCTTTTAATACCCGGCTGAAATAAAAGATAGTTTTAAAAAGGATATTTATTTTATTTATTCTTTAGACGTAAACGTTTCGTCACGATGTTTTCTTTAACCACACGTGATCATCTATCCATCCTCATTATCATTTTAGACTATCTTAGTCCTTGGACATAGGCCTCTCCCATAGATTTGCCACAAAACACGGTCGTGGGCCACCTGCATACTACTACAAAATTTAAGGCGAGCAGTCGAGCCTTTAAGCTACCACGCTGAAAGTATACTACTACAAATTAATCTTGTTATGTATTATACTCGTAATTGTAACCTATCTCATCATAACTTTCCAAACAAAAATAATATTTCAAGATCACTGATAATTATCATATTTTAACTCTATTTCTCAAGAGAGGTTTAAAAAGAAATAAACAAATATTTCCTAAAGGGCAAGCAAAACCCAATAAAGACGGTTCGCCCTTACCCTGCGTAGACGATTTGGTGAACCAAGTACCGAGGACCACGCATTAGTCAATCTGCTCCCCATCATCAGTCTATGAGATTTGGGTTCGGCATGTTCTGATGGTTTTTCTGACATATGTCACCCGGCTATCGTTTTGTGTGAACAGCCATCAGCGTAAATTTTATGCAAGCAAGAAGAGAAGCATTTAGAGAAAAAAATCTAAAATTAATTGGCATCTAAAACAATATTTATTATGGTTAAAGTAAATAAAAAAAAGTAAACAAAGTGAAATAACGAAATGTAATGTCAAGATACAAAAAGGACATTACGCTAGTTCCTAACGACCGTTATTATGCGAGGCTATTTAGATGCTGACTAATGATTCAAGTAGGGAGTCCATTTGCTGTCGGCCGAAATTTTCTGAAAAAAGTATAAAAATAAGATATATTATTTGGCAAATATGCCTCTATAAATATCATTACATTAAACCATGATGAAGCGATGACCTGTACGGTTTTGCGGGAAGACAATGGATGCAAGTAGCTCAGGACCAGACTGCCTGCGTATTTTTAGGCATTGAGGGAGATCTGTGTTCAGCGGTGGACTTGTGATGGGCTGAAATGATGATGATGATGAAGCCTGTAGACGAAAGTCTTCGAGCGTCCTTTTTAGCCTGTACTTACCTACGGTGCTGAAACGTGAATACTGACAGTACGCCAATGGAAAAAACTACACTCTAAAACCCTACTGGAAGGGAAATGTCAATCAATTGTCCTTTTATAATGGATTTATTTATTTATTTTTAATCTAAAAATTTATTTGCACACATCAAAATATGTACAAATAGGCGAAGTTAATGCTACAAGGCCTTCTCTTCTCTGCCAGTCTACCTCGAGTCAAGCAGGGAAGATGTAGTGGGTGCCATGTTCGAAGATAATAAAACATAAACGACAGAAAACTACAATATAAATCTAAAACTTAAAAAACTGTTCTATAATAATTATAATAAAAGTAAAATACAACATATACATAACATATATATACAAGCTGTACTCGCTCTTAACCACCTACTGAAAATCCCACCAAGTGGGGAAAAATGTACTTTTGGGGGCTCTAAATGCTCGCGTAATAAGCGACTTTGAAGCATGGTCTAAATTTTTGGGGAGACACGGTATTGCAAACATGAATACTAATGGGGAACTACGAGTATTACTAAGCTTCTGCTGTCAGTTCAGCTTAGCACTCACAAATACCTTGGGCACTGTGAGCTAGCGTAATCACTGGGCATATGAGACTTAAGAACATATGTAAGAAACTAACTATAAGAACTTATGGTGTGGACACAGAATTTTTCTGGGTGACACAGCATTTGTTATGGGCAGACGTTGCACTTACCATCAGGTGAACGTTTTGCTCGTTCCATCACTTCATCCAATAAAAAAAAACACGGGTGACGTGTAGTGCCAACTGTTGATAGGGTCACAGAGTGCGATAAAAATACGTAAAAGTTGTTAATTCCACCATGCGGCAACTCGATGCGACAAGTCATTGTGATCTACAAGAGAAGTGACTTGTCACTGGCCTTGGCCTGACATCTACGATTTTAAAAACTACTTGTAATAATTTGGGTCTGAAGGCTGGATTTGAAGTTTTTTGATTAGAGCAACTAAATTTTCTGTGACGCTTTAGCGAAACAGACGAGTTAACACAGATTTAAACAGGTTCGGGGGGGCTTAGTAACTGTGGCTTGGTCACTCACGGTGAAGCTAAGAGGAACCCGGTCGGCCTGTTGCCTCAGGCTGACCCGAGGAGGTCGCTCCGAGTGAGCTACACAAGCCCACTCTGGATGCGAACAGGTGGACTGCTGGGGGGAGCAGTACGCTGCCCTCCGCAGCCGAGGTGGAGTCGCGGGGAAGAGGAGTGTAAGTGTTGCGTTGCCTCTCTCCCTGTCCTCCGCGACTTTGGCGGGGCCGCACCGTAGTTGCGGCGATGGTGGGGCCGCGGAGGAAGAGGAGTGTTGGTGTGTCGTTGCCTCTCTCCCTATCCTCCGCGGCCGTAACGTGGTTGGCGACGGAGGCACAGACCAGATCCGTCGGAGGGGCCGGGAAGACTAGTGCTTCCGAGTGCAAGTTTCCTGGCCCCGTGGCCTTCGCGTGGCGGACTCGGGGGGGTTCGTTGCGCGCAAAGAGGGCCGTGCTGGAAGACGCGTCGTGTGTTCCAGCGCGCCTTGCTGGGAAGGAGAGTGGGGAGGAGTTGTCCTCTCCCGAGAAGGGGCCGCCGATGTTAGGCGGCCGGCGCCGGTGTATAACCCGTCCTTCCCCCCGTGAAGGCGGGTATGCGTTAGGCATTTCCCCATGTAAAAAAAATAAGGTTTAAACAGGTTGACAAATTAAAATATCTTGAAAAGTAAAGTTTTAGTCTACTAATATCCCACTGCTGAGCACAGGCCTCCTCTCATTTCTGAGAGGGTTTTGGAGTTAGGAAGAATCCGCCACGCTGCTCCAATGCGGGTTGGCGGACGGCGCACGTCTTCGAAATATTTGTAGGTTAAGGTGCCTGCAAGAGATTTTTAAAATATCTTGGAAGCATCATAACCTAAGGGGGATCTGGACTTGGAAATAATACATAAGATCACGACGGTATCTCATAAGGGGTAATCACAGACTGGGCACTCACTGCAAAAACAGATGACTGCCAGAATCCACGTATCACCAAAACAATATACTGCACTTGGTGTTATAGGTGGTGAGCTCATCGCCACCAGAACTAACTAAGAACAGAAACCAATTTATAAAATTAAACAATTTTCTTAAGATGTAAAATTTTTAACGTGACCTTTCCTCAAAAGGTCCGATCTGATCGTGATCCGTACGCCTAGGCCGACCCTTATCGGCTTGCCCATTCACACTCGCATCACATCTCTATCCAAACCAAACCATCTAAGCATCCCCTTCTCTACCTCGTGACTACATTTTCAATCACACCACAACGTTTTCTTATGACGCTGTTCCTCACTTTCTCGATGATAAATCAGATCATAAAATAGCAGAAGTAAAGTAACTTAATTATTATTGATCTCAATATCTCCACTCATAGTTTCACATTTATAATGATTATGATCATTATGATATTTTATATCTTCAGAGACCATTATGATACCATGGAGTTATTGTCACAGTCGCATTTTTGAGCCGAGTATTTATCTAACATAGGAATGGGAAAACTCATTTTGCGACATCATGTGCCACAATCCAGACTTTTTTTAAACCGAATGCAAAGTAAATCACTCGGCTCAGAAAACGCGATGGGAAAGCTGATGACTCACAATATTGCGGTTGTTTGATCTCACCCTAATAGAAAAGCAACTGTCTGTACCCTAGACTGACCTAAGCGTAAAACGCAAATTTAAAAAAGAGCAAAAGCGACTCAGTTTACGTGTCAGACGTAATGGAAAAAAAGTATAGTAACAGCCTATAAATGTTACCACTGCTAAGCACAGGCCTCCTCGCATTTCTGTTTTGGAACTGGGAAGAGTGCGCCGCGCCGTTCACATGTCCTCGAAACATTGTTATGGCTCAGACATGCAGGTTTTGTCAAGATTTTCGAATTATTAAATTAACAATAAATATTCATGAAGAAAAGCTCAGCACGTTGCTGAGCTTTTTCTTAGAATAGTTTTTCTTTTCCATTCCATACAGAAACCCTCATTGTTGCTACAACGAGGCTTGAAACTAAAACAATTTTATAGCTAACGAAGTACGCAATCACGTTCATATAGGGACGGTAACAGCGATAGCAATTTGAGTTAGGCAAATCGAAATTGTCAACTAATTTTGAGAGCGTTAAATCTGTTAACGTGTTGTGAGTTTGTTCAGATAATAGCTTAACAAACTTATGCGAAAGAGATGCTAATTCATATGACGTGAATTTACGTGTATTTTCATTTCGACGCACTTTATCTTAGTAGTTACCAAGTTAAGAAAACACTTTATGAACAGAAGATGATTTATCATCACCATCATAATTTCAGTCTATCAGAAGTCCACTGCTAAACATAGACATCCTATCATAGATCTCACGGTCTTGAGCCTTCTGTACAATAGACTTTCCGCAAAGCCGTGCAAGTCGTCGCTCCGCCTAGTGGGGGGTCCACTCTAGAACCTTTCTGCCTCGACGATCATCGGCTCTAGGAGATGAATAAATATATATCGTTCTGCTGCAGATACCATCGTTACCGATTCTATCTTGCTGGGAAACACTTTCACCTTTCTCATGCGGTCCGCAGTTTAGGTTTTTTTTACATGTGTCTTTTTAATATATATTTTTAATGAGGCCTTTTGGGAAACGTACGAATTTATTTAATGGGCACTTAGGTTCAACTCCCAGGCATTCAAATTACCTTTGTAATACCATGCAAAATAATGAAAACTAGTGATCGCTCTGTGGTCGAAATTCGAGCGTAAATACATATTCTTTTTAAGTTTGAACGTTACTGAGGTTTGAGTAAGACAATCTCTTTTCTGTGCGACTGTTTAACCATAGACTATGAAGGGTTTTGACATTGTCAGTATGAACGTAAACAAACGATAGACTGTGTTTTTATTTTTGACATTGTCACTATTGTCGTAAATAATGAATGTTTTATTTTATTCAATTATTTTCGCTTCTTCTCCATATAAACTTTAACTATGCCAAATACATATGTCCTCCGTGCGCGCAATATGCTTAAAAAAGGGTACAATTTTTGTCTCCACGTAATAATATACAGATCTTTAAAAGTATTCTTTGCAGAAATCTAAATAGACATTTAAATTAAACTACTTTAATTAAATTTAATATATTTTAATAACTGTACAGTTTAGATATAGAAAACTTCTAGAACAGTTCAATAGGCATTTGTTTACTTTTAAAATTGAGAACATTTCAGCGTAACGCTGCACGTAGCTTATGCTAATATAAAACATCGTAACTTAATAACCTCATGATTACTTGCCGACTTAAATGTTGAAAAGCGATAAAGTCGGGCAAGATAACTTTCGAACTTAAATTGCTTCTCTTATCTTAATCCTTCGTTTTTAATTATAATACTCTAATCATACTACTATAATAGAGTTTGTATGTTTTAATGCGTTAATTTCCGAAAATACTAATCCGATTAGAAAAAATATTTTTGTATTACAAAGCCCGCTTATTGATGAAAGATCCAATTTAAAATTTTATGCGACGGCCTTAAGGAATCGCGAGATTGGAACATTCCCGAGAAGTGATGAACTTTGAATGCTCAGGTCAGCGAGGTACCATGCCGTACGGCGCTGTCATGTGTATTTTTACTGGTGGTAGAATTCCTATGCAGGACTCCGTCTAGGCCATCTTACCCAAGGCCACTTCTTCTGCCGTAAAGCAGTAGTTCAGACCGAAACACAGCAGTGTGCAAACATTACAGTGTTTTGGTCTTAAGGGCACTGAGAACTAATCACTGAGCATAAGGGACTTAAGAACTGATGTATCGGGTGACGTGCGCAGTGTAGTGCCACACAGAAATATTCTGGATGACACAGCAACTGTTATGAGCAGACGTTGCAATCCTATCACTAGTCCACTGCTGAACCTAGGCCTCTCAAATAGATTATCTCAAAAGTTTGTAAAATTTTGGTGGGAGAGGGAGGGGTTGCCACGCTTGGCAGGCGTGTTGTCAACCGCAGATTATCGCTTCAGATGTTCCAGGAACATTCTGCTGCCCGTCTTCTGGTCTTAATTTTCGCTCTGTCAACTTTTACGACACCCACGGGATGAGATTGGGGGGCTTAAGAGAATCTACCCTCCCACCACTCGGCACGGCAGGTAATATTAGTATGGATATCAAAACTAAATTCACTCTCCACACATTATGTTGTTCGATGGCCACAGAGTAATGTGGAAGCTCCAGTGTGTTTACTTCAATATAGGCTTCGAAAGAATAATCTCTTCTTATTAGAGGCATATATTTATACATAAATTGAGAAGAAGATATGGATTTTTTTTATTGTAGAAAGTGACTGAGACGAGCAAGTGCAACGTCTGCTCATAAAAAATGCTGTGTCACCCAGAACATTTCTGTGCGGCATCACACGCGCACGTCATTCTGAGACATCAGTTCTTATTCTTACATGATGAATTACACTACCTGTCAGTACCTTTGAACCGAATCAATAATGTTTGCATACTGCGGTACCTACCTAGACGGATTCCTGCGTAAGAAACCAATAAACAAGTCCAACTTTAAGGAGTCCTTCAAACACAATCATCATTCATTCAACGAGCTCTGCGTTACTTCATAATTACATACCTCAGACTAGTCTAAGGATTTTCTCCTCAATCAGTCATAGATTCCAAAACTCGTTTTATTTCTCACCCATGAAGATTTCCTGACGTTTTCGTCCATCACCACCTAGCATATGATAAATCAGTATTTGAAAATTATAATCAATTTATTGAAGCTGGTACCGGAGACCGAATCCAGGTTACTCGCTTACTATGACATTTAAGACCCACAGATTATCACTGAAGCGGTATTCTTTTTGATATCGCAATATAAACTGTTATTTTTTTAAACTACATATTTTTGTTATGTTTGCTAATGTTGTGTGTTTGTCAAAACTATTCCTTTTACCAATTCTTTCCTTCTTGTAATATTCCTTCTTATAATGTGCCTTGGTTGCCAGGAAAAAAACCCTTATATCCCATATTTTTAAAAGGCAATAAAGTTAAAGTTTTATTTATTACACAACCAAAAAACTTTGTAAAATATTCGAAAATGTTTTTTACAACATAAAATTTAATATAACAATTTATAAAGGAAATACTTTCTACGTATAACAACAATTCAAAATAATTCGATAAATAAAGCAGAGGTAACGATAAATGGTCGTTTCATTAGACTTAATTGAAACTCAGATTCACAATTAACAGCCATAATCTCCCTTTACTATAGAAAGGGAATGATTTATTTATTATTTATTTAAAAATATATTCTTCGATAGCATTAATATAAATGTACGTAATAAGGGTATAAAGTGTTTTTTGTGAAAAAATTATACTTTATAAGAAAAAAAAATGTCGATGAAATATGATGATCGACTCATTTTAATTAATTTATTTTTTATACGAGTATATAGCGTATAATAAATGATGTGTCACCTAGAACATTTCTGTGTGACACCACACTGAGCCCGTCACCCTGAGACATCAGTTCTTAAGTCTCATATGCCCAGTGATTACGCTAGCTCTCATTGCTCTTCTAACCGATACACAGTAATGTTTGCACACTACTGCTTCACGATAGAATAACTGGCCCTAGGGTGGTACCTACTTAGACCTATGCAGGAAGCATAGGAATCCTATCACCATCTATTTGTGTTATTTCACAAAAGTTGGATCCAGCTGGGATAACAAAATAGAAACCAACAGGCGCAGAAGTCGTCCACGACTATCTTTATACTATTACTGATTTCAGAAATATGTCAGTCTGTTTTCTACAACGACATTTTCAATTTCTTTACAGAAACACTGGAATTCTGATGTAAAAGCGGAAACTTTTCTACATAAAAAGTTACAAACTATCGAGTCAGAACAGTCAAGTGTATTTACAAAGTATATTTTCTTGAACTCTAAGAAATTAAATATACATTATACAAATTAGTTGCCGTTTAAGTTAGATGTCAGTGGATCCCAGATTCAGTTCAACAAATTGTTGGCATCGAACCTAGAAATATATAATAATTGGGAGTAAGAATTATTTCAAAAGTGGAAAGTGGGCTACGTGAGTGGCTTTTGCATAGCTCTTATACGGGAAAAAGGCGTGACTGTATGTATATATGTATGTCTTAGACACGGAATTTGACTCAAATTTTATCGCTTCTTAGTAATATGTCTTATGGGAATATATAGACGAGCTTGTGCGTCTGTTAGCATTACTACTCAAGGTACTGGGTATATTACACAGCAATGGATTAAATACCCTAGGGTAAAATGGGGACAGTGCTCCTTGTAGGGAACTCAGGGAGCAGTTGGGTAGCCCTAAAGCTTTTGAAGTAAAACTTCTTTAAGCGCGATAAGAGTTACATTTTAAGGTCTAATCCGAATAAAGGGAGAGTCAGATTTTTTTAACTCGTACCCGTTCTCGGTTCCCGCGGGAGCGAAAAGTGGGATACTTGTGTAGCCACTGCATACTGCTTATATGGCAAAAGTCGTGATTTTATGTATGTATGTTTAATCCGAGTATAACGTTGTAATATTTTTGAAAATTATTTTATATTTAATTTCTATTCGTATCATTCGTATAATTACTAATATATATATTCTGCCGCAGTGTATGCTGAATTGTCAACGTCGTTTACTAGGAATACGCCGTACAATTTCCATACTTTTATTTTAGGTATTAACAGTCTTTTATATTTTTTTTATGAATTTCTTTATGGAATGTCCGTTTCTGGTGAATAAATGTATTTTTTTTTCTTATCTTAATAAGTTTCAAAAGCCGTGTGGTGGCGGCTCGTTAAAAGAATACTGCCACTCCATCTCATCCAATGGATCTCGTAAAAGGCGAAGTAAGTAATTTAACTGCACTGTGCACCCAACAGCGCATGGTGGCGATGGGCTCACCACCCATCACACCAAGTGCATTATATTGTTTTGGTGAAACGTGGATTGTGGCAGTCATCTGTTTCTGCAGTGAGTGCCCAGTCTCTGACTACCCCTAATGGGATACAGTCGTGATCTTATGTATGTATGTATGTAATAAATTTCAATTCTGTCAAGTTTACTGAGTTACTGCTGCTTTACTGAGCTGTTTTCTTATAAGTAAGAGTAAGAATTCACTTGATGCTAAATGAGGAGTTCTACGTTCTTCCCTAAGCTCTGACATAGCTAGATGGCAAACTTAACTACGACAATGCTACGCAGATGACATTTGTTAACCGATGTCGATGAGAATGTCTCTATCTTTGTATTAGAAGATCTCCATACTCTCCCCGCCGATTTGTACCACTACGATATCATCAGTTTCTGCCTTATTATCATTATATCAGCTTTTCTAAATCCACTGCTAAACATGGCGTTTAATAAAAAAAACCCAGCAATAGTTGTAGCTCGACGGGCCGCCTTAATTTTCATATTACTCGAGTGACCTGAGTTCGATCCCAGTGCCGGCTCAATTCAACTCTAAAATGGTTCTCCAATGTTTAATGCTGATTTACCACGTGCTCTGCAGTAAAGAAAAATATCGTGACAAAACATGCATGTCTGAGGAATAGAAATATTACGAGGACATGTGAAGTCCGCCAACCTGCTTTGCAGCAGCGTTGCGAACTCTTCCTAGCTCCAAAACCCTCTCAAAAAAATGAAAGACCTGTGTTCAGCAGCGGGACATTTATAGGCATTTAACGGCTCGGTAGGCGCAGTGGCTAAGCGATTGGCTTCTACAGCTGATCGTGGGTTCTATTCCCGCCCATATTTCTATTGCCTACTGATAGTTGTTCCGGGTCTGAGCGTAAGCGTGCATGTAAAATTTATGTCTATAAAACGTGCCCTCAATACAAAAGAAAACTAAATATGGGGCAATAACAAAAGAGTCTCATAGTATTATAAGTTCCTAAATTTCATTCCATTCGTTTTAAGGAGAATACCGTTTTTCCAAAAAAAAGCAATCTTATAAAAAAGGCAAGTAACCGAGGCAATAAATCAAAAGAAAATGCTATGAAAATGAAACAGGAATTTCTCTATCGTTTTCAGCTAAAGTAATTCGTAATGTAATTTGAAGCGGATGCTAATGGCTTCAGAGAACCCATTATACGACAGCAATGAAGGAAGTGGCCATTTAGATATAAAACCCTAAGCTAAATCTCCGATTTATAATTAAATTAAACGAAGCGACTTGATTATGTTTTTCGCCGGAATGTTGGAAAATTTAATCTCTATCTAATGCCAGTGAATTTAGAGCCTTTGATGAAGTAGTACTAATTGCTTACAATCGACTTATATTATTTTAATGTCCACTGAGTTATTACGTACTACGTACTAGAGAAGTTATTTTAAACAACAGATATCGCGCAACTCAATGTCACGCGGCACATTCACGAGGCGAACAAGGGTTTGTTCTCATCGTTATCAATCAGTACACGCAGAAGCGACATACTGTTTAGTCTGTCTTCTTGATACTGAGTGTACATAGGAAATAAAAAATAAATAAAAAAATGTTTCAACTGCAACAAAGTATTTTAATATCCTTTAAAATTATATATGTTTTGGTAGTTTCTGCCGTTTTGTATTGCAATCTTAAGTTACATTAGTTTAGCTCGTAATGCAAGATGCGTATATCTATGAATAATCTGAAATGAAGTACTTCGCTGGATTCTTCTAAAAAAAAAATTCATGGCGCTTTTTTCATTGTCCGGCCGACGAATTATTTGTGTTTTGTTGACAATACAGTGACCATACTGGTGAAAAATCCCTCCTGGGTTTTCCCTTTTGTTTCTCGAGTGGTTTAAGCTGTACCTCAGTACACACAAAGTTATTTTATTCGCAGTAAAACTTGTCACTCAAAGATGTCTCGTCGCGGCAAGCGCGCAGAATAGACACTGGTTTAAGTGCATGCACTCCAACTCGTGTACCAAATAATCAAGTTGAGGAGACTTCTCTAGTGCGTAGTACATTATAACTCATATACTACATATCAAATACATATTTTTGCATTGTTAGAACCTTATAAAAATTCAATTGTATCTCTATTATATTAAAAACCGAGTGTGCTTATGTACGCACGTAAGAAGTTTGGCGTGACATTACAAAAATAACTCCAAAAAGTTTATCCCGCGTGGCAAGTTAGTATAAAGGGCGATAAAAAATAAAAGACGATGCGCAGGTACAGCAAAGCAAAAACATAGGTTCTTATAGATATGTTTTCTAATTACAAAATAGCTGAAAATCCAGCTTCCAACCAAAAAAACAGTATTTATAAGACATATACGTAGTGCACTTTAAAAGTTGTGTGGTTTTTTCTGTCGGAAAAGGAAAAATACTTGGGAATGCCGATGTCGTTCGTATAAGTATAAAATCCAAAGTCCGTAATCCGGATTAAGTGACGAGTCAGTCGATACAGTAGAAGAATTCAGGATCCGTAAAGAATTCGAAACCAAAAAATGAAATCACTGAAACAATGTTTGAGACGCAAAATAACACGGGAGTACAAAGTAAGCAATTCAAAAATTAAAATAATAAAGATGATACTCGTAGCTTTTTAATGGTTTCTTATATTTACGTGAATACAACACATTGAAATAACTTTAAATATGATAGCTTTTTATCAGTTATTTAATTTATTTAAAAATATCTTACAATTGCAACGGCGCTATTTATTAAAACTTTGTACTTTCGCTAAAAGTTTTATTTCGAAGTCCTAGAGATGGCACTTCATAATAAATTATAATGTTAGGTCAATACTCAACACAATACAAAGCAAAATCCGCCGCATTGACATCTTCCAGAGTTCTTATAATGAATTTAAACGTAATGATCACGAAATCATTCCTGGTGTCCGCTTAGTTTTCTGTATTTGTTTTTTTTTTACGGTTTTATGGATAGAGATTGTTTTTATATAACTTCTTATTAGGTTTTCATTTACGCATTACTTAACTGTTTTATTATTATAAGGTAACAACTACTTGTAGTAAGTGATGTGTTCGTCTGTAATTGGTACGCACATCAGACTTTATCATGTAACTTCATTTATAGGATAGACTAAATGTGTGTACTGTTGACGTTCCAAATTATAAATAAATAAATAAATTACATATATATGTATATATACATACGCCATACCTCTTTCTCATATAAGTGTTAGACAGAGGCCACACACGTTGCCTACTTTTTGCCCCCGCGGGAAGTGAGACGTGACAGGTGGCGAACCACGTCACATTTTGGTAGATATATCCTATTATAATTTTGTTTTATTTATTTGTGAGCGAGCTTAGTCGGTAAAACTAATTTACATTGTTATTTATCATTGATGGCTAAGTTCATCATGTCGCTCTCAATTTTATCCTCTAGCTCTACTAAACTTACCAAAATAAATATAACTTCAAAAATCTTCAACATTAAAAAATTTAAATTGCGAGTGTCGAAAGACATTTTTTTCAGTGTACTGCCGTTTCATAATGTAGGACCTATGGAAGAAAAGAAGCAGGTGAAGGAAACTGCGCAGTTATTCTTTTAATCAAAACTCGGGTCCATTCATTGAAAGGTACAATGGAGAGCACACATTGAAAATCGCGATTTGAAATTAAATTCGGCCATTTTGGCATTAGGACGATCGACAGCTGAGTTATGAGTCTTCAGCTTTATTGTGTACTTTCAAGGTATGATATATCATATTGCGCGTTATTATGGGGGGATCTGCAGCAGATACGCAAACAATATTAATTTTGCAAGCTCAAGATTCGGGCAATCTATAACTTGGGGTCCTCGCAAGTCGTTACGGGAACTGTTCAAGGAAATCTAATATTAAGACACTTGGCTCTAACGTTGGTTACTTTTGAAAATATTACATTAGTACGAAAAAAATATGATTTTCACTGTATTTGCGAAATGAAATGATTGAGAGGGGCTAGAAATAAGTAACTAAATACATTTTTCTCATTTTTAGAAATGTCTGTCTGACTGTTTGTTTGTGAACGCATCATGCCAAGAAGCATTACTGGTGGTAGGATTCCTATGCAGGAATCCGTCTAGGTGGGTACCACCCCAGTGCCAGTTATTCTGCCGTGAAGCAGTAGTGTGCAAACATTACTCTAAAATTGTTATTTTAAGTGCTGATGTATAGTGTTCAGCGGCGAAAGAAAACATCGTGAGGAAACCTGCATGTCCGAGCAATAAAAACATTTCGAAATCATGTGAAGTCCGCCAATCCACAATGAAGCAGCTTGGCGGACTTTTCCCGGCTCCAAAACCCTCTTAGAAATAAGAGGAGGCCTGTGCTCGGCAGTGGGACATTCATAATAATAATATCTTTACTTTTTTTTACTTTTACATCTAGACATAAAAATTTATCAACATTACGAGTACGTCTCCAGATTATGATTATTATTCTACTTCTCTAAGTATCAAAATATCACTATTCATACTAGTTACTCAACTTAGCCTTAAACATATATTCTAAAGGTTTTTTTTAAAACTGTAATGGAATAAACGGAATGTACATTTACTAGGCGTTTAAAAAGCATTCAAGTAGTCTGATAACTTTATCGTTAGGGATATCGTATCGGTTTTTCCATATACTTGTAAAAAAAGGAAACCACTTAACAACGCGAAAGATCTTTCGCCCTTATAAAAATAGGTTAATTTGCTAAGATCTGCATGCAAAATTATAAACAGTGATGGGCCGAGTCACGCTTTGGCTGTTTGTCGACGACTTCTGTCTGCTCTTCAAAAACTAGGTAATACATGTCTGTCGTAGAGTCAATAATACTTAACAATGCCTCATTTTGAGATGAAACACGTGTCTTGTTTTCGACTTCAGTGTTGCCCAGTGGCAGTGGTGGAGGGTATCTGGTAGTATCAAAAACTAGGTAATATACACCATTTTAATTTTGCATGCTTATCTTAGCAAATTAACTTTCTTATCTTTGTTATGATGGATTCGCGCAAAGTAACGCCTAATTCTATTAACTGTTTCGGTGTTTGTTATTCAAAAAATCAGTTGGATTTCTAGACAAATAGTGCCCTGCTATGTGGATTAAAGAAGTCGATTGAGCTGCTGTATTTGCGCGAATACTTATGGCACAATACTATTTTCTGCGTAGCTAATATATTCCAACAGTAAGTGATTCTCGTCTTCGTAAACGCTCAATAGGAAATCGTCGTCAAACATTATTTGTATTTTGACATTTAAAAGTTTTAAAGCATAATGTTTAATTATAACACGATTATCAGTATAAATGTTAAACAAATGAATGTGAGTAAACTAAATGTAGGCCGTGTCGTGTTGACATAACAATATTTTTATAAGCCTCATACCTTCAGTCTTCGTCGACTCGTTTGACAAACAACCGTGTCGTCGTTGTCAAACGAGTCGACTAAGCCGACTGAATGCCTGGAAAATGGGGTCTGACAGGTGGCGGAATGCCAAACCGAAAATACACGGACCGGTGAACAGCAGCAGCATTGCGAGGAGTCTGATACCACAATTGGCAATCCGCATATCATTCCTTCCAAACTAGTACAGGGCTACATTTTACAATAATCACATACATACATAGATAGAGTCACTCCTTTTTTCCATAAAAAGAGTAGGCAGATACACACGTAGCCCACCATTCGCCACCGCGAGAAACAACACTTGGAGAACAACGATGCCGTCATTATGTTACGAGGCAAATAAAATTTACTCCCCATTGCGTTCTCACGAGCAGTATAGTGACATCATTACATATTATGGTATTATTTTGCACGAATAACCCTTACGACACCTCGGTATGATAGACGTACCTAAGTGCTATTCTTCTCTGCCGGACACCTTTAGGCTAACAATAGATGTTAATATTTTGTATTAAAGTTCCGTTATTAAAAAGTCTCAAAATATATTTCAGAAATAGAAGTCGAAGCTCTGTACGAAAATATGAACATAAACCCATTATTAGTCACGCCATATAATCCGGTGCTCAGAGACCGTGGTTATGACGCTATTTAAATGCGGGCTAATGTTTCAGGTAGAGGGTTAGTTATATGACGGCAATTTGACGCGACTAATATGAACCAAACGATAATAATGTTTGCGTAAAGATTTTGTAAAAATAAAAATACCTCCCTATCAAAAGTCACTGCTACTCGCAGATTTCCTCTCATTTTGAGAGGTTTTAAAAAACGTTTGCAACGATGCCCCAGAGCCAGTTTGCATACTGTACATGTGCTATAGTTTTTTTTTTATTTCTAAGATATGCTGGTTTTGTTCACCGCTGAGCACGGCATAGTCATTTAAAATTAATTCTCGGCGGCTGTCCAGTCGTAGAGGTTATACTTGACAATGCCACGTCTTGGGGCGAAACACGTGTCGTGGTCTCCACTTCAGTGGTGTTTATTACCTAGTGGTAGTATTGTAGTGGTGGAGGGTTCCCGGTGGCGGTGTTAGTTTGCATGGACACGCTACTGAGAGGGCGGTGCTTTTCAAAAACTAGGTAATATACAAGATTTTATATTTTGCAATGCGGATCTAAGAAAATTAACTTCCTTGCCTTCATTAATTTTATAGTATTTTAAATTATATAGCAATTGAGACGAGCGCCCGGTCTCTGAGCTGCCACAGCTCATAGTTATATATTGTAGTAAATTATTTGAGTCTAGGTCTAGATAGTGGGATTCCTATGCGGAAGTCAGTCTAGGTGGTTACTTTGCGGAAATCCATTATAGTAAAGGAAAAACGTGCATGCGCATCTTAGCAAATTAACTTCCTTTCTTTACACTAGCTGATGCCCGCGACTTCGTTTGCGTGGATATAACTAAACGAGGAGAAAACAAGCTTTTTTTGTCAGTAGCACAGAGACCAGACATGGATATAGTTCTACGTGGCTCTACAGCTAATGGTACTAATGCATAATCTTCAGTAATAGACTCATTTTGGCGCCACTTATCTGAATCTTCTCTGAATCTGAATGAAACTTCTCTGAATTGGAATTAAATTCCTATTCAAAACGTTTTGTATTTAAATAAAGTTATCGCTCTGGTTCCGGTCCGCCTGGTGAAATTGTTTTTTTTAATTTGTGTAACCGACTTCAACGCAGCAGCTCCAAACAGAGTTTGATGATTTTCTCATAGATCCCATCATCAGAACCTGTCCAAAATTGTATGGGACCACGCTTACGATGTCCCCTTTCTTATAATTAAAAATTATAAGAAAGGGGAAAATCATTAAAATCTGTTCATAAACAAAGAAGTTATGCCCGAACACAAATAAAAAATATATAGTACTCGTATATTCGTCTAGAATTAAAAACCTCCTGCTTTTTTGAAGTGGGCTAAAAAATAAACGTATATTTTGACATTCAGTGCATTTCAGGGTTGGTAAAGGTTAGTGTTTACAATGGATTAAGAAGAATTATTTGTTTCTTTATCAACTTCTTAATAGACTACTGCTGGATGTAGGCCTCTACCAACTTTGCCATAGTCAGCACGCTTGTCAGGCGTATTAGTGACCGCGGTACCAGACGCTCGCGCCTTACTTCTAAAGACCCCACGCGAACGAAGTCGAGGGTATCAGCTAGTTTTAAATAAAATAAATTTGCAACATTGAACATGGTATCGCTGATTGGAGCGATTCCAACTTGGGGCGATGTAACACTGCCAAATATTCATGTACGAGGATGTGTCTTATCACTGTCAAACACAGTCTTACACTACTACTCCGAATTTGCAGAATGGCATTATCAATACTATGTCAAACCTGATGGAACGTTTACCTAAATACAACAACAAAGTTTTTGGAAATGATAGTGGACCATAATCTGTAATTATTGGACCTGTATTTAAATTCTAGCCTGTGCCAATATTCATCATCATCATCATTTCAGCCTATCACTAGTCTACGTACTACCTACTAGTAGTAATCTATGGGGGAGGTATATGTTCAGCAGTGGACTAGTGGTAGGTTGAAATGATGATGATGATAACTACAATATTCATTACACGCAAATGATATATATATAGATATTTTGGTTAGAGAGCCTTGTATGTGCAGTAGAAAATAATAACAGAAAGCCGTTACATACTATCATAAATTTAAATCATTTTATACCGACATATTCATAACCGTTAAATAAAACTATGGATAACTTATGTCAGTGAATACACGGTATCGGAAAGGTTCATTTATTGATAGATGCCTGTCGAAACCTCTTAATAATTCGTAAAATAAAATACTGTTATCCTACTATATAATCTAAAATATTCATAACATATTCAGTAAGGAGCTTTATTGGATAATGTTCATAGTTTGTAGAGGTTAATGTTTTACTCAACTTGTGAAATAAAAGTTAGTCGATAAATCCACTACCACCAGGTTGGGATTCTTTCTATATAAATACAAATAAATTCCCGCATGTATGAAAGATCACCACTTGAGAACGGCTCAAAAGATTTGCCTAATTTTATTTGTTGTGTTCTTAATCGTCAGGACAAAGTTTGTATGAAAGAAAATTTTTGGAAAATCCACGGGAAAATGCGGAAATTGGATGTTGGAAAAATTATGTTCAGTTTCACCATTCTGGAGATAGAGACATGTTAAACTAAACATACTTAATATTCTTCTGCTAAGCGCTTCTCATTATCTTCATTAGTAAATTGCACCTGTGCGAAGCTGGGACGGTCGCTAGTTATTAAAAAAAAATTAAATCAAAAACTAAGCATACCACTGCATGACTTCAAGACACAGTAAGCCTCATTTTGCATAATTCAGGCCAAAAAATTATAATTAAATGCTAAAGGATGACATCTGGACATCATATATCTCAGTCTTCCCGTGACAATGAGTGCTGTAAAACGCTCGTAACGTTGGGTTATAAATACTTAAAATTAAACGCGATAAAATCCGTATAATTAGTTTTATTAAATACTAGCCGACGCCCGCGCCTTTATCCACGTGGATATAGGTTTTTAAATATCCCGAGGAAACTATTTGTTTTTCTGAATAAATAGTATCCTTTGTCCGTCTCCAGGATGCAAGCTATCTCTGTGCCAAATATGGTCAAGATCAGTTCAATGGTTGAACCGTGAAAAGGTAACAAACAGTCAGAGGGACAGAGGATACTATATATATGGATTAAGAGAATTATTTAAACTGCCATTAACGAAAATAATGATGACCCCTTACATAGCCCAGTAGTTTTCCAGATTTTACGCAGGAATCTTAAACATGTCCATAATAAAAGTAGCTTGCTTACATTGGCTCTCTGAAAACTGTACTGTACTGTAACTGTGTGTAAACTCTCTGGAAAGTTCCGTCAAAATCGATTCAGCCGTATCGGAGATTAGCCCAGACTAACAAACAGACAGAGATACAAAAAAAAATTAAAAACGCGTTTTTAAGTTTTGGTATCCTGAAAATTATTTTTTCTTAATCTCATATGTAGTGTATGGGTTTAAGAAAAATACTTCATTGCGAAATGACATACATTCGCTCCACTTTTATTTCTATTTATAGATTTACAACACATTTTAAAATAAGTTTTTACAACTAACGAAAAACATGTTAATCTTAATAAACCTATAATAATAATTATAACCTTACAATTAATTAAATAAATTAACTAATTCCCAAAGTATGTGACAATTGCTACCAGTTCAATACAACTTTCATACAGACCATTCCATCAATTACATACAGATATACATTAGGATATGGTATATCATCTAGCACAAACACTTAAAGACAAATATCTGATATAATTTTGGTGATGTTTTTGCTGTTAGCCGTTGTGGCTTATACAGCTTCATCGGATTCGGATGTCTGTGCTCGCCGGCCCAGCCAGGTTTGAATTAACTGAAACTTATATAACTAGTCTGGCCATAAATACTGTTACATAAAAACTTTTCTTTTTTTTTCAATTTTTTAATTATTTTAAAATCTTCTTTCGATTTTGCGCCATTTCACATATTTTTTCGTGTTCATTATCAAATTACAATATGGAAATGGGTGTTAAAGAAAATAGGATTGCAGTGGTCGCCATGCACAAAGTGGGTATGGAGCCGTCGGTCATATTCCAGACACTTAAAAGCTTATTCCACACACACAAAAGCTTGGTATCAGCCGTATGTTCGTATATCGTAGTATCAACAGATACAACAACACTTCCTCTGTCGAATACCAGTAAAGATAGGGGCGGCCGCGTGCTGTTAGAACTACAAAGGCTGTTAATGCTGTTAAAGCCAGAATTCGTCGAAACCCCATTAGGAAGCAAAAAATCTTATCGCGAGAAATGAAGATTCCCGCTAGGACTCTGTCGCGTATTATCAAACAAGACCTGAAGCTCGGTGCTTATCGTCGATATACAGGACATGCCCTAAATCAATCTTTACAATTAAAGAGAGTGAATCGATCAAAACGCCTTCTGTCGCGATACGCAGGTGAAAGGCACAGAAATATCCTCTTCACCGATGAAAAAATTTTCACGATTGAAGAAACTAAAATAAGCAAAATAATAAAGTGTACGCTCACAGTTCTAAAGAAGCTACTCAATTGGTCGGAAAGGTACAACGTGGTCATCATCCTGCGTCAGTGATGGTTTGGTGGGGCGCGTCTTATCAAGGAGTCGCAAAACAACATTTTTGTGACAAAGGAGTGAAAACTTCAGCCAAAGTGTATCAAGATACAGTCTTGGATCATGTTGTCTCAGCAATACACTTTTTAAAAATATACCGTGGACTTTCCAGCAGGACTCTGCACCTGGTCACAAGGCACGAACTACCCAAGCCTGGCTTGAAACTAACGTTCCGGACTTTATAAGAGCTGACCCAGACCTCAACCCTTTAGACTTCAAATTATGGTCAGTTTTAGAGGACATGACCTGCTCTAAACGACACGGCGACATTGAGTCAAAAAATCTTTGGAGCAAGCAGTGGCGAAATTTCCCTTGGAAACAGTGCGTAAATCCATAGAGTCGTGGCCAAACAGATTAAAGGCCTGTATAAAAGCCTAAAGTGGCCATTTCGAATAGAATATTTTTTTTTTTGCTGAGACTAATAAATATGTAGGTATAAATTTTAATAGTATTACATTACTTCATTAAAATGCATTTTCATTTGTAACAGAATTTATGGCCGGACTAGGTACATAAATAGATCCCAACTTTGCCATCTAAATTCATGTCGAAAAATATTTGTTACACAATTTCGATTATGTCGTTGCTGTAAGCGTTTTTTGCTTTTACAGCTTCATTCCATAGCTGTGCTCGCAGGACAGGCGATTATCATATTCTACAAATTTTTGAAGAAGACGATTATATTCTGAGAATATTTGAATAAATCGTGTCTGTAATTTCATGTCATGTAATTCATACCTGTGTCTGTAATTCGGAGTCTTCCGCTATTCAGAAAAGGACGTCATTTGCACAACATCGTCTATTGATAATACTAATTAATTATTGTTGTACTTCGACGGCGGAAAAATGCGTAAAGATCTACCTTAATGAAAGTTCATGTATAGTTTTTACGTTTGTTACAACCTATAAACATTTCACAGCTCAGCCATGCCATCTCTCAGTATGAAACCGTGGAAATACTCCCACGCTGCTCCAACTACGAGTATTGTATTAAAAAAAAGATGTCGCACAATAGAATAACTACTGTAACGTGAGTTCGTTTTCCGAAAATAAATTTCAAATGCAAAATCAGATCCGATGACCAACGATTTGTGTTTTTGCACAAATGTTAGTGTCAGGTTAGATCCGAACCTATGACCTGCGGCGTAGAAGTCAGGTACCACTTGGCCACGCAGTCCTCAATGTCCCTAGTGAGGCGTTATTATAAAACGTGCCGGTTTGTTTACGATATTTCCAACCGAGCACATTACAGAAATTTGAACTTTAATGGTTGTAAGCCTACGTGAGATTTTAAGCAAGTGTACTTAAGAATTTATGTTATTACGGGGTAATAAAGATTAAGTTAGTCCCAAGGCGAAAGTTAGCTATAATTTGTGTATTTAAATGGAAAAAGTAAAGTTACAGCCTGTCAATGTCCTACTACTGAGCATAAGTCTACTCATCTTTCTAAGAGGGAAAAGAAGCCGATGGGAAGAGTCCGCTTCGCTAGTCCCAATTGGTTAGTGGACTTCTTATGTCTTCAAAATATTTTTATTCCTCAGACCAGCAAATTTTCAGACGTTTGGTTGGACCGCTGAGTAGTGTGGTAAATAAAATAAATGTCGTAAAAAAAGCACTTAAAATTGCAGAACAAATTGCAGTTTTAAGTGCCGGCAGCGGGGCTCGAACTTAGTTCACCATTTTCGATGTTAAACCAGTAGATGTAAGCCCCGTTTACCTTGACACAAGCACGCTATCTTTCACCCCATATATAAACAATGTCAACCACATTTCATTCCTCACCACTCTGTCATAAACCTTTTCCAAGTCTTCGAATGCGCAATAGACCTTATGACTTTGAGCCAACAATTTTTCGGCTATGCTTCGTTAAGAAAAGACCTAACTCCTGAATCCCGCTTGTATATCTTCTCTTCAGTTTCATTCATCACTCTTTTTATCAAATTTTCTTCATACAATTTGCTGACAATGCTGATCAAGCTAATGCCTCGCTAGTTTTTGCAGTCTTGCTGCGGCTCTTTTCCTTTGCAAAGCAGCACGATGACGGCCTTGCAACAATCTCCTGGTACGTTGCCGCTCCTCCAAGGCCTGTAGTTTCATTTCCCCTTTGCCAAATAAGTTTTCGAAATATTCCTTCCATCTCTTTAGAATGCATTCCTCTCCTCACCATACTTCTATCCTGGTTTCTGTATATTTACCTCTGGTTATTCTAATGGACTTCAAGAAGAACTTTAACTATTATTACTGGTGGTAGTCTAGTCTAGTCTAGGTAGGTACCGCCCCAGTGCCAGTTATTCTGCCGTGAAGCAGTGGTGTGCAAGCATTGCTGTGTTTCGGTTTGAAGGGCACTGTGAGCTAGCGTAATCACTGGGAATATGAGACTTAAGAACTTATGTCTCAAGGTGATGGGCGCAATGTGGTGTCACACACACAGAAACGTTCTGGGTGTCATAGCATTTGTTATGGGCGGACGTTGCACTTACCATCAGGTGAACGTTTTGCTCGTTTCATCACTTTAACCAAAAAAAAAAAACTTTTTTTTGACAGTTATCAGATTATTTTCTATCAAATTTATCTCTATCATTCTCTCTCTCTCTCTTCCCACGACCTCTTTTGCCACAACTATTAAGCTATTATACTCATTCCTTGACTTGCTTACATCCTCATTCATTGCTCTTTGTATTCTCTGATTGATCTGATCTGATCTTGTAGCCAACCAATCCAGCCAAGCCTTCTTTTTGTCAGATACGTGTCTTTAACTTGCACCCTCTTCTTCTCCAACTTACACCACACACTTCAATAGTACCTTTCACGATTCCTTTCTTAAAGAGCTTTCACAATTCTTAAACCTCACATTCCTCATCTAACGTGTCAAAGTTCTTGATCATATATATTTTCAACTGCAACATACAACCGCCCATTCATTTGCAGAAAATTCATGCTGAAAAATACTTTGAATTAACTTATAATTTTTTTTTTTTTTTTTTATTTTATTTTGGCACAAACAATCATTATAAAAATACATTTTATAATCTAAAGTAAGTTTAGATCTTATGATAATTAATATACAAAAGATTTACAGTGCCGAAACAGTGTTTTTAGTTGAAAATTATTATACTAAGAGCTTGTTAAGTAAACTAGGTTTTGTGATAATATTAAAATATAAGTTAGTAAGTATTACAGTGTTTTCATACTTCTTAAATTCTTAAGTTTACGGAGAGATGATAATTCTAAATTTTTATTAAATTTTAGTTATTTATATATGAGTAGTAATAGTGAGTAAGGTTATATTCGATATTAAGTATCGATATTAGACATATTAAGTAAGTAATCTTAGTTAAATAATAAATATACAATAGTCAGCGTTTTAAATTGGACGTGAGGGTGCTAATTTTTTAAACAGTTCCTTTTTAAGTGAATTTAGTGAAATATTAAAAATGTCAATGTCATTGAAATGTCTGTTGTACATATTTAAAGTGCGACAGAAAAAGCCATTCTTGGTATAGTTCTTTTTTCTTTGTGGTGGTACAAAAATGTTTAGAGAACGTGATTTTCTAAGGGGTATACGAGCTTTAGCAATAATGTTTATTTTTGATAACAGTGAAGGAGAGTCTATTTGGGAGTTTATTATTTTAAACAGGAAAATAATGTCAAATTGTGTTCGCCGGTTATTTAGTGATAAGAGTTTATTATCTATGAGGGAGTCTTCATAGGAGAGACTATTATATTGGTTACGATAATTGAACAGCTTTAGATATTTCCTTTGAATTCTTTCAATTCTATCAATATGATGTTTATAACAGGGGTTCCAAACGACGCTACCGAAGTCCAATATTGATCTAACTAAGCTGAAGTATAAGATCTTTAATGTTGAACCTCTTCTGAAAGGTTTGGTGACTCGGCTTATGAATCCTAAATTTTTAAATGCTCTACGGATGATAGATTCGATATGTAACTTGAAAGATAGTTGATCATCCATGATAATTCCCAGGTCCCGGATATGAGTTACACGTTTTAGATCGGAGTTGGTAAGTTTATAATTATTTAAAAGAGGGTTATTTTTCCGCGTAAATGTGATTATATGGCATTTATCTACGTTTAAGTAAAGTTGGTTATTTACACAGTATTGTGATAAGGCGTCAATATCTTTTTGTATTTCAAGACAATCATCTAGACATGTAACTTTTCTAAATATTTTAGTATCGTCTGCATACAAAATGTAGTTAGTGTTAGTTAATGCGTCGCCGAGGTCGTACAGGGAAAATAATACGGGGCCGAGATGAGAACCTTGTGGAATTCCTGACGGCACTGGAAGATAGCTGGAACGGTAACCTTTTAAACAGACTGCTTGTGAACGATTTTTAATATAAGATTCTAACCACCTTAGTAGATCTCCATGTACACCGATCTTTCCTAACTTGTTAATTAATATATTATGATTAATTTTATCGAAAGCTTTAGAAAAATCGGTGTACACCACATCCACCTGTAGATTATCTTCCATTGCCTGTAAAAGAAAGTCACTGAAAGTGAGCATATTAGTTTCAACGCTACGGGATTTTACAAAACCATGTTGATTTTGTGAGACGTAATTTCGAAGTGATTCGTTCATTTGATTAGTTACAATTTTTTCCAAAATTTTTCCGAATATCGATAATTTTGAAATTGGTCTGTATTGTTCAATTTGCTGCTTTAAGTTATTCTTAGGTATTGGTGTTATTAAGGCTGTTTTCCAAACACTAGGGAATATACCGGTTCGCAATGAATTTTGAAAAATTATATAAATCGGTTTCGTGAGTTCTTTAGCACATTTAGATATAAATAAAGGATGTATGTTATCAGATCCTGACCCTTTATGAATATTGACTTGGGATAGTTCCTTGTACACAATATTGGGATCTATATTAATGTTGCGGAGATCAATACTGGAATGGGACTGAGTCGGTATAGAAAGGTTATGAGGATCATTAGTTTCGTTAGTTGTAGTATTAATAAAGACGGAATGAAAGTGTTCATTAAAAGCTTCGCATATTTCTTGGCCGGATATTAGGATGCGACCACGATAGACCATATTCTGTGGTACTTCCCCCACCAATTTTTTAGAGTTTACGAAATTCCAAAAATATTTTGGAAATTCAAAAATTTTATCCTCTGAAAAAGTTATATAATTATTATAATATTTCCTTTCCATGTCTTGTAATCTGGACCTAAGCAATGAGAATGTTCTATAATCACTGTTATTGTGATAAGTTTTCCATTTTTTATGGTATTTACGTTTTTCGTTTCTCAGCTTAATTAATGGTCTAGAATACCATGGCGGGTATTTGTTTGTATTTATAGTATTACAAGTAGGTACATATTTAGTCATTAATTTATTAACAATGTTGTAAAATATATTAACCATCGATTCAACGTCATATATGTTTGCAAATTCTTTATCCCAATCTATCAACGCGAGCTCAGTTCGTATCAGGTCAAAATTAGCTTTAAAAAATAATAATTTTTTGTTTGGCTTATTCTTTAAGGGTACAGGTAGATTAATCAAAATTTCGATATCCAATGGCTTATGGTGGGAATCCTCTGGGACAAGACTTTTATAAGGAAGAGATACAATACATGGTTTATTAGAGAATATTAAGTCGAGGAGTCTATTATTTACGTTAAAATGTTTATTATATTGATTTAATGATGAGTAGCTCATAAAATCGGCAGTTAGGGATGTTAATGAATCATTACAGGACTTTATAATCATACTACTAGACTGGTTTTCTATTTCCCATTCAGCGTTTGTTACATTAAAATCACCAACTATTAGATAAATGTCGTTAGGATACGAAATCATCCGATCGGTAACGCGTTCGAAATACGAAGTTAACAATAAATCATGCCTAGGGCCGTGCGGTATATATGTACAGGCTATATGTAAGTAATAGTCGGAACTAGCGGCAAACGGGGCAGTAGCAATGCGAGCGGCAGCGCCAGTTGTCCGGCCGGCGAGTGGTATGGTGACCCACAGCTCCTCGGCCGGCGGAGGCGCGGTGTAGGTGGGGCGCGCGGTCGGACACAGCGCGCGCCGCACCGCCACGGCCACGCCGCCGCCACGGTACGATCCTGAGGCTGCCGCGTCACGGTCGCATCTAAATACTTCGTATCGGGAGTCGAAATATTCAGAGTTATAAAAGGAATCATTAAGCCAAGTTTCCGTGATGCAAATAACGTCATAATTACTGTTCAAAATATTACTCAGGAATTCATGCGCCTTAGTCCGTATACCCCTCGCGTTTTGATAATAAATAGATAAGTTTTGTAAGTACGTCATTTTAAATTGTAAAGTATAATAGAACGTATATTTATTGTTATTATTTTTTGTACCATTGCACTACCACATAAATGCGTTTTATCAATATAATTACCTGCATTACACAAAGATAATAGCTTTATCTTCATATTAAAAATACATACTTCAATGTTGTATATTATACGATAAAATATGAGTATTGTAAAAGAGCGATACCGCACACTACACGAGAATCGTAATAATGGGATGACAATATCAAACATCTCGTTCAGTTTCCGATAGCTGTAAGTGCACGAATAATTAATTTGCAATACCGCTCCCTTATCACTTTTTATAATTCTTTTATAGTCAACGCTCATGGATAAGTAAACAACAAGACATATTTTGAAAGTTTTTACACTACCCACATTTATTAATAGTAAATAGAAATAAATATGGTGTTTACGTGATAAAGAATAACATGTTTTTACTCCTACATAAAAAATATGATATAAGCTTGTACTATTCCTTATTTTGTGGTATAAGGAAAATATTACAAAAAGAAAATATGAATAAAGGAGTCACTTAATTTTGTCTAAGTCTTTTTCGCATGCGATTAGTATAACCTTCGATATATCAGTCTTACGCACGAATATTTTACAATCTTTAACCCAAATGTACTTATACCCATGTTCCTTTTTCAATTTACGTGCTTTACCGTAAATAATCTTGTTATCGGGGGCAAGGTGGTCGTTGATATAGATAGATCGGGCTGGGCCGTCAATATCCATGTCAGTCGTGGCGAGACCTCTGCGCGCGCGCACTGCAGCCAACATGTCGTTTTTTTCGCTTACGTTGCGTGAATCTCACGATGATGTTTGGATGCCTGTAGTTCTCGCCACCACTGTCATTGCCGCTGTTGTTAAATTGACGAACGCGATGAATATAATCTATATCTGTGTTTGTAATAGGAAAACCCACTTTAATTGCAATTCTTTCCAAGTAGTTATGGAGGTTTTCGCCTTTTATCAGTGGTACTCCCGATATTTCTAGATTGTTCAGTCTTCCCAGTTGTTCTTTTGCGCAGAGTTTTTCAGAGAGTTTAGATAGTCGAAGTTCGACTTCATAATAAATATCAGTTCAAAACTCGTAATTCATGATTGCGACAAGGGCATTTTTAATAAGCAATATCTCCTACTAAGTAACATACATCCATAATTTTGATGCCGTTTTGTTGCTTATCTCAAAATCTGTCGATTTATTACTAAAAATATCATTCATTCATCACTGATCTTAACTATTTATTTCTTTAGTATTAAATAGGGCTTGATTTTGCAAAACGTAACAGAACGTAACGTAGTTATTGTTAAGTTCTAAAAAATCTAGTTTAAATGTTTATTTTTTGTAGTTTTAATTTTTTGGACAATATTTTTTTTTGATTTCGAAGTAGTTTTATGCTAATTCTTTTCAAGTTTTACATTATTTTTGACGATGAAGAATATTATACCAAATCGAATAAGACCATTTGCGGATCTGTGAAGCCACATTTTCAAGTTAATGCAATTTTTCCGAGGACATACACAACAAAACGCACAAAAAGTTGTGATGGCCATGGCTGGAAGGAAAAAGGGATAGAACGCATTAAGGGATCGTTCTAGAGTGGGGATGAGATGTAGAATCAGTCCTAAATGATCGCTAATACGATCCCGGCGGACACATTGTATATGTATATTTGATATATTTAATATATATTTATCTAATGCTCATATATCTGTTTGCATATAAATAAATATATATTCATCCACGTTGGTATAGAATTGGCATCCGTGGTACTCTGAGGTTCCAGATGAAAATCAGCGTCAGGCTTTATAGTCTGACAGGAGACTTATTTGGTCAAGTCATGAGACACACACATTCTATTTTTCTTTTTCTCTAGTACTTAAATAACTTATAGCTTGTCGTGTTAATAGGTAATAGTCAAATCTAGTGACTGACTTTTAAACCTATTCCCCGGTGTTTATATTGTGTATAAATGTGTTATTTCTTTGTGCTGTGCCAATAAATGTTATCGTTCTTCAGTGGCTTTAAAATCAAAACGCAAATTATACAGCTTGTCGGTAGAATAACTGGCATTGCGATTCCATAAGTCCCATCCCATAATCTTAAAAAGATAGAGAACTTGTGGCTGTAATAGAATGTTTATTAGGCTTTTTTCTATATTTTGAGATGGTTGTTACCTCGTCCGCCGCCGTTGAAGACGACAACACAATTATATACAACAAAATCTCTAGTCAATTATTAATTAAAATAACCAACGTAACCCGTCAACCTTGATTAGTCCATGCAAAAGCTCTCAATCTTTATTTAACTTTTACACATAAAACATTTTTTTAAACGGTATATTATCTTCAGTCATACCATAACAGAAAACATT
The DNA here is from genome assembly GCA_019845155.1 of Luehdorfia chinensis. Lineage (NCBI taxonomy): Eukaryota > Metazoa > Arthropoda > Insecta > Lepidoptera > Papilionidae > Luehdorfia > Luehdorfia chinensis. The sequence goes on from JAHVAK010000028.1 coordinate 827,882, forward strand.
AGAACATCTTTAAGGATAATGTATAACAGAAGAATATTTTTTCCTCGTTGCGTCAATCACAGATGGCGTGAATCGAACGATTTTCCGGTTTGCTTTCTTCAGGAAAAATGAAAGAAGAACTGTCAGGCACAGTTTATTAGCTTTAAAGGACATGGTTAAACCAAAATGAAAAAGATATTGAATATTAAAAAAAGTATATGTACAAAGTGTTGTTACATGTCCCCGAAATATTTTTATTCCTCAGACAGAGGTTTCTCATGCCGTTTTCCTCCCTGAGCACGTGGTAAATCAGTATTTAAAATTAAAGAACTCGCGTACTATGAAGTTTAAGATGGTCCCTGCACTGCCACGGCTCTTTCGCATATTAAAAGAGTATTATCTACTAGTCACCTATTTTTTTTTTATTAATTTTTAAAAGCAACCAATGCACATTTTTTACTCAGTCAAAAACCTTGATCAGATATATGGGAATCAGGTTTTCATCGATTCTATAAAAAATAACATTTTGAGTTACAACGGTTTTGTAACAGCAGTGCAGTGCTGCGTTAATTTTGTACATCGTCATCGTTTCAGCCTATCACTTGATAACTGCTGAACAAAGGTCCCCCACAGATTATTCCACAAAGTTGTAGCTTTCTTTTTGAGGGGTTTTGCCATGCATAGAAGGCGGGATGGCAGTCGCAGTTTTTTTATTCAGATGTTCCAGGAAGATGCTGCTCCTGGTTTTTATTTTCCGTCTGTCGACTTCTACGGCACCCACAGGAAAAGACGGGGTGGTAGATTCTCTTAAGCCGCCAACACACGGCACAATTTTCTACACCATATTGCATTTAAAAAGTTTACAAAGTCATAAAAAGCTAAGATTTTTATAATATTTAAAAATTAAACAATTTAAGTACAGTTTTTCTACCAGCTATGTTCAGTTAGGGTCATTTGTATTAATTTGGAAGAAACGTAAATGACTTTAAAAATCCACTAAAAGGCTGAAATGAGTTAAAGAGCCATTAAGACAAAATTCATAGTTGAATGTTTAATTTGTGGCTCTTTTTTAGAAAAGAGAAGTCAGGAATTAAAATGTATTCAAAGATTTCATTACAAATTTTATTCTTTCTTATATTTTAAAGTGTAAGCCAAATTATAGGTGAGTAGAGTTCAATGAGTAAAACCTAAAAAGGCGTGCAGGCGTTTCAAATAGTTTTGATAGCAAACTGTAAAATATTGATACTAACTTGAAATAAAAAAAAATTGCAAATGATTATCCTACAATTTGTCCTGCTCACATTTTCGAAATGTTGTCATGTCGTTTAATAATATGTATTTTAAAAAGCACGTTAAATTATTAATCTAATCTAATAATACATTATTCGTATGGACGCTGCAATCTGAAAAAAATTCACTCAAAAGAAATTCACTCATGTCGCTCAAGACAGCTCACAGAGATGTTCGATTTTTGAGCGCCGCGCCGAAACACGCGCAAAACGATTTTTTATTTTAACAAAAGTGTAAATCGTAAAAAAATGTTTTATTAAAAAAAACAGCGGTTTCAAGAAAAAAAAAGATTCCTTGTAATAAGTATGTTACAATAAAAATATCCGAATAATCAGAATTGATATACACTGTACCATTAACTGGAATGACGTACAAACGGTTTTATTAATCAATTTAATGATACCGATGTACCTGACTTCTACGCCGTGGGTTCCGGGTTCGAAGCGCAGCCGAAATCTTTTTGTAACAGTTTGGCACTAAAAGTTTGTAAAATATTTAAATCAAAAAAATGAGTATAACACTTCGGCCATTGAGAATTTATGTTTCTGCATTGCTTTGTAGTGAATAAAACAATTATGGTAACCTAAATAAAATACTCTTACAAGATAATTCATTAATAAATAAATAAATATTCACATTGCTTTACTTTTGACGAATTTTTGTGGTACAATTTTAGTTAACTGAAAACTAAATTACAAAATTTTATTTATCTTTTTATTTGCGGCCGTCCTTAAAATATTATCATTATTTATTTGTTATGACCGTAATTTGGCTGCCGAAAACTAAAAGCAAGAGTTTTCATTCATTCACATAGACAATAATTTTTAAAAGGAGGGTCAATCCGTAATACGTAAAATTTATGAAAATTACGAAAAATATCTTTATAACTTAAGACTGTTAAACTAGTTTGCGTCCGAATGGCCGAGAACTAAACTTTACAACATATTTAAGTTAATATTCTTCCTTCTCAATTATCGTCAAATTTGATCAAACAAAAACAAAATAATTAACTACGTCAAAAAAATTACCTTGGAATGAAAAGCGCGCCACAATTTTTTTCTAAATTTAGGCCCGTAACGACAACTCCGATCTCTGTACATTCGCTTAACATCGGTAATGTTTAAAGTATAATACATATAAATTAATATATAAATATATTAATAAATAATTTTCAAAAATCCTTAGTTACCTGCTTTTGCTTCCTGTAGACCAGGTTACGCTTACTGATGGGTGTTGTGTGCAACTAACGATCTGCAGTAAATACCTAATCTGCGTCGGCGTCATTCGCTCGGTGCAGTCTTAATGAAACCCTTTTGCTGTTGAATAGCTGCAGACAGCTCTTCGTTCAGCATCCATTGTCCTGTCTTCAGCCAGTGTACCTATTATCTTAGACTACATCGTCGCCTTACAAGCTTACAACAGGCATTTTATATCTCCTTTGATGAAATACGATAAAAATATATAATTCAGCAAAGTTTAAACTTTACAATTATATTTATTAGGAAAATAATCAATAACATTCTTCTTTAGATCTCCCTTTATTTGTTAAACATATCCAAAATTTAATACACATACATACAGTCACGTCCTTTTACTACATAAGGGATAGGCAGGCGCCAATCACGTACCAACTTTTCGCTCTCGCGGGAAACGAGACGCGACAGGTCGCAGGACATTTTGATACGAGTAATTTTTTTTAATAATTCTCTTTAATTTCGTTGTTTTGCGTTAAACAACAAAAACGATTACACTGCGGTTTTGCATTATTTCTTTTAATTTAAAAAACCAACACAATCTACGGAAATGATTTTGTTTGATATTTTTTGCAATTTGCGATTAGATAAAGTTGAGTAGGGGCTTTAAAATTCATTGAAAACCGAAAACCCTGCTTTACTAACTGTCAGCTGAATGATTAATATCCGGAGAGCATTTTCAACCTAAAATATTAAAAATAAATTCTTTAGAAATATACAATTTTATTATATTGCTTAACGTCCGCCGATAAAACGTTTTTTTTATTTGATAAAGTGACGAAACGAGCAAAGCGTTCACCTGATGGTAGGTGCAACGTCTGCCCATAAAGTCACTCGTCCGTCACTCTGAGACATCAGTTCTTAAGTCTCATATTGCCCAGTGATTACGCTAGCTCTCAGTGCCCTTCAAACCGAAACACAGTAATGTTTGAACACTACTGCTTCACGGTAGAATAACTGGCCCTGGGGTGGTACCTACCTAGACGGATTCCTGCATAGGAATCCTACCACCAGTAAATGCAATGGATGCAGGTGGCTTAGAACTGTATTTTGTGGCAGTCTGTTGTCATATGTTCAGCAATGAACTTGTGTTGGGCTGAAATGCTGATGATGATGATACACATAAAGACTTGCAAAAGCTTAAAGCATAAGAATTCTCATTCCAAAGTTAGAAAGTATCAAATTGAAATTTTCTTCTCATATCTTCGACTCCTGTTAAATTTCATAGTAGTAGAGTGAGAGTAAATGTGCAAATAATTTCCTTATTATAATGGATTTCCGCAAAGTAACAGCTGATTCTATAATCTAAATCTTTTTCTGGCGAGTTGTGTGCCTGTAATTATATTTAGTATGTTTAATTACAAATATTTGTTACAAAACCAAACCTTTTTACTGGTGGTGGGATTCCTACGCAGGAATTTCTAAAGGTACCACCCCAGGGCCAGTTATTCTGCAGTAAAAAGGTAGTGTGCAAATATTATTGTGTTTCGATTTAAAGGGCACTGAGAGCTAGTGTAATAACTGGCATAATGACAGACCGTTATGTGTCCGGCAGAATAGATAAGCACCAACCTCTTTCTTGAGGAATAGAAATAATTCGTGTGAAGACCGCCAACCCGTCTTGTAGACCAGAAATTAGAGGAGACGTGCTCAGCAGAGGGACATTTATAGGCTGTTACTTTTTTTTGCCTCGACTGCTAAGGCAATTATTTTAATATAACATGTACTTAACGCATTTCAATAAGGTACTAACGACGTTGTGGTATGTCAATAGTGACATTTCATACGTTCCTTGGTATTTTTTAAGTCATAGTCGATAAATCAATCTGAAGGCTTTATTTGCTGACCTCAAAACCATGGCAGTTTATTTTTGTTTTAACAGAATACAATGTATTATAGCCAGATTTGTTAATCGAATGCTGAACACGAATATACCCGAAGCTTAAGATCACACTCAACGTGGCACATAATGTATTACTTAATTTAAAACCTTCTCATTTCTGATTAATCAATCTAAATGCAAATTAGTCTTGATTTATGAATCTCATATTTATGATTTAATAGTCACGTACTCAATTAGATTACATACATACGCCTAACGCCTCTTTCCCATTGGGGTAGGCAGAGACCACATCATTCCACTTGCTGCGAACCTGAAACATATCTTTCATTTCTTCTACTTTCATATCCGCTTTCATACAAGCTCGTCGATTACTTTTGACGGGACCTTTCCTTAAAACATCTTAGATTACACTTAACTAAAATTAGATGAACCCTGTGCCTAACAGTGAGAATTAGTCGTAAATACACTTTTTTTTCTTATACATTGAAATTCCGTACATCGCAATGCTCTGCTTTATTAAGATTTTTATTTAGTAACGTATTTTATCCATCTATACATACGAGTATAAAAGCAATTTACCACGACTCATCACTATATCTCCGAAACAACAAGACTGACATCAGGTATTGACTTAAAATTTAGTATACATATTCTAGTCCCGACATAGACCCGGACATAAGAACGGATTTTACGAACATTTATTCTTAAATGGGTAAACGGTCTGCTGCTGTTTTTCTTTACAGACTTAAACATCATCATCATCATCACCATTTCAGCCCATCACTAGTCAACTGCGAGACATACGCCTCCTCCTTAGATTGACACAAATCACGTAAGTTTGTGGCTCTCATTTTGGGTAACCGCAGTTTATTTATTCAAATATTCCAGGAAGGCGCTGTTGCGACTTTTTCGACACCCACGGGACTAGTAGGGTGGTAGATACTCTCAAGCCGCCACGACACTTAAGCATCGAAATCCATATCCAAATATGCATAAACAAATTTAAGTTTCATGATTTTCTCATGGATCCCATCAGAATCAGAACTTGACTATGGGTCCACTCTTACCCTCTCTTACTTTCGCCTACGCGGAACCCTAATTATTTTTCTAATATTAGAAAGTCATAGTTACCCGCTATTATATCGGCTACCTGTCAGTGAAAGTCCCGTCAAAATGGGTCCAGTCGTTTCGGAGTTTTGCCGGAACAAACGGACAGACAGATAAAATTATATGTTAATCCTGGGAATCGCTATTGATTCCAAGTTACAGTTAGCTTCGAAATTAACATACTTCAACAATTTTACTGTGGGGATCCGCAGCTGGATTGGAAACAATATTTATTTTGCTAAAACTTGGAACCTCGAGAGTTGCTACAAGAACTATTCAGGGAGAATTTTACGTACGTAATTTAAGTACGGAAAATTAATTTATTTACAAAAAAATTTACTGTATCCTGTAGAATGGGTCAAGGCGACACGCTAGAGGTTCCTATGTTTAGGTTGGCTAAAACTAGAAAGTTTTTTCTTGATAGATGTATAAAATTTTATAGTAAAATTCCTAAAAGTATAACACAAAAATCGGACATAGATATTAAAAAACTTATCAAGAAGACATTATTAGATAAGGCGTATTATAAAATAGATCATTATATAGAGGACAAAGATGTGTGGAAATAACTCATACAAACTGCACACCCCCTGGCTAATTTATGAAGTAATTTTTTTTGTATTTTATAAATGACATTATGTAATATGGCAATGAAAAGACCCCAGTTTCTTATCTTCTCTGAGGTAATTTTTTGAACCGGTGTAGATTTTGTAGTTCATAAGAGCTTTAAACAAGCATAAATTGAATAAAGAAATTTTGACTTTGACTTTAACTGTAAACATTGTTTTGTCTTATAATACATTCATATGAATTTAGTAAAATGCTGTTACATCTATGACGCTACATTAACGTTTGTAAGTTACAAACAAACAACAGTGTGATGGCGGTGATTAATTCTTTATTGTATTCACCTAATTTAAAAAAAAAGGTTTACAAAGGGCGGCCTTAATGCCTTTTGGCATTCTCTCCCAGTCCACCAAAAGCATAGAGATATTGTTATACACTCGGCGTCAAAAAAATCGCACATCCGAAAAAAATAATTCAAATACTATTTTAACACAACAGGCCAATGGCAATGTTGTGGTTTGAGGGTATCATTCGAAAGGTAATTTCATTAGCTTTCAGGAATTTTACTTTTATAACGAGACGAAAGAGAAATCAAAGAAAAAGACAGGGTATGTACAAATTTGCAAATTAATAATTTAAAAAAAAACTTAATAAATACAAAAAAAGTTCTTAAAACCTAGTGTTACCCCCCCTTGCCTTGATAACGGCTTCCATGCGATCTTTCGTGGACCTTACAAGGATCGCAACAGCCTCTTGGGGTATTTGTTCCCACTCTTCAAGCACCGCATCTTGGAGCTCTTGAAGAGTGGCTGGAGCTGGATCTCGAGCTCGCACGCGCCGTTTTAGGTCATCCCAGAGATGTTCTATTGGGTTAAGGTCTGGACTTCGTGCTGGCCAATGCATAACAGGGATATCGACCTCCTGTAAATAATCCCGTACAATAGCCGCGGTGTGGCAACGAGCATTATCATGTATTAATCCATCACCGACATAACCAGCATACGGGACGACATGTTCCTCCAGGATTTCAGTAAAGTACCGACCAGCATTTAATGACCCTTGCCCACGGCCACCCCGAGTCCGGGAAACGCACACAAGTTCCGTTTTCCCGTCGACGGAAATGCCGCCCCAAAACATACACGAGCCACCCCCGTATTCGACGGATTCTTCGAAGCAGGCTTGTGTGAACCTCTCCCCTTGTCTTCTGTAGACCCTTCTACGTCTGTCATTGCAGAAGAGACAGACCCTCGTCTCATCAGAGAAGAGTACGGTCCGCCACTGTTCTAGAGTCCACTCGCAATGATTGCGAGCAAACTCTAGGCGATCTCTGCGATGCTGTGCAGTAAGTTTTGGACCTTTAGCAGGTCTATGGGCTGTTAAACTCTTTTCGTGTAACCTTCTTCTTATCGTAGAAACACTCACAGATGTTCTCCGATTTGATCGAAGCTGTTGTTGCAACTCAACAGCATTTGTAAAACGGTTTCGTAAAGATGTCGTAACGATGAAACGGTCATCTCTTTCTGATGTGCACCGTTTTCTTCCAGATCTCGGTTTTCTAACATAACCACCAGTTTGCTGAAAACGTTGGAACACCCGTCGAACTGAAAAACGGGACAGGTTCAACTGTCGAGCAACGTCACACTGCCGCATCCCCGACTGCAATAGGGCAATCACTTGAGCGGCTTCTTCAGAGCTGGTGTCCATCTTTACTTGTTCTTACTTGGGTTACTTGTTCACGTGTGTTCACTGCAAAGTCTAAATTACGACTGGCCCATATTTCATCCAGATGGACCCTTTTATACCCTTTTTAGGTGGTGTAACTAGCGTCCTTACTAACGAGCATTTGACAGTGTTTATTTTTGACGCTCTATAATGATAAATGTTTTAATGATTTCATGATTTTTTTATTAATAATGTAAAGCTATTCAAATACCCATTTCAAACATACCAATATTTCTATAAATATAAGTCGTTTCTAGCCATTACAGCCATTTTTCGCGCAAACTCAGAGAGGTGCGATTTTTGTGACGCTGAGTGTAGGTGCTTGACAATGTGCAAATTCATAATTTTAAATACTTACTAATAAAACATTACAGTAACTGGACTATAATATATCTAATATATAATAATTATATTTAAAAACCATATTACACATCCATATATACATACGAGTAGATACATACACTTAAATATACATAATGTTGGATTATTTTACATTCTAAATATTTTTTGCTAATTTTTCTGGTGTTATTGAAAATTATTTTAAGTCGTAACCATTAGCTTACATCTTTGAAGAATTGCTTAACAGAAAGGGGTAATAATTAATATAATGTCAGTAACTTTTTCAAACTAATTCGTTATTTAACCTTCAGATTCGGTACTTTCTCAAATACAATATATCTTCAAATTCTCTTTTATTTTTCAATGTTTTTAAGAGGAAATGATTTACGTTACTTCGTTAAGTTTAATTTAAAATCTCTAAGGATTTTTGCCTAAATGGGCATTTTCTCCGTTGCCGCTTTATAATGGCTTCGCTTAACTCATTAGCGACGCTACGAATTACTTTATAAAGTATTTCAAACCTTGGTTGCTTTATAATATACATTTTTCATATATCAGTCTGAGCTAGAGCAATATTTTTATTGGGTAAATATCAGTGTCAAAGAGAAAAAAATCTGTGTGGGTCGACACAGCGCCCGTCACTCTGTTTCACCAGTCTCATACAATAGCAATTCCTAGTAATTGCACTAGCTCTATGCTCTCCGGACCGAAATGTAAAGTAATGTTTGCACAGTACTACTTCACGGCAGAATAACTGGCACTGCGGTATTTATATTGGTTTAGACGAATTCTTGCATACGAATCCTACCACCAGGAATTAGTTTCTCTGAAACGTACTCATATAATTGAGAATTCATTTTATTTAACTATACTTGTTTATTTAAAGCACTGTAAAGAAAAATGTTTAATAGTTGTAGTAAATGTTTAATGGCGGGGCCGTTAAGTACCACATGCTCAGCGGGTGAAGGAAAACATCGTCAGGAAACTTGTATGTCTGAGTAATAGTACGTGGGTGTCGAAAAAGTCGGCAGAGAGAAAATCAAAACCAGGAGATGGGCAGCAGCATCACCATGGAATATTTGAATAAATAAACTGCGGCTGCCAACCCGCTCGCCAAGCGTGGAAACTATGGCAAAATCCCCACAGAATACGAGCTACAAACTTTTGTGGTAAACTGTGGGGGAGGCCTATGTTCAGCCGCGATAGGCTGAAATTATGATAATGTTTTCTTTTATTTACGCGAATACTACACATTTAAATAGAACTAATTTTTTACGGATTTTATCGCGTTTAATTTTTACTATATATAACCGGACGTTTCGAGCAACCAAGCATACCACTGCAAGGCTTCAAGACACAGTAAGCTCTTTCTCCGAAGATCGGACTAAAAATACTAATTAAAAGCTGAAGGTACCCCGGATGACATCAGGACATCTGTCACCTCAGTCCTCCCGTGACCATGGGTGCTGTAAAGCGCTCGAAAGATCGGGTTATAAATAGTAAAAATTAAACGCGATAAAATCCGTAAAAAAATAGTTTTATTTAAATGAAATTATGATGACGAAAATAAAGGTTTTGATGACCGCGTGCCCTAGAGTCAGTCATAGGTCAGAGTATCTGATTTCTAGACCATGGTTCATGGAGGAGGATACGGGGAGTGTTCGTGGAAGAAAAGAGAACGATCCTTAATCAGTTCAGAATAAAAACAAAGGCTTTTTAAAGAATTTGGATATATATAATATAAATATAGTAACACAGCATTTGTTTTCATCGAAAGTTCCACTTACCAGGTGAACGTTTTGCTCGTCTCATCACTTTCTCCTATAAAAAATAAAAAAATATATAGTACAGAAAATACGAAAATCTGTTATGCGTAGCTCGAGAGTAATATTCAGTGTGGAGGTAAATAATATAATCAAATGGCCTGAAACATTAGTCCGCTTTTAAATAGCCTCATAACCAAGGTCTCAGGACGTAAGTAGCTAAACAGCCTAACTAACTATTTTCGTATAATGCTCAGATGTTTGTTACAAAATTGAATTCTGTTGTTATGTTACAATATTTGCACTTATTTTTTACAAAATAAATTTGAGTGAAAAGAAATGATGCCCATCATTAGGTATTTTCCTGTGTAACATTTGTGCTAAAACACAAATTGTTGGTTTTCGGGTCTGGTTGTGTTGTGTTTGTCCCCGTGTTTCTGACACTGCATCCTAGCCTCGCTCTATCTTATCGCATCAGCGTCATATCGGGCGCGGATAGGTGGCACTATAATATCTCCTGCGCAGTTTATGGCTCTCGACAGTATTCGGAAGTTGTCGCCGTGGTCGAAATCGGCTAGGAGAACATCATCGTCATGTTTAAATATCAAATAATCCACCTCTCGTTTTTTGTAATTTTTAAGTTTAAACTAATTTCATTAAAAAGACAAAATAACAAGAAAACGACAGCTGTAGATAAATTAGATAAACAAAATGTTAAAGGTTGCTTAATTTAAGGTATATTAAATTATCCCTACAGGGCCATTTCCATAAAGTTGAACGCAGTAACAAATAACCGCTATCTGAAACGTTAGTACGCATTTAAATAGCCTCATAACCAGGGTTGTTGTGAGCTGGCCTAATAGCCTCACTATAATGTTATGGGGAAACTCTCGCAAAACGCTCTATATTCCGTTATTATATGTACTTTTTTACTTTAAATACTGTTATCAATCTTGTTATAAGAAAGCTCACAGTCGTTGAGCAATGAGTCCATTTTCTCTGTTAGAATACCAAATGCATTCTCATTTAGTTTTCAATAGCACCGGGATAACTGACTTAGCCCAAAAGATCAGTAGCGTTAAGTGGAAGTTGGTCGTCCCAGCGCGCCGTGGAGCGAAAGAAAGCTTTTCAGCTGCAACATCGTGCCGGAAGATACAATGTTGGGCGATCCCTTCTGAATGAAGCGATGACTTTTCAAAGTCCACAAAAAGTCGATGGGTGCAGGTGGCCTTGAACCATACTTTATTACAATGTTTTGGGGCAGGCCGTTCAGCAGTGATTTTTTTTTATCAAAGAAAGTGACGAAACGTACAAAACGATCTCCTGATGGCAAGTGCAATGTCAGCCCATAAGAAATGATGCGCCACCCAGATCATTTCTGTGTGCATACTGCGTCCATCCTTCCGAGACCACAGTTCTTAAGTCTCATATGCCCATAAACTGCATAGCTCTCAGTCCCATACCGACCGAAACACTACTGTTTCACGGCGGAATTTCTGGCCCTGGGGTGATACCTGCATAAGAATCCCACCACCAGTAAATATAGATTCAATAATTATCATAATGATTCTTGTGTTATTTTTGTGTCAGTCCTGGAACTGTTCATACAGTGATGGTCAAGAACCTTTCTGTATTACCATGAAAAATATACTTAATTAATTTCAGGATTATTTGTAATCTATGCAATTTATATGATATTGTTGGGAAATTTTGAAATTATCGTGATTTTTAGCTATATCCGTACCAACAGCAGATAGCCTTACATCTTTTAGTTATTATAAAACCGTCCAGCAGATGGACTGTGTTCGTTTTACTACCTTTACTAAAATAATTTAGTTATTCAATAAGTAATTACTGGTGGTAAGTTTGCTATGCAGGAATCCGTCTAAGTAGATACCACCCCAGGGCCAGTTATTCTGCCGTGAAGCAGTAGTGTGCAAACACTACTGTGTTTAGGTTTGAAAGGCACTGAGAGCTAGTGTAATCACTGGGCATATGAGACTTAAGAACTGATGTATGGGCAAACGTTGCACTTACCATCAGGTGAACGTTTTGCTCGTCTTGTCACTTTTTCCAATAAAAAAAAAGTAAGAAAGAATAATATCTGTCAGTCTAGCATAACTTATTGTATTTTGCTAAGTCAGAACGTCGCATTTCTCTACACGTGAAAAAACCACAGACAGCCTTCTTGCCACCAGCAGATATTCCGAAAACTATCCGCGCCAAGACCACACGCACTGAATGGCTGAAATCGTCGTTTTTCCTTTAATGTCTGATGCGGCCTTATCGTCAGTGTGAGAACGCGTAAAGTCTTTCTTGGAAAATAAAACTCCAAAAGTGTGTGAAGAAAAGTGCTCTACGAATGACGTAGTTCATGTAACTGTGAGGGTAGAAGGTGGGTATTTCTGTTGACAATAAATGTCCGTGGAGAGTGAATTCGTTTACGTGTAGTGGAGGCCACTAAAAACAAGGATAAAGACATTGAAGTGATTGTCAGATCTGCCGTTGCTAGCTTGAAAGCACAAATCTGCTTCTTTTTCTACTTTATCCACCTGTAAAACATCTCCCAAATTAGGATGATTTGCCGTAATCTTAATCTTAATCATAATGACGATTGGCAGACGTAGTGGCGATCGCAGTGACCCAGTCAATACTGATTTGAGTTGAAACTGATTTGGATAATTTAGGTATAGCATGACAGTGATGGTCATTCTGTCATCCATCGGAGGCCATCTGATTTTCCTGGAATTTCCCTTAGTCGACTTTTACGTCACCCACAGAATGAAAAGAGTTGGCTACATCTCCAAACTCCGCCATCACGTGTGACACGTATCTAGGTCACCTAGCAGTAAACGGTGAAAGCATTATATTGTCTAAATTTATTTATAAAATTTCTCCATTCAAAATTAAGAAAATATCCAAAAAATTGTACTAACGGTAAATTACCTTACTATCCAATTCAGAGCACGTTAGAGGTAAGGATCAGCGAGATTCAACAGGCAATGGGCGAGCCATGTAGCTTGCAGAACCACAAACCGTCAGGGAAGAAAGGTCCTGGAGTGGCAACATCGTATCATCACAGTATACGACGAATTCCTACTAAACAGGGTAATAGTTTTGGATTAAGTCAGAGTTACTCAACAACGTACTTTGTGGCGATCAAACAGTGCGCTTGTGATTAATGATGATAATATTTACAAACCTTATGCCGTCATCTGACGCAAGTCATGATATTTTTCTGACATTTCCTCAAGTAGACTTTCACGATATCATATGTATTATAGATAGCTATCAAATGTATAAAATAAGACTTATAGTCGTTAAAAAATTACACACATACATCCAATCGCACCTTTTCCCCTTAATATGGGGTAGACAGAGACCACACACGTAGCTCACTTTTCGCCCCCGCGGGAAACGAGACTTGACGGGGACGAACCACGTCGCCAAAAAAGTTCTTACTCCCAGAGAAGAGCAGTATAAAGTTTGCACGAATAAAGGCTGTCCCTACAATACCTTAGTCGCCTCTTACGAAACCTCGGTAGGAAAGAGGTAGGTGCTATTCTACTCTGCCGGACACTTATTGTCTTCAAAATTAAATAAAAAAGAGATTTAATTAAATATAGAATGTACTGTGTTACGAGCTCAACCACTACTATTTAAATAATTATAAAAATATTTAATCTGATCCATAAATCTATTATTATATGTATAATGCGAATTCATCAGAATCTCAAACATTCGAAAGATATTTTGACATCCACACATATTTTGAGAGACTTAACTCTTAGCGGAGAGGTAAGCGCAAAATTCTTCTGATAAACTCAAACCATAAAAAAATATTAAATAAAACTTGAGATTCCAAACATATTTTGACTTAAAAATTCTAGCTTCCAAAATATTTACTATACTTCGTGTCTCGGCCGTTTGCTAGACTTTTGACAAGATATCAAACGCCAAACGGGTGTTGGCCTACTGCAGGTGCAATCTTCTGTACCAAAACAAAGATAAGCAAAGCTCACTCACTTGTTCTATAGCGCCTGTGTGTCCTAGCAAGTACAGGCAGATCCGTCGGGATAACTTCACAGCATCCAGAAACATTCACCGGAATCCGAAACGTATCACCCCGGACAATAAAGCAATTACAACGGCACAAGGAATGCAGGAACAAACAGTCTATGAAACACAATAATGATTAGTTATTTATAATAATAAAATAAAATTATACGGCATTCACTCCGTAAAGCGCGGGGCGCGGGCCCTGTTCGGTTTCAATTCTTCCATTGATTCCCGCCAACTGCTACTTTTTTAATTTGTAATGTTTTTTATTCATTTCTTTTTAATTTAGTTCTAAAGCGGCCAGTCACATGTTATATTGACCCTGGCTAATGACGCGTGAGCTTAAGCGTACTCATGCTTTGAATTAGTATAGAATTATCCAGCAATAGATTTTAACTGGCCAAGACATAGCCCCCGAGTTGAAAGGATACCTTTCAAAATATTAGGATAATGTGATTTAAATTAACAAAAGCAACCGTTTAAGCTAGAGTATTTTTTTAAGAAATTTAAAAACTTAAATTAACTTGCATAAGCTAAATAAAAGTAAAAAGAATTAAAAAATATATATAATTTTAATGAAATTATGTTTAGTAAATGGAAATGGACATAAACGCAATAAATAGGTCGTATAAAAGTACTAGTATTTGTCTTACCTGCAACTACACGAGTTCATCTATATTTATCTGAATAGGTTTCATCTACGCCTTATTGTTAATATATAGGCGACATATTGCTTTTTATAATAAGCACAACAGTACTTTTCTTAATAGCACTTGTATCCGATAACCCCTTGCATCTAACCTGAAGGGTATGCGAAAATTCTTGGCTTCATCGACTCCCATAATAGTTTACGAGTTTACCAAAAATATCAGATATATATAATATCACTTTCAAAATATATCTACGAAGAAAATTGTCATTGTTATTCTCTTTACTACTAGCTACTGATTTTTTCCAGCGATGACGGCTGTAGTGAATGCAATGGAGAGTAATTTTAAAGTCTGAAAAGGCGTAAACCTGATCTATTTTATAACGGATTACGTCAGTTTCAAGAAGTATTCTAACTAGTATGGATTATTGTAGGACTATACATAATCCAAGCCAAACTAAAACGACTGTTTTTAAAGGAACCACTCTAGATTCACATAACACGCTATCGGAAGTCTGCATGAGTAAATATACGACGGCACCACAAGTTCGTTCACTGGCTTCTGCAACGTGACGTTGTACACATATACGCATTGACAGCGACTTTGCCTTTTGGAAAGTAAGCCATCGATCGATGATAAATTGGGGTGAAGCTTTATCTCAACCTATGCTGAGCAACCAAGGCTTTTGAATAAATGTTTTTGAGTACAAAATAATCGACGCTACTAAACCTAGCACTTCAAATATCCTACTAATAACCGATATAATACTGCACTTAGCACAGTGGCTTGTATATGCTGTGATATCAAATGAAAATTAAATTGTTCGTGGCGGATCACACTTGATGCCCAAAATATTTTGACATATTTCGTCATTAAACAATATAGCCTGAGCATGTGAAATAGTCTCAGGAACTTGATAGTGTAACTCGGAAGGTTTCTTGGAACAGTTTAACAGCTTAAGCTGTTTTAACTGTTAAGCATTGGCAAATGCGACTTCCACTGATGTCTCATTCGAAACAATGCCATCCATGTATAAATCTCTGTGTATGACATCAGCGGCCAACGAAAAGTTACTTCGCTCATCCTCACCAAGTTGCCTGCACCTTGCATTGCACGTAATGCCAAGAAAGGGCTGGCCAAAAGCCCAAACCTAACACGGTTATACTCAAACATTTGTAATTTGAGAATTGTATTGAATCTGTGTAGCACTTTCAAGTAATTTAAATACGGTAGTGTAATTTTATTCGCAAGTTCTTTTGTTTAACGTCGACACAGTAAGCTACTGCCAGTGGCCGAAAAATTAAATAGATTTTTAAAACATCATCTTGTAAGTTATGACTGGTCCACATGGTTTGTTTGTTTGAGTGACAAACCCATATCAATATCAGCACTCGCATATACTGCTATTCGAAGTTTGGATATCAGTTTGTCATTTCTAATAACCCCGTAATAAGGAATAACATAACCGTCATTCATAAAGCCATAATAAATTTGCCATAGGCGGCAAATTATCATTATTTAAATAATCATTTACCACATTATCGTAAGCGCTGCTACGCAACTGAGAAGATATTTTTCAATTTACGCACAGATACAAAAAATATCTTTTCTGAAACAGACGACAAACTACCTAACGGGAGGTCAGATTTAAATGGTAGTGCAATGGCAAACCTACTCGTAGTATGAGGAGAAATAGTACATGTATAGAACTCTTTATTATCTCGATTTTTACGGTTGAGTTGAGCAGTAACTCATATATAAACTTTTTCGAGTTTACAGAACCTTCTAGATAGTTGTAACTGTAAATTAGTAGTTGCACATAATGCAACACTTCGATTACGAGCGGGTGTCGTAAATACTGGAGCCTCGCCCATTATCACAAAACCAAAAGTAGTTTAAATCTCATGCATCCGCATGATCAGGAAGACCCTGATACGACCGGTAAGTGACAGATGGGAAAACAACTGGGCGCCTAGTAACGTATCAACATCATGAGGCACATCGAACGCATCATCAGCGAGTGGAATGGAATCTAAGTAAGTCAGGGGAGCTCTATCGATAGGAGCTGTAGGTAATTTATCTACAATACAATCGACTATTAATGGGCGAATCCTATATGAGCAATCAATATTAAAACGGGACATAAACTCGATTTCGGTCTCACCCTTTACAGTATTCGAACCACCACCGAAACACTGCAGAAATACAGAAAAAGCAGGTGTGTTTATTGTCAAAAACAATCGCTTGCAACGTCGCTCCGTAGTGAAATGGTTTTGGGAGCCATTATCAAAAAGACTTCGTACTAGATGTGA
This sequence comes from Luehdorfia chinensis, assembly GCA_019845155.1. Lineage (NCBI taxonomy): Eukaryota > Metazoa > Arthropoda > Insecta > Lepidoptera > Papilionidae > Luehdorfia > Luehdorfia chinensis. The sequence continues at coordinate 844,766 of JAHVAK010000028.1, forward strand.
CTTACCTTGTGAATCCAACACCTTAACACGCGCTGTAGCCAATAGTACAGTTGAAGATAGACCTTTAGAACCTTAACGAGTAGAATCAAGCGCGTTTACGCATTGAACAGAGTGAAACTCCAACGTCAGCATCCTCACCTCTCTCGACACTATCACAAGACGTCGCTCCTGTGTACATTGCATAATAGCCTCACAGCGTTGTTTCATGCCATCGTCGGTTGCTACTGGTAACGAAGTACTAGTCCGAACATACGGAAAATGCAAAAGAGTGTAATGTGTTTTAAATTGACACATATTGCATGCCCTTTTAGGATTGCAAGAAACAAACTTCTGTGCAAAACTTAAACAGCTTACGCACCCATTATTCTTCTTTACTGTATTGTATCGTTCCTTTGCCGGAAGTTTTAAAAAGTCAGTGCAACGGGATATGAGGGTGTGATCACTGCTACCGCATAAAGGACATGAATAGGATTACTCGACGTGAGTAACACACGCGACTTTTGTAATGTATTTGGTTGAGCATTCCTCGGCACTGGTATTTTTAACGCTCACACTAGAATGACTCGAGCCTGTTTGCTCTAATATTTTAGCTTGCTCTCGGACAAACTTGATAAAACTGCTGAAGGAGTGCAACTTCTGCCCATGTATAAAGTTTTCATACAATCGCGCGGTTTCAATGTCAATCTATTCTATTTATTCTTTGTATCAAGTTTCTCAAAAGCAGCAACTGATCAGACAACTTGTCAGTAAATGAGTTTAAACCATCCACCGATGCAGTGTTTATCTATTTTAAATTTAAAATTTCCTCCGAGTGAGCAGTACCTAATGCATATTAGTTAAAGCCGAGTAAATAAAGTTATCACCTGTTGGAGAAATACCTGAAACTGATTCTGAAACTTATCCGACAGCTGTCCACAAAGATAATACACCTTTTCAGTGTAAGACAACTCCATATTGTTATGTACTGCGTGGTTATAAAATTCAATAAAAATGGGCCACTACTTTTATTTATTGTCCTCAAATTTAGGCAGAATTATAGGTGGTAATTTTACATTGTGCTTGCTTTGTCTTTGAGATATATCGTAACTACATCTGCTATTAATAGTGTTTACTTTGCCCTGAATTACAGCATACAAGGTTTCAAAAGACTCCCATATTTGAAAATAAGTTACATATTCTGAATTTTCTTCCATTTTAAGCAAATTTAATTCTTCTATATATAACATATAACATAGTTTATCTGAACGCAATTTTCCTAAATTACTTGTTGCACCTAAAAACTCTTGTTCATTTTGCGTACAAAGTGACTTTGAGGTATCATAATACATGCTTTGCATTTTAGCAAAATATGAACTTATTTTAGATTCCTGAAGTTTTATTTTCAAGGCCATTCTAATATCTGTAGTCATTTTGAAAAATCAGAGATACAGGGTTAATAATATAAACTGGAAAATAAAAAAAAATCAATTAAATTATAATTTCTTATGTACTTACTGTAATATTATAAATTAAGAAAGTAAGAAAAATTAATAAATATGTTTCGCTTTCTATTAACGAAAACGAAATCAAATACTGCCAATCTATGCACTCAAATCACTTTTCAGTCTAAAATCTAAACAGTCGTGAATTGAGCAATAACGCCCTCTAGTATTAAGCTTGTGAAAGTATTATTACTGAAGGAATTAATCCGCCAAAATGGCGGAGTAAAAATTATAAGATAATAAAATATAACAAACAAAAATTTAATTAGTGATTTGTATAATATATATATTAACAGTATAAATATTACTAAATTTATTATTATAATTATTTTATGTACGTTTTGCAGTAAATATAGCGATCATAAATGTTACATAGTAGTACTATAAAAAATGTAAAACTCTAAGTTAAGTATTAAATGGTTATAGTATATATAGTTATAATAGTTTTTAACTGGCCATGGCACAGAAATTTGGCTTTAAAAATTTAGCAGTCCTGCGCCAATCAGCTGTTAATTCAGAAAAGAAATTTTGACGCATTACAATAAACAATAAGCATTTAAGAAATGAGAAGCTTTTCTAGGGAATTACTTTTGATACATCACTCAACGGCGGCGTACATTTTCCATACAAAGTTATTTTATAAAAACAGGTTTATGTAGGTTCTAGTAAAACATATTTACTATATTAAATACAAATAAGCGCCATCTGTCCAAAAGCTTAAAACATGTCGACTGGTTAAAATTACATATGTGCAACTTAACAACGATAATGTTATAAAACATAAGTAATTAGAATGCGTAATACATCAAAAAAATCAATAACGCAAATTTATTATTAATTTACGGAATACCTATTTTTATTTAAACCTACCATGCCATAAAATATGTTGCTTGATTTTAGAAGTTTCCGAGCATTCCAGAGCTACCATAATAATAACCATCATTTGACAGTGTCAACTGTCATCGCCGAACGCCGTAAGCATTTCCTGTTTCCGCTTTATTATTAAGCGTGCCATACCGCCATTTTCTGCTCTCTGTCTCTTGTCTATAATTTGGAATAGATCGTCTTTATGGGCAAGGTCCGTAGATAATTTTTACTCTTTGGATACCCTACTATATTGTGCTCTCTGATTACTTACAAGTAACTGTCATAACAATGTCTTGGAATATACAATTATTGTGTTTTTCAGGATTATCATTGTGGTTAATTATGTATGAAGTATTCTGACATGGAGGCTTGGGCAAATTTGTGTCGTTGCTGTCTATCTCCTGATTCCCATGTGTCATTATTGGATACCACACAAAACGTGAATGAAAAGTTCTTTGAAATAACCACAATTGAGGTAATCATTATATTCTTAATTTTCGTACAACCTTTTTTGTAACAAGTAAACAACAGACATAAGTAATGACATTAAACGCAAAAAACTGTGCCTTGCATGTTTCCTCTGTTTTTTTGGTAAACAATGTATAGTTTGTTAATAAGTTATTTTGAAACATATGAAGTGCACCTATAAGACGAAAGATTTTATAATACGCTGATTAACTAAAAAAATTTGATAGCAAATAACCCACATCTCTCATGATACTCTTACTTTTGCATATAAGCCTTGATCTTTCTATATAAACTTCTAATTATTGTTTTCATTAAATTATTCAACAGAAAATTGGTCTATGAAGTTGTAGTAAAAGAAGTCTAGTTTCGTTACTAAACTTTAATTAACATTGTCATTCATAATCTGGATCTGTTTATATTTTAAAGAGATAAGAAAACTATTTTTGTTTTAAAAAGGTAATATTAATATTGTACCTATCAATTGCTTTGTAAATTATCTTAAATATATAATTTAATAATAATTAAATGTATTCAGGCAATTTAAAAAGAATAGTATACAAATTGATTCTTATGTATTATTTTAATATATATAATGTTGAAATTAGTTAACGAGGAAGATTTAAAAATTTATTAGGAGTGATTTTTTCATTGGTTAAAGTGACAAAACAAGTAAAATCTTCATCCGATGGTAAGTGCAATGTCTGCCCATAACAAGTCCTGTGTCACCCTGAAACATTTCTATGTGTCACCAAACAACACCCATCACCCTAAGACATCTTGTTAAGTCTCATATGCCTTGCTTCTAGATTACACTAGTCCTCAGGGCCTTTTAAACCAAAACACAGTAATATTTGCACACTAATCCTTCATGTGAAAATAACTGGCCCGGGGATAGTAACTATCACAGAGACAGATTCATGCCTAGGAGTCCACCAATAAAAGGATATCAGTATCTTTATTGACCCTTTTAGGTCAGTAATGATGAAACATGTGATAAGTTTCTAACCACACTGAATTTGCCATATTTTATGTAAATGCAAAAAAAATAAAGTTCACATAAAAGGGTGATAAAATGGGCCTATGATCACCATATTTGATGTGTTAAAGTAGACACTTTGTCATCAATGTAATAATTAATGTTTGCAAGATATTTAAACTTAAAAAAAATTGGTTTAAACTTGAATGATTAACCACATCACCTTACATTATTCAATATTTTTTACTTTTCAGTTATTTTAGCAAAACCTTGCAAAAGTAGAAATACTTTACTGGAATAAATGCTTAAAAGAATATTAACATTAGGTTTGTACAAACCAGTGTAACAGATATAATGACAAACCCACATATAAGCACATATTAAAACATCAATATATTAACTAAATACTCACTCAAGTGGAACATCGGAATAAATAAACTGCGGTTGCCAACCCGCCTGCCAACTATCGTAAAATCACGCTAATACAAGAGCTACAAACTTTTGTGTCAATCTATTGGGGAAGCCTATATTCATTCGTAGACTATTGATATGCTGGAATGATGATGATGAATTAATGTTATAATTTATTCTTTAATTATCAGTATTAACATATTTAGTGTACATAATAGACCAGGTTCTGCATAAATTGAAACTAATTACATGAATATTTAAAATGAAACAAAACCATATTAAACTAAATTCTATAATTCAGGCACAATATATTATTTCCAAAAATCAACTACTTTATTTAAGTAGCTAATTACAAAAATTTACTACTTTACTTTGAATAAATCTGAAATTTGTCAAAATTGGTTTAGCAGTTGAACCGTGAAAAGGTAACAAACAGACAGAGGGACAGAGACAGTTACTTTTGCATTTATGATATTAGTATGGATTCCTACTACACTCCTGTAATACCTATTCATTTAGGTTACCCAAATCAACAGGTTACCAGATCAAATGGGTAAGAGTTTCAGCCTATAAATGTCCCACTGCTGAGCACAGGCCTCCTCTCATTTCTGAGAGGGTTTTGGAGCTAGGAAGAATCCGCCACCGCTGCTCCAATGCGGGTTGGCGGACTAATTGTATGGATCAAATGGGTAATCTGTATAAAAGTTCCTTCCTCTAGTTAAGCCTTAAAAAGAACCTCGTTTGAAGTAAGTCAATTTTTTTAGGGCACTGGGTAAACAAACAAGTAACTTACTTAGGGTAACTCTTTATTTTTTGATAGCGGTCATTCTTTAAATTAATTTTAATGAAAAAATGGAGGAAACCTATTATTTTATTGTATCATAGGATATTGGTGTTAAAAAACTAGTTTTATGCAGATCTTATGGACTCTACCATATTGTCTATTCTATGAGTGGGTCCTAGATCATAATGCCTCACATTTTAAGTATCAAAATAGCTGCCACTCAGAGAACACTAGAAAACCTCAGTGCATAAAAAAAAATCTCCTTTTATTGCAATTACAACATAACTTTGACATTACTGTGAATTAACACATACTATAATAGATGCTAGAGACTGGGAACAGATAATAAATTTGCAGGATATGTCATAAGAATAACTATTTGTAATTCTTACAAAGTACCTTTTAAAAGGTAACCGCTATCGTCGTAAGTTTCCACCCCACGTGATTTTGTGAGCGGAAAGTTTGACTTGTAGGTGTTATTCATTCCAAACTGTCATCTATTACAAGGGGCACAAAATTTAACCTCTTCAAAATAAACCCTCATAACCATCTCTTGCGGCTTATGGGAACAGTCCTTGTGCAGTACATAGATAGATATAGTATTGCTTATATTTTTAATAACAAATTGTTGTAACCTTTCCAGGTTAAAGAAGATGATGGACTGCCTCAAAAACTTTGCACTGATTGTTTTTCTATCTTGAACTCCTCTTATCAATTTCGTAAACAGTGCATGAAGATGGACAAGGAGTTAAAACTCCAATTAGAAGCTTTATTAAACCACAAAGATGATGTTATTATAACTGAAACATCAGAACCACAGGAAAGTCATAACAACAAACAAGATATGATTGATATGGCAGATGATACTATGAAACAACTGCAAGATATTATAAAATCTGAACCAATGGACAGTGATGATGATTACTATTATGTACTTGTCATAGATGATCCAAAGGATCAAGAAAAAGAAAAATCTGATAAAGACCAACTTACCAAAGTTAAAATTGAACAGTCTTACGACATACCCTATGAAGGAGAAGATTCAAATCAAGAAGAAGAAAATCAAAATGGGAAAACTACTCCTGATTTTGAGAATTCCATAGACTCATTTTTAATATCAAATTCTAAAGTCCCTGACAGTGTTCCAGCTACAATCCTTGAGAATGAAGAGGAAAGTCAAGAGAATGAAGACTTTCAGGGTATGGAATTAGAAGAAACTGAGAATATGTCTCAAGAGCTAGTTTTACCACATATTATAGAAACCCATGGGACTATTGAAATGGAAAATAGTCCTGATGAAGTAACAATAAACAATATAGTTGAACAATTACCAAAAAATGCAAATTTGATCAAAATACTCACAACATCAGGCACTGAGAGGACTATAATGCTCAAAAGTGAAGATGGTATAAAATACTTGACTAACTCACAGTTAGTTGCAACTGAAGATGGAGAAGCCATCTCTCAAGAGGAAGTTATCTTTTGTGAAGGTGATGACTCTCAGTTTCAGATTTTAAAATGTGAGGGATCTGAGCTTGTTATTGAATATGCAGATGATAGTCAAATTACAACAGTATTGCAACAAGAAGATGGTACGCTGGTATGTGATTGTGGTGAACAGTTTCAATACTTGGGTGATTATGAAAAACATCAACACAAACATAATCCTGCTGGAGAACATCTTTGTAATTTATGTGGAAAGGGTTTTGAAACATCTGAAATTTTGATTGGTCACATGCTTCTACATAGTGTTACAGGATTACTAGTCAATTGTCCATTCTGTAATCAACTTATAAGGCGAAATTCTTTAACTCAGCATATTAAATATGGACACAATAATAAGCCACAGTGTAACATATGCTATAAAACATTTGCCAACCAAAATAACTTAAAACGCCACATGATGATACATAGTGACTATTAGAGAATTTGAATGTGACATTTGTTTTAAGAGGTTCCATCAGAAAATTACTATGCAGACTCATAGGCTAACTCACATGAACCCTTTCTCATGTAACCAATGCGACAAAACTTTCGAAAACAAAGAGGCCTTGGCTGCCCACCGTGATACAGATGACTGCAGTAAAAGTAAAGTAATAAAAGCTAAAGAAGAGTTAATGAAGACAGTCAAGCAAGAAATCACAACAAATCTAGGCAAAGTTTTAGGTTATGCATGCTCTCTATGCAAGAAAATGTTTTCTGTAGAATCTGCTTTAGAGCAGCATGTTGAAAGTACTCACATAGTTGATCCTAATGAGTTTACGGATACAGATAAAAATTTGCGCGGCAAAAACGCTAAGAGGTTTGAATGTAGTATATGTGGTAAAAGCTGCGCTAGTCAAGCAATGCTGATTATGCATGAAAGGGTACATACAAATGAAAGGCCTTTTCCTTGCCAGTTGTGCTCGCTTCGGTTTAAAACTAAGACACATTTAAGGACTCATCAGCTTACACATACAAGAGAAAAGAAATTTGGGTGCTCTGTATGTATGAAATTTTTTGCATTAAAGGGAAACTTAGTTGTACACTTACGTACCCACACCGGTGAACGTCCATATGTATGTTCATTGTGTGGTGAAGCATTTATAGACTCTAAATATCTTAAAAAACATAAACTCAAGAAACATGCAATTGATAATGTTCCTTATAATAAATATTAGGTTGGATACAATCTACCAATTTGATTGGAATTTAATTTTTTACATTGTAGTACATCATTACAACATTTGAAATTAAATTTAAAAATTGTTATAAATGTTCGCCCAAAGCTAAGTTTTGTAGAGCTTTCATTGTATTTTTTTTTTCAAATTTTATATGCGACCTTAGATACATTTTAATGGTCACCTATTAAATTAGAAAATGGCACCTAATATTTTTCTGCACAAACATTTATAACAATTTTTTTTATTTAATTTAATGTGGCCTAAATTAAAATTATGTGTTAATTTAGCTTCTTTATTGTGTTGTTGACTTGTGTATATTTTTTATTCAATTCAGTATCATCATTATCATAAAAAAAATTTTTAATTATCTTAGCCCTCCTCCTAAAATTGCCACAAAATACGCAGGTCGTCGCTCCATCTAGTGAGGTTTGCCCTAACCTACATTTGTTGGTACGAGGAATGCTTGTCTTACCAGACGGTTATCATTTCTAAAAGATTATGTGGCCGGCTCATTGCCATTTTAGCTTACATATCTTTACGGCTGTGTCGGGAACCATAGTTCTGCTGCGGATATCATTGTTCTAGATGTTATCTTCCTGACATACACCGAGAGCAGCTCTTTCCATAGCCCTTCTTCTCTCTTCTTAAGCTTTCGCTTTAATTCAGTAACGAAACTCAAATTATCTGGGGGTACTTGATAAGATTTCATTTATAAAAGTAAATAAAGATGTTTCTTTTATTAATTGGTAAGATTAACTGTCCATTCTTAAAATTTTAACTGTATCAACGTATGGTGCGTGACACATATTTTTATATTGATCAATTAAAAAAGACAATTTTAGATTTTGTGTTTGTTTACTTATTTATCTTTGTATAAGAGTTACCAACAATGAAGATAGAAAAATATTAAGAAACTGTTACTTTTTGTATAAATGTCATCTTAAAAAATATTTTAAATGTTATGATGAGGAATTATTTAAATGTCTTATAAACATTGTGTACACAATTTTGAAAATGTGTCGCTGATATTGTTTTTTTTTTCTTTTTAAATTCGAATAAGTCTCTTTAAGGATTTTATTTTTGGTACATTTGTTTGTACAGATTCCAATGTAGTATAATAAGCACATTTTTTGATATTTTACATAAACTTAAAGTAAGTTGGTACTTTAACTTTTAGTTTACGTAAAAAAATCTTGATAAAATGTTAAAAACAAAATGTACATAAATAAAAACTTACACTTAATGGTATTTTTATTAACAACCTTATTTGATTGCTTGTCTGATTTCGTATTTATTTTTTTAAACAATTCTGTAGGATTTTTCCATAATCGTGGGTACGTTTTACAAACATTTGTCACAGACACATCACAGTCAGACCCGACAACCAAAAGTTTGTTTGTATAAACGTTGACTTCGGCTGGGTTCGAACCCAGGACTCGCGGCGTAGAAGTCATGTACTTTAACTAGTAGTTAGAGTACATGACTTCCACGCGGTCTCTACGTGTAGTGTAAAAGTATGTTGGGCCAACTGTTAATCAGTCTCAAACAGCTGAATGTATTCTAATATAATTTGGTCTATATCGTGGAATATTAGCGGTTGTCTGGAAGATATTGCTGTCAGCAATAAGACCGCCCATTGCTCACTCTTAGTGTATCTTTTTATTTCCAGTTTACTTTTTGTCATTAATTTTAAGGTTTGCAATAAAGAATATATAAATAAATAAATATTTGTATTCAATTCCTATATCTAGGAACAGAATTATAATTTAGACAAAAAAATCATTTCATTTAATTGACACCCAGCAAAGCCACTATGTAGCTAATTATATATTAAATAAGTACTAGCGACCCCGCCCCTGCTTGGCATGGACGCTATTTACGTAGGAATAAAATGAGAACGCTTTGAAAAATAGTAAATACTGAAAAAATGTGAACGCAGAACTGTCAAACTTACTGGTGGTAGCATTTTTATGCAGAAATGCAACTAGGTAGGTACCACCCCAGGGCCAGTTATTCTGCCGTGAAGCAGTACCGTGCAAACATTACTGTTTCGGTTGAAGAACTCTGGGCATGTGAGACTTAGGACTGACGTCTCAGGGAGACGTGGCAGAAAAATATTCTTGGTGACACAGTATTCGTTATGGGCATACCTTGCACTTAACATCAAGTGAACCTTTTGTTTCGTTTCGACACTTTATACAAAAGAAACTGAAGATCACTTTTTACCGAGTTTTCCAAAAAAAAAAATACAAACCTTGTCAAGACAACTACGAATACAACAAAAAAAAACGGTCGAGCCGTTCTCAAGTGATAATCTTTAATAAATAAATAAATAATTATACATGCGGCAATTGATTTTTATAAATTTTAAACTTAAATACCTAGTTAAAGGCCCCTTTCCATATTCAGTTATTTATGCATACGGCTAACAATAGTTTCTCAAAACTAGCTCCACGAAACCAAAAATCAACCTTTAATTTAAAAAATATTTTCTTAGTAGAAGTCATTGACTTAAAAATTACCTATTAAATGTCTTTTGTAAATTATTCAGCCCGTAATGTTTCATTTATTGTTGGTTATAAAATAGATTGCAGTCAACTTAATGTGACTGAACTAAATGTTAATAGATGGCTCTTTTACTCAGTTGGGAAGACCACATAAAGCTCTTCATTACTTCTGGTTTCTTTATGCTTTACTGAGTCTGTATGCAGGCAGTATTAACTGTCATAATTTATATCACGATAATATTACTTATTTAGAAATCTAATCAATTCCAAAAAAGAAAAAAATACTTTCATATTAATTTTATCGCCATCTGTTGACCAGTAGATGAGCTACAAGGTTAAAGTCACAAATATAAACTTTTATAACCGCTATGAAATCGTCGAAAGATTCAATAAACAAATTGAATGCAAATAATGCTTTATACAATACTTAGTCATCATCATTTCAGCCTATTTTAGTCCACTGTTGGACATAGGCCTCCCCCATAGATTGCCACAAAACACGGTCCTGAGCCACCCGCATCCATCGACTTCCCGCAAAACCGGGGGTGGGGGGGGGGGCTACACTGCGGTTGCCGGTAAGAGATTCTTCATACTCTACACTCTAGACTTCTTTCTTCCCCAACGGTTATCGGTTCTTCGAGCTATATGGCCGACCTATTGCCGCTTCAGCTTGCTAATTCTTAGAGCTATGTCGTTTACTTTAGTTCTGCTGCGGATATCATCATTACAGATTGTAGTAATATTTTTTTAAATTCGCAATTTGGTTTGCTGTGTAATGAATTTAGTGTGTATGCCTAGTCTTCCATAAATCTAATCGATAGGTTGACGATGTAAGAAAGCGGGTTATTACGCAACAAATTTTGTTTATTTGTTTTTACAAATGATAAACAATATAAACCAGGTTTTTATAATGTATTCATTACATTTTTATTTATTCAAGCATTTTTTAACATTTCATGTGTTTTATTTAAATCAAGTAACTTTATTATATAAAATATTTGGCACTGTGATTTCATATATGGTTAGTATATTGTTTTCCATTCGTTGCCTTGTCTGTATTTTTGTCAAATATGATCGAGTCTGTATAATAATGAGGTGGAATGCAAAAATTGAACGGAATTGTAATTTAGCTATCGGATAATAGATGTCACGTAAAACTTAAGAATCTCTTCAATAACAATAATTATGTGATAAACACTATTATAAGTTAACTAATCTATTTTTGTATAAATTAAATAAAAACAATTTTGAAACCAATTCTTGTATAAATTATTTTATATTTATGTGTAATCATAACACTAGTAGCCAGGAAAAATATTGAAATTCTGTCAATCTCAACATAATCTCCGTAATTTCCTTTCCATGTTTCCTAAACAGTCTATAAGTCCGTTAAGATTAAAACTCTCCAGAGTTTGGTACAAATGCGGGACTGAGACTCAAATAAATAAGATTCACGCCAAAACTATGAATATATTAGCAGACTATCTGTGCCCTGCGGTCTATAAGCAAGTGCTGTGTCGCTCAGAACATTTCTGTGTAGTACCACACTGCGCTTGTGGTGACAATCAGTTCTTAAGTCTCATATGCCAAATAATTACACTTGCTATCGTTTGCAACCAACATTTATGCTAAATCACAAAGTGTTCGAGTACGGGTTGTGTTGTACATGTCTGTACAACGAGGGGCATCGTTTGAAAACACCTGGTGGTACATTACCTATTTACTTATTTATGAGGTTGAACTGAACAGAACTTAAGAACAGTAAGAAACATGCAAATGCATGTACAGACAGCGTAATTAGACAAAGATAAAATAATATCCAATCCAAAATGAAAAAATTAAGTATTATAGTATTCCTTCCTCAGTACGCGGGTTATCTAATGCAAAAAATTCATATCCGATTAGTATTCCCTGAGATTAGCGCGTTCAAACATACTCTCCAGCTTTATTACAGTAAGAAAAGATTATTATAGTACTCGTAGTAAGGTAAGATTATTATAGTAGTAAGGTAAGATTAAGTATTTATTATTGTCACTGACAGATTTTTTTTAACTTTAACGTACACCTCAACGTTATGGGAACAAAGGGCCGATATCTGCATTCTTTGCCAGACAAGGCTTGTTGAAATATAGTGGCAGGTCCGCCTAGGTAGGTACCACCCCAGGGCCAGTTATTCTGCCGTGAAGCAGTAGTGTGCAAGCATTACTGTTTTTCGGTTTGAAGGGCACTGTGAGCTAGCGTAATCACTGGGCATTTGAGACTTAAGAACTGATGTCTCAGGGTGACAGGCGCAGTGTGGTCACACAAAGAAATGTTCTGGGTGACAAAGCATTTGTTGTGGGCGGACGTTGCACTTGCCATCAGATGAACGTTTTGCTCGTTTCTTCACTTTATACAATAAAAAAAAACAAACATGAATGATAAATCCGAATTAAACGATTTATTTTATATTAAAATTGATTATTCCAAGAACTAGATAGATCTAGAACCTCTGTCTCCCTGTAGTAATTTTGAAATATATATTTTTTTAATTAGTCCAAATCATCGTAACTGATGACTATCCTGCCGTATGGTTGCGGCAAGAGAATCTACCACCCCATCTCATCCCCTTGGTGTCGTAAGAGTCGACAGAGGCAAAATAAAAACCAGGAAATGAGCAGCAGCGTCTTCCTAGAACATCTGAATAAATAAACTGCGGTAGTCAACCCGCCTGCCAAGCGTGGCAACTATGGCAATTTACCCCCCAAAAAAGAGAGCTACAAACTTTTGTGGCAATGTATGGAGGAGGCTTATGGTAAGCAGTGGACTACTACTAACAGGCTGAAATGATGATGATGATGATGACAAATCAGCACTTAAAAATGCAATCAAATTTTTGTAGAGCCCGGCACCGGGGATCGACCCTAATTCACTGCAATAAAATGTTTACTATGAAAGCGAGTACCTACCTAGATCCTAAACAACCACGGCTCGGTAGACGAAAAGAGAAATATTTAAATTAATTTATAAAAAAGCAGAAAGCTGAAATCTCAGTAATGGTAGGATTCCTATGCAAGAATCCGCCAAGGCAGTCAGTTATTCTGACTTGAAATGGTTGTTTTCACACCACGCCATGTGTTGCTAGTGCAATTATGCAATTATGATTTAAGAAGTGATTGAAACGAAATGAAAATTAATTATTTTTAAACGTAAAAATAAAAATTTCGTTTGTCAAACGCCATTTTTTTACAATCTATCGTAATCGTTTCGTAATGAGGTTCCACTGACTAATAAAAAACAAGGTAAAGAAACTCCGCTGGTATCCTCTTTTTTCTTAATTCTTATATTTTCATACAGGTCGTAAAACATTATAAATAAAGAATAGTCTCATAGACAACCGAAGCATGCTCCACGACAAACATTAAAAATAGTTCAATTCAATAATACATTCATGGGTGCCAAATTAGAGCTTTCTGTTTACTAGTTCTAAGTAAGATTTTTTGAGCACTTACAATTAGGTGAATAATTTATGTTCTAGTCATCATTTACAATCATTAAAAAAACACTTTATTTTTTTATACAACAAGGCCTATGTTGGAATTAGAACGTGGCCAGCGATCATTAATAAAGGTGATGTACAGTAAGCCTTATAGATTTCCTACAGAAGAACTTTATGATATTAGCAAATTATTGAGTGTTAGGAAACTATATGTACTGCATCTAATATTGGAAAAACATAAGACTGTGTCCTTTGACTCCAGTAACAGTACGAGAAGAAGAGCTATTATTGACAATTGTACAGTTAAAACAAATTTCGCCAAGAACCAATTTAAGAGACAGTCCGGTTATTGGTACAATAAAGTAAATAAGAAAATTAAAATTTATCCGCTACTTTCACATAAGTTGAAAAAAATTGTAATAGAGTAGCTTTCCAAACTTAACTATGAGGAGATTGAATCACTATTACATGTAGTTAAATAAACAAGAAGATACGCAGGCTTACAAATGTATATATATATATACACACCTATACACACATACACACAAGCACACATACACACTTACATATGCATATACATCAAGAACATATTACATATTACAAAATTTATAAGTTAAAATCGTAGTGTTAATACCACTACCGTTATTTGTTAAATAACATTTGTTAGCTATGGAAGAGCGGGGCATCCTGGCACAAGTATATATTTACTTAAAAAGAAGTCCCAGCAACAATTAATGTATTTTGTATGATTTTAAGCAAATAAACTATTTCTATTTATATTTTCTATGTCCAGTGTTAAATAGGACAGAATGATATTTCGATTAATTATAGAATTATAACTAATTAAAGACTTGTCTGCAGCGTAAGAGAAACCTTCAGGGGATCTACTACTACAAATAAAAATAATGTGAATTAATGAAGTTATGAATAGGTGAGGTTATACACGCAATGCACGGGACGTCGATGTCGAAGCGGGCGCGGTGCCTGGGTCGTGCCGCACCTCGCTGATTCATTGGGTAATGCAGCTTACGTGGGCGCAAACGTTCTTGATATTCTGCAATTACTTACATAAATATTTTATTTATGTTGTTGGATATCTGTTGAATTGTATAATTGATTGCGTACAATGCAAATTAAAAAAGTCACGTGGTACGACTGTAAAATACTTTATTTAAAACTAAAAGATTTTTCAGAAATGTTGGTACATTTACACATAAAAGCAGGAATCCGTCTAGGTAGGTACCACTCCAGGGCTAGTTATTCTGCCGTGAAGCAGTAGTGTGCAAGCATTACTGTGTTTCGGTTTGAAGGGCACTGTGAGCTAGCGTAATCTCTGGGCATTTGAGAATTAAGAACTGATATCTCAGGGTGACGGGCTCAGAGTGGTGTCACACAGAAATATTCTGGGTGACACAGCATTTGTTGTGGGCGGACGTTAAATGTTAAATTAATGGCAATTGCTTATATTTCAGCAGTGTCTGTATATCTATCGGAGAGTCCTTACGTGATAGGTTCTGTCTAGTGTGATCTAAGATCGTAGATAATCTAAGTGAAAAGTAAATTCTTTAACTGTAAACCCTTGAATTTTATTGTAAACATGGAAAATTAAGTACATAATTTTAAGCAATAAATTATTTATTATTATAGTTTTCGCCAAATTCTAAAATGTTTAAAATGTTGTCTACTTTTACGAACACACGTAAAGGCTCTAATTTAACTAGATAGTGACTTACAACTTTTATATCTTTTCACACGTTTGTTGAAAAAGGTGTAATGGCCGCATACTACAGACAAAGCATTAATCATGCCCGAGATTTTCTGTTAAAATTTCTCAGTAAACGTTATTACTTATTTTCAATATACAAATTTTCTTACATTTATCCATAATGTTCTTATAAATCTTTGACGATTATCATTCAATTCGAAAGTCAATATGTAAATAGTGAGGACTTCTAAGACGGCATAAGGGCATCATTGTTTGTTTTCGGATCTGGTTGTTATGTGCATGTGTCTGTAAAAAGCACCCGTTGTACAAGAAAAGTTCTGCTGTAGGGCATCGTTTTTATATGAAAAAAAGAATGCCTTTCATTTTCTTACTTATTTTTTCTTTGCATACCATGCAGCTAGGTACATAACTACGATAAATCGTTTTTAATATTATTGATAACTCATTCTCTTACGAATTAGAATTGAAACTACTGAATTAAATCAAAATTCATCAAACAGAAATGTAGACTGTCTGTCTAAAGACTATCGCCTCTGTGAAGCGAGTCACTCTGCTAATTTGATGTAAAAAAAAAGTAAAATAAATCACAATACCAAGAAGTCGCAATCGTCAAGTACTCGTTCGGTGAGTGGCGCTCGGGCGCGCTTTGTTCCCGGGCTGGCAGCCGACGCGTCCGCCTCTGCATAACTCAGGGCTGTCGACCTATTCAACAAAGTCTATTATTTATGATACACGTGCAAAATTGTTTTGCGTATTTTGAAGGTGTTCATCTGTAAAGTATATCAAGTGAAAATGTAGAACATATGGTGGAATTCCTAATTACTACTCCGTCTAGGTGGATACCACAACAGTGCCAGATATTCTGCTGTTAAGTATCTGAGGCCATTTTAAGCTAATGTAATTACATAGGATGTGACGCAAGCATTGTGGTGCCATATAGAACATTCAATTGTTGCACTTATCATCAGGTGAACTATTTGCTACCCTTGTCACTTTTCTTCTTTAAAAAAAGATTCATGCTTTTGTGATAATTTATTATGCAATTTTAATTTACCTGAATAATCATAAAATTAAATTTCTATCTAGATTTTATGGTCCTTTGTTGCTATAATTAACGATATAAAAAGTAAAATTAGATGATGAAAAGATAAAAAAAAATTCAAGAAGGAGAATATACCAATCGGTAACCCTAGCATCGAGCGAAGCGGGCCGATAACAATATCGCTGAGTGCGAGCGACGGGTGCGAGCGCCGCGTCGAGTCCGCCGCCGCGCGCCTAATTTACTTCACCGCTGACGCCAGCCTCCTATCGCCCCTGCCGCCCTGGTACACGCGGAGTACAATCATTTGTTTCGTAATTTTTTTTTAAATTTTATTTTTACTTCGCATATTATTTAGGGACCGACGAATATACATCCGATTTAAGTAAGCTTACTTTACTAAAACACCAAATCATTAATGGATGCAAGACCATGCACTAAGATCCTCATCCTCGTGCCATGTGGGTAAATGGTTTTTATCCAAATACATAGTACGATTTTTTAAACGTCGCGTCGCCTCACTCTAGGATTTCTTGGTTCGAGCTCGGTCTGAGAAATTTAAAAGTTTTTTAAATTCTACAAAGTCTAAATTTTATGGCCCGAATTGAGCTTGAAGTCGTGCGAGGAGTGCGAGGAGAGCGTACAGTTCGCAGAAGATTTGAAGAAGCGGGCATAGGGTTGTATACTGTACGGCCAAAGCTCCAAAACTTGAGAGACACCATCGTTTACATCGGTTAAACTTTGTACAGAAACATCGTTTTTGGGACATTTGGCACACACCAATGGGTGCTTTTCACTGATGAATGTAGAGCGCTCTTAAACTCTTAAACCAGTTCAATGGAAGGCAGAGAATATGGAGACCTTAGTCTTTTATTTATTTAATGTTAAAAATCTTAGTAATCTTTAATTTACAACATTGTTTGTGTTTCTACAAAATAGACATACTTAATTTTTTTCATTTTCATTATTTTCATTGAAATTTCATTAAAAGTTTCTTAAAGTCGTGAAAAAATGTTAATGTGCGGAATTGCTGTTGTTCCATTTCCTATTTCTAACAAAGTACTTGTTTATCTTTCTAATATCTATCTACCCGTGAGAAGCCGGGGCGGATCGCTAGTAATGTATATTGTTCAAATGAGATGTACTTCTAGCCAACAAAAAATAATATTAGCATCCTACAATAATATCAGAGGCATTTTGTAAATAGAGTAAATAACGATACCAGGCAGTGGAATAAAGACGTCAGCATATTTACGCGATTCATCTAATTTAAAATTTTCTGCATTCGAGAGCAATTCTTGAGAGCAGCCATTGACGTATTATTTATTGCAATGTTCCTGTTATGTATTGGTAGAGAGAAGAAAAATAAATGGTAGAACTTCTATTGTTATGTTTTAAAAAACCTAATTTAAATAATTGACGAAATTGGAAGTCTATTTTCTTCTTTTTCAATTGCAAAGGGTTTATGATATCTTCAATTGGCATTAATTAGATTCAGTAACGGGACCACATCTTATAATATGTAAGTAACTGTCCTTCACTTCTTTAAAATAGCCTCCCATATCTAATAACATAGCATCTTAACGATATATATTTCTCGAGATTACCATCCACTCAATTATTAGAAACAATACAAGCTTGCGCGTGAACCTGTTCTCCTCCAGTAGAAAGTGACGATGAGATTTAAAATGACATTGACGAGGGGAACTTGATCAACATAACTTGACATAAGATGAAGCAGCCACTGTCGCTCTGTACTCGCTACCTAAAATGACCCGGAGCTTCGTCTGTCAGAGTACAATAATTAGAGATAAATTTTAGCTTTGTTCAACAGTTAATACGCTGAGATAATAATGTACATAAGTGTGCAACATGGTTAAAAGCCCAAAACAACAAGTCTTTCAATTTCGTTTCGTTTTTTTTAACCGCTGAAGGCACATCTTTAAATTACTTTTATAAGGAATTGATAAAAAATTGTACTTCAAGTAGGCATTGATTATTTCATATCCAATTTTACTTAAATCACCTCATTTCGTAAAATTAAAAATTGCGGAAGCGCAGTGGCGACTAAGCCCGTTTCTAATTAACCGCGTTTGACAAGCTTTACCAGTTTTTAATTAAACGCCTAGCAATGGGCAGAAGGATTCGAGGATATTACTTTTTTCGAATTTAAGCATCTGGTTCTAGGAGCGTGGTTAAATAAATATATAATTTTTATATTCTATATATTATTTTCTAAGATACAAACTACTTATACAAATTATACAAAAATGCATTTATTTGTATTGCATTAAAATATTTATTAGGGAAGATTTTGGGTCCACTACGGGCAGAGAATGAAGTGTGGGGAACAAGACAACCGGGAATTTGAAGAACTGGTGGCCGAATAAAACATCATCGGCGAGATAAAATCACGTACGCTTCGCAGGCTCGGTCACGTCGATAGAATAGGTTAGTTCGGGCTATAAAACGAGCGTATTTGGAACGACCGGTCAGCGGTCCCAGATACCGCTGTAAATATGGAAGTGGAGAAGGACTTGCGCGAGCTCCAGGTGGAAAGACTGGCATGAGGTGGCACGGAAAAAACCGAAGTGGCGGCTCTAATTATCGGTGGCCAAGACTGATTTTTAGGTTACTGCGCCATCTTAGTTCGTAAGTTACAATATTTTGTTAATAGCTACAAATGATTTATTTTTAAGACAAGAGCAGGAGGCGCAAAAATAAAAAAGCATCCTGGATCGTGACTGACCGTATCGTGATCAGGGAGTGCTGGGACATCCGTGTCGTCTAGCACGTTTCGCGGGCGACGTTTGCGTTCGGTCGCGTTTCTATCTAGTCGGTAATTTGCTGCTTTAACCACCAGTGGGTTTGGATGAGCCGCGGCTTTTTCGAAAAACCGCCGTGATAATGCTCTGAAGTGTTCAGAGATCAGTAGGTATATCCTTACGGGTGCAGCCATGAGTACTTTTAAACGCCGCAGGGAAAGCCATTCTTGTTGAAATATTTGGGGGGGAGAAGATATGGTTAGCCATCGACACGATATGATCTTACACCATAAGACTTCAAATAAATAGTGTGATTAATTTTATGCATTCCTGTAACGTGGAAGGTAATACAATAATTTTATATTTTTAATTTAAAAAATATTACGCAAACAAGAGTAGTCTTCTAACTTTGTTTTTTATTTCGTATTGAATCCCGTTTTCAATAGTGGACGAGAATAGCAATTACGGACTAATAAAATCAAAATATGTTCGGACTGACTGACAATGGAATAAATCAGTACCTTGACTTTGACACTTACAAAAATGTAAGCAATTACTCGGAGAGCAGCACGAGAAAAGAGTGTGTAACTAAACTGAGCGCGTCGAGTGGTGGTTACGCTACAAACTTTGCCGCGACGAGTGTTAAGATGATATATTTGCTGCGAGTTTCTCCGACAGATACGCCGCAGGTGACGACAGAGCTTGCTCTCAATCGGATCACGCACGTATAAATATGACCTATAAACTTGATGAAAGCTTGAATTTGTTTTTTTATAGAGTTCTGTTTTTGATTATATAGATGACAAAGATGTCTGGAACTCTGGCTCTGCATTTGCAAACCTACTTGCTACCAAATATCTTATGTTGATATAATTTATAAATGAAATGCATTGAGAAAAGACTGCCGGTGTTTCAGGCCAGGGATTCACATTAATTTCATTCGTTCATAAAATTAGACATTCGTAAGAGCTTTATACAGACCTAATTTTAATACATTTTTACTTATCTAATAGACTTTGACTTTATTATCCGTATCCTATTGTAAATGAGTATTGGACAGTAAGGACTAAAAACTACGTGCATACGTAAGTATGTATAATACAATTCCGTTCCTGTTTACGGCGTCAGTGGTAGTTTTTTAGGGAAATTTCGCAAATAGCGAATGCGGCCATAGTCGAAGTAATATTTTCGTATATTTACGTTATAGTATTGAAGTAGGTAGGGTCGGAAGGGAACCGTATAGGGTTCTCTTAGCTTGGTATCGGTAATGGTTCTTAAGTTAAACATTAGGCCTCCCTCGCTGTAGATCAACTGAGTTTTAATCATATCATTACTGTTTTTAATTGGAGCCGGCGAATTGTCCGAGCTCACATGTCTTCTAAATTTATTACTAGCTGTGCCCCTCGGTTTCACTCTAACATAAGTCGACTGCATAACTGCGCCGTTCGGTAAGGTACCTACCTCGCTGACCTGAGCATTAACAGTTCGGTCCTTCTCGGTAATGTTCGGTTCTCAGCGTACGGCTTCTTAAGGCCGTAGTATAAACTGCAATGGCCTAAAACTTTCTTCAATAAACGGGCTGTCAAATGCTAGAAGAATTAAAATAAAACTAATGTTACGGATTTTGTCGCGTTTAATTTTAACCATTTCTAACCCGCCGCCTCGAGCGCTTTACAGCACACCATGGTCACGGGAGGACTGAGGTGACAGACGTGATGTCATAGTTAACCCGGAGCACCTTCAGCTTTTAATTATTATTTTTGGTCCGATCTACGCCGAAAGAGCTAACTGTGTCATGAAGTCTTGCCGTGGTATGCTTGATTTTTTTTTAGTTTTATTAATTATAGGATCCCAAGTTCTTGGTTGTACCCAACTATCTTCTCTATTGAAATTAGGATGTTTTTTAACTTCAATAGCCTCGCGAATCATTCTTGGTAGGAATCGGTGTTCTTTTGCGGGGATTTGTGGCTTATCAAATCTGATGTAATAGTTGGGGTGATCCAGAACATGGTCACAGACCGCAGACTTCCTAGAGCGACAATGCTTTATATCAGCTATATGTTCTTTCACGCGGGTATTTATATTTGCCCTATGTGAGAGAGATATTTCGCGTAAATATAAGAAATCATTACTAGAAGAATTTTTCAAATCGGATTAATATTAACCATTTAAAATTAAATATATATTTTAGCTATAAAATTCTTACTTCTTTTTGTCGCCAAATACTCAGCTGGCCCAGCATTAAATCTAAGACAGTAGGTAGCCAAGGTTCATTAAATCGTTGCGTGAAACGACCGCCCTTTCGCTACAGATGCTCTGTATTAAATATAATTGGAATAATCGATCAACAACAGATGTGTGCGGTTCCTCTATAAGGGCTAGTCTTGGCAAATGTTTCTAGAAATTTCCTATCGCTATTATAATAACAATTCTAATATATCTAATAAGTAACCAAGTAACAATTATAACTAAAGTAAAGGAATGAAATGTCAGCAGATTTAGATATTAAAAAAATTTGCCCTTAGTAACTGAAATAAATACCAAGCATTCCATCCTATAGCTTAGAGATTTTTTTTTAAATAACTATGATACACCTACCTACATTAGGATTTTATTGTATCATGGATGCGTCATAATTTCACATGCACGTCACAACCTGGCCCAAACACCAACAATTTTTGTTTTATTGCACAAATGTTGACTCCGGCTTGATCCCAGGACCCGATATGACCAAGCAATTCATGGATTTCAAAGGTAGAATAGTAATGGTTGTGTTTTTTATTGAATTATATAATTCTGTGTATATTTCGAGTTTTAGGTTTTGACAGTTATCGGAAAATTCATTTCAAGGCTGAATTCGTGGTTTTCGTTTATGTTCCATCTATTCCATCAGTCAATCTTAAATAGAAGCGAACAATCATAGTACTGTTGGCATTTTATTATTGAATTCATATACTTTGCTACTTCGACACTCGTAAAAAGTTTACAACTACTTCCACAGCACTTAAAAGAATCCATTAAAAAAAGTGTATTTTTTGTTTTAATATGTCAAAGTAACCACAGCGTAATTCCTGTGATTCTAGTAAGCAAGAATCTTGTAACAACATGGACTCCGTGTTTAAAACAAGGCTCGTAAGTACAGTACACATACTATATACGTACTATGATATCCTAGTACAGTGTACTAAAAGAGAAAATACAACGAGAGCCACCACCAACATGCGAACCTATTTTTTCCTTACACCAGAAAATAATCCAGACAGTACAAACCAGAGAGTAATCTTAAAAAAAATTAAAAATATCCAAATGACAGATAAAAATAATGTGAAATAAAATTTATTTTTTGACAGTTTTCTTCTCACTTTATTATATTTGTCAAGACAAACTTTTTATTTATTCCGTTGGGCATAGTATCAAAAGATATTTTTTATTTAAAATTCAAATTACTCTTTATAAATAAAATGTGTATATATCGTTGATTCGTAAACTGATGGTTACATAATACCATATAAAAACTAAAAGAACTTAAAACAACATTGAAATAAATCTTTAGAAAAGACAAATAAGTCAATTAAAGTTTCACCTGAATTTAAGTAATCCTATAAAAATAATTTTATTATTGGTGTGTTAACAAGTCCAAATAGAAAAGACGAATTGCTTGATTTTTGAAATTGATTTATCAAGTAAAAAAATTGAGGAGTTTGGCGGTGCGAAAATTCTATATTATTTTTATATTTCATGAAAAAAAAAAACAACATAACTTACCTAAAAATATATGGAAAATTATATTTATTATAAAATTTCATTTCATCATTTTCTTTTGCGACCGGCAGTCGGTTGATACGACCGTTTTCAAGTTTTCTGCATCGTCTTCATACTAGGAAAGCATAATAATGCCAACAGTTTGTTCATAACGAAAATACGAGTTCCTCCAAGTTTTTATGCATCGCCAGTACAGAAGTGACGCAACAAATTCACAAAACAGTAAATTTATTTTTTATGTTTGGGGTGGGTTTGGTGGTTGGGCATGCTTGTTTTCGTTTGATCATTGTGAGATTGATTGATTGATCTATTATTTATTACTCTTATCATATTAATCAATAAAACGGTAAATGACATTATAATCTAAACTTATCCTCTCGTTTAGGAAAGTTTCTGAAATGTAGTTTACAAAAAACATATTTTCTGTTTTATACAGTACTAGCTGATGCCCGCGACCTCTTCCGCGTGCCATCACACCGTGTACACACGATACACCAGTGTTCCAGGGCGGTTCTCACCACCCAGAGTTACCGACACACAAGTCGACAGTCCGAATGGAGGCCCAGCAGCCTCCCTCGGACGGTCATTAGACGACTTCGTATTGAGATATTCTAAATCGCGCAAGCACGCAGCGAACGCGATACAGTCCGAATTTCGAGGTTTTTGTAGGAGTTTATTTATTTATTTATGTTTGGGTCAAACCAAACCTGGCACGCGGGCCCCTGGCCCGTGAGCACAGGATCCGATGAAGCTGTAAAAGCCAAAAAAGGCTAACAGCAATTACATCACCGTAACTATCTTCCGCGTGTATATGGGTTTTTAAATATCCCGTGGGAACTATTAGACTTTCTGGGATGAAAAAAATTCCTATAAAAATAGCCAAAATTCGTCAAGATCGGTTCAGCTGTTGAACTCACGGTTATAGGTGGTAACAAACAGACAATCGGGGCTGAAAGAGCTACTTTCGCATTTAAAATATTAGTATGGATAGTGACGGTGAGTCATGTAGTTAGAACGATTAATTAAAATCTGTTGAGCCATATTAAGGTCAAATTAAGAAGCCATCAGTTACATTTAGTTTATTATACATACAAACATACAGTCACCCTTCTTTCCCTTTGGGTGCGGAAACCATATCTTTCCACTTGCTACGATCATGACACTCATCTTTCGTTTCTTCTACTTTCATTAGCGTTATTATACGAGTACAAGCTCGTCGGTTGCTGGTTCTTTTAACCCTTTCCTTAAAACGTCTTCGATCTGATCGTGATACGCTCGCCTACGTCGCCCTTACAGGTAAGCCCATTTAGACTCTCCTCAGAAATCTCTTTCGACAATATTTTTACATCCATTCTCTCCACGTGTACAAACTATCTAAGTATTCCTTTCTATTTCTTAGCCACTACATCTCCGACCACATCGCAACGTTCCCTTATGTCCACTGTGTTCCTTTGTCTATCAAAGTACCTCCAGCTATACGTCTCAAACTTCTCATTTCCACAGCATTAACCTTACTTTCATGCTTCTTCTTACCAAACCCCATTCACTACCAAACACAAGTGTGGGGACCAAGTGGCAGACCAGGGACCATAAGTGTGGGGTTCACTTTCATCCATTTAACCATCGCCTACAGATCCTCCTCTTATGATAATACTAATTATAACTTAATCATTAGCGTATAGGAGGCACCTGACGGTCACTTTTATTAGATCTCTTTCAAATCGTTCAAGCAAGTGTCTATAAATAGGTTAAACAGCCCACTTTATTGGTTCATATAAAATTACCTAAATTAATTGTAATTCAAATTCTACATATATATACAGAAACAAATATCATCCTACAGCGCACTACATACAAACGAGAAGTTTCTATACACATCCATTTACTTGACACATATCGAAGATTTAAAGAAGTAAGCTCTGAGTCTCTCACTTGAATCTCTTGATGTACATCAACTCACACCTCAAGATCATACCCTAACTACTTCCGTCATCGTCGTTTATTATAGTAGACGAGCTACATAGTACTAAAAGGCTATGGCAGGCGTTGCCTGTATCTTGTACGGGTGAAGATTTTGATGTTCACAGGAACCTAAACTAAATAAATAATTTTAATTTTGACTTTTAACATAACGTTCAAAACATTTTTTTATAGTAGAAAGTGACGATACGAGTAAAACGATCAGCCGATGGTAAGTGCAATGTCTGTTCATAACCAATGTTGTGTTAACTAGAACATTTCTGTGTGATACCACACTGCGCCAGTCCCGGAGACATCAGTTCATAAGTCTCATATGCCCAGTAATAATTATACTAGCTCTCAGTGCCCTACAGACCGAAACAGAATTGCTTGCACACTACTGCTTGTCGGCAGAAGACCGATCCCTGCGGTGGAACTTATCTAGACGGATTAATGCATAGGAACCCTACCACCAGTAAAATCCATTTGTTTTAAAAAACTGAACTGCGCTAGATATATTACAGTGCCGACCTAGCTTGTGTCGTGGTTTATGTCCACGTGGTGCATTAGTCAGCGTAGTTACTTGCTAAATGGTGTTAATGATCACCCTATTCGAACGCCCGATCCGTTGAATTAGGAAGGTCAAATACTTACGCTTCACGCATATCGACAACGTCCGAAATATCGCCTTAATCGCAGGTCGCCTATTGGGTGTAAGCGACCTGCGTATGCTAATGTGCTTAAAGCAAAATGTGCTTACGACACCAGTTACAACTCTACAAGGCATAAGACCTGTTATGGCCTATGCAATCGTCGCTTTCTGGTGGCAAAAGTAGCCAATTACCGACCCAATCGAAGCGTGACTGTCCTCAAACGTCGAAAGGAAACATGCACAAAGACCCGGACGTCTTGGCACCCTCAAACCGCTGTACGATCAGCCACGATTCTAACGCTGTACACTCAGTTACAATTAGGAACACACACACGACGACGCGCGTACCACCGTAGAGAGCGCGTACACTCTATACACTCGGCGATTCTCATCGTCCAGAGTTACCAACACAACAAGTCGACGACCGATCAATAGATGACTTATCGAAAGAATATTAAGACGAACTATCTCATAAGACACACGTGAAGCGCGATGAGTGACTTGACTGTATGATGATAATATTAACTTTGTTTATATATTTCTTTGGGTAGGTAGTCCTACAGAATGAAGCTCCGATGAAGCATCCAAGCAATCCAAGAAGGCCAATAGCAAAAACTTCGCCTATAAGTATTGCTAAATGGTGAGTTCTTGATTCGCATAAAAAACTAGGCAAATGTATGTGCAACAATTGTTTAACGGGTATGGATGTACTATAAGTCTTGGACACTACATCACGACCCATGTGATCTTATCGCCAAAGCGTTACATCGAATCATCGAAGTCGGCTCCATTCGCGCTGTGGCTAAGCGATTGGCTTTTGCGCTATGGGTAGGGTTACCACCTTTTATATTCTATTATCCACCAAATAAAGTACATTGATGGATAACAGGTAGGAAAAAATACATTGTATTGTTGCATGTATTATTTACTATAGTTAATTATTTTCTTTAAAAACAAACATTTATTATTTGCACTCTTTTATAGATAATTGTCCCTGCTAAATAGCTTTATAGCATCTTTGCAATCTACATTTCAGTTTAGATAAACAAATTATTTGTTTTTTAACAAATTCAGAGACCTTTTGTTACTTTCGTCCTGTCACCGAATGTCAATCTATGAGAAATAAAGTATTTTCACGTACTTTATTATTCTCATAAAGTACAACGTACAATTACCCAAAATAACGTATAATACTTTATGATATAGACGTGGAAACCCTAGCACGAGTCAGATTCCTCCCACAATAGCGTGCACAAGCTAACTAACACTGCACCGAGAACCGCCAGACTAGAGACCATGAGTGGTATCGACTTTGATGGTGTAAATTGCCGGGCGATGCTTTTCAAAAACTAAGTAATATACACCATTTTATATTTTGCATGCGGATCTTAGCATATTAACTTTCTCTCCCTACATTTTTTATGTAAAACGCACCGACGATAAAGGAGAATTCCTAGCGTGTGGCATTGTTATATTAAAATACAAAAAAGGCTACGTAGAACATAAGTGAGCGCTTCTGTGATTGCCTAAGAAGATGACAATATTAGGTCGTTAAATACACGATTTTGCGAGGTTCCAATCCGAATCTTCATCATTATAATGCAATTTGTGGGTGCGCAATTGCGGACGCACTCGTAAGGCAATGCGAATCTCGTAAGAGTTATATGTTAGGGTTGTCAACAAATTTAGATACAAATAACATACATTGAGCTCACGAAGAGGCAGAGAGGAAAGTAACAGCAATTTTCTTTTAAAAAATTAAGTATTTTAAAAACTAAAGCTTAATATTATATTTATTGACTTAAATCACAAAAATGAGCCGTTGTAGCTCAGGGGCTAGGCGCTCGCTTTAAATTTCATAGTACGCGAGTGGCCTGGGTTCGATTCCCGGTGCCGGCAAAACTAAAATTGTTAATTGCAATTGTAAGTGCTGATTTACCACGTGCTCGGCGGTGAAGGTAAAACATCGTGAGGAAACCTACACGTCTGATAAATAAAAAATATTTCGAAGACATGTGAAATTCGCCAACCCGCATTGGAGCAGCGTGGCGGATTCTTCGTAGCTCCAAAACCCTCTCGAAAATAAGAGGAGGCCTGTGCTCAGCAGTGGGATATTTATAGGCTGACACTTTACTTTTTTTTAAATTACAAAATTATTTCTAAAATAAAAACATTTTTCATTCAATCTGATACAGATAAGCTAAAATGTAAAAAAGCCACACTTATTTTTACATACATATATCTCAAATGGACACCCAGACCAACAATTTGTGTTTTTGCACAAATGTTTGTTCCGGTTGGGTTTCGAACCCAGGACCCGCGGCATAGAAATCAGGTACACCGATCTTAGGACGATCGTTATAAATGAGAAAGTAACTCTGCCCTTCTATTTGTTTGTTTGTTACTTTTTCACGGTTAGGCCGCTGAACCGATCTTGACAGAATTAGGCACAGAGATAGCTTGCATCCTCGAGCCGGACATAAAATACTTTTTAATCTGAAAAATCAACGATTAATTGGACTCTACATATACTTTCATGGATTTCTAGGTAACTACAATAGGTTAAGGTATTTTGCTACATAAATCATGATATATTTAATACAAAACTTCAGCATATTTTTGAAGGCTCAATGAGCCTTTAAAAATATGCTTAAGTAAATAGCTTTAGAAAGGTTACTTAATAAACATTGATAAAATATTTTAAAGGTAGAAAGTAAACAGCGAAAGTTTTAGTTACCTACTTCATTTTAATTATACTTTTTATTAACTTTTAACACAGCACTGTTAAAGTTTAAATAAGCGCCATCTAGTGTAACGTCTGAACGACTTATCGTTTTAACGAAAAATCTAACAAGCTCCATTACACTCATAACGTCTTGGTACAACGTAGAACTAATGACGCAATAACGGATTATTCCTACGATGTGGTTTTTCACAGACTAATAATCTATGTGGGTTTTATTCTGTCTTTATAAATATAAAAAAGGTGGATTTATTTATTACTATAAATTAAATATAAATAATATTTTAATTTTGGATTGATTAATCTAAAAGAAGGAAAAGTGTATTGATTTCTAGATGTAGCAGTTGTCAGTAACAAGATATACGATATTTTTGCAATTTGTTTATTAAACACAGTCGTTAAAAAGTTATTAAAATCTTTCACGACTGGTGTCTATATGCAACTGCGAGTAAACAATAATTTTGCAAAACATGATAGTGTTTTCATTTAGAAATGTTACAGGAATCTTTTAAATTTCGTCAAACTTAATTAATTGCATAGAATCAGTTTGAAGTACACTGTACAACTTCAACATGGTTTTAGAAAATAAATTAAGCTCATATAAACAACCATTCAATCCAACGTCGAAAGGTGAAATCAAGAGAAAGCACGCTAAAAACTCTCGGCATAGTTCAGCGTTCCTGAGCATATCTCCTTTAATGTTATGGTTGCCTGGTAACATGCGCACACTTCGCGCAAGCGTACCGCCCAGTGCGCAGTAATTTCGATGCGCGCGCGCGTGCTCAATTTCTTTGATTCCATAACGTCATATATATATTTTATGTTTATGGAATTCTGAAGTTTATCCGTAATAACTAAATTCCATTTTTCTTTACTCATTATTTTTAGTTACATTTTATATGATATGTATAACAGCGTGTCAGTTTCGCTAGATCGTCACTACTCAACAAGTATGTATGTGAGTATTATAAAATATACAAGTTGTTACTGATAAGATGTACTTGTTATTATCGTACACAAAATGTTGATGTATGTGAATTGCGAATGAGGTCCTGCGGTAAATCGAGGGCCCGGTGCTTGCCTTTTTCATAGTACACGCATGACTTGGGTTCGACTCTCGGCACCATTGAAATTGTTCAATGTAACTTAAATTGCTGATTTGCTCGACAGTGGACGAAGACATCGCATGTGTGAGACGTATAAAGTTTTGACAGACATTTCAGTAAACGGGTCCAGCTTCTTGAAGCTTGCAGCTTCTTGGTTGAAGGATTCCTCTGCAGGTATGTCCGTCTAGGTAAGTTATTCTGCCGTGAAGCAGTAGTGTGCAAGCATTGCTGTGTTTCGGTTTGAAGGGCACTGTGAGCTAATGTAATCACTGGGCATTTGAGACTTATGAACTGATGTCTCAGGGTGAGGAGCGCAGGGTGGTGTCACACAGAAATATTTTAGGTGACCACAGCATTTGTTGTGGGCGGACGTTGCACTTACCATCAGGTGAACGTTTTGCTTGTTTTGTCACTTTATACAATAAAAAAAAACCTCATTTCAGCCTATCACTAGTTTACTGCTAAACATAGGCCTCCCCCAAAAGTTTCTAGCTCTTATTTTGGCATAGTTGCCACGCTTGGCAGGCGGTTTGGCAACGCAGTTTATTTATTCAGATGTCCCAGGAAGATGCTGCTGCCCATCTTCTGGTTTTATTTTTCCCTCTGTTGACTTTTACGACACCCACGGGATAAGATATATATATAGTTGTAGTATATGTTAGTAGCCGAATTACACAGCACCGTGGTGTGTAATTCAGCATAGACAGAATTAAAAGTGCCCTTCGTTAAATCTATACTAATATTATAAAGCTGAAGAGTTTGTTTGGTTGAACGCGATAATCTCAGGAACTATTGGTTCGAATAGAAAAATTATTTTGGTGTTGGAAAGCCCGATTATCGAGGAAGGCTATCTAACATCACGCCACGACCCTTAGAGCGATTTATTTTAAATTAAACGGCGGTTGAAACCGCGGGGCACAGCTGCACAATAAAGATGAAACTTCATTTTGCAAGACTTCAGCGTGTCTCTGATTATTATCTAAGTGAAGATGAACTTAGGTTCATATTCATTACTAGTTAGATAATGTTCGAATGGTACACATGCCGCACAATTTAACTTGCAATTAATTTAGGAAATAATCTTATTCTTACTACTACTAAACCAGGATAGTTTGTATGTTCGAACGCGTTAATCTCGGGAACTACTAATTCGATTTGTAAAATAATTTAAACGTTAGATATCTCGTATATTGAGGACGGTTGAAGGCTAAAACGTTGTACTGTCTTACACGCCGCACGCTGAAAACCGAACATTACGGAGAAGGACCGAACTGTGAATTGAAAATTCCATGTCAGCGAGGTGCCAATACCACGCCGTTCGGTGCCATCATGCGGTAGGCTTTTTTTACGCGAGCAAAACCGCAAGGCTCAACCAATGTATGTCTATAAATTATCTGCTAGTAGTTTATTTTCGTGGAAGTGAGGAGACGTGCAAATCGTTCAAATGCAATGTCTGCCCATATCAAATGTTGTGTCACCTAGAATATTTTTGTATGACACCACACAAACTCTCATGTCTAGTAATTACTCTAGCTATCGGTGCACTTCATCGGCGTCGTATGGCGGATGGCTCACAGACAGGGGCTGCCAGATCTTATAATTGGATACAAAAGTGTATAATATGTTTATTTTAGGTATCCAGTTTTTATACCACCTGGTACAATTTCATAAAAAATTAAGAATTCAAATGTAAAGTAAACTTTGCGTGAGTTAAAATATCGTTTTCACGTGGAATTTAATCCGTAAGTTCGCTAAAAAAATATCAAAAGACCGGACGTTTTTTAATCGTTGTTGAAGATGGCTCTGCTAGCAGCCCTGTTTACAGAGTCATACCTACTTGTCATAGACAGCACAACAGGGGCTGCTTGTGTGGACTGGTCCGGTTCTGTTGAGAGTGGCCATATAAATTATTTCTTTTTATATGTATTTTTAATTTTTATAGATCATTCAATTCAAAAAGGAAAAAAAAGAAATCCCGCAACTGTCTTCACTTTTAGAATTACTTTCGTCAGAGAATTAAGAATTTTAATATCGTTTTACATCATCAAGTCAATTTATCATTTCTCGCATCGTATAAAACGTATAAAAACCAAGTTACTTAAAATTTACCTACCTATAGTTAACGTATTCCTCATCAAAACTTATGCATCAAAAATCATTTGAGTGGAACGCAATCGCAACTGCATAACAATCGAAGCTATCTAACAATACAATAGACACAACGAGCATTATCGCGAAGGACGAGCGAGCCGGTATTATCGCGGCGCCCCATGGCCGATCGGCCCGATTGTTTTGCGGGCAATTAGCGTCTCTGGGCCCGTCCCGCACGTGCCGGCCCGCCGCCATCGCGCCGAGCCCAACCAGCCGAGCCACTAACCAGTAACCACTAGCCAGTGCACTGCGCGCGCCCCACGTGAACGGCCGTGTTTTAACCGTGCCGTCGCAACGCGGAACGTTAACTGCGCGACGTAACCGATTTCTTTCGGAAACTTTACATCTGGTACTTTTTTGTTTACGATTTTTTTTATTTTTCATTTCACAATCACTTGTTTATTGTTTAATTGTTGCTAAAACGTAAATACACATTTACTTATGCTATTTCTTACTTCAAAAGCTGTATTGACAGTCAATGGAGTATATATTATGCATATTAATAATTATGAATACTGAATAAAATATATGCAGATTCCATTTATAACTAGGTATTCATTATCACTTTAGAATCTTTCGAGCGTTTACCTAACATAATGATGGTCGAAAAAAGTTAATATCATTAAAAAGTAGTGAAAAAGATCAAAAAACCATCCAATGGGAATGTCTTCGTAGCCGCTAGAAAAAGTTTTATCTGTTGGGAGTCCTTTAGGTCGGCGAAAACTTAGCAGTCAAAAGTTCGCGAAAGTTGTACGCACGCGAGACTCCCGAACTTCGTAGCCAACTTTTCTTGAAAAGAACCCTGAGGCAATTTTCAAGAACATTTAGTTCTCCTCTAGTCGGAAACAAGAGAGTACCAGTAAAATGTTTGAAAATAGTAAATCAGTGTTGTTCGGTTTCAGAAACCATTAAAAAAGTGAATACAACAACTGATTATGGAATGCTACAGTAATTTGAAATTTTAAAGTGACTGTTCGTAAGACTAAAATGGCAGCAGCTATGATTAGTGATCGGGGTTTACGAAAGAAGTTAACACAGGAAGCCATACCTGAAAAAACACCGAGAAAACCTTCAAAGCGAAAATCAACGCCCAGCAGTTCTAAAGCCGACAAAAAGAACGAGCAAAACAACAACAAGCGACCTAAGATACAGACGGGTGATCCAAAACTTGATTTGTTCTCCACCTATCAACCGTGGGTCATTCAGACTTATGGAGACTTGGCAAAGACAAAAACTATAACACTTAAAAAGTATGCCCGTATACTGCGTACGCTGCGCGGCGAGGAGTGCAACAGCTCAGATAGTTCTAAGTTCCGTTTCTGGGTTAAAGCGAAGGGTTTTTACGTGGGCAAGCCCCCTGGGTACGAAGCCAAACCAGCCGACGGAATTGTTTGCAGATACAGTGTAGTGGACGCGGAAGGATGTACCAGAGCTCCCGATGGTCAAGACATCTACAGCGGGTCACAAAATGATCCTCCGCTGTATATTCCTACCCCACCACTAAAGGTAAATTGCTCTTTTATACCAATGTTCTAATCTAATTAAGATACCTATGTATATCCTAAGTTTTAATGTTCCGAAGCAGTTAGTTGTTCGACGGATGCGTTAGCTGTCCACACGCTAATGAGCTCATTCACGATTACAATTATTCGACCGTCATTAAAGAGTAATAAAAGAAATTGTAAGCAACTTGAGTTTCCTCATGGAAGCCAAAGATCAAAGAACAGATGATGCGCCACGACTGAACTAGGCTGTCATGAAGGCCGAAGCGATTAAGTATCATTATCATTAGATCGTCGCTCATTCATCATGCGCCTGAACGGAACGACTGCTGAAGGAAACGGCATTTGCGATGTCCTATTTTGTCATCGGTTATCAGTTCCTTTTGCTTGTAATTAACTCATAAAGTGAACCGCTTTAATTTTAACAATAATAAGATGCTACTAGACTTAGAAAAATATGTTACGCTTTTTGAGACGACAATTGCAGACGTCACTTTTGCCTACAGTACCGGTCTAATCTTCACATCTATATTTCCTTATGGACAGACAGACGATTTACTTTCAGATTGCAAAGAAGGGAAATAGATACAAGATTTTATTTTATTTTAAAGAAGAAAAATACGAGACGAGCACATGATGTTAAGCGCTACGTCCGCCCTTAACAAATACTTTGTCACCCAGAACACTTCTCTGCGGCACCACAATGTGCCATCCCCCCTGAGACTTCATTTTATTGGATTAAGTGACGAGACGAGCAAATCCATAACCAAGTCAGCGTAATCACTGGGCATATGAGAGTTAAGAACTTATGTCTCAGGGTGATGGGCACAGTGCGGTGTCACAGATTTTCTGGGTGATACAGCATTTGTTATGGGCAGACGTTGCACTTACCGTCAAGGGAACGTTTTGCACGTTTCATCGCTTTATCAGCCAGAACCTGGCTTCGTACCCAGAGGGCTTGCCCACGTAAAAACCCTTAGCTTTATGCAACGTTTGTACAGTAACACAAATAAATGGGTTTCGGTTCGGTAGTGTGGTACTCGTGCCCCTTTGGTTGTGTGTACATTTGTGGCACTGTAATATCTCTTGCGCCGATCATATCTTTCAACATTAATCGGAAGTTGTTGCCGTTGTCAAAAACCGGCCCTTAGGACATATATTTTGTTTTCTTTTTGTAAGACTTTGTAAATTATAAAAGTCGCTAACGAATAAAAACGATAACGTATGCATTTAAATTTAAAATAGTTCTCAATTCTGTAACAGTATCATAAATAGTAATCTCGAAATAAAGAGCGATTCTTAAAATTGTTACACTGTTAAGAACATAATTATACTTGATTTATAAGGGTATAAAATTCTAGATAGTATACTGTAGGTAGATGATAGATAGAAAAAAAGCGCTTGAGCGAATCGCGGACGTATTGTGAATAAATTCAAATATCATGAGGAAAGGTGAGATATTTAAATAAGGTAAGTGCAAAGTCCTATAACAAATGTTGTAACCCAGAATATTTCTGTGTGGTATCACACTGCGCCCGTCACCCGGAGACAACAGTTCTTTAGTCTCATATGCCCAGTGTTATATATTATCTGTGCAACTGTATAAAAGGACACTCAGCTGACAAATACTTCATTGTGTAATTAGCAAGCAAGCGTTTCATTTCTACCCCGATTCAAGTACATACCAGTGGCGATGAGTACCCGCATTTAAAAAAAAAAGAAGATGTCCGCAGTACAATTCGGAATTTTGTCAGTTTTCGACCACTTGTGCAGACGCAGAAAACTTATAAGGGCCGGATATCTCATTGGTTCATTGCAAATAATGTAACCGACACAACTGATGTACGGCGTGAAAGAAGAAGAGCGGTACTGCTGAGCGCACTCACCGACGGTACGTACCAACTTGTATCAGACCTTGCCCTGCCGAAAGAGATCCAAGATGTACCATATGAAGATATTTTAAATCTGCTGGATAAACATTTCACTTTGAGGCGCTGTGGGTTCAGTGAGAGAAGTACTTTCTACTCGGCAGTGCAACACACAGGCGAATCTCATACACAATGGGCTGCTAGACTTCGTGGATTAACGGCTTATTGTTCATTTAGAAATGCGGAGGAAGCATGTTGCCGGGACCGGAACGCGACAAGTTGTTCGCCCAGGAGCTGACGGACCTGACCTTGGCGAAGGCCGTCAAGCTGGCAGAGTCACTACGGTGCGCGCGGGTGGCATCAGCCACACCAGCTGTGGCGCCGGTGGTGGCAGACCGCCCTGTGGATCAGGTGTTCAAGATCGCGCAGAGTTCATCAGGTGGCGGACGATCGGAAAAGTGTAGCGTATGTTGCCGTTTTAACCATAACGCAGCAAAGTGTGGATTTGCTAGTTACAAGTGCAAAAAGTGTAATAAAAAGCGTCATCTACAAAAAATGTGCAGCAAAGTAAATTATGTGGAATTTAAGGGTGCGGAGGAAGGCGGTGACCGTTGGTTCATTAAATCTAACCGCGATCTTAACTTACGACCGTATACCAATTGAGCCAGTGACAATGATGTTGTGTTGTGAACAGAGTTTCTGTAATCGAACAAGTATTTTTGCAGGTTTTAATTTGCATTCTTTATTGTTAGTGCTCGATAATATACACGATTTTAATCCTTTTTTTACTATTTTTACGTAACTCTCGGCCTGACCGTTACTAGTAGGATGATACGCCGGCGACGTGATATGTGTTATGCCGTTTCTAGTGCAAAACTTATGAAATTCGATGGAAGAAAAAGCGTTGTCAGTTACTATAGTCTGTGGTAACCTAAATCTTGATATATACTCATATAGTTTTTCAATGACAGCCGATGAAGTCGTGCAGATGTCATATACTTCAACCCACTTTGTATAGGCATCTACGACTACCAAGTACGTATGGCCATTTAAAGGTCTCCAAAAATCCAGATGGACTCTGTTAAATGGTACCGGTTGATACTTCCATGGTGATATAGCTACACGGGGTGGAGAGAGGCGCAGTTGTGTGCATACCGTACTCAATCCTATTAGCTTTTCAATTGCTGCGTATATACCCGGGAACCAAACCCGAGAACGTGCCTTCCTCCACACCCTTAAACAATTATGTAAAAAATAAACTGTACGTACAGAATAAGTCACACGGGGGAAAATCTACCACACCCTTTGTAAGCGGTACAATGATATTGTATAAGCAATTTAAAAACAATAATAATATAATTGGTGCCGGGGAATCGTAATTAGAAACATTGGAAGAGTGATATATATAGTTAAGGATTTAGCAACCTCAGAATGTTTTAAAAAACACAAAAACCAAATAATGCTTTTTCGGGGTACACATTGTAACAGTCGACAAAATTGCGATTATGATGTGGACATTCCTGAAGTAAACGACAATCAAGGCGACACTGAAAAAAGCAAAGAATTTTTTCGTCACAGAATAGCTGCGAAGAAGGAGGTACGGAACATGATGTTATCAACAACGAGGAGCTTAACACCCCTCCGGAGCCCATAACAGACGAGCAAAATTCGGTGCAACCAAGCACTGCCACATCCATTGCTCGGGACAACCCAACGTCCAGGCCAGTTTTAAGAGCTCTGCCCAGAGTTGATTATCGTCGTTTTTTTTGTTAGGAGGAAATTTACCTTGTAGTTATTTTAATATTATTATATTTATTTAGTTGTTAACTGGGGGAGGAGATGTTATATATTATCTGTGCAACTGTATAAAAGGACACGCAGCTGACAAATACATCATTGTGTAATTAGCAAGCAAGCGTTTCATTTCTACCCCGATTCAAGTACATACCACCCAGTAATTGCACTAGCTGTCAGTGTTTACACACTACTGCTTCACTGCAGAGGTTTTTGTAGGAGTTTTTTATTTATTTATTTATGTTTGGGTCAAACCAAACCTGGCACGCGGGCCCCTGGCCCGCGAGCACAGTATCCAATGAAGCTGTAAAAGCCGTGAAGGCTAACAGCAATTACATTACCGAAAAAATATATATATCACTGCAGAATATCTGTCCCTGTGGTGGTACCTACCTAGACGAATACTTGCATAGGTATCCTAGCACCAGTAAAAAAAATGTAATAATGGACTATAAAAAAGAATTGAATTTACAACGATAACAAAGCTATAAAATTTTCGCAGAAACGAACTCACAAACGTTATCAAATATTGTTTGCAACGTAACGGCGAATTTCTAGTTTCTCTGGCATGCCGGGTGTTCAAACGCAGTGGCGGGCCGCTTGCTCATTTATTATTAGCGGCCCAGCCTGCTCCGTACCTCATGTTTATTAAAGAGCTGGCTATCCCGCGAGCCCGGTCTCACCTGAACTCAATGCGGGGCCTAAGACCCGCTTTGAGTATTATTAATATTTTCTTTCGACTTGCTTGCGATGAGGTATTAGAGGAGAGTTGATTCGGAAATATTAATGCTATTTGATAATTTATTAAACTGTTATGATTTGGGTACAGTATTCGGTTATAGTGAAGTATTCACTTGACAATCTAAAACAATATCGATAAAAATTGTGTAATGGTGACAACTCAACTCAATACACGACATTTCAACACTCGCACATTTCATTTGCTTGCCCCACTAATATGCTCTAAGTTCATCTTGTTGGGTTTTAAGTTTTAAGTTATTTTTCTTTATTAAGTTATTGATCTTTTAAATTGTGTAATGCACCTAATTGGTTATGGCTTTTACTGATCTATGGTACGGCTCATAGCATACGATAATCTGCATGTTTTACATAAAAAATATGAATCTCTAATTGGCAGTAAGATATGTTAATTTATGTGATGTAATTTTTTTAAGTGCTGCTGATTCCATGATAATAAAAAAAATACTGGCATTTACTCGACTTCACAGAGTCAGTATCTCACAAAGGCAACGTCATACGTTTTTGCTACAATATAATGAAATGAAATTACATTAAATAGAAAATGAAAAAACGGGGTCGGAACTTTAGTCGTATTTAGAACTTGAAAGTCAAGTACAGAGTGGTGCCACCTCTCCAGAGGTGAATATTAAACTATATGAGTTCGACCTTGCCGATGTGTATTTATATAGTTTAATGTATGTTCTAATGCTTTCACATGTTTTGAAAACTTTAATGATTTTAGTGTACGTACTTTATTATATTTTTGTCACCACCATCATTTACTATTTGTGTATTCCCGTTAAATGTTCAAACTAATGTTTTCTATACTAGATATTCCAAACATTTTTAACCCCATGGGTGGGTTACTGCTGCAGTTAACATAATTTTGCTAGAAATTCTTTATATGTTCCCCAATCGTGCAGTTGAAAATGTCCCTCGGTCTAAAACAGAAATATAAAGCCGCAATTTTTGCGAGTTCCACTCGTTTGACCCCCGACGGGAAATACAAAAGGGGAACACTCGGGACATTTCACCGATATCTATGCGCACATGGCAGCATCGATGCGGTGTGAAATTTTAAACAAACGCTCGCATTCAATTTATATTCACCGGGCGCGCCCCGACGCGTGGTTTTAGCAAAAACGAGCAGAACAATGGGCGGCGTGGTCGCGCCGACCACACATAAACGCCGCCGCCGCGGCGATACGTGAGCGATAAGCGACGATCGATGCGGTACAACGCTCGTGAACAGCACTATCGCCTCGGGCCCGTTGACGCGAACCTCCTGTCACATTATGCTGCCCTTGTGATTTGCATCGAATTTATTTGATGATTTCTTTATTTTTAATCTTTTTTTTAATTCTGACTTTTTACTTACTTACTACATACATACTTACAGTCACGCCTTTTTACCATATAAGGGGTAAGTTACCGCATTTCGCACTCGCGGGAAACGAGACGTGTCGGGTGACGAACCACGTCCCCGCCATTTTAGTACGAGCTGAAGTTCTTTCTCTCCATTGCGTTCCCACAGCTAGGGAAGATCCTGTCTACTCAAACAGAGCTCCGATGTTTGAGTAAGGATAGACTCTTGACTTTTTATATATTAGTGTTTGAATAAGGATAGACTTCTGACTTTTTATATATTAGTAGCCTAGTGGTGAGAGCACCTGACTACCACGCTGCGGGTCCTGGGTCCGAATCCCAGCCGGAGTCAACATTTGTGCAAAAACACAATTTGTTGGTTTTCGGATCTGCTTGTGTTGTGATTGTTACTTGTGTCTTCCACACTGCATCCCAGCCTACCCGCAATATTATCGCATGAGCGGTGTATTGGGGATGGGTAGGTTGGGACGAGTGAGTGCCCCTGTGTTTGCGCGTATACTTGTGGCACTATATCGCCTGCGTAGTTGATAACTTCCGACAGTATTCGGTAGTTGTCAGAGGACATCATTATCAATATTTTTTTTTAATTTGCCGTGAGTTGGCAGAGTAAAAATCCCGCGTGAGTAATAGTTGTCTGCGGGAAATGTCTAGAAAAATAATCATGGCTTTCAACAAGTCACATAAAAACCATCTCGAGAAAATACTAGACTGGTAACACACAGGACACGGGTTGCAGCATGTGCAAGACGTCTGGTACTGCGATCAAGAATGTTTGGTGATCTAGGCAAATCGACATAATCTGTAAAAATCATGCCTTTACAGAAAGTCAAGCGGTGAATTATTAACAGGCGAAAGATACTGTTACATTTTGTACGTGTTGTGGCGGCCTTATCCATCTATAATCGTGTCCCAAGGAAGTGTCGTTTTTTATTAATTTCTTTATTGAAACAGTCGTTGACTGATTGCGAATGTCAAAGTAGAATTTTCAGGTTCAAATATAAATAAATAGATAGTAGAGATATTCAAGCAGCAAGACTTCAAATTTGATTGACCGTAAAACGATAGTTTACTTTTACTGACGATCTTGGACTGATGAAGACAAATTGAAATAAAAATTTCGGTATTTAATTGAATTCTCCAATCACTGCACACTTTCACGAGCACTCGCTGCGGAATAAACTATAAACATTAAACAGTAACACTCGAAATATACACGGAATGACAAAAAACACAATCAAAAACGCAACCATTACTTTTCGAGTTGGCGCCAAAGTCCAGGAAGTGTTGTAAAAGTTGTCGACTTAAAAGAAGTTATTTTAAAGACTATAAGCAGATATTTAATAATACTAAGTTTACGGATTTTATCGCGTTTTATTTTCTTCATAACATTAACATTATTTCGTCTTAATATCTTAATTATACTTAATTTTAATTAAAAAACTTACTTATAAAAAAAAGTTCTGACTCCAGGAGCTAGGGTT
This sequence comes from Luehdorfia chinensis, assembly GCA_019845155.1. Taxonomy (NCBI): domain Eukaryota; kingdom Metazoa; phylum Arthropoda; class Insecta; order Lepidoptera; family Papilionidae; genus Luehdorfia; species Luehdorfia chinensis. Next base: position 885,076 of record JAHVAK010000028.1, read on the forward strand.
ACCTGTCTCAAGTCATATATTCCCCAATTTATGGTGGCACAAGTGATTAGAGTACCTTACTTATACGCCGCAGGTCATGTTTGGTTTGAGGCCCAGCCGTTGATTGAATCTGATTGTGTTGTGCATATGAAACTTAATTTGAGGTGTCGTTTTATGTTTTGATAAAAAAAAAACCTTACTTCGTATGCTTACAAATAAAACGTCGCCCATAAACATCTGAAGCGCACTTCCGCGTTCATCAATCGACGCACCGACCAACTGATATAAAACTTTCGAGAGTCAGCCATCGGCGAGCGCACGGCGTGCGTTAATAAAATGAAACAGGTATAATTCATCAGACAATCGGTCGGCGGGTGACGCGTCTGATCAAAATGAACGCCGCTTTGGCCCCCGGCTTTTTTACCTGACTCCCGGGGACTCGTTTGAAAAGCTGCTTTGGTGATCACCGCTAAGGTTGATATGCCAGTAGCGATGACTCGTGCGGTTTTTTATTGGATAAAGTGAGACGAGCGTAACGTTTACCTGATGGCAAGTGCAACGTCTGTCAACAAATGCTGCGTCACCACTGCGCCCGTAACACTGACATTTCATAGTCTCATATGCCCGATGATTTCACTAGCTCTTAGTGCCCTTCAAACCGTAACTCAGTAATTTAAATTTAGCCAATTAAAATTTAAAAACGGTTCTGGGTATTTATAGTTTTACGTTATAAAATACATCGATGTCCGATTTTCGACACGACAACAACTTCCGAATACTGTCGAAGCTGAATTACGCAAGAGCAAGTATAGTGGCACAGTTGTACGTGCAAATACAAATTCGGAATTAGCCAACAATGCAGTGTTAGAGACACGGGAACCATCCCAAAACAACCAGACCCGAAAATCAACAATTTGTGTAAATGCCCAAACTTAGGGCCGTCGTGGATTTGAACCCAGCACCCGCGGCAGTAGTCAGGAACTTTGTCACTGTAGGTTTACGACTAGTTCAAGCGGTCGTCAATACAACATGTCGTGACTTGATGGTTTTGGCTCATGAAAATTTGCGTAACATCTAAAGTAATAATTATGGGGTCTGATCTTACTTCTAGTCTAATCAAGTAATTTCTTGGAGGAATTAGTCTGGACAGAACCTAGTTATTTACCTAGGATTTCTCCTGTATCGAGGTTTGCTCCGGCTAGGATTCGAACTTAGGACCCGCCGCGTAATAATCAGACACTGTGACCACTAAGTCACCCGGTTGTCAACGTTAGATTCGGAGTAAGGTTACATTCTCAGTTGATACTTTAGATTCCATTACCCTATTACTTTTTTAACTTTTATTTGCCTTCTTACCGCAGAGGCAAGGGCAGGGTAATAAACTTTTGGTTCTAATGAAAATGTTCCGCTAGAAGGAAACCAACAAATACATTGATATTCCGTTGGTACGGAATGTAAAGAAAGTCTTAATTTAAAATTTTCGTTGTAATCGGGATCGCACTCGCTTTCTTGAGTGTACTTTTTTAGTACGTCTAAGCGTAAGTTATGCATAGTGGTGTTAGAAGTTTCGACGATTCTGGTGACTAAAAAGTAGTCTCTGAACGACGTCATCCTTAAATATTGTCTCGGCTTAATGGCTCTGTAAGACTGCGCAATATTAAGAGGACATGTCGCGAGACCGGACAGAATTACTTTGTTCCTTTGGGAGACTGGTAGAGCCTTAAGGGCTCAGCGCATCTGGCGCATTGGTTAAGCAATTGGCTTCGTCGCCAAGGGTCGCGGGTTCGATTCCCGCACGGAACAAATATGTGTGAGTATTTGTGTATGTGCAATAAATGTCTCTTAAACAGACCGATAATGTAGAAGAAATCCTCTTGTTCCGCTCAATGTTTTTCTTGAAATAGCCGGGATGGCATTAGGTATTTGAGTAATTTCCTTACGAAAGACTTGTGTTTGTTGTCACTAGAGTTGGTATATTACATTTTGGTATAACGTGCAAGCCAAGCCTATCTTAGTCCACTGTTGAACATAGGCCTCCCCCATAGATTGCCACTAAACACGGTCCTGAACCAACTACATCAATCCTGTAATTTTAGTTACTGTATTTTAATTGTTGTAAATATGTTATAGTTCAAAAATTGTGTTTATTAAAAACTAACGAATATAAAAAAAAAACATAAAATAACGTACGGGTAAAACCTTTATCAGATCAAAATAAATAACGTGTAGGTAGAGTATTACATGTTGCTAGGTTATTGTATCCGGCAGAGATTCTATCAAACAGATAAAGTGTGAATTGGGTAAGAGTTCTGTCCACTTAGGAAAATCTAACACATAGATACATTAATACGTGAAGAGAAAACTTTGTACCCCCTTTAAAGCATATTGCCCGCACGTAGGAATATGAGATTTGGCATAGTTAAAGTTTATACGGAGAAAAATAATATTGTTTTGCAATTGTAAGTGCTGATTTATCACGTGCTCAGCGGTGAAAGAAAACATCGTGAAGAAACCTGCATGCCTGAGGAATAAAAATATTTCGAAAACATGTGAAGATGGCCAAACCGCAGCGTGACTTCCCGGCTCCAAAACTCTCTTAGCTGTGGGACGCTGTTACTGTTACTGTACTGTATGTGTTACATAAACATTAAATTCGTTAAAAAAAAGTTATGAATTACGGTAAAATTTCGACCATTGAGTGACCGGTACTATGTATAAAAATCCATAAGTCTTAAAGAAGAATTTATATACATAAACAAAAGCATAGATATAAAAAAAACAACTATTGCTTGATATAACCTTGGAAGAAAGAGCGTTGAACGTCCAAATGTCCTACAACCATTCACTTCGCCAAAACTCGAAGAATAAAATAAACATACATATAGGTATAATTTGTATAATGCTCTTATTAAGGACGATAATCCAAAAACCGTTGCGCCGTACATGAGAAAATAAAAGCGGCAGGTCGTCGCAATTAAATTATTTCGCATGATCTCTCCCGACACGAGTCGGGTGGGCTCAGCACACGTTTCATGCTCACTGCCAGGAAACGGAAAAAATATATTAACACTACGGATATTTTCGAGTCGAATCGGCGTCTAAAATCCACAGACTGGAAATTTAAATATCGTAATGCACTACTATAAAGGAATTACGTAATTTTTTACAGTGGTATCAAAGTCGATTTTTTAAAATAATGTAAAAAAAACATTGTAACATCGTAGTAGTTATGGAGGCTAAAATATTACCAAGGCTTCCACTGAATACGTTTTCAATTTAAACTGTAAAACTTTCTATATTTCGTATCAATATTGATATAACATAATAAATGATTCCGAAGAGATTAAATTTATGCAATTTACATTTAAATACCAAAAAATTAAAGGAATTTGACTTAATTAAAACGTTTTGATCGTATCCGACCGCTAAATGCGTCCGAACACCGAACAGGACAACATAAAACGGACATCGGTAATTAAACGATTGAAGAAACTCGGCCACCACAGAACGGTCTATAATCCGCTACAAAAGTCGCCGATTTCGAATCCGGCCTCTCGGCCAGACGAACTTTATAATCCGGGTTCGGCTGCAGTCCGCTATTGTAAAAATTACGCTATAAATTGGTCCCGGGCCGCTCCCGACGAGCGGTCGACTCGGGCCGCGTCGTAAATTATGGCGGAGAATGGCGGGAAATGGCGGGGAACGGCGGTACGGCGCGGGCGAGGAATGGCGGTCGCGACATCACAAAGGCGCGGCGAAAAAATATAGATAAGCCGGCGGAACGACGGATGGCGTGCAGTAGAATACGATGTGATCCGACTGCTGAGGCTTCGTGGCGCGTTCGTGTGCTGTGTTGTGAAGCGACTCTTGTATTTCGTTTATGCGTATAGTTATATCTGTGTTTATTGTCCTCTTATTAAGGCGCATTATAAGTTTTATTTAGTTTTCAATGTTGTTTTTGTTAGAACTCCATATCCATTACCATACTCGTATCATACGATATGTATTTTAATATTAATCAGATTAAAGAAACTCCTAAGCCTTGAAATGAATATGTAACTAGGTACAGTATTACTCATTACTAAATAAATTATAAATTGTACTAGTTGTATATGTGACGTGGGTTCGTGGGTGTATTGTACAGTCATAAACTGCACATGCACAAACACAAAGACCAGGAACGTTAGTAGTATTCCTATGCAGAAATCCGCCTATTTAGGTACTTCTATTATGTAGAGTAGGATTACCAACCGAACATAAATACATAAATAAAGTAAATATTATCATCATACAGTCATGTCACTCGCGCTTTTCGTGTGTTCGTGGTAGTTCGTCTTATTATTCTTTCGAATATAAGCATCTAATGGGCGTCCGAGGGAGGTTCGAGATTTGAGAACCGTTGTGAAATTTAAAGAGAGCGCCCAGCTCCTGAGCTACCGCGGCTTTTTTCGCTTTTACCCATAGTGGATTTGCATAAAGATACGCCTGATTTTATTAAAAGTTTAAAAAATGGAGGGGGCTCACACGCCCCGGCTTCGCACGAAGTTATTGTTATATTAAAGTCTGTATAGATACAAACAGCACCAGCCCGTTTACCTATTTAGGTAAACTTAGGTATTTAGGTAAATGTTCGTTTAATCTGTTATTAGTGGTTTTGTAGTTTCGGAGATATAGTGATGAGACAGTGGTAAGTCGCTTATATATAAAATTTCACCTGTGTTCTGATGAATTCGCACTTAATGGAATTACGTGAAAGCTAATGAATGTCTTATGTAAATCGACGATGTTGATTTCAACGTTTTCTATTAGGATACCACTTACCTATATTTTTACGAGGAAAAACGATATAAGCAGTTATTTAAACTTTTCCTTTTCTTCTTTTCTTTTTCTTAAATAACTATGTTCCACACTTGGATTTCTGCTGTATTTGTGAGTACGTTTTACAGACATATATTTCACATGCACAACACAACCAGTCCGAAAACTAACGATTTGTGTTTTGCACCACCACGTGTAAGCCGTGGTAGCTCAGGGGCCTGGTGCTCGCCTTTAATTTCATAGTAAGCGAGTAACCTGGGTTCGATCCCCGGTGCCAGCATCTCTAAAATTGTTCTACAATTTTAAGTGCTGATTTACCACGTGCTCAGCGGTAAAGGAAAACATCGTGAGGAAACCTGCATGTCCGAGGAATAGAAATATTTCGATGACATGTGAAGTCTGCCAACCCGCATTGGAGCAGCGTGGCGGATTCTTCCTAGCTCCTAAACCCTCTCAGAAATGAGAGGAGGCCTGTGCTCAGCAGTGGGACATTTATAGGCTGAAACTTTACTTTACTTTTTACCGGTTGGGATTCGAAACTCAAGCCTCGCGACGTATAAGTCAAATTTGGCTGACAGATTGGCGAATGTAGTACCAGAATAATTTATATTAGTAAATTCTTCCGAAATTTGCCACGACTCCACTAGATTGAACTTGCTTTTTTCTCTTAATCGACTTTCATCGCTACATGGCATGGTTTTTAATTTTTAACCGACTTAAAAAAATAGTAGGTTCTCAATTCGTCTAAATCTTTTGTTTATATATTTACCACGTGGCCCGATTTTGATGATTCTTTTTTTCAAAGGCGGTAACTTATGAGTCTTATATTAATTGGTCAAGTTCCGAAATCCATGAGAAGATCTTCAAAAAGTTAAATTCGCATAAGCCTGTTTGTTGCTGCTGCGTGGAAGTCGGTCTCTTGATTAAATAATTGGATTGTTTTTTTGTCGAAAGTTTAGTTTTCTAACTATTAACCAATCAGTTATAACAATATGCAAATAGCATATTTTATCTGTACACATTAAATAGTGAATTCGGTTTGATCACGAGGCACGTGATCTGCGTTCCATGCATTCAATATGACAGTTGAATGTGTCGTTGACAGGCGATCGGATAGTTATGCTCTAGGCGGGAAATAAGGCTCAAATTTGTTCCGGCCCTATTCATGGATTAGACGCAAATAAGGTTCTATGATGATGATGATGTTCTCCCGGCCGTTTTTCGAACAAAGCGACAACTACCGATTATTGTCGGAAGTTAACAACTGCGCAGATGATATTATAGTGCCAGTGGTTTACGCGCAAACACGGGAGCACTCACTCGTCCCAACTTACCCATGCCCGATGTAACGCTAATACGATAACATCAGAGGAGCAATCCGTCTAGGTAGGTAGCACCCCAGGGCCAGTTATTGTGCCGTGAAGCAGAAGTGTACAAACATTACTGTGTTTCGGTTTAAAGGGCACTGAGAGCTAGTGTAATCACTGGGCATATGAGTCATAAGAACTAATGTCTCATGGTGACGGGCGCAATGTGGTGTCACACACAAATATTCTGGGTGACACAATATTTGTTGTGGGCGGTCGTTGCACTTACCATCAGGTGAACGTTTTGCTCTTTTCGTCGCATTATTCAATAAATAAATAAAAAAATCAAACCCAACCAGACCCGAAAAGTAACCCAGCCGCAGTTTTACTTAAGTGGGGTTCTGGTCAAAAATCAAAAAGTGTCTTGACAGATTTTCGGCCATTGATAATTCCGAATACTGTCGCAAGCGGAGCCAGGTGACATTGTAGTGTCACAATTGTATGCGCGAACAGAGGCACTCACTCGTCCTTACTTACTCATGCTCGAATTAACGCTCATGCGATATGATCGGAGGTGGGCTAGAATGCAGTGACAGAGCCAAAGGCACCTTCACAACATAACCAGACCCGGGAAAATAGTGTTCTTAGACTAATTTCGGTTCCGGCTCCGACTGGAATACAAACCCAGGACCCGCGGCGTACCAGTGAGATACTGTGACCACTAGACCACGCGATAGGGGTTATTATAGCACATAAAGATCACGTGTCATTATTCCCGATTTCGAGGGTGTAGAGGAGTAGAGACATGTTTGTTATGAGTTCGCAAGCAGTCCACAGCTGAGCATAGAGTTTTCCCATAGAATGGGGAGAATTTGCCGTAGTCGTCATGTTTTTTCAGACGCCTCGAAGCTAAGAACATTCTGTCCGTCATTCTGGTATTTCAGGTGTGGTATATTTGTGGTGGCTATTTCGATGTCTCTAGGATGCCGTAAGATTTTGCTGGCATTCATCTTATCATCTTATTGAGGTGATCATACTTTTAACATTTACCATCAGGTGGAGCGACTTGTTCGTCGTGTCCCACAAATTATTGGAATTTGGGGAGCCGTGGTTGCCAGTAGATATACCAGGAGGATATGAACAATAATATTATAATAGTAGTTTAAAAAAAGGAAAAAAATGACAACAAGTAGTACAACAATAAGTATTATGTAAATAATCTATATTGAATAAAAATGTATTCTAGTCTGTGTGCGTATGAAAATTTTCGAAAAATGTTAACTTTACGAAACACAACCCAAACATATAAAATGGGCGAGTGCGTGGGACGTATGGATTTTACATACATACCAAAAGAATATACACCAATTTTTTATGTAGTTCAGTCTAAAACTGTAGACGTTTTGACGCTGTGGTACACGAGGACATACAGACAGACAGAACCATATTTCAAGGGTTCCTTGTATGACAGCAGAACCCTAAAAATAAACATACTGTAAAAGAAGTACGCAGATCTGTATTTTAAACTGTTTGCCAAAACCTCTTACTAGGCCGATTTACAAAATTATCGGAATGCTTGCATGAATTCAGTTGGTTATATTAAAATCAAAGTCAAAATTTCTTTATTCAGTTTAGGCTTGTATAAAGCTCTTATGAATGTCAAAATCTACACCGGTTCAAAAAATAAGCCCTTCTCAGATAACAACCGGCAAGAAACTCTGCAGTCATCTTTTTTCCAATGCCATACCATATACAATATACTAAACCAGACCAGTTTGCTATATAACCGATAAAAACCATTTGAACCTAAAGTCAGAGATCACAAAGTATTCATATCGCCCTCGAAACAAACTTGAGTTCATTGAGCGCCCCAAGAGTTTGCAAAGTTTACGTCTTTGTCAAGTTCGTAAGATACGGCAGTGAGAATTGATAATTGGTTTGGACGTTGAAGTAGGACACTTTGTTGAAGGGAGACAATCCACAAGTCTGTTGCAAGTAGGTATTATGAGATATTTCGTGAATCGTTACGAAATACCGTTATGAGCAATTTTTGGTTATAGTAGACTGCATTACGACATTTCTGAGATAACGAATAAAATAATAACATTTTAAAATGTAAAGAAACAAATACGTGACGGTGTATTTTTAAAAAAATATTATGTTCTTAATAAATCTGGTGCTAGAGGGATAACGCACAAGTTCATTGCAACTTGGAAACGAATATATTTATTTAGATTTTTTTGCTGTCTGCTATAACATTTTACAAACTTAAAAGGATTCAAATAGATACCCGTCAGAGTAATTCTTTAAAATGTTTATGATCTTTTAAATGATATGAATAACTGACGTAATGATATTACTGAATAAATCATCATTTTGTTCATTATTTCTTTGGTATTATAATTAGCTAATAAGTAAACAAATAAATAAATAGAACAAAATGTTTAAATAAATGTTTTTTAAAAGAATCATGTTCTCACATAACGGTAACCTAAACAACAAAATCGCTGATATTATAATTAACGTCACAAATTGTTCGCAAGTTACCTCGATTTTAGAGGTTTGACGTTGCAAAACTATTGAAACACGGCCCGATAAAGTCGGTCCGGGTTCGTTTTAACATCGGTGCGGAAAACCCGGCACAAAAAGCCGCGCCGCATTCGCATTGCGGGCGGCAGAGTACCGGGCTGGCAGCGGCGCGCTGGAGATAAGTAATTCCGTGCCGCGACGGGTGGGCGACAGAGGGGGATTGGTGAGGCGGCGGCGAGAGGAGGGGGGTAAATGCTCGCGCGGCGGCGGCGGGTAATTGGTTCGCGCCGCCCGAGGCGAGCCCGTAGTATCGCGCTTTAGCGACGGCGCCCTCCGGTGTCGAGTGGGATGATAGAAGAGGATAGAGTCGCCTGGGATTTTTTTTACCAGCAGCGCGACTTTAGCAACATTATAAATATTGCAGACCTTTGAACTGTAAACAATATCGTATAAAATAACACTTTTCTGATTTTAATACATAATGTAAATTATTTTTCATTGTGCAGTTATTTGTTACTCTACAATTTTATTGTCATATATATGATCGCAAAAGTACTTTATTATTTACAATTTCATCATTACTATTTTTTTCCATATATTCTTTTTTTTAGATCACCTGAAATAAAATTTGGAAGTCAAAGTGATTGTAAACAAAAATTATTTAAAAACAAAAGTTACACTATCCATCACAAAATAACCAAGGGCACAGATATCAACAATGAAAAAAAAAGGAAAGGATAACACGGTCGACTCCACGCAAGCCCGCGCAGTTTGTCACGCTACCGCGAGTTATAGCTATGTGATGCGGCCACCGGCGCGCCACTTTATACATCCGACGCTGCCGCCCGCCACGAGCCCGTGCAAACGTGTCTATATCTATGTACATATACGCGCTGGGTAGGATGACCAAGCTTTCGATTTTTGTGGATTTTTATTTCACGCATAAAACTGTACCTATCTATTTCGTGATGGCTCAGGGGCTACATGCTTTAAAATTTCATAACCTGCAAATGATGGGGGTTCGATTCTTAACTATATACTAAAACTGTTCATTACAATTTTAAGTTCTGATTCACCACGTTCTCGACGGTGTAGTAAAACACTGTTATGAAATTTGCATGTCTAAGAAATAAAAATATTTCGACGATATGTTAAGGCCGCCGACCCGCATTGGAACAGCGTGACGTAACCTTTCCCAGCTCTAAAACCCTATTAAATATGAGACCTGTGCTCAGCAGTGGCATATTTAAAGACTAATTTTATCATGATTACATCCTGAAATAAGATATCTTTCAAGATAAAATAATGAGTAAGCCTTAGCTAAGAATTAAAAAAAAACTATTAAGTTTTCTTAATTTTTTTAAATAAGTAAATTATTTTAAAAGAAAAAGCAAACTTCAGAAATAAGCAGTAAAATAAAAAGAAAATGTTTTTTACACACACAATACCTCAACGAATTTAGTAAATTTATATCGTTTAAAGACATTCTTCCATACCCCAGCAAAGTGGTCACATTAGCATCTTGATATTGAGTGTAGAGTTCGTTACGTAGGCAGGTATTGCAAAGCGCAGAGTTCTGCTACTTTGTTTATCCCGAAACAGTTCGCGTTCGTGACGGGCGAGTTTGTTTTTGTATGGTTCACGAGTTACTCTTGATTGACGTTTTTTGAAACGGTAGGATCTATATTAAAAAAAAACCTTTCGCATGATTTTTCCTTGTTTGTTTCTCTTATGTTATAAAAACGAAGTCCCCACACGAAGACTTCTCCTGTATCGTGGGTGCGTTTTACAGACATATAATGAATGCACTAATACCCACACGCCAGACGGTAATCGAACTCACAACCCACAGTGTAGAAGACAATCAAGCGATTGTGAACTTATGCGGTGACCAAGTGGCCAAAGTTTTATTATGACTTTATAAAATCAGTATTACAAATGTAAATGTTTTACCTAACCCCTAAGGTATATTGCAAACGTAATTTTGTTAAACTGTTGCTTCTTCCAAAAAGTTGTTCGAAAAAATTTGCGCTATTGAATACATCTTCCAAAGTTCTGTGACGTGTAGGACGTTACTTTATACTCAGCACAAAGTATTAGACTTTTCATTGGTTTTGTTTTCGTTACTTTAAAAAAATACAAGACATAAATTGCACTTGCACAAACATCCAGACATGCAATAACTAGCTGTTGCCCATATAAATATTTCTCCCGGTCGCGAGTCAAACCCGCGGCAAGCGACTCGACTTTACAAAACGAGCAAATCGTTCACACGATTGAGTTAAACATCTCCCCATAACAAATGCTGTCACCGAACATTTTTGTGTGGCACCATACTGCGCTCGTCATGTGACTTCGTCCCATTTATGCAGTAATTAAACTAGCTTTCAGTGCCCTTTAGACCAAAACACAGTAACGTTTGCACTCTAATGTTTGACGGCAGATTATTCGCCCCACTACCTAGACGGATTCCTGCATAAAAAACCAGTAACTATAATTAAAAAAATACAAATTATTTGTTATAATAGTAATCAGTCGTTATTCAATAGATATTAAAATGTACAAGTAAAAACATACATAATACATTGGTTATGAAGCCCAAAAGCATTCGATCATTGTAAAGGAGAGAAAGTTAATTTGCTAAGATCCGCATGTAAAATGTAAAATGGTGTGTATTACCTGGTTTTGAAGAGCACCGCCCGCCCTCCCTCAAGAGCGGCCCGGGCCGCTCACTCGGGGTTTGACTGTCGTAGAGTCAATATCACTTGATAATGCCTCGCGAGATGAAACACGTGTCGTGTTCTCGACTTCAGTGGTGTGTATTGCCTAGTGGTAGTGTTGTAGTGGTGGAGGGTATCTGGTGGCGGCTCCCGGTGGCGGTATTGGTTTTCTTGTGCACGCTGTTGAGGGAGGGCGGGCGGTGCTTTTTAGGTAATACACACCATTTTACATATTGCATGCGGATCTTAGCAAATTAACTTTCTCTCCTTTACTATAATGGATTTCCGCAAAGTAACGCCTGATTCTATTAACTACATTCGATCATTAATTTTCACGCTATAGGTGTTATTTTTCGTTACTGCTAACTTTCGTACTTAGACACTCGCCGTTTTTAAAACGAATGTCCTAACACGTTATACTTTATTTCACCAAAGCCCGCTCATTACTTCACCTTGGGGTCGCCATGTTGTTCACTTATTTTCATTGAGGACTGATGGAAAATGGAAATGAAAAATTTGCTACTTCAGGATATCATAGTAAATAGCGTCTATAGTATTTCATTTGTTAAAAATAAATCTAACCAATAAGGTTGCATTTAATTCTAAACAATTTATAAGCTTCATACTAACAACTAAACAGTACGACAGTTAAATTACGCATTTATCGTGATAGGGTCAAATACAACGGATTGTGGTATTATTTTATACAACTTATGGTTAAAAAAAAAATTATTGGAGAAATGAACGAGCAAAACGTTCACGTGATGGTAAGTGCAACGTGGCCATGCTGAGTCACCCAGAATATTTCTGTGTGACACCACAGTGCGCCCGTCCCCCTGAGACGTCATTTCTTAAGTCTCATATGCCCAGTGATTTCTTTAGCTCTCAGTGCCCTACACAATAATGTTTGCACAATACTGCTTTACGGCAGAATAGCTGGTCCTGTTACCTACATAGACGGAATCCTATAATCCTACCACCACACTATACCAACTACCAACTAATAATAAGATTCAGGTTTTCCAGGCAATGCTTCTGTAGTGAAAAATATAGGCGTCAATATATATATATATATATACACTAAAAGCCCCAACAAAAATGTAGCCTACATTTATTTTTTTCCTTAAATAATTTTATTTTTTTATTTTTGTTTATACTCATACACTTTTGATTTTGAATAGTGCTTCTATCTAGTCCAAACAACCCATTCGGAAACATTACAGAATTGATGTCACTGGCTTTATACAATTCATCTCAGTTACCCAAACGCAAAATAAATCCGTACGCGACATTTGTTAAAAAATCCGGGATACAAATCGCGAATGGCAACACTAGCCGGGTGTATTTCAAGAGCGGGCTCGGCGGCGCGGCGGGGCGCATGAAATACGGCGCGATGTCGACGACTCTACGACGTGTCACGGATACACGACCCCGATAGAGAAGCAAAAGTGGCGATTTTTACACGATATCGATGTTTCCTTTTTTTTAATATCTTTTATTATTTTGTTTTTAATACTTCTGCTTGCTCTTGTAAAAACCAATGTATTTTAGACGCTTTGATATTGACTTTTTCCGAAGTTTATTTACCGTGAGATAGTTTTAAGAAGATTAAAAATTTATTTTTCGAAGAATAAAATAAAACGGGACTGTTACTATAAAGTAAACAATTTTCTTCCGATATTATTTATTATTTCAACTAAATATAATGCTTCAAATGTTATAAAAGTTTCTGCACGATTTATCTAAAAAGCTTATAAACTTCCCACAGCTAGGATTTCTCGTTCTTATAAGGGATGCCAGTGCTTCAAAAGGGACAGTAACATACTTTAATTGTGCTACTGTTTATAAGATAATAATATCGGATTGGAACGATAAAAAAAAATCGATTTTAATATCCAATTAATGGCGTTAAAAAATATTTCACTTGCTATTTGGTTTTGTCTATATATTCATTTCAGATTAATCATAGTTTTATACGTTCATTTACAAAACATATGAATTATTTGTATACTACTTTAACAGCATTAAAATAATATTACTCGGGTAATTAATAAAGGTGTACAACTTTACAATGATATTTTGGATTACAGTTTTTTTTATATAAATGATATGAAAAAAAAAACCTAAATAAAAATATAATTAATTAATTTACTACTAAGTCTAAATCGTATCGTACGTAATAGTATCGTACGTAATCGTATCGTTTTAAATGTATATTTTAAAATATTTACTTTTAATTAGAAAATCACATTACCGTTTTAAATTACCTATCGTACGTTACATTTGCTGTACACGTTAGTACAAAATTACAAAAAAATATCGATATTCAAATAATATTCAAATTCATCACTCTCCACGTGCTACCCTTCGCATGCAATCAGTCGGGGCGAGCCGCGGCGACGCCACTCAACGCGCCTCGTAAACGTTATCGGCTACATCGTAAAAATGCGACGTAAATGGCGAACGTGCCGACTGCTGGCCGATGTCGAACGCAAGTCGCTGACGGCGTTCGTATTTTGTACGCTTTCATTTAAATTTAGAAGGGCACTTATTTTATTGGGTATGACTGCTGAAAATTGATGTTTCGCGTAACATTTCCTTTTTGTTGTTAGTTGTCTTTAACGAGATCCATCCAGCGTCACGTCGATCTTTACGGCATCTGTAAATTTACAAGAAGTTGGTATCGTTCTGAAATGTTTTGTAGTTCCGAAAACGGTCAACTTCAATTGTTTTCGAAATCGAAACAATGAAAGTTTGAATTCTGACTGACACGAGGACAGAATCAGAAGAACCACAATTGGAAATTCAGTTTATTTATTAATTTATTTATTCTTTATTGCAATCACCTAATTTTAATAAAAAAAAGGATTACAAAGGGGGGACTTAATGCCTTTTGGCATTCTCTCCCAGTCAACCCAAGGCATAGAGAGACATTGTTATAGGTGCTTTACAAATTTAGATTAATTTTGTCTAAATATTTAGTTTTAATGCTGTATTTTAATTTTAACATTTTATAATTCAAGAGAAATTTTACTTCAATCTTCTCAAATACTCAGCTGACAATCACAGCAAAGATAAATAACAGTATATTTTTTTTATTTCGAATAACATTTGTGTTATATTTTTTTAATTTCACACAAACGCGAGGCAAAGAAAACTATTTTATACACGGCTTTCATAGTACTGAAAGAAAAATTATATCTACATTTTCACTTTTAAAAACGTTTTAAGCAAAACTCCGTCTATTTTACGGAGTTTATTTTGATGATTTGTATTGTATAGGTAAAACTGTTGCATCGCTTTGTTTTAACAACATAAATCTTCCAAAAAAAAAACAGTAACGATAGAAAAATGTTTCCATTTTATTCTACAGCTCGTGTATCTTTTGAAGACATTTCAATTTAGGTCACATTCACACAGCACACGCAATCCCACGGATCGCTTTAAATCCTTTCACAGGTTGTTCTGAACGGTGATACGGAGTTTCAGTTAGAGCGTCGCTAGCAGTTACCTACCGCCATATAAAGCCGAAATTCATAATGGCCGGAGCTTGCTCTTTGCGAACTCGTATGACGCGTGTCATATGCATATTAGTTGTGCGATGTGTTTCACCTGACGTAACTTTAGAAGAGAATTCAGTGAAATTTGAGGTGAGAGTTGTGTAGGTAAATCACCATGTGTACCTACTGTGATGGAATTTTTTTAACCTGACATGGGTTGGGATTGTATTCGGATTGTGTTAGGTATTTTCTTTTTTATAGAAGAAGGAGCAACCGAGCAAACGGCTGACCTGATGGTAAGTGATCACCGCCGCCCATGAACATCCCCAGTATCAAATATTTAAAAAAGGGTGACAGTGGTACTGCGTCTCCGTTTTTAAAAGAGCTTTGCATGGAAAGGGTAAATTGTAATTCATTTAATTATTAAAAAAGGCTGTTTTAAAGACTGCGCGGCCGAGTTGATAGAATAATCTACTTCTACGCCGCATGTATTAGGTTCGAAACCCTGCCGGAATCAACATTTGTGCAATAAAGAACATGAACATATTTGATTTTCTGGTGTGGTGTGAATGTGAAATTTGTGTCGGTACGACGCACGTACTATATAATAGACAACTTTGTCAGAGAAAGCGTTAAACAAAAATAAATCGTTAACAGAACAGTACATAGAAAGTGTTACCACAATACCATCGGGTGCTCGGAGTTTATGATAATCTACCACCACATCTCACTTCGTCGACTAAGGTAAATGGCAGATTCGGAATGATGGTGAAATAACCATCAAACACACGACGCTCCTTAATAATTCACATCAATAGGCACCAATCAAATCTGGCACTACGATCGCCAATCCGACTGCCAAGCGTTGCGATTACGAAAAAATCTCAAGAGCAGACGAACTGCTCCCGGCTCCCAAGCCTTAACTTTGACAAAATTCTTTTAAAGCATTCAAAATTGTTGCGATTCATTACTGTTGAGACAAAATCTGATAAACATTTAAATTCCCTTCATAGCAAATGAATATAGGGTTGTATAAAATTAAAAGGATATATCTACGAATTTTGCATATGTTCGTATAATCGCATTATGTTTAAAAACTTTAAAAAAATCTATTGAACAGCAATGAGCTTATAATCCTGGTGAGAACAACGGCTCACGGTCATAAAATACATTTACGTGTGCAAAATTTCGAATTATTCGGATGCCTGAAAGTGGGTGAAAATTCGATGGAAAGGTTTTATTATTAAATTGTTAGTTACATACTAACACACAGGTCAAACTAAACAAAACATAAAGAACAACATATAAAAAAATACAGAATACTGCATATATTTTCTAGTATATACAAATAAATAAAATTTAAGTGTCTGTTTGTAATAACTAACTAACTGTAAATAACAGCTTTTTACTCAATACTGTACATATAAGAAAAAACTTATATAAACATTATTGAAAATCATTGCAAAACCTTGCATCGCCAACTGTTATAAAATGGCTTTGCAAATAATAAATAAATAATATAATCATAAAAAAATGTTGTTAATGTACGTAAAGGGACTCCTACAGTAACTCTCTACAGATCAGAGTCTCTATTGTGACAGCACTAGGTATATTTCAAAGTTAAGATCGACAATTCATAGACCTTAAGAGAAACGAGACACAGTTTTAGGAGTAGGTATGGAGTTATCAGGGGAGGGGTACACATAAATGAAACGTTTTATTAAGAGGTACGGGAACGAAAAAAGGTTATAAAGCACAGCGCGATTTAAATAGGGAAGTGTATATATATATATATGGTCAATTGACATAATCGCTTAAATAAATTACTAGTAGCTCCTTAATAACTTGTAGTCCTGGTACACTTGAAAAATAAATAAGAAAAAACTAAACCGTCCGTCCGTTCATTTATGCCATCCGCTGTTCGGGGAACTGGGGGTCAGGGTGGCAAAGACCCCGGGATTCCGCCCCATGCCGTCGCTAATTGGGGTGTGAATTTGCCTGCGGGCCTCTTTGCAACCGTCACGTTTCCTAAGGGTTTCGGGTCACAGTAGACCGTGTCCGTGTCACTGTTTGTAAAATATTCCGACTGAAATTTTCTGTTTTTAGCAGCAGGAGTATTATTAAAATAATTTTTTGGCTCAATATTATGGCCCATTAAAACCAATAACAGGACATATAAAAATATTACAATAAAATAAAAGTAAGTAATGGTATATAAAAAAATGAATAACAGTACATATTGTATATTTGCTTCTAGGCTGTAACATCCGTTCGGATGGGCTTTATGGATTTCTTTACAGAGATTATAAAAAATATAAATAAACTATAAGAGTTCTGCTACTATACCATAGATGGCGTTCTGAAAAATATCGAAAAAAAAATCATAACTTTGGAACCGGTGAAAGAAACACGATAAAAGAGTCTAAGTTAAACCCAGAGCTGATTTTTATAATCTGTGCGAAATTCGTGTCCAAGAGTTAATTCCGCGTAAAGTGAAACAGACAAAAAAAGTACTTTTATATTTACATAATTTTCATATTTATATAATAAAAAAGACCCCAGAGTTTCTTGCCGGTGAGTTTATATTTTTCATAAGAGCTTTAAAGAAGTTTTAAATGAATAAAGAAAATTTGCTTTGATAAAAGTAAGTTGATAATGCCTCACAATGAGGTATCAAGTGATATTGACTGCAGCAGACGATATTCGGCTTGTGGTATCCCCACGTTGCGTCGTACTCATGTATGTACTGCGGGCATCTGCAACTTTATAACCACGTAGACACCCTATAATCCTACGTTGTTAATTTGTAGTTATTTCGTCTGTGACTGTATTGGCAATTGATCAGGGGCATCAACCCAACTTCACGTCGTACGGCTCGGAAGGCGTAAAGGCTAATCAATTAGCCTGCGGTATGAGTCGCAGGTTTGATTTCGGGACGGGTACATTCTGTCAGCCTGCAGAAGGTTGTTACGGATATGAGTTTTAGCGCGTGTCCTACAAGAGAAATCCTTGAGTACTATTTTAATAAAATCTTTGGTTTTTATATTTAATTACCTTAATACATAGCAACATTTTGCTATGATTTTACGTAGACACTTCATCCAACTCTTGACTATAAAAGTGTCCCCTCGGTTTCGAGAGGCGTTTAATTTCGTTTTCCAATACGAGCCCTCGCTCATTACGATATCTTATTGCTAGGAAGAGGGCGAAAGAGCCTTTAGTCAGTGGTGTAAGTGCTCTCACCCGATTATCTGCTAAGACTGCATTGAATATGTCAGAAACTTTTTATTGCAAAAATATTGTGCATTCCATTTGTGTATAAGTTACTGAAATGTGTGAAATGGCTAATTGTGAGATCTGTGCCTACCCCTTATATCAGACAAAGGCATGACTGTATGTATGTATGTATTAAAATTCAAGGACTTTTAATGCCTATCTTAAAACTACTTTTATTTTAAAAGAAAATACGTTTTATTTTTGATATGTTTTCTTAAAACTGAGCTTTGGTGCTATTTGCTAACATAACCATCAGTACTAATCAAAAGCTCATAAGCACAATAAAACTGTCAATAGTGTTACTAGGGCATCATAAATGTTAAAATATCAATCAAAACATTATTCCGTATTGGTAGTAAAAAAAAATCCTTTTATATTTAAACAACGCGACGAACATTTGTATTCGTGCTATGCTGACTCCAACGCGTTCATTATAAAAGTAGGGTCGTCACACCTCAAGCAGAAAAAACAAGAGAACGGGTCGAGGCTCTCGCGAGTTGTTATCATTCCATTCGACGCAAAATTACGATTTACATAAAATAATAAACGTCGCTCGTCCGGCACTAAAACCTTCGTCGTTTCGCGTTTCTTTCGAGCGACGGATAGCGGGGGATAAGCCCCGGGGCCGGGATTGCGAGCGCGGGATTGTCGGATCGCGGGGAATCGCGCTCCCGAGGGTCGGGCGTTATCAAGTTATCAATTTGACGGCCCCCGTTCCACATATGTTCGGGACGTAAAGCGATGTATTCCCCGCTTTGCCACGGATTTTATTATCGGCCTGCGTGTAAATGTGCGAGGGTAATTTAGTGCGTTCAGTCAAGGCCGCTTTATTACGGGGTTAGTTACGTAAAATGTTGTAAGTTTTGCGTGACAATATGTATATTCAATCAAGCGTATAATCTCATGCGATTTGAACTTCAAATCTTGGAAACATACTTTCCAAACAAAAGAATTAAAAGAGAAGGTATTAATTAATTATTATGAATAACACTACATAAACAAAATATCATAAGTATGTATAGTCACTTAGTTGCATATTAAATCAACAACAAAATGTGGTTTTACCTCGCTTATCTCGGCAATAACAGTTTGTCGCTTCTCGGTAATGTTCGGTTCGTCCCAGTCAAAATCGGTCTAGCCGTTTCGGAGATTAGCCGGAACAAACAGACAGACAGAGAGACAAAAAATTTAAAACCCGGAGATGGGCAGCAGCATCTTCCTGGAACATCTGAATAAAAAAAAACTGCTGTTGCCAACCCGCGAGCCAAGCGTGGCAACTACGGTAAAATCCCAAATTGAGAGCTACAAACTTTTGTGGCAAACTATGGGGGAGGCCTATGTTCAGCAGTGGACTAGTGATAAGCTGAAATGATGAGTGATTTTTTCTTTTTCCACTAAGTATTTATATATATATATATATATATATATCAGTATATATGATGTCGGTGATTACGCGTATTTAATATAGTTTGTTGAAAGTGCACATCGCTTCTCTTTAAGGATATTGCTGAAGGAAATTTTATTATGAAATAAGCAGAACCTTTGTATGTGAATCCTTTTGTTATTCCTTTGTGTACGTAAACTGTTAATTTTTTTGAAAGAATGTCGCAATTTATTACATTGCACTTACACGCCTCTTACAATTCTCGGTAGTAGGAAAATAAACTGAATGTTTGTGACTGCGGAATTTATGTTCAGGTGTTGGACATCCTGTTAAAAAAAAACATAATACGTAATTCGGTTCTTGGGAGCATAACACATAATGGCCGCTAAGAACGACCACAAACGAAATACACAGACGATTCGAATTGGCCCGACCGCATTCAATCAGTCCTTTACAAGTCCCGAGCCAATTCTGGCGGTCGTACGTCGTCAAAGGCAGAATGAGCATAGTTCGCGACACGCTATAACGCAAACATGAGTGAGAGTGCCGGGGAGCTCGTGGAACTGAGATCATTGACATGCAGGACGATTCGCAAGCAGAGATCGCTCCGCAATGATAAGGCTCTGCATCCGGCAATACCGAAATATTGTGAACATTTTTTGTAAATATTTTAATAATATTTTTTAAGGAAGAAGTGACGAGAAGAGTCTGACGGTAAGAGAAACGCTATTTATGTATTTAGAAAGGCAATCCAAGAGGGTATACACAAAAAATATGTTAACTGAAGAAATGACATACATAATTAAGATAAGGCAATGCATCGTCCCTAATAACAGGCGAGCAAGGCATCCGCGATTACAATGTTGTTAAAAATAAACGAAAGAAAGCAAATGTTATGTTACCCAGAACATTTTTATGTGGCACCAGACAGCGCTCGTCATACTGAGACATACATACATACGATCAGGCCATTTTCCAATATAAGGGGTAGGCCGAGACAACACCCGTAGTTTACTTTTCGCCTCCGCGGGAAACGAGACGTGACCGTCATTTTGGTACGAGTCGAAAAAGTCTTACTATAGGTATAGGTGCTGACCAATCGATAATTCTCAACAGGTTGATAGGAGACACCTAGGTTGATTGGATTCTAGAGAGGACGCCTACTGGATTAAGTATTCCTATGGTTGCTTTTTTAAATTTAAACAAACAAATAAAAGTGATCTTTTATAGGCTAGTTTTTTTTCAAATCAAAATAAGACTGCTGAAGGAAATCGATATATGAAACACGTATGGTAGGAATTTTAGCTCCGTTTGTTTTCGACCTTCATAAGAGCTTTAAACAAGCCTTCATTGAACTAGGATCACCAAGCGTTTCTATCTACTCGCTGACAAGGCACAGGTGACCAACCGTCAAAAATTATATTAAAAATGAATATTTTAATAACCACATCCATCGGAAACCCACCAGAGTTTTCGAACGTGTCTCAATCGAGAACTTACTCTGAAACTACCCGAAGCTCGTTAGCCCTACATAAGATATAACCCGCGAGCCAGCACAACATCCAAAAAGTAAACATGCCAATATAGACAATATTGCAGATAGAAAAAGGGGTGAAAATCGCGTATCGGTGTCCCACATTATCGAAAGCCTTCGAATGCACGACGCCCGGGTGTTGGCGACGCTAGAAGATGATTAATTAAGATTGAAAGTTTACGCTTCTCTATTTTGCGTGAGTGCGTCGTTAATCTTTACACTACTGAAATAGAGAGCTGTAGCAGAGTAAGACAATAGCTGGTAATGAATTGGTGTTCAGAATTTACCTTATTATATCAATATATAAATATGTTTTGCATTTTATCACCTTGAATATTCCAGATGAGCTTATCAAAACACAAATACATATTTTTATAGCAATTTAATTATCACATTCATTAAAATGTCCAAGACCGAGATAAAACATTTCAATTTTTTTTTATTTAGGTTTTAATATTCAGAACTAACGAAAAATCATATCAAAAATAATGTCCTACGTAATTGTCCATCAATTTCCACGAATCCAGTAAATCCACGGAAAACGTTCTGCATGCTGCATTATTTCTTCACCAGCGCAGTCTTCCGCTGGAATCTAAGTAAAGATTTGTCGGAATTACTGTGTTCCGGTATGAAATGCACTGCTAGTGAACTCTCACAACAGAGACGGGTCACACAAGACCTTACAACTCTGAAGTTCTAGGTGACACTGCAGTTGTTATGTATATCATACTAATCAAAATACATATAATCATAGACCTCACACGCAGCCCAATTTTTGCTGGGCGTTTGAATTTTTGGGTGGCGTACCAAGTCGCCGCCATTTTTGGTACGAGTAAAAAATTCTTACTCCCCATTGCATTCCCACGAGTAGTATAGGGACAGCTTTGCATATTATGGTTTTATTCTGCTCGAATAAAGGTTAATGGCTGTCCTTACAATACGTCAGTCACCCCTTACGACACCTTTCTTAGGAAAGATATAGGTGCTATTCTACTCTGCCGGTCACCTATCTTTTTGGTCTAATTTCAAATTTGTTACAACAATAGCATATTTTATTTTATTTTTTAGTGTGCTGTACACTTCATTGAACGAAAAAAGTTATGAAAGATAGTTGCTGACAAAAAACTAAAAGTGCAGCTCACTTCTTTAGGGAATTTCAATTCAAAGGAGAACTATTTTCATTCAAACTTACGCCGTCACCGCTGCCAGTTGATTGCGAGTTCGAACAAACTGCCCATTACACTTCCAGCTATAGCGGAGTGAACGCAATATAGTTCCAATGCATACCAACTTCGGGCCCGCGTATTGTTTGAACTTCCCGGCGATTGTGAAGAATAATCGGGCAACTGATAGATAAAATATTATAGGAACCAGCTTACAATTTAACGTAAGAAAAGGATAGAATATCTACCGAATATTTTAATGTAGTATTTCATAGAGTTGGTGTAAAAGGGTTATCTCCGTGTACAAAATATGGAATTGTAACATTCCCTATGATTGCTTTGTTGGCTTCGATTTTAGAATTAATGTGAATCCAATCCACCGCGCCGCGATAATTTTTTTATACGTGTTAGAGCGACCGTATAGATATTTTAGACAGACTAACTGTGCGCCGAGGTTTCGCCCGCTTAAAATAAATCGACCACGTGACTGTGCGGTATGGTATGGTATCGCGCTGACCCGAACATTCACACTTCGTCTCTTCACGGGGTTTGATTCTCAGCGTCTTAAGGCCGTAGCATGAAGATTACTCTAGTCTAATAAACGGACTAACTAATCTGAAATAACTTTTCAAATCCGATTAGTATTTCCTGATATTAGCGCGTTTAAACAAACAAATTCTTCAACTTTATTATCTTATAATATGTACTGGCTGTACTGACAATACATACAGAAATCTTACTTACTTTTGAATTACGCACTGATGATTAATGCAAGTGTCTATTAGATGTGGTGACCACATACCCACTAGCCATTAGTTGGGCTTTGTGATCGTATGTCACCGATGCTCACATAAAAAATATGATGTTAAAAGCTTTATCATATTTTTCAATTCGCGGATTAATTTCTCTACAAAAATAAAGCCCTAATAATATTTTTATTAAAACAACAGATAGCACAATAAACAAACGGTAAGCCGGCCCAAGGCTGACACCGTATGCGTCGAAAAATACGCATTTAGCCCCTGACTCATTTACCGCCGATTCTAAAGTCCGCGCGTGTCGTGTTCCCGCCTAATCCACTTTTAATTTTGATTAATGCTCCCCGGAGTCGCCGGTTTGTGAACGCAGTGTTCCAAATACGAAATTAGGTCTTTTTGCCTCGTTTTTGCTGGCTTGTTGTGTAGCGGGAGGGATCTGCGGTAGAATGGATTTATACACTTAGCAAGAGTCACAGAATATTATGATCTATGTTTCTGAGTGCGCGGATGCTTTTGTGAGGTCTTTTACGCAGTTTAGTGTTGTAACCCAACGACATCGTACAGCCACTTAGGCTGTGCGTATTACCATTGTCTTTCCTCTGAATCTAAAAAAAAATACAGGTGTAATAAAAATATGATCTTGGTAATGGCTATTATTTGTGGTTGTTTATCTAAACGATAATAGATAGGCGTAACAAACGCTTACGTTATGTTATACGTAAACATGCAAAATTTGAGTATGTACTTAGTAACACTGAAAATAGCGTTTTATGCTATAATTAAAAACATATACGCTTATGGATTTTATAACACCGGGACAGATGCTGATAGGACTCCATGATTAGTTATTATCGCAATAAAAAGTTTATGAAGCGATTGAAAATTGCGTCGGTACTGCCACTACGCGTTTTTTTATTATCAGTCGTCAAACGAATCTTTTACATATGGAATTAAGTATTAAATCTTATGTACATCCCACATAAGATTTCATATTTTTTTTAGCAGTTACATATAGTAATTGTTTGCATTTATTTTAAATACGTGAAATTTTTCACTGCTTTTCGGCATGCTTTCTTTCGGCGTCGTATTTTATATTTCGAACGAGACATGGTATCAACCCCACGCTGTTTTGTCTTCTACCGACACGTCTCCGATATGATAAGAGGTTTCTTGACAGATTTTCGAGATCTTCTGCATACTTGAAATATCTCGAAAGCTATCAATTACGTAGGACTAACGAGGGACAAACAAAGATTGACTTACTAGTGCTACTTCCTGTGATTATTTTTTATTATTTAATTCCTATATATATTTAAGATTAGATTTTAATCCTCGCAGATTCTCTCGACCACGGCGACAAATTCCGAATACAGATACTTGCCCCAAGTGTACCATTATATAGTCCCTTTGTACTCGCGCGACTAGGATAACATAAATGAAATGTGTTGACAGTTAGCTAAACAGATCATTAAAAAAAAAGATTAATGAATGTGCCTCTATATTTTTTTATTTTAAATTATAAGAAATAATCTCAATGTTCTATCGAGTTTTCAATTTACGTTAAAATTGTATTTAATATATAATACTTTTAATTTACATTAAACCTGTTTTGCATTTTGTTCCTTGTACAATGCAATTTTGTTTTCTCCTTTTATTTTCGCAATACGGAGCATGTATTGGAATTTTCTCGAAAGGTTGAAGGGTCGGTAAGCCGGGCGTCTAAGACCATCTGCTGTGATTGATCTCCATCTTAACACGTCTGAGACGGATGCTTCGTATCGAATGTTTTGTTCTAACTTTTTTTTTCTTATTTCAGGTATTGAATTTACTTCACTTCGCTTTTGAGGTAACAAGTGTGTGTATGTGTGTTCGTGTGTGAGCTCTGATTTTTCTTATTGATGTTATGGAGTAATAGTAGTTAAATAAATCACACTATATTTTTCCCTATATCGTGGGTGTATTTAGCAGACATAAATTTAACATGCACAGACCACCAGGCGAGGAACAACTATATGTAGGTCATATAAATATTTGTACCGTGAGAGAATCAAACGCGATGCCATAGCGAAGAACCCAATCGCTTAGCCTCTGCGCCATCTGAGCTTGCAAATGATGGATAGTTTCTATTGCCATATCGCGAGTTATAACAAACAAGTTTTTTTTAACTATGGAAATATTGCAACTATTATACAAGTCGATGTATTTTCGTTTGTAATTATTAAAGGTTATGATTCTTTTACTAAGAGATTTCATTCATGGAAAAAAGTAGTTAATTTTTATGTAGCCTTCTGTTACGTTAATCTCGTTGCGATTCTTTTAATTCGCCACGTTTCCAAAGCATATAATTTACTGGTGGTAGGATTCCTATGCAGGAATTCGTCTAGGTAGGTACCACCCCAGGTCCAGTTATTCTGCCGTGAAGCAGTAGTGTGCAAACATTACTGTGTTTCGGTCTGAAGGGCACTGAGAGCTAGCGTAATCAATGGGCATGTGAGACTTAAGAACTTATGTCTCAGGGTGACGGGCGCAGTGTGGTGCTACACAGAAATATTCTGAGTAACACAGCTTCTGTTATGGTCAAACGCTGCACTTACCATCAGGTGAACGTTTTGCTCGTCTCGATACTTTATTAAATTTAAAAAAACATATTTATAATTTACACGCACACATTAGCAAAAAATACACAGACTGACGGTCACCATAAATGTCGCAACACCATCCAACTTACAAGAAAGGTTATATTTTTATTCAAATAATATTGAGTGCGAAAACAATTTCAGTAATTTTTAAATTTTTAACTTTTGGTTATAGTGTATACTCGTTATTTTAATGTTTGATAAGAAATGCGACCCAAGGGGACCGCTGCGGAATTAGGGACCATCGGATTTAAGTACGGGACAACTGCCATATTATATGTGAATTATTGCCACCCTAATAGTTAAAATTTATTACGTTATATTTCAAATGAGATTAGAAAGGCCTTATGACTGTGGATAAAATGTAATTTTTACTCATTTAGGCGATTTTAAAAGTTTACCGTACGCCTGGTATGACCACAATTTTAATAATCTGGTTTTGACAATAATATGGGCATGTGGTGGAGGCTCGTTAAAAGAATGCTACCAGTCCATCTCATCCAATGGATCTCGTAAAAGGCGAGTAAGGAATTAAACTGCACTGTGCACCCAACAGCGCATGGTGGCGATGGGCTCACCACCTATCACACCAAGTGCATTATATTGTTTTGGTGAAACGTGGATTGTGGCAGTCATCTGTTTTTGCAGTGAGTGCCCAGTCTCTGACTACCCCTTATGGGATACAGTCGTGATCTTATGTATGTATGTATGTATGACAATAATATGGCTAGCAGAAAAACTGGACGCATATCATGTGCGTGTAAGTACTTACCGCTTATATAATGCATTGTATTATTATATTATAACGATTATATAACGCACATAAATAAAAAGTTCGAATAAGATTAAGATATTATATTTCACCAATGCCAAACCTAATATACGCAGACCTGTAGATTTGTGGCGGTGAACCCACAGAAATGATTATCGACTTTATAGATTTATCGTTAACTTCGCTTTCCGAGATCGATAAATTGCGTTTCGATCGGCGAATTCCAACAGCATCTCAGATGAGCGCATGGAGTGGCTGTGGCTGTCATTATATGGATTGATCATCCAAGACGGCTCAAGAACGACAACGAGACTTCACTTCAACCAAATTGTACTTAAATTGACAGCTGAGCATCGATTATATGCACGATAGATATGCACAATTCTGTATAGACGAATTGGGGGACCTTAGAGGGTCCTGGCAGGTATCTTAATTGATTAAAAAACTAAAATGTTTATTAGTTAAAACTGGAGTTCGTTGTGGTCCACACGATACATTGTGACGGGGGAAGTACACTCACACAATAACAGCTTGACGCCGTTATGTTGTGCGATGGTAAAATAAGGGAACAGGGGAACCGGAGACTCAGTTACTGAAAGAGGCACTTCCATCACAGTTCTTAGGGGAGACAACGCACCGACATCTTCATTATGAATTTGAGGTGTATAGGCCTCAGTGAACACTTACTATCAGGTGGACTGTGTGAACTTCACAATAATGGGTCACGTGCCACTACTTCTGTCTTATAATACTGTCCGAATATTGGCAATACGGGCTAAGGCCATAATAGAACAAACTTCATTTTACCCTGTGGCGGCGGAGTAACCGATTACCTCATTTTATCCCAAGAGTGCCGGAAAAATCTAAAAGAAATGAATGCCGATGATATTTCGTAGTTTGGCCTAAAATATCCAGACTATAATGAGCAGCAAACAGCGTCCAAAGTCTGGGGCATCTAGTACGGCAACCATCATCAGTCCAACAAAAACTACGGCGATTTGATTTGATTGCGATTACGACAAATTCAATTTAAAAATAGAAAACATGCAGGCAGTAACTAGCCAAGTACTAGGATTACATAAGTCACGAGCGACGAGACTCAGGAGTAAGTTAGCATCGGGAGAGGCGGACGCGGCGTGGCTTCCGGGCCCGCTTCCTCGCGGAAATAGGGCCCGTTCCGGGCGCCCGGCTCGCGGCTAATGGCGCGTGCCAGGGAGGCTATGAGCGCCTGGTATCCACGCTCGTTATGTCGCTTCAGGCGGGTTTTTTGACTCTTCATTTTATTTTTTAAATACAAAAAAAAACTGGTCTGCAGTTGTTTTCGACAAAATGTCTCATTTTATTTCCCTGTCCTCACGACTTTTGTTGCGTTAACACGGAATTCATGGAAATCTTATCCCTATAGTGTTCTTTTTATTTTATTCGCTTTAAGTAATGTTAATAATATCGGTGATCATTTATTCTTTACGTAATTCAGTCTCGAAAATAATAGAAAAACGAAACTAAACCATCATGCTGAAGTAGCGTGATCATACACAAACTATTTTCGTCATCATCATCAGCTTATCAATAGTCTACCGCAGTACCAAAAGAAATCTCCCTTAGAAATATCCCTTTGGAATTACGACACCCACGGGATGCGGCAGATGCCAGACTGTCGCCGCCCTCACTCACATCATTATTTAAGGCGAGTTTTAAAATTGTAGTAGAGCTAAAGTAAGGGAATAGGCAATTTTTATACAAAACATACAAATGTGTATACACAATTTTTTTAAATGATTGAAAGTTATCGTTGACAAATATTTATTTTATAAGTTTTTCCTTTGGCTCTTTTTAAAAAAAAAACAAAATGTTTCGTAGTTTATAAATAATTAAAATTTCAGTGATACTAACAGCGAATTTAAGACGCTACATTTTTTTTTGTTTTTGTAACTTATTTGAAACTATTATATTATTAGAAACTGGTATTGATAATAGTTAATATTGTTATTCGTAGGAACTTGTCAACATCCTGTTAAGTATTTATAACTTATACCGATATCTGATCTTTAAGTTAAATATTATGTATATCATTTCGTTCTTTTGTTTGATAGAGTAACACATTTAATATGGGTCGGCACAATATCGCACGTATGATGCCATGATTTCACTGTTACTTTCGTATGTATATACCATAGTATAACAAGGCCTCAATGTTTCCCAGGGGGTATTATACGCCAGTGTGTACACAGTGCGGTGCGGTCGTAGGTAGATAAAGTGAATAGGGATGTCACTAATACTTTTTACGGCGATTATCTTCAAAACAGCGGCGATGGGTGGAGATCCACGTCGCCGCCGTTTTGGTAACAATAAAAAAAAATCTTACTTCCCATTGCCCGGTCCTTATTACTTATTTTTATTAAGTTAAGAATAATCAATTGATGAGTACACCGATAAACTACAGTTATTTTTACTACATCACGTAGCTTATACGTTTATATTTTATAACTGTAAAAATACTAATATTTTCTTTATTACAATGAGAAAAAAAACCGAGTCTTTTTTATGGAATTAAGGGATGAGCAAATTGATCACCTGATGGTAAGTGCATCGTTACCCACAACAACTGCTGTGTCACCCAGAACATTTCTGTGTAGGACTACACAGCGCTCGTCACCCTGAGACATCAGATCTTAAGTCTCATATGCCTACTTATCATTATCAGCGCCCTTGAGACCAAAACACAGTAATGTTTGCACAGTACTGCTTATCGGCAAAATAACTGGGACTGCGGTGGTACCCAGCTTGACGGATTCCTGCATATAAATTCTACCACCGGTAAAAGTATAGCGAACTATTAAAGACTGCAAGTCTAGCATACATTGCAGTAAAATGTACTGTATTATTTCCATACAAAAAGAGTTTTTTTTTATCAAGCGTTAATACAACACAATACCTTACATGTCCCATTTATCAAATTAGGTGCCAGCCCTTAGCATAGTAACGTCGACCGCCCCGGGCCGCGCCTCGCGCCTGTCGAGGTGCTGACGGGCTGTAGTGCGGCTTAGCGTAGTTGAAACTTTTATTTTTATATATATTTTTAAGTTTTGGCACGTGTCACACTAAGCAACTGGTAATTTTTAAGTATGCTCAGATTCAGTTTTATTATCATCTTTGCAGACTGCCTGCCTCACAAGGAGTGTATACATGAATTATATAAAATCAATTATCTTTATTTCATAGAGTTTTTTAACAATTAAACATAATGGAGTCTTATATATCCTATGAGACTGAATAAATCTATTAGAGACAAAAAGGAGGATCTATTGGGATCAAGTATATACGCACGGCATATTACCATGACTCGACGTCGAGCTGTGATTAAATATATTAGCCCACATAATACTCGGTTGCATAGGATAATCATGTAACGGAATTCCTTCTTGTTATTACAATATATGTACATATCGTTTTTACTGGTGGTAGGATTGCTATGCAGGGATCCGTCTAGGTAGGTACCACCCAGGGACAGTTATTCTGCCGTGAAGCAGTAGTGTGCAAGCATTGATGTGTTTCGGTTTGTAGGGCACTGTGAGCTAGCGTAGTCACTACACAGCGGGCATATAAGACTTAAGAACTGATGTCTCAGGGTGACGGGCGCATTGAGGTGTCACACTGAAATTTTCTGGGTGACACAGTATTTGTTATGGGCAGACGTTGCACTTACCATCAGGTAAATGTTTTGATCGTTTCGTCACCGTATCCAATAAAGAAATTCCAATAACATCAGATAACATCAATAAAACATATCTATTAAATGAAAGTAATATAATGTTATACAGAGGCAAAAAATATAGCATATTTCATTATTACTTGGCTACATACAGTGTTAAACTAAACATCTTTATAGGTATAGACTATTATACTTGATCGTGAAGCAACACAGCAAAAAATTTACTTACACGACACAAACATAAAAACTAAGCAATTTGACCGCATAAATTAAATGTTAAAATGTCAAATTCAAGGAAGCGCTGTACAGACGATCAAATACATCGCACGCCCCACCGCGGCGCGTCAAAGGGCTAGCCCCAGAGGGCTGACGGCCTGTTATCCTCCCACGCTGCTGTCGCCCTCATTATGTTGCCGTGAGTGTACATTTTGCGAGTTTCTGTGCTCCTAGTGATATGCCTTGACGACTACTAATAATATCCCAGTCACGTTTAGGCTTTAATCTTTCAGTACAGGTACACTTGATGGATGCCTAGACTAGATTTACGAGTTTGAGTCCTGGCTTTAATATTCTTTATCTTTTATCTTTTCAATGCACAAGTGATTGGCTATGTTGATGTTTATCGTGAGCGAGTTGGATGTTTTGTTTTCAAGCATACATTAGTTATTTTTATTAAATTATATATTCTACAACATCTGTTACAGAATATATAATTTATAACGAAGTTTAAGCTCAAACATAAATATGATAACAATATTGTCAATTTGTGTTGCGATTTGGAACTTTAAATCACTATATACATACATACAGTCACACCTTTTTCCATAAGGGGTAGGTAGTTAGGAGACCACACCAGTAGCCCAGTTTACGCCACCGTAGGAAACGAGACGTGACAGGTGGTGAACCATTTCGTCGCCATTTTGGTTCCAGTCAAGAAATTCTTACTCCTCATTGTGTTCCCACAAAGAATACGGTGACAGGATTGCATATTTATATCTTATCTGCAGCAATAAAGGCTGACGGTACAATACCTTAGTCGACGCTTACGGCACCTAGTAAGGAAAGAGGTAGACCTACCTCTTAGTGTCCGGCAGAGTAGTATAGCACCTGTGCTATACTACTCTGCCCGACACCTATCTGCCTACCTATCAAATCACTACATACTCGTACATAAATATTAAAGTAAACATTTTACCCTACCGCTGTGCTGATTAGAAAGGATTCATGACCTCAGATGAACAACAAAGACTAACATTTATTTTTAAATAATATTAAGTCTTAAATATAGTTTTTACTTAAAAACATTGTTGGACATGCCATTTTTAATTATAAATAAATTTTCTAAGCACCCTTGACTGTTATTACACGTAAAACATCCGACCGTATATACCTTGCGTAAATACATCAAGTTGTGTTGCGTCAGTGCACGAGAAACTCTATAGTGCCATAACTTTACCAACTTAATTGTTTATATTGTTAAGCGATTATCAACTTTAAGGTATTATTTTAAAGATGAAGTGTCTGTAAATGAAATGTTGCAACACAGCTGATAGGTTCTCCGAAGCCAAGTGACAGATAAATATCGCTCCACACTCATCGCTTCTCTTTGAAGCGACGCGGTCAGTAATTTTCTCGCTTCGATTCCAGGTGCATTAGCGATGTGTGTATTTACCATTTTAATAAGCTTGCGCATTTGCTGCGTTCGCTTCGCCCTCTTTGGATTCCGATTGTAATTCCTCTTTAAGCAAATTGAATAGTTTGATGGAATATAAATGTGTTTCATATTATTTCTACAGTAGCTGTACCCACCTCTTCGTTTGTTTGGACAAACTTTTCAATAGTAAAGCGTTTTGCCACTGTACGACAGCTGGCGTCCAGTGGTATATTATCGAAAAAAAAATTGTAACTTCGGAACCGGAGAAACAAACAACGAAACATAGTTTAATTTATCGTCTACAACTTGTGTAAAAAATTTGTCAATAGCTTTAGTAGTTCTGGAGTTAAATCCGTTTCTACAGACAAGACAGACAAAAAGGTACACTTGTGTTAAGTACGTATATA
The DNA here is from genome assembly GCA_019845155.1 of Luehdorfia chinensis. Lineage (NCBI taxonomy): Eukaryota > Metazoa > Arthropoda > Insecta > Lepidoptera > Papilionidae > Luehdorfia > Luehdorfia chinensis. Next base: position 917,225 of record JAHVAK010000028.1, read on the forward strand.
TATATATATATATATATATGTGTGTGTATATATATATATGATGAAAGGCAGTATATAGTAGTGTCCGGCAGAGTAGCAAGTACAATATCTAGGCGGATTCCTCGGAATCCTTCTACGTAATATTTCCCCATTATCGTTAATATTTAAGTTCCGATTGTAATTTTTGTTACAATCAGATTTTTTTTAACTTGGATCGATTTCCATTTGAACCGATTCGGGTCACATTTACGCGTCACGAAGTGGGAGACTCGAGCCGGATACAGCTTGTGGGTCTCCGCTTCCTGTCGACGGTCACTTATTTCTTAATCTTTTTTTTAAACACAGATGGTTATTTACTATGTCGACTTTTACGATACTATCGCCGCCGCATCACGTCGATGTTTTTCAGTAATCTATAGATATATCTATATATAGCTAGAAATTTGGCATACATATTACTTTCCCGACATAGGCAAATGAACTTAACGAACATTCACTACTAATCGAGTATGCACAGTGTGGGCACAGTACGCCCAGCGAGGTGTGTGTAACAGCAAGTAAAATATAATATTTAAATCCAAATTTTCGTAAATTTAATTCACGTCTTATGTTTGCCAATTGAACAAAAGTAAAATGCTTCCTCGGTCATATTTTTATACGAGGATTATACGGACGTATTGCTTGCAGAAAGCGCTGCGAGTAAATGCGATGCCTGCGCGTGAGTAAACACGACATGAATACCGAATGACGGTATGAATTTTGATTTCCTATCTGTAAATGATGAATCGCTCGTAATGGAGTGAAAATATTTACTTTCATACATACGGTGGGTGCGGCATAAAATATTCTCCGTACGTGCTCGTCGTGCAATGAAAATTTGGCAAAAACGTTTTGTTTTTAAGGAAATTAAGGCTTTAAGTACTTTGATACACGTTTAGTCGTAGGATTCCTATGCAGTAATCCGTCTATGTGGGTACCACCGCACGGCTTGTTATCTGTCGTGAAGCAGTTGTGTGTAAACTGTTTCGGTCTGAAGGACATTGAGAGATAGTGTAATTAGTAGGCATATGAAACTTAAGAACTGATGTCTCAGGTGACGAGTGCAGTGTGGTTCAGTGTGCACAGAAAATTTCTGGGTAACACAGCATTTGTTATGGGCAGACGTCGACTAATCATCAGGTAAACGTTATTTTTAAAAGGACAAAGTAACGTGACGAGCAACGTCACGTCACTTTGTCCTTTAAAAAAAAGAAAGTTTTAATGAATAGAATAGAATAGATTTTTTTTATTCAATATAGATTATTTTCATAATACTTATTAAGTCATTTTTTTTCTTTTTTTTAACTACACTGGTTCGCAAAAAATGCCCTGTCTTGGGAAAAACCAGTAAGAAACCCAGCGGGATTTTTTTTCAGTCATTTTTTTAAATAATGTACAATAACATTAGTATTATAAAGATGTAGAAATAGCTTCGCGGCGATCACCTCATTCCCATCATCTATGAATTATTTAATATTATAATAACCCTTTTCATGAAGTCTTTGTTTAATATAAAATTTGAACTTTTTGATTGAAAGACTTTGTGCAATTTCTGGAATGAAACACATTTAGAAAAATATGTTTTTTGCTTTAAATTTTAATAAACAGTGCCCTACACTAAGGACTTCTCCCACATCGGCAGTGCGTTTGACAGACATAAATTGAACACTCACAAACGACCAGACCCGGAACAACTATGACCGAGTTGCCTAATGGTCAGAGGTATTATGCCGCTGGTCCTGGTTTGGAATCCTAACCGGGGCTAACAATTGAGCAAAAACAAATCGTTGGTTGCGTGTCTGGTTGTATTGTACATGTGAAATTTATATCTGTACAGCGCTCTCACGATACATGACAAATCTTAGTGTGGCGTATCGTTTTTTAAAAATAACTAAAACTAGCTGTAGGTCATAGAAATATTTATTCGAATCGAAGACGCGACCAATCGCGCAGAAGGCCGATCTCTCAGCGCCTGTGGCGATTGAGCCAAACATATTATTTAATAAGATACAATCATTTATTAATTTAAACTTGCACCTATGGTCGCTTTTGATCTTAACGACTTTTTCCGTTCAATAACAGCAATAATTAAACGTTATTAACGTTATTTCGTCGTTAGTATCCGAATAAGCAAAGAAGCACACACTATGTTATAATTCTCTAATGATAAATGAATTTAATTATGTTATTAAGTCTATTTTTTTTCCTAAGTATACACGTTTACGAAAACGCCAATGAAAGTAGAAAAAGCGAAAGATGTGTGTCAGGATCGTAGCGAGTGGAATGATGTGGTCTGCCTACATCAATGGGAAAGAGGCGTGACTCTATGAATGTATTTTCACATACTGAACCAAATTTTATATTTAAACAAATTGTCATTGTCTGTCAAACTGTACGAACAGATACAACACAGATTTTACTGCTGAAGTTGTCATGCATTTTCTCAGTTATAAACCAATTTAGTCTGTTTCATAGCAACAACTCAAAAGAATTTAGGAGAATTCTTATGCATGCACCAATCAACTGGTACTGCTTCCTAAAAATAAAAAATAATGGCTCGCGTGGCGCAGAAGCTGCGCTACCTATCGGGTGGTTTGATTTCAGCATAGAATGAATTATAGCTAACAGACGGTTGTTCCTAGTTAGTATTTGTTCAATGTATGTTACATGATATGTAAAATGTACCCACGATACAGGAGTAGAGCGGGACAACATTAATTTACTAAAAAAAGAAAGTAAAACATTTTTCCAAACCAAAGTCTGTGCTTTGATTATACGTAGACGTGCCAGTATCTGGCTTGAATTAAAATCGCTCAATTTCTGTCGTCGCTGAGATCCTGGTAAGTGTGCTGCTTTGATACCTCCGAGGTGCTAGATTGCATTTAAATTTCTATTGCTTAAACTTCACTCCTGCAGATGATATTTCATTATGTATGTTTCTTTGAATGTGACTGTCCTCTGGAAGTTTTAGCTTTGGTTATGTTGTTTTAGTATGTCTGTTTTATTATTAAGATCATTTAAGACACTTCCAATAAATTTTTGATATAAGTAATTCATATGTCCTTTATATCTATACTATTTATAATATAAATTGTTACTTGTCTAGATTGGAATCAGAAAAAATTACATTCGTGGTGGTTTCACGAATTGTTGTGCAGACTTTACTGTGTTTCGGTCTAAAGGGCACTGATAGCTAGTGTAATTATTGGCATATAGGACTTAAGAACTGATGTCTCAGTGTGTGCGGCGTAGTGTGGTGCCACACGATTTTTTCTGTGTGAAACAGCATTTGTTATGAGCAGTCGTTGCACTTACCATCAGGTGAACGATTTTCCCGTTTCGTCACCTTCATCCATAAAAGAAAAGTTGGTTGACGCTAGAAAACCTAGTATTAAACGATTGAGCGCTGAACTTCAAAAGTGTTGTTGTACATATAACAAATTCTTAAACAGGAAATCATTTTCGAACGAAATAAGTTTCCTTCTTTGTCTAGAAGAAATCGTTTTCAGATAAGACCGCCTTTTGTACCTTAACTTAAATATAGTACTTCGTCTTTATTTCTGTATTGGTGTACAATAAAGAGTATATTGATTGATTTAAGTTTTTTTCTCACCTGTAACACTAATAATAGTCTGACCAATTTAATATTTTTCACATGGTACGTACGGCAGCCCTGAAACCAAACTACGAAGGTGAACTATACTTAAACACGTTTCTTGTTAAAGTTTTCATCCCGTTCAAAGCTCAAACGAAGCGTACGATGCAATGCGGACGACGCCACAGTCCGTCACGTGTATGTAAATGAGTGGGGATTATGCGCCGCAGTGATAACACGGCGATGCTGTGCCAACCGTCGTTTTAGAATGCTTTGGTAGTAGATTCTCTTCAACCGCTTATTTCACAATTCCGCATTAGCGGCACAAAATATCTTTTTTCTTTTTTTTTAATAAAAAGAGTGCGTGCTTTGCTATAGAAACACGTGACTGACTTGAAACTCCGTACATTAATTAGAAAATAGTCCGCGTGCATTTATGTTTTTTTTTTTTTAAATACCGATGGAACTCTTTGATTTTCCGGAATAAAAAGTCTGCCCTATGTCCGTCTCCAGGATGCAAGCTATCTCTGTGCCCAATTTCGTCCAGATCGGTTTAACGGTTGAGCCGTGAAAAGGTAACAAACAGACAGGGTCAGAGAGAGTTACTTTCGCATTTATAATATTAGTATGAATATGTATGGATTTTATTAACATTAATAAACACAAATATTATTTAGTGTAAAATAGCGCCTCGATATATAAACATATATTATTAATTAATCATATAATTATTAAAATAAACAAGCCCAGCAACGTATGTAGCATAGTTCTCTTTTTTCTCATTTCCAAGTACCATCCACATCTAATTCTAAAATACGCCTTCATTTTTCCAGGCAGTCTTGAACCTTATCAACACATAACATCAGGCGGAAACCTGGTCAAACATACACCCGTTTACAATTATTAAAAATGTCTGTAGGCCATGCTACTTTATTCTGTTACAGCTTAGTCCTCCGGCCCAGCGGGCAAGTTTCTGCGTCAGTGTGCAGTGTTGTTACACGACATATTTTTCGTCATTAGTTTATCATTGCGATTTTTTTAATAATTTATAGAAAAAAGGAGGCTTCGTATTCATATTTATATCATATTCACTATCACGGCGGAATAGTTTTTGTACTGGTGGTAGGATTCCTGTGCAGAAATCACCACCGCAGTGCCAGTTATTCTGCGGTCTAGAATCGATTTGAAGAGCACTGAAGCTAATGTTATATGCATAATGCATATGAATGTCTCGTGGTGCAAAGCGCAGTGTTGCTACGCATAAATTTACAAAGCAAAGTTCTGGGCGCCATTCTAACTGTTGAGGGCAGGCGTGGCACTTATCATCATGAGAACGACTTACTTGATCGAGGATTGATCTTACGTGTCTATATTTCATATTTATTAAATGTGATTTTTTTTTTATTATTTAATAATGGAAACAGTCATAAACTATATTCCAGTGTCAAGTTAATTAACCAAGTACACAATCTTCCAGCAGCGAGACTCCAAAATTTTGATCGACAGTAAATTGATAGTTGACTTTTACTGAAGATTTGGTGGACTGATGGAGACAAAACGAAAAGCACAATTTTAGTCTTGAATTGAATTTTCCAATCACTGTACACTTTCAGGAGCACTTGCTGCATAATTAACTATCATTATTAAACATCAAAGCTCCAAATATACACAATTACAAAATTAAATAAAAACCCTTACTGACATTTTTCGAGTTGGTGCCAAAAGTCTTAAATGTGATTAAAGTAAGTTAAAGTAAAAATAAGTAGAGATAATAAATAGTACAGATAATAAAAAACTTGAATTACGTAATCACGTAATTCAGGTTAATATATATTTAACGAATTATTTTTCCTTTTTATTTAAGAAAAAGATAACTGCTCTGTTTATTTTCCGGGAAATGGAATTACTTTATCAATGCGTAAATGATTATAATGACTTGATACTTTATTGTGTAAGTAGTGTAGTATAGTATTTCATATTTATAAAGATTATAAATAATTGAATTATGCAAGAAGAAGTCCTATGCCTTTAGCGTTTTTTCCAAAAAAGCTACGTAGTTTTAGCAAGTTGGCACCTCTCGCCGACGGCGTGCGGGTGCCAAGTCGGTCCGCCCCATAATCCGGCGTTGGATATAAATCGAGCATTTCAGGAATACTACAAGTACAGGCGTACCACGCCAGGGCTTGAATAGATTAGGTGTTTTATATAAGATTATTTGCCGAACATATTTGTGCCGGGTTTGTCCAATAATATATTTTTAAATTCTTATTATTTATGTAATAATAATTTACCCTATCTAATATGACGAATCATCAAATCTCACAATCTACTGTACATGGTAAAAAAAATGTTTAACGTCAGGACTGTGGCCTGACTTTCACGCGGCTCGGGCACTAGATTCGAATCCCAGCCGTCCAACATTTGTGCGAAAAAATACTAATTGTTAGTGTTTGGGTTTGGTTGTGTTCAGAAGAAATTCTAGTGTTCGGTAATTAAAAAAAAAACGCTGCTCTGTTTAGCGAATTTCACATGCTGAAAGATGTTTTACATCTGAGATACGGAGGTTTCCTTAAGACGTTTTCTTTTACGGTCGAGATCTATGTACATCAACACTTAAAATGGCAGTATATTTTTTTTAGTCGTACCGACATAAGAGACCCATCACGAGTGTCATCATCATTTCAACCTATCACTAGTCCACTGCTGAACATAGGCCTCCCCCATAGATTACTACAAAAGTGTAGCTCTCATTTTGAATAGAATTTTGCCATAGTTGCCACGCTTGGCATGTGGGTTGGCAACGGCAGTTTATTTATTCAGATGTTCCAGGGAGATGCTGCTGCCCATCTTGTGATTTTAATTTTCCCTCTGTCGACTTTTACGACACCTACGTGATGAGATGGAGTGGTAGATTCTCTTAAGCCGCTACCACACGGCAGAGTGTGATACTATAAAATATCAGGCTAGCGCCCACACCTTGGCTACCACGGATTTGTGTACTAAACAGAAAATACTCGTAATTTCTTTGCGTGTATGAAATTTTGTAATCAAAGATAATATAGCTTATGTGATTTATAAATAATATAGCTGACATAATTTCAAATAGTCATATTTCGATAAAATAATACTTTTTAAATTTTTTAATCATTTTAAGTTATAATTTTTAATAAAAATAAATAAATAGCTCCCAAAAAACACTATTAAGGCGGTTTATGATTTATTTAAAATCTTAACAGTACTTTTAAAACATAACAGCATTAAAAAAAAAACTAAAGAAAAAAGTAATTTGACGTTAGGCGGCTTGTTTCCCGCGCTGACTGACGCCACCATTACCGCGGTCGCCTGTCGTCTGTCGTAGGCACGTTCGCCTGTGAACATGAAATGTAGTAGACATTTTAGCGAGGGTCGGGCGGGAAAATGGCTTGGATTAGATATGCCAGAAGTTTTGTTTTTCCTTGATATTATTTAGTTACCATTTAATGTATATAATCCAATTGGTATAGAAAACGATTTTACTTAAGTTCTTTAGGGTTCATTAAAATAGTGATCCTTATATAACCTTATTTACACAAACTATTATAGTCGTATAATATGTCATGAAGGTGATGTGTAAAAGTGTGTTAGGACAACGGTGATGTTCTAGATCTTTCAGTTGATTGATCGAGACTACATCTGTAATGCCCACGTAATGTTACTTAGATAATTTAAAATTTTTTCATTATCATAATTTCAGTCTATCTTAGTCCACTGTTGTACATAGGCTTCCCCTATAGATTGCCCCTAAACACGGTCCCGAACCAACTGCATCCACCGACTTCGTGCAAAATCGTTTGATTTTTTTTAAATTAATGTTATTGTTATGGATGACAATGGTGTAATGACTCCATTTTTAAAACGAGTTTAAGCAAAAGCAATGTATGCAAAGCAAATGCAAAGCAAAAGTTTAATGTATTTAAAATAGTTAAATTATTTAAAACTTGAGGACAATCATTATTATCTTTTGAATATTTACTATAATAATTTAAAAAAGATTTATTTTTAAATATTATTAGACTTTTGCTGTATGATATGTATTTCAGGTCGCGTTTGACCTGCTGTGACATATGGAAAGCGTAACTATAATGCGATTCAATACAAAAATAGTCTGTGACAATGTCGAAGTTCACACAAAGTTAAACAGGTAGCGTCGAGTGGACGCGCCCCGGCCGCCGCCGCCGGCCACAAATCTTCCGTTTCACTCGGGCCCAGCCTCCGAGCGGCGCGGAGAGGAAACAGCACGCTCCAAAGCACGCGGCTGCGTGATACCGGCTACTCCCGAAATAGGCTGCCCCCCGCGCGGGGCGAAGGCCCATCGACGTGCTTTTAGTATGCTGCGCGCATGCGACACGCCCGCACCCTTCTGCGCTCCTGGTAGCCTCGCTAGTAGTAAACACGCGAATTTCAAGTCGAAAACCTCGCGAAAAATACCGCCAAATGCATTAAACACAAAAATGGTTGCGATTTTGGCGAACCCGAAATGGAGCGAGGATCTTACCATTCAAATGATTATCGAGTACGAAAAGCGCGAGTATCTATGGAATCCTGTCGCTGAGCATTATAAGAATAAAAAGACCCGAGAACAGGGTTACATTGAAATAATAAAAGCGCTGGATTTGGTCGACGTCACGGTTAAGGAGCTAAAGAATAAGATAAAGAATATACGTTCTTCGTACAGCGTGGAATTGAAGAAAATTCGCGCGGCTCGAAAAGCCGGGGCGCATGCGTACAGGCCAAGCGTCACGTGGTTTGAACACGCAGACAGGTTTCTACGGGCGATCGTCACACCGATATCCGTAAGTCTTTGTTTACAATGCTAAAATATACGTTCTATAGATTCAAATATTACATGAATATAATTCAAATTAAATGTTTTTTTTTTCAGATGGATACTAATAGTTTACTCGAGATACCTGCTAGCGACGACAGCGATGCCGTCCAAGATTTGAGTGAACGTAAATCGCCTGAAAAGAAAAGCCCGCGCAAACGACGAAGATCGACTCGCTCTTCGACTCCTTACGTTCTAAACACGCCGTCGCCGCGTCCAAGCACGCCATTCGGCCTCAATCAGGCGTCAGTCTCTCCTTTTGGTATCCTCCCTACTTCCACGACCACCCCATTCCTAAATCCTCCTGTTGGGATAGCGACACCGTTGACCGCCTCACTCTCAACTATTTATCCGCTGCCAGCCAAACAAAAGAAAGGTAACTTTGAAGATCGTGTGGATCCCGAGGGGCCACAAGATTTGAGTCAACACTCGGAGAATGTAAACGAGAACGAATTCGAAATGTTTGGAAAATTGATAGCGAGCCAATTGCGGAAATTGCCGCTGAGTCTGGCGTTGGATACGCAACTGAAGATACAAACATTGGTGAACGCCGCTCGAATACAAGCCGTGTATCAACAATACAGCTACGCGGGACCGTCTCAAGAGGCACTGTCTGTACAAGCGCTGTCGAACGGTATATTGGCCAGTATGGCATCTCAAAGTACGTTCGCTTCACGAGCCGTAATGGGTATACGAAACGATTCACCGGAGGACATGAACAGGGGCTTGAAAACCGAGTATTCCTTGGGTTCTGAACCCGAGGACTAAGATCCCAACGTACAAAGAAACGTGCTCTATAGATTTTTTGCTCACGCCAAATAAATCGGCGTCTACCTCTGACATATTGATAGTATGAGTTTATTGCTCATGATTGTCGTACATACATATATAATATGTGTTTTAGATATTTGATAATAGATGTTTATAACTATATAAATAACCGATAACCGTTGCTTCATCTGGACGTAACGATGTTCGAACAGTACAAAAATTGAGATAAAAACTTAGCGATGTAATATTCGTTACTCAGGCCAAAATATTGACATTGTAAAGGAATTTTAGAGTAATAGTTTTGGATATAGAAATTAAGCGGTGTTTGTGTAGATCTCGATGTTATTGGCTGTGTTCTTATTCTGTCTTTAACTGACATAATGGGGCTTACTGATGTATATTTTTTTTATTGTGGTGATGCAAGGGATGTGTCATTTATTTGTTTAAGGGTATTCCACCTCCTAAGATGTTCGTATTATGTAACTCAGTTACCTCTGTAAGGACTGTTTCCGAATTATTTTTTGTTACTATTATTAGATAATAATAATCGAACATTCAAAAATGTATTACGAATTTATTTTCAGTGTGATAGCTACTTTTATTAATAGAATAATGTAAGTAGGATTTGTGTGATAAATGTGATTAATTAGAGAAATAAATACCTCAAAATAGAAACTTTACTTATAGATTTGATAATAGTGATTTTGAATATATTTTATCTGTTGTTCAATGTGCCACGATTAAGATTATAAATGGATTGTAAGTTATTGACGAAAATAAATATTTTATAAATGTGATCCTCGCATTTTACTTCTTCAGCAAAACCATACCATATTTATTTATATTATACATTTTTTTTGGTTTCTTTTTCTTTATTGTCCTGTTAATAGTCCACTGCTGGACAAAGCCCTTTCCCAAGAAAAGAGGTTTTATTTTTATCGTAATTATCACGCTTGGACGTCATTATAACTTTAGACGCTGACCTTCACTGGAAATTTTCTTCAATATATTTTAGGTCTTTTCATTTTTCGCGGGATGGCTATTCTATTATTTGTTGAGATTTTTAAGGAATTTTCCCTCAGGTAACTTTTCCGACACCCACGAGTTGGGTCAGGGTAGCAGATTATAGATATTCTAAAATACTTTATTTGGATATCGCCTAATATTCATATTGGGTACTGAATTTATCTTTTATCGATATACGAGTATATTTGTGCAACATTTGCAGTAACAAACGTAAACTTACACGCAGGTGTATAAACGAATTTTAATGAGTATATGGTATAAATGTATTCAAACATTTGTAATTACGAGTACGATTATTGACGACATTTTTCCAACGCAATTTTTTACAATATGCTTATTTTATATTTTTTACAATACAATTTAATAAGCAAAAAAGTCATAACTAATTACGAATGGAGCATTGCTCAAGTGCCTGCAAATAAAATTCGTGACGCTAAATTATAAAACAGGTTTTCTTTCACATACATCTTTCATAACAGTTTATTATATATTTACTATACTTTATTTTCCATTGTCAAACTATTTATGAATCGTTCGCACTAAATTCTATTGTTTGATGTGCAATATCCAGTTTTACTTCCGAGAGTTTGCGATATCGCCGCCAAACGAAATAGCTAATCGTAAACGGAACTTATCTTCAACCATAGTACGTAGTAATAAAAATGCCCAAACTGTTTTCGTCTTATACAATTGGTCGTCTTGTGTAATTGGGTTACTTCTTGAATACTTAAAATTGCTAATATTAGATTGTGGTCGTTATAATTAGTGTATAGCTACTAGCTGTGCAGGTCGGCCCTTCTCAGTAATGTTCGATTCACAGAGTGCGACTTCTTAAGAACAACATCACCATCATCATCATTTCAGCGTATCACTAGTCCACTGTTGAACATAGGCCTCCCAAACAGAACCGCAGTTTATTCATTCAAATGTTCCAGAAAGATGATGCTGCCCATCTCCTTTTTTATTTTCTCTCTACTTTAACGACACCCACGAGATGAGATGGGGAGGGAGATTCTCTTAAGCGGCTTCCACACGGCCATAGCATTATAGCAGATTTATATTCATATCTTCTGAACCCTACAAGATATTGAAATGAAACATACATTAAAATTAAAGCTAAAATTTCATGTTTTAATCCCTAAACTTTTCATTGAAATCCGTTGAGCCGTTTCGGAGTCTATTCGAGACAAACTTTCAGACAGACAGAGATTTATGATTAGGCATCATATAAATAACAGTTTTCATTTAAATTTTGACATTTACTTTGAAACCACAGACAGACACTTCAATTATATTATTGGTAATAAATATTTAATCAGGTATTTTTGGTAAGGTTATCATTATCAGCTGGATATGTGCATCTACTAAGTAGTAAATATTTGATGTAATCGACAAACTTTATAAGAACGTATGAACGTTTTACAACTTAGTTGCTGCACGTAATCACTATAAGTATTTAGGCCTGCCATTATTGATACATACATACATACATAAGATCACGACTGTATCCCTTAAGGGGTAGTCAGACACTGGGCACTCACTGCAAAAACAGATAACTGCCACAATCCACGTTTCACCAAAACAATATAATGCACTTGGTGTGGTAGGTGGTGAGCCCATCGCCACCATGCGCTGTTGGGTGCACAGTGCAGTTTAATTACTTATTCGCCTTTTACGAGATCCATTGGATGAGATGGAGTGGTAGTATTCTTTTATCGAGCCGCCACCACACGGATGCTGCCATTATTGATATGGTCTTCTTTAATTTATAATAATTATAGGAGCCAAGGTACGTACGAAAACGTGACTCGCGACCGACCCTAAGCTCAGGGTAACCTTCCCTGACGGATCACGAAACGCACGAAGACAAGGGAACAGGTCGTGTGAGTGCTGAATCTGGTTGATTCTGTAATATCCAATTATAGTTGAACTAATTTAGTCGTGGTTCGATAGTTTGTTCAATCGACAATGCGCTACGCAGAGTTATCCTCCGATTTAAAACAGCCGGTCGACAGTCAGTTGCAAACTATTGACCTAGTTGGAACGCGTCCTTATAATTTTTTTATTAAATTTATTAAAAAGGCTGTAATTTAGTACACGGCGACCACTTTCATAATTGCGTAATTTACATCGACTTTGACTACTGGCGCTAGGATGATTTTCTACTTATGACGGTGAAATTCTACATTTATACTATACGATAGCTATAATCGTAAATAATGCGTAGAGATTTTACCACATTTGGGGACAGAATTATATAGTTCAGTAACGGACGAGGCGCCAATCGGCGCCTACACTTACGCTTCGTGGGCGGAAGACGACTTCCGATGACAATTTGCATACATAGCGTATTCAAAGCTGGTTTGACCTCCTTCCTTCCCTTGCACCGTTATCTTCTCTCAACTATAATGATACATTTCGTCGTTACATTTTACATGATTTTAGGTTTGCACTATAATTTTTTTATTTATTCTTGTAATTTTATTGGGACAAATTTTATGTACAATGTGTTTATTGAACGATATCGATCAAAAATTCATCGCAGACAAACACTAATTTATTTTAAAAAAAATTATTCAGTATTACACGTAATTTTGTTTGTGTGAAATTTATCACTCAATTTTGTATTTTGTTAATAGAAAACAATACTGTAATCTGTAATGTCGTCCAGTGTCTTTTTTCTCACAAGCTTTTATTTATCTTCATCTAACACTAAAATTGTGCAACTGAGTTTTGAACTAAAACAAAATTTGGCATACCTTTTTTTTTTTTTTTTTTTATGTTAGAGGAGGCAAACGAGCAAGCGGCTCACCTGATGGTAAGTGATCACCGCCGCCCATGAACATCTACAATACCAGAGGAATAGCAGATGCGTTGCCGGCCTTTGAGGAAGGAATAGGCTCTTTTCTTGAAGGTCCCTAAGTCGTATCGGTCCGGAAAAACCGCTGGCGGCAGCAGATTCCATATGGTGCTTGTGCGGGGCAGAAAATTGCGCGAAAAACGCACTGTGCTGGAATGCCAACCATCAAGGTGGTGACGATGACATTTCGCGCTATGCCGCAATGTGCGATGGTGAAAATCAGCGGCTGGAATTAATCCGAACAATTCTTCGGAACACTCCCCATGGTAGATCTTATAAAAAATGCAAAGGGATGCAACATCTCTTCGCAAAGCCAGTGGATCAAGCCGATCTGATAGAACATGGTCGTCGACGATTCGAGCCGCTCTCCGTTGAATGCGGTCAAATGGAAGTAGCTGACACTGGGGCGCCCCCGCCCAGAGATGAGAACAGTACTCCATGTGCGGCCGAACCTGCGCCTTATAAAGTTGCAAGCGTTGGGTCGGCATGAAGTATTGTCGCGCTCTACTGAGGACGCCAAGCTTTTTGGAAGCCAATTTGGCCTTCCCTTCCAGGTGACCGCGAAACTGAACGTCACTCGATATGTCGACGCCAAGAATACCGATACTGGCTGCGGCAACGAGGGGAGTGCTCTCAAAATTAGGTGATACGACGAAGGGTTTCTTTTTAGCGGTAAACGCGCAAACCTGTGTCTTCTTGGGGTTGAACTGGACTAGATTTAGTCGGCCCCAATTCGAGATTTTGTCTAACAAAAACTCGACTTCCGACACAAGTTTGTTCCGGTACTCGTCAACGTGTTCCCGAGAAATATTAGCACGGCCGGTGTATACGGCATCACCAGTGCTGTCATCTGCATAGCAATGAATGTTACTAATTTGCAACATATCATTGATATGCAGAAGAAACAGGGTTGGTGATAGCACACAGCCTTGTGGGACACCAGCATTCACAGACTTAGAGTCCGAGCATGCACCGTCAACTACGACCTTGATGCTCCGGTCTGTGAGAAAACTGGTGACCCAATTACAAAATTTCTCGGGGAGCCCGTAAGAAGGCAGCTTCGAAAGAAGCGCTTTGTGCCAGACCCGATCAAAGGCCTTCGCTATGTCCAAGCTAACTGCCAGGGCCTCCCCCTTACTCTCGACTGCCTCCGCCCATCGATGAGTGAGGTACACTAGAAGATCACCAGCCGAGCGACCCCGACGGAAACCGTACTGGCGGTCGCTAATCAGCTGGTGCTCCTCTAAGTACCTCAAGAGCTGGCAGTTCATAATGGACTCCATAATTTTGGAGAGCAAGGAGGTGATGGCAATCGGTCTGTAGTTGGACGGATCTGAGCGGTCGCCTTTTTTAGGGATCGGGTGCACCAAAGCTGTCTTCCATGACTTCGGGACGACGCCTACAGAGTAGGAGTACCGGAAAAGACGCGTTAAAACCGGTGCCAACTCTGGAGCACACATCCTCAGCACAATAGGTGGGATGCCATCAGGCCCACTCGACTTGTTGATATCTAGGGAGAGTAGTGCTTTGCGCACTGAGCTTTGCCAGAACCTGATGTCGGGCATAGAGCACCCACACCGCGCGATGGTCGGCGGTGAGCTCCCCCTGTCGTCAAGAGTCGAGTTGGACGGAAAAAGAGAGCCCAGAAGATCGGCTTTCTCCTTTGCGTCATGGGCCAGTGAATCGTCCTCCCTGTGCAGAGATGGTAGTGATGGCTGACAGAAATTCCCTTGGACAGCCTTGGCGAGAGACCAGAACGCACGGGTTCCCGAAGGAAGGCGACCTAGTCTCTCGCCAATTCTGCCAATGTGCTCCGACTTTGCTTTAGCAATTACTCTTTTGAAGGACCTGGAAGCAGAGTTGTACTTCTTTTTAAAGTCGCTGGTTTTTAAATCCCGAGACGCCGATGCATAAGCCCAGGCCCGGTAACACTGCTGCTTTTGGCGAGATGCCATTCTGCAGGTGCCACCAAACCAAGGTTGGGACCTACCGCCGACGGGTACCACAGAGGATGGAACGAAGAGTTCCATTCCCTGAAGCACCACATCGGCGACAGACCCGGCAACGACGTCGGGATCATCCAGCGAGAAGCAAACCTGCCCCCATGGGTAGGATGCAAAGAAAGACCGCATCCCATCCCAATCCGCCGACCTATAGTGCCATACACGGCGCGAACCTGCAGATCGCGATCGCATTGGGCACAAGATAGGCACTGTACTCCGGATCAGACAGTGGTCCGAAGATCCCAGAGGGGCATCGACGGAGATCACATAGCCGTCCGGATGAGAGGTCAGCAGAAGATCCAGCAGGGAAGGTGTATGATCCTCCACATCTGGTACCCGCGTCGGCGAAGTAACCAGTTGTGTCAGATCATATGCCAGGGCAAAGTCACAGACAGATCTCCCCGCATGATCGGTGGTTCGCGATCCAAGCCATTCGGCGTGGTGGGCGTTGAAGTCACCGAGTATCACGATCTCTGCGGGTGGAATCTGCTGTACCACAGAATCTGCAGCCATTTGGATGTGGTCGATGAGTCGGTCAGTTTCGGTATTACCGCTGTGGGACCTATAGAGGCACCCATAGACACGAGGGTGGTCGTCGCTGTCTATGCGTAGCCAAAGGGTGGACAGGTCCCTACCTTCAAGGCTGCCGAGGCGTTGAGAACATATATCCTCTCTGACGTACACACAAACCCCGGCCCGGGGCACAAAGGAATGTTCCAGCTTGTACCCCGGGTAGGAAAGATAAGAGGTATCCGCCGGAGAGGATATCTGCGTCTCGGTAAGAAAAAGCAAGGCCGGCTTTGCCGTCTCCAGATGGTAGTGAACGGCATCAAGATTGGAATGTAGTCCCCTGATATTGCAGAAATCCACGGCAAGCGTGGTAAGGGGTGCCGTAGTTTTTTTGCTACGTTTGCCTCGAACAGTTGGGGAATAGAGCGGACCTTTGCCCCCCCCAGAATACGAGGGGCAGCCTGAGCACCCACGCTCAGGTAGCGACTGGTAGCCCGAGCGCGGGTGCCCAGAGGGGGATTCTCCAGCACCGGTGGTGCTGGTACCCCCCTGGGGTAGATTTTTTGTTTCCGCTACCATGTTTTGGGGGAGGGGGTGGGTGGGCCTCCGGTTACCTGCACTCACCAGACGAAACGCAGAAGTTTGTTAAACATCTACTTCACGTCGGTATTCTGTGAGGTCGTGGTACTTCCCCGGTCGAGCCGGCCCATTCATGCAACAACAAAAGCTGATGCGTGGCTCTACTACTCTCTATATAGGAGCTTCGGTGACAATGCAATAATATCGAGCTAACCTAGATAGCTCTATCATGTTTGGGCTCGATGGATTTATGTGACAAGTTCCACAGTTTTACATTTAAATACCTCACAAATAAAAGCTTGTAACATAAATATGATTTTGTATTAAACTTATTTTAATTTTACCTTTAAGAGGACAAGGTTTTTGCACACTATAGGATATGTACTTGTACGGACCAACTGTAATAAGACTGTTTACACTAAGATAAATCATTTACATCTGAATAAAAAAATTTGGCGAAGAAAAGAATTTGAACTGAGTATCGTAACGTTAACAGTAACTAGCAATGTAAGACGTTAGCTGCAAAACAGCCAGCCGTTTCCCGATCTGTACAAATAGGTAATTCAAGCAGGGTGGGAATCAGGGTTGCTAGGCGACGAATATCACTGGAACTGCCGGCGCCGGCTGTACCTTTTGATGGAGGATAAAGAAAATTCTTTTATAAGAACTTTCTTTTTTCTCAACAAGAATTTAATTCAAATCCCGCCTGAAGAATGCATCACTTAATATTCTAAATGATTAAAATAGTTTATGCAATGTATCACACTGATGCATGAAACATAACCACACAATCTTTTCTTTTTAAGTCAAAATGGGTCATACAAACGTAACTGTAAAGGCATTCTCATCCAGAACTTTGTAAATTTTTTGAATTGCCACACAGCCAGCCACACAGATTAATTAAGGTTAGGCTATTTCTACGTATCTGATTGAGCTTAAATATAGCTTAAATTTTAAGTTGGTAGACCAACACAACTATAAATTCCAAAGGAGTCGCTTGCCGAACACACTACTAACTCTCCGAGACGTTTACAAAGACGATTTCCTTAAAATAACTTGGCTAATCGCCTGACTAAAATAATAAATTATTAATTAAAAGCTTTACTTAAATAATTAACTCTTACCAAAATGGCGGCGCCGAGGCCTGCCGACCATTACTCGTTTCCCGAAAGGGCGGAAAGGGGGCTACTGATGTGGTCTCTGCCAACCCCAACGGGAAAGAAGCGTGAATGTATGAATGTTCAAACCTTCCTTAAAAGTCAGACTATTTATTAGTAAAACTTCTATCAAGCCCCGTGCATGGGTTAATGCATGAGACTTAAATAAAGAACAGACAGACGATATGAAATAAATTAACTACTTTTGAATCTGTATTGTTAATTTATTAATCCTTTATATGCATTAGATACTCAGCGAGCTATGGAAGGTTCTATAATTGTTTTTTCTCTGCAAGATACAATCCGTAACGACTACATCCGCAACAGAATAAGAGTAACCGACATAGCTTTAAGCAGTAGGAGGCTGAAGTGGCAATGAGCCGGCCATATAACTCGTAGAACCGATAACCGTTGGGGAAGACAGGTTTTTGCGTAGCAACCTCACACCGGCAATTGATAGTAATAATAGTAACTGGTGGTAGGATTCCTATGCAGGAATCCGTCGAGGTAGGTACCACCGCAGTGCCAGTTATTTTGCCATGGACCAGTAGTGTGCAAACATTAACTGTTTCGGTCTGAATGGCACTGAGAACTAGTGTAATTACTGGGCATGTGCGACTTAAGAACTGATGTTCGCAGTGTGGTTCAACACAGAAATGTTCTTTTCACAGCATTTGTTATGGGCAGACGTAGCACTTACCATCAGGTGCTCGTTACATAACCTAGTCCTATAAAATAAACCTTAAAAGCGTATTTAAAACGAAGTTAGTGCTTTTTAGCCGGTGTTTGATTAATTCGGAAAGCTCGCCAACCCTAACGTTAAATGGAGTTCTTTCGGCCGGGCGGTTCAGGCGGGCGGCCATTAATCGCGAGCGTCTCGCGTCGATTACCAACGCTGCGTCTCTCGCAGATGCCGCGTTTTTTCCCCGGGATTCATCGAGTCGTTCGTTGCCGCGCGCGGGATAAATCCCGCTCTATCTCGCTATTAATGACGTGCGACGTCTAAGCTTTCCCAATAATGGGTTGTAAATCGATGGCATTTTTTTCTATTAATATCGCATTAAAACTATTGTTGATATAAATTTTAACAAATATGTTTTGGAATATTTGAATACTTAATTTATACTAAAGCGGAATATACAATACTAAAGTCTGTATAAAAAAAAACAGCACCAGACCGTATACAAATTCAGGAGTAAATTATCGTAAAATCCATCGTGGTTTTTACGTCGGGAAAGGAATATGTATTATTTATGTCAAATTTCAATTAAAAAGGTCTTATAGTTTCGGAGACATCGTGACGTTTCACTATTCATTAAATCGTCTATGTATTTATTTAGATTACTTTTTTATAGGAGGTTATATGTTTTGTAACAATACAAAATGTTTTTAACGAAACTTCTGTCAATAGTAGTATTTAATTTTCGATTGGTTAGCTAATCGATAGAAAACTATATTTTTATTTATATTTTTGTCTGTAAATTCGCCTGCTTCATTTTATTAATCTACAATATACTATGATTGTCTCCATTAACGTTTCTGATTAACTTATGTATTAGTTTACTTATGTAGTAGAGGAATTAAAAACAGCGTTAGTTGTTATTTGAAACCTGAATCTTGCTAATGCTACAATGGCCTAGTGTTAAGAGTTGCATAACCCCAGTTCATGTCTTTTAAAGAATCAGATCTAAATGACAGTTCAATTCCCGTCGATGGACAATTGGTCACATGTCCGACCAATATCTAGGTTTTTCTTAATTTATTGTAGAAAGTGACGAAACCTGCAAACTATCACCTGATGGTAAGTGCAACGTCTGCCCATAACTAATGCTGAGTCGCCCAGAACATTTCTGTGTGATACCACACTGCGCTCGTCACTTTGAGACATCTTAAGCCTCATATGCCCAGTAATTACGCAGGCTCTCAGTGCCCTTCAAACCGAAACACAGTATGTTTATACACTACTTCTTCACGGATGAATAACTGGCCTTGGGGTGGTGCCCACCTAAACGGATTCCTGCATAGGAATTCTACCACCAGTGGAGTGCTACAAACTTACGTGATTTGTGGCAATCTATGGGGGAGGCATGAGTTCAGCAGTAGACTAGTGATAGACTGAAATGATGATGATGATGATGAAAATAAAGCTGTAGAGTTTTTATGTTTGAACGTTTATGCCAGAAAATACAGCTTAGAAAAAAATGCCCGTTTATTTTGGAAACTTTATGCTTTGTTAAGGAGTCGCACGTTAAGTAACGAGAGAAGTAACAGTGAAGATCCGTACTGTGAATGGCTATGGTCAACAAATTCGTTTTATATAGTCTTCACCCGGGGCGAAATACTGTAGTGCTAAGTTTCCTATATACTCAGGTGGCCTCCACTTTACTTGTTCATACCATCGCAGCCTATACTCCTGCAGTTGTCGCGTACACCTAGGCTTCCACGTACGTATTCGTTACGGATTTTATCGCGCCTAGTGACGCCTCACATCCATCTCAGCATCTTCTTTCGGAAACTTGAAATTTCTGTGTGACACCACACTGCGCTCGTCACCCTGAGACATGAGTTCTTAAGTCTCATATGCAGTGAATATGCTAGCTCTCAGTGCAGTTCAAATCGAAACACAGTAATGTTTGCACACTTCTGCTTCACGGCAGAATAACTGACCCTGGGGTGGTTCCTACCTAGACGGATTCCTACATAGGAATCTTACCACCACGTTAATACTGACTGGTCTTTTTATGCTGTCGTAAACCAGGCCTTTGAGTTTAACTGGCATTCTTTTATAACAAGTAACGCCTGTTACTTCTCGCCATTTAAGCCACTCTGGGGCTATTCGGTGCTGAATGTGGCATTCCACGTACCCTGAACTGGCCCTGACTGGCATTCGAAAACAAGAATCCCGTAGAAGTCAGATACTTTGACCATTAGATAACATGGTTGAAAAAAAAAAGAAAACTATTGACGTTCCTACTAAATAGATTCTAGATTTCTAAGCATTCTCCTTCCTTCTCATATTCGCTGTGTGTGCAAGTTTTTTGAAGGTCCTTGAAAAATCCATTTCTATTTCCTCGAAACAACAATAATAGAGTATATACTAATACAACTGATCATCTGGTGTTTCTTAACGACTGAGTGTTGGCGCAAGCCGTGAAGGGGAGATAACATGCTTCGTGACCGTTGTTCTCTGACGTTAAGATTGATCACTTTAGCGGCTAAGGATAAGCGAGGATTCAAGATTCATTCTAATTCGAATTTTTCTAGATTTGAAAACTATGCTCTGCATCAGTTTACGTATATTTGAAGCACCAATGACATTGTTTATTTATTTTGAAATCTTTTTGCAAATCTCTAAAACGCTAACATATTTAGTGTTGATAAGCACGGTTATCGATGGTCAATTATACGTTAGAAGCGTAGATTTTCAAAGTGCATTTATTTATGAAACTATGAATTGAAACTTACAACAATCTGTGCTATTGTAAAAATAAACCCGGCTGGGTTTCGTACCTGGAGCCGCTGGTGAAGTACACTGATCACTAGACCAGTCGTAACATGTATTTCAGAGATCGATTTCGATTTGCTGTGGTTGTTCGTAATGCGAAAATGTTTGTGTTGCACGAGATCCAAGGGGGCTCACGTGGAAGTAAAATACAGTTCAGAACAGTTCAATATTAAGCAAGCAGCGGATCTACGGATAACAAAAGCGTCGGCGAGTGCTCCACGGGGCTAAAAGTTTGAGAACCTCTCGTTTAAAGCAACCGCTATTTTCGGTTTGCAAACAATCTATGAACTTTTACACCATTCATAAACTCCAGGCCACTAATTCTCATTTTCTGTGATCATAATGAATTTATAATAATCCATACTAGTCCATTCTTATATTACAAAGTCGAAAGTTACATACAGTTACATTTTCACGGCATCCGTTGAACCGATCTTTGCACAGAGACAGCTTGCATCCTGGAGACGGACATAGGATACTTTTTGTTCCAGAAAATGAAAGAGTTTCTACAGTTAGTTTTAAAAACCTAAATTCACGCGGTCTTCAGTTAGAATAATATATAAAGTAAGTTGAAAGGCCTCACTGTCACTAGCCTGTTAACAGTCCACGCCTGGACATAGGCCTCACCCAAGAAGGGAGAATTTGCCGTAATCAGCAGCGGTTAGACAGTGTTTGATAAATATTGACTTTGCTAAGGATATGACCCAAGCCAATGACCCACGGCAGGCGTGCATAATAAAAGAAAGGTGAGGAACATCTGAATAAATAAACTGCGGTTGTCAACCCGCCTGCCAAGCGTGGCAACTATGGCGAAATCCCCCCAAAACGAGAGCTACAACTTTTTCAAGCGTTACACTTCGTCTTACGTTATGTCCTTACGCAACGTTTCGTCCTTACGCAACGTTTCGTCCTTACGCAACGTTTCTTATTTAAGCAACGCGTTATACGTTAAATGTACTATTGAAGTTAAAGAGCGTTGTTCCCAAGTATCCCGCCAAAACCCGCGGGCGCCATTATATCGGTGGAAACCGCATGAAATGGCGCGCGAAACTAGAATACACGGCGTGGCGTCGCGACTTATTAGCATTTATTATTATTCAGAGCGGTATGCGCTCGCGAGCGCCGTATTATTATGATAATAAACGTCTCAAAGGTGCACGAGATGCCAAGAATTTATAGGTTCAAAGCCAGATCTTAAATTCTGTACAGGTTAAATGTCATAAGACTTCCACATGAATATGTTATTGCCGCAGTGGTTTGAAATCTTGTGCTTATTTGCATGAGCCGTAGTAGCTTACGGGCCAGGCGCTCGCCTTGGTATTGGTAAGGCAAGTGACCTGAATTCGGTTCCCGGTGCCGGCACCACCTGAAATGTTTGGTTGCAAATTAAAGTGCGGATTCACCGCGTGCTCGAAAGCTTGTATTATAGCGAGGAAACTTGCGCGTCTGAGGAATATAAGTATAGCATTGTGACGGACGAACGCCAAAACCTCTGAAAAAGGAAGCTTGTACTTAGTAGAACATTTGCCGTTACTTTTACTATTTTGCCTTATTATCTGTTAATTATTAATAAATAGTACCTATTGTAGTATTTTTTATACTGAGAGCCGTGGGTTTAATGGTTAAAATAACCGAGTCTGAGTCGTCTATCCCGGGTTCACATTCATGTCGAATTTTTGTACGGAAGACAAGCTTGATTTCCGAGCTGGGTTTGTTGTGAATTTATTTCTGTTCCTAACACTGAATTTATACTTCGGTGTTCCATGAACTACCTGAAAATGTGTTTGCCCAGATACTTATAGAAATGTTACGTACACTGAGCAGTTGGTCGAGGTCGAGGAAGACATTTTTTAAATAAAATAATGCGGCACACTAGGATTTATTTTAGACATAAATTGCAAACACGAACACTTGGAAAAACTATCTGCAGGTCTACAGTCTGAAGGTTATACAGATGTTTGTCCCGCGCAGAATCGAACCCGCGACCCGCAGCACGATCTTCGTTATGCTTGTTCTTAGTTCTTATAGACTGAAAAATGTTAACGTTATTGAAATGGGCTTAAAAACTCGAAATACTATTTTCAAATTTGCTCGGCGATGTAAAACTTCGTAAGCAAAGGAGGAAAGGAAATATCCGACAATTTTTTTCAACATGTCATAGGCAACCCAGAGCAGAATGGTAGATTACCTCCCTGGCCTCTATACCCTTTTAAAAAGAAAATGTATACTGTTTTGGTACGTCCATCAGTCTAAACGATTGATGGCTAATCACTTTAGTAACATTTACTTTCATGCATCTTCGTACTTTGTGTTTGTGGTAGTCATAAACTCATATCGATTTTCGACGACCGCGTAGCCTGGTAGTGAGAGTACCTGACTTCTACGCCGCAGGTCCTGTGTTCGAATCCCAGCCGGAGCCAACGCTCGTGCAAAAACACAAATTGTTGGTTTTCGGTTTGTGTTGTGCATGTGAAATTTATGCCTGTCAGACGCAGTCACAATACAGGAGAAAACCTTCTGTGGCGCATCGGTTTTTTAAAGAAAAATAAATATCCGAAGCCCAATTGGCGACTTGTAAACTTTACTCTGGTTGTAATTTCTATTGCAAAGTCTATTGTAAGGCTTTTTTTGTTCGTTGCGTTATTCTGACTATGATGAACTTATATATGGTACGTAATTATGGTGCTTGGTTTATGCAACCGACAACAGTAGAATCGGAGTAAAAGTATGAAATTAAATAAAAGTTCTATAAGGAGGCCTACGCCTAAGCATTAATCGAAAATTTCGCGGGCTGCTGTGCAGCTACAAATATTATGTTTACTCTTTATTTTGGTTGATGTTTGCATTTTAAAATATTACAACTTAACAACTTAATAGCGTCTCTGAATTTAAAAAAAAACAACGAAAACAGCGTTAGTTGTACTGTCCGCTATGTCTTTATTAAATTTTTATACCGACTTGAGTTGAGAAATGAAATTCGCTCACCCGAGGCTTAAGTTAAGCTCTCGCATGTTACGGGACGTGTCAAAGAGAGTAAGTAGGTGCGAAAGAGATAGCTGCGGGTGTTAGACAGGAACGGGTGCCGCTGCGGGACCCCAACGTGGCTAGCGGGCCTGTCGTGCGGCCGGTAGCTCACATAACTTACCGTGCTCTTGTACCAGGCGTGGTTCACTTTGATATTTGATAATTATATTAAACTAACCTAAATAGTATGTTGAATAAAAAAAAATTTTGCAGCACTAAACTTGACAGATATTAACATTAATGTTACAGTTTTTTTGTACTATTCAAAAATGTTGCTTATAGAGTGTATATACGTGACTATTAAAAATCGTTGTATTAACTAATTTGGAAATAATTTGTACGTACATACAGTCCCGCCTTTTCCAATACATCCTGTCGTTTAAAACATCATCAAATACTGATATTTTTAGGTAATAAAACACACTCACGATACCTACACAAGTTTACATCGGTACCTCTTTATAATAATTGTCGATGTGCGGTCGGCTGCCGCGATAAGGGATTACGCCCCGTTTCCCCATCCCGGGATATTACGGGTGATTGCCCCCGATCTCCCACAGCAAGCAGTCCCCCCTCGTTTGCCCTGCTGGCTTTTTTCTCGCGCGCTTGCACTTTGCGACAGAAAGTAGATCGTAGTGCTTATTGAATTATGAATTAAGATATGAGCTAGTTCACTCTTAGAAGTTAAAGCGGTACGTGTTTCTTGATGTAGCCTGCATTTGTCTTTTTCTAAACTTTAAGTTTTGTGGTCGGAGTGTATAAAAGAATTTAAAGAAAATTATGTCTACGTATTTTAATAATAATACTTTTTAACGGACGTCTAATCTTTCTATAAACAGTATTAAATCTCTAGACAGTAAAAATATTTAGGTATGTTAGTAACAATTTTACGTAACATTACTAAAAGGATTACTTTAATTATATTAGTGGTTTCATATGTATATGTTTGTCTATCTGCATTACTTAGTAAAGAGAGTAACTCCGAATTATTTTATTTTTAATTTGCTCTTTCCTGAGAAAACTGACATTTAAATTAATTAAACGCACTTTTAAAGTAATTGAATATTTACTTGTATTTATAATATGCTGCAATTCCATTTTGGATTCAATAAGATCCAAATAAATGATCGTCTACATCTTTAAATTGATAAGCCATTTATCTGAAAAATAAAAATAAGAAATTATTAAAATCTATATGGATTTAGTATATTTGTCGTCTGATGTGTAGTCACGTTACACGTTATTAAAATGTTGTATCTATTCACAGTTCATAAATTTAACAAGGCGATCAAAACTGTAGCCCACGAACAAGTAGCGATCCCTCAATCAAGCAACCCTACAAGCGCAGGCCGATAGAGCCATAACGAAACACAAAGCGTAGCGGCGAGGCGCCCGGACAGAAACCAGTCCAGGGCAAATTAAATATGTAGGAGGCGAGCGCTCGCACCCACGCTGTAAGGGCTGCCGGTTATTTCATTTTATCTTGTACATGTCCTGAAAAGCGGGCATAACTTATAGGTATAGTTCTAAAGAATTTGTTGATTACTGAACTTCACGCTGTCTCACTACTTTCCGGCTCTTCCCTGATAAAATATATATGAATTTTTGTATTCAATACATAATTATTATTGTGCGTAAATATTTTCACTGACATTAAATAGTACAGTAGGTACTATTTTACCTCAATGTAGGTATTAGTTACAAAACGGTTACGTACCTAAAATTATTTATCCAAAGCCAGAAAAAATTAAGAACGCGAATCTTAAAACTAGCACCTAGTGTTTACGTATTAAATCAGAATTTTCATTTAAAATGTTATATGTATTAAGTCTTAAATCGTGTTAAAGAAGCACATACATGTTTTATTTACCAAAAATTAAATTTTCATGTACAATTCATTTGCAACCCTGTGTGAAAAACGAGCGCGGCGAGTACGCCGTCATTAGAGGCGGCGTTAGCGACCCGCCGCCGCCCGCCGCCAGGCCAGACATTTTTTATGCAACCCACAAGCCGACGCTTTTTCAACGCAAGCATATTGCGGTGCGAACTACCGTAGATACTGGATCGGAATAATACCTCTAACCTTGGTGGAGTTTACTAACATTGAATTTGAATATATGTACTAAAGTTATTGGACTACATATATACTATATATAATGTAAATAAGACATATATATAAAATGCTAAAGATATAATAATAATATAAAGGTTTAATTTCCTCAGTGGTCGACTAAATTTATTCTATACTAAAAATTAAAGACGTGTGGTCTTTAATTTGTAACAGACAAATATTTCTTTTGCGATCGTAACATAAAACTTTAATTTTTTTCTAAGGTCTTGGATAGCTGAGGTTCAGCTTGAATAAAAGTTACTTTATTTACATCTGTTAAAACTACTATTTTTCTAAAGTAAAGCATCTCTGAAACGAACCTCTCCATAGTGTACGTAGTTAATTATTCAGTAATTATAGGAAAACTGACTAACTATTTTTTTTCTCTTTATTCATTTGTATATATGAACAATTGTTTCTTCGTTAGACATGTCTGGCATAAAATGATTTACATCCCGCACCCACGTTGAAGCCGTGTCAGGACGACTCGGTGGGTGCGGCCCACCGGCACGCACGGGGCGGTCGACACCAGCCTAACGACATTACAGCAAGTGAGCTCTCTAAAAATTAGTGTACAGCTCTTTGTAACATAAATATTATACTTGTGTAATTAATTCCCCATTTTGTATTTGAACGTTTTTTCTACGTATAATATTCAAGTATTGTAAGAATACTAATCAATAATTAAATACGGTAACTAAGATGAAGTAGAATCCTTTTGATTACTTGATACACTTCAAGTATTTCAGAAAAAATGGATATAGAATTTAAAGATCAAGATAATCTATTCCGCGTACACGGCAGCCCATTAAACCGGGTCGGTGACAAGGTGACGTGCGCTCGCCGCGGGGGCGCGATAACGCGGCCCGTATCCTGTGTCGTGATGCTCGCCCGCCTCACTCGTTCAATATTCAACTATATCTATACTTTTATGGACGCCTGGTGCTTTCGGAAAATTACTGTACGCCTGGCTACGCTCGGAGTGATTCTGTTTTATACTCCGGCTATAGATAGCCACCACAATCACTGCCGTTACTTACTATAAAGGTGTTCCGTTAACCACTATAATCGCCGAACGGATTTCAAAGCAATTTTCGTTATTCGCATTATTACACGGTTAAAGTGTATGTATGAGTATACGCTCATTGTGGGTCTTTATTATGTGATGCATTGTTAGAAAAATACAATAACAAAATTTCAATATGGTTGGAAATGGAAAAATTGCCAAAGTTATGTGAATAGAAGATATGTAGAAAAAGCAGTATTCCTGTTTCGAAAATATTTTTCTGATACTGGTAAAATTTGTCTAATTAACTCTTAAGAAAATAATGTATGCCTCATGTGACTACAATCTGCGCCAGTACTGTAATTTGCTTTAAAAGTTTTTAGAGTTTTATTGTATCGTTTTCTGTGGCCATATCTCCTTTACGGCCAATTCAATTAAAAGGAAGCGAATACGAGGTGTCATGTTCTTTGTGTGAAATCTTTTGAAGTTTGTTGGTTTTTCTTTCGACATGTTTCACCCGATGTGTCTTGTCCTAATGAGTACTTGTAAACTAGAATGGAATAAAAGTCAATTCTAATACGTGATAAGCAAAATACAAAATTGGTGGACATTATAGTTTATTGTATCTGACTGCGGTGTAGACACCGCGGGTCCTGGTTTGAGTCCCAGTCGAAATCAAAATTTGTGCAAAAACACAAATCTGTATTTTTAGGGTCTGGTTGTATTGTACATGTGAATTTTATGTCTGTGAAACGCACTCACGTGCAATCCTAGGTGGGGCGTAATCTTTTTTTTAAGTAATACAGTCTTATATCTTAATCGCGGATATCCGATTGAGTTGCGAAGCTTTGCCGTTCGTTATTTTATTAAAGTTAACCTAACATGAAAAATAAATGAGGCGATTGTCATTCAGAGGCACGTTCCCGCGGCAATTTTTATTACGTTCAAAAGACTTACACGTAGCAGCTTTGTACGCAATGTGCGTTGTGAATACAACTTGTAAAATAACGATACGTACCAATTTCCATTTAATTGGTGTGCTAACGTTGTCAGGATAGCGAAAATTGCAGGTATTTTTTTAATGTAATTTCTGGCATTTTCTGAATGAGTGTAGCGAGTACACCGAGATAATTGTATGCGATAACAACGTCGCTATGAACTCGAAAAGGCTTACTTTGCTGTTTATATAAGTTGCTCTATTTAAATTATTTTATTATTATTTATTACTGCTTTTAAAAAATATTTCTCCAGTATCGTAAGTGTTACAGGCATTAATTTTACATGCACAACACAACCAGACCCAGAACAATTTGTTGTTTTGCACAAATGTTGCCTCCGGCTGGGATTCTAACCCGGGACCCGCGGCAGTAGAAAACAGGTACTGTGACCTGACTGACACTAGGCCACGCGGTCGGCGAATTATGATATACTCGTATATAAGTGTGGCATACCTACATCATCTAGAGCGGTGACCGACAGCTGCGTCTTGATACCGATGCGTCGGATAGTATGCCTTTATTCGTGCAGAATAACACCACAAACGATCGTTTCGAACGAACGGCGAAACGAAGTTCTTTTATTTCTTTATTAAATATCATGCAAGAGAAATACTAATACTGTAATGTCCTTTTGGCCAATCCGACCAGTGCTACAACTTCATAACACTGGCAGAAGCTATCAACTACGCAGGAAGTATTATTATGCAACAAGTGCACGCAAAGGCACTCACTTGTCCTTAGCTACCCCGCTAATGCGATAAGATCGCAGACAGGCTATGATGCAGCGTCAGAGACGCGAGGACCATCACAACACAAGACTCGAAAACTGATTATCTGTGTTTTTGCATAAATGTTAGCTGCGACTGTGATTCGAACCCAGGACTCGCAGCGCACGATTCCAGTACTCTGACTACTAGGCCACGTGGTCGTCGTTATTAATATTATTAAAAATACTGTAGTGGCACATTTTTTTTATAAAAAATCAATTTAGTCTTCAAGTATTGTAATAGTTTAAATATAGCATCAAAATTGAGTCCATGTGCTATTTACATTCATATATTTACTCAATTCCGTTCAACTTTTTGTATGTAACAGTAGTTTAGTAGTTTACGTTTTTAAAAATTAAAATATTTTCATTAAAAATAAAATTAAAGTGCCAAGAAGACTTAGTCACGTTATACGTTGAGCTGAGTAGTGAGCACGCGACGAAACGGCCCGAGTCGGCGGATCCCGTGTCACGCCGCGCCCCGCCCGTCCCGGCTCGCACCCAGCCAATATTCGATCCAATGCGCCAACTACCTGCTATTGTCCTCAATAGGGTCGGCACACATTACATAAGAATTCGTATGATGATCATATGCAACTTTATTTAGTACAATACGTATATTTGTTGTAAATAGTGACAAGGATTTTTGAAGTAAAACTTCTTTAAGCGCGATTAAAGTAACACTTCAATGTAGAATTTCAGTGCAATGTTTCTACAAGCAACGTTTTAAAATGAAAAAAAATTAACTGAGAAATCGAAGTTTAGATCGCCTACTTCACTTCTGTCATATGTACCGAGTTACACTCTCTTTTAAATCACGAAGTTGTGGTAAATTATGTTTCAATTTTCTTATTAAATTAAATATATATTCGTATGCAAGGACCAACAAGTTGAAGCGGCAGTTAGTCGACCTTATAGCTCGTAGAACTGATAACCGCTGCTGAAGAAAGTTTCTCGAGTGGCTTTAAGTTAAAGTCACTTTAATATATTATGGACCTGAAGGTTATTTTTTATTTGAATAAACTGCATAAGAATAAACTATCAATGCAACTGAATAAGTTAATAAGTTGCATTTGATAATTAGAAATTATTGATACGGTATTTAATTAATAATATACTAATTTTCAATTGCATTAAGTTTTCAATGCTGCTTTCTAAATTTAATATCATTTCTAAATTGCGTAGCTATCAGCCCTATTCTAATTCCAACTACCGAAGCGTTACACGTCGTCAAATATTTGCGCCCACAAGCCAACATCTTGGCGAATATTTCATTTTATGATTTACGCTCTATTGTCTATTCTCGGCTCATTTTCGCAGACAGCTTGATCGTGCGAGTGTGAGAATTATATGTATTATAAGCGTTCTGCTGTTTCGTTACGATTAATTTGTCGTGTTCTTATGTTCTCCTTATCCAGAGGTTCATTTGGCTGTGATATTGTTATGTGACACGTCTAGTAGTTCTAACGTTTACATTTTTTTTTGGAATTTTATCTGAGATCTGGCATGAGACCTTTAAAAATTATAACAAGTAACGGCATATAAATGTCCACCTACTAAGCACAGGCCTTCTCTCATTTTTGGACAACCTTCGCTGCTGGGAAGAGTTCGCCACGCTGCTCTAATGTGTTGCGATTGCAATTGCGTTAGCAAACATCACATGCCCTCGAAATACTTTATTCCCTGTGCATTCCGGTTTCACCAGGTGAAGGACTTAAAATTCTCCCACGTCAATTTATTACATTGTTTATATACATTGCTGTTCTGCTTGTTGATGTATAATGTTTTTTGAGGTTAGACAGCAGTGGATACACGGTTACACGGTTGGTGGACACGTGAGTCGTATCGCCATGCGTTCGTCAATAGTTCATCCGATTGAGTTGAAAGTTTGTACAATTGTTGTTGGCAGTTGCGCGAAATTAATTAACATACAATTAATAAAAGTTTTATTTATTTTGTACCAGAAAATGTCTGTAGATAGATCTTCAGGGCCAGTTATTCTGCCGTGATGCAGTAGTGTACAATCATTACTGAGTTTCGGTTTTAAGGGCACTGAGAAGCTGGTGTAATCATATGGGCATATGCGACTTAGAACCGATGTCTCAGAGTGATGGGCGCAGTGTAGTGTTACACAGAATATGTTCAATATTTGTTTATGGCAGGCGGTGCACTTACCATCAGGTGAACGTTTTGAATAAACAAAAATCATAGGTACCTACTTTCAAACATATCACAATTAAATTTAAAGAGATTCCAACACATGCATATTAGTTAGTCCATAATAATTTACTCCGGTAATAAATTAGATATTTTCTCTGTTGTTACAATTCCGTAGTCATTTGTTTCTCATCTGCTTCTGTAAAATGAAAGGTGATTGCGAAACGGCGTAAAGCCATACGAATACCACGAATCGTCTACATTCAGAGCGATGCCGGGCAAATAAATTCACACCGGGACGTGCTCTAACAAAGTGGCCAATTGGTAACGTTAATCCGGTGTGCGGGTTTAGAAACGAGGAGACGGCGAATGGGTTATTTTATCAATTTCTTTTGTAACGATCTTTACCTTAAAATTTACATAGAAAAATGTGCAAAGCTATATTTATTGTGTAATTTTCCATACATAAATAGATATGTACACTTTATTGGACACAACAAATTCAATTTTTGGTATAAATATTATTTTTGGAATTAACAAATATGGATTTTTTACTGGTGGTATACCAGCCAATGCTGCCGTGAATCAATTGTCTGAAGGGCATTGAGAGCTAGTCACTGGGCATTTGAGGACTTAAAAGCTGATGTCGGGGGGACATTACTAGGGCATTCTGGGTGACACAGCATTACTAGGGAGCGGACGTTACACTGATCATCAGGTGATCCTTTTGCTCGTCTCGTCCCATTCTCCAATAAAATATATTTATATCAATTAATTACTTTAAAGTATTTACTTTAAAGTAATTTAGAACATTGACTTATCGTGATATCGAAGATCGATGGTAGTACACACTAAACGTAAAACGCCTTAAAATTAATTTTGAAATCATTAAAAAATATTTAAAAAGATTTCGAGATGGCGTCCAAAATTAAAATTAACCATGAGTAATAACCATAATCAATTTTTAAATTTTTTATCTTTAAAGGAGGTTAAGTTTAATTTGAAATTTACAGCCCGTCTTGAATATTAGTATATCTTGTATAGATACAAGTGTAAGATGTTACTACTTACGAGGTTATTAACTATTCAGTTACTCGAAAGGGTAATCAATCAAGCGTGGACTACATGTTGTGTAGCCCGTATGATTTATGTTTTCTTGTCAAACTAAACACTCACTGTGGACGTAGGTTCATTTTTACGGATTCGTGATACTTCTATAGGTACTATTTATTGAGGACATTAGGGTAGCAGAGGTTCTGTAATGACAGGACGATTTTTGACCAGCTTAGTCTATCATACGGTTCGATGCTGTAAAAAATATGTTATGTTTGTATTCGGTAAAATTCTTTATATATTTATTAAAGACGGCGCCATATTGTGAATGTTATTACACAAAACATAAAACAATAAGAACGCGTGCAACTCAGAAAACGCGACAGAAGCGAAACTTCATGTATTTATTAAAAAATAAATAAACATTAATAAACAAAAATATTATTCACTTTAAAATAACCGCTCAGTAAATAGATAATGATTAATTTATCAATTATAATTTTAATACCAACAAAAGTAGGCCCTTAGTATAAGAGAAGCTGCAGCTTTCTCTTTTTCTCTTTCTGGCCGATTATTTTCTGTCCCTTTTTTGCGTCCGAAACGTTACATATGTATACATTGTACTAAAATTCGATCTTGAAATATTACTCTTATCCAGCCCAAAGAAGTTTCACTTCACAAACCATTTTTATACATATTTCTTTTACACTCTAGTACGCCTTGGATCCTTGTAGCTTCATACCGACCTGATGCATGTAAAATTTGATTCAGTTTGACTGGAAATAACTAATCTACCTGTCAATGTGCACAAAGTCTTTCAATCAAACATTTTAAACTTTTTATTAAACAAAGACTCTGTAAGAAGTGTTATAATAATATTAAAGAATATATCAATGATGATAACCTCTGGTAATGAGGTGATCTCTGCCAAGCCAGTTATTCTGCCGTGAAGCAGTAGTGAGCAAACATTACTGTTTTTCGATTTGAAGGGCATTGAGAGCTAGTGTAATCACTGGGCATATGAGACTTAAGAACTGATGTCTTAAGGTGACGGGCGGTGTCTTAAGGTGGTGCCACTCAGGAAGGTTCTAGGTGAAACAGCATCTGTTATGGGTAGACCTTGCATTTACCATCAGATGAACGTTTTGCCGAGAGCCGGTAGGTGCCCGGCAGAGTAGAATATACGCCTATCACTTTCCTACCGAGGTGTCGTAACTGAGGTATTGTACGGTATGCCTTAATTTATGTAAAATGGCGGCGATGTGGTTCGTCACTCGTCACGTCTCGTCTCCCGCGAGGACGAAAAGTCGGCTACGTTAGTGGCCTATAGTGAGAAAAAGGCGAGAAAGTATGTATGTATGAACGTTTTGCTCGTCTCGTCACTATATCCCATAAAAATTACAATTATAGTACATAATTATAATACTGTTGTAATTGTACATTGTTTTTAAAATGACTGAAAAGAAAAAAAATCCCGCTGGTTCTACCCAGAACGGAGGCATTTGTTTGTGAACCAGTGTAGTTTTAAAAAAATGTAAATAATCTATTTTAAATAAAATTTATTCCATTCTATTCTCAATGAACGTTTGTAAAGTGCATCCTGTTACGTCATCGTGAATCATCCGAAAACGCACTCTTTCCCCGCGCCGCTCGTCCAAATACGTTCTACCCAAGAACGTGTCGGGTCAGGGCGCTCGCTGCGTGCAAACACCGCCGCAACGCGAGTCGACCCAACCCGCCCGCGCCGACGATCCGCGTTGCATACTAAACTCTACGTGCCATTGATCCGCGCGGATTGAGCGTTTTCACGCGCGACGTAATGACTGCAGGGACGGACTGGATACGCATTATTCTACTTTATATCCTAAATTTATCATTTAGGTTATTAACTTACACATATTTATCTATAACTAGGTATATCTTTTATAATTCAAAGCTTAAATATTAATTTACTCTGTAAGAAGTCGGGTAGTAGAACATGACCATCACCATCAATAGTGGTTCTAATTTCTCCTGGAAAAGGCAGGAAGTAGTAACACACGCCATTACAGAACTCGTGTCATGATAATCAGTTAAAGCCTTAACATAAGTAGAGAGAATTTTCTTCGCCTACTTGACAGTAATATAAAATTGAACTTGTGTTATAATAGAGTATCTTAGGAAATTAGTTTATTATTATTACCTTATTATTAGCAAGAACATTTATAGTAAATTTTAAACATAATCATATTTTCGAATTGTAAGTTGTCGAGTATATCGGCGTGAGATCTTTGTCTCTAGGTAATTAAAAATTACTTAGGGTGGAGATTCAGTATAAAAAGTTAAGCTGTCTGTAAAATAACATATAGCTGATGTGAAGCATCGTCGCTCCATGAAGTCTGCACTCTGTGACCATGTTCTGGATCATCCCAACCATAACATCAGATTTGATGAACCACAAATCCTCGCATAAGAAGGCCGGTTCTTACCAAGGACGATTCGCAAGGCTATTGAAATTTAAAAAAACATCCTAATTTTAACAGAGAACATGGTTGGGTACTACCACCAGCTTGGGATCCTATAATTAATAAAATTAAATAAAAAAATTATGCGAACCACTGCAAGACTTCAAGATACAGTTAGGCTCTTTCTGTGTAGATCGGACTAAAATAATAATTAAAAGCTGAAGGTACCCCGGGTTATTATGACATCAGGACATATGTCACGTAAGTCCTCCGGTCACGTAAATGTGTATTGTTCGCGTAAATATAAGAAATCATTATTAGCTTAGCGTTTATTAGCAATTACAATGCCCTGAGTCATATTTATTTACCAATCTTACGATAGTGTACGAACAGTCTATATTCGTACAGAATAACACCATAATGTGCAATGCTTTCACTATACTCTGCTCGTGGGAACGCAATGAAGAGTAAGAATTTTTTGACTCGTACCAAAATGGCGGTGACGTTGTTCGCCACCCGTCACGTCACGTTTCCCGCGAGGGCGAAAAGTGGCCTAACCCTTATATGGGAAAAAGGCGTGACTGTATGTGTGTATCAATCTTACAACTATGATAAAGTCGGTGAGTTTGTACGTTTGAACGCGCTAATCTCAGCAAATACCAATGCGATTTGAAAATATATTTTTGCACTAGACAGCCCGTTTGTTGAGAAAGCTCCTAGGATATAGAACTTCATGCTACGACCTTGAGGTGCCGCTCGTTGAGAACTGAACTTAACCGAGCAGGGCCCAAATGAATGCCCAGGTCAACGAGGTACCATGTAGCTCGGTGCAGTCATGTTCCCAACTTATTTTACGTGTCGTCAATCGTGGGGCACAGCTAGTTTATGCATAAAATGTATTTTTAGTACAAAATCTCGCCAATGAAAGACGGCTCACTAGTCACGTCTCCGTCATTGTTCACTGTGGCGGGGAACTCTCGTGGGACAGTGCAAGGCATGCGACCCGTCTGGACCGCAACCCGGTGGAAACTACGCCCGCTTATTATTTATTTATCGCTACGACTGAAGGCCTCCTTTTGGGACACGTTTTGGAGTGTCCCTTCATTATGTAAGCTTCGCACTTTTTTATGAAGGTTTGTATTACCCTCCTTTTTATTATTGTTATGTAGATTTCATCACGTTTGTAATTCCATGAGAGGTCTGATAATAGAATCACCAGATTATTCAGCATACCCTGAGACGTATATAATATTTGTTTTTTATGAAATAAAGTGACTAAATAGTTCACCTAATGTTATCGCTCTCAGTGTCATTTCGTACTAAAAACACATCGCGTCAGTACATTCATCTTAAATGAATAACCAAGTTAAAAGAATCAGACGTTACTCTGCGGAAATGTATTACATAATTTATGATTGCCAGGCATACATTTATACCCGTTCCTACGTAACACACTAACTATACATTTCATATTAAAGATTAACTTATAATACTGGAATTTAACAAAACTTCGAGACAATATTCACAGCAAGCGTACGATAAGCACTAAAATTGTCCGTGAGGGTGCCACCCTCGTTACTACGACGCATACTTCAAACGTCCCGGGGCACGCGTTCGCTTATAAATCTCTCATATCAATTCCACTGGATTGTTAACAGGCAAATCACGAGAACGTCATTTTCGTACACGTACAACGCTCGCTACACTACATTATCGACATTGTACGTGACTTACAGCGAGCAATGCATAACGCTCAATCGATCCAGAACTACATAAATAACTCCGTGGAACCGGCGAACAGTTACTATTCAGAAGGATTTGATTTTGACGCGGGAATATTACCTATCGCGCGCGTATTCGCTAACAGAGCTATGGCGACTTCGTCTCCTTGTGTATTGTAAAGGAGTAAGAAATTCTGAAAATTATTTGAAATACGATTTAACATTTCGTAATTTCAGATGGTTTATTCGAGTAAAACTAATGTGGCCATACATATTCCTTAGTCGACTTAGACACCAACTAAGAACGGATTTTACGAACATTGTTATATATATATATATTACTACTCATATATATAGATATATATAACATACACATACACATAGTCACGCCTTTTTTCCATACAAAGGGGTAGGCAGAGGCTACACACGTAGCCCACGCTCGCACCACGCTTTTCGCTCGCGTGGGATACGAGATATGACGGGTGGCGAACCATGGCGCCGCCATTTTGGTAAGAGTAAAAACAAGTCTTACTCCCCACTGCGTTACCATGGCAGTATTGTGACAGCATTACATATTATGGTGTTGTTCTGCACGAATATAGGGTGTCCGTAAAATATGTTACAACTATAAAAGATATTAAACGTTCCTCGTGACTTCGATCAACATTAAAAAATAAACAATGTTTAACTTTCTTCGATCAAAGCTCAAGAAAATCAGAGATTATAATGACAAATTATTAGACAAAAATCAATTAATAATGTCTAACTCCATATTTGTTAATACCAGAATTAAATCCCCACGTTATTGGAAAATCGTAAGAAAGCTCACAAAAGATACTTTGAACAACAGATACGCTGAAATACAATTTAGATCTGGCGCCATGTCAACCGGAAAACAAAGGGAAATTGGCAAGATCGTCAAGAGCCATTTTGTATAGAGGCGTAATACCAGGGGCGCAGGAACAAAAAGCGGTGGCCGACTGTGCTGCATTAGCGCGGCGTCGGCACCTACATAATTTAGTTATAATGACGGTACCTACCGCTCGTTACCTCTCGCGCTATTACGTCGTGTGTATTCCACACATATCTAACCATATCTACGTCACGAAACATCAGTATTCATTGTTTGATTGATGAATAAGATAATATTAATGTAAGTAGGTCGACTATATAAATGTTCAAAAATAAATATCTCCATTACTTTTGTAAGAACTCTTAACACGTCTTAACACGTAGCGCTAAATTCTAAAACATTTGTGTTTATAAGAATCTATAAAAATCAAGCGTTGAGGCGTTTTACTTTCCTTCGCAATTGCCAATACTGGTACTATATTTAATTGATTTTTTGCAAAAAAATATACCGCACATAAAAAACTAAAAATTAATTTAAAAAAGAGCGCGTGCGAATTCCTACACGTGACAGAACTTATATATTAGAAATTTAATTAAAAAAAACATTACTTGAATTAACAAAAATATTACTCTGTAAATGAACTGTTCAGTTATATAAATAATTATTAATTAATCATTAAAAATTATTAAGAATAATAAAAAATTGGAGGAAAATGTTGTATCAAATTCAACCTCGAATTGTAATTTCATTGCACCCAAAGAAGTTTCGCTTAAAAAATAATTGTTAGAATGTACAGTGTGTAATGTTAAGTTAATAATTGTGTCGACTTTTTTAAAATAATTGATGCCCCACATAAGATTGTATTTTATGTTGAGTGTTTATTAGTGTATTTTATAGACGTACATTGCACAAACACTCAGAACCGCGGCAACTATCTATATGTCACAGACCCGCGGCAACTACGAGTATCTATATATATATATATATGTCACACTAAATGTTCCGCCCGGAAATCGATCCCGCGATCTGTAACGTACCGTTTAGCAATTTAGTATCTTACCGTTTAGCCGCTGCGTCAACCGAACTTTCAACCCACACAGGATTACAAAACTGTTTTCATATTACATTAAGAGAGAAAATTTCGCCCCTTATGTTTACGCGAGAAAAATTCGTCAGGAAGAAATCACATCCTTAGGGTTGTCTACACAGAACGTGCTCAAGTAGACATCTGTCAGATGATCGCGACTCCCGACGGCGGCGAAGTCACGACCCCCTGCGAAAGTTCGCTTCCATAATCGACCGGCCATTTTTATCCTGTCTTATCCATATATTTACCGCAATATTGCTGATGACTATTCGATTATAGCTCTTCTTTTAATCATAATGAATTCCTTTCCTCCAAATAACGAATTGTATAACTGTGACCCAAAATATCATATAAAATTTATTTATAGTTCTTTAATTATGCCGACCCTAATCTAATCAGAATACTGTATCCCAGCTTGCTGGGAATAGGCTAATTCTTAGTAACGTTCCGAAATCAGCTAAATATGGAAAAAGCTGTTTAACAATGTTCGTCCGTGTATACAACAAAATACCCGACGAATTTAAGACATTACATATGAATTAATTTAAAAAAAGACTTTATAATTACATCAAAGAATTCTTTGACATTGTGAACTGATTAGTATTATATAAATGAGTATAAATAAGCAATATAATTATAAATAATTCGTTAAATTTAAGATATTAATGTTATTGAGTAACGTTTGACAATTGGTGTAGTATAATATGATGACCCTAATTTATTTGTATGCTATATAATACTCGTAGAATAGAAAAACATGTGAGACTCATCAAGTAAAAAACTGTATTTTTACCATTTTTTATGCAAATAAAGATTATTATTATTTTTTTGGTTATTTCAATAGTTTTCTCGTCTGGTTGGGATAAATATAAATATATATATAAACGTATAAAATAAGATAAAATATATAAGATACTATAAGACATATACTAAACAATACTATACAATACAATAAAATATATAAATAAAATCTCAACCAGACGGGAGCCCTCGGCAGGGGAGACCAAACGGCCGAGGGTTAGGGGGAAAGGGAAAGAAACCGGCGGACGATTCGGGCCGTATCGAGGAGCACCGCCCTCTGCATCTGAGCACGTAGCGGCCCGTCGCGGAGTCCCAGTCGCCTCAGATGTCCCGAGAGACTGACCGGGATCAACCCGTTTGCAGACATGACCACCGGAATAATTTCGGTCGCCATACCACCCCACATGTCGGCAACCTCGTGAGCCAGGTCCAGATATTTTGTCTTCTTATCTGTTTCGGCTTTCACGAGGTTCTCGTCATATGGAATGGTAATGTCGACCAAAAATATCCTCGACTGTGCCCGGTCCATCAACACGATATCAGGCTTATTCGCAAGAATAGTCCTGTCCGTGATGATAGCCCGGTCCCAGTAGAGCCTGGCGCGATCATTTTCGAGCACAGCTTACGGCAAGTACTTATAATAAGGCTGTTTCCGATCCACGAGACCGTACTTCAGAGCGAGCTCCTGATGGAGAATCCTGGCTACTAGGTTGTGTCTGTGCAGATACTCAGAGTTAGCAAGCGCCGAACAACCGGAGATAACATGCCTAAGCGACTCGCCGGGACGTCGACAAGCTCGACATACGTCGACAGTGCCGTCCCTTAGGATGTATCTCCGATAGTTGTTGGTTTTGATAACCTGATCTTGTATCGCACAGACAAAACCCTCGGTTTCCCCAAAAAGGTCACCGAAATGTAGCTAGTGGAGGGAGGCGACTGTGTCTACGAAAGGCTCATGAAGAGCTTTGTAGAACCCCCCATGGAGTTCTTTCTCTTTCCATACGGCCTCCCGGTCGGAAATGCTCTGTACTGCCAGGTCTTGCCATTGCTCGTTGGTCAAGGATAGAGGGGTAAGTCCTTTATCACATTTAATGACGTCCGCACAGAATGATTCACTAGATCTCATCAGAAAGTAATTGCGGAGACTGCACACTTCACGATTATGCATGGCGAGCGCGCTTAAGAAGCCACGCCCACCACACTTCCGCGGCAAGTAAAGCCTCGTCACTGACGATCTCGGGTGATTCATCCTGTGGGTCGTCATAATAGTGCGGACTTTTCTGTCCAGAGCGTTAAGCTCGGTTTGAGTCCACCTGAATATGCCAAAGGTATACGTGAGGACAGGCATGACCAAACCGTTATACGCATGTGCCTTATTCACGCCCGACGAAAGACTGTTTATTATTATTATGCGTTATAATATTACAATAATAGTGTAATCAGAG
This sequence comes from Luehdorfia chinensis, assembly GCA_019845155.1. Classification (NCBI taxonomy): domain Eukaryota; kingdom Metazoa; phylum Arthropoda; class Insecta; order Lepidoptera; family Papilionidae; genus Luehdorfia; species Luehdorfia chinensis. The sequence continues at coordinate 957,578 of JAHVAK010000028.1, forward strand.
TTCAAATTTCTTATTCTTTATTTAATGGCTGCTCAATAAAGAAAAGTGCGCGTTAGGATCATCATTTACGGTAACAGTTCCTGTTCTGACAGGAGACTCGTCTAAACAGTCATGTATGTCTTGAGACTGAGCAACTCGAAAATGCAGCAAATACAGCGTTACAACAGATGAAACTCCTCTGCAGTCTCACTAAATATGTTGTTTTAATGTGCAAACCTACTAGTCATCTAAGCAAATGTGTATCAAGCAACAGCAGGGCTTAGGTTTAGCGGCGATCACAATATCCCATGGTTCTCAGTGATCCTGGTCTTACAAGACCTTGACAACCGTTCGCATATGATGAAAAAGAAAGTCGTAGATGTACCAGTAAATCTTTAAATTTTTAAAGTTAGGGTGGATGTAAATCCGTAAACGTACAATAAAACTGCATAAATCACGAGCTACCAAACGTTCAGCTTTTTGGGCAAATGTTAATTTTTTTAAGCATTAAATAAAATATGAAATGTCTCAAACTTGATTTCCACAATTGTTTGTGGAGTACAGTAATGTAGATTTATTTATTTTTTTTTTCTCTTTGTTTGGGATAACTAACAGTCAGTACACTATTATAGTACATAATTACATTAAATTTAAACGTTAAATCAGCGTATGACCCACAACATTATCCACAACTTACTAAAAATTATTAATAAAAAGAGTGTTATTATGAAAAATATTTTAAGATTGCTTACAAGGATATTGACGACCACCTGAAAACACTAATGAAAGTAGAGGAAGCTAATGATGTGTGTCAGGATCGTAGCAAGTGGAAAGATGTGGTCTCTGCCTACCCCTTTGGAAAAGAGGCGTGACTCTATGCATGTTTGTACAAGGATATTACGGGGATATTCACAGTAACAAAGATTCAAATTTAACATGCCGACATACGTTATCTAACGAATAGGTAATCTGAGAACTGATTTCTGACGAAAGATTTCTCCAGAAGCAATTTGTATTAGACAATTGAAGAATGACATAGTTTATGTTGAGCGATATTATGGTATGTTCGGTGTTTCATATATGACCATATACTCGTAGCTTTTAGAACCGATAACAGTTGGAAATGAAAGTTTCTCGAGTGTCAACGCTGTCATAGCGGTCAGAGCACTTAACATCAAAGTGGTGGCAAACACTTGTTGCACTATAATATTTCCTGCGCAGTTGCATATGAAATGAAATTTATTCTCTGACGTATGAAATACAAATTTCATTGATCATACATATGGTTAGAAACTCGCAAGTGGGTACGTGAGGAGTATCTAGAGTTTTCTTTTTTATATTCACCATTTTTCTAACTGAAATTATGTTATAAAATAAATATTATATTAGTTATCACTATTTAGAAACAGTCTGGTAGCGATTACCTCATTCCCAGGGGTTATTATAATAACCCTTTTTTCCTCTCTGACCCTCTGTGGTCAGATAGTCGCACCCTCTAGCACCGCTCGAAACGATATTTTTGTTTCAACTACATATCTCAAAATACAGTATTTTAAATTCAACGCAATCACAGGCATGGCTTGTACTGAATAAAACGTACCGATAATAAACGATAAACTGTTCACCCGCAGAGCGCGGAGAGCACTCACCGCTACGGAGTTCTCACCGGCGGACTTTGTTCTGTAATCCCGATAGCGCCTCGCTAATACCTTTACAAACACGGGTATTAATGCGATACCACAGTGTCTTATAATTTTATGCCATATACTAGCTACACCCGCTACTTCGTCCGCGCGGACTTAAGAATTTGTTTATAAAAAACAGAGCGTGTGCAACTCACTACATGGCGGCAGAAGTGAAACTTAACGCTAATTAGAAATTTACATACGTACTTTCACGTCTTTGTCCCATATAAGGGGTAGGCAGGGGCCACTCACGAAGCCCACTTTTCGCCCTTGACGTGACGGGTGGCGCACCACGTCGCTGCCATTTTGGTACTAGTCAAAAATTTCTTACCCCCCATTGCGTTCCCACGAGCAGTATTGTGACATTGCATATTAAGGTGTTATTCTGCACGAATAACGGCTGTCCGTACAATACCTACGACATCCCGGTAGGAAAGAGGTAAGTGCTATTCTGCTCTGCCGTATAGAGTCAATTAAGTCCAATTTGTGGTAAGTCACTACAGTGACTCATGATAGTACTTAGTATTTGCATAGAGTGCGAATCGACGTTTTCAGCGGTATGTCTGAAGACATCGGTGTTGAAATACTACTTGTTACAATGGATAATGAACATATATTCTTAGCTTATGTTTGTTACACGTTACACATTACTGGTGGTAGGATTCCTATGCAGGAATCCGTCTAGGTAGGTACCGCCCCAGGGCCAGTTATTCTGCCGTGAAGCAGTAGTGTGCAAACATTACTGTTTCGGTTTGAAGGGCACTGTGAGCTAGCGTAATCACTGGGCATATGAGACTTACGAACTGATGTCTCAGGGTCATGGGCACAGTGTAGACATAGAAATTTTCTGGGTGACACAGCATTTGTTATGGGCAGACGTTGCACTTACCATTAGGTAAACGTTTTGCTCGTTTCATCACCTCATACAATAAAAAAAAAATCTAATGGCATCACGTAGTTATTTCTCTATTATCATTTCTCGTGTTACCACGGCTAATTATGCCGTGGTAGCTCAAGGGCCGAGCGTTCGCTTTAGATTTCGTAGTACGCAGGTGAACTGAGTTCGATCCCCGGTGCCGGCACGACTAAAATTGTTTCGCAAATTAAGGTGCTGAATTACAACGGGCTCAGAAATAAAAATATTTCCAGAACACGTGAAGTCCGCCAACCCGCACTGGCTAGCGTAGTAGTGGTAGCTAGTGTGTCACTTGATAAGGGTAACATCAGCCTATAACAAATCCTTGGTCACCCAAAACATTTATGTGCACCGCAATGGCTAATCTCCATGAGACATCGGTTCTTGAGTTTCATACATGCATACATAGATACGCCTCTTTCTCATTGGGGTAGGCAGAGACTTGCCATGATCCTGAGATGCATCTTTCGCTTCTTCTATTTTCATGAGCGTTTCAAGCTCGTAGGTGGCGGGTACTTTTGACGTGGCCTTTCCTTAAAATGACTTCGATCCGATCGTGGATACTTTTTCCTACGCCGACCCTTACCAGCTTGCCCAATCAAACTCGCCTCATAAATCTGTTTCGGCAATCTTCATATGCCCTGTTATTGCACTGGCCCTGTACCCTGAGTTTGAAACCGAAACAAAGTGACTTTTTCATACCACTGCTTGATGGCTGCGGAGTCATAAAATATCGCCTTGAAGTCAGCTTAACGGCAGAGAAGCAACGTGGCGGACTTCCCGGCTGTAAAACCCTCTCTGAAAAGTGAGGTAGGTGATTCATGGACTTTTATTTTTTACGTTACTTTTGAACTTTTATATTTCTTTTAGCATCTTCTAGCTCAGGTGTCCTCAACCTTGACTAAAGACATGGATATTGTGCGGAAAACTAATATCTATGCCCCGACACACCCTACCTAGACGACAATCCTGCATCACACACACTTGCAGCCTCTCAGAGTCGATCGATCGTAGTCTAACAATATTGAGGTAGATCGCCAGCAGTTCAAGATTGAGCACCCCCGATTCTTATAATCGTATAGTGCCGGCAGTCGTAGAATGTATGCATTTATTTAAAAAAGACATTAAGACACCGAGTGTATAATAGACATAATAGACGTTTTTTTATAGCATGGTCTATTCTTTTCATATCCACGTTCTATTTGAATGAAAAATATAGAGTAGATGAATCATTAAAGTGTCACTTACAGCTTGTAGAAATCTGATGACGACAAAACGGTTTATGTTCCGCACGCAGCTTGTAAAGCAAGATTTCCGGGCAAGACGTACGCACACGACAACAAAGAGATTTGAAGGCCTGGTCGCTAAATGTAATTTAGGCTTATTTTCCGACCGATTCCTACCATACTCTTTATTCGAATTTATTGATTTGACGATCCTATTAACGAATCAAAAAGTAAGAGTGATAACAAATTTCTTTGTAAGGGCTTCTAGTTCGATTCTAAAACGTGTAAAATCAAATAAAGTGATTTTGATTTCATTAAAATCTTTTTAATCATACAACTGTATGACAGATCAAATCTCGTGAAAAGTGAAAACCAGAAAAAATTTAAGTGGTATTTGGTGCCAAATAATACCCGGCTTTCCAGTTTGGATATTATTTGAAAGTGAGAACTAATCAAGCATGGAGAGGCGTCTAAGTAAGTTAGCTTAGGAAACGGAAGTTCTGAAACGTGCCTTAGGGCATCTCATACTCATAGGGTTGCCTTGTGGGCTAGAGAGAACTTGCAGTAATGTGTAATTTCAGGGCTTATAAAATACTAACTGATACCCGCGACTTCGTCCGCGTTATCAAAGGTTTTTAAATATCCCGTGGGAACTTTTATATTTCCGGGATAAAAAATATCTTATGATCGTCTCCAGGATGCAAGCTATATACGAGTAGTTGAAGGCCGCGTCGACATCCGCGTGGAGGTTATTTAAAAATCCGTGGCAACTCTTTGATTTTCCAGAATAAAAATATCCTATATATATATATATTTATAGCATAAAGTGATGAAACGAGCAAAACGTTCACCTGACGGTAAGTACAACGTCTGCCCATAACAAATGCTGTGTCACCCAGAAAATTTCTGTGTGACACCTCACTGTGCCCATCACCCTGAGACATGGGTTCTTAAGTCTCATATGCCCAGTGATTACGCTAGCTCACAGTGCCGTTCAAACCGAAACACAGTAATGTTTGCACACTACTGCTTCACGGCAGAATAACTGGCCCTGGGGTGGTACCTACCTAGACGGATTTCTGCGAATCCTACCACCAGTATATATATATGTTTATATATACATATATACGCACACACGATAATAGAAAATGACAGTTTAATAAAAAGTTATTTACGCCACAACCTCATAGTAATCAAATTTTCTTTTTTTAAGGGAAGATAGTTTCGAAACGGCCAAGTCGTTCTCATTTAAATCTTATGAACAGCTCATTCTGTTTCATTTCGCAATGTTACTTTTTCGTTACACTATTTCATATTAAAAACGCCAACTGTGACGGCTGCGACGGCGTCTTTGATGGCACTCATCTGGCAACCCTGTCTTGAAGTAACTCGGCTTCGCACCACGCCGGAGGATCGTGCCGAGGGAAACTGGTCTACTGAACAATTAATTGTTTAATGTTTCGGTCTCGAGTATTCCCGGTAGCGTATCGACCGACAGATTAACAGCCACAACTTACGAAGTACCTTCGTTACCTGTGAGGTTATATTTTTTTAATGAACAGCGTACAATATTATTGGCCGGTTAATGAAATGAGTTTGTATTAGTAACTAAGCATATGGTACAGGCAGGTGAAATGAGTTTGTATTGGACATTAAAGCGATGGAAAAAAAATTAAACACTTATTGCGTGTTCCTTAGCTATGGGGACATTGTCAGGACGCTTTGTTACATAACAATTTTTGACACGGTTAATACGTTGATAAAAATGTAGTTTTATCATGGTTACCAGCTATTTCTTTAATTTAAACTTGTTAGCGCGGTAGCTTCTGCGCTACGGTGTGTGTGTGGGGTGAAGATATATAGATGGTTCTATTTTTATAACTAGAAGCAGTAATCGGCGCTGTAAAGAACTCAGTGCTTTAACTGTCAACGCAAACATAAAGATACTGCGATGGTACGACTTAATCAATACGATTAGGGGTGCTCTCGATGCAAGTGTCAGAGGCCCCGTTACAACAATTCATCGCAGACACCCGAAAAACATAAATAATGTTAATTTACGGAGCAAAGTTATGGTTACTGACTTTGGGAGTAATTTCATATGTTGTTTGTTGCCTTGTGAAATGGGGGGGGGGGGGGGGGGGGGGTTAAATCTAAATGTAGGATTAAAAGATATTCAAGAACGAAAGATATCTTCTAGGAATATGTAATGTTCCACAAAAATGTGGCAAACCTTGTTGTATATATATATATCCTTGTTGTATATATATATATATATACATATACATACATATATATATATATATATATTTATATATATTTTATACTACCTACTACCCTACCTACACGGATTACTGTACAGGAATCCGTCTAGGTAGGGGCCAACCCAGGGCCAGTTATTCTGCCGTGAAGCAGTAGTGTGCAAACATTACTGTGTTTCGGTTTGAAGGGCACTGAGAGCTAGCGTAATCACTGGGCATATGACACTTAAGAACTGATGTCTCAGGGTTATGGGCACAGTGCGGTGTCACACAGAAATGTAATGGGTGACACAGCATTTGTTATGGGCAGACGTTGCACTTACCATAAGGTGAACGTTTTGCTCGTTCCGACACTTTTCTCAAGAAAAAAAGATACGTGTTAATGTATTTCTTTTATAGTTGGCCACCTACCACTAACGAACACAGACACCGTTTCATATAAAAAAATACTTCCCTTCCGAGTTCTAATCATCATGTATGATAAATACATCTCTGTGTAATATGTCTCTAATATGTCTCCTTCATCAGACGATTTTACGAAAATTGCCAAACCGCTTCGGGAATTTTCTTATTATTTTGTTCTTTTATTAACCATAGATAAATAAGGATCATTTGTGTAATGTACTTAAACCCTAGTATAAATGTGAAGAATGTATGTTCGTGACTATATAACACAGTATAAGCCATATACTTCAAAATATGGTTGTTAAAATGCTACGGCAGGTATCTTAGTAAAGGAAAAACTCGGCGGCAAGAGGATTACAGCGAAGGGAAGCGAGGGCATTTCTAAACACCGTAAACGAGGACGCTCGCTTCTTGATACGTCGCCCCCCTAATTTTTCCCAGCCACTTATCCCTCCGACCCTAATTCGGGAAATTCACCGCGTAGACATTTTAAATAATGCCCTTGGGGGACGATTGTTTGGGTCTTGTTCGGTTTTGTAGAAAAACTTTGATGGGCTACATATCTTTGACCATGGTATCCATGCAATCCTTGTCCACATATGAATATATGTATATCTTTTCTGTGAACCAAGAAAAAATTGGTGTTATATATCTCTAGTAATTTTATAAAATATATTCTTTTTAGAAATTTCAGACACTACGTTAATAACATATTTTCGTTGTGTTACCACTTATTTGCCTAAAAGTTTCCTTACATAGATTTCAAATAAATTGTAAATAAGACATGATTACATAAAATTTAGTAAAAAACAGATTATTATTTATACACAGAACAAAAATCAGTGGAAATCTTTTTCTCTGCACTTGTAAACCCTTTGGCTACCAAACGATGTTGCTATAAATTATTTGCATTTACTGGTGGTAGGATTCCTATGCAGGAATCCGTCTAGGTAGGTACCACCCCAGGGCCAGTTATTCTGTCGTCAAGCAGTAGTTTGCGAACATTACTGTGTTTCGGTTTGAAGGGCACTGAGAGCTAGAGTAATCACTGGGCATATGAGACTTAAGAACTAATGTCCCAGGGTGATGATGGGCGCATTGTGGTGTCACACTGTTCTGGGTGACACAGCATTTGTTATGGGCAGACGTTGCACTTACCATCAAGTTAACGTTTTGCTCGTTCCGTCACTTTAATCAAATTAAAAAAAAAAACAAGACTCCAGATTTTCTTGCCGGTTCTATCTTGAGGTCTTTTTTTGATTTTTCGAACCTGTGTAGTTTTCGTCATTCAAAAGAGCTTTGAACAAACCTAAACTGAATATAGAAATTCTGACGACCGCGTGGCGTAGTGGTTAGCGTACCTGACTTCTGCGCCACCGGTCATGGGTTCGATTCCCAGCCGCAGGTAACATTTGTGCAAAAAACACAAATTGTTGCTTTTCGGGTCTGGTTGTGTTGTGCATGTGAAATGTATGTTTGTAAAACGCACCCACGATACCGGAGAAAATCCTAGTGTGGGTGCGATTTGTTTCCATATTGTCTCAAATATGAAGTATTTTGCTTGTATGGTATATTCGTTGCTATATCAATTAAGTAAAAGAGTTTAATGTTACATTGATCTGAATTTATTTAACTTTGTGTTTTTATTTAATTGCAGTAAGATACTACGAGTTTGTTAAAAAAATAAAAATCATAAAGTAAGCACACAGCCTTTAAATGTCCCACTTCTGAGCACAGGTCTCTTCCTATTTATGAGAGGGTTTTGGAGCCGGGAAGAGTCAGCCACGCTGCTCCAATGCAGGTTGGCGAACTTCACACGTCCCGGAAATATTTATTCCTGTCCGACATTCATGTTTTCCTCCACCGCCGAGCATGTCGTAAATCAGCACTTAGAAATTTTAGTGGTGCTGGCATCGGGAATCTAACCCATTTTACCCGCGTACTATGAAATTTTACGCGAGCGCCTGAGATGTTGTTTAATATGTTATAATATATTATTATTAATATATTATTAAATACATTAAAACATTATAAACCAGGAGATGGGAAGCAACTTCTTCCTGAAACATCTGAATAAACGAACTGCGGTGCCAACCCGCCTGCCAAGCGTGGCAACTATGGCAAAATCCCCCCAAATTGAGAGCTACAAACTTTTGTGGCAATCTCTGGGGGAGGCCTATGTTCAGCAGTGGACTGGTGATAAGCTGAAATGATGATGATGATGAAATACATTGAAATGCATAGTTAACTATAGACAATTGTTTAAATTTTTTGGCGACAGGCTTCGCTGGCGTCTGCTTATCTTCAACAAAAAGCTTTGCAAAACCTTTCTAACAATTATAACAGCTTGTTAAAATTATCAGATTAACCGTAATTGAGTACAGATTAATGAAAAATAATAGGCCCTTATTTCCTAATGATGGTGCTGTTAACGATCTGCGAATCGGCACCGATCTCATTCTCAATCGTATCTCATCCGTCGGTAGATTAATGAACGCATTTAATTTATTGTATAACCCTTTCCTTAACCACGTGCTTAACGCTGTAGGCAAACATCGTGAGCAAACTTGAATGACTGTGGAATAAATTATTTTAAGATCATGCGAAGTCCGCCAAACCGCATTGGAGACCCGTTTGATGCAATGGGACATTTGTAGGCAATAACTTTACTTTTTATTCCTGAGACTAGTTAGATCCAGGTCTATTTTGTTACTCTGGTAGGTTTCGTGATCGGTTTTATTTTGGCGTATGGCGCTCATTCATCGATTAATGGGATCAAATGTAACCGATCACGAAACGAACCAGAGTTACACAGCGGACCCCCAGGCGTGCGGGTGGTTTTAAATATCCACTGTTCGTTCGATTTCAGTGATCAGAATTCGATCACCACTAAAACTTTTCATTCTAATTTTACAAGCGGCAGGATTCCTATGCTGGAATCCTAAGGTATCACGGCATTGCCAGTTATTCTGACGTTTAACACTAGTGTGCAAACATTACTGTTTGTTTCGGTTTGATAGCTAATGCAATTACTGGGGCATACATACATACATACATACATACATAAGATCACGACTGTATCCCATAAGGGGTAGTCAGAGACTGGGCACTCACTGCAAAAACAGATGACTGCCACAATCCACGTTTCACCAAAACAATATAATGCACTTGGTGTGATAGTTGGTGAGCCCATCGCCACCATGCACTGTTGGGTGCACAGTGCAGTTTAATTCCTTACTCGCCTTTTACGAGATCCATTGGATGAGATGGAGTGGTAGTATTCTTTTAACGAGCCGCCACCACACGGCTTACTGGGGCATATGAGACTTAAGACACAATGTGAACTCAGGATAACGAGTGTGCGGTGACCAGTGGTGACATACAGAAATGTTTTGAGTTCTATGTACAAACGTTGAATTTTTTCTTGTTTAAAGAATAGTAGCAATGCTATTAACGTTACTAATATTCCTGTTAACCACTCCAAGACAAAAGTCGAATGGCGGGCTCGGTCCTGCGTCGTCAAGTATCGCTATTGGCGCTAAAAATTATTCTCTCTATCAAGTACTTTTATGAAGTACTTTGATTATTAGGACATGCGGACTTCAGAAATTTTTCCAATATCAAAGACCCGAATTATCTTTTGCCTTCCAAATGATCGTTTAAAAGTTTAAAGCGCCATTATAGAAGTATGCTCACTCGTCCAGACTTCCTAAATTTGTCCAAAAGCTATTTCGGCATATGCCATTCCAGGTTTTATATTTTCCGCACAGGACTAAATGCGGCGGCGGTTGAAATTAATGAGTAATTTTTAATCATCGACTCCCCAGACTCTGCGGGGAGTTTTGACTTAATTTAATATTTTATGCCTGTGGCAAAGCACGACAGTTTAGGTACAAAATATTACTTGGCGGCACTGTTTGTGATGTTTGGTGACTGTTTTGTTTTTAATTTCCGTTTATGACAGCCTGTTTACTTTGCTATTTTTATTCCTGTTAATATAACTTAGAAATAATGTTAAAAAAATGTACTATAGAAATCGAAGTTTAACAAGAAAGTTTAAAAACAACTCAATTTATTAAACACGTGTTTAAATAACACGTTTATAACTCTAAAAAATTTGCTCCGAAAGTCATAATTGCTAATTTTAGTTTTAAATTATGTTAACCGAAATGGAAAATCATTGTTTTAGTTCGACAATATCACGAAAACCATAAATTATTGTAATTTTATGTGTATACCAACTCAACGTTTTAATATAACAAATGGTTAATTCTTATGAGAGCTATAATTTAGGTGATTATAATTTATAAGTTAGATGTCACGTTTAAACTGGTCTATTCTACATCTATTTTGTACTTTTAAATATTCTCATGTTGTCTTTTTGGGTATCAATAGAAAATATTACAACAAAATCCCAGCGCGTCGCCCGACTTCACCCACACCGTTACGCCGTAATGGAGTTCCCACCATTTCACCTCCCTGATGCTAGACGCCTCGCTCATTACCCGCTTTCCCCACCGCCCACGCTGATTGATTGATTCATTCGCGCGTCCCGGAACGATAAGTGCTCAGTTTAGCTTGTTATCAAGTTGGGGCTGTAATTTGGCGAGTGGTGTGATATTGACGTCGCTCGTTTCGGAACGTTGCTCTTGTTGCTAATGTTCTCCTGGTTGATTTCTTCTTGGGAGATAAATTTTGAATGGTGCATGTGTTGAGTATAGAGTTGAAATATTAAGAGCGGGAGAATGCGTTTCCTGGGCACGGTTGTCAAATCAATACAAATTAATGAAATATCTCTTTTTCTGTATTACGAACAGAAACTGAAGAGGTACTAAAGGTATTGACCCCGTATTGACGCATATAAAAAGTGGCTTTGGGTAGCTGCGACTTATTTAGATTATGTATGGCGAGAGGAAGGCTTTTCAATAATAAACTGATTAAGTAAGTAGTAAGACAGTATCGTTCTAAATCTTATAAGTATAATAAAGTTTGATTAGTTTGAACGCGTTTGAACGCGCTAATCTTAGGAAATATTGATCAGATTTTATAAAAATGGTACAAATTGCATTAATGCACATCTGTCATAGAATAAAAAAGACAAAACGCAATCACCCCAAATAACTATTTACTCGTATCTGTTCTTAACTATGAAATTTAATATTGATTAGTACCTACTCTACATATATACATGTACGTTGTATGTGTGCACAACGTAATCATATTAAATTTTAGGTTTTTTAAAAGGGTACATCTGCGTGCAGGGCTCATTTTATGACGCAGACGTTTGAAAGTTGTGGGAAAACATCTTTATACGCATTATTTATGGCAATGCCGTTTCGATGCGGTCGCGTTTCGGTTTTACGATGCTGAATTGTTAAAGCTGTTTTATGGGCAATGACAGGAGATAGGATAGCCTCACGGCAACCGCTGACAATGAAACTCTATCGTAACTTCTAACAGCTACCAAGGCTGTCATTCCGCTTTTAAGTAGTAACCTTATCTCATTTAGATGCTTCTGTTATTGTGTTGTAGCTGTTCGTAAAATGATAAGTTCTCAAACGCTGTACAATTGTCACCGTTCTACGTTGGTATAGGCCTATAGGATTATACAGATCATTAATGCGAATTCTTTTCAATTAATTGAAAATATTATGTTATACTCTCTGTAATTTATATTCTCCTAGTACTTCAAGTGATTCGCTTAGTTTCTCTAGGCGTGCGCACACAGCTTGTGGAGAGATGATTGATTAGAATTAGTCACACTATTTTTCTGTTTAGACAGCGGGTTCACGCCAGATTCACGCTTAATAAATTATTCACCATACTCGTATTTAGAGTAAATGTAATGCATAGCCAAAAATATGATGTTCGCACCCGCCATTCGAGTATTGTCGTGTCCTAGCATATGCTTTTAAGCTTATTTGGAGTGCCTAACAGGAACATTAGTAATGTTAATAGCATTGTCACTATTCCATATATAAAAAATATGTTATTAATAATAGTTCCTTTATTAGGTTCCATTTGACTACTTTTTTGACTCTATTTTTTATTTATAGGTATATAATATTTTTTATAAAATGTCTCATATAATAGGCTACTCTACCTTAACTTCGTACTACGTTTAGAATCTTATTTTACATTTTTGGTGCAGTGTGTAAAGCGTGAAACAAAATGGACTATTGCACGAGTTCGCCAAATCGGCTCTCCAAATTTAAGTGCCGAATATTTTATAAAGAACTAGCTGAACCCCGCCACAAGACGTCCGCGTGGATTTCTGCTTTAAAAAAAAACCGTGGTAACAGTTTGATTTTACGGAAAAAAAATACTTATCCCTTGTTTCTCTCTAACTCTGTGGCAAATTTCGTCAAGTTCAGTTCAACGGTTGCACCGTGAATGGGTAAAAAAACAGACAGGGGGACAGAGAGAGTTACTTCCACATTTATATTATTAATATACCTTAAACAGTTTTAAAACTCGATCTTTAATGTAAAATGCATTTCCTCCTTTTTCCGTATGTTAAGAGTCCACTGTTGGATATAGGCTTCTCCCAAGAGTCTTGCCGATTTGCCTTAATCACCTCGCTAGACAGGCAGAGTGGTGATCTTTACACCAGACCCTTCACACCTTACATGCTACTGTCCGTCACCAGTCTGTGTATTTACAGTCCGATATTTTTTGAGGTAGTTATCGCCACCTGTAGGAGCTGAGATTTCTCAGACATTTGGGATGAGATTCAGTGGCCAATATTCCTACTCGTACGTCGCCACCACAAGGCAGATATTGTTATAGGCAGACGTTGCAATTACCATCAAGTGAACGTTTTGTCGTGTAACGTCGTTTTTCGTGTCGTCACTTTATCCAATAATAAAAAATTAAAATATAATGTTACAATAATGATTTCTTATATTTACGCGAACACTACACATTTAAATGAAACTAATTTTACGGATTTTATCGCGTTTAATTTTATACTATTTATAACCCGACGTTTCGAGTGCTTTACAGCACCCATGGTCACGGGGGGACTGAGGTGACAGATGTCCTGATGTCATAGTTAACCCGGAGTACCTTCAGCTTTTAATTATTTTTTGTGGTCCGATCTACGCAGAAAGAGCTAACTGTGTCTTGAAGTCTTGCAGTGGTATGCTTGGTTTTTGACTTAATTTTATTAATTATAGGATCCCAAGCTGGCGGTAATACCCAACCATCTTCTCTATTAAAATTAGGATGTTTTTTAATTTCAATAGCCTCGCGAATCATCCTTGGTAGGAATCGGTGTTCTTTTGCGAGGATTTGTGGTTTATCAAATCTGATGTAATGGTTGGGATGATCCAGAACATGGTCACAGACTGCAGACTTCCTGGGGCGGCGATGCTTCACATCAGCTATATGTTCTTTTACGCGGGTTTTTACTGATCTTTTTGTTTGCCCTATGTAAGAGAGACCACATTCACAATCCAGCTTGTATACTCCTGCATTTAAAAAAAAAAAAAAAAAAAAAATTAAAAGCTGAAGGTACTCCGGGTTAACTATGACATCAGGACATCTGTCACCTCAGTCCCCCCGTGACCATGGGTGCTGTAAAGCACTCGAAACGTCGGGTTATAAATAGTATAAAATTAAACGCGATAAAATCCGTAAAATTAGTTTCATTTAAATGTATAATGTTACAATGTTTTAGGTTATATTTGTGCAATTTCTCAACGCTTTAGTCTCATATATTATATTTTTAGGTGTCCGGCAGAGTAGAATAGGCACTTGCCCCTTTCCTACCGAGGTGTCGTAAGTGACAACTAAAGTATTGTACGGGCAGCTTTTATTCGTGAAGCAGTAGTGTGCAAACATTACTGTGTTTCGGTTTGAAGGGCACTGTGAGCTAGCGTAATTCACTGGGCATTTGAGACTTAAGAACTGATGTCTCAGGGTAACGGGCGCAGTGTGGTGTCACGCAGAAATATTCTGGATCCACTTACCATCAGGTGAACGTTTTGCTCGTTTCGTCACTTTATACAATAAAAAAAAACACGAGACAGTATAGTGACAGTATATGCAATTCTGTCGCTGTACTGCTCTTAGGAATGCAACTGGGAGTAAGAATTTTTTGAATTGTACCAAAATGGCGTTGGAGCGAAATTGGGCTAGGGGTGTGATCTCTGCCTACCCCTTATATGGGAAAGTCGTGACTGTATGTACGCATGTATGTAATTTAAAAAAATATAATTAAAAACTTTTAAATAATAGATCTAATAACTGGCAAAGTAGATTTCCGTCTTTGTCGTCAGGGATGACACTATCACCACAGATACGAGTTATTTACTGTGCCTCAATATCTTCATTCTTCATAGAAGGCTTACCGTTTTATAAGTCACAATGACCACTTACCATCAGATTGACTGTGTCTTGTTCATTGTCCATTCAGAAAAAAAAAAACCTTATCGCATAAGTAAGGCATTCGACAGGAGGACGGTTTTACGTCGTGATAGAATAATATTACAAACATCGCGTGTGCTAACGCGCATCGAACACGCCTCCAGTGGCCGCTCCGGACGCGCGCTCGCTGCAATTACTGACCGCTAGCCTGTAATTTATGGCCGCCTGGTACCGCAGCCGCGCGGTAAATGAAGGCATGTTTTTTTGTTTCCACACGTTTATAACCCCCAAAGAAAAAGTTTTTTGTCATTTGATTGATCGTGTAACACTGAATAAATTTAAGCACCAATATAAACCGTAATGAGTCCTGTTGTTCGTTTTCGACCACTTTTAAAAAAAAGCAACAAAAAATCACTTAAAGGTTTTTTGTTTACTTCCTAGACAATAAAAACGGAAAGTACGTAGTCGATCAAACCAGTTTACAAGAGCAGCATCGGAAGGCAAGAGTTGCAGTCGTAAACACTGCAGGAATTAAATAAAACGCTACGAGCTCTCGCGGGAATAAATAAAAATGAAGTCGGTGCGGCCCTTCCGCTTGAACAAGGCGTCTTCGTCTCGAGGAGACTCGGGACTTCGAGACGCATTGTTCTTATGGCGCCGACAGAGACATTTAATTCCATTTTGCTTTACTGGAAACGGTAACCCTTTTTATTTCTTAACAAAATAGCTATTTTGATAATAATTACTTAATGAATAGGCTTTACTGTACCTTTTTTTTCGAGTTATTGAAATTGGCATTGTGATTTTGGAAAATGTTTAATAATATATTCAATTAAATAGACATCTGGCTACGAAACATAGTATGTATGTACGAAACACATTGAAGTATCTTAATTTTTTTCTATGAAAATAAGCTATAAGAAAAAGTTAAAAGAAGTTAAAATATCAAGTTGTCTAACCTTTTACCTAATGTCTCCATACTTTCTATATTAAATTATGAAACGTACTTAGAGGTGACATATAGTTAACGAGTGTAATATTATTACACTAAATATACTTAAAAATTAGGGGTTACGACAGCACAAGGCTTAGTTTCAGTTCAGAGATTTCCGTACAAAAATAGACAATAATTACTAACTTTTGCCAGCTATAAAAGAAATTGTCATTTCCAGTCCTTGTATACATCTTCGATAAACAAAGATAGGTAGCGCGGCAGGCGATAGCGGGTTAAGGCGGGATCTGGCGCTCGGCGGGAATGACGGGAATGGCGGGCATGGCGGCAACAAGCGCGTCATTAGCGCCGAGAGCTACTTGTAACGTGACGCCAGAGACGCCTGGCGGCCGCGCCGTTCAATTTATCGCTCCTGTTGCGTAACATCTCCCGCCTTATCCATGTACATTCCGCTAGCAATTATTCGCAACTTAATTCCAAATATGTAAGACTATATAACAACGGAGCAAATATATTTTCAGTAAAATACTATGCTCTGCGACATGTTTTGATTTTTAGTTATAAACCTTACGTCACGTTTTTGTATATCTCTCATGTTCTGGTTATTTGCAAAATTGACTTTTTTGTATTAAATTGTAATCCTTATATAATTAAGCAGATGCCAAGGCCAAGGAGTTATATTATAACACATTTATCTTGCCTTTTCAATGCAGAACATAACCTAAAGAAAAATAATGTTTAGAAACGAAACTTTCATTCAATTGTCTTCTTAATGCATGGTATATATATGTACTAGGTGAAACCCGCGACTACGTCTGTGTGGATTTAGGTTTTTAAAAATACCGTGGGTACTCTTTGATTTTCCGGACTATCCCATGTTCGTCTCCAGGACCCAAGTTATCTCTGTGCCGAATTTCGTTAAGATCGGTTCATCGTTTGAGCTGTTGAATATAACAAACATATTCACAGTATGGATGTATCTGTATACCAATATCTCTTATTATTATAAGGCCACAGACAAAGATATGGCAGTATATAATTATATATACTTATCAGTTTTAAATCCTTAAGTCATCTGTATGTCACTCTCATTGGTATCGTCGTCTACACGTAGAAATTTTCTACGCAATTATAACGTCTTTTTTTTGATGCTGTGTTACTTCAGAATATTTCTGTGTAGCACCACACTACGCCCGTCACATTGAGACATTAGTTCTTAAGTCTCATATGCCCAGTGATTACGCTAGCTCTCAGTGCCCTTCAGACCGAAACACAGTAATGTTTGCACACTACTACTTTACGGCAGAATAAATGGCCCTGGGGTGGTAGCTACTTAAACGGATTCCTGCATGGGAATCCTACCACCAGTAAAGTAGATATATTTATGTAAATATTAGGATTCAGATCCATTATCAATTTAAACTATGGTAAAGATGTTTTAGGATTATACCTGTGATTAATAAAACAAGTAACAACAATATAAAATACTTAAAACGAATTGTTATTATTTTACGACACTTCGGAATTCATTGTTAGCCATCATCATCATTTATTATTAATCGAAATGTAATATTTTAGTAAACGGCTTTGCACGGAAGTTATTGTTATGTTAAAGTGTATAGAGAACAGCATCCAGCCTGTTTATCCCATTTAGGAGTAAATGTTCATGTAAGCATGTCGAGAAAGGAATATGCGTGCCAAATTTCGTTTTGTAGATTCGGAGATACGTAACGAGTCAGTGGTAAATCGCATATACACGTATGGAATTTATAGCAATATATAACAGCGTTTAATTTTTTGCGATTTAAAAAACTTAAATCTTAAAATAAAACCGTCGGTATAAATTCACAAGACACGCTCGCAGAATATCTTGACAATTTTGTAAGCTGAAACTAATACAAGTAGGTGCTTTATGTTTTCTCCCGTGAATAGAATATTCCGATGCATCGCATCGGTTGCGACTGCTCAGAGTAGAGTTTCGACTTATGCGGCGATCGAGTACGTGATGTTGTCCCGGTTTGCCCGGCTATAGGAAACTGTCCATGGGTGTGTGACAGTGTTGCGATGCTGGAGAGAAATATCGATATGGATATTTTTTATATTATTTTTTATTACCTACTTAATGTCCTTCGATTTGACGCTGCGGCTCAGTTCGCGTGAGACTTGAATTGTTACAACAGATCCTTCGCAGAAGCTATCATCAAAACCCGAAACAGGTAAATACTGTCCTATTACAAAGTCATTTTCAGAATACTGGAAACAAAAATTAAATACTTGTTTTTTATTCAATGTTGTTTATTTACTTTGTACTTACTATATGTGATTTTTTAAAGTGCGATTGTTTAAAAATGCCCGTGACCTGAAAATAATTTATTTTTGAACTTCTATATCGTATAAGATACTAAACTCTTATTTATTTTTTGGCGTAGAGACAAAGTTGTAAGAGACGTTGCATAGGTTTTGGAAGAATAAATGACATTAGAAACTGTCTCTCTTGAGCTTCATAAAAACGATGAAAAGTCAATATTTGTCTATATGTGGTTTTATTACATCTTTCAGTACTTATTCAGTACTTAGTCAAATAGAAACATAGTGATGTTTGCACACTACTGCTTGGCGGTGTTACTTACTTGTACTTATAGTCAAACGGATTCCTGCATAAGAATGTTATTTTTAAATTCGTTTAAATTATAACATATTTTAATGTTTTTATACATATTTGTATATCAAAATAAGCCTTATATTTAAAATAAAATTCGCAAGTCCACGCTCGCAGAGCGGGGCGTTAATCCCAGCGCATATTTGTCTTCGTTCACTAGTCTTGACTTTAACCGGTCCATGTTGGTCCAGTGATAACATCGTCCCACGCTACGCGCATAACGAATTTGAGGTCGAATTTAAATGAAGAGATATTTAAATGTTTAGATGTGTTTACATGATATCTTTGTCTGCAGTTTTTCGGTAGAGTGACTCAGAAAATTTCGTTACACTAGCCACGACAGACAATATTTAAGCCGTTAATGTATCTCACCATCCTTCTTAACCGCGGGCACTATCCGTCCGTCGATGCATGAGTCCGTCCAGGTGGGAACCCCTGCCGTGTCAGTTATTCTGTCGTCAAGCGGTATGTCGTGTGCTACTGTGTTTCGGTTTGAAGGGCGTTGACAGCTGGTGTAGTAACTGGGCTATGAGACTTAAGAATTTATGTAACGACGTGACGATGTGGTGCTACACAGAAATGTTCTGGGTACACAGCATTTGTTATAGGCAGACCTGGCTAACAGATTTGTTACTAACAGGTGAACGAGTTGCTCGTCTCATTACTTTCGTAACTTACAAAAAAGCTAATAATTGTGTGAATACAAATTGATCACATCCAGACCCGAAAATATAGTGTATTTTATACCCCACTTTACTCCCATCGGACTCGACGAGTAAGTGCGGCATTTATTACAGAAATGCAGATATAAGACGAGAAAGTGCCTTATTACAGAAAGGCAGATATTTGTTAATTTGTGGGTAAAATAGAACGAACGAAACGAACTTTGTTATTTTATTTCTGAAGCGCTGGGAGTGTGTTTATGCAATAACCCGACGAATGCGAGTCGGAGAGCACGAAGTTTCACGGCGGTGGCTCGGCCGCCAGTCGGCTAAGCACTAAGTAGAAGGCACACATCGTGTTTACGAGTGTCGTAGGGCTGAACAATGAAATAAATTTAAGTTTTATTAAGGCCATTAGAATAATATTTTTGGACTATATGTACATAATGTTTAATGTGTTTTTAACAATGCATTATCCCATTTCTTCGCTCATTAATAGCGTTTTTCGGATACGGAAAGTTTAAGACAATTGAGCGCTTATTATATACCGCGCAGATGACACCTTGTTGTTAATCAAATGATGATAAAAAAATGTAGGGAAAATATTGATGTCTAAATCGACTAGGACAACGTAATAACGTATGTTAGGAATTATATCGATAACCATAAAAGAGATAGGGAGATCCATTAAAGAAACAAAGATCGAATAGAATGTCTTCTAATGTTGACGCGATATTGACATAAAGTGTTAGAAATATTTTTATTCTTCAGATGTTTTCCTACACCGCTCAGTACGTGGTAAATCAGCACTTAAAATAACTATTTTAGAGGTGCCGGCACCGGAGATTGAACATAGTTCACTGGCGTAGTTTTAAATTTAAGGTGAGCGCCCGGCCTCTGAGCTACCACGGCCCTCGACATAAGAATGTTTAATTATTATGTTTTAGGTTTCCGATATTTCAGCACTTTACAGTTTATGTCCTTTTTGCCAAAATAAATGGATGTTAGTGTCTTTTTATTTAATGAAAACGACATTGAAAATATGCAAACAAAAACATGCATAAATGAATAGGACAGGATTTATATAATTTCGTTAGACGAATTACGAGTAAAATATGTTATAACAATAATAAATATTATTCCGTTGGAGGTTTCGATGTTTCAAACTTTGTATCGGTATTCACTGTATATTATAAACATAGTTTATCTATTATATGGAAATGTTTCTACGTAGTTGAAAAATCGTTAGATAAAAAAATACCCTATTTACGTTTGGCAGCCCTGACTGGTCCCGTGTCAGTGACGGGAGTCGGTACGAGTACATCTGTGTAGAGCGCGCCGCCGACAGAATCACCTGCTCTCGCAATTTTACGACCAGCCCGTTGTGTCGTCCGCTTCTACCTTTTACGAGGAAAGCGTTCAGCGGCGAAACATCGATATCGATATTTTTTTTGATATTTTTTAAAAATAAACGAAAGCACTATTATACTTTACTGATTAGTTACTATTTAGTTATCATTTGTAATATTTGGTGTAAACGTAAATTTGTTGTTATTTTTTTTAAATACCTTTATTGTTAACCGCCGAATATGTACATTACATCTGAATAAAACTTAAAAAAATTAAATAGCTGTGATATTACTATATTAATATAAAGTAAATAACAAAAAAATCCTACATTTTTAATAATACCTTGTGGGTAAAATATTGGCTGTGCCTTTCACTAGGCAGGATCAGTCAACTATTGAAGCTGATGCCAAGATTTTGTTTACGGATTTAGGTACTAGTATCAATTAGCAGATAAACGTCCTGTTAGATAACGACATACTTAAGACATTTCATAATATCATTTCATTATGCTACTTACTGTATTTAAATCAATCTGTAAATAAAGGAAATTATAGCAGCCTAAATAAGTTTTTATATCTTTTAATTTTCTGACTGAGCACACAGACCGTACAAGAAATATAACCTTATAAAGCATTTCCGTTCTTTAATAGGTAGCTGTAGTTACACCACCATAACTATAAACTAGTTTTCATTTAGTTATTTACATTTCATTTATTTGAAATATATGAAATGTAAATAAGTTAGGTTAGGGCAGCCGTTAGGTGTCTGGCAGAGTAGAATAGCACCTACCTCTTTCCTACCGATGTGTCGTAAGAGGCGACTAAGGTATTGTACGGGCAGCCTTTATTCGTGCAGCATAATACCATAATATGCAAAACTATCACGACCCTACACACGGGAACGTCGAAGGGAGAAATAATCTTTTGAATCGTACCAAAATGGCGGCGTCGTGGTTTGCCACCCGTCATGTTCATTTCGCGCGGGGGTGAAAAGAGGGCTACGGTTGTTGTCTCTGCTTACCCCATATTGGAAAAAGGCGTGACTGGATGTATGTTTGTATATTTTTAAAATTCTCAATCCACGTATCCATTATCTAGCTGACATGAACATTTATGTACATATATAAGCATGTGGATCATTATACGACGAATAATGAATGAAAATCGATATGATCCATGAAGCCGCCGCCCTACGCTCAAGTACACTCGAGCCGCCGTCCCGGGCGAGGCGATGGAATTAAATCGCACGCACGACACTTCCGCCGCCCTCCCCGAACTCCGCCGCCTCCACTCTTTTCTTGATGCTATTCCACTCCCGCAGGGATGGCGATAGGTTACGCAATTTATAAATTGACATATTATTTATTAAAAGTGTTATATATGGATACAGTATACAATCTAAAAGGAATTTAAGATTAGATTTACATAATTTTCAATATTCATTTATATTTTAAATGATTTTAGAAATACCTACAGAAACTTCTACAACTACGTCTCAAAAGTTTTTTTTTTATTGAAATTATTGCCTGTTACAAAATTAGTTGTTTTCCTTTTCAATTTATGTAACTCTAATATAATTAAAACGGTTAGGTATATGAAGTAATAATGTAATCTGTCTTGGTTCTCTGTATGTCTATTTCTATGTATTTATATTACCTATCTGTATATATATATTTGTAGTAAAAATTTGAAGATTTTTTCAAGTATAGGTAGTCGTAACATACCGCACTGAAATGTAAACAAAGTTTACAATTGTATCAAATATTGTCGGAATATTTGATTTTTGATCACCCTGAAAATGGAATTATCGGGTTGTAGTAATTGACAGCCCTGAATTTGCCCGAGGGCAAGCCTTGACAAGGGATGGCTAGGTGACTGATGCCTGAGTCACATGTGCGGTACTTGGGAGATGTCAGCCGGTTTACGCTTCGCGTATTACGGATACGTATGTGTGGGTAAGTAGATTACAGTGTTCGCGGCGAAGAATGCATATTTTGCGGAGCATGGCGGCGGGATTTTGCGCTTATAGCTTTTGAAGTAAATAATGCTACGGAATTTGAGAAATATGAAGTTTGAACGTAGTTTGAATGTGATATTTACAATAGTAAATATTTCCTTCGCAGACTTTTTTGTAATGTAACATTAGATTCAGTATTGTCATTGTTACTTACACAAATAGGGATGCAAAGTCCGAATCAAATGATTATTATTATTATTAACTGCTTATTGAATGAAGAACGTACTAGTTACGAACTATATGAGAATATAAATTAATGATAAATAAAAACAAATCTGTCCATACTAAAATTTTCCAAAAGTAATAAAGTCTTAATTAGTCAAGTATCATCATGGTGCAGTATACATATGATAATATGTTTGTATTTATAATATTTATACTCTTGCATAAGATGGGTTCGGATAAGATGACTTCAACATCTACGAAATATAATGGAAAAATTCAGTTAAAATTGGTATCATCATATCAGCCTATCACAAGTCCACTGCTGAACATAGGCCTCCCCCATCGATTGCCCACAAAAAATTGTAGCTTTCCTTTTGGGGGATTTTCTTTTTGGGGTCCGCAGTTCCAGAAAGATGCTGCTGTCCATTTCCGGGTTTTCATTTCCGCTCCGTTGCCTTTTTGACCCCCACCACACCTGTTAATATATTGTAACAAAATTACGAGAATATTGAATCAAACAGAAGAGAAATTCTTAATGTCACAAAACCAAAGCAAATCAAACCAACATATTTACAACCTATTTTTTTATTGATTTCGGTAACTTCATTTAGTACTATCCCTAGCGAATTCTCAAAGAAGCCAACTCTGAATGTGTTCTGCCGTGAGTCGTTCCGAGACTTACTAATTCAATTATCCGACCGCTGCGAGTCGAGCGTCACTATCGATGTCGGTAATTTAGTTGCCGGCTGTGCGGCAGACCCTTTATAAATTTCTTTTAGGTAGGCATAGGGCTGCAACTGACTAGAAAATAGTACCAAACAATTATTATTGGCAGGTTCTACAGGGCTTAGTAACAAATTAGTTTTATTGGTAAGATTCCTATGCAGGAATCCGTCTTGATATGTACCACCGCAGGACCAGTTATTCTGCCGTGAAGCAGTAACTAGTATGAAAGCATTACTGTGTTTCAGTCTGAAGGGCACTGAGAGCTAGCGTAATTACTTAGTGAGACTTAAGAACTGATGTCTCAGGGGCAGTGTAGTGCATCACTGAAATATTCTGGGTGACATAGCTAGAGAATGCAATCTCGAACCGAGATCGCAGGATCGAGATCTCGCGGGACCAGCAATTTCGATCTCGCGAGACTTCGGCATTTCGGTAGGTATGAGGTACTTTTTGAAAAACTATTGTTTTCATTTGTTTTCAAAACTATAACGCGGTGAAAAGTGCTTAGCGAGTTAAGTGATTCAGTAAGACAAAACATTAATTTAAAAAAAACTTATTATTACTTATGAACACTACGATGAAAAACAAAAATAAAATAATACCTGAGACAAAGAGTACGACGAAGAGAGAGATGGGGCTCTCCGACAAACGGCATCTTATTTCAGTTGCTATGTACGCAGCAGGTGAAAATGCAGACTCAAAAATTTTAGGTCTACTGTGTAACTCTGGTTGGTTTGCTACATACTACAGAATAAAGCTCATTCATTGGTTAATGAGATCAAATGAAACCGATCACCAAAACAACCAGAGTTACACAGTAGCCCCCTTGGTTGGCAACAGCGCGAGCAAGTTATTATAAGCAAACTAAAAAACTAAAATTTACTCCTTGTTCTCCCACCCTCATAGAGATCCATCTCTTTCTTAATGAGTGACTCTATCCTATCTGTAGACGTAGAAACATGAAAAAAAGGCCTCGAAGCCTCTTCTAATTCTTCTTGAAGAGTCGTGTTGTCTTTTGTAGCAGCAGCACGTAAATTCTTCTGCAATCATTAAAAGAGACAATTAATCTTCGTTTTCAACGTCTGCTGCGGTAATTGTCACATTGTCAGAAGGGGGGTCTGATCGGCTTAGGGCTGCGATATAATCGATGGATTATTCTTGATTTCTTTCCGTATAATACTATTGTTAGGCAATTTTAAAGATTTGGTTTTTCAATAGGCCGACTGCTGCCGCTCAATCTCGTCAATGTCGCGAGATCTTGCCCAATTTATGCTTCGTAATTGATCTCCTAAAATATCTCGGGATTGCATTCCCAAGACACAGCATCTGTTATGGGCAGACGTTGCTCATACCACCAGGTGAACGTTTTGCTCGCCTCGTCTCTTTCTCCCATAAAAAAAATCAGTTGTTTATGTTAACATAATATATTTCTAACGATTTTTTTCAATTATACTCGTAGTATAGAGAGAATGTTTTGTCATGACATCGTATTGACTTTAATCTTATCTGATGTAAATAAAAGTTAAACACATTTTCTATTCATATATGTATGTGCCTCAGATGTTTATATCCCTTATATAATTTGTTTGTGAAACGATTCCTTGAAGAACATTTTTTTTTAAATAGATACCTATGAACGTTAAACATCAAGGAAAACTGCCATGTGAAATATACCGAGTTTGCCAATTCATTGGTTAGTTAATTCTCTATAGTCGTCGAATCTATCGACCGGTATATAACTGGTGGTGTATAATAAATAGTATATATCTTATAAATCTAGATAATGACATTACATAGAACAAAAACCTGCCAGTTTCATAGAGAAATTGAATAATGCTAAATGGCTGGAACTGTGCCTGCAAGATATGTTACTCCGGATTCTGCTCTTTGAACTTATTAATTTATTCTGAATTATGACGTCCTATTTGAATTATTTATAATTTTAGCTCGAAATTATGCCAGATTCGACATTTTACGTACTTTTTTCATTACACTTTATTTACACCGCGTGACCGCGTTAGATTAACTGACTTACACGCCGGGGGTACTGGATCCGATCCCAGCTGAAGCATTGAAATGAAATGATATGAAAATGAAATGAAATGATATGAAAATGAAATAAAATGAAAATTCCTTTTTTTCGACGTAAGAATAGTAAGTTAGATATAATATTTGTGTATTGTCCCTGTGAAATTTATTCACGTGAAACGCACTTACGATACAGGAGAAATCTTAGTGTGGGGCAACGTATTTTGATAAAAAAAAACATTTTCGCTTCTGTATAAAACAAAAGGCACATAGGTATATATCGATCTCCGGGACACAGTCGTTCGCACCCGGTTTGCGGTCGCTCCGCCCCCACCGTGGCGCCCGGGATGGTTTTATGCCTTATAAAACACAATGCGGGCTGCCTGTGTAGTCATCTAATGAGAGGTGGCCGACCTTATTTTACTCCTTATTTATTATCGGTATATAAAGTTTTAAAATATTTATGACTAGCTGCGTCCTTGCGGTTTCACCCGCGTAAAATAAGCTCACTACAAGATTGCACCGTACTGTACCATTGTGGGACAACAAGACGCACGGGGGGTTTCAATCCTTATGCTGTTGATATACGTACCATTCGGTAGAGGCGTTGTGCTTCGTCGTTCATAATGCAAATGCAAAGGACTGGAATAATACTTTGCCTGCATCAGTCTTCCCGTCCGATTACAATATGAGTGTCTTCAAGAGAATAGTATGACTGGCAGAGAATGCTTTTAGCATTAAGTCCGCCTTTTGTTCCTTTACTTATTGTAAGGTTCAATAAAGAATAAATAAATAAATAAATAGTGAAGCTTTCACAAAAGTTTGTAGCTCTCATTTTGGAGGGAATTTGCCATAGCTGCCACGCTTGGCAGGCGGGTTGGCAACCGCAGTTTATTTATTCAGATGTTACAGAAAATTTTCATCTCCTAGTTTCCATTTTCCCTCTGTCTTTCGACTTTTACGACACCCACGGGATGAGATGGGGTGGTTGATTCTCTTAGGCCACCACCACCAACGGGTTATATATTACAAAAATAAACATACAAACTCTCCGGCTTACTATTGTAGTAAGAACCACTTATTAAGAGAATCACTTAAACTGCCATGAACTAATATCATAATAAATAAAATGCAAATTAAAGCTGACTCTTTCCAAACATCCCATAATTTCTAGTTTTTCAGTTTTTAAGCAGGAACCATAAATATTTTGGAAATAAAAAGTAGCCTAGATTTCTCTCAGAAAAGTCCTCTACCTGCCAATGAAAGTTCCGTCAAATTTGATTCAGCCGTTTCAGAGTTTGGCTCGGACATACAAACAGACAGACAAACAGGAAATTTAAAAACGCTTTCTTTTAAATAAATCTAATTTAAAAAAAAATTATCGCGTTTAATTTTGAACTATTTATAACCGTTCGAGAGAGAGAGAAAATCGTTTCGAGCCTTTATTGTGAAATCACTTCAATTTCGTATTTTATAGTATAGAGTATAGATATATCTATATATTAGAAGTGCACGCTTTTATACAAATATACTACTACAATAACGCCGGAGAGTGTGTAAGTTTGAACGCACTAATCTCAGAAAATACTTAGTAGATTTGAAGCATTATTTTTGCATGAGATAGTCAGTTTATTGAGGAAGGTTATAAGCTATAAACATTCTTCAGTCACGTGGTCGGCTTATTTTACACGGAAGAAACCGCGAGGCGAAGCAATGTCAGTGAATAATTGTCATTCGCTCTTGGATGTATAGCAATTTAGTTGGAGGGATTTGTCGATATTGCGACGCTTGTTAATATGTAAATGTTTTGGTTAAATTTAGTTAGTTTATTTATTTGTAATCAGCGAACCAACAGTTGATATGTCGAAAATAGACCCGTGCCACCACCGTGACGGGTGGCACTGGTAGCACGGGTGACAAAAGCCTTTTTGGTATTCCACTTAAAACATTCTTACTCCCCATTGCGTTCCCACGAGCAGTATAGTGACAGCATTGCTTATTATGGTATTATTCTGCACGAACAAAGGCTGTACAAAACCTCAGTCGGCTCTACACCTCGGTAGGAAAGAGGTAGCTGCTATCTCTGCCGGCGACCTATCAGCTATATACATATATCTATATCAGCATTTTTACTGTTTAGCAAGTTGTATTCATTACACATTTTTGCCACAAGAGAATTTAAGCCAAGATAAGAACGAATCTTGGCTTAAATTCTCTTGTGGCAAAAATGTGTACCTAATGAATGAATGCTAGTGGAATGTTAAAAGTCTTGGTGATAGGAACTCGAGGCACTCTCTACGGCACTGCCACCTCCACACGACTCGAAAAGTTCCGCGCAATTCAGACTTTATTTGACTTTATCCAAAATAATCAACGCGGTCTGCTTTCCGCCGCTCGTGTAGTGATGAGATCTCAAAAAAATTAAACGTAGTTCATACTTGAGAAATGCCCTGAGACATTATTTTATTGATAATTAGTTACATAAAAAGTAACTGCCTATAAATGTCCCACTGTTGAGGACAGGCCTCCTCTCATTTCTGCTGGTTTTGGAGCCGGGAAGAATCCCACGCAGCTCCTATGCGGGTTGGCGGACTTCACATGTCCTCGAATTTTTTTTTATTTCTCACACATGCCGGTTTCTTCACGATGTTTTCACATAAAAGTGTAATTAACAATTTTAGTGGTGCCGGCACCGGGAATAGAACCCAGGTAACTCGTGTACTATGAAGTGTAAAGCGAGCGCCTAGTCCCTGAGTTGACGGCTCTATAGATATAAGATTTTTGATTATTTTTCTATTTTCTGTTTAGAATATTCAAGTAGAATGTTTTCGGTTATAGATTTTAGAAATATAAGATTAGATTAAGTATAGATTAGTTGACAAAGAATATTTAATTACAATTAAGTACTTATATATAATTAAAAATGTCATTACATGTAATATGAAATTGACGACCGCGTGGCCTAGTGGTCAGAGTATCTGACTTGTAAGCCGCGGGTACAGGTTGTGTTGTGCATGTGAAATTTATGGCTGTAAATCGCACAGGAGAAATCATATAGTGTGGGATATCCTTTATTAATTAATATAATATGAGATACGGGAATGTGAGGACTAAAGACTAGTTAGTGTCTCTATGTTTTTGCGATTGCTTACAACACTATTATATATCCTGAATATGAAATAAATATATAATATAAAATAGTGTTGGTAGACCAAAAGCACATATAGTGAAGATTAAATTTTTTTCTAGTTTCAAATTAGAATTAGCCACCACGTCTCATCCCGTGGGTGTCGCAACAGTCGACTTAGGGATGCCTGGAAAATGTCATGACCGCCAGTAGAATGACAGGCGGTGAAATAACCATCTTTAAAGATGCCAGAATTAAACGTCCGGTGACGGGAAGCAACGTCTAGGACGCGAGGCGCCTGGTACAGCGATTGCCAATCCGTTGCCAAGCATGATAATTAAGGCGGTACCTCCCTTCTTGGGAAGGACCAGTTGCAGTCTAACGTAATTGTCTCATTCCTTTTTTTTTCTAAATTCTCTATATACATATCTGAATATCCGTATCTCTATATGAGAAGCTTTAATTTTTTATACTTAAGTAGATTTTTGTCATTTAGGACACAAATCTAACCTTGATGGCAATAATATAATCTTCTTTCAAAGCATGTAACTATGTAATAAAGAAGTACACCAAAACTTAATGAGGCGAAAGATATAATCTAGGCGCTTACTTTATGAAACCTTGTACTAATTCACCTTTGCCCGTCTCAATTTCTCGGCAACACTCGTCCTAGCGTATGTGTTAGTCGTTTAAGGGTGCTGACACACTGATGTAATTAGAGCGTAAGTTCACGCGCCGTATAATTTTACAGCGACCCCAGTGCTGCTCACTCACCGTACCTTATAATTTTGTTCTTTGCGAACGTGAAAATCTAAAACCATAAATCTGTGCCGAAGTTAACTGACCAGGACTACTGTTTTTAAATTAACTTCATGGTCATGACCTTTTGTCGATTTATGATACAAACTACTTTTGCTTGAAATGTGCTTCTGTAACTAAGTAACTATTTCTCTCCTCATTTGGACTCGAGTGATCTAATAAACGTAAGTATTATATTTTGGAAACTAAACTAAGTAACCAACGAGACTATAACATTAACGAACAAACAAACATACATATAAACATACACGGCCACCATTAAACAGTGCTTGTATGGATTTGAAATAACCAATTTATATTGAATGTGTTATGACAACATTTACAAAACGTCACTGTTATTACGCATTAGGTTTTTTTTTAAGAACTGAAACTGTCACTTCTAGCCCGAAGGCTTTTACAGCGTCACCGGATTGAACGCATGTAGTAAAATAAAAGAAGAGCAAAAGAAAAAATTAACAAACGAAATTTGACCGTCACAAAAGTGCACCGAATATTACATGATTTTGTTCATTGTAAATTTTTTTTTCAGTTCAATAAATTAAATGTGTTGGTACCCTTAGCTCATGCCTACTCCCAACAAAAGCCAGCGATAAAGCCTTAACCGCGCCCGTTGACCCCCCTCTGCCCCCCTACTTGTCGCTGTTAATTGCGGTCGTTTGCCTGCTGACGACTCTTGCGCTTTCTTACACCGCCTTTAATATCGTCGGGGGATATTTTGAGTGAAGATCTACGCCCTGCCAAAATAAGAAAATAGTTGGCTGAAAAAAAAGTAAATGGAACAAAAAACAAAAGTAATCGCTTGGATCGTTTTGAATTAAGCGTAAAGATAACGAATGCAAAGACGGAATTGAACTGTCTTTGTCTTAGTCCAAATCCAAAGGTATAAAAAATGACAACATTTTCACATACGCTGTGTTCTCTCGCTTCCTTTTCATCATCATCATCATCATCATTTCAGCCTATCACTAGTCCACTGCTGAACATAAGCCTCCTCATAGATTGCTACAAAAGTTTGTAGCTCTCATTTTGGGGGGAATTTTGCCATAGTTGCCACGCTTGGCAGGCGGGTTGGCAACCGCAGTTAATTTATTCTGATGGCCCAGGTAGATTCTGCTGCCCATCTTCTGGTTTTCATTTTCCCTCTGTCGACTTTTACGACACCCACGGGATGAGATGGGGTGGTAGATTCTCTTAAGCCGCTTCCTTTTGAAACGTAATTATTACCCACATTTAAAATAAATATTTACGGTACTTAAAAGTTTTTTTTTTTTAGAAAGATTTATTTTAGACGGGTGTCTAAACGTTCTAAATTAAATTAAAATGGCTTAGCATTTTAACACGAATAGTCTGACAACTAAGTCCCGTAGTAGCCGTAACTCAACCAATCGCGTTATGATCACGCAACATAATACTTCTTCTTTTCTTTGTCTATTAAAAAATGCAAAAGTTATTAGATACATAGGCTGGTCTGAAACAAGTAGAGCATACATTCAACACGCTCTTAATTTTACTGGCCCATTGTCATCGCATGAGTATGCAGCGGGATGCGCTGTGGCATGCATGATCGCCCCCACTCGGTCGCACGTGAACGCCGACCATCTGGAAAGCCTGCACGGGACAGAGAAGCGAAAAATTGCACACTATTTCAAACTAAAAGTCCAGCTGTTACGTAAGCGTCGTGTAACTTTAAGAATATCCTTGACAATAATATTTGTTAGCTTTTACGTCTGTAATCAAATTGAAATCAAACCCTTACGAACAATAATTTTTCTTTTATTAATTGATTGTTTACATAACAGTCTTAAGCTCGCTCAGTTCAGTTGGTGTTGGGTCGAGGATTCGATATACACACGAATAAATATTTACATGGATTGCAGATTGTGGTTTGGTCAATTTATGTATTTCCTGAAAGCATACGGTGCTTTTTACTGAGGAACAAATTGGTATTATGCGAGGAGCATCATAATATCAACCGATTGGTTAAAAACCTCCGTCCTGAGCACTTACGTGGTTTGCCAAGGATACCATATGTTGTTCCTATAAATACTTACGGAATGCGTAAATGGAAGTACGTACTACCAAATATTTGTCATAGTCTACCATATGAAATCGTTTGTCAGATAAGTAACAGTAAATGTAGCTCGAAAAAATATTTGTTTTTGAATTACTTTTTCTTAATAAATATCATCGTGTGACTGTGACTGCATGCCGCAGTTAAACCCATGCAGGGTTTCAGTGATATGATTTTCAGTAACCATGTAGTTATGTAGATTGTGTAATGCATAAATTAATTAAAAAAAAATATTGCACTCGTCTTAGAATAATATTATTTGTCTTCTAAAGTTATGGTCGTGGTCTCGGATATATTATTTTAGTTCTTACAAAGTCTGCACCAACAATACTTTAGTCGGTGTACAATCTATCCCTTTCTATTTCTGTCAATGCTCCGGCGTAAAATATTCACAATCGGAAATCTGAAACCGAGTCCAACCCTTCGCTAAGTCGGGCCTCAGCCGCACTTGACAGGTACGAGTCTCCCCACAATAGATGGGACTGATCGATAACCCGCTGGAATTATTTAGGAGCTCTTTTTTATCGTACGTGAAACGTGTTACAGATTTTTTGAAGGTAACTTTTTCGTTAGTTATGGACCATTTTGTGCTTATTGCCGTAATCGGAGATGTTTAACGATTGCTTTAGCAACTCCTTAATATTGACATGACTGGGCATTCACCTCATATTGTACTCGTAATTTCATAGTACGAGGGTGACCTGATTTCAAAAACTTCTAAAATTTTACAATTTAATTAGTAAGTTTGTAAGTTATTATACAATTTTAAGTGCTGTTTTTCCACGAGCTTCGCCGCGAAGACAAACATCAAAAATAAACATGTCTGAGGAATAAAAATATTTAGAAGACATTTGTAGTTCTCCAACAGGCTTTATTTTTTATATAATCAATGCTAAGGATTACGTTTCTCGTTGCGTGACTTCGTATGTACACGTGTATTTAGTTTAATGTAGATGAAAATAATCAAATACATCAATCATAGAAATCTCATTTTGTAAGTTGCTAAAGAAGCTACTTCGCTGAGTCAATAAAAGCATTTCTACATATTATTTTGTCTTAAAGACGTTTATTTAAATTCATGTAAAAGAAAATTAATATATATATGTCACATAATGCTTTTATTCTATTAGATAAATAATATATAAATTTTTAATTGTTCTCTTCAACAGAATTAATTTGTATCTTTAATGTTTTTCTCTAAAATAGTGTTCAGGTTACTAGGATATCAGCGTTTAAATGAAGGTCGTGAATTAACCGTTTCTGTCACTGATTATGCTCGTAGCAGCACCCGCTATTTGCTAATTATATTTGGCGCCATTTCTGGCTCCATTCGCATTGCAGGCGAATCTAGGCAAGTCCTGCATAGCAACACTGCAGCCTTTAAACTTTAGTGCTATTAAAATTTTAGATCTCTGCAATGTTCCTAATTTGCTGAGGTTAATTCTCTGCACTAGAGTTTATTTTGTCACAGATAAAAAACACCGCTGCAAGTAATTCGAAAAAAGAAACAGTATACTAGCTATTACATTATAATAAAACTTAAAAAAAGGATCTTCTTTACGCAACTATTGAAAAATGCCTTATGTTTAACAAATAGTCGACAGTTAAAATAGGCCTTTACCTCTTTCTTTTTGGGTGGATTTAATATAAATCCTGGGTATCGCTGGCGGTTTAGCGATCAGAATACCCGGCGCCACATTCTTAGACCTTGGACGCTGCTCCCCGATAAAGGTTTTGCGTATTTGGTTAAGGCGCCATTTGCAAGAACCTTCGAGATTTTTCTGGCATTTAGATTAGTCAACTTTTACGATAATCACTGGACCACCTGGACAGTTAAGTCTGTAAAATTAATTTCTAATACTGAATTTATCAGTTTTTATATATATTTATTAGTTTAAAAGAATACTACCACTCCATCTCATCCATTGGATCTCGTAAAAGGCGAGTAAGGAATTAAACTGCACTGTGCACCCAACAGCGCATGGTCGCGATGGGCTCACCACCTATCACACCAAGTGCATTATATTGTTTTGGTGAAACATGGATTGTGGGAGTCATCTGTTTTCCCAGTGAGTGCTCAGTCTCTGACTCCCCCTTATGAAATATAGTCGTGATCTTATGTATGTATGTATTAGTCCAGGTTTTATAAGCGAATGTTCTTCAGTTTTTAAAATATTTGAAGAAAGCTTTTAAGGAACTGGAAAAATGTTTTTGGAAGGAAGTTTCATATCGCAAGTTACACTCCAGACACTTGGCGAATGAGAGCTAGGCCAAAAAAAGTGCAACTTCGAACGTCACGACACTTTTATTACAGTACGTGACAGCCATGCATGCGTAGTGCAGTGTAGTTATATTCTTTACAATTTGTTTATATTATTATAATAATTATATTTTCATAAATTTTAAATAATTACAATTTTATTACCATAACAATTTTTTTTTATTTTTCATTAATTACTCATCATCATCATTTCAGCCTATCACTAGTCCAATGTTGAACGTAGGCCTCTCTCACAAATTGCCAAAAAAGTTTGTAGCTCTTATTTTAGGGGATTTTGCCATAGTTGCCACGCTTGGCAGGTGGGTTGGCAACCGCAGTTTATTTATTGAGATGTTCCAAGAAGCTGCCGCTGCCCATCTCCTGGCTTTCATTTTCCCTCTGTCGACTTTTACGACACTCACGGGATAAGATGGGGTGGTAGATTCTGTTAAGCCGCCACCACACGGCTTTGTTATATATGGCACGTTTTTTTTATATATTATTTTATTTAAGGTAGTTGTTATTAGTTGACAATTGACCAAACAGTCTATCTATTAATAAGTGGTCAAAAACATTCGTTTTAAATTAAGAATTAAAATGAAGGAGCGTTGTAATACTTGACGCTGGAAAATAGTTAATGACCATTAATAAATAAATAATAATAATAAGGAGCGCTGTCATCTTTGACGACTATGGCAGAAAGCTTTATTACAAAGGGTTTATTAACAAGTGGTACAAAAAACTTTTGACCATAGCAAAAGTTTTTTGTAGCTATGGATAACATGTGACAGCAGAACTGTCAAACTGAACGTCACTTTGTTCTTAGCAATATTTTAATACAAAAATAGCATCCAAATTTTCAACTTTTACAAATTTCTTTTGATTACAAACCTTGTCCTGACAATGAAGATTAAAAAACAAAACAGCCAAATCGGTCGTGGCGTTCTCAAGTGATGATCTTTCATAGATGCGGCAATTGATTTCATTTTTATATAGAACAGAAGAAGAAGATAGAAGACAGAATTACTGGTGGTAGAATTTCTATGCAGGAATTCGCCCAGGTAGGTACCACCCCAGTGCCAGTTATTCTGTCGTGAAGCAGTAGTGTGCAAACATTACTGTTTCGGTTCGATGGACACTGAGAGCTAGCGTAATCACGGGGCAAATGAGTCTTAATAACTTATGTCTCTGGATGACGAGCGCAGTGTGGTGACACAGAAATAATCTGGGTGACACAGCATTTGTTATGGGTAGACGTTGCACTCATCATCAGGTGAACGTTTTGCTCGTTTCGTCACTTTAAAAAAAAAAGAATAATAAAAAAAGAATGATATAGGTAGGTCGACAGGCGCGAAAGTAACTCTCCCTGTCCCTCTTTCTGTTTGTTACCTTTTCTCGGCTCAACCGTTGCGTCGAAATCTGCACAGAGATGGCCTGCGTCCTGGAGACGGACATAGGATACTACTTTTTATTCCAGAACATCAGAGTTCCCACGGTATTTTAAAAAAAACCTAAATCCACGCGGACGTAGTCGTGTATTTCAGCTAGTACTGTTATAATTTAGTAATATTTTAATTTCAACTAGACCCAACTAGTTGTTAGGACTACTCTTTTTTAACTTGGCCCTACAGTGGCCGTAAAAGGTTCGTGAAAGCGTAAACCGTACGAAGTTTAATATTTCGCGTCAGATGTGAGAATGTGTTGTTAGGGGTTGCGCAAACAGCGGGGCGGGAGAATGTTCTACTCCGGGCAAATATAGAGGCGGGGAAATGTTCCGCGGCGGGCAAATAAAGACGGGACAAACAGGCCGCGGGCGGAGATGGTCGGGATGTAACAGGGCTGTGGTATTCCGGACAGCTGGGTTGTCTTGTACGATTAAAGAATAAATAGTGTTCCGAAATTTTTGTCCCAAATCTTAATTATTCGTATAAATTTCGATTCGTTTTTTAAACCATGTCATAAATTATGTTAGTCGTGGATAATTATATCGTTATAATATAATACATTTCGGTAGCAAAAAAAGGTATGTGGTATTCCACTCTGCCGGACATCTATCGGCATATACATAGACAAATATTGACTATAAAATTATGTACTTCAATTCAATAATTCATTTTTAGTACGAGTATAATTATTATTTGTAAGTTCATGTGTAATTATGGTTTTTCTGAATCTTTGAGAATTATAGATTTAACATTCTTCTTAAAAACATTTTTTGGTATTCACGATGGTTCGTTCCTTTTTTTTCATTAGATATAGTGTCGAGACGAGCAAAACGTGCTCCTGATGGTAAGTGCAACGTCTGCCCATAACAAATGCTGTGTCACGCAGATCATTACTATGTGGCATCACACTGCGCCCGCCGTGGCTGAGACATCAGTTCTTAAGTCTTCTTCGTCTAAGTCATCTTATACTAGGTATCACCCTATACCCTTCAGACCTTAATCATGATTTAAATGCTCATTGACTACGGATGTTGTCTCTGCCTGCCTACTTACTTACTTACTTACTTATATGGGAAAAAGACGTGAGTGTATGTATGTATTGACTACTGGTTATCCTTAACAAAACAAAATAAATACTTTAATAATTACTCAATTATAAAACCGACCTACATACATTTAAGTTCTATTTCCTATGTATGATTGTATGTGTGATTGTGATGTAGCTATTGTATGGCCAGTGACGTTGCGTTGATCCAAAAGAGATCCATAGCGAGCGTCATAACCTATCTCTCCTAAGCGGCTACCAAGCTTTGAGACAAAACTTAAAGCCTCTGCTCCCCAAGCGCCCGCCGTTTCTACTGCAAAAGGCGGAAAGTGATACCAAGACGATATATTAGCATATTGAACATGCTTTGCCCTTTCGGTTGTTTCGGCAGCAGCGCGCCTCGAGCCTCGTTACTTACCTAAAACGTGTCAAGTGTGCCCCTGAAGAATTTATCAATATTATGAACGTGATCCCATTCTTTGTATTTCTGGATTGTTACAAACACTAATTGGGAATATCCTAAGTTTAGACTACTCCGTCAATGCACGTTGACGAACTTTAATGGAGAGTATTTGAGTATCTAGATTCAAAACTCCGTGTGCTGACGCAAGAAATCTCGAAAGATCTTGTAGCCGTGAAATTCCAATACCACCATATCTTACCGGGAAGGATGCCTGGCACTTTTGTCCACAAGTGACGTTCAAAATATTCTCCAAAGTTTTTTTTTAAGTAAGAATCAAAAACAGAAATTTCTTTTGGAAAAAGCCATATAGGGAAAGCCATAAGGGGGAAAAATTGCGACAAGTAGTTTTGGCAGTCGTCTCTTGATGTTAACCTGACACTAGCTAAAGAATTCTGAAGAGATCGAAACAGGTGCAAAGTCAGGACTATACGGCGGATGCATGAACACCTTCCAGCCAAACTTTCTTAATTTTTGCTGAGTGGCTAAAGATGTGTGTAGTCTAGCGTTGTCGTGATAAAAGACCACACCCTGTCTATTGATCAATTCCGGCCGCTTTCTCTCAACTTCTTGCTTTATTTTCATTAGTTGTTGGCAGTAGACATCCTAATCGATGGTCCTGCCCGGCGGTAAAAGCTCATAATGAACAACGCTTTTCCAATCCCACCATACACACAGCATCGCCTTATTACGAGTTAACCCGGGTTTTGGCACAGTCTGTGAAGCCTGTCCGACCTTTGACGACGACCTTTTTTGCACGTTCTTGTAGTATGTGATCCACTTTTTATCATCAGTTATCAATGTCTTCAAAAACAATTCGGTTTCATTATGTTTCAGTAAAGAATCGCAAATGAGTACACGGTTGATTAGGTTTCTTTCAGTGCGCTCATGTGGCACCCAAACATCAAGCTTTTTTGTGTACCCAGTTCTTTCAAATGGGTCAAAACTGTCTTGTGGTCAATTCCCAGTTATGCTATGTCGTAACTACTGATATACCGATCTTGCTCCCCTTTTTCAAAAATGGTGTCCATTTTATCCGTATCAGGGCGACCAGAGCTTTGAAATCAAAATTCCCGGATAGAAAACGCTTAAACCAACTTTGTGCTACTCTTACTGACTGTGCATTAGGTCCTTGAACGTCACAAATGTTTTTCGCATTACATTACATTTTAAAATGTATCCAATTTCTTCATTAGTTTCGCTCATTTTGGCAGAAACAAAAACAAATGAAAAAGACAGCTAAGAAACAACATTTTACTAATTTGTTTTTTTTTTAAATATAACCTTTTTAATGTCATTAAAACCAGGCAGATACAAATAGTATAGCCAAAGAGATTTTATTAAAAGTTTATACATATTATATGCGAAAAGACTTTTTTTATTCCCCCCGACCTTATGATGATTGTAGCATTACGCAATTTTTTCTAAAGCCGTGACTTCTTTTAGATTGCAATTAAATGCCTGTCCTGTGCAGTGTTCCGTATTATTTTAGATCATCATTACTTCTAGTAGCAGTGGAAGTAGTATGGCAGTAGTGGGTGCCTCGTTATTTAAGGATTTTAAACATATTTTATTTATAACTACCTTCTCCCGTGGCTCCGTTTACGTATAATTTTGTATTACAACTATTTTGCATTACTTAAAACCCAAAAGCTTGCCTAGAAAGCTTCGTTCCTGAATCCAACAGTTAAAACCCCATTCGTTTCATTCATTTGTTTTGGAGCAAAAGAGTAGCAATCCGAAAATCTACTCTCATTCTTAAGTCGTAGTGTGCTCCAAATAAGAAAAAAAAGAAACAAAATCAAATGTACGTTCATTTATAAAAGGAGAACTTTATTACTCGACGTGCCGTTTCAATGTAGGCGCTACTTAAGTATTCCTACGCCATTTATGATGCCCTGGTACAGAAGTCGATTGATTGTCGATTGATTGTATTGATTGGATTGTAATAAATGTGACGACGATATAGCACTCGACTCTTTGACTTCCTTTCAGTTTCTTCTGTTTTTTTACGTTTCTTTACTGGTACTGGTAGTACGATTCCTATGCACGAAATCCGTTGAGGTAGTTACCACCCCAGTGCCAGTTATTCTGCAGATGTGAACTACTGTGAGCTAGTGTAAATTACTGGGCATATGAGACTTAAGAACTTATGTCTCAGGGTGATGGGCGCAGTGTGGTGTCACAGAAAAGTTCTGGGTGACACAGAATTTGTTGTGGGCAGACGTTGCACTTACCTTTTGCACGTTTCATCACTTTATCCAATAATTAAAAAATATTGCTGTCTGACAGCCCTGGATCACAGTCTAAGCACTGGTCTGTACTTGCCCGTCACTTGGTAAATGTCTCCTCATTCCCTGTAAAACTTAACACTTCTAGGTAATGATGTGATACGAGAGACGTGTTTGCGTGCAAATGGTTGAGGAGGGTTGGATGTGATAAAAAAACTATCTTTGGCATTATTTTGCCTAACAAATATATTTAGCCGATAGTAAGTAATATATCATATCGATAATTTTTTTCAGTTTATTTATTATTATTGTTCTACAGCCTGTAAACGTCCATTACCTCTTAGACATCAGTCACTTTCAAGTTTTTGCAAGAAGAATTTGCCGATAGGTGTCCGGCAGAGTAGAATAGCACCTACCTCTTTCCTACCGAGATGTCGTAAGAGGCGACCGAGGTTTAGTACGGACAGCCTTTATTCGTGCAGATTATTACCATCATTTGCAATGCTGTCACCATATTGGTCGTGGGAACGCATTGGGAGCAAGATTTTTTTTTTACTTGTACCAAAATAGCAGCGAGGTGCTTCGCCACGCGCCATGTAAAGTTTCCCGCGAAGGCGACAAGTGGGCTACGCGTGTGGTCTCTGGCTAACCCTTTTATGGGAAAAAGCCGTGATTCTATGTATGTATTTTCCGTAATTAGATTTAGGTCTGGAATAATTGAGGTTATTAATGCGCCATAAATCAGATGCCATTCGATTTTGCTGGCATTTTATTCGTCTACTTTTATGACACCCACAGGATAATTCAGGTGGCAGATTCATCCTGTGGGTTCACGGCAAAATTAATTCAACAATCATCATCATTATCAACATCATCATCATCAACATCATGATTTCATCCTATCACTAGTCCACTGCTGAACAGACTTCCTCCATAGATTGCCGCTAAAGCTTGTAGCTCTTTTTTTGGGGTATTTTGCAATATATTTCGCAGTTTATTTATTCAGATGTTCCAGGAAGATGCTGCTACCCGTCTCCTGGTTTTTATTTACCCTCTGTCGACTTTTACGACATCCACGGATTAAGGTGGTGGTAGGTTCTCTTAAGCTGCGGCTTTTTTCGGCTAATTCAACAACATTGAACTTTAAAATACATACATGATGTACTGCATTGACAGCTTGCGTAGATTTCAATCGATGATTGCCTGGTAGTTAATAGGCATACCGTTGAGCAATCATGATCATTTCGTCCAAAACTAAACAAAATTTATAAATATTTGAATAATTCCAGAGATATTGAAGTATTTTTGGCAGTCAACATTGGCAAAAGTTCGAGTTGTGACATGAGACACTCTTAGACAGGCGCTTTTAAATTTATTCATGCATATCGGCAGCCACGTATAGCGTTAGTATCGAATATTTCATAGCGTATTTTGCGTCGCGCTTCGGCTCACTTCATAGACTGCTCTAGACATCGCAATACCTTTGTAACTTTATTTGGTCTTCTACGTTTGACGTAAATGCTTAAGTGGGCTAACTTGTGGCACTTCTTATTGGAGAGGTAAATTCAACATATAAAATACCTCTAAGTAATATATAAGGTTTATTATTTGGTAAATAATCTGTATTAGTCCTGGTTTTAGGTTTATAAGCGATGCTACAAACCTTCACAGAATTCATGTTGACCAGAGTGAGTGGGTCGAGGAGTAGGGATTTAATAGGATTTAGGACCTTAAATCTTAAATGAAATCGTCCTTACTTTCCCTTATCAGATATGACCGTCTAGGCGATTAGATCGGGTAATGAATCGAACGTAATGTTAGAGATACGGGAACAGCTACAGCTCATCCAGATCCAAAATTTATTTGTTTCAGTGTTGTTCACACATTTAGACTCAGTATGCGGGTTATGTGATCATTGGTCAACGAGTTCATCTTCAAAAAATCTACGTCACACGCCCCACAACCAGACATTTAAAGTTTAACTACTTGACGCTTTTTTAATAGCGTGTGAATGCGATCCCTGGACTTATTTCACTTTAATTAGTGATGTAGCGACATGAGAAGCTTAAGAAATATTCCCATACGTCCATAACTCGCATCATCGTTCGCATCTCAGAAAACTTTCATAGCGCGGAAAGTTTTCTGAGATGCGAACTATATATACAATATCTAAATATTACTAGTTGGAGGAGACGTCCTCCCCAGATCAGACCATTCGATCTGGCGGGTAGCTACCCTTGCTACCCTTTTCCTTGGTAATATCATCCGCCAAAGTGAATGCGACATATCTGCTA
This sequence comes from Luehdorfia chinensis, assembly GCA_019845155.1. NCBI lineage: Eukaryota > Metazoa > Arthropoda > Insecta > Lepidoptera > Papilionidae > Luehdorfia > Luehdorfia chinensis. The sequence continues at coordinate 998,730 of JAHVAK010000028.1, forward strand.
GCTTAACAACCTTATAGCAGAAATGCCTTATGATATTATTTGTAAATGAAAACATATTTTTAGTTTTTAATGTAACTGGCACACGAGATGAGTAAACGTTATGTGTCACGACTGATGAGGGAGGTCATAACAGATGAGATGTCACCCAGAACTTTGAATTGAAAAATCCTGTTTGACTTGCACTGCAAGCATCACTCTAAGACTTAAGTTCTTACACTAGTTAACGTGCCTTTCAAACTGAAAAACTTCTGTGTTTGCAAACCACTGCGTGACTGCAGATTAATTAGCACTGCGATTCTACTGAATGACATCCGCAGCTGGTGGTAGGATTCCTATGCAGGAATCCGTCTAGGTAGGTACCAACCCAGGGCCAGTTATTCTGCCGAGGAGCAGTACTGTGCAAACATTACTGTGTTTCGGTCTGAAGGGCACTGTGAGCTAGCGTAATCACTGGGCATTTGAGACTTAAGAACTGATGTCTCTGGGTGACGGGCGCAGTGTGGTGTCACACAGAAATATTCTGGGTGACACAGCATTCAAGAAGCAGTAGTGTGCAAACATTACTGTGTTTCGGTTTGAAGGGCACTGTGAGCTAGCGTAATGACTGGGCATATGAGACTTAAGAACTTATGTCTCACGGCGAGCGCGGTGTGGTGCTGCAAAGAAATATTCTGAGTCACACAGCATCTGTTATGAGCAAACGTTGCACTTACCATCAAGTGAACGTTTTGCTCGTCTCGGCACTTTATCGAAAAAAAAAACTAGAGCAAGCTCTAAGGATTATTAATATGTAGTGGCAATGGGTCGGCCATAAAGCTCATAGATCCAAAGACAAAACAAATGGTAGTGTGAGGTAATATCCCTTTTTGAGGCATAGTCAACTGTATTATTTTAAGCACAGCTAATTCAAAACTGAGAAATTGAGTGATTGGTTGTTTTTGAAAACTTCAAATCTACGATAGCTCCAATTTTTATTTCAATAAAACGTTGAAGAGTCAGTCGTGGAACGAACCCTCGCACTGAATAATACACGTTAAGAATTAAATTGATTTTTTTCGTAGGCCACCGCATAAAAGTGGGAATTCGGGATCAGCGAACTTAAAACGCTCGGGGGTGATCGACACTCGAAGTGTCGTGCGATTTTAAGTCAAGAGATTCTGTCGTACTTTCGGCAAGTATTTGACTCGTCCAATTTTATTACAGAAAGTGTCGAGAATAGCAAAACGTTCGCATTATGGTCAGTGCAACGACCGCAAATAGCAAACGCTATGTGACCCAGAACATTTCTGTGTGACACCATACTGCGCGAATCACCCTGAGACTTCAGCTCTTAAGTCTCATATACCTAGTGATTACACAAGCTTTCACTGCCCCGCAGACCGAAACACAGCTTTCGCTTAGCAACGGATTTCCACAAAATAACGCCGAATTGTGTTAGCTATACAGACTATATTTTAAAAACTCAAAACAAAAACACTCTCGATCAGCAATCCTATGGTGATCCTAGTGAGAACATCTGGTCCTGGTTAAATTATTGTATTGTCAGCGTTCCTTAAGATGTGTGCGAAATTTCATATTATTGGGACGGAGGAAGTTAAAATTTACTTGGAAGATTCCATTAAAAAGTCTCCTTAGGTAAAATAAACGTACAGGTTAAAAATCGGTTTATAATATACCAGTGCCGATGGGAAAAATTACATTTGTCAACTTGTAGCACTGTAACGGATATCTTCCGATGATATAGCTGTGGTCTTAATCCCTTATCGACGGCGAGACTTCGACCCGAGGTTTCGACATCCATAAGAGGGACCCATGGATCGGTGCGAGCCCTTCGTTAGTCGGGTATCATATTATTCGTGAACAGGGGTGGGGTTATAGCGGGACGGCGGGTAGCCTTTGTTGTATCTGTTGTACCCCTTACTCGCGAGCCTTCTGTTCGCGAGTCTCTTTCGACGTAGTAGTAAAAGCCGCCGGGGTAACAGCGCTAAGAGTATATTGCAGCCTACCTTGTGAATCACCTTTGTAAAAAACGGATCCTAAGTCCCAATGGTTAAATTACCGACCCCAGTTCCCGATATAATCGGGATAAATGACGAGAAGCGAGAGATGACGCATAGTAATCTCCAGTTTCACAACCCTTTCAGCATAAATATAAGGGCAAAGTGTCGATCGCAAATATCTAGTTGCAATATGCCGACCTTTTTCTAGTTTGCGATGAGTCGTTCTATAAACAAATTTACGATCGAGAGAAAGCTTTTTTATGTGTAAAATAAGTTGCATGTGGTTTTTATAGCGACGCAAAACCTTTAAAGTACAGATAACAGTACTTCAAAGAAGAATCTACCTTTTGCTGGGTAGCCTAGGTAGTTTGGTGTTGGTAGCTGCTTACACTGAGAGGATTATGGAGCCGGGGTGGGTCTAGTGCTAAATTTTATAAATTACTAGCTGATTCTCTGCGGCCGCGTGGAATTTTTTTATTTGATAAAGTGATGAAACGGGCAAAACGTTCATCTGATGGTAAGTACAACGTTTGCCCGTAGAAAATGCTGTGTCACCCAGAACATTTCTGCGTGGCACAACACTGCGCCCATTACCCTGAGAAATCAGTTCTTAAATCTCTTAAAAGTGATTACACTACCTCACAGTGTCCTTCAAACCGAGACACAGTAATGTTTGCTTACTACTTCGCAGAATAACTGGCCCTGGGGTGGTATATACCTAGACGGATTCCTGAATAGGAATCCTACCACCAGTAAAAAGTGAGTGAAGTAAGTTGATTCCTCATCGAGAATGTATGGTGTCTAAGGGCTACTGTGACCACACCATCGGATGAACTGAGTGGACGTTTGTCGCTTACTGAAAAAAAAAAACAAAACGGGCAAGCTTCCCCCGACATCCACTGACTATAAATTATAGCAATCATTCGTTGCTCCCTAGCGACAGAGGCGTTGACAACGGTCGCCCTACGACCGTGTAACGACCCAATCAGCTATATCGATTTCTCTTCTGTTCCATACAAAAATTTCGTCTCATTTCGACATATTTTTGTAGCAGAAGTATCTGACTTCCGCGCCTCGGGTCTTGAGGTCGAACCAGCCAGAGCCAATTTTTGTGCAAAAATAGAAATTATTGGCTTTCGGGTCTGGTTGTGTTGTTACTTCTGGCGTGGGTAGGTTAGGGCGAGTGTGTTCCTTTATGTTACACTTGTAGCACTGTAATATCGTCTGAACAGTTCATAACCTCCGACAATAATCCGGATTTGTTGTTCTGAGTGACACAGCATTTGTTATGGGCAGACGTTGCACTTTACCATCAGGAACGTTTTGCTGGTTCCGTCACTTTTATGAAATAAAAAAAAAACTCGTCAACGTATCGCACTAGACTAGGACATCGATCTTCTTTAAATTGTACTAGGTCAACTTATGGGGTGGTAGATTCTCTGAAGCCGCCACTACACGGTGGCATCTATCAATCCTTATAAATCTATCACCACATGCCATCCAGTAAAATTCGACAGACGGGAAATAAAAACCAGCAGACGGTCCGCAGCAATTTCCTGGAACATCTGAATAAATAAACTGCGGTTGCCAAGCCGCCTACCAAGCGTGGCAACTATGGCAAAAGCCCCCAAAATGACAGCTACAAACTTTTGTAGCTATCTATGGAAAAGGCCTACGTTCAGCAGTGGACTAGAGAATGTAATTATGATAATGAGGATGAACTTACAACAGTTAGCAATCTATAAGATACATTGACATGTTCCAAAACAAACAAATGTTGGTTTTAATTTCTGGTTGTGTTGTGATTATATTGATTGATTTCCCGTGTCTCTGATACTGCATACTAGCGTACTCTCAATCTTATTCCATGAGCGTTACATCAGCCGCGGGAACATGAGGACGAGTGAGCCCCTCTGTATTTGCGCGTACTCTTGTGGCACTATAATATCTCTTGCGCCTAGTATAGTAGCCTTCTAGTATTCGTAAGTTGTCGCCGTTTTGAAAATCGGTCAGGGGACAACATTAATTAGTCCAATAATGGCAGTCTGCAGCAATTTTTATTTTACGTTTATTTTATTTATTCTAAAAACTTTGGTTATATATACTTAAAATGCCCGGCTACTGCTCGGTAAACCTGAGGCACCGACACAATAACAGCGTGTATGTGGCAACGCTGCTACAGCATGATGCTGAGTCGTCAACCTTTTCGTTGCTACAACCCAACGTATATTTGTAAATGTACTGTCAGTTATTTATTTTTATTATTATTATTCTATGTATGTTGTCTTGTAGCTGTGTGTAAAGCCTTTCTTTCTTCTTTGAACTTTGAGAACTGACATAATGTCCTGTATTTTGTATGACATCAAGTAAAATAAGTGAAAACGAAACATTCTTTATCATCAGGGGAGACAACGCTATAACAGTTTAAGTAATGGAACTGGCATCCATTAACCTGATAATTTGTTAGGAATTTTAGCTTGCGGGTTGAAACATATTAAATCTGAAAGGGAAGAATGCGTAACCAAAGTTGACTTGAGGCGCTCCTTTTTTATTTATTTTGAATTTCTTTTCACATGGTATTTAATATCCAATACACAAGAGACTTCTAGAGGGAATCCGATATTCAGCTTGCTTCTTAAGATGTCAGACGTGTTCTGATTTGTGATGAAGTATAGTTTTTATACAATTTTTTTGTTAAAATATTTTAATGCCATTTAACCAATTACAAATATTGTTTAATACCAAATTAATTTTCGTAACAATATTTTTAATTCCTTTGAATGACATAGTAAAACACAGCATTACGTATATAAGTACTGGTGGAAGGATTTCTGTGCAGGAATCCGTCTACGTAGGTACCACCCCAGGGCCAGTTATTCTGCCGTGAAACAGTAGTGTGCAATCGTTAAGTTTCGGTTTGAAGGGTTTAATATAAGGCTTAAGAAGTGATGTCTCATGGTGATGAGCACAATGTGGCGTCACACAGAAATGTTCTGGGTGACTACAGCATTTGTTATGGGCAGACGTTTCACTTACCATCAAATGAACGTTTTGCACGTTCCGTCACTTAATACAATAAAAAAGTTATAATACGCAAAAATATATTAACATATTTTTATCTGTATTACACTATTTTTCAAAACGTCTTAATTTATTATCTCTTGTCATTTGCTTTCAAAACAACCACTTCTTCGAAACTTAAAAATTATACTTTTTATGACTGGCAGTCGGACGAAACCTGGGTTTTAACATATGATTCTTTAATAAACCATAATAAGTTGCTGTTCTCAAGGAAGTTTGCGCTCTAAGTCTAATATGCCGAGTAATTATGCTATCTTCAGTTCCGTTTAAATCGAAACACAGCACACCACTACTTGACGGCAGAATAGCTTGCTCTACGGTCGTACCTAACCTACCTAGGCGGATTCCTGCATAAGAATCTTATCAGTACTAAAAAGGTCCTTCGTGGTCAAATCAGCGTTACGCGGCAGTCTGACTGAATGATGGATTTTCCTATAAACATGGGACGTGACTGCTGCTCGTCTTTGACATTTGACACTGTATATAACCTTCCCTCGGACGTGTCAGCGGTTCGGAAAGGTGAAGGTACCGGTTAATAACCGAAAGATGTCATCGAGGTCAAAATTGGCCAGGTCGTATCTCGGCATTGTTTATAATCAAAATAATGCGCTCGTAAGGGACAAGGGTGTCGTTACAATGTAACGTTACACGCGAGATAGTGAAGTTCCATTAATGTAAGCAAAGTTGCGTCAGCTGCGATAAGGCGTCGCCTGTCGCCCGGACGGCGTGAATTTCAAAGGACCGCAGCATGTTGGCCGCATCCGCCTCGTCGCGTAAGTAAGGATGCAATTTATGTTTTTTATGGTAGCTCAGGGCTAGCGCGCTTTAAGTTTCATAGAATGCGAGTGACCTGGGTTCGATTCCCGGTGCCGGCACCACTTGAACACAAATTGTAAATTGCAATTTTAAGTGCTGATTTACCACGTGCTCGGCGGTGAAAGGAAAGCATCGTTAAGAAACCTTGCATGTCTGAGAAATAAAAAATAAAAGAAATATATTTCGAAGACATGTGCAGTCTGCCAACCCGCATTGGAGCAGCGTGGCGGGTTCTTCCTAGCTCCAAAACCCTCTCAGAAATGAGAGGAGGCCTATGCTCAGCAGTGGGGCATTCATAGGCTAAAACTTTACTTTTACTTTACTTTATGGAATAAAGTGACGAGATAAGCAAATCGTTCACCTGATAGTAAACTGCACAGCTGTCCGTAACAACTACAGTGTCACAAAGAACATTGCTGTGTGACAGACACCACACTGCGTTCGTACAGTTCTCAATTAAGTCTTAAGGTTTTCGTGCCTATGTTTTTTATTTATGTTACTTGTAAAACATATTAATCTCGTATGTCGAAACCATTTGATATAAACTGAAAGCTTATTCTGCTTACAATTAAAGCCTGCAGAATCTCTGTAATCTGTGAAAAATAAATGGAGGTCTTACGTAAATTTCTTTTGTTTACTTTTTGAGCCCTTCGTTGGGATTTCTTCTGTTTCGTGTATAGACATAATCTTTACATATTTCACCAGACCCGAAACGACTATCTGTAGGTCACATTTGTACCGAGCGGGATTCGAACCACCTGCAACCTGCAACACAGCACCTGATCGCATAGCCACTACGCCAAGCGTGTCGTATAAATGTCTAGTCCATTTTAAAATGAATCGTCTTTGGGAGCGATGAGAGTAAACATTTATAGCGTTTCTGTTATTCTTAATTAATATTTATTAATTAATTAATGGTTAATTAATAATTATTAAGGAATAATAATAACAATTAATTGTAAGATATTATATACTAAGCAGTTATTTTATAATGTCTAATTTTTTTTAATTCCTCTTTAATTTTACGTAAATCAAATTTACAATATAATGTATATACGATAAATAATTTAATGTATATACGATAGATAATTTTTATCCGACTTCAAAAATGGAGAAGGTTTTGTGTTCGTTTGTATGTATTTTTTTATGCATGTTCATTAACTATCTACTTATGCTTGAGTTACACTCAAAACAAGGTAAATTAAGACCGTTTAAAATCATATACGTAAATAGCTTAGTACAGTTTGCGACTTTTTGAATTGTACACAGTACATTTGGTATCAATTTGACAGATAAATAAGCAAGAAATACCTTTAAGTAGTACGGTATACCTTTTTAAGGATGTCCTCAACAAGACAAGATACAGAAGCACCAAGTTTATTGTACGTAATAAATCACCACGCGTGGTGAGATATGTCCGTAAATCGGTAGCCCTGTGAGTGCGGACCGGGTCGCGGGCACGGGTCGGTTGGGTGAGTGGAGTGCGGGAGGAGGCGCGAGAGGGGAGGGGAGCGAGAATTTGCGGCGGGACCAAACGACGACTGATTAATGCGCGACGAGCTATAGAGACGGGCCCAAACTATAAATTGTTATCGATACTTTCGTGTCTTTATAATTTTGCTTAACAATTTACGCTTTGTTTTTTTATATATAATTTCGGTGATGTAATTGCTGTTAGCCTTTTTTGGCTTTTACAGCTTCATCGGATACTATTGTTTTTTTATGGAAGGTAGTCGAGACCAGAAATCATTCACCTGATGGTACGTACTGTATGTCCTAAACAAAAACTGTGTCACCCAGACCATTTCTCTGTGGCAACACACTGCGCTTATCACATTAAGACCGGTTCTTAAGTCTCATATGACCTGTAGTAGTACCTAAAATTAAACCTACTAGTTTTGACTGACTGAACCATATTTAAATCATTATATGTAAGGAAATCATTTAAGTTGCAGACGTATGGCCGGTTTTAATGAGTTACAACCACAACAACAACACACATACTTACATCACGCCTTTTTCCCATTAAGAGGTAGGCAGAGGACCACACACGTAGCCCACTTTTCGCCCCCGTGGGAAACGAGACGTGACGGGTGGCGAACCATGCACGAGTAAAACGCCCCATTGCGTTACCACGAGCAGTATAGTGATAGCATTGCATATTATGATGTTGTTCTCCACGAAAAATTATTTTATGGAATTAATACCTTAGTCGCCTCATACGATTTGACCTCGCTAAGAAAGTGATGGGTGCTTTTCTACTCTGCCGGAAACCTATCAGCTAATCACAACAACAACATGTTAGACATTTACTAAGACATTTACTCATCTCCGTGTTTCGAAAAATAAAAGAAAATATCGATATTCTCATGTAATTATATTATTCCAACACCAACGGCTGCTCTTGGCAGCGGAAAACGTAACGAGTGATCGCTCGACATGACGCGACACGGCGCGGCGGCACTGACTGCCAGCGCATTATCGATAGGCTCGTTGGAAAAATCGATATGCTTTGAACTTAATGGTGACCTGTTTTTCTGGATCAGTCTATTTTTAGTTGCTCACAAACCTGAAAAAGTATGACCTTAATGAATGGTTTTGCAAAAACAACCCTCGCAAGGGAGTCGCTGTCTACATAATAATTGTTACGGCAAATTTTAGGTTATGGACTGTCGACTGTGAAAGAAAAATGTAAGTAGGAAAACAACTGTTTCACAGTTTGAAGACCAATGATTTTACCACGATGAAGTTACATGATGCAGTTTTCTATATATATATATAAAGCGATTTAACACTGACACAACACGATATCTCCGAAACTACAAGACCTATTGACTTGAAATTTTGCGTTCGTATTACCTTCTAACCCACTAAGAATGGATTTTACAACCATATTAGTATTCTTTAATCTATAATATATAATTATATGTGGTAGCGGCTTAAGATAATCTACCATCCCATCTCATCCCGTGGGTGTCGTCAAAGTCGACAGAGGGAAAATAAAAAAACCAGAAGATGGGCAGCAGCATCTTTCTGGAACATCTGAATAAATAAGCTGCGGTTGCCAACCCGCCTGCCAGGCGTGGCAACTACGGCAATATCCCCCCAAAATGAGAGCTATAAACTTTTGTGGCAGTCTATGCGGGAGGCCTATGTTCAACAGTGGACTAGTGATTGGCTGAAATGATGATGATGATTATGATGAATGTTTAAACTAACTGGTGCTGATTTTCTTTATACGAAGTTTAACATAACAATAAGTAACAGTAAGTACGAAAAGCCTCTTAATAGTTCCCTACTGAACATAGAAAGCCCCCCGCCCTTCTCAAAGAGAGTTCCTCAAGGTTAGGTAATCGCAGCTACCGTTCTGTGTAATTTCCGGTCGGCCATTTTTCGAAATGGTGAATCCTACCTATCGGAAGCCGAGACATTCCTAAACATATTTATTTGATGATAATGATTAGATATATAGATATTCGCCCAAACGTAACACTAATACAAGTTTAATATTCGGTTAATAATGTCAGTTAAACCCGAAGCTGCTGAACAGGGACAGCCGGATTTTCTGAACATACTCGGGCGTTCAATTGCCTCTTTTCGCTACATCCGGACCCGGGCCTTCGGCTCACATCACAGTATTGGTGTCACTACAAAGGAAATGAGAATCCGCACTTCCCTAGCCGCATGATACTGTTCAAAAGCGAGTGGCGTTATGTAATTACGATATTTGCATATGTATGTGTATGCTCCGTTTGTATCTGGCTAAGTAGATTAGGTTTTTGTTTTCGACGATAAAATATGATTTTAAAAAGAACATAAATTCAATAAATTGAAGGTTAGTAGTTTCCAATTTCGATACGCATAAAGTTCAACGTTATTAATAAAATAAAAATTATAATTAAAAAACAGATACTTGTTTATAAATTACACATACATATTGTAAAATACAATAGCAGAAATAACACAGCATTTTTATAAGACAATACTTAAAGATTGACGATGTCCAATGAAGGATCTTTGTCGAATTAATTAAGTTGCTAAGTGAACTTATTATATATAAATAATATTGATTATAACACACATTAATTTTTCTTTAGCTTTTTTTATATTTCTATATTAATTGGCAGCCGCTGATTATATAGACTTACCAGGCTATCATGAACGTAGAGCGCTTTGATTATCGCGTTTTCAATAAAACGTCAATCGAGGAAGGAGACACCAAATTGCGCACTAAATGGCAGGTGGGCAGAGCAATATAACACCTCCGCGCCACCTGTTGCTGCGGCCCCGATACTACCGGAGTAATTGCTGTGCCGAATCTACGGCAATTTCGTTCCATCTGTTATTAATAGGTATGATTTGACACAACGCTGACGGAGGCCAAATTTCATTCTTACGAATGCGTAACGTAATTTTCGAGATAGGAGGCACAAAAAAAACCTCATTTACCGCATTGATATATGTATATACTAATATACTAATTAAAAACATCGATCTTGTCCGCGTGTATATAGGTTTTTCTAAATATCCTGTGGTAACAATAGCTGAGATGCAGTGCTTCTAATACAAATATTGAGTTTTTACGTTCAGTTCAGAAGAACATAACCTTTTCATTTAAAATAAAGAATTATTCTGTATGACCAGTACCAAAAAGACGCCGTATTCCCAAAATAGTTAAAAATAAATATGTAGCATCTATTTGAATCTTGTTTACTCGTAGCTTTAGGTACATAACATACCAATCGTTACAACGAGCTGATCTAGCTACGAGTATAAAGTTTCGCTTGGAACTGGCTATTTTTTTTAAATTGGTTAATTCCAATGTGTTTTTGAACGACAGTTGAGCAGACGCAGATGAGTTTTTAATTCATCTGATATTTAAACCACTGCCCACTAACAAAATTTAAACGTTTAAGTATAATGCTTGTATCAGTATTCGACTGGCGAACTAGTACCCTTAAACTAAAAAAACTAAACAACTGTTGTATAAAATATCATATTTCAAAACACATGCGGTAACATCAATTTGTCGCTTGCATTTTCTTACTAAGAAATGTATGGAGGCGGCTTGAGTTAGATGTGGGAGCTACGTCACGACCCACATTTTTTACGCGTAACAGGAAGCAATCAAGATGACAGTCCTTCACCTTCGGAAAGTGCCTGTCAACATGAGTAGTTTAAGTGGCATCTATTTAGATGTGATGGCACGAAAAATGTCATCTGAATTCAAACAACTTGTATTTTCTGTGGGAATTTTTTTCTCGCAGTTGAAGACCATAAAAGATTTATGTAACTTGTGGGCACAGGAGAAAAATATATGCAAAAATTTAATTTAGTTTTCAATAAAACAATAAAATAATATTGGTATAAAGTTATTTGACGTCATTGGATGTACTTATGTATGTAAGTGTAGCCGTGTGGTGGCGGCTCGTTAAAAGAATATTACCACTCCATCTCATCCAATGGATCTCGTAAAAGGCGAGTAAGGAATTAAACTGCACTGTGCACCCAACAGCGCATGGTGGCGATGGGCTCACCACCTATCACACCAAGTGCATTATATTGTTTTAGTGAAACGTGGATTGTGGCAGTCATCTTTTTTGCAGTGAGTGCCCAGTCTCTGACTACCCCTTATGGGATACAGTCGTGATCTTATGTATGTATGGATGTACTCCGCTAAGCCTAACATGTTTCTTAAGGTTGTCATTAGATATTGCTAACTAGTTATGAATATACTCGTAGGACTTCATAGTCACTTTAACTATGCATACATGCGATGTTCTGTCTATGAGTTCTTAGAAATGGCTTGAAATCACAACTAACTGTATGAATTTCGCTACTTGATATCAAAAATATTTCATAATTTAGTGAGGTGAAAAAAAAAATGGATTGGTTACTAATATTAGTTAGATACTAATATAGTTTTTAAATATATTAGTATCTTTTAGGCACTATTTCTGCACAGCTATTCAATCATTAAACCGGCTTATGGAATATTGTTCCAAAATTCCAGAAGTAAAGTTTGTACTTTGGAGCCATAATTTTGATTCTGAAAAAAAAAAGATCATGGTAAAATTGAGGAATAAATAAAATATATAAAAATAAAAAAGAACCAGATTTAATCGCGCCTTGTGTTGGCAATAATGGCTTTGATAATAATATCGTGCCGCGCAAAGATCTCGGCGAGAGCGAGCGATATTTTGCACAATTTATTTTTATTTAGCAAGGAAACCGTCTCGGTGCGCCGTTTCTCCGGCAGCCGAATGGCGCGGGCGGGAGCAGAATGGCGGGCGTGCTAATTGGCGCGAAAATTGAGCGGGAAACGACTGAGTTAGTTCGCAAAGTGGTTTTTCAAACGGTTTAGTTTTTGTGTTTTCGTCTATATTGTAAAAATTATTAAATTGTTTTAAAAAAATAGGCATTAAGGACCGAAGTAAAAACTTAAAACTATGAAATAACCGTTTTTCTTTTAAGATATTCAAATTAATTGTACTATCACTGGTGGTAGGATTACAATATTGGTGGTAGAATTCCTATGCAGGAATCCGTCTAGGTAGGTACCCCAGGGCTAGTTATTCTGCCGTGAAGCCGTAGTGTGCAAACATTACTGTTTCGGTTTGAAGGGCACTGTGAGCTAGCGTAATCACTGGGCATATGAGACTTAAGAACTTATCTCTCAGGGTGATGGGCACAGTGTGGTGTCACACAGAATTTTCTGGGTGATACAGCATTTGTTACGGGCAGACGTTGCACTTACCATCAGGTGAACTTTTTGCTCGTTTCATCACTTTATCCAATAAAAAAAAAATATCAAAAATTATAACTTCATAATTAGTAAATTAAAATCATTAATATAAGTCTGGTTTTAAAGTAAGTCTTCACATCTATCGACACTCCCAGCAGTGTATTTGATGTGTATATTTGCGTATATGTATATACAACCCTTTGCGCGCGACGTGCCCATAGAAGTTTTTATTAGCATGTCAGTGTAGCGAAGTCATAAAATTTGAAGTTTTCAATACAAAAATCCAGATACAGAAGCTGAAATGTAGCAGCCAAAGAATCCTTTCGAATTAAGTGTTATTGTTACTTTCAGATTTCTGATCGCAAATAACTTAATGTTCACTAAAAAACATTCTCCAGTTGACATTTAACGCCATATTTAATCAATTATACATTTACTTTATAATTAATAACTGTGAAGAAAACAAAGATTTGTTGACTAGTTTGGTTTTACTACTTACATCAGTAAGTTTTAACTTTTTCTATTTCGCTATATACCATAGCACAATTTTGAATTTTATACACCAAAATAAGTAAGAAAGAGCTACTGAAATATTTGAATCACAGTTCACATCCCTATCGCTATCGGTTAGCGCGGCCTCGGCCGTGTAATCGGCGGGGCCATTAGTCCCGCCCCAGGCCACTCGCAGCCCACACGGTTCGGGATAAGCATCTCCGATGATACCCCTGTTTCGTCGCGTTTGCAGCGCCCTATATTTTATGTCCGCCTAATGTTGGTTTTGCTCCATGTACTGCTTTTGTGCCCTCTAAATATATTTTCCTTATGTATTTATCATAATAATAATAATATTTTTGTACACCTTTTCCGAATTCGACAATTTAGTAATTTTTAATGCGTTCATTTAATTTCACCCGAAAGCAGGCATAGTTTTTCTCTTATGAGGAATTAATTTAAAGAGAGCTAATCTCGGTATTTGTCTGCGAAACAGAATCCGTAACGATGCTATCCGCAGCTAAACTAGGGTAACCGACATAGACATAATTTTTATCGCTTTATCTCTTATACAAGTATATACTCGTAAATATCTGGTACTGAAGGTTCGTTGGTTTAATACACTATATACATAAATATAGAGAATATAGATATTGAAGGAGAAATTATCTGCACCCATTCTGCCGGGATAATTTTACTAGGGCATTATACTGGTACGACCGCTGTATAACAGTGATCGCCATATTTCACTGGTGGCAGGATTCCTATATATATTTTCGGTGATGTAATTGCTGTTAGCCGTCTCGGCTTTTACAGCTTCATCGGATACTGTATTTGCAGGATTCCTAGGCAGGCAGTCGTAGTCAGGTACCACCGCAGTGTCTGTTATTCTGCCGTGAAGCAGTAGTGTAGAAACATTACTGTGTTTCGGTTTAAAGGGTGTTAATAGCTAATGTATTACTGGGCTAATGAGACGTAAGAACTGATGTCCCAGGATGACGAGCGCAGTGTGGTGCCATATGGGAATGTTTTGGGTGATAAATTGAGCTTTTTTAATTGGCAACAGTTGGCATTTTGGACGCTTTGCTCGTTTCGACACTTAATCCAATAAAAAAAATATGATTTCATCGTTTCGTCACTCTCTTCCACAAAAAGTATATTTACGTACGTTTACTGTGGCTAAGTAACATCGAATACCCCTAAAATAATATATTAATAATTTATGCATATATCACCTTATTCTATGTTACATGTCTACGGGAATTATGGTCAGATATACATACATTATAGTATTACAGTATTAAAAATGTTGCCCGGTCGATTTCGCTATACCAAAACATCTACCGCTTAACGACCAGAAGTCATCTGCGTTAGATATATTATAGTGCCGTAATAAGAAAAGTAAAAAATATACAAATTAAACGCAAACACAGAGGTATTAAGTCGTTTTCACCTTCCTCTGTTTGATGTAACGTTTATGCGCCTTAAATAATTATTAAATAGGCTTCATAACTCATTAAACAGAACTGCTAATCTGCGCCTCGCGATGCTTAAAATTGAACACAAAATAATATAATAATAATAATATAATACCTGAAGATAAAACTTTGTACCCCTTTGTAAGCATATAGCGCGCAGAGTGTGAGATTTGGCATAGTTAAAGCTTAAATGGAGAAGGAGCGTTGGAAGCTAAAATTTGTAACATGTGTTGCAAATACTTTAAATTCAATAAAAAAGATAATGAATTACCGTCGAATTACGACCATTGGGTGACCAGTATACACTTTTTTGCAATTTGGTGATTGCACAGTGAGCACTTTGGATAGATTGCATCAGAACAGAATCAGGCGTAACGAGCAATGTATAGGTGAGGAGCAAACACCTAAAATTTATGAAAAAGCGATGTCTTTATTGTCATTTAGACTAGGCCGCGCCGTACAAACTGTTGGACGCGGCGTCACACGGAGCTGGAGTACTCGAATAAAGTAGAAGTAGCCAGAAACGACCGATGCGTTGGACCGACGATCTTTTTAGAGTGGCCGGAAAGGACTGGATGCGAAAGGCGCAAAACCGGGAAGAATGGCGTGCATTAGAAGAGACCTACACTCAGCATTGGGTGGTGAAAGGTTGAAAAAGAAGAGCCAGAAACTTCGTCAACGTCCATTAAAATAACAATTCTCCAACAGAATTATACGTAGTAGCCGTAGTAAGATAGTCAATGTAAAAAAAAATACCTACTATAAATCCAAAGTGACAAAGGTTCGCAATGAAAATTGCAATCTAAAGTAAAATGTACTTATTACAACCCTAGAGTACATCTATTCTTTTACTACGAGAAAATACGATTTTCCGGTGAGTAGCGACATCTCTCGGAACTCTGTAGTAT
The DNA here is from genome assembly GCA_019845155.1 of Luehdorfia chinensis. Classification (NCBI taxonomy): domain Eukaryota; kingdom Metazoa; phylum Arthropoda; class Insecta; order Lepidoptera; family Papilionidae; genus Luehdorfia; species Luehdorfia chinensis. Next base: position 1,014,250 of record JAHVAK010000028.1, read on the forward strand.
TTAAAGCTAAATGCGGTTCCAATTCTGAACGCCCGATGTTCGACGTTTAGTTCCATTGAACGCGTTTATAGAACTGTCATTGTCAATTGCACAACTATGTAAACTCAAAAATTATTTTTTATTTCGTATTGTTTATTGTTTGTATACCTATGTAACCTATGCATAAAAATAGACTTTTTTTAGTCGCAAAATACGAAATACATCGTGTTTTAGTTATAGATTGTGACGATATTTCATGTGAACTTCGTTTTCTTAAACGCAATCAAAATGGAGCTGGAAATGGTTAGATGAAAACCGAAAACTTAACTGAGTTCCAATGTATACATTAGAACTCAGTTAAGTTAAAACGTGATATTATTAAACTTGGTTTCCAAAGCAATCGGTGAAATCGGGTCCTAGACGCCTGGAGTCATACACTTCTTTCCACTACTATGATAATTGTTAGGTTTATGTGATTATTAGTGGTAAGTAGGTGTTGTCACTAAATATGTAATTATTGGCAGTTTCGTGACTGATGTGGTTGTGGTCAAAATATGCATTTCTATAGTCATAATATCTATGTCTATATATGTATGTCTATATATGTATGTCTATATATATTCATATATATATTCATGATGTCATTAAAATATTTCAAAGTCAATAAATTCTATGTTTTTACTAATGAAGCCGTGGTAGCTCAGGGACCTGGTGCTCGCTTTTAATTTCATAATAAGCGAGTAACCTGGGTTCGATCCCCAGTGCCAGCACCTCTAATATTGTTCTACAATTTTAAGTGCTGATTTACCACGTGCTTAGCGGTGAAGGAAAACATCGTGAGGAAACCTGCATGTCCGAGGAATAGAAATATTTAGAGGACATGTGAAGTCCGCCAACCCGCATTGGAGCAGCGTGGCGGATTCTTCCTAGCTCCAAAAACCCTCTCAGAAATGAGAGGAGGCCTGTGCTCAGCAGTGGGACATTTATAGGCTGAAACTTTACTTTTTTTTTTTTTTTACTAATAAGCATAATTTAGTTAAATGATCTTTCATTTTCCAAGTGACGATGATGGCATCACTCGCCATCACGCCAAGTTTTACATTAATTTATACAAACCTGCGCTCCTTCTCGTGTTACCAATTAAAAATCTGCCTGGTGGCATGACAGTAGGCTGTTTCATAAGTGACTGAGAGAACAAAACCGCTTGCAAGTCTGCAGTTTTAATCGGTGGACGCCCTAAACTTCAAAGTCAACTAAAGATATGGACGGCTCTTTCACATATACATAATGAAATAACGTTGTTATAAAGGTTTCACGTAAAATAACACTAAATTTCTAAAAGGATATTATCCTTAGTTTATTTTGCTTTAGGTAAAATAATAAGTAAACATTATCGAAATGAAAATATTTCGCGTTAACTCTCAAAAGAACAAAAATTGTCACTATAATAAGTTTATTATGTCAATGGTGAAGGTAAAAAGTACTTCTGTAAATGCTGAACGGTTGGCAACCCAATATAGACGACGTAATTACAGCGTCCCGGACCCAAAGTCCGGAGTGCGGGTAATTAGGGTCGTGCCGCGATCCCGCGCCTGGCTAATTGCTGTCCGCGGGTAATTTATGAGCCTAATTACGGGATTCGCCGGGGTTACGGTTGGCATCGTCGCGAAGTAACGTAATAATCTGTTCGAGATTGAATAGTTAGGGCAGGAATGTTGGAGACGCTCTCTCAATATTGGTGTTATAATAATGCTTTTAGACTGAAGTAATGGTTAAATAGAAATGCTTTGTTGTTGAAAATCGTAATATATTCGAGTATTAAGCAGTTATGTCGAAAGTACCTGGACTTAATGTCAATGTTTTTTTTAAAGTTTTAATAATAATATATAATTATTTTAATTTTTTTTTCAATAGTTGAACATTTTGTGATGTTTTGGTTCGCTGGGGTAGATTAATTAATAGTTAGTCTACAAGAATTATTATTACAATGTTGTGAAACTGTATAGGAACTTTGAGTTCGCTAATGAGTACAATAAGTTAATGTCACACAAAATAATAATTCTTTTTTGTACAAATACCTATAACATATGATAGTTAATCATTTTTAGAAAAAGCTCCATCTATCGGAGAGTAGCAGAGGCAAATCAGAAAATTGTTGCCGCAATAACTTTGTATTGTACAACAGGTGGCGCAACTAGGTTAAATTGTTTTATTAGTTAAATTTATTAAAGCTTGGTCTGAATTTTGTCAAAACCATTATTTTATGCAGTTAAAATAATACGTTTATTTTTGTTACAGAATGCCCCAAATCAAGAACCAGTCTACAGAAAGGTGGCGGTAGTAGAAAATTTCTTTGACATTATTTACACAGTTCACGTGGAACTGGAAGGCAGACCTGGAAAACATGCAGGCCAAAAACGGACTTATAGAACAGTAAGTTACTTGACGACATATATATATATTTGTATGTTTTCAAAAATTTATCAAGAAATGATTTTGTTGTTAGCAGCGCCATCTAGTCTTGTAATCATAAACAACGCAATCCTGATAACTTTTAAATAGCTTGAGGCTACGAAAGGTTTGTGATAGATGGCGCTTATCATAATAATTTTTTAATTACTTAAAATTTTATCGGATATTATATTAACGTAAATCATGAACGTAATCTAACAATAAACTGTTACTTAGGTTTTGAAGTCTCTGACGTTCTTAAGTTGCTTTTAAATCTCATTTAGAAATTTTACTGTTACTTGTTAAAGACAACCAGTTGTTTTTAGATGATAGAGACTTTTAGGGTGTCTGGCAAAGCCGATGGATGTCCGACAGAGTAGCATAGCACCTACCTGTGTGTAAGAGGCGACTAAGGAATTATACGGACAGACTAAGGAATTCGTGCAGAATAATAAACAATAAACCATTATATGCTATGCTGTCAATACGCTCGTCGGAACGCAATGGGGAGTAAGAGTTTCTTGACTCGTATCAAAATAGCTGCGACGTGGTTCGCCACCCGTCATGTCTCGTTTCCCGCGGAGGCGAAAAGTGGGCTACGTGGCTCTGCCTACCTCTTATATGGAAAAAAGGCAGTATGTGTGTAATAGTTTAATAGTAATAGTTTAAATATTTTTTTTGTGTCTTATATATTCCTTTATTAAAATTTTAGTACTTTGTTACAACAAATAACAAAAATTATAATATAGGCCTTACATTTTTTTGTTACTGAAACTTACAAGCATAATATTGAAGATCTCATTTTATTTGGTGGTCACATAATTCTTCCCGCTGATCTCGGATGTTTCTCCAACAGATTACGGAAACGTACGCGTTTCTGCCGCGCGAGGCTGTCACGCGTTTCCTGACCGGATGCGCCGAGTGCGCGAGGCGCCCGCGCAGTGCCTCCCCACCTCCTCTTCCTACCCCTTCACCATCCCCCACAAGACACCCTACTTATTTACCATTCCTACCCCACTGCGCCGCCGACTACACAAGAAACTGGGAATCAGAAATCGACGCAGCGCACTCCAACTACCCTTATGAGCCCAAATTCGACTACACAGAACTTCAACCACTGAAGAAGGTCGACAGTCCAAAACCGACAGACACAGAAGACCAGGAGCCTACTTATATAGAACTTACATCGAAAAAAGTTAACGGATTTGACCCAACGCCCCTCTTAAAAAGAAGTTCGTCCGTCGAACCTGCATTTAGAGAAGAGGAACCAGGTGCGTACCGACCCAGAGATTGACAAAGATGAAAACAGCTTGATTGATGTTGAAGATGTCAAAGTCGATAGTCCAAACCCGGTATTAGTACCGCAGGAAAAAGAAGAGGAAGAAGTCAAAGAAGAATGTGATAAAGAACGAACTAAGGCAAAAGAAAACGTGGAATCAAAGGAGTCGAAGGCCGAAGTAAAGAAAGAGAAAAAATACAATCCATTAGATGTCGCTAATTTGACGTCAAAGGATCCGCCGAAATCTAGGTCACCGCCGAGAAAAAAATTGCTTCCTTCGAGTATAGAATATTCAAATTCGTATGGAAGGTTTCCAAGACCTTGGAGACCTGACGGTGGCTTATACTACGGAGGAGAAGATGTTGATTACAGTGTGCCGATTACTACTGCCTATCTTAAACATATGAGAAGCATGGCGTATCAAGATAGCTTGGATGGCGACACTAAGGTTAGAAATTTGTAAAATTATTATACATTAGAATCTATAACTTTACATGACACTGTCGAAAAATAAACTGCATTGGAAATCACGACAAATATACCAGTGTTATTAATTAGTGAATGTACTTATCATTCGCTTAACTTCTACTTTCAAAATTTTAATACATATTACTACTATCTACGTAATTATATTGTCTATGATACGTAATGCAATATTCCATCATATTAACCTATTTCATACAGAGTCAATTAGGGGACTACATTTATTAATCTGACAAACACAAAAGTATTAAAAACCTCTCAAATATTATTTACGCGCTTGTGTAGGTCTTTTACTATTTCTATAATGGGCAGCATTTTGTAAGTTTTTAGGAAGAGTTAAAATCCACTATTTTCGATTTCCTCTTCAATGTGCGTCAACGGCAATTACGTATCGAAAAATAAGTACTTATATGTAATAAAAATGTCCAAATTTAAAACATCTGCTGTAAGCCGAAAGAACATTAAAACCTACCGAACGTGCGATATGTAAACAATGAATGTTAAAAAAAAGAGCCGTTACATATACATAGTATACGTGTGACACGCGTCAGAATCCTGGTGCCGGCACTTTTAAAATTGGTAGTTACAATTAATATGCTGATTTACCACTTTCTCGGCGATGTACGAAAAAATCGTAAGAAAAGCTAATTTGTTTAGATAACAACAGAAATATTTTGGAGGACATATGAAGTCCACTAATCACCTGTGGTGCAGGGTGTGGGACTTTACTCGGCTTCAAACCTTCTTTAAAATGATGAGACCTGTGCTCGGGAGCGGGACATTAATAAAAATACTAGATTATTTCCATATAAGGAGAGTTAGAAATTATTGTATACGATTTGATATGGTAGACCCTACAGGTATGACTTATTTTACCTTTAATTGCAGTCGACTAGACATTCAGTAAACTAACCGGATTATGGATATATTTTTCTACACACAAATTGGTGCGCAAAATAAATACGATTCCAAATTTGCGAACCCGACCGCGTTTAACCCTAGCTTAAACTTCTGCTAACTAAACCGGTACAAAGCGGCCGTGGTTTTTTCGGTCCACAGGCCCGCCTTTGTATCCTTTATGTGCGTGCCTCCTTGTTATGATTTCCAAATGTTGTTTTCGAATTGTAATGTTATTACAAGTTTGAAAGTATGATCGAAAATTTGGGTCGGACTTTTTGATACGATAATGTTAAATAGTTTTTACCACCGATGGAAAAGGTTTTTCCATTCTCCGTTGGTGTTACGTTGTTCTAAATTTAAGTCAACGATTTACCTTATTGTATTTGTTTTAATTTACCGTTTAATATCCTACGCAGCTTACAAATACTTATTTGTAGCTAACGAATAAGAAACAAGTATTTCATCTGATGGACGGTGTGTTACAAATCTCAGCATTTATTGCACGAACTTAGTATCAAAGGCGTTTTATGAGCAATTGGCCTGGTTCGCAGTAAATGCGCTATCTCATTCGTGGGTACGCAGTTCGAATGCGGAATCCGATTTGTTTGCTTACGAGCGAGTGAGGCTAAAAGAAGTTAGTGTCTCTTAGGGTTTAGGGTGGGATATTTTTGTTTTAGGTGTACATTAAAGTGAAAATGTTACTTTATTTTTTATTTGATTTTATATACAAGCTACTTTTCGTTTCTGAGAGGGTTTACACAAGTGCTGGTACCGGGACACAAACTGGGTTACTCGTTTTCTTTGAAATTGAAGGGTTGAGCGTGAGCTTTGCTCCTCGGCTATTAGCCTTATTAAAACTAACTTCGGAACTCAATAAATAATGATCTTTTGATATAACAAAGCTAGAAGTAATAATAAATAAATCTTTATTGGAACTATTTACATATTTAGTTATAGTTTTTTTATAATTGTTCACATACGAGTGATTAATTTATTTATTAAATAGTTTAAAAATTAATAGCTACTTTTTGGGTTTAGCGATTTATATCACTACTCATTCCACATGTGGTAGGTATTCTGCAGATTTTATTTTTCTTTTGTATGCAAGTCGCAAATGCCACGTAACAAAAGTAAAAAGTTCTCTTTTTATTTCAACGAAAAAACCAATTGTTAGGTGTCAAAGCGGTCGCGGTGGTATTAGGACAGCCGGATTTATAGGCATAATGCGAATGCCACCTGACACGTCACGCTCGCGGCGTCTCCTACGACCCACGATTGATTCAGACGAATGTCCCGCACAAAGGACCAGAGCGTTACGCCATAATCGGGCGCCGCATCTTTTCTAACTCATTTTTCTCGCTTGGGGCGAATGTCGGGGGTGGTCTTGGGGTGGCACGGGGGCAGGCACGAGGTTTCATCAGCCGGAGGGGGCGTCACGGTATTAGACAAGACACAAAAACGATGCCCGGCGGAGAAGTGTGCAAGTATACTTTCTGATGACGGTTTTTTGTGAGGTCGATCTAAGATGTTTTCGTGTCTGTCGTTACTGCAATATCTTATGTGAATGTGTCTGGAAAAGGAGACAATGTTTTTAGTCACATGGCCAGATACATTTTATAGTTATATTTTAAGTACTTGTAGAAGTAAATGGTTTAATTATATATTGATTTGAACAGAGGAGAAACGAAACACTTATTTAAGTACGCAATAGAATGTAGCTCACACGGTGGTCTTTCACCTTGGGCTGGGGAATAGATGGATCTTGGATTGTTTTTTCGTATCTGTTTATTTTATGCATATGTAATATTTAAAATGTAAAACCTACGGTACTGAAGAAAGCGTAGAGTGTGGCAACGTCAAGTAGATAAAAAAAACTTTGTAACAATATCTAAATAAAATGTAAAAGTTAAAATTATATTAAACCTACAACTATTTACAAGCTAAAACGGTTACTTTTGTCTTAAAATTAAAAAAAAAATTGTAAGTAAATTGATTTATTTATCATTGACGGTACATATCTATATTACTCGTATATGGTCAATGTAATATGTGGCACGTTAATCAAACAAATTGCATATAACAACCTCAAACTAAATAGCGGAGCGTAATATCGTCACAAAAGTTTACATCCGACCTTTTCCGCGTGGTGCCTCCCGAAGGGTCAGTCGTAGACCGTCCGTAAGAGGGTACCGTCCCTACGACCCCCGAAAGTACCTTACACCCCGCCCGAGCCCCCGCATCGCACTGCGACTTGTAAGATTGATTGGGGCTCCTTCAGTCCATTGCCGGCCACCCCTTGTGGGATTCGACCCTCCCCCCCTTTTTTCTCGGATACTAAGGACACGGATATAGTCGGACTGAATGAGTTATAATAGTGATTTAAGGGTAACAATAGTTAGTATATAACTATTAACACAGTGCCTTATAAAATATAACAGAGCTTTTTAACTTTTCGTTACAGATAGAATTAATTTTTCTTCCGATCATATAATATTAATATGCACGTATACATACACAAATAACGATAACCCTCCTGTAACGGTAACGATCTTTTAACACTTACCTTACCTCTTCAGTTGTACATCTCGTCATTTATGCACACATAGTATTTTACATTTCTGCCCCATATCTAGACTTATGATATTTTTATTACTTTAGAAATTTAAAGTTTATATTTTTTAGGTCGTCTTCTGGCTGTCGCAAAAATCTATGCGTGCATTTTATGCGTGGTTCAACTTTATATTAATTTCTGGATGGGGTAGAATAGGTTGGCGAAAATTTATTCGATTTGAAATATATTTTCTTTCCTACTCTCATCACTCATATGCAAATAAGAAATTACGAAGTCGTTTTAATTTTCGCTCATGGTGTATTATGCGAAGTACGCTAGCGTATCATATTCAGATATTGTTTAGCTTTACGCCCACCCTCTTTTTTCCCCGGCAGGGGCTGTTAATAACAACAGCCGGCTATTTTATTCGTTGGCTGGCACTTGCGGCTCGTGCAAACGCTTTGATGTTACAGATTATAAGTTTGTTTTGCTCGAGACGACTATGCCTCGTACGAATGCCAGTTGTCCTTGGCGGGCTGTGAGTATCTCTTATGGAAAACTGAAACACTATATTATCAATTCAATCTGCTAGAACATGGTTGTTTAACAGAACGGTTCCGTAAAAAGCTTATTTTACGTATCCCAGGCTGTTTATGACTTACCGATAGTACAAGGCTTTTCCTGCTTCACTTCGATGAGATTAGCATCGATATTGAGTTAATCGATCGTTTATTTTAAACCTGAAATGTAGCTTTTTAAAAAAAGATTAGACGCGTGTCTAGCAGCCAGCTCGGGAGCCGGGTATTCTTCTTAAATTTCATGGTGTAGTAGTTCGTAGTTTCGAGTGACCTGAGTTCGATTCCCGGTGCCGGCACTTTTAACACTGTTTTGCAATTTTAGGTGCTAATTTACCGATTGCACCGCGGCGGACTCTTATAAGGGAGAGACTATATATGAGAGAAGGTCTGCGCTCAGCAGTGAGACATTTATAGGTTGTTAATTTTAACGCGTGTGGCTTTGTCTTGTAATATTTTATTGTCATTTGTTTACATGAACTCCTATATCGCGATTACTTAATACGATAACATAAATCAAACAAACCATAATCACACTTATTTTGAGTTACGTCTATAAATCTTTTTTTAATTATAAAATTTACTTAATTTTCTATTAGTAGAAAAAGATAATGACATTAGTTGTGTTAAACCAACTTTTTCGTCTATTTTGCACTTTTTTTTAAAATTTGATTAGACAATGAAAAATTAATAGCTGTAGATAGCCCTGATTAACTATGACATCAGGACGTCTAACATCTCAGTCTCGTGACCATGGGTGCAGCAAAACGTAAACGTGGGGAACAAAAGTTAATTTATCGCGATAAAATTAGTAAACTCAGTTCTATTATATTACATAAAATTTACTTCTTTTCTTATTTAATAAAATGACGAGACGAGCGAAACGCTCAACTGATGTTAGTGCACCGTCTGCCCGTAACAAATACTGTGGCACCCAGAACATTTCTGTGTGGCGACACTCTGCGCCCGTCACCCTGAGACATGAGTTTATAAGTCTCGTATGCCCAGTAATTACACTAGCTCTCAGTACCCTTCAAACAGAACCACAGTAATGTTTACACACTACTGCTTCACGGCAGAATAATTGACCTGGGGCGGTACCTACCTAGACGGATTCCTGCATAGGACTCCTACCCCCATTTAAATGAAATGAATCTAAATATAAATGAATGGCAGTATGATGTAACTTTATATTTACAGTTACAGATTTGGTGAATGCATCAAATCCGACCTTGAACCATGACATAATTAAGTTTCGTCCCCTCGCTTATCGATTCAGCGTTTTAATAACACGAGGGTCTTTTAGCACCCTATCAGTGTTTATTGTGGAGTTGTTTCTGCTCGGTAGAGAATTGTTAACACAAATTGGTTCAGATCATAATTCCAAACAATTAACACAATTAAGATACGCCTACAAACTATGATTATAGTATGGCGAGGAACAAATGTGTAATATTTTTGTAATCTTTTATTGGAATAAATAATTAAAAAAAAAGTTATACATGCTTCTTTGTTTACTTTGTGATGAGTTGAAGATAGTATTTATAATCTTGCTTCCTTCTTATTATTAAGCCAGGGTAGCTCAGGGGCTAGGCGCTCGCTTTAAATTTCATTGTACGCGAGTGACCAGGGTTCGATTCTCGATACCGGCACCACTAAAATTGTTAATTTCATGTGCTGATTTACCGCGTACCGGAAACCTGCATGTATGAGAAATAAAAAAAATATTTCGAAGACATGTGCAGTCCGCCAACCCGCATTGGAGCAGCGTGGCGGATTCTTCCTAGCTCCAAAACCCTCTCAGAAATGATAGGAGGCGTGTGCTCAGCAGTGGGACATTTATAGATTGAAACTTTTTCTTCTTATTCTTTTTTGATCCGGGAATTAGCTACCAACAAACCATTTTTGCCAATGTCGATTAATAATTTAATTATAACAAAGAAATTATTTCGGAGGACGGTAAAATGATAGTTGACTGTTACTGTAGATTTGTCTCGACTAATGGAGACAAAACGAGAAGTACAATTTTGGTCTTGAATTGAATTTTCCAATCACTGTACACTTTCACGAGCATTTGCTGCATAATAAATTATCAGTATTAAACTTCAAAAGTCAAAATTAAAAATTTGGCGCCAACTTAAAACTAAAATAGTAGTTTTTTTATTGAATTTTGTAATTTTGAGTTTTGAAGTGGAAATCGATGCAATAAAAATTTATCAAAATTTGACAAATTTATTTTTAATGGACGCCTCAAAGAGGTAGTGCTTTATAGTTGCCTCGTCAAGGTCAAGGAAAACGAGTTCCCTAACTAGTGTTCTCTATTATTGATACTGCACTTGTAGAACAATAAAAGTACACAATTGTCAAGAACACACTTCCATTAATACTTTATAATTTTACCTTAGATTATGAATATACATTTAATTTCGTATAGAATAAAAACAATACTGATTGAAAAAAATGTTTCTTGGACGTTATGCCGCCTGAAAAACTTTTTTTATTAGCATTTTTTTATTAGCTTCAGAATCACGCTAAGTGGAAGCCTATTGAATATGACTAGCTTAATCCTTGTTGTATGTCTGTTCAAAAAATATATTTGTTCAACTCAATATTATAAACATGTATTAATATTATGACAATAGTACTTTGTCTTTTTATGTTTATTTTAGTATTTCTTTCTTACCATTCTTAAAAAAGTACACCTACAAGTATGGAATAAAATGAATTAAGGATAATTTATTTTTCCAAAATATAAAACTTTGAAGCGCGCACTTTTGAATTCCGTTGACCAACGTTATTTTTTTCCCATATCTGTACCTAATTCCAATTAAAAAAGCTTAATACATAATTAAGTAGTAATTTTTTTTTTGAGTTTGCCTTCTGCTGTTTAAAAGAAAGAGTTTTAAGCATTTGGAAAAAGGAATTTCAAAATGTTTATCCCTCTAGAGCCGTTGCGTTTGGTTGGAACGTGGAAGTGGGCGTCGAAAACAACCTCGTTTTCTCCCTTCACGACGCAAGCTGGAAATTATTTTCGGTTGGGTAAATTCTGTTTTTGCGTTGCGTGCAGACACCTCTAGCTCGCGAGTTACTAGGCGCTAATACAAGGCGTGGAGGTGGGTGGTGCGCTCCTACCCTCAGCTCCTGGTACGCGTGCGGTGAATTTACTGCGGCGCCCTGCAGGCGGGCTCGCGACTAATTCCGTTAAAATTCTCAGCGTAATATGCTCGCCTGGTAGCGACGGTAAGCAGGGTAAACGAGCAGCAGGGTGGCTGGCACATGCCATCTACTCTATATGAGTGAGGGGGCTTAGGATACGTTCAAGTAAGTTTAGCGTAGGCGTAGGATTTCATCGGGCGAAATGCGGGTCTTGGCGGGTTTCAATAGAAGACGACAAACAGTAATTTTGACGCTTCGAACTTTTTCGAAGTCTGAAGGATTATTTACTTACTGAGATCTCTAAAATTGATTCCTGTATATACAATAGGACCATCTTGGTATGTTGGCATTCTTATTATCTTTCATAAGTAAACGGAACATTGCGAAAGCCATTCTAAATATAGTACAGTGATACAACTGTTAGTTTCATTTAATTATATACAACACGTTGCTTATTTCAAAATACGTAAATCAAATTACGTAAACTTCACTGACGGTTCTATTAAATCGTGAGATACATGTTGTTTCCGGTTTTTTCGCTAATAGATTTAGATAATTGAATTGTTTTCAGGATTTAGTAACTATTCGTGCCAACATAACAGTGGTAGCCATACCAACATTACATGACTTTCGAATATGTAACAAGGAAATCAAGTTATAATCTTTATTGTTTTTGCATTTATAATAAGGTCATAATTTATAAGTGTTACCAGCATTTTATTGCGGTCGGAGGACGTATAGAACAGAAAGAAGTAGTGACGTAAGACATTCCCGACACAAAATTGTGTCATTATTTTCCTGCAATAAATTTTAGAAAAATTATAGAATCGAAACAATGTTTTAGTTAAGGAGGGTTTTTATATCCAATTTATCCTTTAATTGTCTAGTTTAACTATTCGAGTTATGTGAAATTCCACCTCGGATAACAGATAAAATAAATATTGAAATCCACCATAGGAAGGCAGCTGAGCGCTTGGCAACGCCATCATTGCCTTTTAAACAATGTTAACCTTTTTAATTACGAAATAGAACATTTAATAAAATAAGATTAACGGATTTTATCGCGTTTTACTTTATATTTACAATCTGACGTTTCGAGCGCTTTACAAAAAAAGATTAATCCCGTTATAGTTTTATTAAATGTGAGGTATTCGCGTAAATAAAATAAATAAAACTTTTTGATGTGCAACGTAATACAATCGCTTCGCAGACGTTTCTGTGGCCACAACCTAATAATGGATACAATTCTAACTAGTTCTGCCTCCTGGCAGGTATTGCGCCTTAACCAGAAATTGCATGTACTTCGCCTTGGCCTCAATATCTCTCGTTTTAAATGAACTGTATACCGGATTGGGTTTTAATTACCTCTATTATATAACCCAGGCCAAGTTAGGTTAACTTCTAAGGTAAAGTGACATTTGAATACAAATTCCTGCCTCTAGAAATATGATTGATTTCCTTTCATACGTTAAATATGTTAATTAGTTCAACAATTATTGTTTATTTATTATTTTGCATTGACTAAATTGTTTGTGTAGCTATGTATCAATAAAGTTCCGAAAGTTTAACGAAATAAAAAGTTGATTACTTCGTTATAAAAATTAGCGAGACAGTTTTCTTTGTGTGTGTAAAACTCAACAGGGCCATTCTGCCGTGAAGCAGTGTGCAAACATTACTTTGTTTTGGTCTAAAGGGCGCTGAGAGCTAGTGTCTCAGGGGGACGGACGCAGTGTGGTGCGACACAGAATTCGTCTGAGGTAACACAGCATATGACGTTGCACTATCCACCAGTTCACTCCATTAAAACGCTCTAGTAAAAGGTGACTTGTCTTATTTCTCATTATTGTTCAAATTAAGCTTTTACATTTTAAGTTATCATGACTTCCAACCCAGAACCAGCGGCGTAGCAGTCTGGTGCTTTGGCTGGTAGATTTGACGACCGCGTGGTCTAGTCTACGCGGTCGCAACATTGCAGTCGGAACCTATTTTTTGTGCAAAAATAAAAATTGTTGTTTTACGAGTTTGGTTGTGTTGTGATTGCCTCCGTGTCTCTGACATTGCATCTTATCACATAAGCGTCTTGAGTTGCGAGTACAATTGTGGCACTATAATATCTCCTGCGCTGTTGTCGCCGTTGTTAAAAAACTGAACTGAACTGAAAAGTTTGCAGGCTGGTATATTTAATTCGCATTTTTGATGAAAAAATAAGTCGGATCATAACTTCTGTTACTAACACTTCATTAAATAAACTGTTGACTTTTGTTTTGTTTTGTTGTAAATAAAAACGACTTTTGTTGATTGTATGAAATATATATATGAAAACAGAAGTAGCTAAATGTAGATTAAAAGTTTAATAAAGTTATTCGAAATGCCCTCCTTGGATCTTTTGAATACAGGCCCACAACCTCCGAGGGCAGTCGTCGACCGCAGCACGCAATTATGTCTATATCAGCCACTGCTTTAATTAGGGATGCTTTGAGAGACCCAAAATTCTGGTAGATGGTTTAGCGTAGGCTTTCTCCTTCAAATGTTTCCTTATATTGTAATCCATCGGGTTTAAGTCTGGGCTGGAAGATGAAGGTGATAAGCCAGTTGTTGTTGGAATACCCAGTGTCTGTTTACGAACATTGTTTGAGAAAGAGGTTCCATAACATTTGTAAGAACGGTATTTTGATTCGTTAAAAGAATACTACCACTCCATCTCATCCAATGGATCTCGTAAAAGACGAGTAAGGAATTAAACTACACTGTGCACCCAACAGCGCATGGTGGCGATGGGCTCACCACCTATCACACCAAGTGCATTATATTGTTTTGGTGAAACGTGGCATTGTGGCAGTCATCTGTTTTTGCAGTGAGTGCCCAGTCTCTGACGACCCCTTATGAATACAGTCGTGATCTTATGTATGTATGTATGTATTTTGATACACAACAGCGCTAGTTCTTAGTTAGGCCTGAATATGAGACTCGAAGTCAAACCATACATGATGAAGGATAATGCCCCCGCTGGATTGTCTGGATACGCCTGCTCGCTTCTTCGATACTGCGGGCATACACTGTGTATGTATATATAATTTAGTTTGTTTTAATTTTCTTCGACGTAATAGTTTTTGTATTCTGAAAAAAAAAAGGATATCGCGGTATTAATTTCCTGTGTAATACCTTAACAAAACCCTGCATCTCTCGGGCCTTAATTTTTTCAGACTCTCGTTAAAATTTACGTTACAATAATGCCCTGTTTTTCGTCGATAACCTCGGAGTCTCAGGTCTCCGTTTAGCCCTCTTTTGACCGTAGTTCAGCTTAACCTCAATGAAAGGGCCAACATTTTTTGCTTGTCTACGGGATTTGGATGGATTCGCGCCCACACGTTTTTGATAACCGCTGGAATCCTAACCGTATGAGGTCGGTCGCTCCTTTTATGGCCTTCAAAGGTTGAACGAATCTTTACTAAATCCTCTGATAGTACGATATACGAACCTCAGCGTCATTTCCAAATTTTGCAGAATTTTAAAAATCTCAGTTGTAGCCGATAACCGCGCCTTTCGTTCACTCCATTTTTTTAATGGAACAACATCAATTTTTTTTATTTTAAAATGTCGCAAATGTTATTCATAATCAGTTCAAACACTTCTGGCCAGTATTCTAAATTTAAGTTAAATAAGGATGTGACAGAACTTATGACCCGCCTAGTTATGTATATATGCATCGATTTCTCGATTTTTTCTTCGTATTTACGTTAACGTTTGTTTCGAGTTTTGCCTACACATTTTTTTACATTGGCTACGCTCGGTCAGCACGAATGAGGTCAAATAAATACTTTTAGAAAACCGAATCGATTTTTATTTTTTTCTTACTGTTATAGATTTCTTTTAAAAGCCATATTTTAGAATCTACAAAACTCGATTGGCGCAGTGGCTAAACGATTGGGTCGCGGATTTGATTCCCGCACGGAACAAATATTGAATAACCTACAGAAATTGGTGTCAGTTGTCCTTGGCGTTCCGTAAATGCACTCAAGATATGATACAAATTCTGGTGAAGGACCACAATTTTAAATTATAAAAAAAGACTTTTTATCGGTGTACAAGTAAGATAACGCTTTTATCCCATTACGATGTCTATACTATCTTTAAAAATATTTTGCTTTAAAAATGTTTTCATTTAATTTAAAAACAAATTTAAATATTTTGATTATGATTTGACACTTTTAGGGGTCTGTTATGAGCATGTGGCCAGGGTACTGCGTCACTAGCCATGCGTACAAATCCCAGTTTTTCGCCAAAAATCAAACATTTTTGCAAAATGGTAAATGGTTTGTTTTCGGTGTGATTTTGTTGTGTGTGTGGTTAGCAGGTTGGCACTAGTGAGTGCCTATACATGTACTGTATGTTCTTAGCAGTTGAGAGCTTTGTAACTGTATTCAGAACAGTGATAACTTCGGAATGGTATTTTTCGATTTCATAAAAAATAATATTTATTCGGTTTTTCTTATATTTATCAGGAAAATGTTTGTACTTTGTCAGATATTAAAAATGAAAACCGCAAATCCAGAATGTATTTTTATTATAAATATTCAGGATGTATATCGATAATTAGCAAAGTCGATAAATTAGAGACAGCCTAGCGTACATGCAAATTATATTGATGAAAAATCTATCGATCAAATCATGCAATTTAAAAACGACTTTTTACCCTATGAATTGTGAACTTATCAGGACTTTTTTCTACGATTAACACCACAGCCAATCATAGAACAAGTTACCATAGTTGAAGACAACTGTTTTTACTAAAAATAACTACTGTTTAATACAAGAAATCTAAAAAAAAACTGGGAAGATAATTCCTCGCGTGCCAACTTGTGCTAACCGGTCATTCAAAACGAGTTACAGTGTTATTAGATTCGTTTTCCTTTTTCATCTTGCTCTTTTGACGTAAGGAATGTTTTTCCTCTTCTCGCGCTATGGCCGTCAATCCATACAAATAAATAAAATTGAAATGTCTGTACAACATAACGGCTCTTTACTCAATGCTTATGAAACATACGGTACTAGTAAGAATTTTTTTTTCTGTCTATCTGTCTGTTTGTTCCGGCTAATCTCGAAAACGGCTGGACCGATTTTGACGGGACTTTCACTGACAGATAGCTGATATTATAGCTTGTAACTTAGGCTACTTTAACTTTAGAAAAATAATAACGGTTTCGTGCAAAGCCTATAAAATTGTGAACGAAATCTGATTCAAATAGGGAAGTATCATCGATTGGGGTCGACTTTTTTACGCGGATGAAACCGCGGGGCACAGCTAGTATATTCGAACTCTATGCTAATCACACACTTTTTACACTTATGCACAAAATAATTTATTGTAACTTAAGTCGACGTCGATGTAATTGAACACGTCGATCTAGATTCAATGGGCAATTACGGTTACCACTATTTTTACACCACCACGTCCAGCGCAATGTAAACTTTAAGGCTAAAGCGATAAAGTTCGGTATTGTTAGATTTTATTGTGAGAATCGATTTGTCAATCTGTGCTGCAATAGGGACTCCCTGAATCCTTCGCCGAGATCATTAGGGACAACAATGACGTAAGCTTGAGGGCGTCCTTTGGTGTATAGTGCGGACAATGGAATGAGATATTCTGGCTCGGTCCTTATTGAAATCTACCCACTATAAGAGACGTTATGTAGAAAATACTAATAGCTATATTGGTAAGGTAAGTTTTGTAACTGAAAATAAAGATTAATTCATGTATGTTAAAGCGCATTTATAAAGCATTTGAAAATGATAAGATTTCTGACTTTTTCAAGACCATCAAATTCAAAATTTAATTTCGATTATTTTCGTCGACGTAATGACATCACTGTTCATCGTCAACATCATCATCATCTTTTCAGCCCATCACAAGTCCACTGCTGAACATAGGCCTCCCCCGTAGATAACCAAGAAACACACAGTCCTGAGCAAACTGCGGACACCGGCTTCCCGTTTTAAGCAGATTTTATTTTTGAAAGATGTAGATAACAAATATTCAAGAATAAACCAATTTATTTTTCATCCAACGTTCGAAGGCAAGGCTACGTAAGACTGGATTTTCGTCTGTCGCATTAGTCGGGGTGCGTTCGGGGACCTAGCGAACAAAAATCAGGCTCGAATGAGTTTCCAGGACCTCCAATAAATGTTTTAAGGGCGCGTAAATCATTATTGTGCCGCCCGACCCCAGCGTAGCTCCGTGCGGAGTGATAAGAAAGTGGATGCGGTACGGGGTATAAAAGAGAAATATTTAGATGCAACTCTGAAGGATATTTCTTTTCCTATTCTAGTAAATTTTTAATGTGTCATGTTTTTAAGTTTTTAACGTCTGGTTCTTGCAGTATTTATTTTGATTGTTAGTGAAATAAAAACATCTTTAAACATTTATTAATATTGTATAAATTCTTTAATTAAAGTCCGTTGTCCCTGAATTCATTTAATTGTTTGCACGAGAAAGAAAGAAATAATATTAAAAAGAAAGTTTTAAACAAGCATAAATTGAATAAAGAAATTTTGACTTTGTCTTTATAAAAAATCTATGTCATAATATTATCTTTTTTGTTGCAATATTTCAACTTTTTTTATGCCTAAATACTGGTGGTATGATTTATATGCAGGAATTCAGTCTAGGTAGGTACTATCGCAGTGCCAGTTATTCTGTCGTAAAACAGTCGTAAGCAAACATGACTGTGTTTCGGTATGAAGGGAACTGATAGCTAGTGTAATAACTGGGTAAATGAGACCGAGTAACGGAATGTTGTAGGGTGACGAGCGCAGTGTGATATCACACAGAAACTTTCTGAGTGACAGCATTTATTATGGGCCGACGGACGTTGCACTTACCATCTGGTGAACGAATTGCACGTTTCGTTACTTTCCACCGTAAAAAATATATATATGGAAACAGACACAGCAAGTAATGTCAAACGAATTAGTTTGAGATGGAGTAATAATCATAAATTAATATAGTATATCATAATAAACAAGTTAGTTAACGAGTATATGGGCCGATGTTGGGAGATCCGTTTTGTATTAAAGAAGGTGTTATACTTATTAAAAGGACAAATTAAGATTAGGACAGGATGAAAATCGTATCTAGTTCATGTCAGAATACATATATAATTAATTATTGAAGAATTAGTTGAATTTCATACTAAATCGCATACGCATATAATAATAGTTTATAAAATTTTCATTGGCCATGAACTATGGTCTGTCAATACCTTCTCCGATAACCGATATCTACTCGATATGTTATAACGTCCTGGAAGCTGTGAGCGGCAAACCCGGCCTCACCCGTGGGAGCCCTTGGTACAACTCAACCCCATATAATCTGCACTGACAGCGTCGCGAGCCGACCCACCCGCACCTTTGCGCTAATGTAGCGGTATATCCTCCCACCTTATGCTACCTGGGTACTTTTGTAGTTAGGTGAAAATTTTATTCGGTTTAAAGATTCGTTTTTTTTACAGGTGCATATTTGTTGGAAGTTGTTTTTCTTTTATTTTGTTGTTTCTTAACAAATTCAATGCGATTTGGATTATGTGGGATGTCATTTAATATGCGCACCTTTATAATTAGATTTGTTACTCTTTACTATATTATCGTCAGAAAGAGTGTTAGATTTTTATTAAAAAAAATTGCATAGTATTAATTATATGTATATATATAGTAATCACCTTGATGACAATTATTTATTACTTAAGTTTAAGACTGATGTTTATAAGGGTTAGGTAATACAAGCGTTCTTTTGTGAGTTTTCAGTTGCGTTTTTTGAGTCGAATAATTTACGCTGCTTTCGGCTTTAGTATCCGATGAAGCTGTAAAAGCCGAGAACGCTAACAGCAATTACATCACCGAAAATGTATGTATAAAAGTCCGGATTGTGTCACACGATGACGCAAAATGAGTTCTCTCATACGTATGTTAGATGAATAAGCGACTGACAATTCACAAAATTGAGTTCGATCGGCCTCACCCGTAGATACTAAACAATGTAAGTTCCGATACTATTCATTACATTAACCACACATTCATGAATTATTCTTTAGAATTTTCATTAGGGAATGGAGGTAGAATCCATTAAGCGTGAAGATATAATTTTGATTACTTCTGTTTATTCTTCCAGAATTAAAAAAAATAAAAAGTCTTTGTTAACAACAGTCTCGATAGTGACATTTTAGTAGGACTTGAGAATTAAAAAAAAACGTCCTTCCTACCACCTCTTGCTTTTTAAATATGCATGACAATAGTGAATGGAAAACTAAGGTAGTAAGTAAAACGTAATGTAAAGCGAAAGGGGCGTGGTGTTTAATATGCGGTAGTATGCGATCGCCAATTCGCTTGTCAAGCTATTTTATACGAAATACAGTGATGTTTGCACACTACTGCTTGATGGCAGAATAACTGTCCCTGGGGTGGTACCTGCCTAGACAGAATTCTAAATAGGAATAATACGACCAGTACAAACACTAAGTATTGGCGTTCTGTGGAATAATTTCGAACAAATTTTAATACCTTGGGGTCCGAAACCAGAGAAAATAAACATGATGAAACGTAGTCTATGTTGGTCCCAGAGTTATTATCTAGTAGCTGATTCCCGCAACTTCGTCCGCGTGGATATAGGTTTTTCAAATATCTTGTGGGAACTATTTGATTTTCCAGGATTAAAGTGTCCTATGTTCGTCTCCAGGATGCAAGCTATCTCTGTGTCAAATTTCGTCAAGATCGGTTAAGCGGTTTAGTCGTGTAAAGGTAACAAACAGACAGAGAGAGAGTTACTTTCGCGATTATACTAATAGTATGTATGAGTAAAATTCATGTCAATAGCTTTAGTACTTTTCAAGTTAAATACGTTCGTACAACATAGAAATTTAAAAATTATTTTCAGTCGGAATAAAAATATAATTAATAATTTTTTATATTTTAAGTAAAAATTAACTTTGCCGCGCTACCTTTGCTAACCTAAGAACAGAATATTTTTTGGAATTAATTTAGCTAAGATCATTATTAAGACGTCATTATTTGAAAAAAATTATAATACCTTTTATTGAAATAATGATATATTTATATCGCATGCACGATACTCTACGAAATTCACATAATCGTTTGTTGTAACTCCTAATAATAAACCGCATACGCCTAGTACAAGTTTCGGCCTCATGTATGAACATTATCATCCATTGAGTCGTTTGCTACTTATATTTTTAGTGTATTAAAAAAAAAAGTTGTGTCCCGTTTTAAAAAACAACTGTTTTCAATAAGAAACATTAGTGGAATGATGACATAAATAATCTAAGTAGGTACGATATTAAAAAAAACTTTAGTGATAAGTATTTTTATTGTTTTAAAAAACGCTGACACTAGGATATCTCCTGTATCGTAGATGCGTTTAACAGACACCCCGATCCGTTACAACTATTTGTAGACCACACAAATATTTATATCGAACTCACGACCCGTAGCGTTGAATCAAATCACTTAGCTATACAAACGAGCTGTCGATCTTCCTACTTCTTGCCGATCTTTCGACCTAAAAAAACCTAGGCTGCTTCCAAGTTTTAAGGATTTTTCCAATCAAGGTATAACACTGTGCGGATTTGGGATTAGGGACCACCGTACCAGCGAGGGAGAGAAAGATAGAGATAGAGGCAGAGAGAAATATGTGTGATGAAAATATGTTTGAAAACTAAAAAGCCCGTCTACTTAAAAATCGCGCTCTAAAAAGTATGAAACAAGAAAATATTTTCGTCTGGTAAGATGCCAGACAAAAATATACAAACTATTCTATATTTATCATTTACTAAGTAGACAACTTACGTATACATTTTTTCATTTAGTACATAGACGTAGTGATGTTCAGAGGATTGTCGTGGTCGTGTGCCACCTCGCCGTTAGGATCGCTTATTACTCTTATAATTTATTGTAATACTATAAAATAAATTGTTGTTTAAACAACCCTTAGGATAAGGTGGCGGCATACGGCCACGTCTATCCTCTGAAAATCACTATGTTTATGTATTAAATTAAAAGTCACCTTAAAAAGTGGCACCTATTGTGTAAAAGAGTATATTGTCAAGTTTCTGTCACATCTACCATTTTGTGTTCGTTTATATACACTTAAAAGGGTTTATTATTTTCAGAATGAATACTTCCTTTGAATTATTTTACTTCTGCATAAATCTATAGATAAACTTTTAGGGCATCCTTAAAACCCATGTGAAGGATATAACACATAAAATCCTTTATCTCTAAGAGCCCACTCCAAAGTTCTCGCTGTCCGTTCTCCTAGTTTGATAGACGCGGCGGCGAAACTTTTTCTAGGGGTCTCGGGCGCCCCCTAAGGCCGGCCGAGGGTTGGTGGTCGAGGGGGCAGGGAAGGATAGAGGGTTACTATTAAATAATCATTTCGGACCCGTCGTGTAGGTGTGCCTACTATTTACTACAACAAATTAGTATTTTCAATGCCTTATATTTCCCAGGTGCGGTTTTAGATGTCATTGTTGCTAGTGAGCCTGTATTTTTTTAAATTATTGCAGTTATTTAGCTGTGGCAGCTCAGGGGCCGGGCGGTCGTCTTAAATTTCATAGTACGCGACTGACCGGAGTCCTATCCCCAATGCCGACACAACTAAAATTGTTCTGCAATTTTTAGTGCTGATTTTCCACGTGCTCAGTGGTGAAGGAAAACATCTTGAGGAAACCTGCATGTCTGAGAAATAAAAATATTTCGACGACATGTGAAGTTCGTCAACCCGCATTGGAGCAGCGTGGCGGACTCTTCCCGGCTCCAAAGATCCTCTGAGAATAGAAAGGAGGAGGCTCAGCGGTGGGACGTTTATAGGCTGTTACTTTACTTTAAGGCAAAATCTTATACGACAAATTACAATAAATCGGCACAAAATCCAAATATATGTAGTTTGAACAAAATCGTTTCTACTAATTCTTACAACGTCGACAAAAAAAAGTGTCAACAGTCATTTGGTTGCTGTAATAAATAACGAAAACAGATAATTTTACTAAGCCAAAATATCAAAAATGTTTTATTTGAGCTGTCAGTCTTGATGATAATGCTGACCTTGAACATAGTAGGCTGTCTATTTTCCCTACGTATCATTATTATTTTGAAACTATGGGTGCAATTAGAGTAAAATTTCATGGTCTAATTTGAGTGCAAAGTTTACGTTATTCTTAATTAATATTTATCGATTAATTAATAATTGTATATATACTGGGCAGTTATACAGTGAGTAATATTTTGTTAATTCATGTTTATTTATTTTTAATTGTAATCAAGTTTCTAATATGTATTAGTTTCACTTCTGTCTCGTGAACTGAGTTGCACGAAATGTTTTGTTATAAAAAATAACGATATGAAAAAACCTTAATTCCAACTCGTACTAACCGAAAAGATCGAAATAGTAAACCCTAATCAAAAAGCTCACCCTCGATCGTACCTGGCTCCAACGTGTCCATTATACCATCCGCGTGTTACCACCTTGTATTGCTGAAGATATTCGTTGAACTAGATATGACACGGGGTGTATTTTGCCCCAGATCAGTATGATCCTGCTGTTCCAAATGCAAGTAGCACAAATATGTATATATTTAGATTCAAGAATGGAGTTCTTCGAATTTCTTTGTTAAGCGGACATCTTAGAGAGTTTTTCCAGCCAGTTGAATGATAACTTTGATATGTCATCATCATTGACGACCGCGCGGTCTAATGGCCAGAGCGCATGACTTCTACGCCGCGGATCCTGGGTTCAAATACACATTTGTGCAAAAACACAAATTGTTGGTTTTCGGTCTGGCTGTGTTCAGCATGTAAAATTTATTTCCGTAAAACGCTACAGGATAAGTCAAAGTGAGAGATATCGTTTAAAATAAAATGTCATTTTCACACACGCGCAGGTTTTCTTCCGATGTTTTCTTGCACAGGCGAGCACGTGGCAAATTAGTATCTAAAATGGCTATTAACATTTTTTGGATTGCCGGCACCGGGAAGTCAACCCAAGTCAATATTGCTATGAAACTAATGACGAAAGCTCGGTCCTTTCTTTTTTAAATATTCAGCCGTCTCAAGTTATTTTATAAGCATTCTTCTAAAGAAAACGAAAAAGAGCGCACTTTAGTAGGGATAAAAATAGTAAAGAGAAAAAAACTGTCCAATTACATAACTTAATATTTATTTGTTAAATTGAAAAAATAGCATGTCAATAAAAAATGTGTGTCTAATAATTTCTAATAATGTCGTTCTTATCAAAATTGGTATTATTAATCACTCAACAACGGTCAAAATCATACATACATAAGATCACGACTGTATCCCATAAGGGGTAGTCAGAGACTGGGCACTCACTGCAAAAACAGATGACTGCCACAATCCGCGTTTCACCAAAACAATATAAAGCACTTGGTGTGATAGGTGGTGAGCCCATCGCCATCATGCGTCAGTTTAATTCCTTACTCGCCTTTTACGAGATCCATTGGATGAGATGGAGTGGAAGTATTCTTTTAACGAGCCGCCACCACACGGCCAAAATCACTCAACATTTCAACAAATTTACATAATAATTCAAAATCAATCGTTACCATTTTTCAATACCTTTCTAACGACACCTCACACGTTTATGTCCACTGATTTTTTTTCAGTTATATGGATGGTGTGACACCAATATTTTTTTTCCTGTATAAGGGGTAGGTAGAGGCCACACAACGTAGCCCACTTTTCGCCCCCGTTATAAACGAGACGTGACGGGAGGCGATTCACGTCGCCGTCATTTTAGTACATGTCAAAAAAATCTTATCCCCCACTGCGTTCCCACGCGCATTATAGTGATAGCATTGCATATTATGGTATTATTCTGCAAGAACTGTCCGTACAATACCTTAATCGCCTCTTACGACACCTCGGTTGGAAAGAGGTAGGTGCTATTCTGGTATATCGAACACCTATCGGTATTGTAATTACTGTGCAATGAGACTTAACAACTGAGGTCTCAGGGTGAAAGAGGTAGGTGCTATTCTATTGCAGGACACCTATCGGAAGTTTTTTTAACGTATAATTTTTATAATACTTATAATTTTTAAGGGCAATAAACGCTTTTGTTATTTAATATAAGGGTTCCGCTTTTACTAATAAACCCTAAAAACACCTTATCAATGTTGAAGTACATGATGCTTCAATGATTCTTCGTTTTATTGAAGCGGTACTTCTGCTTACTTACTACTACTTACTACTTAAGCTTGGGGCAATCATTTTTCAGGGAAGATTTTTTATCAATAAAAACTATAGAAAGAAAAAAAAAGGATGTGGTCGGCGATGGCTAAAGTGGTCATTTTTCCTTTTGCTACATTTGGAGTATAGCATCCGCGGTAACTCAAGGGCCGGGCGCTCCTTAAATTTCATATCACACGAGTGACCTGGTGTTCGATCCCTGGTGCCGGCACCGCTAAAATAATTCCTCACCGGTGAAGAAAAACATTGTGACAAAACCTGCATGTTCAAAAAAAGTCGAGAACATTCGAAGCCCGCTAACCGCATTGTACTCGTAGCATAGTGGCGGAGTCATTGGGGCTCCAAAAACCTTTTCAGAAATGAGAGGCCTGTGCTCAACAGTGGGACATTCATAGCTGTTACTTTACTTTATAGCAATTTTTAGTATAGCTAGCTATACATTTAAATGAAACTAATTTTACGGATTTTATCGCGTTTTATTTAAATAAAACGCGATAAAATCCGTAAAATTAGTTTCATTTAAATGTGTAGTGTTCGCGTAAATATAAGAAATCATAGCTAGCTATATATAAAAAACTGATCTCACTCTCATATTAGATATGCAAATGAGTTTCTAAAGCTAAGAAATCAGGTACTCGAACCACAAAGCGGCAGTCGTCAGTCTGATATAATGAAGCTCAAACAAACGTACAGTCCGCTTTATTTATTAGGGTGTCAGGGTCACTAGGACCCATGGTTGCAGAACTATAAAATGTTGATGATAGAAACAAGATAAATAAAAATAATGGCGACTCGGTTGACGCAGTGGCTACGCGATTGGCCTCTGCGCTATGGTTCGCGAGTTCGATTCCCGCAGGGGACACATATTTGTATAGCACTGTTGCACATACAGATAGTTTTTTTTTAATAAAAAAACGATACCCCACAGTAGGATTTCTCCTGTGTCGTGGGTGCGTTTTACATACATAAATTCCACATGCACGAACACCCAGACCCGGAACATCTATCTGTAGGTCATACAAAATATGTGTCCCGTGCGGGAATCGAACCCGCGGCCCGCGGCGCAAAAGTCAAGCGCTTAACCACTGCGCCAATATAGAATAATTGTATTGTAATTGGAGTTTATGTCTTAGTAAACGGGCCGATTTTTGTATACTAAAATAAAAATAATTTTATTATAATAAATTGTAATATACATTACACTAAATACCTCTTTATTTGTGTGTTGTATTAATTTTAGTTTAATTTAATATGTTTTGTTACAACCTAACTTTGGTATAATTTGATTATGAAATATTAAAAATAAAGAAATCTTAAATCTTCTTAGCGGTATACTTCAATGGAGATAATTTTAATTGATACGAGTATTTATCTAAATAATAAATTTTATAAATTTTATAGAAGTGCGGATTTGAACGCGTAAACGTCTAAATAATAAGCTTTTATTAAGAATCCAATCACTCCCACACGGTTTGTCGGGCACAGTTGTATGCGAGGGTTTCAGGATCCAACCACCCTTCTCCATGTACCCCAAGGGGACGAACGGGAGGGACGAAACCTCTTAATTATTGTCACATATGAATTATTTTGATATTGACGCGCGTCTCCTCGACCTCTAACGCACTCGTTAGTGCGTCCCTTTGGATTTCTTTTACGACAATTGTCGTTATTGCTTCAGTTACATATGCTTTCCTGGTATCAGGGGGTTATTAGCAGAAGATCAACTTCTTAATATTTTTATGGAAATTATATATATTGTGAACAGGATTTTTATGTTTTGTTCTTTAATTTTATTCTATAATTTTATTCTACACATGACAAAAAAAGCAAGAAGTTTGTCGACTTTCACTTAAAAGTTACTTGGACAAATACTTTTGTTACTTTTTCCAATACACTTACATATTGCATTGTTAATTGTACATTAAAAATGTACTACAGTTGATTTTATTTCCTCACTAATTACTAAATGTTATAGTTACATTAAGTTCAATTATTACAATGTATGTTTGGCCGATTTTTTTTTTTACTTATTTAAAACGTTCGGTAAGATAAGTAAAATATGAGCTAGATTAATTATTTTTACGAAGTTATGTACGTTACATAACAAATAATTGTTGTTATACGACAAGAATATTTTTTGTTTCAAATATTTTTAAAGAAAAAACTCAAAATTAAAAACTTACAATATTCGCGTTCTGTCGTATTTTTAAAAATAGCTTTCTGTGAAATTGCAATATTACGTTGATAGTGATACGAGCATTTAGGCTGTATCTTTGGCTAGAAACTCCCAGAGGCCACTTCACACGACGTGATAGTGTAGCAACTTTAATTTTCCAAATTCACCTGCCGTTTATGTAATTCGCCCCCACCATACATGTGGCGCCCCCTAGTGGCAGGGGAGTTTAGCGTAAGGCCGAGGGAGGCACAGCGACGCTCACGAAAAGGAAAGGGTGGGCTATGAGCAATTTTTTTCTGATTTTTTCCCCTCCGCCCTTTTTCCCCGATAATACCCTAATGGTCGCTTGCTTCCTTTTCGGCGGATTTTTTGCAGGCAAAGATCGAGACGATTTTTATTTCCTCGTAATTTCCTCGTTTCTCAATGAAATAAAATAAAAAATCGGATTTCCTTATTGACAGATGATTCGACTGGACACCTAGGAAAACAAAAGAAATATTACTTATTTAATTTTTTTTATAATGTGCATACGAACTGGAGCCTACTGATAAACACCACATTAATCATTATTAGAACGTTAGAATTTTAATATAAAGTCATTCCTGTCTAATATTGAGAATAGGAATTTAATTATATTTAATTATATCATAACAAAATATCAATGCATATTTACTAATCTTTACTAATATTATTAAGCTGAAGAGTTTGTTTGGTTAAACGCGCTAATTTCAGGAACTACTGGTTCGAATCGAAAGATTATTTTAGTGTAGTGTCGAGGAAGGCTATATAATATCACGCTACGACCGTTAGAGCGATTTATTTTAAATTAAACGGCGTGTGAAACCGCGGGGCACAGCTAGTTCAGTATATACGTTCATTAAATAAATACCAGATCATGAGTCTAGTTCATACGGCCAAAATTTACTTAAGGTAACTATATTTACTAAATGTTGGTGAGGTTATTGTGTATATATATAATAATGAAATCGTCTTATTGGATGTTTTAACGTATAGATTTTGCGTTTTTACTCTTTCGTTCGAAAATGTACATTTTTGTTTCGCCGTCGATAAATTTCGCAGAGTTGCTCTGCATAATGCACGCAGAGAAAAAAAGTAGAGAAAATGGGGAAAAATCGGGAAAAATTTCGCCCCCTCGACGGGGATCTTTGGGTACCACCTACCAGGCGAGCAGGGGTGCACAGGAGGTTAGAGCGTCCGTTGCTAAGATTAATACGGCACCGGTCGCCCGCCCGACGCCGCGGCTTTCATTAAAAATACTGGGGACCGTGATGGGTTAGCTGGCGTCGACTTGTATTAAGAACGGATGGAGTGTTTGTATATATGTAGATAGATCGATAAACTATCTATAGTTTATAAGTTTAACGTTAGAACTACGCGAGTAAAGCGTGGTGACTTTGACTCAAAGGTATAAGATTCTTTAAAATATAGCCAAGTGATATGTTATTAGTGAAACGCTTATAATTGCGAAGTCGTCATGGTAAGAGCGACATCTGTCCGTTAACAAGCATTTATTTACGCATAATGGCATAAGGCCGTAAATTTTAAAAGAAACGTAGTTACCCGCTCGTATTTACTTTACCGTATTCTAGTACAAGATGGAAGGAAGTCAGTTCGACGACCGCGTGGCGTAGTGGTTAGCGTACCTGTCTTCTGCGTCGCGGGTCCTGGATTCGATTCCCAGCCGGATGCAACATTTGTGCAAAAACATCTTTGCTTTTTGGGTCAGCTGTGCATCTGAAATTTGTCTATAAAACGCACTCACGATACAGGAGTAAATCGTACTACGTAAGGTATCGGGCAACGTTTTTAAAAAAAAATGTCAGTTATATGAACAGTGACAATATATAATAGTCAAGCCTAAATGCTAATAATGTTTCTTACGGCTAGGATTCGATTCTAAGTCTTACGATTAGGCAGGAGGTACGCTGACTGCACAGCCGACATGAATAACGATACCGAAGTCTATAGATATTGTACTACGATTTTTTTAAAGGAAGACTAGGATTACTCCAGAACGGGGCTGCAATCTGTATGTCAGTGTGTGTATGTATATATATTTGTGATGGTATATGTTTTTTTTGTTGCATTTTTATTGTTTTATACTGTCTATACGTGTATATATCGTCATTATACTTTTATTTACTAATCATCATATGTGCACACTTGTGTGTGTGTCTGTCTCTCAGAGGTTAGCCTGCAAGAGATCGCGGTTAAGCTATAAAGACACCAATTGTACAACTAGTGTACATTTAACATATACAGGTATCATTGTATTTTTGCGCAATAAAGAGAATAAGCAAAAAAAAAAAAATGAAAATAATACGAATTAAAAATGTTTTTTGTGTTTACATAGTTGTGCAATTGACAATGACAGCTCTCTAAACGCGTTTAAAGAGCTGAACATCGAAAATTGGGCGTTCAGAATTTGAACCGCTATTAGCATTGACTGCGTTCATTTGATGTTGATGAAAAACATTGAACTCAGTTAAACGCATAAACTTCGTTTTTCTTGAACTGATCGCGTTTAGTTTCAACGGTGAAATCCGCCTTAAGATACCAACGTTTTAGTTATACGTTTCGGGACTGATTTTGTAGGAAAATTTTAAAGATTCTTATGACAAACGAGAAAATCTCCGAGCCCTATGATAGACGCACTATCTACTACAAGATTGTACGGAAGCCGCGGTGCGTGAGTCAAACTTAAAACTTACACTTTTCTGTTTTTTTGACGAAACTATATAAAAAATAACAACTAGTTTATTTTCTTCCTTAAACGAAGTACCCCACAGTAGGAATTTCTCCCGTATCGTAGTTGCGTTTTACAGACATTAATGTCTCAGGCACAACGCCAAATCAAACCAACAATTTGTGTTTTTGTACAATTGTTGGCTCCGACTGTTACCCAAACCCAGGCCCCGCGACGCAGAAGTCAGGTACGCTAACCACTATGCCACGCGGCCGTCAATGTATTTGAAGTTCTTATACTTCAACACACTTGAAAGCCTCACTGCATATCGATTTATAGTTATCTAGGTAAATAAGTCAGGGTTAAAATACTAGGGAAAAAAGTTTAAAGTAAAGTAAAGTAAAGTAAAGTTTCAAGCTGTATATTTTGATTCTATGTACAAATCTTCAATCGTCATTATGTGCGTGGCAAATTTTATTAGTTCTGTAGAGATTATTGATACTTGTGCTTATTGTTATAAGGTACCGTCGACTTTGAAGAATTACAAATTTTGGCTAAAACTGTATCATGCCACGATGTATTGTTGAACAATAAAGAAGTGAATAACAAATGAGACGAAAAACTGAACCTCCTCTTTCCTACAGAGGTGTCGTAAGAGGCGACTAGGGTCGAATTCACATTTTCCATTTGATTTCTGTTATTTGTAATATCTGTTATCTGTAATTTTCTATTGTAATTTCTGTTATTCCCCTAATCTTGATGTTAATGCCAAATCTAATGCTACATCTTTTATATTTTCCATGGGAAGGCCTACTGTAGATTATTCCTTTTCTCTGGTTTATGTCGATGATACTTATAAGGTCATCACTTCTTTAAAATGTAATGCTGCTGGCTATGGTGAGATCAGTCAAAATATGCTTCTCCTCGTTCTCGAACGTCTTCTTCCCGTGTTTTCCCGTCACAGTGGCGTAAAGCCTTTCCATACCCTAAATTCAAAATCCAATCATTTCTACCATATTTATCAAAAAAATTTAAAGCTTCAGCTCACGAGCAATTTCTGCCTTCATCTTTAAAAAATAAGCTTCTTTTTCATTTTCAATCTGGTTTTCGTGGACACAGTACCCCTACCGTTCTAATCAAGGTCAAGGACATTCGTAACAGCACGGAAAATTCTCTAGTCACGCTTTTAGGACTTACCGATTTCTCGAATGCTTTCAATATGGTGAATTACGACGCAATGCTTGCAAACCTTCATCACTATAAATTTTTATCCACGGCATTGGACTGGTTCTCGTTTTATCTTATACTCGTATATTTTCACATGGAATGAGATACCTTCAGGTATCCCGCATTGGGGCATTCTCTCACCTGTATTTATCTGTATTTCTCACATTCTTTCTTAGCCGTTCTTTCCGACTTATATGCTGATAACTTATAGATTTATGTTCAGTCTTCTGTCTCTACAATTACTCTGCAATTGTTACTGTAAATTAAAATCTTGCTGGCATTAAGTCCTGGTCTGATAACTTTAGTATTTCCGTTAATCCAGCTAAATATCAAGCGATAATCGTAGGCAGTTCACGACAGCTTGCCAAATTAGATATGGGATCAATATCACCTGTAACTTTTAACAATGATGTGATACCATGTGGTAAAATTAATAAGAACCTCGGCGTCTATATCGCCACTACCTTAAGCTAAACAGTTCAAGTCGCAGAAATCTGTCGAAAAGTCACGGCAATGCTTGACAGAGAATTACTTAAAAGTTTCCTTCCAATTGGATCGTCTAATTAATAATGACATTCGTTTTATCGTCTGTCTTTGTAGATTTGATCACATTTCTTCATATAGGTCTGAATTGAATTGGTATACGTCAAAGTCCTTCTATAAGACTTCTCTGCACTCTTTTCTCTGTTCACTTTGACCCATCTTCTGAATATTTAAAGGCTAAAAAATAAATTTGCCTTCGTTTTCAACTTCCTTCTACTAATAACTTTATTATCTCCATAACCCTTCACCATTCTGGTTTTATGTCCAACTCCTTTACTCTCCAAGCTGCAAGACTTTGGAACGAACTTCCTGATGACATTAGGACACTTACAAGCTAATATGCTTTTAAACATAGGTTTCGTAATTATATTTATAATACAAACTTTCATTCTTCACATATTATATTATCATAGCTATGAGTATGTTTGTGCATGTGTGAAAATGCATGTACATACAATGTATGTGTTTGTTTTTATGTATGTAGATATGTATTTTATGTGGATATGTATGTAATGTTTTTAATATTTTTTATTTCAAGTGTAATCTGTTTATTTCATTCTTTGTCATCTTTTGGTACCGCTATTGAGTTTTTCTGTTATCCCTAAGGTTGGCTAGCATATAATGCATTTAGTATAAAGTCGTTGTACTTATACTTTTTATGATGAATAAATAATAAATAGATAAAATGGCGGCGACCGTGGTTCGCCACCCGTCACGTCACGTTTCCCGCGGGGAAAAAGAGGGATACGACTGTATGTCTGTATGTATGCAGTTTACCTAAGAATTTTATCTGTTACAATAAGTAGGTGATTATCATGTCACTGTATATGTAATGTAGAATATTTGTGTTACAATATTTACTATTATTATATATAAATATTCTACATTACACTACTCATAAGAAATTTACGACACTTCACTATTAAAATATATGCAGTATTAACTAAAACAACACTTTCTTAAAAAGTTAGTGGGGTACAGTATTTGTATCAGATCAAGTAAAAGGAAAAAACTATTTCTCACACTGCAAAAAACTTGGTACGATAACTACTAAAGCAGCATAAGTACTGCGATTCGCTTTTTCTAAGCTAACGCCGAAGTTATTATTTCTTAGTAGCGAACCCCCTATGACCCCTGGTGCGCGTGCAAGCCGTGCTCGTAACTACTAAGCTGGCTGTTTGCAGGCAAAAAGTACCCCCCCGTTCGCTTACGCTTTTAAACCTCAAGCGTCCAAGTACGGGGAATATGAAATTTTCGAAATGATAAAGCCGGTAAATAATAACTGCTAGTACGCCGGGCACTCCGACCGCCTAATGTACTCACTGCAGAAATGATTACGTCATTCATTAATATTTCAGTTTATTAATATTTAATAAATACTACATTTTTTTGTAATGATAGGATTTCCTGAATATTTATTGATGTTCTCCTAGCCGATTTTCGACCACGGCGACAACTTCCGAATACTGTCAAGAGCCATCAACTGCGCAGGAGATATTATAGTGCCACAAGTGTACGCGCAAACACAGAGACCCGATGTAACGCTGATGCGATAAGGATCGGAGGAAGGCTAGGATACAGTGTCAGAAACACGGGGACAAACACAACACAACCAGACCCGAAAACCAACAATTTGTGTTTTAGCACAAATGTTGGCTCCGGCTGGGATTCGAACCCAGGACTCCGCGGCGTAGAAGTCAGGTACTATGACGACTAGGCCACGCGGAACATTATTATAGATTTGAATAATATATTTTTTTGTTTTTGTAACATTTATCTGAAATTATTTATATAATGTAACACTATAAATTTTGAGCTTCTGAGCAGGTATTTCATTTTTGAGATGCTTTTGGAGTAGGAAACAGTCCACCACGCTGCTCTAGTGCGAACTGGTGGACTTTTTTTTATTTCATAAAGTGAAGAAACGAGCAAAACGTCCACCTGATGGTAAGTGCAACGTCTGCCCATAACAAATGCTGTGTCACCCAGAACATTTCTTTGTGACATCACACTGCGCACGTCACCCTGAGACATGAGTTCTTATGTCTCATCTGCCCAGTGATTACGCCAGCTCTCAGTGCCCTTCAAACCGAAACAGTAATGTTTGCACACTACTGCTTCACGGCAGAATATCTGGCCCTGGGGTGGTACCTACCTAGACGGATTCCTGCATAGGAATCCTACCACCAGTGACTTCACTAATCGTATTTTTTTTCTGAGAAGGCCTACTCACATGACGTGGAAAGTCAGCACTTTAGTATGTCAATGAAAATTATATTAACATTGTACAAAAAATTAAATCGGATAGTTGTTAACTGTATTGTTTAATAAAAGGATTTGGCTGACAATATCACGACATACGGGGTAAAAAGTAAATTAAATCGAAAAAAAATAATAATTATTCTCACATAGCTCTAGCAGTCTATAATTAGTCATCTCTTTCTAAAAAACCTTGAAAAAAAATCTTATTGACTCTCAAAAAATCAAACGCGGCCATCAGTCGCTATCATCGTCAATTTCTGCTCGGAGTGTTCCTTGAGTCGTGGAAAGAGATAGAAGTCGCTGGGGGCTAGATCTGGTGAATAGGGGGGGTGTTCCACCAGCTCAAAGCCCGCTTCCTGAATGGCAGCCATGGCAATTGCAGCTTTGTGAACCGGTGCGTTGTCTTGATGGAACAGCACTCCAGCCCGCAGTTTGCCTCGCCTTTTCTCCTTAATAGCCTCCCGCAATCTTCTTATTTGTTCTGCATAGTAGGAGCCTGTAATAGTGGCCCCCTTTTCCAAGTAGTCCACCATGATTATTCCTTCAGCGTCCCAAAAAACAGACGCCATAACCTTCCCTGCTGAGCTTGACACTTTGAATTTCTTCGGCGTCGGTTCATCGGATCGTTTCCATGTCATCGATTGTTGTTTTGTTTCAGGATCAAAATGGTGGATCCAGGTCTCGTCCATGGTCACAAAACGTGACAAAAAATTATCCTTGTCTGCCTGGAACTTTTCGAGATTTGCTCTTGACATGTCGACTCGTTTCTTCTTTTGCTCGTCGTTTAACATTTTCGGTACCCAACGCGCGGAGACCTTTCTCATATGCAATTCGTTCGCAAGGATTCTTTGAATGCTGCCATATGAGATCCCTGTGACCTCAGCTACATGCCTGATAGTCACTCTTCGATCTTCCAATACAACTTCTTCAACTTTTTTCACATTTTCTTCAGTGAGGGACGTCGATGGGCGTCCTTCGCGGTGTTCGTCTTCCGTCGATGTTCTTCCCAACTTAAACTCCTTAGCCCAGCGTGCAACTGTGGAATATGGAGGAGAAGAGTCCCCTAATGTTTCCACCAAGTCGCTGTGTATGTCTTTGGTAGACATTTTTTTCAAGCAGAGGTATTTAATGACAGCTCCGATTTCGTGTTTTTCCATTTTGATGTTCACTCCTTGACAGTCCGTATTCAAATGAATGTAGCTCCCGGGAATCGTGGCCTATTTATATGATTTTTTTTCCCTGAACTAGTGGTTAACTGAGTAAGTGACTGAAATTTTTTTGTATTTTTGTGTGCACTAGAAATAACTGATTATCATTACTTTTGGATCACCCCTCGTACGCTTATTTCTATAGCATTATAATCAAACGTTATAGTAATTTGATTTCTGTACATTTGAATTATTATTATTAGCCGATATTTTTCCGGCAGAGTAGAATAGCACCCACCTCTTTCCTACCATATATTATAAGGTGATACTATTATAAGGTGCGGAAAGCCTTTATTCGTGCAGAATGACGCCATAATATGCAATGCTGTCACCACTATACTGTTCGTGGGAACGCAATGGGGATTAAGAACCCGTCACGCCACCCGTCACGTCTCGTTTTCCGCGGGGGAAAAAGCGGGTTACGTGGTAATCTCTGCCTTCCCCTTGTATGGGAAAACTGTATGTATGAATGCACATGAGAATAAAGTATCTTACTATACTCTTTGTAATAAAACAAACCCAACATACGTATATACTCGTACAAAATTATTTGACAACTATAAAGTCATTTTATTCAAAACTGCTTCAATTTTCGAAATTAGTTTTAATTTTCACGAGAAAACTTTTCTGCAGTCAGTACCGAGGCAGCAGCGGGGTTCGTGTGTCTGCTTTCACATTACCCACTCGCAACGTAAGGCGGGGCACCAAACCCCCGCCGCCCGTTGCGCGCCTAGTGCCTACACCCGCTTTTTATTCCTTCCTGCCGACCAAAGTAATCAATTTGCGACTTAATTAATTAAGAAAAAAGCTTTGTCGTATTTGGCAACTTTGCATAAGGATGTGATACTATCCATAATAAACTGCGTTTACTCGGTAATTTGTCGTTTCAGCCTATCACAAGTCCACTGCTGAACATGGCCTCCCCATAGATAGCCACAAAAGTTTGTAGCTCTCATTTTGGAAAGGCTTTGCCATTGTTGCCACGCTTGGCAGACGGCTTGGTAACTGTAGTTTATTTAATCAGATGTTCCAGATAGATGCTGCTGCCCAACTCCTTCGGTTTTCATTTTCCCTCTGTCGACTTTTACTTTTACGGTCATTAATAACTTATTATTTCCAAAATTAATTTTATGGCTAAAAAATCTAAGAACACGAGTTGTGCATACGTTTTTTATAATGAAAGTGACGAGACGAGCAAATTGTTCAGCTGATGGTAAATGCAACGTCTGCCTATAACAGAGGCTGTGCCATCCAGTATGTGACAACGTGCGCCATTCCCCCTGAGACAACAGTTTTTGGGTCTCATACGAGTATGTTCAGTAATTACACTAGCTCTCAGTGCCCTTAAAACCGAAACACAGTAATGTAGCATTAATGTGCAAATTAATGCTTCACAGAATAACTGGCACTGTGGTGGTGCCAAACTCGGCTGATTCCTGCATTCGAACTGTGTGGGGTCAGTTATAAAAGTTTCACTCTTCAGGGTCCTGGTTTCGTAACCCACCTGAAGCCAGTATTCGGGTATCGCAAATTTATTGATTTTTGGGTCTGGTTGAGTTGTGATTCTTCCCGTGCTCGAAACACCATCCTAACCCACCACCAGTTTTATCGCATGGGTGTTAAAGTGCTGGTAGTTAAGGACGAGTTGTACACTTGTGGCACTATAATATCTCACGTCTAGTTTATAGCTTTCGTGAGTAATCGGAAGTTGTCGCTGTGGGCCTGAACGTCGTCATGATCATACGAATGAATGTGAGGTAGACAGAAAAATAATATACTACATACAATAAGCTTAGTCATTTTTGTTTTATTGACTCTTGTCGTACTTTATAAGTTTAATGATGGATGGTTTTTTTTTTAAAAAAATGCTACATTTCGAATGTACTTTTGGCGCCCCATCAAAAGTGGCGGTAGTGTTTTTATTGAATTTTGTAATTTCCTTGAGATTGGATGTTTAATATTGATAGTCTATTATGCAGCTAGTGCTCGTGAAAGTGAACAGTGATTAGAAAAAACAATATAAGACCAAAATTGTACTATTCGTTTTGACTGTCCAGCAAATCTTCAGTAAAACTCAACTATAATTTTACTGTCGATCGAAAAGAAGTCTATGTTATAGTTATGTTATACTCGAAATTGGCAAAAATGGCTTGATTTGGTAGCTAATTGCCAGGATCACAAAAATAAGAAGATGAACATTTCGAATTTAGAAGTAAAAAAATTAGATTCGAATTGCAACGGAAAGCGTATTCAGTGCTTACGCGCTTAATGTGACCCAATTTCCCTCGTCCTAATGCCGGTTAGTTTCCACACTGGCAGCTACAAATACTTTTCCTTAGTTTCGTTTCACCCGATATCGCTGTTATCTAGTTAGCCCGGGTCGACGAGGGTACGAAGGGTCCGGTAAGTACTAGGCGTACATAGGTCCGTAGGTAGGTGGGCTCGCGTGCTTGCCCCACACCCGAGCATTTATAAGTTCACGTAATGCGAGTGAGGGATTGTGTTCTCACACGTTGGAACCAATTAGCCTACGTATGATCCAACTAATAACGCATTCTTTTGTTTGTTCCATTTGGATTGTATATATTCACGCCCGTTATACCATAACGGCACGCAATAACTTGTGTGGAGAGTACCTACTATATGGAGAATTTAATGAATTTAGCGTGTTGACAAAAAATATATTTTTCGGGTCGAATTGGGCCATTGTAATAATGCAAGTGCGCACTAATGCAAAGGCACTTACTCATCGTGACCTTTCGCTGTAACATTTATGCGATAAAGTGCTACATTTTTCTTTTATTTTTAATAAAATGTGGGGCACCTCACGCTACGATTTCTCCTATATCGTGATTGCGTTTTACAGTAAATTTTACATAGACAACACAACCAGACACGAAAAAAACCAACAATTTGTGTTTTTTAACTTATGTTGGCACTTGCACATCCGTCTAGGTAGGTACCACCCCAGGGCTAGTTATTCTGCCGTGAAGCAGTAGTGTGCAAACGTTACTGTGTTTCGGTTTGTAGGGCACTGTGAGCTAGCGTCATCACTGGGCATATGAGACATAAGAACTCATGTCTCAGGGTGATGGGCACAGCAATTGTTATGGGCAGACGTTTCACTTTCCATCAGGTGAACGTTTTGCTCGTTTCATCACTTGATACAATAAAAAAAACGTAGGATTCGAATCCAGGACCCGTGGCCGTATATAGTCTATAAGACGCTATTGCGATTTAATGCTTACGCGATGAGACTTGAGGAGGGATCAGATGCTGTGTCAGAAACATGAGACAATCACAATGAATTTGGACCCGAAAACTAGTAACAGAAAGTTACACAAATATTGGCGTCGGCTAGGATTCGAACCCAGGTTTCGGCAGAAAGGTACCCTGACCACTAAGCCAAATTGGCCTCCAAGAAGCTTGGCGTGCTCAGTAGAGCGCGACAGTACTTCATACCGGCCCACCGCTTGCAACTTTATAAGGCGCAGGTTCTGCCGCACATGGAGTACTGTTCTCATCTCTGGGCGGGGGCACCCCAGTGTCACAGCTCTTTCCATTTGACCGCATTCAACGAAGAGCGGCTCGAATTGTCGACGACCATGTCCTATCTGATCGGCTTGATCCCCTGGCTTTGCGAAGAGATGTTGCATCTCTTTACATTTTTTACAGGATCTACCATGGGGAATGTTTCGAGGAATTGTTCGGATTAATTCCAGCCGCTGAATTTCACCATCGCACCTTACGGCATAACTTCAAATTCCATCGTCACCACCTTGATGGTTGGCATTCCACCACAGTGCGTTTTTCGTGGAATTTTCTGCCACGCACTTGCACTTTATGGAATGTTCTGCCGTCAGCGGTTTTTCCGGACCGATACGACTTAGGGACCTTCAAGAAAAGAGCATATTCCTTTCTCAAAGGCCGGCAACGCATCTGCTATTCCTCTGGTATTGTAGGTGTTCATGGGCGGCGGTGATCACTTACCATCACGTGAGCCACCTGCTCGTTTGCCTCCTATTCTATAAAAAAAAAACGTGTCAAGGTAGGAATCGTAAATAATCTTCGTTTTTAGATTTTAAGTTGACTAAATTATTACGTTAAATATTACTGTCTTAAAAATGTATTCAAATGCAGGAATCCGTCTTGGTGCCATCGCAGTGCCAGTTATTTTGTCGTCAAGCGGTAGTGTGAAAACATTGCCGTGTATCGAACTGTAAGACCTGTGTAAGGCTTGATAGACAGTGTAATTGTTAGACATATGAGACTTAAGAATCGATGACTCAGAGTGACGGGCGCAGTGGTACCACACCACTGCGCAAATGTTTTGGGTGACACAGCATTTTTTACGGGCAGACGTCGCTCTTACGCATAATATATAGTGAACCTGCACTGGAGCAACGTGGCGGACTATACTCAAACGCTTTCATAACGGGAGGTCCGTGCCTTGCAATATCATTATTAATGTTCAGTTTAATATTCCACATGACGAAGTGCATTTATTTACTTGCATCACAGATAACACATTGTAATAATTCTTTTAGAAGCCAACTATCTGATCGCCCGTTTTGAAAATTTGTCGGATAATTCGCCCATATCAACGACGAGTGTGTTTGTTTAGGACATTATCGCGCAGAGCAAGCTTGTCGTGTTGCCTTGTGGGACATATTAAGGTCGTCTCCATGGCACGAATTATTTTTATTGTTTTCCCTTAGATATTTATACGCTTTCTATATTTACAGTCAGGATAATATAATAAGTAGTTGGAATAGCGGAAAGAGCTTGATGATTTCCATTATTATGCCACAAATTACTAAATTACTTATATCTATCAGTTT
Organism: Luehdorfia chinensis; assembly: GCA_019845155.1. Lineage (NCBI taxonomy): Eukaryota > Metazoa > Arthropoda > Insecta > Lepidoptera > Papilionidae > Luehdorfia > Luehdorfia chinensis. The sequence goes on from JAHVAK010000028.1 coordinate 1,053,863, forward strand.
GATCGCGCCATAATAACCAATGTACAACAACATTGGTTATGATGGTACGAACGATGTTAAGTAAAACGGCGCCACAGTCTTAACATGCAAGGTGTCGGACGAAAATTAACTCTGATATTTTGAGTGTCCAACGTAGTATACTCAGAATTTTCTACGCCTAAGCACACCCAATGTTTTGTTATATTAGTATTTCGGCACAAATATTTTGATAATGTTTTTACGGCACGTTCGGAGGAGTGGCTAGTAGTTGCATGGCATATGGGTTATTCTGGGCCTGGGTGTTACTGTATGTGCTATTTATGTCTGTAATTTATTTTCGTAACCGAGTACAGTACAACCAAACGGTATTTTGCAATAAATGATCATTTTTAAACAAAGGACTGATGTCTGATGTAAAAATAATTTGTAAGGCAGTATCCAGCTGTATATTTTCACATTGAAACTAAAAATGTAATACTATTTTACTCGAGCGCCTGCCAGCCATATATATTTTACCTTAAAAATCCGCAAATTCAGAGCCCAGGCACGGTCACCGGACCTTTCCCGAAAAGGGTCTGCCGAAAGGGATTTGCTTCGGGAATTTGGACCTGCACTTATACAAAATGTCCAATATGGGTCCGCCTACCCTTGGGGCCTAAACATACCTAAGAGCTGAGCCTCTACTGCCGTAAACAAAGAAGTTTGTCGTCGCCTCGCATGCTGACGATGTAAATATACGCCTTATAAATTCTGCTGCCCTAGTAACTTCATGTTGATTTTTTTTTTATGAAAGTAAATAGAAATAAAATTCGTCATGAAGTGACGTTTCGTCAAAAAACTAGATTTTTTCCCGTAATGATTTCGTATATCACGAATTACTCATTGAATAATTTTATTATTTCTTTATCTTATGCTTAAAAATCAAACGTGATAAAATCCGCAAAAAGATATATAGAGTTACCTCTTTGTGATCTTACTACAGTTTCCAACCATCGATGAAGGAAGTTTATCAATATTAATCTGGTTTCTATCCTCAGCGATTTTTCTATGAACACATTTTACACTTTGTACGTGAACCTAGTAGTCAGATCACTGCTGGCCAATCCCTTGCGGTGATTCATCATTAAGATAACCTTAAGCCGATATATAATTTTTAGGAGTTAGTGTACTAGAACCGCTGGATACCGTGATCAACAGTTGCCAAAAGTTCTACGAAGAATTCTGGAAATCATTCTGCATCTTTACTATTTCGTTCTGGACCCTCGCGATTTCATTTCATCAGGTTTTGAAGTGCAGTGCGCACTTAAAATCTGGTCACTAAAAATACTTTTGAAATAGAATCAGGTACTCTAGTAGTTAGAGTGACCTGACTTCTACTCCGCGTATCGAATCCTGGCCGGATCGTGGGTTCGAATCCTGGCCGGATCAAACATTTGTGCAAAAACACAAATGATCGGTTTTCGGGTCTGGTTGCGCTGTGTATGTGAAATATGTCCGCAAACACCCACAACAAGAGAAACCCAGGCGCGGGGCACCGCTTTTTATAAAACTAGAAACGGAAAAGTTATGACATTGTTGACGGAAAAAAACTGCTAGCAAAAATCTCTTGAAAGTGATTTTAAAGAATGGAATGGACTTTTGGCGCCAACTCAAAAAGTAGCGGTAGTGTTTTTATTTCATTTTGTAATTTCTGTGTATACTTGGTTGTGTTGTTTTGATGTTTAATATTGATAGTTTATTGTGCAGCAAGTGTTCCTGAAAGTATACAGTAATTGGAACATTCAATTCAAGACCAATATTGTGCTTTTCGTTTTGTCGCCATCAGTTCAGCAAATCTTTAGTAAAAGTCAACTATCATTTTACTGTTATCATGTTACTGTATCGAAATCGAAATTTTAACGAAGATTCGAAGATTGTATACGTGGATATATGACTGACGCAGGCCATGAAATAGGGAAATAAATAAATAAAGTGAAAGGATCATCTATTTCAAGTCTAATGTTAACGATCAGGATTGTCATTGTTAATGCATATATGCGAGTGATTAATATCTATATTTACCTGAAACGAATAATTGAGAAAGCTATTCACTAATGTTAGAAAATTTAGCTTATAACACTTGTTTGTGTTTCGCTAAAACGTAGCGGTGAGGATGTTTACATAAGAATAAAAAAGCTGAGGCACTAATTTTTTTTTCTTTTTCAGGTAAGAAACTCATTATTAGTGAACAGGTGGAACGATTCTCAGTAAGTTTTCTCTGATTAGTGCATCGAGATTTTCATGATTTAATTATAAAAACAAAAAAAAAAATTTAAACATAAAAAAATCTACTGAAACGTTATATCTAAGGTTACTGAAATTTCTTGCAAAAATTGCAAAAATTTGACTACGTTTAAATCTACCAGTTATTAATACGAGATGTACATTATCATCATTATAGCCTATCACTAGTCCACTGCTGAACATAGGCCTCCTCCTCATCCTTACCTTCGCTTATCTAATGGAACCTATGCAACATTGCAATCTATACAAATATTTATATATCAATCGCAACATTCTAAAGAATTTTGAGATTGATATATAAACATTTGTAGAACTCCTGATAACCAATTAAAACAATGTCAAATGCTTGTGTAGGTAGTTGACGACAAAAGTCGAATCGTTGATTAGAATCTGAAACGGTTTGCGTACCCAGTGGCTATAAAGCTTTAATGCGTTCGAAGAAGGGAAAAGAAGTGCATCCATACACAGTACTATTTGGGTATGTAGGTTTGTTACATCTGCCAATACAAATATCACAAAACGTCGAATTTCTAACTGCATGCAAAATTAAGTAATCAAAGAATATATTAAACCCCTGATGTCTCAGGGTGACGGGCGCAGTGTGACACACACGCAGGGTGACGCAGCATTTGTTGTGGGCGGACGTTGCACTTACCAATGTCTACACAATTTCATCCAAAATTTCTAAAAATTATTCTGTGTATATTAGTATTTATTGTAATACTAACCGAGGTTAGATTCACTCAACAGTCATCGCATATTTCTTGCAAGTTGTGGTTTCTGGGATTCTATCTACGTGGAAGCCATTTTGTATACGCCTACTTACTCGCTTATATATTGTAAGCTAAGCGGACGTAGAAGCATTGTACCTTTTTCGTTTTCGGATTCTGAAATATTAACGACGCGATCGGTGCAAAGGGTGAGCGAATGGCATTCGAGCTACGGGACGCGGGTTCGATTCCTGCACGGAACAGAAATTTGAATGATCTACAAACAGAAGTTCCGATTTTGAATAATTTTGTGTGTCTGTAAACGCACTCACGATACACGAGAAATAGCAGTGGCAAAGTTCTATAAAAAATCATCTAATTACATTTTTGCAATACATACTGCTCGTAATTTTCATATTTTCTCATAAATATCCATACCTATTTAATCTCCTTTCATTATTACTTACTACTACATTAGTCATTATTAACTTACTTACTTGTGTTCTTACTTGCGCAGTGTTGTATTCGTAATTTGTTGCCGGTGTTACCAACAGAAATAAAACTTTATTAAAATTGTAATGATTAAAATATACTAGAGTATCACCGTTTCTACTTACAACGGTAGGTCTTAAGATAAAAGGTAAAGGGACACCCGCATTAAAGACAGGATGGTCTCACGCCGCCTGTTTCATTAAGCGACGCACGCTACCGCTCCTAGGGGTGGCGTGTAGTGCATATATGTATAAGAGAGTCTAGAAAAAGTTATAATAACATTAATGTAGGTTCTTTTGACAGCTCTCCGGTCGTCGTTAGCAGCCCTGTGCCTTGTATCTTGTCATAATCTTTTAGTGATGTACAGTTTCAGGGGCTTATCTGTTATCGTATCGAAAAGGTGTGAGTATTTTTTCTTTGGTGGAAAATATTTTTATTCCATTTTACATTCGATAGTAACATTATTTTATTTTATAGAATTATTATGTTGAAATGATGATGCTGATGTTGCATTATTTATTTTATATTAGGCTGTAATCTTTTTACATCGTGAAAATAACGAATTAACTTAATTTCTCCTGAATTAGGAGTGTGATTCACAGATATAAATTTCAAATGCACAACACAATCAAACGATTTGTGCTTTCTCATCTCTCTCTCTGTGTTCGCTCATAGAAGTGCCCGCGACTTAGAAGTGCATTACTCTAACTACTGGACCACGCGGTCGACAATTTTTCGTAGTATATCTGTAAACAAATAACAACATTTATATAGCGTTAATTTTCTGAAATTTATTTACCATGGAATTTATAATGCATGTGTTTAAGCGTAACTCGACTTTAGATAAAAAAATAGATCATTTATAAAAACTGTACACTCATTGATTATTGAAATGTAATAAATTAAATATATTTATTATAATAATATTAAAAACCGGTCCACTAAATCGACATATCGATACGCGGGCAGCCGGAGGGTTCGCGTCACTAATTACGGACGCAGACGGCGGCGCCGGGTCGAGCCAAGGGTACGGTCCTCTCGGCTGAATTTTTTCCCCAACACCCTACCGCCCACCGGAAGGAGGGGGGCGTCCTGTCCCTCCCGGACCCTTCTTAACATTTCCCTGGCTCGGAGGCACAGAAGGAAGATGCCTCGCTTATATGGACCGCTGGTACCTACGGATTATATACTTTTTTGGGCACGGTCAGACCCTTTGAGCCGCTTTCCTTGAGTTAGGGACCTATATATCCCATTCTCAGCTCCGTTTTGACCTTTGTGTTGGTTTAGGTACTTTGTTGCTATGTTTAACTTTTGGGAAAGGTCGTAATTGTTAGAGGTTCAAGTCTACTAAATAATGATAAAACTAACCATTAAAATGAGAACATGTTTCAAAAAGCTTCTGTGGATACCCCAATATGTAAATAATCAAAAGCTTATACCTTTCGCACGAGAGATATATATGTAGATATAGTAGATTGAGCTTTGAAGAAATTAAATAGTAAAGTGGATTTGTTTTTTATTATAAGAAATAATATAAAAAAATGGTTATAAAATGGCCACATTGGGCATGTTAAAAAAAGTAGAATTTTAATATTTATAATTATGATATATATTATTATACTATGGATAAATTAATTTACCGCGAGCCGTGAGCCGATGCTGTTTCTACAAAAGTGTTTGATGTTAATCAGAAAAATATAATTTTAACAAGAATAAACTATTTTATTCATAATAATAAAATACAAGTTGGGAATGAAAATGACAAGTTAAAAATAAATGTATCTTTACGCGAAATAAACAAAATGTAAAAAGATAATAAATTAATCGACAGAACCATTAATTTCAAATATAAAGGTAAACAAAGCAGGCTGCATATGTAAATAAAAACGTAAACAACGCTTGAAGGAAAACATCGCGAACCGCCGGTAGAATAATTCCTAACGTATTTCTTTAACGATGTCATTCATAAAAATAGGGTTGACTTTTTTTATACAGACACTACCGCCAATGTACTTCTTTTGGTTGTTCTTAAAATATTAGAGATTAAATGTTAATAGTTATTATAGTCAGTCTTTCGTCATGAAGAACAAGTGATGATTGAAATAATTAATAATAATTTAAGTAGTAAGTTATTTGTGGTATTTAATTTAATTTCAGTACAGTTTAAACTCTCTATAACGAAACTCAGGGGATGGAGTGTCTTTCTCTATAAAGAGTTTTCGTTATATAGAAGTTTGAAAAAAAAAGAGTTTTAGGTTATATATCTCTATTATTCCGTGTAGTTTGTTATTTTTGCTTCCAATTTTTATTTCACAAACATTTTTATACATTACAAAAGTCACAATTCAACCAATAGTATGCAAGTGTGTTTCGTATTTTACCCAAAACTTATAACAATGCGTTACAACCACCCATTAGAGCAGTAATGGAAAACAACAAAAGATAATAGATGTTTTTCGTAGGAATTGTGAATTGAAAGTGTAAACCGATGTTTAAACAATAATGAATTTTTTCGTTATAGAGGTGATCATTACGTTATAAAGGGTGTTTTACATACATACAGTCACGCCCTATTCCCATATAAGGGGCAGGCAGAGACTACACCCGTAGCCCACTTTTCGCCTCGGCGGGAAACGAGCCGTGATGGGTGGCGAACCACGTCGCCGCCATTTTGGTACGGGTCAAACAAATTTTTACTAACCATTCCGTCCCCACGAGCGGTACATTTGTGCAAAAACACAAATTGTTGGTTTTCGGGTCTGGTTGTGTCGTGTATGTGAAATGTATGTCTGTAAAACGCACCCATGATACAGGAGAAATCCTACTGTGGGAGAGTCTGTGGTGTAGTTTTTTATATTAGACAAAGGCTATTTCGCCATTTGCAAGCCCAGAGATTTTTCGAACATTTCCCTAAGTTGCGCTACAAGTCACCACACCCGCGAGATGGGCTGGGGTTATAGATTCTCGTACTGGTGGTAGGATTCCTATGCAGGAATCCGTCTAGGTTGGTACCACTCCAGTGCCAGTTATTCTGCCGTGAAGCAGTAGTGTGCAAACATTACTGTGTTTCGGCTTGAAGTGCCCTTCAAGCCGAAACTGTGAACTGTGAGCTAGCGTAATCACTGGGCATATGAGACTTAAGAACTTATGTCTCAGGGTGACGGGCACAGTGTGTATTGTCACACAGAAATTTTCTGGGTGACGCAGCATTTGTTATGGGCAGACGTTGCACTTACCATCAGATGAACGTTTTGCTCGTTTCATCAATTTATCCAATAAAAAAAAAGAAATCACCAACCGGCAAATAGTACGTACACAAATTATTAGTTTTCGGGACCATTTTGTGATTGTCCCTGTGTTTATGGCACTGCATTCGAACCTTACTCTGATTTTATGCCATTACAATTCAGAACAGCGAGGTCAAGTGGAGTGCCACTATGGTTGTGCCCAAATTAACGGCATTATGATCCATGAGGCGTCCACGATAATTTCTGGACGGTTAGAAGGTTCCTGTATTTTTTCGTAGTGTCTATAATTATGTCATCATTAAGTTAGTATGTTATGAAACTTAGTAGATTATGATTTTCTTTTATTTTTGTAAAGGTGATTTGAATGACTATTTATGTACGCGTAACACGCTAATGCCACCTTGTCCACGTTTAACATATTATGTTCACACTGGATGCACTGTTTTTGTAATATAACTTTGTAAAATACGTTTGATATTGTATGTTTGAGTATAAAATAATTTTGTAAAATATTCCAATGGCTTAAATATTATAAAAGATTAATATTAAACTTTCTATTGGAGATGGGCAGCAGCAACTTCCTGGAAAAATAACTCTAAATCTCAATAAATAAACTGCGGTTGCCAACCCGCCTGCCCAGAGTGGCAACTATGGCAAAATCCCTCAAAAATGAGAGCTACAAACTGTTTTGGTTGTTTACGGGGGATGCCTATGTTCAGCAGTGGACTTGTGATAGGCTAAAACTACTACTAACTACTAATCTTTCTATGTATTTGGTGAACGTTTTGCTCGTTCCATCACTTGATACAATAAAAAATTAATTTAAAATTTTTGGGAAAACAAGAACAAATAATAAAATCGCGTGGCCTGGTAGTCAAAGGACCTGACTTCTATCTCGCGGGTCCTGGATTCGAATCCCAGCCAGCGCTAACAGTTGTGGAAAAACATAAATTGTTGGTTTACGGGTCTGGTTGCGTTGTGCATGTGAAATTAATGTCTGTAAAGCGCACCCACGACAAAGTGACAGGAGAAATTCTAGTGAGAGGCATCGTTTTTTTTAAATATTCATTACACTTTCTACACTAATATTATACACACATTATCATTTACACTATCTACACTAATATTATAAATGCGTAAGTAACTCTCCCTGACCCTCTGTCTCTTACCTTTTCACGGTTCAATCGTTGAACCGATCTTGACGAAAGTAGGCACAGAGATAGCTTGCATCCAGGACGATCATCCCCACGGGATATTTAAAAATCCACGCGGACGAAGTCGCTGGCATAAGTTATCTATAAATGCATCAGACTGTTATATGTTATTAAACGAAGTAATAAATACACATGTTTGACACAATTATTTTGGGTTATGCTGTTATGGTTTCTGTAAACAATGTTTGATTTAGGTTGCGTACTATTTCACTGTTTAGAAAAAACTTTGTTTGCGAGTAGTCAAGTGTTCGAGGATTTACTTAATTTTGAGATATGAAAGGCGTTGTCGCTGGCGTAGAATTTTAGCTACGTCTCCCACTAGTCATACTTTAGCTAAACATGCAAGCAACTAACCGGGTATTACGCTGCTTTAATAATATAGCTTTGCGACGGTGTGCGCGTCCCTAAAGTGCCTCAGTCACGAGGCAAAAGGCGAACAAAGTAGAGGGCCCCATCTTCCCGCCTACACTTCTGCTTCGAATAGCCACCTCTGCGGCTGAGGCAAACTTTGATACCCCGAAACCGCCTCCCCTGTATGCCACCCTAGTACCCGAGCCCACCCACAACGGGCTTTGAGGACGTCTTTGAACGGAACTTCGGTCGGGAAACCCCAAAATTTCAAGTTGGCGCCGTCCCGATTACTAAGTTGGCGATAGCTTTGTTAATTCTAGTCTCTAAGCGATAACTTTAAGCTTATAAATTTAACTTCTAAAAATAATTTACTAAATTAATAAAAAAAGACCGTTTTTTTTTTTTCCTCGGTTTTTTTTCCCCATTATACCGCTGCATTAACCATGCAAAAGGTGACATATTTATAAGAGTTTTAAATTTTTCCACGACACGCATGAATTTTAATATTTTTTATAATCTTGTAAAAATGTTTTTTTTTGTTTCAGTTAAAAAAAATACGAAGTATTTCATTATGCAAAATCGTTAAAGGAATTCGTATAAGATTCTTTAAAGCTACACGTTGATGTCTTTTCTTTTACAACCATCCGTGACAAAACTTCCTTCATTTAGGTTGACAAACAAATTTTTATTTTTAATACACAATAATAATTTATATATTACATACATTGCAAAAGAACTTTTATATATATATCTATATATAGAGATATATATAATAAATAAATAATTCTATAATTTATTACACAATTCCACAAGCTTTTCTGGTATTGTCGTCGGTCACAGTTGTTAAAATAATTTTTGCACGTTTGGTAAGATATTGCAAATATTTCCATGATCAAAGTACTAGGAATTCAAAGGTATAAAGAGTGTGAACTGCTGATTCTATTTTTGTAAGACTTACAAATTTGCAGATTTTATGATTTTAAAAAATTGCCGTTTATATTTTACAACTGGAGTGTATAATTTAAACTAAAGTTTAGCTTCTTTCGTATTTGTAAAATTTTGTGGCGATTCGAAAGACGAAAAGAATAAATTATAAAAATTACAAAATAAAAAAAAACTAAGTTCACTGTCACGAACGATGTGTTTTAAACATTTTAAAGCAAAATTGGTAATCTCTTGGTTAACGTTTGTTTATACTGTATTTTTTAACTTTTAGCTTAAAAATAATAACTTCATTTTTATTCGTCATTGTACTGAAGAAAGAATAAAAAATAATTTCTTACGCTAACGTGTAGGTGTCTACAAAACCTTTTGTATATTTAAAACAGACTTGTAAACTAAAAAAAAGATTCACACTACCTGTGAGCACTCCCCCGCAAGCGGCTAACATGAGGTGCGATATACTTAACGTGAATAAGCAAAGTAATACTCGAAGAGGAATTATCGCCTGCTCGCTGCTGCCCGAGTAAGGCCACCGGATATTTCTTTTAGCTGTCCAAAGGACCCCCCGGTCATAATGCCCTAGCGGGGGCCGTAGGGTGGCAGATATAAAGATACAGGCCCCCACTTATCCCGGGACCATACCCGGTCCTTTTGCTTTTATAGGGGGTGTGTATAAAACCGATTCGCCCGGTTTTAGCAGCGCTAGACGGTTACGAGCGGAGCGGCGTCGGTCGCATTATGCCGGAATGAGATGCTATATCTGATGTGGTTATGCGCTTCTGGTGCTTAGATACAATGTTTAGGCTATAGCCGTGTCCGTTTATTAGTTGGCCCGATGACGACCGGCGTGAAAGGTCAATAAACGCGCTCGTCCGCTCTTTACGATGACAATTCATAATAATAAACGTAAAAGGCCTGTGATGAATCTTAAGAGCGTATATATATCGTGGATTTCGCGCAAATGGTGTCATTAACCGAAACCTTTCAGGATAATTAAAAGTATTGAAAAATTGTTATCTATTTTATCATATTATTGTTATATATTCATATTAGCAACATAACTCTATATGCGAGTACATATTGAAAATATACACAATGCGTAATTATCTTACAAATTAAATTTTGATATTAATGGGTGCCTCGGCACGGGTCCTGGGTCCTGGGGACCTAAGCAACCAACAAATGTTTGGTTTTCGGATCAGATTGTGTTGTGATTGTCCCCGCGTCATTGCTGACATGCCGCTGCATCCTAGACTACCTGCGATCTCATCGCATCAGTGTTACATCAGGTTAAGACGAGTGAGCGCGGCTCTATTTGCGAGAGCTCTTGTGGCACGTACTCTTACAGCTCTTACACAGTTCATGAGTTCCGACATTATCGAATTATGCCGCCCAGGTTGAAAATCGATCAGGGTGATCATCATCCTTTTTTATTTAATAAAATATATATTTCTCTGTTCGAACGGATTTAAATTATAAAATAATACTATTTTCATGAATTTTGCACTTTTTAGCAGCAACTTTGAAATCCTTAGTTTTTTTTGTAATCTTCCAAATATTTCTGTTCGTGGTCATTTCCTAACTATATTTGTATTAATTAAAAATATTGAGCATGTTTTCGTACCTCACTTTAAAGTAAACAATTATTGTGAATCATTTGAAATTAATTTGAGTATTTAAAGATACCTGGTGTCTCAGGACCGTGTTTTCAGGCCTCCCCTATAAATTACCAAAAAAGTTTTTGGTAATCAATGAGGGAGGTAGCCGATAGGTGTCCTGCAGGATATAATAGCACCTATCTCTTTCCTACCGAGGTGTGGTGAGGCGACTAAGGTATTGTACGGACAGCCTTAATTCGTGCAGAATAATACCAAAATATGCAATGCCGTCACTATGCTGCTCGTAGGAACGCAAAGGGGAGTAAGAATTTCATGACTCATACCAAAATGGCGGCGACGTGGTTTGCACCCGTCACTTCCCGCATGGGCGAAAAGTGGGCTACGTGAGTGGCCTGTGCCTACCCCCTATATCGGAAAAAGGCGTGACTGTATGTAATAGTTTGTAGCTCTCATTTTGGGGGGATTTTTTTTTTTATGGGTTGGCAACCGCAGTCTATTTATTCAGTTGGTCCAGAAAGATGCTGCTGCCCATCTTCTGGTGTTAAAAGATAAATATTTTTTACTATGTTCGTCCTACGCAGTAAAATTAGAAATAAAATACTGTAAATATTACAGATAACGTGATCAATCGTCATCACGTCAAATCGTCTTACTTTTTGATAGTTAACTCACATTGAGAGGGTTGATTGTAATGCGTGATATTAATTTCTTTTTATTACTAGAGCGACATGTGCTTATAAGATGAAGGTAACTATGTTGTTTCATTATTCGAATGTTCGAGGGCTGGGTGGTTAGAGTTAAAGGCGGGGGAAGTCGTATAAAAACGACAATTTCCTCTAAACGTGCGGCGCGCCCGCGCCCGCGCCTGTCGCGCCGCGCCCTCCGCTACTAATTAACTGCCACAACGGTTATGTCACCCTGGTACCCCTGTTCGAAGGGTGGTGCCCATTTTTTTCATCATAATCTAATGAAAGCCCAAGGGTTTTCCAGCATAAAAAATGACTCAAGTATTCTTCAACCCGTTTGATTTTGTTTTAATGGATTGGTATCTCAAGTACGAAGGTTCTAAGTAACCAATACATATCGCAAATAATAACTTATTTAATTTTAGGTTGTGTCTGTGTTGTGTATTTAATATATATTTGTATCGGTGTCGGTATATTGGAATCTAATATATAAAAAATAATAGGCTTATCGCTTTGTTAATTTAGGACCATTTTGAGAATCTATGCATTTTCAAAGCTATTTTAATGTCTGGCAACGAACATAGTTAATTTTTTTAATTGCCATATTTATGCCATAGTCGACTTTATTATTAGAACTTTTACTTGAAACACCTATAGTGGAAATTTATTTCACTATCTCCGTAACATGAGCGGGATAAGAAGCTAAAATGCCAAGTCAGCGTTTACTACTTCAGGGACCCTGTATGGACTCTTAGACACAGTTTTGCCGTAATGCACTGGAATCCTACCTTGTGTAATGCGTTTAGAAAGTACCTTCTTTATCATTATGTATTTCAAACTTTAAGGCACACTCAGGTTACCTAGTGTTAATATTACCCCACGGCGTATTAAGGTCCCAAACGTGTTTGTTATTCGCTTAGCAGCCTTCAAGTGATGCATCTCCTTTAAAACTATGTTACGAGTATTATATATATTGCTAGTTCTTTCTAATTATATTGTTTCTAATTATATTTCTTTTTTTATATTAGTTTCTAATTATATTTTTGTTGAGCGTATTCGTAACATTTTAATAATTATAAAAGTGTTTCGCATATTCCGTTTTGGTATTTGATTTAGTATTAATTACGAGAAGAAAGACTTAATATGGATATAACGTTATGATAATATATTCGAAATATCATTTAGCCCCTTTCATATAATATTTCGTGAAACATTTTAAAAAAGAATAAAGACACTTTTATGTATTGAAGGTTAAGTTGTAAGTAAATAAACACAATCTAATAAACGCTGACTTTAGTTCAATTAACTAAAATGGTCCAATATCTTCCCAACTCGCAACAAATAAATGTTATTGCAGTCAGCCTTCGTGGGGATATTGCTTTTATTCTTCTTCATCAGCCAGAATATTTATCTGTGACACCCCACCACGTCCTCCTGTGATATCAGTTCTTAAGTCTCATATGCGCAATTACACATGTTCTCAGTGCCCGGAGGTATCGTAACCAGTGATTATTTTCCATAATTGCCACGTCTGGCTAGTGTATTGGTGATCCCAGTACCAAATACTCGTAGAACATAACTCTATATGCGAGTCATCTATATGAAGGTCATCGTACCTTCACTCCGGATATTTTAGGCCAGACCTATGCTTTAACCTATATTTATAAGATATCTCATCCCGTGGGTGTCGTAAAAGTCGACAGAGGGAAAATGAAAATCAGGAGATGGGCAGCAGCATCTTCCTGTAACATCTGAATATATAAACTGCGGTTTGCAACCCACCTGCCAAGCGTGGCAAGTATCGCGAAATCCCCCAACAATGAGAGCTACAAACTTTTGTGGCTATCCGTGGGGTAGGCGTATGTTCAGCAGTGGACTAGTGATAGGCTGAAATGATGATGAAATGATCTATGTACATAATATATATCCGTATATAAGTGTTGAATGTGTAATTTGCAGTAAAGTTCAGGAACTACTAGAACAACGAATAACTTCGCCTTTATATTACCACGTCTCAAACGTAACAGGTCTTGAATTTTATCAATGGTCATATCCACACTATGATTATCATAATTTAGTTAGATTTGTGGGCTGTACCTACAACTAATATTGACACAGTCACATCGCTTTGCTGCTGCATCCGGTCTAGAGGAGACGGTTAACTTGCAAGACGGATCCTGACTAGATGTTTGAAGTTATATAATATATACCTGAGTGGTTTGTTTTGTATACTTAGCATACAACCATTAATATTCTCTAAGATTGCTCAAGAATACCTCTTCGTATGTATTTTGTTAGAACCAAGATGTCCATATTTTGTTGTGTTCTGGTGGTGGGACCCCCACCACACCAGGGCCAGTTATTCTGCCGTGAAGCAGTAGTGTGCAAATATTACTGTATTTCGGTTTGAAGGGTACTCAGAGCAAGCGTAATCACAGGCCATAATATCATCATCATCATCATCATTTCAGCCTATAACTAACATAGAACATAGGCCTCCTCCACAGATTGCCACAATAGTTAGTAGCTCTCATTTTGGGGATTTCGCCATAGTTGCCACGCTTGGCAGGCGGATTGGCAACCGCAGTATACTTATACAGATGTTCCAGGAAGATGCTGCTGCCCATCTCCTGGATTTTTCTTCCACTCTGTCGATTTTTACGACACCTACGGGATGAGACGGGGTGGTGGATTCTCTTAAGCCGCTACCACACGGCATCCCATTATTTGGGAAACAGTAATTTGGAAAGAACATTAAAATAAACCATTATTCGATTTAATCTACCATAAAACGTAATCATGAAATCTGCAGGTCTTTCTGCTTTCATTTACAATAAAAACTGTGTAATATGTTTCATATTTACAAATTGCTGATTAATCAAAGCGCCATCTACATGTGAAGGTTGTAATTACAGACCAACTCACTTTTCATAACGGTATCTTAGATGTCATATGATCAAATAGGTATCTCGTTTATTGAATCATTTACAAAATAATAATTAGTACATTTTAGGACACTGTCGTCCATTTTATATATTAGTAGAAACGCATCAATATATAAAGTTTAATCAATTTTAGTTTACTACTGAATTCGTAATCTTTTTTTTTGAAAAATTACGTTCGATTTGGATTTAATAGAAACTTACACGGATATTAAAAAAAAAATTAATATATTACAATACATTTCGATAAATTAGCATGTAATACTTTGTTGTCTACGAGATATATTTTTTTCATTGGATTAAGTGACGAGAACATGCTCTACTGATGGTAAGTGCAAAGTCTGCCCATAACAAATGCTGTGTCACCGAAAATATTTCAGTGTGGCATCACACTACGCCCAGAGGCATTCGTTTTTAAGTCTCATATGCCCATAGTGATTACGCTAGCTTCTGACCGAAACGCAGTAAATTTTAAACCCTCTTGCCTTATGGCAGAATAACTGTCCCCGGGGTGGTACCTAGACGGATTTCTGCATAGGAATCCTACCATCAGCTTCCACTAGCACTTGTATATTTAAAGTACATAATTTTATCAGGAGCAAACAATTTAGTTTATAGATTATATTGAGATTTAAGAAAGGATCAAAAGCACGTCCCAAGAGTCTGAAACATCACTGGGTTAACCCTTTCAGTGTTAATTATGAATTAGTCCCAAAGGATAACTTCTATAAGTAATAAACTGTATCGTACCATTTCCAGTGTTGTATCTAGTTTAGTATCATGGGTTAAATAACGATATATTATATATGATATATTATATGTGATATAAGCTGTGCACGTGCCTTTGTGGGTCTGGATTGAGTATAAATGATACATTGGATATATTTCGATGGAGCAAAAACTAAATTAGTTTCATGGTTCAAAAAAAATTAAGTTATAATTAGCTCCATACATAAAATAGGGGAAGGCCTATCTTCGCAATAAATAAAACAATCTCGCGACTGTAAATCAAACACATAAAATTGTTCTTACCTGTTTAAGTTAAGCGACAAAAAAAAAAAGTCGGACTGGTTGCCAAAAAACAAAATCATACATACAAAGGATCACGACTGTATCCCATAAGGGGTAGTCAGAGACTAGGGCACTCACTGCAAAAACAGATGACTGCCTCAATCCACGTTTCACCAAAACAGTATAATGCACTTGGTGTGATAGGTGGTGAGCCCATCGCCACCATGCGCTGTTGGGTGCACAGTGCAGTTTATTCCTTACTCGCCTTTTACGAGATCCATTGGATGAGGAGATGAAAAAAAAAAACAAAATCACCAAATGCATAAATAGCACACACTAACAATAATTGAATATGTATTTATTTTAAATTTATTTATGAACATATACATAGTGCTATTAACAATGATACACAAATTACATAATCATACGTTTTGAGGTCTAGTAACACATCCAAAATTGTCTCCATAACAAGCGTTAAAACTTGTGAAAGAAGTTAAAATAATTATTAGCAAGTTATAATTACATTTATCGAATTATAAAAAACATGCAATTAGTACAAAAGGTTACCAAAAAGTGAAAATAAAAAAAAAAGAATTTAAATTTCAAAGCTGAACGGTTCTTTTTGTAGTGACCTCACGTAAATACTAATATTTGCACAAAACAAATCAATGGAAATGGCATTTTGTGAATGTTTGTTTAATGTCTTAATATACATATAACACTTTCATATTTCGATTGTGTTAAAATAAAGCAAACTTTTGGTGTTTAAGATATTTCCTATATAATTATGTTTATTAAGTAAGAATCTGTTATTGGCACTAAGAAATTTGTAACAGTTAGTCTCATTATAATGATGCTCTTGATTCTGTAAACAATAAATAAAAAAAGGCTTTTATTTAATTTAGTAACATTGATAGTTGCTATTCTGAGGTCTTTGTAAATAATACTTTAATATACAGATGTATTTTATTATGGAACATATAAAAAATAAAAACTTCTTTTAATTATCTCACTGTTCTAGGCACTGCCCTTGTCTAACTTTGATAAAGTTAGAAGAAGGCGAGGTAAGTTGGGAGTCGTGGAAAATCCGCAATCCGCTCTAATACAGGCCATTGTCCTCGAATTATTTTTTCTTATTCAGCTAGCTTCCTCATGTTGTCCTTCGTTGACGACCATGTGGTAAATGATATACCGAAAATTGCAATTCTACATTAAAAATTATCATACCGGAATCAAACCTGCGATTTAGCATCTCGGCGTTTCCGCTAACAGTTGATGTGTGCTATGTCCTGTTCAGAAGATATTATAGTGCTATATTTGCGAGAACACTTATGTTCTCGCAAACATAGTTGCGGGCACTCGCCCGTGCGATAAGATTGGAGGTAGGCTTAGTTGCAGTGACAGAGAAACGAGAACATTCATAACATATCCAGACCCGAAAACGAACAATTTGAGTTTTTGAAAAAATGTTGGCTCTAGCTGGGATTGGAAACCAGGATCCACGGCAAGTTAGATACTCGGACCACTAGGCCACGGGGTCGTTAAATGTTCAGTAATAATAGAATATAACATAGTAATAAACAAAGACAACGATAAGCAATATATGCCATCATCTGTCTGTGAGATAGTACTAGATGATGATATAACCCAATATATAAATGAAACATATCCAAGTCCTGTACTCGTTTGTGTATGGAGTTGCACTGGTCAAAGATTCTGTTCAGTGAGGATTCGGCCAAGATTTATATGTTGTGTGTTTTGATTCAGGAGGAATTCAGACACAATTTCTGTCAACGTGGCATTTCGCAAGCCTTAGGTGTGACAACGCACCTATACGCACTTAAACATATGTAGGTCTACGAGCCACAGTGTCCACTTATTATCAGATAGTCTGTGTACATATTTGTTACATAAAACTATACACATATATATCTATATATTATTTCGTTACATAAAAACTGAATTGAAGAATACAACAGCCGATTTTCTTCGAACTAATGCCACATTTAGACAATACTTTTTGCGAAACGTAGCCCTTAATGCGCCTTCTGGGACACTTATCTCTCCCGTATATGCAGAAAAACGGACTTTTTTGTGCTATACTTATTGCGCTCGTACTACTTAAATCTATTAAAGTTATAAAATTATAATATGTTCGTTTAGTAATTGTATCTTGCATTGACTACCGTACAATTTAAGTTGTATTAAATTAGACCATAATGTTGTGACTTAAACAGCATGCTATTATGGGCAGATGTTGCCATCAGATGAACGTCACTTTATTGAATAAAAAAATTATTCAAATGTCCCACTGCTGAGCACAGGCCTCCTCCCATTTGTAAGATGGTTTAGAAGCAGGGAAGAGTTCGCCACGCTTCTCCGATGCGGGTTGAGTGACTTCACATGTCCTCCAAATATTTTTATTTCTAAGACATGCAGAGTTCTTCACGTTCTTTCCCTTCAACGTTCAGCACGAGTTTTCGACTTAGTGAGGGTTGATCGTTTAGTTTAAATCTAACGATCCATCCAATAATTTAAAAATTGTGAAAGCAATTGTAAAGATTTGTCTTTTAACAAAATCGGTTTTTTACTGGTGGTAGGATTCCTATGCAGGAAGGTCTAGGTATCACCCCAGGGCCAGTTATTCTGCCGTATAGCAGTACTGTGTTACGGTTTGAAGGGCACTGTGAGGTAGTGTAATCACTGGGCATATGAGACTTAAGAACTGATGTCAATTTTTGCATGAGTTCTCTCAGAATGCCATTAGAAGAGAATGATAGAGATAGACGTCAGAGAATTTATACTTTTACCACTTCTTCTTCGTCACATCTTCTAATGATAAATCGACGATAAGAATATTTACATATACATAAATAAAATAGAAGTGTCTATCAGCGATTTCGAATTTTTGCGTTTGAAATACATTTTTTTGTTATGCATTATATATGCATGTTCGCTTACTTGACAAAATCTGATGTGTAATTTGTAGATTTTCATATGAGATGATTGCATATAAGACTTAAGTACTGATCGCAGGGTGACGGTCACAGTTTGGGGTCACACAGAAATGTTCTGGGTGACACAGCAATCAGCAGGTGAATGTTTGCCCGTTTCATAGCTTTATTAAACAAAAAAATAAAAATAAAACAGCTTTTATGTCGCTTAAAAGTTTACGTTTACCTTTGAAGGAGTTCAGGCATGCACATTTTACTACCAATTGTAATCTAGTGGTGTTTAGTTAAAAGCCTTTTTAAGGACAGAATGTAAATGTGTGTGATTGATGTGATTTTTTCTTAAATAATAAAAACAACGTAATATTTGAAACGGTACAAGCAGAACACTAATAATAAAATAAAAAATGTTTTCCAGCCGATATGTATCCAGCAGAGTAGCGCCTACGTTACAAATCGGGGACTTAGTTTGCATTATTTAAAAATATCAAGCAAGTTTTCGTACCCTTCTTTAAAGTAAACAATTATTGTGAATCATTTGAAATTAATTTGAGTATTAAAAGATACCTGCAGGTGTCTCAGGACCGTGTTTTGAGGCCTCCCCTATAAATTACCACAAAAGTTTGTGGTAATCTGTGGGGGAGGCAGCCGATAGGTGTCCTGCAGAATATAATAGCACCTATCTCTTTCCTGCCGAGGTGTCGTAAGAGGCGACTAAGGTATTGCACGGACAGCCTTATAATGTGCAATGCTGCTCGTGGGAACGCAATGGGGAGTAAGAATTTTTTGACTCGCAACACAACGGCGGCGACGTGGTTCGCCACCCGTCACGTCTCGTCTCGTTTCTCGCGAAAGCGAAAAGTGGGCTACTTGGGTGACCTCAGCTGACCCTGATATATGCGAAAAAGGCGTGACTGTACGTATGTATATGTCATAAACAAAAGTATTATTTAATCTCTTCAGTAATAAAATCAATTCCCCTCAACTTTAACTAAAGTTGAGATTACAGTGTCATATGAATTTTCGCGCTTACAGATCGAATTAAAATTGTTGCAATTACCCAAATTTTTGTATAATAATATACATACTAGTGGTCGCCAATGGTCGAAATTCGATCGTGATTCATTTTTTTATTGAATTAAATGTTTGTAATACATATGTATCTATATACAATTACGCTTCCTGCCCACCTTCTCCACATAAACTTTAACTATGCCAAATCTTACACTCCTTGTGCGCAATATGCTTAAAAATGGGTACAAAGTTTTCTCTTCACGTAATATATTGATACTTTTATACGTTACTAATGGCATTATAACAGATGTACATTAAAATTATGTGTAAGTTTTACGTATAAATAAAATTTTACTACCTTTGGCAGAACCAATAAATACTATAAATTGTTAACTTTAATAATCTTCTTGTCAGATACAATAAATATTTTTTTTAAAAGATTTGGATTGATTCAGTGTCTATTAAAATAATTAATTACTAAATATGTTAACTTACATTTATGTGTTATGCATAGAGCTTTATTTATCTTATGCATATCTCTAAAGCGTATATATGTTGTATATACACACGTAACAGTATATCCCTATTACTTTATATGATAGTATGCGTAGTTCATGTTACAATGTATATAAATTTATATACAGGCCGTCGGCCCGTTATATACTGCTGTGTTGCTAGTAATTTCATGTACACTTGTGTGCGTAGCCTGCAATTACGTCATCATTATCCGCTTGTAATCAACTGTTCATCGGATAAATTGATTTTCCTAATTAGGGTGTGTCTAGTGAGATGTTGTGGAAATATGTTTATGGTGTCGGAATCTATCAATTGGGACTTTTTAAGGAATTCAAAAGACAGAAAACTGTAATATAAAAAACTTTGACAACAATTTTTTTTGCAGTTTTTGTGTACCACGCTACCAGGCTGCCAGAATCGGGCCGTATATTATGTGTACAATAAAATTACAGGCAATACAATATTTTTTCATCGAATGTCCCCCGCGTTCAGAATGTGCGTGTGTTTCGAGTGTCATTGATGCATTTCGGTATGGGGCCAGGGGGACGAATGGAGGCAGGCGGCCGGACAAGCGTGCCGTGTACTGAACGCACCTCGTCTCCTCGTCCAGTGTGCGTTCGGAAACCGTTCGGTACAGACGTACGTCGCTCGTACCGCCAACTTACTCGCGTAACTCTATTTGCCGACATCGAAAAAAGAGAAATAAAAATTAACGCTCATAATTACCCAAAAAGGTTAGTCTTTCATAGTGCATTGATTATTAAGCGTTTAAAAAAGTTGTAACTACGCGCGAAGTTACCTCAACATTCTAGTTTTTGTCCGTGTGCAGGTTTGCATAAGTCAGGAATGGTCATAGGAACTTGGATGAGTAAGTGAGCCTTGGCATTAGTACGCGGTGACTGTAAAAAATGCAATTAGTCCATCGATGAGGTTGTCGTGTAGCTAAGTTTCCTTTGTCTTGCCATTTTAAATAAGACAAGTCATTGTTTTAGTGAATTTATTAGTCTAGCAAAGAAGTTGCCTAGAATCCTTAAAAGTATTATTAGGTAATTTCCTGGTAATTTCAACTCCTCTGTGAAACGTAAATTGTACTTGCAATTTTTTGTTCAAAGCATTGATCCAGTAACGTGGCAATTATGAAATGATGATCATCGGTTATTGGAAACATTTGGATAGTAAAAACTAAGAGAAAAGAGAAATATGTAGCAATTATTTTAAAAAATCTAAAATTACCATCTAGGCACAATTTAATCCAACGCTACTAGGCTTACAGACTTCAGTAGAAGTTTACTGTATCGAACGCAGCCAAGTTTGAAAGTAATTTCGGAGTGCAAGCGCGCGTCGAACTAATCAAATCGTTCACGGTTCTTACAGCGCTGATAACAGACTACCTACGCTCCTATGTTGCTTTAGTAACGAACTTTTTTTTGTATACTTACTTTTGTTTTGTCTTTATTTATTTTTAATTCAAAAATATGAATATGATTTTTGAAACAGTGATTTGTACGTAGAGTTATGGGACTGTACATAAATGGGTCTGCTCGACCGGAGAGATTTCACACTCGCAGAATATTGCGGTGGACAGAGAAGCGTAGTAGACCTAGTTACTGGCAACGGGACATTTCATGTTAGTCCTATGGTAACAAAGCAAGTGCTTCTTACGACCGGCCCCTTTTGTCATTATTATGGAACTAAAATATTTCCTACCCAGTCGTGACTAATATTTAGAAGACCACACGGTCTAGTCTAGTGGTCAGAGTCACTGACTACTGCGCCGCGGCTCCTAGGTTCGAATCCCAACCGGAGACAACATTTGTGGAAAAACAGAAGTCTCTGAAGCTACATCCTAACTTAGCTACAATCTTTTCGCATTAGCGTTTCATGAGGTAAGGGCGAGGAGGGTAGGGGTTACTATACTATCTCTTGCGCAGTTGACATCTTCTAACAATTTTTGGAAGTATTCGCCGTGGTGATAATCGGGCAGGACAGTATAATCATATCATCAATCAACACTATACTTCAGAGCAAAATTAATAAATATTACTATGCTGTAAGTGTCGCATTGAGCTTTTCTCGCTAACCATTTATTTAAATCGCATAATTAAATTGTTATGGTATGTGTTACGAACCTGTTCTTCTGTTTTGCCTTTATTAGGGTGACAACAGTCTAATAAAGCAAGTTTAAGATCTTGCTGATAGCTACAGACAAGGTAGAGGTAAGAGAAATACAGCTGTTATTGTAGAGTTGTTTTAACTGAGATTAGAACAATTATTAAGTAGTTAAGAGGATATCGTTCCGCAAACCTCTGTTTCTAATTTTCGAATTTAAGAAAAAAGATTAGAAATAATTGTTGTCACAAAATAATTGTTGGTGTTTTTTAATTGCTTAGATGTGCTACATAAACCATAAAACAGTTTAATAGCTCACGATAAGCGTATGTGAAACCGGCTGAAACTCTTAGCCTCCCATCACTAGTTATTAAAAAACGCTACGGACCACCGTGGCCAAAGCTATTAAAGTGACCTTGCTGTTATCGCTAAAAAGAAAATAGCTGTTGGTGCAGTGACCGCGCACGAAACGAGCCTACAGCGTACATACATTCCACCTACGTAGACGGTAATAACTGTGTCTCACCGTATTCCATGTTGATGGCTGGAAGAACTAAATTTCGATCATTCAAGATTCAACGATATAATTTTCTGTTGTTGTCAACGCTTAAAACTGCATTGTTTGTACATTGTTATTGGCTGAAAAAATATCTACTTATATAATTAAAGTTCTATTAACTACTTTTCTTATCCTTATTTTTTTTTTAATTTTGCTGAGTTAAATGGCCTCTTTACTGATCGTTTTGTAAATTACAATAATAAAATGTTACTTGACTATTAGAAAAAGTAGCCTTAAATTAAAAAAAAAAAACTTTTTATAAAAATGTGGAATATAGGGTAGAGAGTAACTGTAGCTTTTAAAATAAAGGTCTAATAATATACCAACATGTTAAGATTATTTTAATTTTGGGCTCTTGAAGATAGTCTATATCTTCAAGCCCAAAATTAAAAAAAACGCGAAGATACTTCATTGCCTTTTGCATATACAAAACTTTTAGGCCCGACATTTAAAAAATATCATTCAGTAGCGAAGAATTGATAAAATGTAGGTCTATATTTTTTAAAATATCTATATTACTCGTATGTAGTAGTTCTCATGAAACAATGTTGCCAGTTTAAAATATAATAATAAAAAAACTGTCTAGTCACCACCTTAATATTGCAAACATTTGGACAAAGTTGCTAGTAGTAATATTATACCTATAATTACTAACATCAATGTGCCTATTCTATAGAAATGCTTCGCAAAATTACTGAAGAAACATTACTAGAAATTCTGTGGTTAGGTGTCGACGATTCTATTTAAACGTGCGCCAGCAATCAAACATGTGAGTGGCAGCGAATCAAATCTCGCACCGGCATTAACAGCGATGTTCCATCGCATTGAATGCGCAGCTACCCTGGTAGCACTCTTTATGGCTTCTACGGAATGTCAGCGAATGGGTGACTCGGCACTTAGAAAATGGAAAATGTTAGAATTCTGTCACATCGGCGTAAATTGAATTATCGTTTTATTTAAAAATACTATACGCATACAGTCACGCCTCTTTTTCGTTGGGGTAGGCAGATAACACATCTTTCTACTTGCTACGATCCCGAACCACACGTTTCGCTTCTTCTACTTTCATGAACATTTTCACACACGCTCGTTGGTTGCCGGTTTTCATATAAGCTCGTCGGTTGCGATTTAAGTTACAAAAATATTATAGCTTCTCAATTAGTTATTTTAACTTAATATTGAATAATTTTGGCTAGACTTAAACTTATTTTATTTAGACGGACGCTGTGGAAGATGGCTCACAGATATAGTTCACGTCGAAGATATCCGATATATTAAAATGCAATGCGGACGTTATCCACACTTAATTTTGTGAAGTTAGCTATTTCACATAAGTTGTCCACTGCACACGAACACTTTGACTAATTTGTGTGTGATGGCGTAACCTAGTACATGTGCAATTATTGTTACATACGCATTTCGCGTGACGTGACGAGTAAATGACATTTGGATGAAAATTTCGTTTTGTCTTTTGTGTGTCCAAAGCTAGTGTAGAATCTGTCTTAAAAATTCCGCTAGCTAGACCGGTACGGTGAAGCAGTAAGGTGCAAAGCGTTTTGTATTGCGATCGCCAATCCCCACTGCAAGCATTTCTATATAATGAATAACCTGTGTCCAGCTGAGAACTGCCTGATTGATGATTATGAATATTAAAACGATTGCATGTTGGTTCTCAAACTTTTTTTTTCCAATGGAACACTTCGCAAACCCGGAAAGCGTATTAAGCAGAAGATCTTTCATGTTTAGCTGTGTATACTTTCTAAATTGTCGCGGAACACCTATTAAGGTTGAACGGAACACTCGTGTCCCGCGGAACATTGTACAGGTACCTGGTATACAGTATGGTAAAAGTCTTTTATACTATATGACTGAATCTATTCTTCGTGCTTTCAAGAATATGGCTTTCCTGTCGTATCTTATAGGAAACGATCGGTTCATTGTACAATTATTTTACCCCAAATGCCGTCCGACTTTGTAACGAATTGCCAATCAGCTTCCACTAGTACCAGCAAGGCTAACTTTAAACTTGCTCTGGAACCACTGCCTTATATGGTGGGAATAGTTAGTGAAACCACAAATTTGTACTCCTGGTGGTAAACTATGGAATTACTACGTAATTCTTCTTCTTAGACCATTAAAGGTCCACAGCTAGACGACGTTTTCTTTCTAGAAACTAAAATCATCACGCTAAGAAGGCGGATTGGTGATTGCAGTACAAAACTCCTCGCACATTAGACCCTGCTGCTTATCACCGCCCTGTGTAATTTCGATCTAACATTTCTCGAGATGTGATTCTGTCGGAGGTCTTGATATTTTCCTCGATCAACTCTTACAACGCCCACGTATGAGATGGGCAGATTATCTTACGCCTCCATGAGACGGCGAATTTTTAAGCAATCCATATCCAAATGTCTTTTGTCGTCTTAAGGTATGCTATCCAGTCTTTTCGCGATTAAGATCTGGAAGTCCTTCAATTTCCAATTTTTAGGCATCTACTAGTTTGAATTTTTATGTATTTGGAATCTCTCCGTCACTTTAACTTTAGTAATTTAGTCCCACTAAATGTATAACGACTTTAAGCGACACGCGTTATAAAGATACAAATACTGATGTGTTTTCTCTATCTATTCGATATATAATATTTAATTATAAATAAAAATAACATAAAAAACCTATTAGTGAAATTATAGATAACTCAGGCCTAACTCAGTATTTATTTCATCGTAATATCTAAAGGTATACATAGATTCACAGCTGCGCATAGTGGTTACTGTCTTCGTCCTTGTGTTTCGATGATGAATCAAAAATATTTTCTATAGTGGGACAAGGGGTACAATTTGCGAGGTTCATAACCTAATGGAACTAACACCTGAGCGTGAGCTAGAAACACGAATAGAATTAATTTTTCCACTTAGTGTGGCAACATCCTTAATCCCATCTACCGTCTATCACAAAAACACAGAAACACCGTGCCCCGGGATGGAAAATGGCCGTTGTCGCAGTTATCGCGTACCGCATGAGAATGAGAGGCCCTTTTGCGATTTAATCTGCTCAAAGCTCCGCCGTAGCGCTGTGCTTCTGGTGGTTTTTTTCTCTGAACATTGCCGCTACTGTTGACAATTATGTTACCTATTTTTTTTTTGTTTTTCGCTAATTGGTTTTTTATACACAACTTGGAACATCATTCTTTATTCAAATATTTTAATCCTCTTAATCTGTATTACCGTGACATCCCGGATTATAACGATTCTTTCAACGAGTACTTTTATAAATAATTTTTATCATGTACAATAATTCTTTTAAATGTTATACCGGCACTGTGAAAGGTGCAATGGAGCATTCATTTATCTTTGCTATTCATTTCTTATAATGACAAAAACGTTTCCGACGTTTTATTGAAATTAATTTTTATATATTATCCAGATATGGCATAAGAAATGTTAAGCCTATAAAACTTTAAACTTTGCTAATAGAAATTGAACGTTGTTTTTATTTATATTATGTATGAATATATATTTATATGTTTAAGTTGTCGACATTTTTTTAGTAACCTGTGACAATATTTATTATATAAATAAAGATATGAAATCATATGTTACACACACACTTCCAATTTTGAATTCGAATACTTTTTTTAAATACGCATTCAGTACGACTTAATTTGGTTCGCAAATCGCCCCACATTTCTATTCCGAATAAATAGAGATGGGAGTGCGTGCCTAGCGCCGTTCCCGGCAAACAATGAATCTGTTCATTGAAAAGTATTGTGCAAATAGGGGTGCAATGGAACTGGGCAAATGCGCCCTCGACAAAAAGTTGCCTCTTTTCGAAAATGAAAACACTGCAAGCGCATTCTGAACGGGACTGACCTACGCAACGCGGCCTCTAGTGGTGTCCCCTCGCTTCATTCAGTATTTTATATTTATGTTTATTTGTGCTAGTTGCCTCTTCTTTGGAAGTACTTATTGTATGCAGCTGGATAATTACTGTTGTTGCTTTGATGACGCGCGAAAATTGTAGTTATAGAGCTTTATTAGAATTATTGTACGTTTTATATAAATTTTTTGACATCTGTATTTTAAAAAAGTACTCCCGAGTACTTCCCTTAGTTATGACTTCTAAAATATTACGATAAAGTAAATGATTATCGAAAAATATGTTTTCCGAATCGGAATCTAAAATTTGTTAGAAAAATAGAAGAATTCATTTATTTATATTTATAGAAACAGTATGAGTACGTACCTTTTTATAATATTAAGTTAATGCACTATGAAGGATTTTACTAATAACGTACATTTATAGAAATTACTTACATTTAATAAGCCAAAATAATGGGGTCGCGGAATTAGAATAAAAAACAATTGTTGTAATTCAAACCAAAGAGAAGACTGCCAAGTGAGATCACCAATAACATTTTCAAGATGGCCGCTAAAAGGAAAGCGGGTGCGCTGCTTCAACACGTTCTTCCGAAGGTAATGCATATTTTTCTAACAATTATTAATTAATCCATGTAAATAACTCGTTTCGCCTAACATCAGTAAATCAAAATATAGATAATTATCATCAGATTCAGCCATTAAACTCTACGGTCAGATAGATCCGAAATTGGGAGGATTTACCACAGTTTCTACACTTGGCACAAGCGGTTAGACTGCCTCAGTACTCAGTACGCCTCTCATGAAAGACGTAGCTGTCTCTGACGAGTACCAGCATCTTGACCTGCATTTTTAGGTCTGACTTGTTTAACATTGTTGTATAAGTCTTCGATCAAAAGAACGGAATTTTTCTAGATTTTTCCTCAGTCCACCTTTTTCTTACGCTATCAACACACGGCAAGATTATTATATATGTAAGTACACTAGTCTAAACATTTTATAATTTTACCGTCTTTAAAAAACTGACAAAAATATACTTATTTTCATTATTACTTACAAATATTTTGTCCGCTGTATACATATAATCAACAAAAATATGTACACACACTGAACACTGTAAGTTAATACTTAAATGTCGATATAAAAGTAAGACTGAATCGATAAAGATTCGTTTTATCGACTTATACATATTATCTTCGAGAGAACCGATGCGGCGTTATTAGGTTTCCTTTGCCAGATGAGGTTGCCGGCAATTCTGGTCAACAGAAAATGGTCATCGTCATCTTCATAAAACGTTAACCTTATTTGAAGTCTGGTACATATTTTTTATAAGGCCTTACTAAAAATAAACCAACTCGACGGTGTATAAAGTATAGAGTTTCGACTCTACAATTCTATTAATAAACATTGATAATTTTAATAACTATCTAAAAGTAGTAATATTCAGTAATTTATAACAATATTAAATCGTAAATAAGTCTTACACCTCTGCAGTACAAAACATTTATAAAATATGAATTCAGTCGTCCTGTGCATACTTCTAATGCATAGTTTACAATTAGAATTATGATTCGATTTAGCTTAATATTAAATTCGTTATTTTGTTGTGAGGATAAAGCTATACTCACACGTATAATACATACGTGTGAGTATAGCTTTAGATAGTTTTGGGATGATAGTATACATCGATACCAATATGGCAATTCGCGTCGATAACTTCGGGCATACTATAAAACGGTGCAAGAATGATATAATTAGAGGAATTTATTTTGATACCCGTATCTGTTATCCGGTCTAGCCGAGATGGTAAAACGTTTTATCGGGCACAGAGTTAATAGCTGTAGTTTGTATACGGTCGGATATAGTATACTCTAAGGCTAGCAGACGTCGTCGCATTGAAATTGGCGCCAAAGTCAGTTTTCCCGCCACGGGCGGCTCGCCTTGCAAAATGGCGGAGTCTCGAATGACACGCGGTTGTAGGCGATAGAATAATGTGGATCTGCCTGCTTATAACTTATATGTATTAAAATATTATATTCATGACTGCTGACATGAACTAAGTATCTTTTTATTCAATTTATTTCTTTTCTTATAATCTCATCTACATAAGGTTTGCGATAAGCTATTTTTTTGATCCACGAAACTAAAAATATATTACATATAAATCGATATTTTCTATTATGGAAGCTCAATTTATTAATATATTAAACTATATGAAATTATCGGGTTAAAGTTTGAGTTAAAATTTTACACATATAATTTTATCTATGTACTTTTGCTGAAAATATTTGTATACATACTTTATAGTTCGTCTGCGTATAGGTAATAAAAGTTAGTGATTTTTTTAATTTTTGATTTTAAATACATTTTCTATTGTGTATGCAAAATCTGATAAAATCAGATGTTAGATATGTTATTGGTGTTTGTTCGAATGATTTTAACTAAAAAAAAGGTTGAAGTTATTTATATGAAGTTCGCTTGAACAAAGTTTAGATTTACACGATTTCAATTTTTTTACGTTTTACAGTGTTTAAATAAAACTACATTATGAACCAAGCGTTGAGTATTTGAATAAAACATTTATTTTGATTTTTAGTATAATTATTGTTTTCAATTTAGTTGTTTAAAGGCTAAACGCAATAATAATTTAAAAATCAAGGACAAGATAAGACAAAACCGCATCCACACAACTCCACGTCGAGTGACCAATGAGGCGGCAGGCGACCTTGCATGCACGTACCCTATACTCGTACCTAAGCCTAGTTAGACGTGCCTACCGTCAGGCTATAACTAGGAGATCTGTTATATAATGTAATGCAGCGTGGATACTAAGTTTGAGTTCGATTGTAACTTCAGGGCCATTATAGATTTATTTTGGCAGTTAGTTGTTGTAGTGGTATGGAAAAGAGTAGAATATTTACTAATATACTACTATAATTACTACTAGTTATGATTGTGAAATTAGAACAATTTTTACAGGAGATTCGCAAGCAAAAATATAACAAAGTACACAGAAAATAATACAAAGCTAGTTTTATAGAGATGTTTTTATAAATTATATTATTTATGTAGATTTTCTGATCTTAAGTAGTATTCCAGGAAAATACATCACAGACTTGTCTTTATGAACAGTCAAGGTTTGACACCTAGACTGTCCTTCAGTGTTGCAGAATGGTCAACATTCCTGCAAGCTTAGGATTCAAGTACCAGAAAAAGCCATTAATTGACTTAACTAAAAATTATAATCCCGTGTGATTGTCTCTGTCTCGTCCAGCGTTATATCGCATACAGAAAGGTAATGATTTGAGTCTTCGTTTTTGTTCCAATAGTTATATTAGAATTATGGTTTGTCCACGAGTACAATATCAGTATTGGAGGTGTAATTTTTATGACAAATTCTTTTTAATCGTCTCGAACAAGACAAATATAATTTCTGTGAGTTTTTATAATAACGCATTTTCACTCTATTTTTATTTGCAGCTAAAAAGTGTTCGGCATATTATTGGAAAAAAAAGTATGGGAACAAGCCAAAATGATGTAAGGTTAATAATCATATAATCATCTTACTGGTAGTAGGATTTCTAAGAAGGAATCCGTTTAGGTGGGTACTAACGCAGGGCCTGTTATTCTGCCTTGAAACAGTGAAACTTAAAATTGTGTTTCGGACTGAACGGCACTAAAAGTGTAATTGTTTGGCATACGAAATTTGCGAACTCCTGTCTCAGGGGAACGGGTGCAGTGTAATGTCACACAGAAGTGTTCTGGGTGACACGGTATTTGTTATGGGAAAACGTTCCACGTTTTTCCAGCCTCGTCATTTTCACCTATAAAAATATATAACCCTGTGTGGTAGTTTAGGCAGAGTAGTAGCAGATAGAGAGTCAACCACTCCCACCTTACAACTGTCCCACATAAATGGCCCACTGCTGAGAATAGGCCCCCTCCCATTTCTAAGAGAGTTATGGAGCTAGGATGAGTCCGCCGTGCTGCTCCAATACGGATTGGCGGACTTCACATGTCCTCCAAATATTTTGGTACATGCAGGTTTTCTCACAATGTTTTCCTTCACCGCTGAGCACGTGGTAAATAAGCACTCAAAATAACAATTTTAAAGGTGCCGTATCTTGTACTGGACACTAAACAATAATCTTAGAAATGTCAATTTTGTTTGGTACGCTTGAGTGTGTCATGCTCATTTTGTTGTCTCTGCTTGCGACGGCGTCGTGTGGCTGGTCGTTAACTTCTCCTGAATACGGTTGAATAGGGCAATGGCTGCCACATGCGTCATACTTGTGAACAGGTGCTGTTTGCTGAAGCTGGTGTGCTTGAGTTTGCAATACACTAACATATGTATTGTTGAATTTGTCTCGCCTGAAATTTTGTCATGGGGCGTGCTTCGGTTGACTATGTTAAGTTACTATATTAAGTTTATAGTTCTTACGTTCAAGATTGAAGAATTCTAATTTAATTTCACTTCTCGTAAGAATTGTTTTATATTTTATTATATCTCGAAGATGTCTAAAAGTTCAAGTTTTTATTCTATAATTAGGTATCTGAAGTGCGTCCAGTCGGAATGTCCGCAACCCGTGGTACCGTGGGACCCTATTCGCTCCTTCAAGTAGGGAAGATTGAGTAGCCAGCCAGTATTAATCCTTGGAAGAATAACTAATAACCTTAAAATCCGCAGTCGCCTTTAACGACATGAAATAGAAGAATAGAATTATTGCAGCCTTATTTTAAAACGCAGTGGACATTCAATAAAATCTATCATTCTCACAGAATGTCTGCAACAAACTAACCTATTTTATTAATGATGAAATAGGTTGGTGTAGTGAGAATTCAATGTTTGCCGTGGTGCTCGAATGTACAAGTTTCGAATCACTAAAATATTACTATTTTCTTTCTGATAACCTTTTTCTAAGACCTCGTCATTCATATTGACAGGTTTTATACATTTGTAATAAATACTGATTGAAAATTGTCATATAGTTCGTTTGTGTAACAAACGAACTAACTAAAGCAGCGACTTTTGTTTATAATAAGTAAGGAAATGCAATAACGAACTTTATTCACATCCATGTTATGTCTGCCTTTTCTTATAAAATTGATATAATTTGTAATATAACATCGTTTATTTAAAATTTAGATTACAGTGTATCAAATAATTTTAGATTGAAAAAGTAATATTTTTGTGTGAATTAAATATTAATATTTTTTCAACTCTGAAGTATCCTAATTTAAAACTATCTAATTAGAGTTATCGAATAAAGCAAACTCTGGTATTCCTATTCTGTAAATATAAATTTGTCAATAAGAGAAATTTAACATAAAAATCTTTCCATTGATGGCGGAAAATTTCTATAACTCAATAATGCCAATCCTAAATTATCCAGATCGTTGACAGCGTTTCAATGGCGTCATCGTATCGCAAAATAGTTTTACATGGTACTTCTGCTCGCGTCATAGTACGCTTGAATATTGTGTCAGTCAAAGTCCCTACGCATTTCTAAAGACCTGTGATAGTGTAAGTTCAGTAGTGACGGTGCTTCAAAAGGGGGTGCATTTTAGATATCTACTACGTTCTTATGTCTACACGGTAAAAGAGGCGGATGAAAGGATTATTCACGTTTATGTTAATTTTGTTTTCTAATAACAGAAGCTTAACAGTTTTTTTGGCGGTTCATAAATATCGATTTCATTTAATTATTCTTAAGATTACAAGAACCTCGAATGAAGAAAATTTATTTTTATTTTAGACTAGCTGAGCCTGCGCTTTCACCCGCCGTTTAATTTAAAAGAAATCGCTCTAAAGGTCGTAGCCTGATGTTATATTTTTTTATTGGATAAAATTGGATGATAAGTGATGAAACGAGCAAAACGTTCACCTGATGGTAAGTGCAACGTCCGCCCGTAACAAATTCTGTGTCACCCAGAACATTTCTGTGTGTTTGACACCACACTGCGCCTCTTCACCTTGAGACATAAGTTCTTGAGTCTCATATGTACAGTGATTACGCTAGCTGTCAGTGCCCTTCAAACCGAAACACAGCAATGATTGTACACCACTGCTTCATGGCAGAATAACTGACACTGGGGTGGTACCTACCTAGACGGATTCCTGCATAGGAATCCTACCACCAGTAGTAACCAGTTATATTCGGGTCGTTGGATGTGCCATCTAGGCGTTTGGTTGCAATGCGGTCAGCACCCGAGGGTCCTGCTTTATGTACGTACGTACCGCCCTCTGCGCAAACTGCCAGCTGGGTGAGACCTCATTGGAAGAAGCCCAGCTAGCCTACAAGCGAGCAGACGGTAGACGGTTGGATCGTCATGTAATTTCCCGCCGGAGACTGATTTCTTCGGCGAAGGTGTTCTTTTTTGGAGAACTTGGGCCTCTCCCATAAATTATATACGAGTATAATATTTCCCTAGATATCTTTTTTGATTCTTCAATTTGAATCGCTGTGATAAATTTCGATCTTATAAGGTCATTCACGTTGATTTATCTGAAGTTGGTTAGATGAAATGCGAGAACATAGCGATGCAACCCACACGCCCGCTAATAATTTTCAGGCATGTGTAGAGCTCCGCAGTAGAGCAGCGTGGCTATCAATAAATCATTTCATTATTTGTGGTCGTTGCTCTATTGTTGGACGTATACTGGCCGGTATCGTATGATCTGTATTTTTATGGAGCTACTTTTGTAATTTGTACCTTAAAGGATATTGTTGTAGTATTCATCAAAAAGTACATAAATATGACTGCTGTGTCAATCCAAATATTAGTGTAAATAGCTAAAAAGTAACCGAAGTTATTAAAAGTAAAATTGAAAATGTAATCGCAGTAGTTTTACTTTTATTCTAATATTAATCCAACTCCGTTTCTATTTATATTGTACTTTTTTATTTGTATTTGGTTGGAAAAACAGAAAACTTTCATTTGAATTACCTTACCTTACTAATAAATGTTGTATAGCGGATGAATAGTTACACATCGATTTCTCTCTCTCTGTCATCAGTAATTATTAAAAGAAAGACAAGCATTCTGTAACTACACAACCGCTATACAACGTTTATATAGTAAGAGTTAAGTAAAAAAAAATATGTGTGGGTAATCGCATTCTTAATTTCTAATTATTAATATAGATATTGGTTATTCATTCATTCATATCAGCCATTACATCTCCACTGCTGATCATAGGCGTCCACCATAGACTGCTACAAATCACTCGTCCTGACTCACTTGTTTCTATCGTCTTTACGCAAAACCGTGTAGGTCGTGCCTACATCTAGTGGAGGGCCGCCTTACACGGCGTTTGCTGTTTGCCACTGATAACCGCGGCAGAAAGGTTCTCACTTTCTTACCCAACGGTTATCAGTACTACGAGCTATATGACGAAGACACTTCAGCTTGTTGATCTTTAGGGCCTGTCGATTACTCTATGTTGGTATAACATTTTTTAAAAAAGACACTTTTAATTACTTCTATCAAGTCATTGTTAAAGCTAAACTTTCGATAAAGAAGTGTCTAATACATCTTATGTGATGCGTATTCCGTAAAAGATTACCGACGCGAACGTACAACAAATTCATCTACCCCCAGTGCTGCAACATGATTGATTTACTCCTCTACCCTCTCATTATCAGCGGCCGTCTGTGCGCTGCGGAGGGACGTATTTCGATTGCACATAATGACTGGCGAAGGGACTAGAACGGAACCCCTTGGTTGAAAAGATATTCTAAAGTAGTTCAGTTATATCGGCATAGTTGCATTGCGAACTTTGTAAAGATAAATAAATATTATTTTGTATCTAGTACGGATTACAAATGAAGATAATTTTTTATATTGGAGTAAGTGTTGAAACGAGCAAAACTTTCACGTAATGCAAAGTGCAACGCCTGTCCATAACAAATGCTGTGCTACCTAAAACACCTCCGTGTCCGTTAAGTCTTATACGCCCAATAATTTTCGTGGTACCTGCCTAGATGGATTCCTGCATACATCCGGAGATATATCGGGCGCAGGTTAGTTAATACAATTGAGTGTTACTGTATTTGCGCGTACAATTGTGGCACTATAATATCTCCTGAGCAGTTGATAGCTTTGAACAGCGTTCGGAAGATATCGCCGCTCTTGAAAATAAGACACGACGACATCATAAACCCACAATATTTCTCGACCTGTCCCGGTCGAGTCGATCCGTTTTATATGCTACAATACAATCAATTGATGTAAATAATAAAAAACTATTTTAGAAATCCACAACTCCTATTATAAGACTTTTCTGAGAAGTGTATATTAACGGAAAACCGATACCAGTTTCGTTTTAAAGTTATTTAGCGAAGTCTTTTAGTAATTGAATTCTGCAGCGAATAATGTCAGCCGAACTCTATTTTCCGAGTGCCTCCATACCCTATTTTTGTCCTCGCAGGTGTACTGAGCACCGGGCAGTCGGGGCGTCGTTAAGCGCCCGTCAAGTCTCCGGATTAGGACATTAGCTCCACTAGCTGTCAGTCTGTCTCCAAGTAAACGCCTTAGTGGCACGGGAAATAGTTTCCAGTAACATCGAGTCTCGATCTATATAGTATAAATAATTTCCAAAATTACATAAGATCACTTAAGATAAGAATTAAGGATATCAAGTTACTACTTCATATCTACACCAATTATAAAATTGTCTGTCTGTATTTCAAAAATGCCAACATTAAAGTGAAAACTGCTATTTATACGACTGCTTCGTCATAAATGACTTTTTGTAGAATTTGTCTGTCTGTCTGAAAGTTTGTCTTGAATAGGCTCCGAAACGGCTCAGCGAATTTCGATAACAATTTTAGGGAATAAAACCTAAATTTTTACTTCAATTTTAGTGTACGTTCCTTTTCGAAATCAATTTTTAGTATTGAACAGTTTATAAGATTACTTCTGACGGATACGCTGAGAACTACTAGGGATACGATAAAAAAGTTCATTATTAAGATAAATACAGTCAATATGGTTATGACACATTCGGTATAAATATAATGCATAAGAGAGTATTCTTCTCTTATGCCGAGAAAGAAGTGAGAACCTTTCTAGCAGTTGGGAATAGAAAAGAAAAGAGTTATGATGACATCTATAGTAAACAGTCTTAAAGAATTTGCGCTGAATACGTTTAATTTGGTTACTATATTCATCATAAAATGGACTCCAAACTATTGAAGCATACAATTATCGGTGTTACCAAGGAATTGAACAAAATTAGATGTGACAATGGCCGATTGAAGTCTTTTGTAGATCTGATTACAAAACCTAATGTGCGAAATGCCTTCTCTGTAACATAGTCAACGTGGTTGCCAAGGTGGAGTTTCGAGAGTATTTATTTAGATATGCAAATGAATGTAGATAAAAATATCTTTGCACTATCTAAACACCAAAAGATATTTAGTGTGTTGGTTGTTATTAATGTTGTAACTGTTTGGTTGCGACGCGGGAAAAAATGTTTTTTTTGTTTATAATACACAATTAATATTTTTTTAGGTGATCTGGCAATACTAGGAAGAGCGTTTTATATGTATATGGTACCTTCTATATATTTTTAAAAATAAACAGCCTCTTCCCCATTATATCATTGACGTTAATAGCTGCTCTAGACATAAATTGTTAGCAAGTTAGCCAAGAAGAGCGTCGTGAATGCGAGATGATGAGTAATTGTCCAGGATATGGATTCACTCAATATTAAACCTTAGCATGACTGAAGAGCCGTGGTAGCTCAGGGGCTAGGCGCTCGCTTTTAATTTCATAGTACGCGAGTGACCTGGGTTCGATTCCCGGTGCCGGCACCACTAAAATTGTTAATTGCAATTTTAAGTGCTGACTTACCACGTGCTCGGCGGTGAAGGAAAACATCGCGAGGAAACCTGCATGTCTGAGAAATTAAAAATATTTCGAAGACATGTGAAGTCCGCCAACCCGCATTGGAGCAGCGTGGCGGATTCTTCCTAGCTCCAAAACCCTCTCAGAAATGAGAGGAGGTCTGTGCTCAGTAGTGGGACATTTATAGGCTGTAACTTTACTTTATTTTTATGACTGACGTAATTTGGCGGAATGGCTTTGTCTAGTGGGTTGTTAGAAATGTTATCATGTTACATACATTTAACGTCCCTCGCAACACACTAGTTTGACAGTAAATACGATCTTCCGTGACGATTTTGCCATAGATGCGACGCATGGCAGGAGGGTTGGCAACCGCAGTTTATTTACTGAGATGTTCCAGGAAGATGCTGCTGCCCATCTCCTGGTTTTCATTTTCCCTCTGTCGACTTTTACGACACCCGCGGGTGGAGATGGGGTTGTAGATACTCTTCCGCCGCTACCACACGGGTAGCGGCTGAAGAGCATGCCAAATCTATCACTGCTACGTGCGCGCAATATGCTTAAAAAGGGCCACAAAGTTTTCTCTCCACCTCTTAAAATATAGATTCACCAATATAGGTTAACTATTCCAAAAAAGGCTATTGTCGCTTAGGCTAATGGTTTATAGTTAGCTTATTAGGCTTTTCACTTGTGAAACGAATTAATTTCTACATTATAACCCTCTCAAAAAAAAAATGAGTCCATCACTAAACTCAGTAGAATATAGAGTAAATTTTATAACAGACAAAATGTAACAGTTGTTTAAATGGATCATTTTCCTTACAAAGCTTAAAGCATAGTTTTATGTTAATATGCAAGCGGTTCAAAATTAGTTGCAAGGCGTCGCACGCCATGCCCACTGGCAGGGTTGCTTACGCTAGGAACTCACTATCAAATTATATAATTATGCAGATTTCATTAAAAAGGCAGTTTTAGATGCTAATCAAATAACCATTTATCCACTTATTTGGAGTATGAATTTGATAGACCTTACCTAACCAAAATAGTATTTGGAGTCTAGTTTTATTTTGTTTTTTTTTATAAATTTATATTCTTATATACATACTTGCCAGATTAATAGACAAGGCATCAAAAACTTGTCGTATGTTGCTTCGAAAAAAGGATGGTAGGGTAGTGCCCGTATTGTTTGTTTCCTCGACTTAGCCGGACAAATTAAGAATTGTTCTAAAAACATCAAAATTTTTGGATGAAATTTAGAAGCTATGTCAATAAAAAATAAAAGTGGACTAGTGATAGGCTCAAATGATGATGATGATACAGTTTAAACAAAGACTTAGAGAAGAAGATTAAAAGAAGAAACCCCTGGGAATGAGGTGATCGCCGCCAAGCTATTTCTACATCTTTATAATACTGCTGTTATTGTACATTATTTTATAAATGACTGAAAAAATATCCCGCTGGGTTTCTTACTGGTTCTTCCCAGGACAGAGGTATTTTTTGCAAACCATTGTAGTTAAAAAAAGAATTCCTCTGTTCTATTTTGTATATATATTTGTAAAGAGTGACTGGATAGAGTATTCGTAGACCAAACCTTGCTTCAAATTATTTTAACACCATTTGTTTATTATAATGGTATTTGCAATTAATATTGAATTTTAAGCGTATTCAAAATTGAATTAGTGTAAATTTAGTTATAATCGCTTCTAAAATTTTTTTCACTTCCATTATTCCTTCGAACATCAATTTGTCCCGCCCTAGGTCAGGGCCCCGCGGATCTAAGCGTAAATCCACGGCTGATTGGTTGTATTATTGATATTAAATAAAAATTATGTGCGTTATCCTGAAAGGTAAGTAAGTTAACCAGGACCATATTATTGTAACTATGTCTACTAATAGAACATAACCCTATAAATAATATAATATTTTTTCTGACGGTAGCCCTGACCGCGGCCCGACTCCGGTCCGTCGATTCGCGTACATTATTCAACGCGTGCTCCTGCGCCGCGTAGCATTCCGCGCATTGTTCATTCGCGTGTCCCGCCAGCACCCACACTACGGAACTATATACACTAACATAAAAATTGCTTATTGCAAGTATTGTTTCCGTTCAAAAAATTCTAAATAGTTGACAAATTTATATTGTAGTTCTTGTGTGATACACAGTCATATTATTTATTATACAAAACCAGTGAGGTCGACTACTATGCAGTGTACTACATAGATACAGATATGTCTTACTTAAAAATAAGTCTAAATTACGTTACTAGATAATAGTTAATTAGTAAAGCGTATTATCCAAAAAACATTTTATTTGGTCATTAAAAAGTAATTTCTATAGCTACAGTGCCTTTTAAACCGGAACACACACCTTACACACTACTGTGTGGTGTCACTGTGGTATAATATTATCTAGATGCCTAATTAACACTATTGAGTTTAACAAATAAAGCTGTTGACATATTTGCTTACATTATTATTTTTGGTAACCTTACCAGAGTAACATAAAAAGCCTTGTATCGTCATATTATCTTAGGTGTTCTTAAATTCACGTGAAAAATTCGCGAGCTAGCTAGCTTGTCATTTATTAAATAAGAAACGGAGTTGATAATATGACATGACTAAGTGTAGCAATAATAATATTAAGAAGTTAGCTTACCGCCGCTGACATACCGACGGGAAGACCCACTAATTCCGTTCTCAGCTCCCAATTTATATCTGTCACTTCTGGTGCCCCGGTCGGTGTGCGTAAAAATATTGTTTTTACTTATCCTTGCGGGGGTGACTTTTGGGGTGTCTGGGGGTGTAATTCCTTGAGCAGCCAGACGGCCTATAGGGGCCCGGAATTACCGCCGGAGCTAACCTTTTTGTAGGTGAAGCTGAATTTTTCTTAATCCACAATGCATGAAGCCGGGAATAGGTTAGAGGTAATTTAGTGTTTTGACTCTTCGAAGACGTTTGGTATGTTTTTATTTCTAACCAGTTTAACTTTATAACCAAGCGATCACAGCGCCACCTACCGGGTCCGATTTAGTAATTTTATTTTTTGGTTTTCCACTTAAATTTTAGAATTATATTAACGATGTGCTAGCGGTTAACGATTCTCTACAGTTATATCGACGACGATACATTGGATAGTCATCGTTGCCAATGATAGTGTATTTCGTCAAATTTCGTGGTTAACGCTTGAAACACTTGCCGTCGACCGTGCACGGTGATATCTATCACAACGAAAGTGAAAGAAAACGATTTTGTGGTCGACAATCCTTGGATTGTATTCGCCACTTCTGACCAAAACGTTCAAGGCGCATTGCAACGTGGAGTATTGTAATTTTCGTTTGCCGTGGATTGATTCTCAATATTGCGAAGTCTAATTTCATTACGGCTTCGATGTGAAATATTAGATCTTATGGCTCGCGGTATTGTAAATAACACTGGAAAATTGGGCACGGAATTCAGCAATTATTAAAAAACAAATTTGATAACCTCACAAAGTGAACATATTCGAAGGCACCATAGTGTTTGACTTACATATGCAATAACTGTCGCAATTGAATGAAAATTAGTAAAAACTCAAAAAAAAGCTGATAAATCGTGGCGCCCTTCTGCACAGCTAGCTCAATGGTATGCAAATGATACGACCGCGCAGTTGAATCATCTGTCAGATTAATGAAAGAAGGCAGAAAGAAAGAAAAGTATTTATTGTCACAGATCTGTCATACATACTTAACTACTTACATACATACATGCCTTACGTTTGTATGTATGTAAGTAGTATCACGACTGTATCCCATAAGGGGTAGTCAGAGACTGGGCACTCACTGCAAAAACAGATGACTGCCACAATCCACGTTTCACCAAAACAATATAATGCACTTGGTGTGATAGTTGGTGAGCCCATCGCCACCATGCGCTGTTGGGTGCACAGTGCAGTTTAATTCCTTACTCGCCTTTTACGAGATCCATTGGATGAGATGGAGTGGTAGTATTCTTTTAATGATGCATAAAATAAATATTAAATGAATAAATAAAATAAATATTAATAGTACAAGGAAGATTTTACAAGTATCTGTAGGCAATGTAAGCAGTAAGTTCATTGTTGTTTCATTATGCACTTCATACGAGTACAATCTTTTTACATATAAATAAGGGATGGGTATATGAGTGTACAGTGGACGAAAACTAACATATTTTAAGTAGCTACCCTAAAAAGAGAAATATGAAAGGGCCTTAGATTTCACGTTTTTGAAGTAAGTTATGTGCAATTATATAGTACAAATAAATATTTTGTGATTTATGGCGAGGGCGCGTGATTCCACTACACTTTAACGAAGCTATGGCACATTGCTATCCCATACCAAAACCATCAATTTTTCCGGGATAAAAAGCCATACCAAAAATCAGGTCGATCTGTCACTCTGTTGAAAGACGGACAAACAAACCAACAAACCATTTATAATATGTGTATGGATTTCTGTAACTGCTGTGTTGACGATTAAAATATTAAAAATATGAGCAAGACTAACAAAGGGTTTTTAAAACCTAAAACATCAAAGAGAGATATTTTCCAACAATGTTACCTTACCGTAGTTTACAGATCATTAGTTAAGTATTATATGTATTTAATAAATAAAATAAATGTGTACTTGTTGCCGAATTCTCTAAGTCTATCTAAAAATAATAGCGTATAAACTACTACAACTGGCAACATTTTTACACATAATAGGACAGATAATAGACTGACACAGTTTTATATATCGTAATTCAGATGACTCTAGGATACTTCAACACAATATCCATAAGCAAGGGCATGGGTATAGCTTGTCTCTTAATAAATTAAATCGGGTATATTTGTCACTATCCTCGACCATAAATGAATAACTTATTTATCTCGAACTTGTCAGAATTTAGATAAGTTTGTGTAGTCGGACAAAGCGGATTGGTCAGCCTAACAAAAAGGCTATATATAGCATTCTGAGACCCGAGCACGAGGGACGGACCAAAGGAACAGAAATGGGGACGAACGGGACTTACAGTCTAGAAATAAATTAAATAGTCATTTCGTAGCGTTGGATTCGAGTCTGATTTATTTCTAAACGAATAATGCGCTGCGATCAAGTTATTTTTGTATAAGGCATAACTCAGTTGAGTTTTAGGACGGCAATTGTGAAATTGAAGTAAACTTTTTCTTGGTGCTAGGGTTCCTATTCAGCAATCTATCTAGGTAGGTTCCGCCGCAGTGTCAGTTATTCTATCGTCAATTGTGCACACATTACCGGGTTTCAGACAGAATGGCACTGATAGCTAGTGTAATTACTGGGCATATAACACTTAAGAACTGATGTCTCAGAGTGACACAGAATTTGATATGTGCAGACGTAGTACTTAGCGTAAGGTGAATTTCTCGGGTGGGTTGCTCGTCTCAATCCATTCCTCCATTAAAAAAGGGGCAGATAAATCTAAAATTCAACTTGTTCCAACAAAAATGAAGAATTTTATACCGTTAACAGATTGTCTCTGGTCTTAAGAGTATAAAGGCGCATGAACTAGAGCACCGTAACCATATTACGTTATTAGTATTTTAACATATATTTACCTCATCACTAAGTTTCTGCATAAACCATTTAATCACTTCACTATAGTCGCTTTAAAAACCCTTGTCATTAAAAATATTTTCGTTACCCTTAACGTCTTCCCAAATCTAATAATAAATGAGATGCTAATGATTGAATACTTCTAAAATTACCTTCTATAATACGTATTTATTGCGATAGGAATTGAGTTCCTATTTGCAAAAGTAGATTTCAAAATCTTGGTTATTTGCCAAAAGTCCGGTTATTTTACTGGAAGTCCATTCGAATCACTTTCAGAGCTTTGAACAGACTTAGCGGTTAACCTTAGGCTTGTGTCCTAAATTCCGAGTCATATGCTGTATATATCACGATCAGAGTACTGCTTATCTCCCGAGAAAAGTATTGATTAGTTTTAGTAGTTAGATTTCTAATTAACGTTAATTCGCAAGTAAAAGGAACAAGTATCTTTTGTCAGATTTACAAACGAAAAGGAAGTCGTCGCAACATCCGGGGGCAGGGAGGAGGGTGGGCTGGTCCCTTACACTACACATTTAAGTAGTCATATACATACATACAAGGAATTATATTTGTATTGAAGCGTAGCATATGAATTCTAAGCTAATGGTTTTCAACAATGTTTCGATTCATCTATTGGATATAATCATCATTTCAGTCTATCACTAGTCAACTACTGAACATAGGCCACCCCCATAGATTGCCACAAAAGTTTTTAGCTCTCATTGTGGGGGGATTTTGCCATAGTTGCCACGCTTGGCAGACGGGTTGACAACTGCAGTTATTTCTTCAGATGAAGATGCTGCTGCCCATCTCTTGGTTTTCATTTTCCCTTTGTCGACTTTTACGACACCCACGGGTGGAGATGGGGTGGTAGATTCTCTTATGCCGCCACAACCCGGATTTCTAATTTATAATCAACATTATTAATACGGATCGTCTTAAGAGATAACAAATCAACTGTCCAATTTTTTTCTTAAAAACTTCTATTAAACGTGGTACTCAGCAGATAAGTAATAGGCTAGTTTAATTTTCATGGTGAAAACGTAGGAACAGTTACCAATGCCTTGATAAATTCCATATGGTAAACTAAGGCACAAAAGGCTATGTTAACCAGAAACAGAGATCATTTGGGAAAAGTATAGTAACCATATAAATAACCTATGACAACTTATTTATATTAGCATATAAACAGGTCGTCATGTAACCCAAAGAGTATATGGATATGGAGTTTTGAATGAAGTCTGAGAAAATGGCAGTCAGTTTGTAAATTCAGTTTGATTTCAAGTTTGTATCTCTGTCGTTTTCCTAATAAATAATATTGTTAATAACAGTCTCAATCTTTACATACGTTAATCTTTTGTTTTTCATACAAATTCTTGATGAGTTTATGTGGTTTCGTAGCAAGTAAATCAAATGCTCTGTAGTCAATGTTCCCAAATTTAGCAGCAGTACGTAATTGTTCAAGAGGTCATGTCACAGTTAAGATATTTGTCTGGGGACAGACAGCAATCGTCCGAGAGGACGCCGTCCTGTTTTAAGTCGTTCCGGATGCGGGACAAATGAGGCAAGGAGGATGATTCCCTAAGGTAACAACTGCTTCTGTCCGTGACAATTAGAGTACACTATTAGTTGATCGTGTTATCTTTTTATATTTTTTTTTTTAAATTTTTATTGCGTCTTAGTGTTTTAGGAAGAGTACGGTTTAATAGCCGTGGTAGCTCAGGGGCCTGGTGCT
The DNA here is from genome assembly GCA_019845155.1 of Luehdorfia chinensis. Classification (NCBI taxonomy): domain Eukaryota; kingdom Metazoa; phylum Arthropoda; class Insecta; order Lepidoptera; family Papilionidae; genus Luehdorfia; species Luehdorfia chinensis. The sequence continues at coordinate 1,097,539 of JAHVAK010000028.1, forward strand.
CGCCTTTAATTTCATAGTAAGCGAGTAACCTGGGTTCGATCCCCGGTGCTGACCTCTAATATTGTTCTACAATTTTAAGTGCTGATGCGTGCTTAGCGGTGAAGGAAAACATCGTGAGGAAACCTGCATGTCCGAGGAATAGAAATATTTCGAGGACATGTGAAGTCCGCCAACCCGCATTGGAGCAGCGTGGCGGATTCTTCCTAGCTCCAAAACCCTCTTAGAAATGAGAGGAGGCCTGTGCTCAGCAGTGAGACATTTATGGGCTGAAACTTTTACGGTTTGATATCCTTTTATATTGTACTTATATCTCTGTATATTTACGTTACGTTATGTTACTCTACGTTATCTTAGTCTGTTCAGGGTTTCAGTTACTAAAACAAAAATCTTTACAATATGGACTATTCTTTACTACAAGAGTATTCGGTAGACAGTGTCTTATTTTGTTGTCATGGATTTTTGTTGCCGCAATTTCTCTTGCGCGTTGTGCAGTTACTGAACGTTAATAGTAAATTTATTTTCGGTCCAAATCGACAGGATTTTTTTAAGTTCGTTCGCTCTTACGTTCTTTAGATTTTCCTAGTCTTAATCGTTTCCAGAATTATTACAGATCAGAATAAGTAATCTATACAAATAAATAAAATTGAAGTGTCTGTTTGGAATAACAAAATAACAGCTTTTTACTCAATGCTTATGAAAGTATATACGGTACTTTTAAGAAAAGAACAATTATTATTTAAGAAAAAAAAAATTATATCTGTATTTCTGTCTGTTTGTTCCGGCTAATCTACGAAACGGCTGTACCGATTTTGACGGGACTTTCACTGACAGATAACTGATATTATAGCGGGTAGCTGAGGCTGCTTTAATTTTAGAAAAATTTTTAGGGTTCCGCGCAAAAAAAATTAAAACCCCAAAATCCGATATATATGTATATCAAAGATCGGGATCGGCTTTTTTTTACGTGGGTGAAAACGCGGGGTACAGTACTAGTAGTGTATAAATAATAGAGTCTTGGTACTGTTAACTGAAACCAATTAATATTTTTTTTATTGTTAAAGTGAAGTCACGAGCAAAACGTTCACCTGATCTTCAGTGCAACGTCTGCCCATAACAAATGCTGTGTCACCCAGAACATTTCTGTGTGACTCCACACTGCGCCCGTCACGCTGATATATAATTTCGGTGATGTAATTGCTGTTACCCCTTTTTGGATTTTGCATTTCACAGATTAAGGGCATTTCACTGATTAAGGGCATTTCACGTGACGCTGAGACATCAGTTCTTAAGTCTCATATGCCCAGTGATTACGCTAGGTCTCAGTGCCCTTCAAACCGAAACACAGTAATGTTTGCACACTACTGCTTCACGGCAGAATAACGCCCTGTGGTATATTTCTGTGTATGTGTTTTATATGCTATAAATATAAACACAGCACGCCAAATTATTCGTTACGAGGTTTATAATTTGTGTATATGTCTGTTGAGTATTCCTGATCCTTTTACTAACACCTTATAAGTAATTCCCGTGGTTCATCATTCCTTTTGAGTGAAGCCACGTTGTAAACCTCCGTAGTAAATAATTTATGTCAAGCTAAGGAATGGTTTCACTAGGGCACCAGAAATTTTCAGGCGCGCTATTATATGAGTCGACAGAATGCGAAGTGTGTTACGCGGCAGGTTAGTTCAGACGCCGTATATTGTCGACTCAGAGAATTCGACAAACTGCTGTCCTCGAGTGAATATGTAATATTAAGCTTAATTATATTTTACACTGTTAACGAAGAAGTTTTGTAAAATACAGACAAGCCGTACTGATTTTTTTTTAATTAACAAAATCTTTAGTGTTTGAAGTCTTTTAACTTAAACTGAGGAACCCATAAAGGATAAGTGGGGAAGTGTGTGTAATCAACTCTCTGACTTGATGGTGTTAATGTCTACCCGGTCCCACTTTATTTTCATAAACAACTATTTATCTAAACAAAATTGAACCTAGTAAGTAAACTAAACATATTATAATAACTCAACAACAACAACTCTGTTAGAGTTTCAGACCTAATTTTTCGTCTCACTTTTTTTGCAACTGTTAATATTCTTATCTTAGTATGTTTTAAAAAACTTGCTTTGCTCGATTCTGGATATTATACGTCATCCAATTTGTCCCTCGTATAAGGATTACAAGTATGAATATCCATGAAAATGTGACTTGTGTCGTGTATACATGATGCCTATATATATCGCGGGATAAAGTCGTAATTCAACTACGTTTATAAATCTTGCTACGCTACGAGAGCACGAGTCTTGAGGCGCGTCGCGGCACGCACAAGGTATCCATATTTAAGGGAGAGCTTGTTTATAGTACGATCGTAACTATAACGCTCAGGGCTAGTTTCATCGTATTAACGTATTATTGTGGCTATACAAATTGTATATATCTAGTTTTTGTAAATACGTAGTGAGTATAACGAGGCCAGTGTAAATGTATCACACTTTAAGAACATAGAAATATATATTTGTATGTATATTATACATGTATTTTATATATAAATATATATTGATCAATTTATACATTGGAATTTCTATTGTCAAAACTATGTGCTCATTTTAAGAAACTATGTAGTTTTAACATTTTATATTTTCATTATGTAACTTACTAAAAAAATCTCATTGAACGTCTGAGTTACAAATTACGTATATGCTGTGTTTGTCAGTTTATTATAAAAAAGTATCAGTTGATTACCGTTAAAATTAGCCTGAACGTCGATTAAAACACAAAGCGTATAACAGCTCTTTTTTTAATCTGTCATAAAAACTTCGCGTTGCTCGATCGAGTCCGCCCGCTTTCCCGCGCAAATATTTGACAGCTTCCACGTTTGAACGCGTGGTATTCGCGTCACATAAATACGTACTTGGTAGCGTCGTCGGCTTAAAGCAACCTCGCCTTTAGTAGGTACGTTCGTCGAGTTTATCACACTTCAAAGAGCAGGCACGGCGGGTAGGCGCCGGCTGCTAACCGCGTCTCCCCAACGATACCCCTGTAACTAGGAAGCTTTGTGAAATTCGCGATGCTTTTCGACGCAGACACGACCCCGGTTCGGTTTTTCGAGGTCGCCCGCCTCACCCCTTGGTATAATGGACCGTTCCCACTGAATCGCGACGGAATATATGATAGGCGGACTTACATGATAGACACTTTTTGCATTTCGGTTATCTTTTCATGAATTTACGAAGATTGTCCAAATTTTTAAACAGATTTTTTAAATCTCTTTAAGAAAAATTAACAAATATTTCGCTTATTTTTGAAAATCATTCGAATTGGTGTAAAGTCGTCTTTATTCCAATAATTTTCAATTTCAGTAATATCTATAAAAATACAAAGAAAGTAATTTCTAGCTTATTCACTTAACAATTGATACTAATAATTGATTGCAAATTTACGCGCCGATTTTTTATTAAGCTTAACTGGACATTTTTAATACCATGGAATTAAATATTAATGTCAATTTCTTTTTTTTTTGATGTAATGCGAGTTACTCGACACCATAATTTCAACTCGTCTTTTTACAACGTTCAGAAAGTGTAGTTTTCTTATAGGTTCAAACAATTTATGAAAAGACGATTTTTAAGAGCAATCCCTTATAGTAATATAATTGACTTTTAATGAGCGCTCTGCAAATAATACATAAAAAACAACATATTGTATTACATTCTTCGGCGTTTTTTAAAATAGCAAAAAATATAACCTAAAATACTATATTATTATTTCATGCTCCGTTCGATCGATTCGATTAAATCGAAATAAAGATACGACAATATGTTGTTCCCAAAAACAATTAAAATTTCTTTTGAAAGCAAATAATTTTGTTACGTAAAATAATAATGTTAATTATCTTCTCGCTCCCTATATTTGCAAGTGGAGAGGATGCTTTATTTGTGTGCCTACTTCTACGTTTAACCTCCACGATGCTGATGCGAGCCTGGTGCTTAGGCGCGGTAACGTGGTTTCTGCACCTAGCATCCCCCTGTTCCAATTATTTATTAATTTAGCTCCAAGATCTTCAGAAAATACATGTGATGATAAATACTGTCATAAAAATACCTTAAGAAATTTAAGAAAATTTTCCTTTAATTTACAAATTGGATATGTAAAAATTACCCAGCCTCATGTGCAGCAGCCAAGTTTAATTTTTTTTAATTTTTTTGGATCATGTGATGAAACGAGCAAAACGTTCACCTGATGGTAAGTGCAACGTCTGCCCATAGCAAATGCTGTGTCACCCAGAACATTTGTGTTTGGTCCTACAATGCGCCCATCACCCTGAGATATCAGTTCTTAAGTCTCATATGCCCAGTGATTACGCTAGCTCACAGACCGAAACACAGTAATGTTTGCACACTACTGCATCACAGTATAATTAACTGGTCCTGGGGTGGTTCCTACCTAGACGGATTCCTGCATAGGAATCCTACCACCAGTAATTATATATATTATTTACACATACATATATTTTGACATAAGTTCTTATTATAATTTTCTATATATTCTATGGCATTGATCAAGAAGATTGTATAACACTAAAAACGTTTGACGTTTTAAAATTAAACACGGTGACAAAGAATCGTTTTCAAAACAAACAGGTCTCGCACGTACATTCTTGGAAAAGTACAAAACACTTCAATTATCATGTAAAGGAATACACACAATTACTTTGAACTAAAAATATGAGAGGAAAAAAGTTAATAATCCGTAATTAAATAAGTACCGTCGAGTTACGGTCTTCTGTCAATGTACCTAAGAGGGTTTGATAATTCGCCAAGCTACTGTTCTAGTGTCAATTATAATTTTGAGAATGTAGGGATCTCGTAATATATTTCTACGCTACAGAATCATACGAGTACTTTAAAATAAAGATTAACTTACGTCCTAGATTATATACTTTACGAAAATTCTTAATCCGTGAAAATTTATAATTTAGATTCCGTAGGGTTCGCTTCATAGAGTAAAAATGAAAACAAAGTAACTAAGTAAATTATGTTTAGTTTGCCTGTATCTCTTCCGGTATTTAATCCGGACATGTTACACATGATGTCTAATATTCTGATTGTTTGTCCACGATCCAGACTACGGTAGATTTACTTTGTGCGTAATTTGACCTGCAATTTTATTATCTTTTTACTACTCGTGTAGATATATTTTATAAATTCCTTTAAATGATTGATTTTCAGGATTTCAAAGCATTCTTATTGCGTCAACCTCGGAAATAGTATAATTCCTCAACGATTATCTGTAAGCTCTCGCAGAGATTTTTACTTAATACCCTGTAATTGTCATAGCAGACCGATGACAGCTCGCGTCCGGCTCGGTAAATCAATGCCGCTATGTATACAAGTCATCGGTTATGTGCTTATGTACCACTAGTACATAGGCAATGTTTGTATGGGTATAGTGGATACGTGTGTACGTAGATAATCTCGTCATAGCTCGCACCCGTTATGGTATTACTGTGTGGGCGTAGGGGGGCTTGTGGCACGGGGAGCGTAGGCCCCGCGAGTGCCGCAGGGGGGCTGCTGTCCGCTTTAAAAATACTGGGGCGCAAGTGGCAAGCAAAACTACGGAGCTAGCAGAATGTTAAAGGAAGCCGTTTATTTTCAAAGACCGCGAAGACTCGCTCGCCTCCGCGTTCCTGGTTGAGATGTGCTGAAATGTTCTAAAAATAAGAAATAAAAAACGAACCTCGTTCGAGCTATTAGCGGAGCGCTTGCGAAAATGTTTTTTGGCTCACGGAACTTAGCGAGTGTTTTAAAAGGACTGCTACTATCGCATGAAACTTAAATCTCGCAATTTGCAAATATTCTTCAGGGAGAGTTCGCTAACTCTTACAACTTTTTTACTGATGGCCCTCTTCACTAAGACTCGAAAGAAAACTACGTCAAATACAGCTAATGAGTTGTAATGCAAAATAATGTTTTCTGTTTATAATTTGTAACTACAAATTTCGTCAAATAATATGTCTTCTTTAATGAATTATAGTTAAAGGCTACTTAACGACAGATTAAGTATGTTATGTAATTAATGATAACCTTTAATATTCAAAGAAGTACCTCTAATCAATACACGTCATACTTCACGTGCTCATGTGAATCTACAAGAAAGCGACCGCAAGTAAGGATGTGACCATTCCGACAGACCTCATTATCGATGAATTGATGATCAATAAACGACATCACGTATAACGTCCTTTGACGTTCCCAGCGTTCCAAATTTAAATGTATTTTGTTCGTATTTTCATAATTGGGCGCGGGCGGACCGGCGAAGGGTGGCGCCCGCGGGCGTCATCGCGCCCCCGCGTGGGTATTTAATGATTATACGCTGACTGCCACCTGATTGCTGGCTCTGTCGTCCTATCGCTGATAGTTGGTTATCGATGAAACTAAGTAGTATGAAGTTTTTTTTTTAATTTTAAACTGACTAAATATATCTAACCTTACTATGTTCGAATCCAGAAAGCAATAATAAAACGTCATTATACAGTCACGGCTTTATTTAACATGGTAGCGGCTTACAGATTATGTTCCTATTAAAAAAAATGCTTTCTCCTGAACTCTTTTGCAAAGCAAACTTTTTCGAAACTCTGCCTCCTAGGGGACGCCAATTGTAAGATTTATATGGATTTAAAGTTTTAAAAAGGTTGTGCGCGACTTTTATAATTTTTAACACACAACGTTAAAACTATATACTTTACAGAAGATATTTTAAATATAATTATAACAAGGAGGAAAATGGAAGGTAGTTTAAATACCTAATAATATAATATATTGAAATGATACAAAAACTGAATTTCTCACAAATTACAGTGTTTTCATATATTTACTTTTCAAACTACTATTCCTTTATCGACTATCGATATAGCCGATGAGCGTCACAGCGTGATCGCCCGCGGGGTGGCAAGCACTACACGGGTAACACGCGGAGTATGCTGGGGGTTGCTGCGAGGGGGCGCTGGTACATAGCCCATGTATCACTATATACCAGCCTTGGTATATAACCGATGGGTTGTCGAAATTTTGCAGTTATTTTGTGACGAAAACTAGGTTATTCCACAATTTATTTGGTCTATCGGCAGATGAGGCAGGCGATGCTGTTTGAGCTCCCGGCTTATTTATCGGTCATGCATTGTAAATGATCGATACGGGATAGGTGCTATCATGTACGAGTATGTATCAAAGGGGGGCATGTCCTATTTTAAATACACTATCTATTTAAAAAATAAACAGTATATGAGGTTCGTTTCTCATTTGCAGTCATTTTACGGGTTTGATGATCGTAACGGAAGTTGGACATTAGCGGCGATAAAAAGCTATATCGTATCATGACATAAAATATATTGGTCTTAATAATTTACAATGGTAACACCAAAAGATAAAAAAGTGTATGTCTCAGCGGATGGATTAAGCAAAGACAGAAAAGTAAAATAACAAGGAACGTTGCTAATAATTAATTTCAATGCAATTGCAGCTACAGACTCAGCACTAATCCATTTAGTAATTTTTATTTATTATTTAGACTTTATATATTTTAACGGTCAGCGTATGTTTATTGCGTAGCTACTACATTTTGATCACATGCGGAAAGGCAGCATGGAGTACCAAGATTAAAGAAGATTTGAAGTGGTGGATAATTGTTTAACAGTTACGTAGCATTAAACGCGCAAGATAATGGGTTGATACAACAATAGTAAGCCTCTGTCTCTAAGATTTTTAGTGGACTCATAGTGATAAGAGCCCGTGGCTTGGGTGTTAGGCGCTCGCTTTAAATTTCATGGTACGCGAGTAACTCGGGTTCGATTCCCGGTGCCGGGACCACTAAAATTGTAAATTGCTATTTTTAGAGCTCACTGCAATTGTCAATTTACCCCGTGTCATCGAACACGGGGAAAATTGACAATGAAGGAAAACATCAGAAGCAAACAAGCATGTCTGAGAAATAAAAAAAATTCGACATTATGTAAAGTCCGCCAACCCACATTGGAGCAGCGTGACGGACTCTTCCCGGCTCCTATAGCCTTTCAGAATTTAGAGAAGGCCTATGTTCCACAGTGGGCCCTTATACGCTGTTACTTTTACTCAAATATTTCTTTGACAACCGTGCCATTTATATCATTTACGTTTTGGAAGGTTGAAAATTCCTGGGCAAAGAAAAGTCGATCGGTCGGTCGGTCTTATGATAATGCTTTTAACGAAGAAAAGTTATTTAAAAATTCCAGTTTCACTTGTTATTCAAGTCTTAGGTTTTCGTCCATTATCAAATTGTAGGTGCTGTAAAGTACTATTCTGCCCACGGGATGCCAAAAAGTAGTAAAGTAAGTAAAGTAAAGTTTCAGCCTATAAATGTCCCAATGCTGAGCACAGGCCTCCTCTCATTTCTGAGAGGGTTTTGGAGCTAGGAAGAATCCGCCACGCTGCTCCAATGCGGGTTGGCGGACTTCACATGTCTTCGAAATATTTTTTATTTCTCAGACATGCAGGTTTCCTCACGATGTTTTCCTTCACCGCCGAGCACGTGGTAAATCAGCACTTAGAATTGCAATTAACAATTTTAGTGGTGCCGGCACCGGGAATCGAACGCAGGTCACTCGCGTACTGTGAAATTTAGTGAGCGCTTAGCCCCTGTGCTACCACGGCAAAATACAAAAAAGTAGTATTTTGTTATATTAATAAAAGTTAAAGTGGACATCACGATCGTGGTAGTTAGGATGGTTGTTAGAGACGATAATATTGAGTTGTTTTTGTTTAATGACAAGCTGAGTCACGTTTAACTTGAGTTTCAGTGATCCACGGAGAATCTAATGAAATCTAAAGTTTATATAATGTACGCTACGATTTTACTAGATCACACACGGGAATCGACACAGGGAAAATAAAGAACAGAAGAAGGGCAGCAGCAGCTTCCTGGAACATCTGCATAAATAAACTGCGGTTGCCAACCTGCCTTTCAAGCGTGGCAACTATGGCAAAATACCCCAAAATGAGAGCTACACACTTTTGTGGCAATCTATGGGGGGACCTATGTTCGGCAGTGGACTGGTAATAGGCTGATATGACGATGACGAGCTTAAACTAACGGCACTAAAGGCAGCGCAAGATGTCGTCGTGTTCGAAATTCGCCGAAATGCCAATGTTGGCATTTCTACGCCGCGAGTCCTGGATTCGAATCCCAGCTGGAGCAGATATTTGTGCAAAGACATTGTTGGTTGTCGTGTCTGGTTTTGTTAGTGAAATTTATGTCTGTAAAACGTACCCACGACTCAGGAGAAATCCTAGTGTAGAAAATGAAAGAAAAAAAGTATCAGAAATCTTTTAGCCCCCTGACAGATGACAGAATTACCATTTCAAATACGCCAAAATTGAAATACAGTCCAGTGACCGGCTAAAACGAGGCTATTACAGCAAATCCTCTACTTCTAATATTCTACTAGTGGTAGGATTTCTATGCCAGGATGATATATTGTCATTACCAGCTTTTATTCTGATATGTTCTCAATGATCAATGATAAATATCAATGCCATGCTATTATAAAAACGTATTTACGTTTATGTAAATTAATATGAGTAAACAATATAGCCCGTCTCGCCCTCCGGCGACATTCTTGGTTTGTATGACAGTTTTCTTGCGGGATCGTAGTGACGACTAAATTCAATGCTATCACTCACACGTGCGTTGTTTTAATTAAAAAAAAAAACGAAGCAACCAATTTTGTTGACATTTTTCAGTCAATGAGTATGTGCATCATATTAAACATACTGTATGATATTTTTTTTTTATTATTATTATTTAAAAAACAATGACCCACAGTAGGATTTCTCCTGTGTCGTGGGTACGTTTTATAGACATAAATTCCACATGCACAAACCACCCAGACCCGGAACAACTATCTGTAGGCCATACAAATATTTGTCACGAGCGGGAATCAAACCCGCGACCCGCGGCGCAGAAGCCAAGGGATGTGCCAACCGAGTAACAATTATAAACAAAATATGATTAGTTATTTTTACTATATCGCTGCTTTCTTATTATTCAACCATCAAAAGCACAAAACCGGAAATCGATAACGATGTTAGCATGACATCTACTTTTCATTGGCAAAAACTTTGGTTCATACAAATACAGTATCGTTCGCGCTCATACTATTACAAATGCTCAGAATTTCAGAAAGAGTATAGTTTAATACATAAATTGAATTGAACTAAATTTTTGCGCATTTTCAAATACCTAAGCTTCTTCCATTAGTAGTAATATAACACCGAACGAAACGATAACCAAGCACAAATTGAAGTCGCAGTAGGAACCTTACACGGCGAATAGGTTCATAAAATAGACACTGACGTCCATCTATCTAGACATTGACAGGAACTAATTAACATCACAAAATCACGCATGTGTGTATGTACATATATGCCGTGTACGCACCAGTGCGCCTTATCTGTCATTGAGGTGTAATTAATTACCGGGTATATTGCAATAGCCCAACATACGCTACTAGGTGTATATAAGCGGGGAAGGGTCAACGGATATTTAGTGTCCGCATAGCAGATGCGGTCCTTGGCCACCGCCCTCCAAGACGGTCGATATCAAGCCCGTGTCACCCCACCTAACTCCTAACTATCTATGTGCACCTGGTAGTTAGACACTTAACAAAGTTCACACATTTGCTTGTTTATACTCCACAATATAGTTTTTTAAGTGCTGACAAAAACAAACGGAAGCATTAACAAAAGAAAAAAAAACATTTACAAGTTTAAATTATTACATATTTTTGTGATTAACAAAGTAATCAACATATTTCAAACTATATATTTAATAAGTCTTAAAAGAGTTTGTAACAACAACGTTTAATCTGCATATTTTAATTTTGAACTAGAAAATTTTATTTTGACTTTTTGGAAATTACATTTCTTAACATATTTCCTTGCAACAACTACGGAATCGTAAAACGTTCAATGTTTAAGTTTAAGAGATAACTAATCTTATAAATTTTGCTACATTGTCAGACTAATCGCCTTTTTAATTATTTTTGGATATAGGCAGCTTTGGAATTATTTATAAAGTTAGTTCTTCGTAAGTTATTTGGAATATATCATCTGATTTTATAAACAACCCTAAAAAGGCGTCGCGGTCTTAACTGCATGCATCTACATTTTCTGGGGCTCTGACTTCATTACATTAATCTTTAATGTTTCAGCTAGAACCAATGTTTGTAATAAAATACCATATCAATCTAATTAAACAAAGTAGTAAAGTGACATAAAAAGTATAATAATCTAATTTTTATGTTTAATATTTTTTATGTCTCTACTTAAAATTGGAATTAACAATTTTAGTACCGCCACTGGAGAATGAAGCTGATACCAGTTGACCCGGAGCTATGACCACTAAAAGTAAATCAAGGAAACAAAACTAAAAGCTACACAAAATATTTAACCAGTTTATAAAAAAGTTGACGAATGAAATTGCGCAAAAAAAGTGTGTCACTAAATTTGTTGACGTTTTCTTTGTCAAACACATAATTGTGCAAAATAAGTTTTTAGGTACACTGAAACTTCTGAACTCATTTTTCATGTTTTTATTAGATAACTTGATATATACCAAGCGCCAGAAAAGTCTCATGGCTTCAGACATATGGCGGAATAATGAATAATCCTTTATGACAAATCTAAATCATTTAAATGCGTCAGGGGTATCGCAAAAGTAGACAAAGAGGAAGACCTGGAAAGTCGCGCCTTTTTCCGATATAAGAGGTAGAGACCACACCCGCCCACTTTTCGCCCCCGTGGAAAACGAGACGCGACGGATGGCGAACCACGTCGCCGTCATTTTGGTACGAATCAAAAAATCTTACTCTCCGTTGCGTTTCCACGAGCAGTATAGTGACAACATTGCATATTATACTCGTAGTATTATTCTGCACGAATAAAGGCTCAACATCAACACAACACCTTGGTTGGAAACTTCTCTGTCGGACACCTATCGCCATTAACTACAAATATAAACTTTAAACTTTAAACAAATCATTATTCATATGTATTTTCATAATGAAGTCAGATCAACGCATTATTTTAATATTTTAAGATTATAATTCTTACTGTTATAATTGGTTTCTTTAATTATAATTCTTGCTATTGTAATTGGTATATATCGACTTTCTATTGTTTCATTCATATTTAAACGTAGCAAGAGTAACCACTTGTTGACTGAAATCTTTGCGTTATTGTATAGGCCACGGCGATGGTACTGTGCCGCTTCTAAGATTTTCATAACTTTTGCCATTTCTCTCGTAATAATGAGTACAGTTTAGATTCTATATTTTTAAGTGTATGTTGTACGATAATGGCAACATTAATTTCTTTTGCAATAATTCGTTAATGGTAATATTACATTTTTTTAAAGGCTTATTATGTGTGTTAACAATAATTAGTTGTCAAGTTAAAAAGTTAAAGAAGTTTAACCCAACTACTATTAACACATTTTGCATTTCGTTTTAACTATATTAGATTGCGATGTGGTACGGGCGTAAGAGAATCTACCACCAAAACTTATCCCGTGGGTGTCGTAAAAGTCGACAGAGGGAACATTTAAACCAGAACATGGGCATCAGCATCTTCGTGGAACATCTGAATAAATAAGGTGCGGTTGCCAACCCGTAGTGCCAAACGTGGCAACTATGGACAAAATTCCCTGAAAATGAGAGCTTCAACTTTTGTGGCAATCTATGGGAGTGGCTACTGACCATAGTTGACTAGTGATAGGTAGATAAGTGAAACAATTGATATTAGATTTATAATAAAGTTGCATTCTTGTATGATTATAAACTATATGTCACAATGACGACCGCGTGGTGTCAGTGATCAGAGTACCTGACTACGCCGTGGGTCCTGGTTTTGAATCTTATACAGAGCCAACATTTTTTCTAAAACAGAAATCGTTAGTTTTCGGTTCTGCTAAAGTTATTGTTATATCCGACGTCAGAGACAGATACGATTATATCCATACTAATATTATAAATGCGAAAGTAACTCTCTCTCGTCCCTCTGTCTGTAACCTTTTCAAGATTTAACCGCTGAACTAATTTTGACAAAATTTTGCACAGAGATAGCTTGCATTCTGGAGACGGACATAGGATACTTTTTATACCGGAAAATTAAAAAGTTCCCACGGGATATTTAAACAACATATCCACGCCGACGAAGGCGAGAGCATCAGCTAGTATATATATATGACGGAAATTCTGAATTGTAAAAGACGTATTAAAGATTGTTAAGATAGTTAAAAATATTAAGAGTAAGTCCTCCGTAGTTTTGAAAAGTTAGTCTATTAATAAAACAATATATATAACCTATATTAAAACTGGGGTAAACGAACACAGCCGATAGGTGTCCGGCAGAGTAGAATAGCACCTACCTTTTTCCTACCGAAGTGTCGCAAGAGGCGATTAAGATATCGTACGGATAGCCTTCACTATACTGCTCGTGGGAACGACGACGAAAAATGCGTGACCGTATGTAAATGAAAAATAATTTATTTTTAAATGTCTCATTGCAAATTGTTATAGACTTTATCGCATAATTTGACACGTAATATTGTGTTTTCATTCTTTTTAATGTAGTTAGTAGTGAATAACACGTCCAGAAGTACACTTCGTGTATTAAAATAAAAAAAAGTTTTGCTGAACCTAGCTTCAGCGGGTTTCTTTAAGTCACTGTTTCGTTTAGGGTTCCAGGAGATCAACATTTACGTGGAGTTATATGTACATATATGCATAAGTCTTATTCATGTACATATACTCGTATGTATAAAACTTATATACATACATATATACAAACACATGTCCATTAAAAGCACTATCGATTTGCGTTCGCGAACCGGAGCGATGACCCGAACATCCCGCCGCCAGCCGTTTCGCTAATTTATTAATTATTTAATATTTACAATCAGGATATGGTACACCGGTATCGGGAAGGGATTGCCCTCGCCAGTATTAAAAAAATCATTGACTGTGTTTCAAAAAAACTTGTTTATGATAATAATATAATCATTTTAGGCGAAGCCGTGTGGTAGCGGCTTAAGAGAATCTACCACTCCCATCTCATCCCGTGGGTGTCGTAAAAGTCGACAGAGGGAGAATTAAAACCAGAAGATGGGCAGCAGCGTCTTCCTCGAACATCTGAATGAATAAAATGCGGTTGCCAATCCGCCTGCCAAGCCTGGCAACTATGGCAAAATTCCCCTCAAAATGAGAGCTACACACTTTTGTGGTAATCTATGGGGGAGGCCTATGTTCAGCAGTGGAATGGTGATAGGCTGAAATGATGATGATGATGATGATTTAGGCGAAGGCGAAGTAACAAAAGTCACCGTTCAAAAAAAAAATAGGTTCGATTAAGTATGACTCTGTGATTCCATAAGCCTTGTAACTGATGTAACAGTTACTAAATCTTCTATTATGACATAAATTTCTTGTAAAATATTATTTGATTTATTTGGGCATCTTTGTTTCAGGATAATATGACACCGGAGCCAACGGACATGAATGATGACGATAATTTTTCTGGTGAGTATTTCTTTCATATTTATCTAACAAAACAATCTCGCATGTGTCAGTACTTGCATCAAATCAATTTGGTATTTTATGTTTAAAAACAATTGAGATACTGTTTTGAAATGTCGTTGACATAAAATACTGTCAATTAATCGGCTTTGAAAATAATCTAAATTCTTTTTGAAATTCCAAATTTGAAAATTTATTGGCGAATATGATCTGGTGCAGGTCAGGCCTTCGCGAAAGATGCAGAGAAGTTGAAAATGATGTTGCTGGCATGGAATTACCACAGCCAGAGTCAAGGTAATCTTATTTGTATGATTCATTTCGTGTGTGTGTGTCTTTCTCAAATCTTTGTTTGTTATTTTGAAATAGTTACCGCCTGATGTTAACTATGTTTAAAAATAAATTGTTTACGAAATGTTTTGATATTTTTGGGGCTTACGTTCATTATATTTATTAAGCATTAATAAATGTTTGCAAACACAGCTTAAAAAAATAATGTAATTCGAATCCACTATCGAATATCAAACAAATTTAGGTCGCACATTATGAAAAAAAAAAAATACTTCATAAAGGCTTTGCAGTTTTCTTGCCGAACCAACAGTTTATTAAGCAGCGTACTTGCATAATTTCCCATGGCAAAACGGCTAGCCGGGCTATTTTTACTACCTCAGCGAAGCCATATTGAGAGAGCGGGGTACCAGGGGCGCAGGCGTTGCGAGGCAGGCACCTCAAATTATTTATAGGCGAGGGGCTTGTTCGGGTTGACATTTAGAAGCAGATGCACCGGTCCCCTGCGAATGCCTCCTGCACACCCTCATTAATTTCTGCCGCCTTAGTAACAGACTATGAATACTAAATTTAAGTCGAAAATTATGGATTGGTATGTCTGCGGTTCCGCAGTAAATAGCTTAGCACAATGAAGCGCGTTTACTATAAACACTGTGCTGTTTTACAGTTTATGTCATACTTACAAGCTCCTATTAACTTTATTTGATCAATCGTTTAAGTATCGTTTAGTTATCTTTAAGATGAACAGTCTTTTAAATAGTTTGTAAATCATTGCTTAACAATTGGTTTCCAATTGTAAAGACTTTAAATGCAATTTCGTAAGAGAAAAAGTAGTGTAGTTAGTTATACACTTAAACCTAACACTGACGACATTCTTATGAACTTTTCGCTAAAATAAAACACAGTAACAGGTTGCTATATACAATTAAAACAAAAATATCTTGGTCTGATGAAGCTGTAAAACTACATAGCTAACAGCGTTAACTTTTTAATAAAACATACGCGAAAGAAATAGATAAAGCTGGAAGTACTAAAACACTTGGGGGCATAGAATCGTATAACCAGCTATCATCGTCAAATTTCTTGCCTCGGAGGTGTTCCTTGAGTCGTGGAAAGAGATAGAAGTCGCTGGGGGCTAGATCTGGTGAATAGGGGGGGTGTTCCACCAGCTCAAAGCCCGCTTCCTGAATGGCAGCCATGGCAATTGCAGCTTTGTGAACCGGTGCGTTGTCTTGATGGAACAGCACTCCAGCCCGCAGTTTGCCTCGCCTTTTCTCCTTAATAGCCTCCCGCAATCTTCTTATTTGTTCTGCATAGTAGGAGCCTGTAATAGTGGCCCCCTTTTCCAAGTAGTCCACCATGATTATTCCTTCAGCGTCCCAAAAAACAGACGCCATAACCTTCCCTGCTGAGCTTGACACTTTGAATTTCTTCGGCGTCGGTTCATCGGATCGTTTCCATGTCATCGATTGTTGTTTTGTTTCAGGATCAAAATGGTGGATCCAGGTCTCGTCCATGGTCACAAAACGTGACAAAAAATTATCCTTGTCTGCCTGGAACTTTTCGAGATTTGCTCTTGACATGTCGACTCGTTTCTTCTTTTGCTCGTCGTTTAACATTTTCGGTACCCAACGCGCGGAGACCTTTCTCATATGCAATTCGTTCGCAAGGATTCTTTGAATGCTGCCATATGAGATCCCTGTGACCTCAGCTACATGCCTGATAGTCACTCTTCGATCTTCCAATACAACTTCTTCAACTTTTTTCACATTTTCTTCAGTGAGGGACGTCGATGGGCGTCCTTCGCGGTGTTCGTCTTCCGTCGATGTTCTTCCCAACTTAAACTCCTTAGCCCAGCGTGCAACTGTGGAATATGGAGGAGAAGAGTCCCCTAATGTTTCCACCAAGTCGCTGTGTATGTCTTTGGTAGACATTTTTTTCAAGCAGAGGTATTTAATGACAGCTCTGATTTCGTGTTTTTCCATTTTGATGTTCACTCCTTGACAGTCCGTATTCAAATGAATGTAGCTCCCGGGAATCGTGGCCTATTTATATGATTTTTTTAATCTTTCGCAGGAAGGGCTCATAGCCTCTATGACAAGTTACGTGCATACAGAATTAATGGCTGTTATGACAATAAGGGATGCAGACATCGGGATAGCAGGACACTACCCGTATATACATGTTACTAGCAGACCTTCTTGATTATTATATTACTTAAGACAAATTATTTTGAAGCAAGTTTAGTTCTATGCTGGCAACGCATTTAATAACTATTTATAAAATTTAATAGAAATATCCTCTTTCGTTATGCCTTACACTTAAAGCGGATAAAGTAAGATCGTATTTCTTCTTAATTAATCTCATGAATATAATGACACCATTATTGCTTATTATCTCTGTCTATGTATATTTTGGTCTCTTTCGCTCCTTCGATTCAGGCTCAGTAGAGTGTTGTAATTATTAGTATTATACAGACGGACGCAGTGTGGAGCCACACAGAAATATTCTGGGTGACGTTGTATTTACCACCAGGTGAACGATTTTCTCGTCCGTTTCTCCAATAAAATATATATATTAAATTTTTATATATTATCAAGACTGGCGGTTTCAACTTTACTTAACTTGTACCTACAATACGAGTAGTTTTAAAAGAACCGGTGTAATTTCTATTTTTTCCAAAATGTGTAAGTCACAGTGATGAAAGCGTTGAAAAAATGTAATCTGTTATTTCGTTCCTACTCGAGATTATGGTGTGCCGTAAATTGGTACATTTATATAGAATAGAATTATAAAAATTGTTTAGATAATACTTATTGAAAGTTTACTTCAACTACACTTGTTTCGCAAAAAGGTGTGTCCTCTGTCCCTATGAAGATCAACAACAAACTTGCTGCATTATGATTTTCTTTTAGTCATGTTTTAACAATTACAATATTATAATAAATACAAAGATGTATAAACAGTTAAGTAAATATTTATATGGCCTACAGATAGTTTTCTGGATCCATGGTAGTTGTGCATATCGAATTCGTGTCTGTAAAACATACCCACGAAACAGGAGAAAGCCTAATGTGGGGCAACATTAATTAATAAAAAAAATTAGACATATGGCGATTATTAAACAATAATTTGATAAAAAGCATTATATACAAGTACTTATATTACTTATATACCTAATAACTTATTCATCCTTGGTGGTTTCAGGTCGCAATGGTGATATCACAGAAAGCGGTGCGGACAGCATGGCTGATCTCTGGGCCTCCTACCACAGTGCTCTGGGTCTTGGAAGCAAACCACCAAAACCGCCCACACCCTTGGCTACAGGCCACTCGGTGAGTTTTAAGGTTGAGTGCGTTTCAAATACGTTTGTTTATATTTTTTTATAATTAAAATATATTTTGCCGACTCCGAACTCAAAGCTTTAAGGGGAAAAACACATAAATATAGAACCAATTAATATGAACGTGATACTATATGTAATGTCAGTACCGTTATGATATTAATTGTGAAGATGCTTAATTTTTAAACCTCATAAACAAAGTTGTATTTTCCTAACAATTTTTATATCAATTATATGCCTGTACACCGTATGATAACGTAAGTTAATCTAACCACACCATATCATCCCATGGGCGCTCTGGAGTCTCGTGACCTCCGAAATAAGTCGGAATAACTATGTTAGACCAAAATTATCCGGACCGTTACGAGCAGCGGCGTCCTGGGTTCGATGATAGACATTGTGGCGATTATGGGCGTCAAAGATGCAGGGTGTTTGGTTTGCTAATCGTCAGTCGAAGCGACCTGCGATCAGCGGTGGATTATTTAGATAATGATGACGATATATAGCTGTACATTACATATCTTCAAAAATAAATATTTATAATATTAGTTGGCAGTTAGTAATTTGCATAGACCATAGATTTATTCTGTAACTTATTATTTGTTTCATCTTCATATCCCAAGGAGTCACAGTCGTGGACACTAAATATACAAGCTGAACAGCTTTCGTAATCGAATATTCGAAAAGAAAATTTTATTATTTTAAAGTATTACATTTTTTTTGACAATTAAAAATAGAACCAGTAACTTCAACATTATTACCACTATTAGTTCCTTTATCAAGTCACCGTACAGCATCTGGTCATAAATTAAAGATATCCTGTTATGATGATCAGGAATATATTAGCTTCGTTCTTATATTCACTATGCACCGTTTTTGCTATTCGAAGAAATATAATAATTGGATGATCTTACCTTGCCCTCTTTCCTCTTAATATTTCCCATTCTATGAGTCTACGAATTATATATAAAACAGGGGTTCTTTTTATACTACTACAGTTTATACTTACAAACTAAGAATAGTATGTACTTGTACAATACCTTATTCAAGGCTAGCAATATATTATATGTGCCTCGCCTACATATAATTAGTGAATGATTGCTAGCTCATTGACATGGTGGTTCATCTCTAACTTGTCATTGTCGTCAATCTCATCATCATCATCAACCTTATTGGCACTTCGCACCTTAGACGCCTGTCGGCTGTCAATATTCCGTGTATTTTCGATCTGTCGGACACCATGGTACTTTTCAGCTATTTTCCTGAGTCGACTCTTACGACCTTCCAGAAATGAGAGAGGCAGGCAGCTTTTCTTGCATCACCTCACAGTAAAAAAGACTACTATAAAAGTAGCAACTTATAGGACCTGAGTTACTAGCCAAGACGATTATTAGCGTGACAGCCTATTTCCGTTTTGAAATTACGAATGTTGCGTGTTACCTGCATTCGAAACCGCACCCGGGACTTTACTTTTGCCAAGTTAAGATGCTTCTGTTAACGGAACATTCAGAATGTTACTAGTAAAACACACTTCTGGAAACGCACGTAAATATAGTAAAACTCTTAATAACTGCAATTAGTAACAGATCGTAAGCCGCTCTTTACACCATTCCCGTGAAGAAAAGCAATATTGCCTTTTTTTAAATAAAATAACACGAGACGTTGTATTGCAAACTAACAAGTGGTTTGGATATCATAGAGTCCAATCCACGTGGGCTCTGCGACTCCGGGACTCGAGCCGGCATCTACTCACGACGAGACTTCTTCGTCGGATCGCACTAAAGACGACGATGACGCCGGTGCCTCCGACGACGACAGCGACGACCGAGTCGATCCGCAGCACCATGATCCGGAACGACTGAAGGCTTTCAACGTAATTATATACCACTTTTATTATTTGTACAACTTTTTATCGGATTTCAATAAGAATTATGACAAAATGGACAATCAATTCAACTAGCAGCGTTATACATATGCCTTTTTACGAGGGGTGTGATCCAAAAGTAATGATAATCAGTTATTTCTAGTGCACACAAAAATACAAAAAAATTTCAGTCACTTACTCAGTTAACCACTAGTTCAGGGAAAAAAAATCATATAAATAGGCCACGATTCCCGGGAGCTACATTCATTTGAATACGGACTGTCAAGGAGTGAACATCAAAATGGAAAAACACGAAATCAGAGCTGTCATTAAATACCTCTGCTTGAAAAAAATGTCTACCAAAGACATACACAGCGACTTGGTGGAAACATTAGGGGACTCTTCTCCTCCATATTCCACAGTTGCACGCTGGGCTAAGGAGTTTAAGTTGGGAAGAACATCGACGGAAGACGAACACCGCGAAGGACGCCCATCGACGTCCCTCACTGAAGAAAATGTGAAAAAAGTTGAAGAAGTTGTATTGGAAGATCGAAGAGTGACTATCAGGCATGTAGCTGAGGTCACAGGGATCTCATATGGCAGCATTCAAAGAATCCTTGCGAACGAATTGCATATGAGAAAGGTCTCCGCGCGTTGGGTACCGAAAATGTTAAACGACGAGCAAAAGAAGAAACGAGTCGACATGTCAAGAGCAAATCTCGAAAAGTTCCAGGCAGACAAGGATAATTTTTTGTCACGTTTTGTGACCATGGACGAGACCTGGATCCACCATTTTGATCCTGAAACAAAACAACAATCGATGACATGGAAACGATCCGATGAACCGACGCCGAAGAAATTCAAAGTGTCAAGCTCAGCAGGGAAGGTTATGGCGTCTGTTTTTTGGGACGCTGAAGGAATAATCATGGTGGACTACTTGGAAAAGGGGGCCACTATTACAGGCTCCTACTATGCAGAACAAATAAGAAGATTGCGGGAGGCTATTAAGGAGAAAAGGCGAGGCAAACTGCGGGCTGGAGTGCTGTTCCATCAAGACAACGCACCGGTTCACAAAGCTGCAATTGCCATGGCTGCCATTCAGGAAGCGGGCTTTGAGCTGGTGGAACACCCCCCCTATTCACCAGATCTAGCCCCCAGCGACTTCTATCTCTTTCCACGACTCAAGGAACACCTCCGAGGCAAGAAATTTGACGATGATAGCGACGTGATGGCCGCGGTTGAGGACTTTTTTGAGAGTCAAGATAAAGATTTTTTTTCTAAGGGAATTTTAGGATTAGAAAAGAGATGGACTAAATGTATAGACTTGCTAGGAGACTATGTTGAGAAATAAATTTATTTATTTATTTTATTCATTGTGTTTATTATTGATTATCATTACTTTTGGATCACCCCTCGTATGTATATATAAAAATTCATCTACGGAAGAAACTAAGAACACGAACGTATAAATTAGCACTTTCTATGACGAACGCATCGGTCGATCGGAAGAGCCTTTTAATACGCCACTTTACGTATAATTTGAATGAGTTAAGTGACTTCATAATTAAAAATGCACATAGTTTTATATAAACACTTTAAACGTTTACTGATGAGATGGAGGAATTCATAAATGACTTTGTAAATACTTCTGTTACATCAAGAACCATGCAATCAAACGATTCGATCAATGCCTTTTAAAAATATTATTTTTTAAACTTTTAAGTTTGTTATGCAATGATTATTGACCGTTATGGTATAACAGTGAATAAAGGACAGTTTTTTTTTTTACATTCTGACTTCTAAATCGTTTATCGTCTGTTTTACTCTTTTAAAAAGGAATAATTGTACACAAATTCATCATTGCCAAAATATTTGAACAAAACAAAATACGTCTATGTATCTTTGCAGATGTTTCGTCCGGTTATTCGTAGACGAGAATCTTGACCGGATAGTACCTATATCGAAACAGCCGAAAGAGAAGATCCAAGCGATCATAGACTCGTGCACCCGACAGTTCCCGGAGTTTGCCGAACGCGCCCGTAAGAGGATCAGAACTTATCTGAAGAGTTGCAGGAGAAACAAGAAAGTTCGCGGCGAAGGTCCTACTAGTGGAAATGGAGGCAACACGCCGTCTAGTAGCGCGTGGGATACCGCGGTGAGGGTCCGAATACTGATTTTTGCATTTTATAACATTAAATTAAGAATTCATAAATGTGTTTTGAATTCGCTATTAACATCACTACATTTTTTTCTAAACTTATTACTTGACGGGGTCCCTAAGTGTGTTGTTGTGTACATATACTTATGTACAACATAAAACTTGATTTTTTTTTACCACATTAACATTCTTTAGTTCTTTGATTGATTGAAAGCATTGGCAATAACAGTTAGGGATCGTATGCGGTAATCGAATTATGAAAACATGCAACATTCATAAAATAAAGTTATTACATTTTTTTTAATTGCTGTCATTGGTCAACAATAAAATGTTGTGTTTTCTTGGTAAGTCATTATTTTGAAACTCAAGTTATCCTTAAGTACAATTTTATGCACGAATGTAAGTAAGTATAATGTGTGTATAAGTCAAATCATTTATTGTTGTAGGTGCGTCCCACACCAGCACATCTGACATCGGTACAAGCCGAACACATCCTGGCGCAGGCGTGCGAGAACGAGAGCCTCAACGCCAAGCGCATGCGGCTGGGTCTCGATCCTGTCAGCCAGCCTATGCCCACACTGCCCACGCCCATGGTTAGTTATTAAATATTCTAGAAAAAGTAACTTTAATACTATTTCTAATTAATCAATACTAATACTAAGAGGTATACTAACCACCACTAACGTTACTGGTGTTTGACTCCGTTCGTGATTAAATATCATTCCGGGACAAAAGTAAATTATTTTGCTTTGCCTATTGTTATCAGGCCAGATTCACGACTAATTCAGAGACATTGCGCATCATCTAATATAGCATTGCCTTTTTACATCAATTCAAGTCAGTCATCAATTGAAGTCAAAATTTCTTCATTCAATTTAGGCTTGTTTAATGCTCTTATGAATGGCAAAATCTTCATCGATCTGAAAAATAAGACTTTTTTAGAGAAGAACTGGAAGGAAATTCTCAGAATCTACCGAATCTACGGGGTGAGATAGGGTATCTCACCCCGTGGGTGTCTCAAAATTCGACGGAGGAAAAATTAAAGAAGATGAGCAGCAGCATCTACTTGGAACATCTGACAAGTCTGTTTGTCTGAGGTCTTAAGCAGTGGGCTAGTAATAGGTTGAAATGATGATTATGATGATGATGAATTCACCACCAGTAAAACTTCGGGATACTTCTAAAGATAGTTGTTTTACAAACAAACAAATATTACAAGAAGAATATTAATTAATTTATACACCTAAAATTCAAATTTTTTGAGTAAGGGTAAGAGTAACAAGGGATATTTTTCTTTGCACACAACAATTGTGCTACCAGCAGCCATTGTCATTTTATGTAGAGCATTATTGGTATCAATAAAACACAAGTGTCCTTCAAGGGAAGTGCTAGGTATACTACCTAGTCCACTGCTATTTAATTAACACACGATAGTCGTCTCAATCTATTTATTAAATTTCTTAGACATTTATATCTTGTAAATAATTATATTTTTTTAAGGTATAATGTATTATATTAAAATATTTTTCCAGGCAATCGACACAACTGCAACATCAGCGGTAGCTTCATCATTCTTAAGTCTATACAGTGGCGCAATAAGCACTTCTACTACAGCGAGCACGGCAACAGCTACGTCTATGGCCAGCGCCGGTCACAGCAAAGCTGCGGCCGATACTACTCGGCCAACTACTAGCCCATCCATAGAGAATGCTCTTCTCAATAACAATAGCTTGAAGATTGATAATGCTAATGGAAATACTGGGAGCAAGACTGCAAGGTTGGTCGAATGTGTTATTTCATATTTTAGAATATCATCGTCTGCACTACCTAGTACAGTTCCACTAATTTTGAATTTTTCTGTGAATATTGTAATTGAATCGATCCTTATTCACAATTTTACATACGTTAACCCCTTTTGATTTATTATATTCACGCGAATATTATGCATTTAATAAACCTTTGAAAGATTGAAGAATTTTGTCGCGTTTAATTTTAACTATTTATAACCCGAAGTTTCGAGCGTTTTACAGCACTCATGATCACGGGAGGGCTGAGATCTTAGACGTCCTGATGTCACATTTAATCCGGGGTTTAATTATTATTTTTGGTTCGTTCTGTGCAAAATTAATTTACTACTGTACTACTTACTGTAATAGTATACAATGCATCTTCAATACAAAAGTCTTCTTCTCTGTAAAATACGTCTTGCTGTATCAAAAATGCATTTTAATATAAAATTAATTAAGTTTTGAAAGCCTAAATTATCCTAAGTTCGTAAGTTTTATTTTAATGACACAACATTATAGAGCTTTAAAATATACTTTGTTACAGCCCAGCATCGTCGCCAGCGCCATTGTTCAGACCATCATTCCCGAGCACTTTCGGTACTCCTCAAACGTTTGGGAGACAAAAGTAAGTTTTGATAATATAGAAACATGAAATAAATGTTAGTATCAGGTTTCTCTTCTTCTTTCTCAGCTTGTTAATAGTCCATAGATGGACATAGATAGACCTTTCCCACGTACAGATGGTTTTGCCATAATTACCACGCTTAGTAGGCGGTATGGTGATGGCAGCACCAGACGACGTTGCTGCCCGTATCGGGTCAATGTCGTTATGTTAGTCTGGCAATTTTAAAGATAGTTATTTCGCGAAGAAGCCATGAGAGCATCCTGACAATTCCTTTAGTCGACTTATACCACGTCCCACGAGACGAGATGGTGTGGCAGGTTTTCTTATGCCGCCACCACACGGCGTAATTATTAGGCGGACAGTAGTTTATTAGGCTTTATAAGGTTTTATTAGGCTAACAAATGGCAAATTGTTTCTCTTTTTTGGCAAAACTGAGAGCTTTTTATTTTTTCGTAAAAATAATATAGAAAAACGTTCTGGCATGGGATTGATAATAATATTTTATTTTTTAGCTCTAATACAAATACTGCCTCAGCACTTTCAAGCAGCGCTCTGCTCTCAACCTTATCGTCGCTTCCACCTACAGGTAATAAAATTTCATATACATTGTCTTAATAAAAAATCTGTTTTAAAATTTAGACTATCTTTACGCTTCACAGTCTCAATCGTTTCATGATCTGGGGATCGCGTAATTATTGTGACGCTATTTTAAGATGTGTTTTAATGGTTAAAAATTAAGTCAAGATGTCAATCTAATAATTATTTTTATTTCCAGGCGTAGGTATGAACGCTGCAATGGCGGCGTACCAAAGCGCGCTGCTTTCCGCAATGGCGGCACACACGCATACATTCCCGAGCCTCTCTGGTGAGTGGTTAGGTTGGCAAAACTTCTTTATACTTTACTAATTTTATCTGTTGAGTTTCCATTTACGCTTATTGTGACATTTAATGGTCCCTTAATATATGGAGTAATAAAGTTATAAATAATGAAATTATAAAAAACAAAGATTACATTTAATTTCCGTTATATTACTATTACAATTATGATATTGACCGATACACTTTGATTAATGAATTATATTTTTTAGCTCCAACAGATCTATCATTGAAGAACACGCCTTCATCTACATCACTCCATGCAACATCCACCGCAACAACCCTTGCGGGATCCACAACGTCTCAGTCTAAGATCCTCGCTCCTGTCGCACAAATTGTCCGGGGCCGAAGTGGGTGCGGTCAGGCAACTGATAACCGGTTACCGCGAATCCGCTGCGTTTCTGTTGCGTTCCGCCGACGAGCTGGAGGCGTTGTTGCTAAACCAACCCTAGGATACGCCCAAATCCCTGTCAGATATATTCGGATTTAAATTCGGATATTTCTAATCGATCTGTGTGCTGATCTGCAATAGTAGGGTATATGTACCAGTGGTGGATCTTTGGGAAGAATGTTATATTAGTTGAAATGTGGCGCACCGCATTCTTTTTAATTTTTATTAGCTGATACTGTGAAGTGAAAGTAATGTTTGAGTTTGTGCCACAGCACACAAGATTTATGATAAAGCGGTAGAATCGGAATGAGGTGGTTATAACTTTCCGACTAAAATCTTTCCCTGACCATTTAAATATCAGAATAATGGACTATAGTCGGCCCATTCCACTGTTACATACTCACTAGCTAAATGACTAAAACTTGTTCAAAGAAATTTGATATTATATTGATGTTCATACTATTAACTGCAATGAATCTTTTCACTCTTTGCGCCTATGACTATCATTGACTCTTCTACTTGTCGTACATTTTTAATTTATTACGATCATTTTTCTGATTTAACCTTCACTGTTTAAGAAGTCATCTATAATATATTTGAGAAATATAATGTTACTTTTGTAGATGATTTCTCATGATTTGATATATCATGTCGTTCTGCAAAAAATGTAGATTTCATAGGAAAATAAAATATTTTATCATAATTCAATACATTGAATACATATATCTCAGTCGTAATTTAATGCAAATCTTCAATCTTTGTAAGATATATTGAATAAGATTGACATTTTCGTGACCTGATACAGGTCCGTTTACAAATATTTAGGACTTTAGAAGAGCTAACACAATGTTTGTATCATTGTATACATGTTACAATAGCAATACTGCTTGTTTAGCTACCAATCCGCAATTTTACTATGTACCTATTTTTATTAAAAAAATTCGTTCTTTCGCCAATTTTTGAATCATTAGAAAGTAGACTTACGAGTTTAAACAGATTAAAGATCTATAACTATTCTGGCTGATCGTATAAAGCTGCCATATTGTACGTAAAAAACTACATACGTGTTGCCATTAAACTCGTTGAAAGAGTACAAAATTATTTTTGTGTATATTTAGACGTAAGAAAAAAATCAGGGAGATTGTAGTGTTAGGTTAAAAAAAATTGAGTTCTTGCCTGGTGCGATAGTTTAGCGGCTAGTATAAAATCATTCGAAGGGCGACCGAATGTAGATGTCTATCTTGTCTTTCTTACATTCTGACTAATATTCACGACATATATCGTTTTACGATAATTGTTGTAAGAGTTTAACATTAGTGGCATTGTAGGTGTAAGGAGCACGAATTTATTTGTTGATTTGTATTATACTTATAGCGCTGTAGTTATACTTATACGCAAGTAATATATTTTTTATTTATCATTTTTTCTTAATGATACCAGATACAATTGCGTGAATTGGCCCCATCCAAGAAATTAATTTGTTTAAACTGTTTCGTGCGTTGGCATCACTCCTTCATATATTTGAGTAATTTACTGGTTGCAAAATAACAAGCCATACACTTTACAAATATGTCATTGTAAATCAAATTCCATATTAAGCTAGGGGTGGTCTCAGCTGATCACATTATTATCTATAAACTTTCGCTTTGCTCAGTACAGTACAATTTTAATATTTATGTGTATATCTATTCGTTACCATAGAATTTATGGCCAAGTACTTTACGTAGGTTATGGCATTATCTAGTATCTAGTATGCTTACAGTGTACAAATTAAGGTTCCATTTGTTGAAGGAAATTGAACCCATTGATTGATGAGAGAGTTTCTATTTTTGGCCTAAATTTACTGTTCACCTTAAATAATACCTCTTGTTATCCCCTCAGTTGTTAAATACTTACATAATTTCGTAAAATTATTTTAGTTTATGTACAAAGTTTGGCCAGTTTTCATATAATTTTATTAGAATAATAGGAAGTCTATTTGTTTGTAAGTTTCTAATTAATCGAATAAATAATATTTCAGAATTACTAAACGCTTCTTATGTTGCTTCTGGTTTTACTACTCTAATTTTTGATTGATGTGAAGATGAAACAATGGAAATCTATATGTGTTTGGCATTTGACATTTTTACATTTACAGATTTGTTACTCGCAATTGTTTGCGGTTAACAACAGAAAACAGATTTGTTTGTTGTTAACCGCAATCGGTATTCACACAACAGTCAAAAATTCAGAGACCGCAGATAAAATATAATAAGAATAGTTCTTAAACATTGCCAGTTTTTTCTCAATAGTGTAAACGCTTTCAAGCCAGTTTAAAACTAAAAATTGTAAATTCACTTTTGAATACGAAAATTGCCAAAGAATCGAATTGATTATTATAATCGAATTAGACGTTAAATGTGGAATTGCTGATACATTAGTATTTGTACAATTTTGTTTTATGTTAAGTTTTAAGGTTAAGTTCTTTAGTTTTTTTTTTAATTCATTCCAGTAATTGATAAATTTAAACGTCATTCGGTGCGATAGAAGATCTGCTGTAGTCATTGTAAATGGATGAAATTGTAAAAAGTATGTTTAGAGTATTATAAAAAAAGTTAATTAGAGATATGTGAAAGTTGATGTTGGGATAACGAAAAAAACTAACGATAATGATGGTAAACGTTGAGAAAATGAATTTGTTAGACATTAAAATATATTATTATTAGAGATGTATAAATGGTTTACGATTATTATTATTATTATTAGTTCGAGAGAAATACAAAAAATGGAGAAAAATTACAAAATGGCGATTGTTACTATTAACGATATGAGAATTTAGTTATAATTTTGCAATTTCAAAATGTGAGTTTTACAATTTTGAAAAAGAAAATATTAAATATGCTCATATACAGAATAATTTGTTTTATTACAAGGAATCCAAATAAATTATTTATTTTGAATATTCTACATTCATTTTTCCTAATTTGCGTGAATGATTTTGAAGCTTGACGTGTATATGTTTCGCTAAACTTTGTGGCATGAAAACTTAGTGTTGCGTCAGTCAAAGCTCGTCTTACGGAACTGTAGTCTTCCCTGCTGCTAATCTTAGTTTAATTAATTTTTTTATTGGATAATGTGATGAAACGTTCACCTGATGAAGTAAGTGCAACGTCTGCCCATAACAAATATGGTGTCATCCAGAACATTTCTGTGTGACCCCACTGTGCCCATCACCCTAAAACATAAGTTCTTAAGTCTCATATGCCCTGTGATTACAGTAGCTCACAGTGGCCTTCAGGCCGAAAGACAGTAATGTTTGCACCCTTCTGCTTCACGGCAGTATAACTGGCCCTGAAATGGTACCTACCTAGACGGATTCCTACATAGGAATCCTACCGCCGCGTGACGTGACGACCGCGTGGCCTAGTGGTCAGAGTACCTGACTTCTACGCCGCGGGTCCTGGGTTCGATTCCCAGCCGGAGGCAACATTTGTGCTAAAACACAAATTGTTGGTTTTCGGGTCTGGTTGTGTTGTGATTGTCCCCGTGTTTCTGACACTGCATCCTAGCCTACCTCCGATCTTATCGCATCAGCGTTACATCGGGCGCGGGTAGGTTGTGACGAGTGAGTGCCTCTGTGTTTGCGCGTACACTTGTGGCACTGTAATATCTCCTACGCAGTTGATGGCTCTCGACAGTATTCGGAAGTTGTCGCCGTGGTCGAAATCGGCTAGGAGAACATCATCATCATCGTCAATAGGAATCCTACCACCAATAATGATAACGAAATGAATACTATCTAACATACTTAAATACAGACTACTGATTAAGAAGACGTTCAATTTCGCGGTCACCTGGAAGGGAAGGCCAAATTGGCTTCCAAAAAGCTTGGCGTCCTCAGTAGAGCGCGACAGTACTTCATGCCGGCCCAACGCTTGCAACTGTATAAGGCGCAGGTTCGGCCGCACATGGAGTACTGTTCTCATCTCTGGGCGGGGGCGCCCCAGTACTTCTATTTGACCGCAATCAACGGAGAGCGGCTCGAATCGTCGACGACCATGTTCTATCTGATCGGCTTGATCCACTGGCTTTGCGAAGAGATGTTGCATCCCTTTGCATTTTTTATAAGATCTACCAGTGGGGAGTGTTCCAAAGAATTGTTCGGATTAATTCCATCCGCTGATTTTCACCATCGCACATTGCGGCACAGCGCAAAATTCCATCGTCACCACCTTGATGGTTGGCATTCCAGCACAGTGCGTTTCTCGCGCAATTTTTTGCCCCGCACAAGCACTTTATGGAATCTGCTGCCGCCAGCGGTTTTTTCCGGACCGATACGACTTAGGGACCTTCAAGAAAAGAGCCTATTCCTTACTGGCCGGCAATGCATCTGCTATTCCTCTGGTATTGTAGATGTTCATTGGCGGCGGTGATCACTTACCATCAGGTGAGCCGCTTGCTCGTTTGCCCCCTCTTACATAAAAAAAATAAAGACATAATTTGTAAGCGAAAATAAGTTAGCTTATCCAGCCGATGGCGGTCGCGCTTAAAGATGCGAGGTGAAGTTAAGTGCTTCTATACATTCACAAACATTTAAGGCTGTAATTTACATTGAGCATCAATATTATTTAACTAATGTTTAGTAACTTCAAATAAGAGAAACAGTCAGTACAAAAAATGTCTGAGTCGTCACATTTATGTAAAAATAAATAGACGCTACTTTGAAAACGTACATCACTGGCATCTTTATCTTATGCCTCATATAAGGCATTTGATAATGACAGAAGGAACGATTTGCATCTCCCCTTGAAATCTCCCCTACTTGGCCACAGCTCTACCAGACTGATTGCACCTTAGACGGCCGACGGCCCGTCACTGGTCTGTGTATTTTCGGTGATTGGCGAAATATTTCTAGGAGGTTATTTCACCAACTGTAGGAAGCCATAAGATTTGTCAGGATGTGACATGCGCCAGAATTTCTGGACATCCCCATCACACGTGAAAATGTAACGTCAAGAATATCGATTATTTTAATTATGGCAGATGGAATTCCTGATAGATTCCAGATGGATTCCCATTTTAAACCCAGTGCAAATATAAGGTCAAGAATATCAATTTTAATTATGCAGGAAGCCAATTATTTTGCAGTGTAGAGAAGCAGTAGTGTGCAAACATTACTGTGTTTACGGTCTGAAGGGCACTAAGAGCTAGTAATCACTGGGCATATGAGACTTAAGAACTGATGTCTCATTGAGACGGTGGCAGTATGGTGCCACACATAAATGTTCTGGGTGACACAGCATTTGTTATGCACTATTTCATGAGTACAATTAAAACAAAAAAAATCAGAAATCAATTTATTTTACACATTATAGCCAAAAACGTATTTCAATAAACTTAAAAAAACGGTATATAGGATTTCTGTGCGGCTTTCAAAACAAAAAGTGGTTCTAGTAGCCTGGCAGCGTAGTGGCGTTTGATTTCATAGCACTTAAGGGAAAGTCGCGCAATCGATCCGGGTATGGGTAGAATCTTTCATCGGCCATCAGAAGGTGCGTTGCGTTTGTGATAAAGTCCATGTTCGAATGCGACGCGATGTACGAGAACATAGCCGGATAACGTTCCGTACCACATCTGTAAAACGACACAGAAGTTACAAGTATTATAAAATAATCGTTTGTTAACAACAAATGAATTTTGTTCATAATGATTATACGTTATTGATATAATTAAAATAGAATTATCTTTTTTAAGGAAGAAACTAACGAGACGTGCAAATCGTCCATCTAATGGTAAGTGCCTGTCACCCAGAACATTTCTGCGTGACACCATACTACGCTTGTTATCTTCTTGACTTGTTATCTTCTGACTGACTTCAGGTCTTAGGTTCCTTATGCCCAGTAATTACACTACCCAGTAAATGACGTTAAAAACCCTACAAGCCCAATATACGTCATATTTACGTATACTGTGACGCATACTCTCTATTACTTTTGCTTGCGTTTGTCTTTCCGAACTAACTCAGCAGCTGCTAAGAGGTAGTAATATATGGCTATGTCGCCCCGGTAAGTGCTGCCATTTTGTAGTAATTCCTATGTTGGAAGTTAATTTGACGTATGTTTAGGATTTGTGTAATTTTCGCATGTATTTTAAGTTTTTAATTAAGATTTTTTATAAGATATTTGGTTTAGTTTAGTTTAATTATATTTATAAATTATTTAATATTAGACATAGTTTTATGGGAGAAAATATTATGGCATCATCACAGTTGCGTTTTACTTAGCGTTAACAGACTATCCGTTAACGCTAGTGACATGTGAAGTCCGCCAACCCGCATTGGAGCAGATGTCCCCAGCTCCAAAACCTCAGAAATGAGAGTAAGCCTGTGCTCAGCAGTGGGACATTTATAGGCTGTTTACTTTACTTTTTTTTAAATCTCTTTGGCTGTTCTATTTGTATAAAAAAAACAAATTAGTAAATTATTGTAATAATTAGTTTTTCCAGCTTTTTTTCATTTGTTTTTTTTGAAGATCGGCATATCAGTAGTTACGACATAGCTAAAGAACTAGAAATTGAAAACAGAACAGACCATTTGAAAAAAACTGGGTACCCAAAAAGCTCGATTTTTGGATGGACACGAGCTCACTAAAAGAAACCTAATAAACCGTGTGCTCAATTTGCGATTCTTTATTGAGAAGTAACTAAACCGAACCGTCTTTCAAGACATTGATAACTGGTGATGAAAAGTGGATCACGTACGACAAGAACGTGCGAAAAAGGGCGTGGTCAAAGGTCGGTCAGGCTCCACTTGACTGTGCCAA
Organism: Luehdorfia chinensis; assembly: GCA_019845155.1. Lineage (NCBI taxonomy): Eukaryota > Metazoa > Arthropoda > Insecta > Lepidoptera > Papilionidae > Luehdorfia > Luehdorfia chinensis. Next base: position 1,130,270 of record JAHVAK010000028.1, read on the forward strand.
AACCCGGATTAACTCGCCACCATTAGCTTATAGTATATGCTGTGTGTATGGTGGGATGCCCTTCCAGGCGTTGTTCACTATGAGCTTTTACCGCCGGGCAGAACCATCGATTCGGAGCTCTACTGCCAACAACTGATGAGAATAAACCAAAAATTAGAGAGAAAGCGGCCCGAATTGATCAATAGGAAGTGTGCGGGGTGTGGTCTTTCATCACGACAACGCTAGACCACATACATCTTCAGCCACTTAGCAAAAATTAAGAGAGTTTGGCTGAGTTGTCCCGACCTGGCACCTTCAGGTTTCCATCTGTTTCGGTGTCTTCAGAATTCTTTAGGTAGTGTCAGGTTAACATCAAGAGAGGACTGTCAAAACTGCTTGTCGCGTTTTGTTGCTCAGAAGTCCTAAAAATTCTACAGCAAGCTACAAGATGGCAAAAATCTTCGAACAAAATGGAACTTAAGTACTGTAATTAAATGTAAACAGTTTTGAAAAAAAAATGTCTTGTGTTTTCATACAAAATGCAAACTTTTTCCCCAACCAATTATTTTCTTTCATCTTAGTCAAAATACATCTATACCTACCAATAATTTCATTGAAGTGTCTGTTTGGACGCGATTTCAAAATAAACGCCAAAATTTAAGTGAAAACGGCTATTTGTACGATACATACATTCGCGGCTTTTTCCCATATGGAGTAGGCACAGACCACACCTGTATCCCACTTTACGCCCCCGCGAGAAACGTGACTTGACATGTGGCGAACCTCGTTGCCGCCAATTTGGTACGAGTCAAAAATTTTTACTCCCCATTGTGTACCCAAGTGCAGTATAGTGACAGCACTGCATATTATAGTATCATCTAGTACCACCTATCACTGGTGGTAGAATCCGTCTAGGTAGGTACCACTCCAGGGCCAGTTATTCTGCCGTGACGCAGTAGTGTGCTAGCATTACTGTGTTTCGGTTTGAAGGGCACTGTGAGCTAGCGTAATCACTGGGCATTTGAGACTTAAGAACTGATGTCTCAGGGTGACGGGCGTAGTGTGGTGTCACACTGAAATATTCTGGATGACACAGCATTTGTTGTGGGCGGACGTTGCACTTACCATCAGGTGAACGTTTTGCTCGGTTTCGTCACTTTATACAATAAAAAAAAATCATTCTGCACGAAAAAAGGCTGTCCGTACAATACCTCAGTCGCCTCTGATGACGACTAGGTAGGCAAGAGTTATTATTATAAGTAATAAAATAAGAATGTTAACTTAAATTTTCATGTACGAGTATGTTCCATTTCGATATTTTGAGGATTCATAAGATATAAATATAAAATATTATACGCGAGTGAAACCGCGGGTTACAGCTAGTTATAAATAAATTTACAAATAATAGTCTCATAAAAGCCTCCACTAACAGCATATGTTCACAAGTACGATGCATGTGGGAGCAGCCATCGCCCTCAACCATATTTAAGGGAAGTGTCCGGACTGGAAATAAGACGCCGCCGCAAGGACTATTAACTATTTAACTCATTTTAAAATCAAAAGTTAGAAATATACTTACAATTTGCGTATGCCCCATGATGCTAAGCCCCACAATACTCCATCGCTAACAGCCGGCGCGCCTGTGTCGCGCTGTAAGTTTATAGCGACGTAAGACATAAACAGTATGATCTTACTAGTGCTAAATTAGCATAAGAGTCTACTGATTTAGGCAAGCTTTATTAAATGGATATCTTTGTGGACGGTTTCAACAACAATCTTTCGATTAACGCCCAGTGGTCGACAAATACACCTTTCCCGTTTCCAACGTGACTCATGAGAAATGATCGAAGGTAGGTAAGGATGCAGTGTCAGAGACATGAGGCTCGAAAACCAAGAATTTGTGTTTTCGTACAAATGTTGGCTCCGGCTGGGATTCGAACCAAGGACCAGCAGCGTAGATATCTGTTTAGAAATTAAGAATGATACGAAGATTGTGTGGTCATACAGGTAGTCTGACCACTAAATCTTCGTATTATTCCTAATTTCTAATCTAAACAATCTTAAGATGTCTTTAGTTGATTAGATTAGAAGATGTAATTGGTCATTGGACTGTAAAAAGATTAGTAGCCGAATACCAGAGTAAAGTAGAATCATCACGCCATCTAGTGGCTGGAGTACCTGACTACGATGCGTGTCTCGGATTCGAATCCCAACCAGAATCAACATTTGTGCAAAGATAGAAATTGTACATTTTCAAATACGGCTGTGTTGTCTCGATCTTCTCTCATGACGTAATATCGAGCGCGGGTGGGGTAGGGCGAATTAGTGGTTGTATTTGCACGTACACTTATGGCACTGTCATAAATCCTGCGCAATTGATACCTTCTGACAGTTATCGGAAGTTGTCGCCGTGGTCGTAAATTGACCACGAGGACATCACGTACTCGGAAGTCTACGATTTTGAAATGATTCCAACTTACAGTGCATGGCGCCCTTTTGCCGATTTGGGACAAGCAGATAAAGTTATTCGAAACCAGTATGCCGAAACGCTGCGTGATGTTGTTGCATTTTTCGTGATTCATGAGCCGCGCGTGGTATGACTGGAGAGTCAGTCCCCTTTTCTCGAAAATTCCGTCGCGCTGGAAAATGTTATATTTGTAAATGAAATAAAAAAGGTAGAAACTTAAATCATACATCGTAAAGTCTGTGAGAAACTGGTGACCCACTTGCACAATTTATCGGGAAGCCCATAGGAAGGAAGCTTCGAGAGCAGTGCTTTGTACTAAGATCTATGGCCTTCGCTATGTCCAAACTAACTGAAAAGACATACTTCTTGGTCTCAACTGCCCATCGAAGAGTGGGATAGACTAGAATATCACCAGCTGAGCGACGCCATGTCCGCCAGGGACACTAATCAGCTGTTGCTCTTCGAGAGCTGGCAGTTAATAACGCACTTGATTATTTTGAAGAACAAGGACGGTGATGGCTATTAACCTGTATCTACACGGATCTGAGCGGTCCCCTTTTTAGGGATCGTTTGCACCGGGAATTCGAGACGACGGTTGGAGAGTAAGAGTACCGAATGAATGACGAGTTAGAACCGGCACTAACTCTGGAACACACGTCCTCATCACAATGGGGCCCACTCGGCTTGTGGATGTCCGAGGAGAAGAGCACTTTGCGCACAGAGCTTTGAAAAAACCGGACGTTCAGCATACCTCATTTTGCAGAGATGGGAGTGATCGCTGACAAAAATTAACTTATACAGCCTTGGCGAGAGACCAGAACCCACGGGTTCCCGAAAGAAGGCGAACTAGTTTCTCGCCAATTCTGCCAATGTGCTCTGACTTTGCTGTCACAATAACTCTTTTGAAGGACCTAGAGGCAGAGTTTACTTCTTCTTAATACTGCCCGCGCCCGCAATGTCGCATGATCTGTACTCCGGATCAGGCAGTAGTCCGAAGAGCTCAGAGAAGGCATCGACGGATACCAGATAGCTGTCCGGATGAGAGATTAGCAGAAGTTCCAACAGAGTAGGTATATGATCTCCACATCTGGAACCCACGTGGGCGAAGTAACCAGTTGTGTCAGATCATACGCCAGGGTAAAGTCGTCAATAGATCTCCCCGCATGGTCCGAGAGGTTGTACGAGATTCTAGCCGTTCGGCATAGTCGCGTTCAAGTCGCCACTATTCATGATTTCTGCGGATGTGATCTGCTGTATCACGGAATCTGCAACCATTTGGATGTGGTCGATGAGTTGGTCTGTTTCGGTAGTACCCCTGTGGGACATATAAAGGCACCCATAGACGCGACGGTGGTCGTCGCTGTCTATGCGCTGACAAAGGGTGAACAGGTATTAAGGAATAGGCTTCGAGAACATATATCCTACGTATACGTATACAAAAACACCGGCCCGTGGCACAAAGGAGTGTTCCAGTTTGTACCCCGGGTAGGAAAGATAAGATCCTTCGGAGAGGATATCTGCGTCACAGTAAGAAAAGCTAGGCCAGCTTCACCGTCTCCAGATGGTAGTCGACGGCATTAAGTTTGGAATGAAGGCCCCTGATTTTCATGCAGCATGCGTGGGATGTCGCAGTTTTGTTGCTTCGTTCGAACAAAGCCGGGTTAAAATTTGTGAAAAAACACAAATTGTGTGTTTTCGGGTCTGGTTGTGTTGTGCCTGTGAAAAGTATATTAACATGTATGTAAATATATGTCAAAAATAAGTCTGTAATGTCTTATTATTTTCTTTTGTTTCTGCATATTTATTTTTCTCCTACTTTTTTAGTCGTTTTTTTAATTCGTCTTTGTGAATGAGCAATAAAGATTTTTATATTTTATTCTATAAACAAGTTTATCTGGCTCTTTTATTATAAATGCTTTTGGCACAAACTGACCCTGTCACTGCCCCAACTGGTAACCCAAGCGTCTTCAAAGGCCGGCAACAGAGCGCGATTGGGCAGATCCACACTGTGCACACCATGAGAGAATCTGATAACAAATGAATTAGTTTATATATAATATATAGCTGTTAAGAGGTTTTTGGAGCCGGGTAGTGTCTGCCAAGCTGTTCCAGTGCGTGGTGACGGACTTCAGATGGGCTTAAAATTAATTTTATAGACATTTTTCTCACAATGTTTCCCTTATATGAAGATCAATTCTTTTTATTTTAAAAGCCAAGCATATCATATAGTATGTAGATCAACTATTATAAGCCAGATGTTTCGTTAACAAGAAATCTGAGAATCATTTTAATTTTCCATTTAATTTTAAATTATTTAAATATGAACGGATCACCCACTTTATGTTCATATCAAGTAGCAACAGCGCGACGTCATGGTCCGGGTTGCGGCGCAGACTCCAGGCGGGGTGTCGCATCATCTCCTGCACGCCTGCCACCTGTCCACCGCGGTCCGTGTGCCGCGAACCAGCTCGAACAAGGAGGCGACTCACGCGATCTGATCTAATTAAAAAATACTTTTTACCTTTTATGAACATTAGAACTTGACATAACTTTATTATTGCCACTGTCCACCGCCGTACTTGCTTCTTTCACTAACCCATTTATTCCACCGTTTGTATCATTTTTATAATAAAGTGTTAATAATAATAACTGAAGAAATATGACATCAATTACATCAACAGAGAACTTAAGCATTAGTATATCCAAGTCCTTTGTAAAGGTTCAGTTTAATTAATATTTACTTTATAATTAGTTAATGGTTTACATTATAAATTGATGAGACTAAATGGATCTATATCCAGAAATTAAAGTTATTAATTTTATTAGTTAATAAAAGATATGCCATTGATATGTAATAGTAGTAAACGAGGCAATCTAAATTCAATGAAGGTGAATCTTTAATGGAGTAAAACAGAGCCTTAAAACCTATACGAAAACATGAATACACTCACTTCCAAACACAGTTAGCAGTTGTAATGACAAGGCGAGGATTGAGCAACGCACCCGCGCACCAGTGCTCATGGTTTTTTTGTATGGAGACAACGTAAGGATATTCTTCGATCAATGCGTCTTTCCCAGCGATAAGACGCCTGCCCGTAAGTACTGACAAAGAAGGGTATAATAAATAAACAAAGCAATGTATGAAGAAATTTATTTGAATTTTCACACGTTACAATTTACCTTTTCGAACTTGACCTCCTGAACGTTTAACTTTTTTTGCGTTTTTGTTGTTTCTCCCTTTTTTCGGTCGTGATTTTATACTTTTACTCTTTCTTGAACGACTTTTTCTCTGTTGTAATTGTTTCGTTAAATTATTGCGAGTCTCATGATTATTCTTAACATCTCTTTGTCTTAGTGCGCTTCTAATTTTTGTGCTATTTGCAACTTTGGGTTTACCATTTTTCTTATTTCCAGATACTCTAGGCCCCCTTGGACCTTTATTTTTTACTGTGCTTTTAAAGTTTTGCTTACGGGTCAATTTATTGCTCTCATTCAATTTACTTTTTAAAACATTCTTTGTTCCATCACTTGAATCGTCATGTCTTTCTATAGCTAGACTACTTTTCGTCGTTTTATAGTAGTTATTTGTAATATGTGCTAAATTTGCAGATCGCTTGCGCCTCGAAAGGTGCCATAATCCATCCTCGGGTAACATTTTTTTGATGATCTTATTGGGTTTCTGATCGAACAGCGACTCTATAGGAAAGTAAGGGCTCTCGGGAAAACTTGATAACTTTTTAATTTTCATAGGAATTGACGGGAATACGGTATAAGACTCCTTGGCCTTTGACAATATTTGCTTCTTACTATTAAATTTGTGGTTTTCCAGCGGTCGAGATCTTATAAACTTCTGAGCATTTAGTATTTGTATATTCCGATGTTTGGGGATTTTCTTTTGTATAGGGTAGGCTCTTGCCATAATCCTCGTATCTTCAAAGGGTGTATCATTACAAAGACAGTATGATTGTAAAGCACAAATAATGGTAAGAAGCAATGTTCTCATTGCAACGTATCAAGTGCTAACATGGAAAAATTGGAGTAAGCTGTAAAACAATTTTATTGGCATTTTATTGTTTTTGTGATGGTTTTGGTCACTGATGCGATAAACTGAAACAGTTTTCAATTTCAGATTATTACGTGTTAAAATCTGCAAAAAAAGTAAAAATATACTACACAGCAATTGGATGCCAAAATTACAAAGCAACATTCGAATACATTCTGTATAACGATTTCAATCATTACTCAAATGTTTTTTTTTTTCAATTTGCAAGCAATGAAGAGTATGTTGTAAAGTAGTAATGTTATCTTTATAAAATAATAGCATATGCATCAGATCGAGTATTGCACCAGGAACACAGAAGAAGACATTCTCCTTCATCTTCTTTTCTGTTAATGGTCAACTGCTGGCCATAGGCCTCTCCCAATAAGGGAGGTTTTAGACACTGGATTTAAGATCTATATTTTGTTATCCCCATTACTCTGGGTGGACTATAATCTATATTTTGTTGTGTGACGACCGCGTGGCCCAGTGGTACGAGTAGCTGGCTACTACGCTACGGTCCCGGGTTCGAATCCGAGCCAGAGCCAACATTTGTACAAAATCACGAATCGTTCGTTTTCGGGTCTGGTTGTTGTGATTGTGAAATGAATGTCTGTAAAACGAACTCACGATACAGGAGAAATATATGTGTGGGGCATAATTAAACAATATATTAAACGAAACAGTGTAACTAGTCATACGCCATGACCTTAGAATGTATTATAATATTTATCTAGTGTAATTACTGGGCATACAAGACACAGTATAACGATTGCTGTCAGGTCCAGTGTATCAAATTTCGGGACGGAAGGTAAAAATAATCGGAAATTTTGTTTTCAAATCAGGGGGTCTACTGTGTAACTCTGGTTGGTATTGTGATCGGATTACAGTAAGCAATGAATGAGCTCCATGCGCCAAAATAAAGCCAAAATAAATTGGTTAATTGGATCCAATGAAACCGATCACGAAACCAACCAGAGTTATACAGCCCCAAACCCCCAGGGCCAGCTACAAGGGCTACAAGAAAAACAGCTTTTTGCAAATCATAATTTATTTTTAACGAACGTTCAGATTTTTTTTAATATTGTTTTTTATCATTGGTTAGTACAAGAAACAAAACAAATAAAACTTTAACAAACTAGATATATTTACAGGTTGGTATAAATTGGCGTCCCGATTAAGGGTGATGTGACGTGACGGGACGTGTCATCAGGATCCTAAAAATCGGGACGTCCCGTGCAAATCGGAACACCTGGCAATACTAGTGGTGCCTCACTGGAACGTTCTGAGTGACACAGCATTTGTAATGGGCAGACGTTCCGCTTACCATCAGGTGAACGATTTGATCGTCTTCTTTTTTCCATAAATAAAATGAACACGTTTGTTGTTTTGTTACAATGAATTTTATTATTATATTTAAGACTCGTGATATTCCTCGTGCTTAGGGCTATATATGCTAAGTTTTGAACAATACATACAGTATAAAATTTATAACAATAACGAGTGAGCGATATACTAATACATACTATTGATTAATCACGTAAGGTTTTCAGACCACTTTTATACCTCCTCTATCCCCTTTGGTGATACGTCGTGAGGTTTAAGGCTAATCTCCCCCCCCCCTCCCCTTTCAGTATATTTTTATTATTGTGCATTTCATTTTACACGTCACACACTTATGCGCGATTGTCACGTTATCCCCCTCCTCCCTCGTGAATAATCAAAAGGGATATTTTGATTTTTTTCTGACCACTCTCATCTTTAAAAAGGGTCCTTTGTCAATCAGTGTTTTTCATTTTACTAGTGGTAGGACTCCTATGCAGGAATCCGTCTAGATCCACCGGAGTGCAACTGGCACTGCATTAGTGTGCAAACATTAATGTGTTTTGCTCTGAAAGTCACTGACAGCTAGTGTAACTAGGCATATGCGTCTTAAGAACGGATGTCTCAAGGTCTCAAGTGACGAGCGCAGTGTGGTGTCACACAGAATGTTGTGGGTAACACAGCAAATCTACTGGGCAGATGTTGCACTTATCATCAGGTGAAAACGCTCGCCTCGTCGAATTCTTTAAGAAAAAATACAGAATCAGAATTAATATATCTGTCATCCAGCTATCCCAGGTTAAAAGAGCATTCGTATTATCGAATCGTGCTCAACGCTCTTCGGTCTACTCTTCTCTGGGTGCTATCTTTTTATAAGTAGCCAGCTGCACCGCGAGTTGATGCAGTATGGTCTTCCCAGCAGGTCCTTCTTCAGCAGGTTGAGCTCGGGACAATCGCACTACGCGACCGCACTCACGGATGAAGTACTCCAGTTCGTTTTCTAGTTGACGACTGTCGCCTAAGAGACAAAGGACATTTGTAAATGCTGTACGTTGTAATTCAGACTATTAACATCATCATTTCAACCTACCACAACTTTAAGAGCATAGGCCACTTCCAAAGATTGTCACAAAACACGGCCCTGAGGCAATAAAGGTTCGCGAGCTGCAATCTGGTACCGGCAAACGCAGTGTAGGACTACCCCCCCACAAGATGGTGCAAACCAAAAAGAGCCCACGGATTAAATTTATAAGGTTGTAGAGCTAGTCCAAAGGCTGGTTCCCAAGGATGGTTTCCAAGTTATACACTTTCAGAAAAATAGAGGCAGAGATTTTCACATCGAGATATTTATAATTTAAACCAAAATTTTTACAATTACAGACAGATCGTCATTCACAATCAGCTTGTAAGTAGTTCATTGATGGAACAAGGTCTCTGCCAAGCTTGGAGATTATGCCATATTCACCGCACTTGGCAAGCAGTTGCAACACGGCGAAACAGTAGAGACAGTTGTATTTAATTCATTGTTTTATAGGAAAAAGGGACGAGACGAGCAAAACGTTCACCTGATGGTCAGTGCAAAGTCTGCCCATAACCAATGCGCCCGTCACCCTGAGGCCTCAGTTGTTAAGTCTCATTGCACAGTAATTACAATACCGATAGGAGTCCGACATATCAGAATAGCACCTACCTCTTTCAAACCGAGGTGTCGTAAGAGGCGAGAAGGTATTGTACGGACAGCCTTTATTCGTGTAGAATAATACCATAATATTTAAATGTCACTATACTGCTCGTTGGAACGTAATGGGAAGTAAGAAATTTTTGGCTCATACCAAAATGGCGGTGACGTTGTTCGCCACTCGTCACGTTTCGTTTCCCGCGAGGGTTTAAAATACGTGTACGTATTTTTTATAGAAGAGGGGGCAAACGGGCAAGTGGCTCACTAGATGGTAAGTGATTACCGCCGCCCATGAACAACCCCAATATGAGAGGAATCGCGGGTGCGTTACCGACCTTTGAGAGTGGCCTCTGATAACCCCTTATATGGTAAAAAGGCGTGATTGTGTGTATGTAATTACACTAGATCTCAGTGCCCTTCAGACCGAAACACAGTCATGTTTACACATTACTGCTTCACGGTAAAATAACTGGCACTGCGGTGGTAACCATCTGGACGGGCATAGAAATCCTTCCTTCGTGTAGATACAGTAATTGTTAAAGAAAAAACACCATTTTAATTAAGTATCGCGTGACCATACGCGAATCTCACCTTCTCCCATTCTTGTAGTAGCCGGCTGCAAGCATTTGTTCGCCAACCTAGCGAGCTGGGACCGTTCTGAACTGAATGCTTCGTCCAAGTCAAACAGCTCCAATGGAGGCGGCGGCGGCTCGCGGAACGTTGGTGTGAAAACCTAGAAATGTAGAAGTGTAAAGTCATAGTCAATAAAGAAAACGATAAATGACCTCGAAATTATTTTATAGATCAATACAATTTTCGTACGTCCGGTTTCTGTTACTACTTGTAAGACTGTAACTAAGAATTTAAGACGTGCGGTCACTGGAGTTTACTGTCTTTTCGGATTGGCTCTGTTATTGGTTACTGGAGGACATCAGGCCTCCAGAGTAATTTTCGACCACAGCGATAACTTTCGAATACTGTCGGAAGCTATCAACTGCGCAGGAGGTGTAATAGTGCCACAAGTTTACGCGCATACACAGAGACCTTATATTCGTACAATGAGGTCGGCCAGGAGGCATTGAGGGGAAATCATAATACAATCCGGCTTGAAAACCAACAATTCGTATAAATGTTGAATTTGAACCACGGCCACGCGGTTGCTCGAATAATTATTAATATGAGGCTGCAGTGGCACATGAGTTTATCAAATAATATACTCTATGTACATCATCATCATCATCATCATCATTTCACCTAGTCCACTCCTGAACATAGGCCTCTCCCACAGATTGCTACAAAAGTTTGTAGGTCTCATTTTGGGAGGAATTTTGCCATAGTTGCCGCTATATGTACATACTTACCGCCAACTGTAAAGGCGGGAAAGGAGTTTCGAACTGTGGTGCGATAAGCCTCAAGGGTTCATGCTTAACTCCCAAGGCTTCATACAGCCCAAGAACCTCCGGCACTAAAATAATAACCACCAAAATGAATATAAAATAGATTATTATACATTATACTTCGTATTAGTTTGAACTCCCATTCCATTCTCATGGTAATTATTATCATTACTGCCTACCCCGTAATGGGAAAAAGACGTGACTGTATTTTTTTTCCATTCTCATAGTCGATGAAACAAAAAAAAATGGAATAAGACAAAATAAAATAAAATATTTAAAACGATCAGGGATAATGTTTTGCTTTACAATAAATTAGCAACGTATTACGATCAGATCGAAATCGTTTTAAGGAAAGGCCACGTCAAAAGTCACGTCAACCGACGAGCTTGTATGAAAACACTAATGAAAGTAGAGGAAGCTAAAGATGTGTGTCAGGATCGTAGCGAGTGGAAAGATGTGATCTCTGCCTACCCCTATGGGAAAGAGGCGTGACTCTATGTATGTACAACAAATTTTTACAAATAACTGTCTCAACCGTCTCCGTTTAGAACTCGAATAAAGAGCTTCAAGCACACAAACTTCTGAATGAAAAAAAAATCAGTAGGAACATGATTATCATATTGAAAAGCAGAAACACGAATTTTTAACTTACAGAAAATGTTGCAATCATATCTACAGCTCATCACACGTCCAGTGCTAAACATAGTTCTATTCCACAGACAGAAATAGCACGATTGTGAGCGATATTCGCAAAACTAGTCAAATTGTTCGGACTTCGACGCGCTGAGCTATCAACAACGAATGCTCGATGGAATCCGGCTCGGAGGATCATTGTTCGTTAGCTGAATAAACCAAAGATGCAAGTGGACTGTAAATTACTTAGCCAAAGCAAAGGTAAATTGTGCAATATTTAAAAATAGAATAGGACTACTTAATGCGCGCGTAGTTCTCAATGGCTTTATGAGAAGTGATTACTCCGCCTCGCCCCGCCCGCCTCGCCCCGCACGCCTCGCAGCCTTTAAGTCATTGATAGCTCAGCAGCGTAGGGTTCATCTTGCAGTGAAGGACGCCTTGCCAGTACAAGATAGTCACTTTTAATTTTTTGGTTTTCGGTTCTACGAACGAACAAATACTCATTGCCACTTAGGTCGGACGGATGTTCTAGTCTCGGATCATATCTCGCATTGAAACTCCGTGCTCTGACTCCATGGCTCGCTTAGAGAACGGCGGTTTTACGGCGGTTTTTCGAAAAAGCCGCGGTTCATTCAAACCCGCTGGTGGTTAAAGCAGCAAATTACCGACCAAACAGAAACGCGACCGAACGCAAACGTCGCCCGCGAAACGTGCTAGACGACACGGACGTCTCAGCTCTTCCTGACCACGATACTGTCAGTCACGATCCAGGCCACACTGTACACACAGTCAATAGCTTTAATATAACACGCACCACGACGCGCGACCGCCGTAGAGTGCGGCGCGCAATAGTCAATAATCACATCGCGTACACAAGATTCACCCGTGTTCCAGGGCGGTTCTCACCGCCCAGAGTTACCGACACACAAGTCGACAGTCCGAATGGACGCGCCCAGCCTCCTTCGGACGGTCAGTAGACGACTTAAAATGTTTAAGATTTTCGAAATCGCGAAAGCACGCAGCGAACGCGACACAGTCCGAACTTCGAGGGTTTTGTAGGAGTTTTTATTTATTTATTTATTTATGTTTGGGTCAAACCAAACCTGGCACACGGGCCCCTGGCCCGCGAGCACAGTATCCGATGAAGCTGTAAAAGCCGAGAAGGCTAACAGCAATTACATCACCGAAAATATATATATCGCTTAGAGACTTTGCGCTTCTACTTACGGCTAATATTGAATGGCCACTACTCGACAACTGTTCGTCATACTCGTAGCTATACTCACATTGAGCTAAGTTTAGTGAAAACAGGCTCCAAGTGAAGAGTGCATGTGGGTGCAGGGGAGCAAGTCGAGGCGGCGGTGCCGTGGCAGGGGAAGGCAACGGTACTTTACTAAGGAACATTGTGTCGCCTAATGTGCGATACTCGTTGACCTGCAGGAAAAACTCTTTATCAGTTATAATAATTATCGTTATAATGATAAATATAATTAACCCTTAATAAATACTGGTCCGTTCCTGTAATATTAATTTGATAGCAACACTGTGAAATGATTTTATACGCACAATTATTTTGACTATCTGTGTCCCACGGTTTCACCTGCGTAAAATAATCCGACCACGTGATTACGCCGTAAGGTATGTTACCTCGCTGAACTGAGTATTCACAGTTCGGCCCTTTTTGGTAATGTTTGGTCCTCAGCGTGCGGCTCCTTAAGTATATAAATATTATATAGTAGTATATGTATAGTATACTCATGCAGAAAATCTTTGAAATCAAATAAGTATTTCCTGAGATTAGCACGTACAAACATACAAACTCTGCAGATTTATCTCATCGTCCTCTACTTCAATAAAAATACTAGAGTAAAAAGAATTAACTAACATCAGGGTCCTCCACGTCTACAGGATTGAGGTGCAAGTCTGTGATTCCTCCTAGGTGGTTGAATATCATTTCGCGAATGAGGTCGTTGCACTCGCTCTCCAGATATTGGTCAGCGAAGAAATGTCCAGAGCCGATGACAAACAGCTTGCCTAAATGAACACAGCTTATAGATAGATTATTTCTTGAAGGAGTTTTTTTGCGGTATGAAATATCTCCCTTAATACTGTATCAAAATTAATCCTTGATACGCAATTTTGAAGACTATTTTTCCCTCTAGTGACAAAAAATAAGTGTCTTAAAATTAATGTATTCGTTAAAAATATTGAATTATTTGGAGAAAGCGCCATCTGTTGACAATCTGTTCAACTGATATGCACGACAGCCGATTGGAGTTGTTTACATTATTTAATGTAGGTAGATGGATCATGAACAGATGGCTGCTTATGATCACAATACTGTACGAAATATTCGCACGGGTTAGCTAGTATTTATTTAATAATAATAACAATAACGATTGCCGTGGTCGAACAGAGGTCGGGCACCCGCTTTAAGATACTCGAACCCCCGGTGTGATCACCACTGAAATTGAAGGTTGTAATTTCAGCCGTTGCTTACATGATGGTTGGATTCCTATGCAGGAATCCGTCTAGGATAGGTACCAACCCAGGGCCAGTTATTCTGCCGTGAAGCAGTAGTGTTCATAAATTACATGTGTTTCGGTTAGATGGGCACTGTGAGCTAACGTAATCACTGGACATACTGAGACTAAATAACTGATGTCTCAGGGTGATGGGCACAGTGAGGTATAACACAGAAATGTTCTGAGTGACACAGCATTTGTTGTAGGCAGACGTTGCGCTTACCACAACGTTTTGCTCGTTTTTTCACTTTATCCAATTAAAAAAAAGTGGGTGCGAATGCAATCATAGCTCAACCAGTTGAGTCTCTGTCGAGCACTATCGACGTGCAACAACGCCGCAGTGGCCTAGTGATTAGAGTACGTGACCGCCACGCCGCGGGTCCCGAGTTCGAATGCCAGCTCGAGACAAAATTTGTGCAAAAACTCATACTGTTGGGTTTCGGATCCTGATTGTGTTGTGTATGTCGTAGTGCTTCTGACAGTGCATCCCACCCTACCATCCGATCGTATCGCATGAGCATTACATCGGGCACTGGGTAGGTCGGGACGGGTGAGTGGTCCTGTGTTTGCGCGTAAGCTTGTGGCAGTATAATATCTCCTGCGCAGTTAATAACTTCCTTACAGAATTCGGTAGTTCTCACAGTGATCGAAAATCGGCCGGACATCAATGTAATGGCATATAAGAGTGAGATTATCTGATGCTTATCTAATTATACTAGAATAAAATCGAATTTGTCTGCGAATTACGGTAGAATTAGCCAAAGTAAAAACCTGCCTTTTAATATTCCACTGCTGGGCATTAGCGTACACTCATTTTAATTTCCTTCTTATTTTTGGAGCCGCCAGACTGCCCCGTTGCCGGTTGACGGACTCCATATCTACTTCCCTTTGTTGTTTACAACGAATCACAAGTCCACTGCTGAAGATAGGCCTCACTCACAGATAGGCATATAGCACAGTACCAGGTACTGGCACCAAGGGATCGAATCCAGACCACTCGCGTACTATGAAAAAAGTAAGCGTCCCGCAGCGTCAAGCTGCCACGCCATTGTCGGTGATGCGGAGATATGAATAAGTGTAAAATAGTAATTGTACTGTACGTAATTCCTAAAAGGGCTATTTAGACATTCATATTTTACTCTGGTACCTCCACTTTTATCCGAAGTGTACATGGCAGCTACCGGTCTTTTCACAGGGTAGCACACGTCGCTGCTCGACAAGATGGCCGCCGCCGGTTTCTTCACTGTTAATGTCGCACCGTACGGATATACGAATGTAGGTGTTGGCGGTTCTTCTCTGTAAGGTTTTATATTAACGTGGCTGACATTTATTGTCAATATACTGTGAGCGCGATTTTATTCGCGTAGGGTTCATGTGCAAATTTTAAAGACAGTGTAGTAATAAATACTATTCTATAAATGACATCCTTTCATTTTTCAGAGGGTTTTCTTGGAGACTGATGCTGGTCGATGTCGTCGAAATATGCTATATTTCTAAGACATGTTTTCCTCACAATGTTTTTCTTCCCCACCAAGCACGTGATAATTCAGCACTAAAAATTGCATTTAACGATTTTAGCAGAGCCGGCATCGGCACTGGAAAATTTTGCACTTGCGAAAAATGTTAAAGAATCTTTTCACTTAATTCAGAAATTTTAAATTCATGACAACTTACAGAAAATCGTCAGATTCGGCGGTGTAATTGGGTGTCTTCATAATGTGTTTCGCGACACCGCGGTTCAGCACGCCGTTGGATATGTGGCACTCCTTAGGATGGTAGAACTTATGGTATTTTGCACGGACCACACAATCTTGAAAAGGAACAATGTTTTGAATACAATTATAACAGTACCTACTGTTGACGAGTATGGTTTAGACATCAACGTACCTGCTTAAATCCTGGGTTCGAATCAGATCATCATCATCATCATTTCAGCCTGTACTACTAGTCCACTGCTGAACATAGGCCTCTCCTGTAGATTGCCACAAAAGTGTGTAGCGTTCATTCTGGGGGGATTTTGCCATAGTTGCCACGCTTGTCAAGCGAGATGGCAACCGCAGTTTATTTATTCAGATGTTCCAAGAAGA
This sequence comes from Luehdorfia chinensis, assembly GCA_019845155.1. Classification (NCBI taxonomy): domain Eukaryota; kingdom Metazoa; phylum Arthropoda; class Insecta; order Lepidoptera; family Papilionidae; genus Luehdorfia; species Luehdorfia chinensis. The sequence goes on from JAHVAK010000028.1 coordinate 1,146,398, forward strand.
TGCTGCTGCCCATCTCCTGGTTTTTATTTTCCCTCTGTCGACTTTTACGACACCCACGAGATGAGATGGGGTGGTAGATTGCTCTAAGGTCGCTACCACACGGCGGCGAATCAGATAATTTTATGGAAGTGATGAGAAGAGCAACCTGATGGTAAGTGTCACGTCTGACCATAACAGATGTGGTGTAACCCAGATCTGCATTGGAAACTTCTGTGGGGCCCCGCACTGCGCTCTACATCATGAGACATTATACATATGATTACGACTGTATCCCATAAGGGGTAGTCAGAGACTGGGCACTCACTGCTTAAACAGATGACTGCCACAATCTACGTTTCACCAAAACAATATAATGCACTTGGTGTGATAGGTGGTGAGTCCATCGCCACCATGCGCTGTTGGGTGCACAGTGCAGTTTAATTCCTTACTCGCCTTTTACGAGAATCCATTGGATGAGATGGAGTGGTATTATTTAAGGGGTCCCCATATAAGGGGTAGGCTGAGTCGAGACCCGTAACCGTTTTGGCTCCCGCGGGAAACTAGAAGTGACGGGTGGCGAAACACCTCGCCGACATTTTGGTACGAGTCAGAAAATTCTTACTCTCCATTGCGTTCCCAAGAGCAGTACAGTAGCAGCATTGCATATTATGGTATTATTATGCAAGAATAAAGGCTTTTCGTGCAATATTTACCTCAGTCGCCTCTTATGACATCACGGTACGAAAGAGGTTATCCTACTTTGCCGGACACCTATCGGCTAAGTTACGTCTCATACCCTTTAAATTCAAACACAGTAATGTTTGCACATCACTGCTTGACGGAAGAATGATTGACACACGGCTGATACCACCCTACGGAGATCCCTGCATAGTCATAGATTTTGGTGATAACTGGTGATAAGATTCCTGTGTTGGAATCCGTCTAGGTAGGTAACCACAGCAGGGTCACTTTTTCTGCTGTGAAGAAGTAGTATCTGAAGGGCATCGAAAGCTGGTGTAATTACTGGGCATATGTCTCACGCCACACTGCGCCCCCACATCATTTGTTATGGGCAGACGTTGCATTTATCCATCAGGTGAACGAACTTTATTTTATAGGAGAAAGTGACGAGATTAGCAAAACTTGCACCTAGACGAATTCCTGCATAGAAATCCTACCACCATTAAAAGTAAAGTGCGTGCGTCTGTATTTCTAGAAATAAACGTTTTACGACAACAACGTCGGGTTATTAACCCAAAGATGCCACCGTGTTCGAAATTGGCCAGAACGTAATAATACTTTCCCAAACTATTTTATTAATGGTTAGAGTATCTGATTACCAAGCTGTCCGATGGGGCCTGGGTTCAAATCCCAGCTGGGGCCAATATTTTTGCAAAAACATAAATTGTTGGTTTTATGGTCTGGTTGTGTTGTAATTGTCCTTTTGTCTTTGACATTGCATCCTAGCTTATCGATCTTATCGAATAGTATTCGGTAGTTGTCGCCGTGGTCCGAAATCGGCGACGAGAATATCATCATCATTATCATTATACTATAAATATCTCCCTGCTGTTCACAGGCCTCCTCTCATTTTTGAGAAGGTTATGAAGTCTGGAAGAGTCTGCGCTTGTGCTGGTTGGCGGAATTTATATGTATTTGAATTTTTTTCGGGTATGTTTGTTCAAAGATGTGTTCCTTTGTCGCCAAGCACGTTCTTTAGCACGGCCCGATGCGACTAACAATTTTTAGGTTACCGGCACCAGGGATCGAACCTAGGTCACACGCGTACTATGAAATTTAAGGCCAGCGCTGGCCCTCTGAGCTACTACGGCTCTATAATATTATTAGGGAAACGCCATTTAGTAATGTTTTCTTGGTCTTTAATAGTATAAATCCTAATTTGTAAAGAATATGCAATATTTAGCCTATCTTAGGGTCCACGATGTGTGCTAAACCGAAGACTGTCTACAATTGTATATTAACCTAGCTTACCGTTGTTTACTACAATTCCATATTCTTCCAAGAAGAAATTAATGTTCGTATTCATACGCTCTTCGCCACCGTCAGTCATTGCCACAAGGACTGAGTCACCTCTTTCTACCATATTCTTTAAACAGGTAAACTCGTCGTCTGTGAAGACGTTCTGCGGCCCTGATATCACTAAGATCTTGATATCTTGCAGATTGTGCGGTGATAGCGCTTCACGATTTCTGCAATTTATTACTTTATTTAGTCTTCCGTTTAGAGGGTAGAAATAAAACCTTGTTATTTAACGGAATTCGGTCGAGGGAGTTCGCAATTTAAATAATCATAGTAGAGCATAAATTTTCAATAAAAAAGTTAAATAACAGCCTATAAATGTTCCACTACTGAGCACAGGCCTCCTCCATTAGCCATGCAAAAAATTAAATACCTTGAAACAATTTAGTGTGGTGACGGCGTAAGAGAATCTACCACCCCATCTCGTCCCGTGGGTGTCGTAAACGTCGACAAAGAGAAAATAATCAGCATCTTCCTAGAACATCAAACAAATGAACTGCGGTTGCCAACTTGCCGGCCAAGCGTGGCAACTATGGCAAATTCTCCTCAGAATCTATGAGGGAGGTCTTTGTTTAGCGGTTGACTTGTGATGGCTGATAGTAGGAGGAATATAGTCCGTAGGAGAGGTGTATGTCAGTAGTGAACTTGATATATTTTAGTAGCATTGATGATAACTTCGTCGTTTATGTAGCGATAACTATGTCGCCACATGAGAAGCTCATGATATTTCTCCTACATTCCATAATCGCGCTATGAAAGTTTCTGAGATACGAACTATATATACAACATCTAAATGTTACTATAATAAATAGAGCATTAAGAAAATATTATTGAAAATTCTTTCCCAGACAATTAAATAGTGGATTACATTTTGGAAGCTCTATATTTTTGAAGTTAAAATATGGAAATTAGTGTTAAGACTTGTTTATAAAAAAAGTCAGTTATATCAGCGTTTTTTTTTTAATTCGTGCCCCGGGGTATAAAATACGGGATGAAGATTTATATGGTAAGCGCGTCATTTTTTAAGTTTAAAACGTGAAAGTTGGTATTTAGGCCTCTGAAGAACTTCGAAAGTGATCAAAACAAATCATGACACGTACTCGCACCTAAGATACACGTATAATACCTTCTCGATATGTGTTAAAATAAAAACGATAAAATAGAAACGAGAACGAACGATATGTGTTAAATTAAAATAAAAATCAAAATGTTATTTTGATTTTTATGATGGTAAGAATAATAATTAAGTTTACAATCAGTGAGTGTTGCCAGTGATGACATACGGAACAAAGAAGTGGTCCTTCACCGCGGGCCGCATGAGGAAGCTCAGAAACGAGCTATGGAAAGGGCTATGCTCGTAGTTTCTCTGCGTGATAAAATCCGTAATGATGATATCCGCAGCAGAACTAAAGTAACTGACCATATAGCTCGTAGAACTGATAACCGTTGGGGAAGAAAGGTTCTCGAGTGGCAACCTCGTACCGGTAAACGCAGTGCGACGCAGACGACCTGCATGGTTTTGCAAGAAGTCATGAAAGCAGGTGGCTCAGGACCGTGTCTTGTGGCAATCTATAGGAGAGGCCTATGTTCAACAGTGGACTAAAATAGGCTGAAATGATGATGATGATGAAAAATAATAAATACAATTTACACACTTGCGACACTCTATCTAGACATTTTATAATAAAAGAGTTACACCTATTTTTTTTTTATTGTTCAAAGTGACGAAACGAGCAAAACGTTCACCTGATGGTAAGTGCAACGTCCGCCCACAACAAATGCTGTGTCACCCAGAATATTTTTGTGTGACACGGCACTGCGCTCGTCACCCTAAGACATCAGTTCTTAAGTCTCAAATGCCCAGTGGTTATGCTAGCTCACAGTGCCCTTCAAACCGAAACACAGTAATGTTTGCACATTACTGCTTCACGGCAGAATAACTGGCCCTGGGGTGGTACCTACCTAGACGGATTCCTGTGCAGGAATCCGTCTAGGTAAAAACCTATTGTAGCTAAACAAGATACCTGTACTAGAGAAGCTATTTCACCTCATGAACGTTTAAGTGAAATATTGAGATTTTTGTCAACTGGTGGAACATACACAAATTTTATGTATACGTCAGCAATATCAAGACAATCGGTACCGAGGCCTGTACCGAGGCGCCGATGCCGACGAACTTACTAGCCGTTTTTTAAGTTCGCGTACATAGTTACATACGGGCGAAAAAGGTCCCCGAGCCATTACTACGGAAACATCTCGATCGTCTATTACCCACTTAACGCATAAAACTACTATCTACTTACATCATAACCTTCCATGTGGTTTTCAGTTTCCTGTGCAGCATCTTGTAGTTTTCGTTTATTTTAAACATCTCATTCTTAGAAACGTCAAATAATATTGAATTCACAACAGATTTCATTTCGGTAAAATAATTTTACAACTACTACAACACACCATTAGCCTAGTGGCGCAACAATTCAATGTTTGTAAATAGTTGCTTAGCAACCGAAAGGTCCACAGTCAAGAGAATAAAAGCACTACGTTGTCCATCCATAGCTTATACTACATATAATATAATATCCATAGTGTAAGGTCCACGGAGTTGTTTAAAAAAAAATATGGTCTACACTAGGATTTCTCCTTTATAGCGACCTAAAGTTCACATGAACAACATAACCAGACCCAAAAACCAATAATTTGTTTTTGCACATATCTTGACTCCAGTCCAGATTCGAATCCCAGCTGAAGCCATTATTGTGCAAAACACAAATTCTTGGTTTCCGATTCTGGTTGTGTTGTGATTGTCCCAGTGTTTCCGACAGTCCATCCTAGCTACGAGTTTATCGAATAAGACGTGTACCTCATTGTTTTCGCGTACACTTGTGGCACTATTATATCTCCTGCAGAGTTGATAGCTTCCGACAGTATTCCTAAGTTGACGCCGTGGTCGAAAACCTTTTATTTATTAAATAGTTTTGGAGGTAAATATGCGTTTGAGTCGTGGTGGCGGCGTAAGACGAATCTACAACACCATTTCGTCCCTTGGGTGTCGTATAAGTCGACAGAGGGAAATTTAAAACCAGGAGATGACCTCTTTCTAAAACATCTTAATAAATCAAGTGCAGGTTGCCAACCCGCCTGCCAAGTGTGGCAACTATTGCAAAATCTCCCTCCAAATGATAATCGATAACCGTTGGGGAATAAAGGAGCAGTGGCAACCTCGTACACTACGTACGATTCCCCCAACTAGATGGAGCGACCCTGCACGGTTTTGTTGGAAGTCGGTGGATGCAAGTGGTTCAAGAATATGTTTTGTGACTTTCTATGGGGAGGCCAATGTTCAGCAGTGGACTTTAATGTTGAAATGGTAATAATAGTGATAACCACAATCAGACTGAGTACCAGGATATCATAGTCTGCAAAAAGTTTTAAAAAATCTTCGTGTTAATTTATGACACGTCGTAGGCCCAAAATACAGTAACAGTAATGCGAAGAGCCGTGGTAGCTCAGGAGAGCCGTGATAGCTCAGGGGCTAGGCGCTCGCTTTAAATTTCATAGTACGCGAGTGGCCAGGGTTCGATTCCCGGTTATATGCAATTTTAAGTGCTGAATTAGAAAACATCGTGAGGAAACCTGCATGTCTGAGAAATAAAAAAATATATTTCGAAGACATGTACAGTCCGCCAACCCGCATTGTAGCAGCGTGGCGGATTCTTCCTAGCTCCAAAACCCTCTCAGAAATGAGAGGATGCTTATGCTCAGCAGTGGGACATTTATAGGCTGAAACTTTTTACTGCGAATTATAACACGAAAATGCGTGCCATCCGATACTAAGGAACAAAAAAAACACAAGTAATCATCAAATAATATATATATATTTTATTTACATATCGAATAATCGCAAGTTTCGAATCAAATTTGCATATCCCTAGCGTAAGAGCTATTTTTTTAAACTAGGATCTATATTTTGTATTTACATCGCTTCGAATTCGTATCAGAATAACCACATAACTATGACGCCCCATGAGTGCGACAGGAGTGGGGGGACGGTAGTAGAGATCAATGTTCACATGAGGTCGAGATTATCCAAGACAAATCTTACGATATGTTTGATGCGCTTTAATCAAAGTTACCTTAAACATCCTGTTTACCTTCCAGAAACAAATTAATGCACTTATGATATTTTTAAAAAGTAATGAAAGATTTTTTGAGATTCATCAGCGTCGATATTATTTGGTAGGCTGATCATTCTGTGGCAGATCACAACCAATCTCTAGATTATCTAGATTAACGTAGTCAGTATGGAACGAGAAGCTCCAGTTACCGGCCCCCAAGAAAATGATAGAACTCAACGGACTCTATCCCACGTCTCGCAGCGCCGCTATGGAAGGTGCGGCATAGCTTATGCGGTCATTCTATACATTTACAATTTGAACTATTTTTTAAAAGTATTGCTACATTCCGTCTAACAGATTGTCTTTTTAAAGACTCCGATAACATAACTTTGTCTAATTACAATTACCTATTTTTTAAATACAGAATTCATTAAAATGTTTCACAAATATCTGTAGCCTTTCATATGTAATCATAAGATAAATGATATAAATGTATGTTACGTATTATTTTTTCTTTTTTTAACAAATGTCTGTTCATTGATTAAAAGTTACACGTTCAACAATTAAAATACATTCAATCATTCCTCGCAGCCTCCGAAATAAATATTTTTCTTGAGATTGTTACAGACAGAAACAAGCTGTAAAATAATAGTTTTGTATGACTAATATTTTGTAATAAAGTTGCTATTCGAAAATGTACCCTAGCTTATTAACAATAAGCTCTGGTTACGATTTATGTTCTTAACAATTTACAATTAATTCAATTAATATAAAAGTTGTAGTTATTGATCGTTTATGGCAAAATATCATGAAAATCAGCCTTATGTTGAAAGCGATAAGATGAATTCTCATTTATAGCCAATGATATTATAAAATAAAAGAGTTTCATCTTCGGAACGCTGGAAACGTATCTACACGTTACCAGCGTTCCGAAATTGAAGCTAAGAAAAATAATAAATTCTGGCCTTTTAAGCGTCGCCATGACAACGTAATCACAAGGAAAGAGACAACCTTACTCCGGTTACAACGAGAGTGACAAGGATAAACAGCGCGATCATGAATGGAATGTGTATTATGTTGTCGCTGCGTTGTAACGCTTTCTTTAGTTGTCTTCTGCGTATTTGACGTATCTGCGTATTATAATATCATTGTAGCGTATAAATGTTACGTTTGACTTATACATTGTAGTGGTGTTGGTTCAATAATATGCATTGCTCAATGTGGATTAAAAAAAAATGCTTAGCAGATTAACGTTATGCTTAACTATGTTGGCCGTTTTCGTAATTACAAGCAATTAGATGAACTTACAAATTAAATGCGTGTTATAATATGTTTTATATAAAAATAATTGTGCTGTTGTTAGTCAGGAACGTAATAAAAATTATCATTAAGAAATTCACATCAAAATTTACGCCTGTCTGCTTGTCTAGGCAACTGCCATGTTCTCTCAACTGTCGTGTTGTTTATAAACTGTGGCTTAATGTAAAATGAATGAAAATGAGTTTTAAAACCACGGTTACTGAGAAAACATGAAAACAAAAAGTATATTTCTAACGAAGTTATGGGTTCAAGATATTAATCACATTTATTAAAAAGAGATGTACAAATAACTAATGAAATAAACCATTTGAATTGCGTAATTATTTACAGAAATAATGTTAAATTTAAAATATCTCATAGATAACATTTTATAATCGTTTAGAAAAACTACGTTATTTTGTGTTTTGATGTATGGTGCTGATCGCAATACAGACAAACCACTCTCAAACTTTTCTGTAATCTTATTCATATAACGATCCTCTAAAATAATATTCTGTACATTGTATATAATAATATATAAAACCTATTTAGTAGGAATGGAATTATAATAAAACTAATGCAGATTGTTTCTACATTTCGAATAAATATTTACAAAAATTTCTAGTAAGTATAGTTTTTTTCGTAAGTTTTGAGCTGACTTTGAGCTTTAAAAACTAAATAATATTGATAAGTTAATTGTATTTTTTAAACAAAGTAAATGATTTATGGAGCTCGGCGTAATTGCGATAAATACGAAAATGTACTTTATTAGGAGCCGATACGTATTTACTAAACAGATATGATATGATTTTATTACTTACGAAGTAAGCTAAGTTCTGTCTCACTTTTACTTTGCGATAGTAAAATTTAAGATTAAACGATATCAAGTAAATTTGGAATATTAGACGTTGTTACTTAATTTATATAAACATAGTTTGTGTCAGTTAGCTTCCTTTGACACTGAATTTATAAAAATAACGATTAACTTGATAGTGTAGACATTTTACCATTTTACAGTACTCGGCTTGCAGAAATTGTTAGAAACCTGGGCAAATAGACACAAGATACTATTGACAATCGTTGATGACATTGAGACTTTTCTTATATCGTTGACAATTGTACCTATCTAGGCCCTATTAACAATAGATTTTAGAAAAAGATTACCCAAAAACATTGTTCATAAATGTTTAAATTATTTTATGCGCTTAAACGCTCTATAAGTATTAAATAACTGACTTTTAAAGTATAGGAGGACTAATCATACTCTCAAACTTTAATAAAGAAAAACAAACATAGCCGACCTTAGACCAGGGCTGTCAAGTATCTACATAATTGTAGACGTGTCTATGTATGTACATATTACATTACATTTGATCAGAACTACAACATAATGCGTAAGTATCTCATTGCGGCAGTTATGCGCAGTCTATGGAACATTTATGAATATTTTTTTTATAAAAGTATAATAGGCCTAATGCCCGTTATAATTATTCGGTGATATAAACCTGATTACAAAGAATTTTTATAAATAAGTCCATCAGGATATAAGGGACTGACTTAAGACTTACAAGTACAGCGCGGTCGTAAATGTCATACCCAAACAATTCGAAATTTTTCTGTGGTCGTTAATGGCTGAAAATTACAATTGTCTATTCTCTCTTGGCATATTAAGGAATTGTGAATGTCCTCCACTATAAATAAGTATAAATAATATATATGTCCAGATATGAAAGTCACGTGTGAAAGAAAAGCTAGGGTTTCAGCAAACACCAGGAGTTAATTTCAACAGAACTATGAAAAAGATGGCCATATATAAAATTAAAAAGCAGAAGCGAGACAGACACCGGTCGTTACATTCAACACAATAACGCATCGAGAGTACCAGGCTAGCAGCAAATCATAAGAAACCCATATCTAAGGCATTGTACAGCGCAGCGATGTCCGAATGGCTAGAAATCCTCCAGAAGGGATAGTTCTTCGCCTTTGCGGCAGCTTCCTCGTCCTGGCCGTCGCCGATCACTACGTACGTACAACGTTCGCCGAAACGTTGCTTTATTTTCTCAAAGCAAGTTTCTTTACCTGTTGAAGTATAACGAGTTACTTGGACAATAATTGGAAGAATTTTACTGAGAATTTTTCTTAAATTTATTTCTTTGCAAAATGCGTGCAATTACTTATTTCGTAAAAACATATTTATGTTTTAACTTTGCATGCAGATTTCATTGGGAGTGAGATGTGTATGTACTATTATTTTTAAAAAAAAGCTGTAAATGAAAAGAAAAATACATATTTTAAAATATAATGTAAATATATAAACAAAAACAAGAAACCTTAAGCTTTGAAATAGCTGAATAATATATTTAAAAAATCCACAAACATTTTCAAATTAACCTATATTTGCTTAAATTTTACTTTTTACTTCTGCCGTGAAGCAGTAGTGTGCAAACATTACTGAGTTTCGGTCTGAAGGGCATGGAGAGCTAGTGTAATTTCTGGGCATATGAGACTTAAGAACTGATGTCTCTGGTTATGGGTTGCACTTACCATCAAACGTTGCACTTACCATCAGGTGAATGTTTTGCTTGTTTCCTCACATAACCCAATAAAAAAAACACAAAGGAAAGGAAAGCGCTATGAAGAATTAACCAACACAAAGTAGTGTTATTTTATTGATTTTTTTCTTTTTCGTATCTTTTGTTTTAGTGTACAATAAAGTTATATTTAATTTAATTTAAATATAATAACTTAAACAAAAATCATATTTTTGTTATATGGTCTTATTTATGAGGCATATGTCCAGCAGTGGATTTCAAATGTTGTATAACCTATAGTATTGGCAAAACAAATCCAACCAGCCCAAATGTGATGGATCTATCTTGCTTAGTTGAGGAGTTCCCTTGGTCAACTTCTGGCTTCATCATCAGACCAGCTACATAAAGTAAAGTAACAGCCCATAAATGTCCCATTGCTGAGCACAGGCCTCCCCTCCCATTTCTGAGAGGGTGTTGGAGCTGGGAATAGTCCGCCACGCTGCTCCAATGCGGGTTTGCAGACTTCACATGTCCTCGAAATATTACTATTCCTCGTTCATGCAGGTTTCCTCACGATGTTTTCCTTCAGCGCTAAGCACGTGGTAAATCAGCACTTAAAAGTGTAGAACAATTATAGAGGTGCTGGCACCGGGGATCGAACCCAGTTTACTCGCGTACTATGAAATTAAAGGCGAGCACCAGGCTTGCATTGTCACCGAAGCTACATACGAAAAGTGGTTCATATTTGGCTCGCGAGATTTGAACTTCACATACATACATACATACACATGAGAAGTCAAAAAAATCTTGTAAAAAGCAACGAACCTGTTTTTGTGGCAGAATAAATGTTCTCAATGGGGAACACGCCTCCAAGTCCGAACAGTAAGACTTTGGCCAATGCGGGAACTAATTGCGTAGTCGTTACTAGCACATTTACGCAGTTCTCTCTGGAAGACAAGGTGAAAAATTATAAAAAATTATAAGTATACCTAAAAACTGCTACCTAAGTTGATTTGTGTACACTATCGTATTTAGGATTAAATTATGACATACATACATACATAAGATCGGGACTGTATCCCATAAGGGGTAGTCAGAGACTGGGCACTCACCGCAAAAGCAGATGACTGCCACAATCCACATTTCACCAAAACAATATAATGCACTTGGTGTGATAGGTGGTGAGCCCATCGCCACCATGCGCTGTTGGGTGCACAGTGCAGTTTATGATAAGTCAATTATAAAGACCTCTTCAAAATCAGTTCAGTATATTAAGAACTGTGATGGAAAACCTTCTGTGGCTTTTCGTAGTCGGTTTAAAACAAGAATAATCATTACTATCATCCACAAATCCTTTGAAAGTAGGGGACTTTCAATAAGCAATTGACGTTCTCGTATACAATTTTGACCACTACATCTGCTAATATTATTACAAGAAATTTTAAAGTAACTACACAAAGAGATGAATTTATTCACTCTCGTCTTCATATATCCGAAAGCACGCCTTAACCATAACCATAACCTCGAAAGAAAATTTTGACGTAGCTTCAGAAAAGTCACGTGGTGTCGGTGTAATAAAATTTTATTAAAATATATAAATTAATTTGTTATAACTTACCTAGAATTGATCATATTGAGACACTTGCAAGCTAGTGTAAGCCAGTTATCAGTTGCCTGTTCCAGCTCGGCACGAAGCTGGAGCCATTGCTCTCTTTTTGCAGGTCCCAGCAAACCACCCACACTGTAAGAAAAGTTTTATTTAATACTTATCTAATTTCTTGCATTCAACCTCCTTATTACATAGATAATATTATTGCTGGGATCCAAATAGAAGACAAACTAGGAATTCATTGAACACTATAGAGGTAACAATTTTATTACTTTATTATAATAATATAAGCATATTAGAATAAATTAATGTTACTAGGATATTCCAAGTTAATTGTATATTTGGTTCTTGCCAGCTCTAAAATGGGTCAATATAAATTATCTTGTAAGAAACGTAGTAATTACCTATTTCTATAATTATTATAAGTATCTTTAATTTTTCTATATCGGAATGCGAGTTTCCTCATCCAATCAACGCCGCCGCGCATACCAGGCGCGCATAAACCTGCGCTGGTGGCGGCGCTCGCATGGAAACCATCCGAAGCGAAGTTATATGCAGACAGGTCTTGACCGTTGTCGTCAGCTGCTACCGCATCTATGTGTTCCTGGTCACAATCCTGAGTACACAAAAAATTTTTTTTGGAGAAATACTTTCTAATTATGTTTTGCACTTAAAATTAATTCAATGTTTAAAAAAATTTAAAAACATTAATTATTATTTACATTAATAATATCATAGATTAATGTAATGCAAAAAAAAAACTTTGAATCTAGAACATGTCAAGTAATAAAGTTTGGCTTACCTCAACATCATTAAAAAAGAAGTGTGTATCTGCCAGGCTAAATATCATCTCTTCCATTCTAAAACCCAACTGAACTATTTGCTGTGTGTCCTGTAATATAATAAATATTCAAATAAAAAGGCATGCCTACCAAAAACTAATGTTTAAAAAACAAACAATTGCAAAATGTGTCAGTACAAAGAAGTAATGGTAGTTTTATTTTTTGTATTAGCACAAACATTGTTGACAAACAGTTTAACACTAACACAATCAATTCAAGCATTTTATTAAAATATAATTTTAGATACTTTTAGCAAATAAGGGAAATTAGACAGAGTGGAAACTCAGCATAGAAAATATTAAGAAATTTTTATAAGAGAAAGTGACAAGACCAGCAAAATGTTCACCAGATGGTAAGTGCAATGTCAGCTCATGACAAATGCTATGTCACCCATAACATTTCTGTGTGGCACCACACTGCGCTCGTCACCCTGACACATCAGTTTTAAATTAATAATTCAGACCGAAAAAGTCATGTCTGCTTCGCAGCGGAACGACTGGTCCTGCAGTGATACTAGGAATCTTTAATCCTAATCCACCAGTAAATATAACATTTTACCCCAAAACAATAGTATTTATAATGAAATGTATTATGAAACTTTACATACATACATACATAAGATCATGACTGTATCCCATAAGGGGTAGTCAGAGACTGGGCACTCACTGGTTAATCAGATGACTGCCACAATCCACGTTTCACCAAAACAATATAATGCACTTGGTGTGATAGGTGGTGAGCCCATCGCCATCATGCACTATTGGGTGCACAGTGCAGTTTAATTCCTATTTGCCTTTTACGAGACTTTACATTTAATGGTTATTAAAACCCACCTTATTGTACTTAGTAGCATAAGTTCCAGTGAGTAGCGAATGGAAAATGATTATAGTCTCATCCAAATCCCAGATGAAGACTCTTTCTGTGGATGGTTCTGGTACATGTTGCGCGGGAGATGACGATGTGTTACGTCTACCCCGGCCCCTTGATCTACTTGCAGTGCTTTCACTGAAATATTACAAAATAAGTAAAAATGTTATTATCCATGATTATGTAAATTTCCATTTCATTGAGATTTAAGTTTAAAACAAAAATGAGTGAAATGCCTATGTGAATATTAATTTAATTACTAATAGAAGTACTTAGTTTTTTGTAGTAAGATCCCCTGACATAGGTTTCTTCCAAGAAGGGAAGATTTGTCTAAATGCCATGTTTGGAAGGCAGATTGGCGATCCATTTGATGACCGTGACAAACTAGTTACAATACTTGACTTCTCATGCCATGGGTCCAGGGTTCATATCGCACGAGACAACAATATTCTAGTATTGATTGTCCACATTTTTCCAGTTAACTCCGAGCTTATAGCATTAGCAGTTATACAATAGCTTTGAACAGTATTCGGAAACTTTTGCCATGGCCAGAAGCATGTCAAATTACTTGCAACTTGAACATTGATGTCCATCAATGGACTATGTATTTACCTTATAACATTTCTTTAGCATCTTTAAGAAGCATCGGAATTCTTGTAGATGACTTTTATGAAATTCATGGGATATAATGAGATTGTCAATTTTTTTATGTTGCCACCACAGCACTATATAATTAACCAGAAAATATTTACCCAGAATTCTCCCTACATCTTCTACTAGCTGCATGCACTTCATTCTTGATAGGTGAAAGGGGGCTTGTATCATTTATTGATGGAACCATTGAAGATGGAGAATCTGAAATAGAATGAAAAACTGGTTATTTGATTGTCATCACAATGAGCTTCCTAACATTGACTGTTACATAGAATATGAACACATCTTTTTAATTATAACAATAAGTAACCAAAATATTGTTTAATTACCAATTTTTTTTTTTACTATCAAAACATATATTTAACATTAATTGTTGCAATGTTTTTTTCTATTTGCTTTTTATACAAAATGCTAGGTAAAAAAGATAACAAGCCGAAAAGGGGTAAAGGACCAATAGAAGTAACTTTTACTATAGCATCAAATACTAAATAGAGAAAAAATCATACTTTCATACAAAATAAAAGTCTGCATGACCAAAATATATGGAGCATCTGAATTTTTTTACAATTTCAGTATTTGTTGTATCATCAAAAAATATTTACATGTATGGGCTGCACATGTATGTTCCCGCTAGTTATGCTATTTACCAGACACCCTTATCTTTTCCCTCTTTAAATTTTATACATAGATATCTCAGTATTTAGTATAATAGATACATGGGCAATCGAATTTGAATTTTTGCTAGTGTATCATCATTATCATTTCAGTCCCATTCAGCCCATCATAAATCCACTGTTAAACATAGGCCATCTGCATACATTATATTAGTATTAATAAAATAAACAATTCTAAAATATAATTATTTTTACTATCTTTATTAGATTTTATTGCTTTAACACTGATGGAGTTTCAATGTCTAATCTATCATATAAATATTTCCCAACTTAAGGTTATTTATACATGACATAGTAATTTGAAAGAAAGTCCATAGAAGTCATGTAAAATTTATCAGAATTGTGGTCAATCATCATATGGATATTGGTCAATAAAACTTGCAATATGAGGATCTGCATGAATAACTATGTATCTATTTATCTTTTTATTAACGGTTTGCATTTTACATATTGTAACTGAAAAATTTGTTGTCAAGATAGTAAAAACATGTCAAAATCGACAATGACACCAACCAAGATTTCAATGATTATAAAGTTTGAACTATTAAAAGTTGTCACCGATAATTTAGTATCAGTACCATTGTCAGTATCGGAGTCTGGCCAATAATCAGAATTATCGTCTAAACTTTCAGCATGTCGTTCACCATCACTATCGTTAAATTTTCTACGTTTAGAAGGACAACCATTCTCAGATTCTTTCTTCATGTTGTACACTTAAAACAATTTTTTTTCAAAAACAAGAAACACTTTGTGTCACTTATACGCCTCTACTTTGCATCAATATACTTTAGCACTGTTAAATCCGAATATAACCCTGTTCTTTTAATTTTCAAATTATTGGCTAAAATCAGATTAAAGAAAACAACCAAGGAGTAAATAGTAAATAAGTAAACTGAATTTTGACATTTGACATAAGTCATTAATGTCAAAAGATAGATGCCGTAGAATATAAAGTTGACATTTCTAATATAGCAAAAAAAATAAGAGATTGCATTTTTTAGCGAAATTAATAATATTTTCTCAAAGAAATAGTAATACTTGAACAAAAAATACAATTATTATTGAATATTATATTTATATTTATTTTAATAACAAACCAGATAAGCCTCCACCAAGGTGATATGACGTATGACCAGCACTTCCACTGCTACTGGGTGAACTAACGTAGGGAGAGTAGCTAGGGGTGGCATAATATCCGCCATATTGTGCAACGCTATGGTCCGCATATCCAGAGGCGTAACTGCTGTAGTCCTGTAAACAGTAAAATTAATTATTATGCCTTATAGTTTTATGCACAGAAGATATTGGATATAGTTCTTTTCCAAGTTGAGTAGACGTTACGACGTTTTCAAATATTATAATAGCGATAGACCAAAGTTAGTGAAAATATTCAATTAAATATGTTTTACTTTAATTCTCTCACTTTAGTTATTATTATGTTTATAAAATATGTATTAGTAAATCATGTAAACATTGATGCCGACTTTTTTAGCGATTTAAAATATTAAGTACAGAAATTAAAAATGATCTATTTTTGCCTTTTTTAGTTTATTTTTAACGTACACTATAGATTGAATACAAAATTATATAAATTCGTTAAATATTTTATAAAGTGTTCGAATTTAAAACCATTTGGTTTTTAGATGCCCATTAGACTCAAGTCATAATCTAAAGTAACCACTAGATGGCATATTACTTAAAATTAGTCAATAGCCACTAGATGGCGTTCTTCAGTTCAGTTAATTCATGGCGGATTAGGTGTTTCCTTCTATTCTAGTAAGTATTTAAAGTCCTTACAATAAGAACCTAGCGACGTAGATAATACAGATAAATCATAGACTGGTCATAGACCAAGCCTCAACTATAAAACTATTACGTACCTGTTGTGCATTTGGGAAGGACTGTGCCAAACCGCCATTATACGACGAATACGCGTACGGAGACGGTTGCGTACTGAAACCGGAGCTCGGTACCGTACCAACGCTGCTCACTCCGTACGCACTTAGATATGTTGGTGTAGCCTTACATGACGATCTGTGCAGAATATAACAAAATCTATACCATTTAAAAAAACGTATCCATTCGTAGATGTTATGTGTGTGGATATACTATAATGTCCACTTCTCTTTCGTATGATTGAGGAGGGCGATGGCTGTCACATGCGTCATACTTGTGAACAGGTGCTGTTAGTGGAGGCTACATATTTATTATTATTGAATATTGAATATTTATTATTATTGAGTATTGTCTAAAACTTTAACATGGAGCGTGCTTTGGTGTTCTTTGAGAGTATTGTTAGTAAATTTATTTATGATGCATTTTTGACCATGAAATAAATGTATTAACAAAAAAGAGGATACCAACGGAGTTTCTTTCGCCTGTTTTTTCTCCGTCAGATTACGAAACGGTGATAGATTGTAAAATAAAATACGTTTGACACACGAAATTTATATTTCTTACGTCGAAAAATAACGAATTTTCATTTCACATACATACTTTTTTTCTATGAGGCATAAGTATTTTGCTTTCAATGATAAATGAAAAAAAATCTTTTCTCTTTTAAGTCTCAAAATATTACAGGGCATGAAGAATATTCTTCCGGTAAATTCCACTTGTCCAAGACATTTCAATGAATCAACAAGATCCATCATCATAGTTTTCAAAGTAAGATTACACACTTTGGTTTTTCATCCACAATAGATGCAGGTGTCTATTACTGTGACCTCTTACAATTAGATATTTGCATATCTCTCATAGTATTTATATGAAACTAGTCAGCTTAGTACAAGTTTTGTTTAACTTTGTCAAATCAAATTATCGTTAATTATTGTTTATAACATAATACATCAGTGAACACACTAATTTTTGTGCATGTTGTTTTAACTTGTTCACATGAAACCTTAGCTTAATTATCAGGGTAATTGCTTTTTGAGTTGGCTTGTGTGCACAAGCCCCGATCGAAATTATATTTTTATGAGATCACAAACAAGCTATTTGGCAATGGCCGCTTAGCGGTCTTCTAGTTAGCAGAAAGTTTTGCTGGTATATATGTTAATACAGAACACGTTTTTAATTGACTTTTAGAACACAAGCAAAATACTAATGTATGCACGGATATCAGCATGATGGTACATACCTATTGTTAGTGTTGTGCGGTGGCGGGTAGGCTGCGTAAGGCTGGTTGTACAACGTAGAGCTTACGTAGGATGAGGCCGTACCTCCGCTGCCATACTGTTGCATACTGTGGAGAAAGTATGTGTTATTTACCCAGCTTTTGAGTGCGTGGCCCAGTCGTCAGAGTACCTGACTACGCCTCGGGTCCTAGGTTTGAATCAATCATGTTATCATCAATAAACATTTGCGCAAAAACGCAAATTGTTCGTTTTTAGATCTTAATCAAACCCTGATATTATTGCAACGGGCGCGGAAGGGTTAGGATGTGTGAGTGTTTCTGTTAGCGCATATTCTTGTGGCACTATAATATCTCTCCTGCGCAGTCGATGGCTTTCGACATTGTTTGAAAGTTGTAGCTCTGGTCGAAAATTCGCTAGGAGGAATTTATTTACCGCGATTCCAATATTCGAGACAACGTGTCATAAACAACTCTTCACGCACTTCCGAGACGTGAACAATCCGCAAAAAAAATAGTAGTGAATTCTTTATGTCTGGACACTAAAGTCTATACAATCAACTATAAAGTCTATAATATCAACTGCATCAGAATTACTGTTGCAAGGGAAACAAAAAGTTAACTATAATTTACAGAGCGCTTTTAAAGAATTTTCCAAATCCGAATCAATCCGAATTTGTCATCTTCGCAGATGACAAATTCGGATTGTTAAACACCGCGGACGAAATCAACCAGCAAGATATAGTCCCTGTGATTAATGTCAACATAAATGGTTGAACAAAGAAAATGGTCGTGCGTCAGTATAAGTGTGGTCACTATATATAGTTATACTTCAAAGTTACAAGAATGTGGAATATATAGAGTCCTCGAATAATTGAACAACTGAGAGACAAGTGAATTTGATATAAATGAAACATTTTTTTCCATTGTTCTGTTAATAATCATTAAAGTATTTAATAAACTTATATTTAATATAATTAAAATGAATACATACAAATGCGAGCTTATAAAATCATCGTCATCGTCATCGTTTCAGCCTATCACAAGTCCACTGCTGAACACAAGCCTCACCAATAGATAGCCACAAAAGTTTGTAGATGTCATTTTGGTCCTCCAAAATTTTGCCATAGTTGCTACACTTGGCAGGTGGTTGGCAACCGCAGTTTCTTTATTCAGATGTTCCAGGAAGATGCTGCTGCCCATCTCCTGGTTTCATTTTCCCTATGTCGACTTTTACGACACCCGCGGGATGAGAAGGCGTGGTAGATCCTCTTAGGACGCCACCACACGCCGAACTTATAAAATACTAAAATAATATTGGATTGGGCGTCCCGAAAAATAGAAGTGTCTCTCTCTGTCTCTGTACACCGACACTGGTCTTCGAGAGGAAGCTGCAATCACATGAGAGACAGGGATTGGATAAGAGCGCACATTCGATACCCTGTTTTTTCTCCCTGTTTTGTTTTTTCTTCTCAGGTAAATTTCCACCATTCTTTTCACTTTTCGTTTCTCAATACGGTAAGTTTCTCTACAGAGATAAAAGTAGTTTCACCTCAAGTGCTTACTAAGGAGATCTTTGCTAAATATTCAAAGTTGCTTAACTTCTAAAGCGTTCCAGACATGGACACACCTACCACTTATACGCTATAATGCAATTCAATAAAATGAATAAGCTTACGAACTCCATTATCATTAAACATATGAAAAAGGTGATGTTACAATGGTGCGTATTTCGTGGGAAATATATATATATATATATATATATATATATATATATATATATATATATATATATATATATATACACTTACACTTAACTTACATTTCACTGTAATATTTTATGAAGATTATTATTATTACATTATTATTACACATTTTATTACACCAAAATAATCCTTTGGATTTTTATGCAGTATAAGTCGTCCTGATATTTAAAGACGTTCACGTCAATGGAAAGGTGTACATACATTATTATTTATCTATCCTAACGCATGTGGGCCCTTAAATGTTTTATCGCAGCTGATCAGACATTAATTGCAACGAAAGACTAATGAACAAAAGAGAAATGTCCACTGACTACTACAAAAATGTGTTTTCTATTGAAATAGAACTTAATACACATTATAAATAATATCGATATAACAATTATTTCGTTGTCGACAACCAGTAGCAAATCTGTTTGCTGAATTGTGAGTACCGGGTTAAATTCTAATTTAAAGACTCTTTTTGAAACTGCCTCTTAGCTTTTTTGGAAAGACGCCTTTTCGTTTAATCTTATACTTTTGACTGGTGGTAGGATTCATATGCACTAACCGCCTAGGTAGGTACCACCGCAGTGCCACTTGTTCTGCCATGAAACAGTAATGTGCAAACTTTACTGTGTTTCGGTCTGAAGGGCACTGAGAGCTAGTGTAATTACTGGGCGTATGAGACTAAAGAAACTCAGTGTGACGGGCAGAGTCGTGCCACACACACACAAGTGTTCTGGGTACAGCATGTGTTATGAGCAGACGTTGCACTTGCCATCAGGTGAACGTTTTGTACGACTCGTCACTTTATACAATGAAAAAATTACTTACGTGCACGACCAATAACTACATAATTTCGTAGCATGGGTGTCGTAAAGGCCGACAAATGTAAATGCCAGAGAAGTGTCGTACCCTCTGATCAGCGTTGCCAAATCCAGTGTATCATATTTCGGGAAGGAATGCAAAAATAATCGAGAATTTGGTTTTCGGACAGCTGCAATAGCAATGGGCTGTGTGGTGGCTGCTCGTTTAAAGAATACTACCACTCCATCTCATCGAATGGATCTCGTAAAAGGCGAGTAAGGGAATTAAACTGCACTGTGCACCCAGCATCGCATGGTGGTGATGGGCTCACCACATATCACACCAAGTGCATTATATTGTGTTGGTATAACGTAGATTGTGGAAATCATCTGTTTTTGCAGTGAGTGCCCAATCTCTGACTACCCCTTATGGGATACAGTCGTGATCTTATGTACAATGGCTACAATAAACCACGTGTTTGTGAATAATTATTTATTTTTATGCGACAGTCAGTTTTTTAAATATCCTACCCTATATTATCATTAATTAGTACCAGAAACGAAACTAATAAAACTTAACGAACTAACAAACTGGATAAATTGAGAGTTAAGTGAAAAATTCGGCGTCGGCAACACTGTCCCGGATAGAAGGCGGAATGAATATTTTTATATTATGTCAAATCTAAAATACTTTAACCATTGATGCTACTGTGATCGTCAAGGCACTAATCATGGTGACTACGGAAAATATTTGCAGTGAAGATGTTCCAAGCGTCTGATGATAACCTTTTAATAATGCTCTATTTTCTTAAAAAAAAAAAGTGCGTACGCGTGGAATTTTATAAAGTGTTACTTAAGCTTGAAGGCACATATTAATAAGATTATTCTGGTCTACTTAATTTATAATTAATTCTATATATATCAATCGGTTTAGTGCTTAACACGGAAGTCCGGTATTTTTTATTTCGTGCGTGGCATGTAAGGTTTCCGATAAATCCTTTAGAGTACGTTAACCTTTATTTTTGGCCATGTTTTGTATAATGTATTTCATATTGAGCGGATTGAATTTGGAACCATTTAATAGGTGGTAGCTGGTGTAGCTGGTGTAGTAGCTGGTGGTAGGATTCCTATGCAGGAATCCGTCTAGTTAGGTACCAACCCAGGGCCAGTTATTCTGCCGTGAAGCAGTAGTGTGCAAACATTACTGTGTTTTGGTTTGAAGGGCACTATGAGCTAGCGTAATCACAGGGCATATGAGACTTAAGAACTTATGTCTCAGGGTGATGGGCACAGTGTGGTGTCACAAAGATTTTCTCCGGGTCACACAGCATTTGTTATGGGCAGACGTTGCACTTACCACCAGGTGAACGTTTTGCTCGTTTCATCACATGATCCAATAAAAAAAATACAAGTCAAACGTAACGGCTTATTCAGAATTAAAAAAATGTCGACATTTTTTTAATCTGCGGCGTGGTTTTATCAAATCCAGAGGCCGTTGTTTTAACGCTCACCTATTGTAATACTGGTAGGGCAGCGCGGACTGATCGTAAGGCAGCGTCTCGCCGTATAGCGCCACGTCTGCTTCGCACAGCCCTGGGCTGCGCACTTCACTCTTGACGCCACCACCTGTTGAAATTAAAACGTGAGTCTGTCATAGTCAGGTCCTTATGGTCGTTGCAACATCTGAAGTAATATCTGATGGAAAAACTGTAAGGTCAGATGCATTGTCAGAACACGAGGATAGTAAATCGGAATTGAAAACTTTTTGTTTTACTCAGACGGTTGTTGCTATTGATGTTTGGTTAAAATGTAGGATGCCCTTTGCCAGGAATTAGAAAGATCTAGCGCCTAGACGCTCGATTTAAATTCCATAGTACGCGAGTGACCTGGATCGATTCACGGTGCCGGCACGACTAAATAAAAACGAAGCAAGTCTTAGGTTATCTTTATGATCTTTATAGTCTAGAATGAATTACTTAACAGATATGCCTTGTCGTGTTGTAGCGGCTTAAGAGAATCTACCACCCAGTCTCATTCCGTCGGTGTCGTAAAGGTCGACAGAGGGAAAATAACAACCAGAAGCATCTTCCTGGAACATCCGAATAAATAAACTGCGGTTGCTAACCCGCCAGCGAAGCGTGGCAACTATGGCAAAACCCCCCCAAAATGAGAACTACAATCTGTTGCAGTCATTGGGGTAGACCTATGTTCAGCAGTGGACTAGATAAGCTGAAATGATGATGATGATGCTTAAACATTATGTATACATATGATAATGTTTGAACATTAAAAATAATGAGTACAGAAATAAACATAAATTTATTACACACACATGCGTATCAAAAAAATTAATCCGGTTACTATAAATTTATTTGTTAATTCGTAATCGTAGATTTATAGTCGACATATAACTAATATTTAGTTAACATAATACATATGCAAGTTATGTAAATTGTTACAATACGAAAATATTAAAAAGAAATAATTTATGGATTGTATCAGGCCGAAGAGTATTTATTTAAAAATAATATGATTACAGATTCTGGTAGTAATCAGAAGCCGAGAGTGCTAGTTTTATCACTCTGGCTAACGTTCTATATTTATAAAGTTAATCATAAAAAAGTTTCTTGCTACCAATATACTAGTTCCGTCTTATTTAATATACATATATGTGAAATTTTATCTATAAATCGCTCTACTCGCACCGCTGGCTAGACGAAAATATTTGTTAATCTCTTCTCAACAATCGTAAATGATTGAATTTGCAAGTGCGAATTTTAGTGTATTTGTAATTAATTCAAATTTGTTTTCGTTAACAAGTTTTCTGTGTTTGTTCCGGTCTAGGAATTATCATATAATAGTATCTAGAGTAGATATCTGAAATTTTGAGAATGAGGAACGTATTTTTCAGACTGGTGGTAGGATTCCTATGCAGGAATCCGTCCACCACTCCAAGGCCAGTTATTCTGCAGTGAAGTAGTAGTGTGCAAACATTACTGGAATTCGGTTTGAAGGGCACAGTGAGCTGGTGTAATCATATGAAACTTAAGACCTCATGTCTCAGGATGACGGGCGCAGAGTGGTCACACAGAGGTGTTCTTCTGGGTGACACAACATTTGTTATGAGCGAACGTTGCATTTACCATCACATGTGAACGTTTTGTTCATTTCGTGGCTTAATCCAATAAAAAAAACAAAGATTTCAATTTTTAAATGATCACAGTTAAAGCTTATCCTTACCCGTGCTATCGTCATTCATCAACCAGGCGACAGCTGACGACGATGCCGTAGAACAAAGCCCTACAGATGATGTAAGAGGTAAAGCCAGTCCGCTCAAGGCCGCATTCGAGCAACCATTCGCCAAGCCGCAATCCTCCTGTGGCAAACTTAGCCCGTCCGTGAGACTCAGCGCGGAACTGGTCGAAGTCGTGGCTTGAAACAATGTCGACGCACCCGACACTAAAAGCGCGGGTAAAGTTGCATCTTGCAACAAAGATGGCGGCGACTCGGAGGTTGATTCGGATTCGCAGGGACTTGTGTTGGTTTCGCCCGATAATCTGTAAGAAGGATTGTATCGTTTAACAAAGGCAACTAATTCATCGAATAATGCGAGTAAAACAAAATGAAAGGAAAAATAAGTTGTTAAGTCTCATATGCCTAGTAATTACACTAGCTCTGTGTCCATAAGAACGAAATATAGTAATATTAGCACACTACGACCTTAAAGCAAAATACCTACCCAGACGGATAACAATCCTACCAGTAACTTTATTTTTGACTTTTGGCGTCAACTTCAAAAGTGACGGTATTGTTTTGATTGCATTTTCAAGTTCAAAATTCAATTTAAGAGCAGAATTGTATTTATTTGTCTTCATCAATTAAAAAATCTTCACTTTAAGTCAACTATCGTTTTACTGTTGATCGACATTTTGAATATTACTATTGTAACTCCCGTGACTGACTTGATATTTTCAGAATTCTATTGAAAGAGGCCAGAACTAAAAGGAGAACTTTATTTTTATATATTGTTTGATAGTAATTAGCAGTTCTAGTTTTATAAGTTCAAAAATAAAAATAAAATATCTAAGGAATGCTCCTCAAAGACATGGCTAAGGAGATATAAATAAGCTATTAGCTAAATCGTTACGTAGTTAAACGGAATCGTTTTAAACAAAACACCCTCGGTTTAACACAACACTGGAAATAAAAAATCCATTAAAAGCTGCTCACAGTTTGTTTACGAAGAAACGTCTTTTTATAAACAGACGGTTTAAATGTCTTTATTTCGGAAGAAGGAAAACGTGAACAATCAAATGAACGCTTAATGTGATTGTAATGTTAAGCTTTTTCATCGTTAGGATTTTTATTTTGGCGCAGAGATCACCTGTGTGCAAGCCTGGTCGTAGGTTTATGTTTATGCAAACGATATTAGCGTAACACAATTTGGATATTGTTACTATAATTTTTACCGCATTAATATCTCTATCTGATCTTCACATAACGTATACATTTATATTTATGTATAACTGGCTGTGTCCCGCGTTTTCACCCGCCGTTTAATTTAAAAGTCGTAACGTGATGTTATATAACCTTCGTTGATAAATGAGCTATCCACTTCGATTGGAACCAGTAGTTCCTGAGATTAGCGCGTTCAACCAAACAAAGTCTTCAGCTTTATAATATTAGTGGCCTAGTGGTCAGAGTACCTGACTTTTACGCCGCGGGTCACGGGTATACGAATACCAGCCGGAGCCAACATTTGTGCTAAAATACAAATTGTTGGTTTTCGGGTCTGCTTGTGTTGTGATTGTCCCCGTGTTTCTGACACTGCCTACCTCCGAACTTATCGCATCAGCGTTACATCGGGCGCGGGTAGGTTGGGACGAGTGAGTGCCTCTGTGTTTGCGCGTACACTTGCGGCACTATAATATCTCCTGCGCAGTTGATGGCTCTCGACAGTATTCGGAAGTTGTCATATTTATAATTATGTATATCAGTGGTCGTATATTATTTTGCATTAGTGTATGTCGTTATTATACGATTTGTTTTGTTTCAGGGAGTAAATGTTTTATTTTTTATAGGACGAGACGAAGAAAACGTACACCTGATGGCAAGTGCAATGTCTGCCTATAACAAATGCTGTGTCACCTAAAACTTTTCTGCGTGGCACCACACTTCGCTCACACTGATACATCAGTTATTAAGTCTCATATGCCTAGTAATTACACTAACTCGTAAGTGACGGGACGAACAAGTGGTTCACATGATGATAAGTGCCAAGTCTACCTACAAAAGTTACGGTGTTACCCAGAAGCGCCTGCATAGCATCTTCTGAATAATACCGTACCGGTAAACTGTTTATTAAGTCTTATATGCCTTGTAATTACACTATTTTCAATTCCCTTAAAACCAAAAAACAGTAATGTTTGCACACCACTGCTTGAAGGCAGATTAACTGGCACTGCGGTGGTGGCTTGACGAATGTCGGCATTCTTTCCACCAGTAATTGGGTTGTAACTGTGTTAATTACGTTGTATTAGAAAATGTAGAATCTACTCGTATTTGATTCTTGGTATCAAGTACCGAACCTTAGACGCTACTTTGCGAATTTTCATTTTGGACATGGTTACTTCACCACCTGTAGGGAGCTATGAAATTTTACGGGTACCTATTTACTACAAAGAAAAACAAATTTTTACTATATAACAGAGCACAACGGAAGTAATTTGACTGAATTTCTTTTGCTATACGTTTCGACTAACCACAGCCGGATCATGTGTATTTTGTGTCCGTAAATCGCACCTACTACCTAGTCTAGGAATCGTTTATTAAAAAAAAAGAAAAAAGGACTACCACGGTCACAGATATGTTATAGGTACCTGTAGCATATATGTTCATCAGTTTATCATTTAGACTATATATTAATATGAAAACTTTGTACCCCTTTTTAAGTATATTGCGAGCACGAAGGAGTGTGAGATTTGGCATAGTTAAAGTTTGTATGGAGAAGAAGCGAAGCTAAAATTTAAACATAATATGTGTTACAAATACATTGAAATTTATAAAATAAAACCTTCATTATTTACGTTCATACTGGCAATGTCAATCACATGCGCATTTCGGGCAATATATAACTTGGGTCCTCGCGAGTCGCTACGAGAACTATTCAAGGATACTAATATTTTGACACTTCCGTCTTTGTATATATGAAAATATGATGTACGTACGGCAACACATGTATTTATTTAATAAAAAAGTGACTGTATCCTGTAGAATGACGCGCTAGAGTTTCCTGTGTTTAGGTTGGCCAAAACTAGAAAATCTTTTCTTAGTAGAGCCATAAAATTTTATAATAAAGTTTCTAAAATTGTAACTTATCAAGAAGACATTATTAGAAAAAGCATATTATAAAATAGATCATTACATAGAGGACTGAGATGTGTGGAAATAATATATGCAGGAATCATAAAGAAAGAAATAAATAAATTTGGTATTATTCCTATGTAGGAATCCGTCTAGGTAGGTACCACCCAAGGGCCAGTTATTCTGCCGTGAAGCAGTAGTGTGCAAGCATTACTGTGTTTCAGTTTGAAGGGCACTGTTAGCTAGAGTAATCACTGGGAATATGAGACTTAAGATCTTATGTGTCAGGGTGACGGGCACAGTGTGGTGTCACACAGAAATTTTCTAGGTGACACAGCATTCGTTATGGACAGACGTTGCACTTACCATCAGGTGAACGTTTTGCTCGTTTCATCACTTAATCCAATAAAAAAAAATTACATGTAATATGGCATTGAAAAGAAGAAAGACCTCAGAGTTTCTTGCCGGTTCTTCTCTGAGGTCTTATTTTTTGAACCGGTGTAGATTTTGACATTCATAAGAACTTTATACAAGCCTAAATTGAATAAAGAAATTTTGACTTTGACTTATTACTCTATCGTTTGTTTACGTTCATACTGCCAATCATAGATAATAATAATACACTATACACTGAGAACTCCCAATTTCAAGCACATAACAGTCTGTCGTCAAACAGTCGCAGATTGTTTCTAAATATTGCTAACAAATAATTACTCAAACGTCAATAACGTACAAACTTAAAAATTCTATGAATTACGGTATTGATGGCTATCTAGTTAAAGTTAATTTACTAGTCCCTATACTTTGTTTGATATAACGCATGTTTATGATAATATATGCGTTCCGAGTGATACTAAAATTTTCATTCCCGGCAAGCGGAATGAGTGGCCAAATTTAAATATATAGTTATTAGTTAATAATTATTCCGCCGTGAAGCAGTAGTGTGCAAACATTACTGTGTATCGGCTTGAAGGGCACTGTAAGCTAGCGTAATCACTGGGCATATGAGATTTAAGAACTAATGTCTCATGGTGACGGGCGCAGTGTGACACAGAAATATTCTGAGTCACACAGCATTTGTTGAGGGCAGACGTGGCACTTACCATCAGGTGAACGCTTTACTCGTTTCGTCACTTTATACAATAAAATTCACGTCACTTTATAATATATATATACGTAGCTATTGTGTTTACAGTTGTTTTAGTGTACATAAAATATTTTTTATTTTATAATTAGAGCAGACTTTGTATTGATCATAATACTAAAAATGGTTATAAACATGATTAATTCATAATTATAATTAATATTTATGTCAACTGACCATCGCGGCATGTTCCGTATAGCTATAAAAAGATTATACCAATTAAGATACATTTTTTAAGCTAAATCACAATGTTTGTTTTTAAATTACGGTCATAAAAGCAAATCACCGAAATCAAATAACAGATGCCTCTGCCCCAGACCCCTCGTGATACGTAGTTAGTGGGTTTATCTAACAAAATGTTTACACGTGTTCGAATTAATTTAGCTCGTTATCAACGCCTGTGAACGCGCTCGCGCCATTTAATCAACTCCCGCGCTGTCACAGATGACAGAAGTGTGACGTCACTGTAATTTAAATGTAATTTAGTGCATTGTTTTATTTTTTATTCGTTGCCCATACTTCTTCTTTTTTGATACTGGCAATAAGCTACCAAATTGAACCATTGTTGCCAATGTCGAGTAATAATTAAAATAAAAGAACTAAAAAGGACTATTTTAAGGCTATTGAAATTAAAAAACATCCTAATTTTAATAGTGAAGATGGTTGGGTATTACCACCAGCTTGGGATCCTATAATTAATAAAATAAAATCAAAAACCAAGCATACCACTGCAAGACTTAAAGACACAGTGAGCTCTTTCTGCGTAGATCGGACCAAGAATAATAATTAAAATCGGAAGGTACTCCTGTTATGATGATGATTGTGTGATTATGATGATGTCCTGTTAACTATGACATCGGGACATCTGTCACCTTAGTCCCCCCGTGACCACGGGTGCTGTAAAGCACTCGAAACGACGGGTTATAAATAATAAAATTAAACGCGATAAAATGCGTATAATTAGTTTCATTTAAAAAAAAGTACAATAAATACAGAAATATAAATACTTATATGTACCTAATTAAAAATGTCAAAGAGATAATAATAAAAGTTGTACTACTAAATTCGAATCTACTTGATAAACTCTTAACACTGACTGAATGACAGACGCACAGCCTGAACCGTAGGTCTAGAAGCACAATATTTTACATGAATTTCTTATTAACTTATAAAAATGTCAAGTAAGAATAGAACAACTAGTCTTAAATGTAAAATATCTAGACGGTAACAGAAATACCGGTGGTGCGACTTCTGTGCAGTACCAGTTATTCTGGATTCTGCCACTAAGCAATAGTGTGCAGGTATTATTATTTTCGGTTTAAAAGGCTGTAGCAAGAAATTGAAATTATTAGCCATATAAAATTATAGGTGATAGGTGTCCGACAGAGTAGAATAGCACCTACCTCTTTCCTACCGAGGAGTCGTAAGAGGCGACAAAGGTATTGTAAGGACAGCCTTTATTCGTGCAGAATGACATCATAATATGCAATGCTGTCACCACACTGGTCGTGGGAACGCAATGGGGAGTGAGATTTAATTTGACTCGTACTAAAATGGCGGCGGCGTGGTTCGCCACCCGTCACGTCTCGTTTTCCACGAGGGAGAAAAGTGGGTTACGTAAGTGGCCTCTGCCTACCCCTACAATGGGAAAAAGGCTGTAAAAGGCGTGACTGTATAAAACTTAATAACTGATACTCCGGGGAATCCAGCACATTTATTTTTTTGGATAAAGTCACGAAACGCGCGAAACGTTCGCTTGATGGTAAGTGCAACGTCTGCCCATAACTAATGCTGTCCACCCAGAAAATCTCTGTGTGATGTCACACTGCGCCCGTCACCTTAAGACATCAGTTTTTAAGTCTCATATGCCCATGATTACATTAGCTCTCAGTGCCCGACAAGCCAAAACACAGTAATGTTTGCACTCTACTGCTTCATGGCAGAATAACTGGCCCTAGGTTAGTACCTACCTAGAAGGATTCCTGCATAGAAATCCTACCACATACCAGTCGAATGCCATACAGGATACTGCAATTGAAGATCTGAGTTATGGGCTGCAACTGTTATAGGCAGGTGTGGTGCTTATCATCAGGCGAACGACTTGTTTTAATGGCTACAATGTGTTAAAACATCACGATAAAAGCCGCACCTAAAAGGCATCAATATATTAAATAACCAAATTAAAACAAAAACTTTTATGATTAATTCAACTTTATGGTAATAGCGCGATATGACAATGTTATGGTATAATACCAGCTTAATAGGTTTTTTAATATTCATGGGCGATGCTAAACGTTTAATATCTATTAATAACGATTAAAAAAATGTCTCAGCGAAACGGAAATAACGTTAATTCTATCTTAAAACTGTAAACCAATATTTAATTTATTTAACATCTTGGTTAACTTTTTTGCATTTAACTTATTACATATTTATCTCTCCTCGTCTCCTATACATATGATGATTCCAATGAAGACGCGTCCGTAACACCTTTTTTGTCACATTATTCACTAATTTGTTATACATATTTTACAGAAAAATGAACTTTTTAGCAGAAATTGTTATATACCTATACTTGTACTCAGTTGGCAGGTCACCATAGCCTTTGTCTAGAAAAAAGAACCCTTGTTTATATTAGTTCGCGCCTTTTTCAAGTGTCACTTTGCTTTTTGCCGCCACATCGAGAGTTGCGTTTAAACAACACTATCGTATATCAAAAGAGCGGACCGGCCCCGAATTTCTGACAGTATTGTCACTATCTTTTTAATTGAAAGCTTTTTTTAATGTTTCGGCTCTTTTTCACAGAGTTCTTTTAATGCAGTAGTCATCGTAAAACAGTTTTAAACTAGTCTAACAAAAGACTTCAAAGGTTTCATAGGCGAGCAATGAGTGACAATCCATATGGTGCGATGATTTACTTGTCACATTTTTAGTTTTATATTCTACAGCGAATACTTTCTCCTTCGTAATGTATGGTCATTATTGGCGCCTACGCAATATAAAACGATTTGATGAAACCGTGTACAAACAATGGCTTTAAAAGATACCGTTTTTTTTTTCTTTTTGCATATTGTGATGAAACGTTCACCTGATGGTAAGTGCACCGTCTGCCCATAACAAATGCTGTGTCACCCAGAAAATTTCTGTGTGAGACCACAGTGTGTCCATCACTCATATGCCTCATATGTCTCATATGCCCTGTGATTACGCTAGCTCACAGTGCCCTTCAAACCGAAACACAGTAATGCTTGCACACTACTGCTTCACGGCAGAATAACTGGCCCTGGGGTGGTACCTACCTAGACGGATTCCTGTATAGGAATCCTACCACCAGTAAATGTGTTATGTAAGACATTGGATACTGGTGACGCTGCAATGAATGACATATAAACATTTTTTTTAAACATTTGTATTGCACAGTCTTCTATAGTATTTCCATGTTAAATTAATAAAAAAAAACTGCATAAATAAACGTATCCAATCAATATTTGGAATGTATTAAATATGTATAAATTTATTTATAATTTTCATACAAATTAGCCGACATAATACTAAATGAGCGACTACCTAATACTATAAATTAAAAAAGCGACATTTGTTTCCAAATTTTAAGAAAATTAAACCTAGCCTAAACAACTTAAAGTTCTGTTGATCCATTTTTTAATGAAAGTAAGTGACAAGATGAGCTAGTCGTTTACTTGATGATATGTGCCACGCCTACCCGAAGCGGTTGCGATGTCACCCAAAAGTGAATTGGACAATTCTGTGAAGTACCGCCACCATGAGACATCGGTGTTTTATCGGTCCTTTAAACTGAAGCAGTGGTCTATGCACACGTCTCCTTGGCGGTAGTACAGTATTTTTCTGATTTGTCCCATTTTCAATATTTCACTTTAAATTTTATCAAAAACGTAACATAAAATTATTTTTACGCAATATATTATATTCTAAATTGAAGAAAGAAATCAGATAATTCAAATTCATGAGTAATTTATGTGTTTAAACTACAAAACCGTATGCCTTGTATTGTTGTTAATCTTTACGGCTATCGTGATCACAAGTATGTATTATTTTAACAAATCCCGCGCACAACTGTACTACTGAACGAAAACAATAAGCTCTCTTACTGCCCTCTGACAAGGGCACAATGGTCGGCACACTTCGACGTTAAAATTAAAAAAAGAACAATCAAAGAGCGCTTTGTTACTTATGTCAATGGTTCCTTATAGAATAAACAAATTACAAACACACCTATATAGTCTTTATTCATATTTTTATATCTATGACGTTAAGAGTATTGAAATCAGGTATAAATACCATTGCAATGTCGCTATCTAAACACATCATGTCATCGTAACCTTAAAATCAAATTATCCCAATCACCAAATGTAGTAAAAAATGTTACCACCTTGATGGTTGGCATTCCAGCACAGTTTTCGCGCAATTTTCTGCCACGCACAAGCACTTTATGGAATCTGCTGCCGCCAGCGGTTTTTCCGGAGCGATACGACTAAGGGACTTTCAAGAAAAGAGCCTATTCCTTTCTCAAAGGCCGGCAACGCATCTGCTATTCCTCTAGTATTGTAGATGTTCATGGGCGGCGGTGTTCACTTACCATCAGGTGAGCCGCTTACTCGTTTGCCCCCACTTCCATAAAAAAAAACCTATAGTCTGTTCCGATACAATTTTTTCAACGATATAAACAACGTGTAGGTTCTCCTATTTAGAAATATTATTAATAAGTGAAACCTACACATTGAAATATCTGAAAACTATAAATTATATGACGAGACAAAACATTACATTTAGCATAGAATTATGATTCTTTTAAATATAGAAAAAAAATCTAAGTCAGAGTACATAAAAAGACACTACACATTTCTAGAAAATTAAATAAAGTTTCGACGTTCTTTTAATTTACTACGAGTACAACTATTAAATGAATACAAGGACTAACTGCTTAATAATATTCAGATATAAAAAATTGTTAATTCTGGAACCCTAAAAGTCAGTAGGTTCTTTTATAACCGCCATTTGGCTTCCACGTGTCAACCGCTCGGCTGCGTTCAGATTCTATTAATTGTGTGTTTTTTTGTCAACTGCCAAAAATTACACACAAAAAAAATACAGATGGCTTTTAAAACAAATGACTCGAATGCCAATGGTGTTTCGTAAAAATGACGAATATCAAAGTGTTAAATATAGATTGTTGCGTAATAACTAGATTATGCTTTTATAATTGTCTCGACGTGTGTAATCATTTCAATTCTAAATTAGAAGATTTAAATTTTCAAAACATGAAATATAGAATTTGGGTAGTCATTAAGGTATTCTTCATGGTAAGGTATTTTATGCAGGAATCCGTCTAGGTAGGTACCACCCCAGTGCCAGTTATTCTGCCGTGAAGCAGTAGTGTACAAGCATTACTGTGTTTCGGTTTGAAGGGCACTGTGAGCTAGCGTAATCACTGGGCATTTGAGACTTAAGAACTGATGTCTCAGGGTAACGGGCGCAGTGTGGTGTCACACAGCAATGTTCTGGGTGACACCGCATTTGTTGTGGGCAGACGTTGCACTTACCATCGGGTGAACGTTTTGCTCGTTTCGTCACTTTATACAATAAAAAAAAACAAAGGCCTTTTTTTCATGTGTTAAAAATGTGTTTGTTTAATTTTCTGGACATTCTTGTTTAAATTATTTTGTATACTTTATAGTAAGAAGGTGACGGTTAATTTTGTATATTTATATTGGGGACCCTTCTGGGATGCTGCCTACACCATACGGAATTATAGTAATTAACATTCCTTCTTATAGAAGTGGAACGTGTTTAATGGCTACAGTTGTTGCAAAAACCATCGAGAGGAAATGTAATGAAAAAACATACTTGCTATGTGACACTCTAGATCCTGGCTGTCAAAACATAAAAAAAGAATAACGGAATCGCTTAAAAAAATGATTTATATTGCTTGAAAATGAACTATTTTAAAATGAAAATCAAACACATAAAAAAGCGAAGGGACGTCGTGTTAACCACTAATTAACCCAACTAATTCGTTGCCTAAATTGGAATGCGTCTTGTCGAATGCCAGAATCCATTAATCTTCACATTTTTTTTGTTAAGTCGAATAGTGTAGAAGATCTTAATAGATGGATTCTATTTAAATAATTGGTGATAGTTAAGCGTTGTACAACACTTGAATGTCATCAAATCCGTAGTTAATTTTGATAAATTGTGTAGAAACAAACTTGAACTAAACTAGAATCAAATTTTTATTTCAATCTTTAAAAATTAGTTGGATTCCATTAGTTGCATATTCGTAGCTTCCATAGGTGCAACACCGGGGAAATCGCGGATGGGTTGCCGGCCCTTGAGAAAGTCGTATCGGTCCGGAAAAACCGCTTTTGGCAGCAAATTCCACAGAGTGGTCGTGCGTGGCAGAATATTCTGCGAAAAGCGCACAGTGTCTGGAATGATTCCGAAGAATTCCTGGGAACACTCCCCATGGTAAATACGATAAAAACGCAAAGGAACATAAGCTGATCGGAAAGAACCTGGTCGTCGACGAATCGAGCCGCTCTTCGCTGGGGTGCCCCCGCCCAGAGATTAGAACAGTATTCTATGTTGGCCGAACTTCCGCCTTGTAGAGTTGCGAGCGGTGGGCCGGCGTGAAGTACTGTCCTGCTCTACTGAGCACGCCGAGCTTTTTCAGGCCAATTTGGCCTTTCCTTCCAAATGACCACGAAACTGAACGTCACTCGATATGTCAACGCCAAGGATTCCGATACTAGCTGAGGCAAGAGAAGACACGACAAAGGGTTTCTTTTTAGCGGTAAACTCGCAAACCTGACTTCTTAGGGTTGAACTGGACTAAATTTAGTCTGCCCTTAAAAGTCTTTTTGTATATCTTAGAAGTAGATCTTTGTTTACAATACTCGTAACTATCATTTTTTGTATTATTGTGGTAGAGTTATCACAGAGCGGTGCTGAGGTCGTAGTAAAAAAAGTAAATGTAATGCACGGAAGTACGAGTATCATCATGTATAAAAACTAATATTATATCGGTAGAACATACTAAAATAATATACATAATAGCAGATAGGTGTGCAAATTATATACTGAAACTAATTAGGTTTAATTTGGTGGGTTTTGCATTGATGCATCACATGCGTGATTTAAATGGAATGATAGTCTGAGTCTTTTATTTTTTTTAAACATAATACACGACATAAGGGCTTATAAACGTTACGTACTAGATTTTAATTTTGTCACATATTAGTGAAATGAAAAGAACAAAGCATATGAAAAAATATATACTCGATTCGCTTAGCAAAAAAAAAATTCTATGAACATCTTTAAACTCGCACTCCTAAATCGACCTGTTGTAACATAAAACCCATTGTGGACTGGAATCACTTCCTTTGATCGATGCGTGATAATGTGAAGCTGTTGATAAAGCCGGGCGTGTTCCATTGGAGAGTTCTATTAAGTAGCTCTTTTCACGGCAATTGTGTACCGACAATATGGGGATTAAATCGGGATTATAGACCCTTGGTATTGTTATGTGAAGTAGATTGGAAAAGCGTGAAGATTCGAGTGTAAACTGTGACGGAATTAAGTAGCCAGAAGTTTTGATGTACCTATTTGTTTATATTGGTGATAGATACCATTAGAGTTGAAATTTGTATGGACTTCTAGATTCAGCTGTTTTCTTTTATAAAATTAGAGTTCTTTTGTAGAGAGAATACGCTTTTTAGGTAGGTTTTGCGGTTTGAGTATGTTAATGAGAAGCTGGTAATTAAAACTAGTTCTCTGAGAAAAATAATGTAAATCATCCGGGCAGATAAAAAAAAGAGACAGTAAGTAACTACGGTACGGCATAACATAAAAGTGTATTTTTGTCTTAGATGTTGGGGTTGCCAACATTCTGCCAATATAGAAATGAACGTTTTCAGATCACAATTACAAGTTCTTAATAGACTTAGTTTCCTATAAAACTATTTCTACAAAAGGAATACAGGTTATATATCGACTTATTTATCAAATAGTCGAATCTATATCAGCCCAATGTATGAATATCTTGTAATTATTTCGTTCCTTTAGTACTTAATCTTAACTGTTATATTGAATCCCATTAAAACGAAGGTAAAGTAACGCTGAGATAAGGTATTTGGTGTCTGTGTTTTTAGTCACTTACGGCACTATTATAAATATTATGCGTAGATGACAAGTTGGTGGAATTGTCGGGGAGTCATAATTTTATGATTTATGAAGAAACTAGCTGTTGCCCGCGACTCTATCCCCCTCGATATAGGTTCCTATGTCCGTCTCTAAGATGCAAACTATCTTTTTCGCCTTTCTGCGGCGAACTATCTTTTTTGCCAGATTTCGCCAAGAAAAGTTTAGCGGTTGAGCCGTGAAAATGTAACAAACAGACAGCGGGAGAGAGAGAGTTACTTTCGCTTTTATAATATTAGTATGGATATACTTCTCTTTGAATTCCAGTTGAAAGAATTTTTTAATATGTGCGGCAGGCATTTGAAATCGCCAGTTTTTAATTAATTTGCCATTAGTAAAAACTGGCGATGTCTTCTATAACTGTAATTGTTATATTATGTAAATATTGCTAATATTATAGATATGTAAGTTTGTAACATTGAATGTTTGTTACTCAATCGCGCTCAAACAGTTGAAATCATTTTCATGAAATTTTATAAAGAGTAACTGTGGAAAAGGACACAGAACAGTAGTTTAATATTAAAAAAGGCAATAATTACTTTATTTTTTATATTATTCAAACCCAGCGATGCGGGCGGGTAAAAGCTGGTATTTAATAAAGCCGATTTAATTTACCTACCTTAACTATATGTTACATATATAAGAAACCATTACCATAACTATTTCAAAAACAATACGTTCAATAATTTCAAAGTAAATTACAATTTATTAGTGCAATTTTACGTTATGGCCATTTTTTACATGTGAAAAACATTTAAATGAACTTCCTGCTTCATAAGCATAATTTAATAAAATTTTATGTAAATTTAACATTGCAGGTAGGTTACAGCATCATAATTTCCGTTGATCTTATGTTGGGCCATCGAAGTAAACGGTATGCGACATTAACATTCTTTTAAATACATTTAACTAGAAAACGTGAGTTGTGTAGTATTTCGTTAGTACTTATTTATTTTTAAAACTTAATGGTTATATAAATAGAAGATCCCGTATGTAAAAAAAAATATAAAGAAACAACTTAAATTAAGTAGTTTTTAATGATTCAACGAACATTCATGACTAATTCACGTCGATGATCGAACAACGCACCTGATAATGACTACGTAATATACAGACTAATAGACTACACGCCGAATGGCCGTGTTAAAATACTAGGACATGTAGGTTATTAGTAGGATTCTGCCCTGAAGCAGTAGTGTACAAACATTACTGTTGCGGTCTGAAGGATACTGATAGCTAGTGTAAGTACTGGGCATAGGAGACTTAAGAACTGACATCTGAAGGAGACGGGCGCAATGTGGTGCCTCACAGAAATGTTCTATGTGACACGGCATTTGTTATGGGCAGACGTTGCACGATGTACAGAAAGTCCTTGGCTTTCTCATTTTCTTTGGTAATAAAACAACTTGTGAAGTTGGTTTGGAGAGTGACGTTCCTCGAATATATTTTTTATTTTTACACATGATCTAAAAACAGTATGAAGAGATTGGTAAACAGCGATAAGGAAGAAGATCATATTAAGATATTAGTACTTGAGCTTACGATTACGCTTATACTTACCGAACATCGGTGCCTGTATCAGGTCTTGGCCTTTTTGCCTGCAACAAAGCAAATATCACATGTTATATAAATGTCATTCAAGCGCATATAGAGTATTAGTTCAAGATACGATATTTTTACGGGTGGGATTCCTACGCAGAAATCCGTCTAGGTAGGTACCACCCCAGGGCCAGTTATTCTACCGTGAAGCAGTAGTGTGCAAACATTACTGTGTTTCGGTTTGAAGGGCACTGTGAGCTAGTGTAATCAACGCGCACATGAGATTTAAGAACTGATGTCTCAAGGTGACGGGCGGGCAGTCTGTTAAGGTCGCCATGTGGTAGCAACGTAAGAAAATCTGCCGATCGAACAATGGGCCCTTTAGTGTAAGAGTTGAGTAGGAAATGCCTGGAAAATCTTATTGTGTCGGTCAGATGGCCAAATAATAATCTGGAAAAATTACCAGACACAAACCGGTCGGCACCGGTTTGTGTCTGGTCATTTTTCCATATAATGAAAATGAAAATAATTTGAAGAGAATAGCAGCGCCTAAGGTTAGAATTGTCTGTTACGTTTGCTAATCTGCCTGCATAGCGATTATGATAAATCCTCCATTTCTGTCAGAGTCATTGTCCAGATTTTTTTAAATTTTTTATAGGAGTAAGTGTCGAGATGAGCAAAACGTTCACCTGATGGCAAGTGCAATATCTGCCCATAACAAACGCCGTGTCACCTAGAACATTTCTGTGTTTCTACTGTTGATTGGCAATATAATAGGGTGGTGACCTACCTAGGCGGATTCCTGCATAGAATACAACCACCATTTGACAGGCTGATGGTGATAATTCTGATGAATCTCAATGATGTAATCGGATGGTCTGTGAATCATAGTCGTAGGTTCGAACCCACCATTGTTACAACAACTTAAGCCTTTTTTGTCGTTGATAATAATTCCAATCCGCGGACGTCGTAAGAGCCGAATGAAGAGAATATTAAACGAAAGATAGGATCGCAGCATCTATTTGTGCTAGACATTATGCTGCGGCGAACTACCAAGAGTTTATCTGTATAAGTAAGAGTCTATAAATGTCCCACTGCTGGTCACGGGTCTGTTCATATTTTAGACCTGGGTAGAGTCCGCCTGGCAATTCCATGTTTGGCGAACGGTATCTGTAGAGTAAGCCGGTAGGTATGTTCAACTGTGAACTATGATGTGCCGAATAGATGATAATAGCGTGGGCTTCGTCGGCACAATGGCCCAGCGATTGGCATCTGCGCTATGGGTCGTGAGTTTGATTCTCACTTGGGTTTACTGTTTGTGGAAATCCTAGTATAGGGCATCGTTTATTATAAGAAAAGTATAGTTATAATTTTTTAAATTATTCCTCAAAACTATGCGAATAGTAAGCCAAACACTCGACATCGTAATACATGTAAAAATATAAAACGTAAAACAACTTAGACTTCATTAATAGATTCGCATTGTGTACTGATACAATGTCAGTACATTTCGCATTTTACAAACTTCTGAGGACCTTCTTAGAATTGTATTGTAACGCATTGTTAACAAAGAATTGTGTTTCGTGTACGATGACGGGTATTTCTTCACACTCTACTAAACTAGATGGACACTGTATGACCATTTGTCATTAGCATTAGAATTTTTAATTTTGTATGCAGATAGGTAGCGAAAATTTGGTACAAGATTTATATAAAAAAGAATAGGTTTCATACTCTGTGCTTCATTGCCGACAGATTAAAAAAGCAATATAAATAAAAAAAAACAATAAAATATAATAATAATAATACGAACTGTAAGTCCTATAAAATAAAATATTAATGTTATTACAATATAATCTCATCCCGTAGGTGTCGTAAAAGTCGACATAGGGAAAATAAAAACCAGGATATGGACCGCAGCATCTTCCTGGAACATCTGAATAAATAAACTGCACCCGCCTGCCAAGCGTGGCAACTATGGCAATATCCCCTCAAAATGAGAGCTACAAACTTTGTGGCAATCTATGGGGGAAGTCTATGCTCAGCAGTTGACTAGATAGGCTGAAGTGATGATGATGATGAATTTAATAGAAGAGTTCTAGACTTATTTACATAGTATTATGCAAAGTTAATCATCAATCATTCATATATATGAAATATATATAAGCGATTTACCACTGCCTCATTGTGATATCTCTAAAACTACAAGCTCTTTTGCCTTGAAATTCGGCATACATAATCGTTTCTCGATACAGGCGGATTTTACGTACATTTACTCCTAAATGTGTAGGGCTGGTGCTGTTTCACACTATACGGAATTTAACTTAAAAATAATTTTCGTGCGAAGCCGGGGCGGGTCGGCTAGTCTATCATATGTTACTATAGGCACCAATAAAAGTTTAGTAAAGTTTCAGCCTATAAATGTCCCAATACTGAGCACAGGCCTCCTCTCATTTTTGAGAGGATTTTTGGAGCTAGGAAGACTCCGCCACGCTGCTACAATGCGGGTTGGCGGTCTTCACATGTCTTCGAAATATTTTTTATTTCTCAAACATGCAGGTTTCCTCACAATGTTTTCCTTCACCGCCGAGCACGTGGTAAATCAGAGCACGTGCTAAAATTGCAATTAACAATTTTAGTGGTGCCGGCACCGGGAATCGAACCCAGGTCACTCGCGTACGATGAAATTTAAAGCGAGCCTATCCCCTGAGCTACCACGGCTCTCCAGGCACCAATACGGATGGATAAATAAACAATTAAGAACGGCTAAGGCTTTTCACTTAAAATTTGTACTTACGCAAACAACAAGTGATATGACGATCAAAACGTTCACCTGATGGTAAGTGCAACGTCTGCCCATAAAAAAAGGCTGTGTAACCCAGAACATTTCTGTGTGACACCACACTGCGCCCATCACCCTAAGACATCAGTTCTTAAGTCTCATATGCCCAGTGATTACACTAGCTCACAGTGCCCTTAAAACCGAAACACAGTAATGTTTGCACACTACTGCTTCACGGCCGAATAACTGGCCCTGGGATGGTACCCTAAAGAGGTGTGGTGGTAATGTAAGGTTAAGTCATAACGTCTTTAAGGGCGGCAGCTTATTGTTTGTTAAATCGTATATTTGAAATGGTTCGGAATTTGAAACGTAAATAATCAACAACCTAAGAAGTTCCCGCTTGCTGCTACGTTTGATTTTTTTATAATTTTGTTTCCTTTTTTTACCGGCCAATACTGACAAGAAATAAAATTATCGTCCAATCGGTTAAACCGCATTAATATAGAGATTATTTTTTCACCACTTAACGGTGAAATTTATCGTATATTAAGTTATAAAAAATGTTGTAAAAAATATGGAGTCAGTAATTTGACGGTACTAAAGCCGATTGGAGTATCGACGCAATTTAAAATTTAAATAACTGCCAACGTTGTACCAGAATATCATCTGTCATTTATTATTAAACGAAAATTATTATTAATATAATAGTTATCTTTAATCATAAACGATGTTGATGAACTAAGATAGTTGATAGTGAACTAAGTAGATAGATAGTTGTGCTTAAGTTTAAATCAAACTAAATTAGTATGTTGTCCATGCTACATAAAATCTATTCGAAAACATACCAACATAACTCACACTTCTGCCATGCGCTACCCATACCAAATTAGAATTTCAACAAATCTCTACCCATGTAACGGTTAACAATCCCAATTTTTCTAACGTACAAGAGATTCGAGATAAAACAAAAGTTATAAATAATAAACCTCTTAAACGTCGCCTACCTCAGATCAAGATTACGGTAACAACATTAATAAAATCAAGCCAAATTTATTTAACAACCTTCAGAGGGCGCCACCGTGTCTCCATTTGATATACGGACTTCAATTGAGTGCGATGGATGCGATAAACGTTTCTATTGCATTGGAATATGTTTGGTTTTTTCTTAAGTACAGTTTTAACTATAATTAAAATATTTTGTAAACTTATTTCGAATGTTTTAAGGTACAATTTTCATTAAGCGCTATGCATTCTGTTTGCTAGGCATAGTACCTACGCTTAATAAATCTTAACGTAATAATTTAAAATGAGTGCTTTTTATTTTATTAATTAATTAAATAAGCACTAAGAAAATAAAATTGTAAAATATTATATGAGAGGAGTAGTATTATGTTTTTACAATTATGCCCAAAACAACTTTTATTAAATAAATTAAAGCCATTCGGTTTAAAGTAAATAAAAAAAATTAAAGTAAATAACTTTAACTTTAGCAAATTTATTAAACCGTTTCGTTTTATCAATACAAGAGAAAGAATATTGATAGGATTTTTGAGGTTAACGCGAAAAGTGATAATTGTGTATATTTTATGGAATTTCTTTCTTTCGGTGTATATTTCGGTATATATTTTGAACCTTATTGGTTGTGAATGAGTGCACTGATTGGATAATTCAATCCAATAACGAGATCAAGGTTTTCGTTTCTTTTACTATCAATCCAACTCTAATCTTCTGGAACTATCTATGTCGATGTTCTTACAAACATTATATACTTAATCGGAATCATATAACAAAATTTTCTATTTGTTATCATGAATGTTATACTTACTACTCTGACTTTTAGGCAGAACGCTTACGACTGTAGACGTAAATAAAAAAAAAAAGTTTTAATTCCTTTATAGACAGTATATATAAAAAATATAAGTACTACACTTTTCCTCCACTTCATATCTATATATAAGAAGGGTGCAAACGAGCAATCGGCTCACCTGATGGTAAGTGATCACCCCGTTAAACTTCGTCTCTATGCATATTACCAAACACAATCAACGTAGGTACTAGAATCGCATAAGTCAAAGGAGGTAACGCGTGTGAGAAAGAGCGTAAATCACGAGGCATCCAGCTCGAGGTGTGAGGCCGGCCGATCTCGCGATAGCGCGAGCTAATTTATACGTTTTACGCGGTGACATCGCGCCTGAGCGCTTTGGGATCATTTATTATAAATGATGTTCTGCATTAAAATGTTACCTTCGATATTTAATATAAAAGTAAATTTTAATGTTTATTTAAATCTTTCGTTACTTTTAAGTATACACTTTAACCAACGCAACGACAAGTAACGGTCTTAATGTGTAAAGTAATTTTTTTACATAACATTTATTATTATTATGCATCGATTGTTACTTTTTAAGTAACAAGTAAAGATAAAGTACCGAAAGAAAAGAGGTTTATCATTGAGCAGGCTCAAAATCGTTTATTTAAATCAAAAAGAAAAAAATACGGTGCATAAGTTTAAGAAAATAGTGTAGAGTCGTTTCATTTAAATCAATAAGTGTATATATTTTCATCTTTGATATATGTTTAGGAATTATACAATGTTTTTGATTAATAATTTTTAAATAATTATCCAATGACCAGTCCCAAACGTAAAGAAAATAAATTGGGTTAAAGTTGTTTTAGAAATATGTCTATTACATATAATGAATATATAATATTACATTTATAAAATATAATAAAATTCTTAAAGTGTAACACAAAAATCGGACATGGATTTTAAAAAACTTATCAAGAAGACATTATTAGATAAAGCGTATTATAAAATAGATCATTAATAGAGGTCAACGATGTGTGGAAATAACTCATACTCTGCACTTGCAAACCCCATGGCTACTAAATTTATCATGTAATTTTGTTGTAATTTATAAATGACATTATGTAATATGGTATTGAAAAAAGAAAGACCCCAGAGTTTCTTACCGGTTCTTCTCTGAGAAGTAAATTTTTTGAACCGGTGTAGATTTTGGCGTTCATAGCTTTAAATTCAAGAGCTTTAAACAAGCCTAAATTGAATAAAGAAATTTTGACTTAACAACATTATACTTACAATTAAAGAAATAAAACAAAGAATTGCAATGGAAAAAAATATTCAAATACTTTTAAATATTTTGTTAAAAGAACATCCTGTGTGCTAAACATGCGCCGGTACAAAACTGTTATTTATTTATACGTAATTCGTTTATTGTTTTATCTGAGTTAATATTTACGATCGGGGACTCTCGCTCGTCTTGTCGAGTCCCGCTCCCGAGTCCCTACAAAATAAATTTTGAAATTTATTGTTCCGCCATATTTATGTTCGGTTATCGTTGATAATTCAAGAGATACCTATTGGCGTGATATTAATTCGATGCGTAAGTTTTTGATTCATCGCGTGAAATGTCAATTTTGTTAGTGATGTATTTTATAGTGCCCGCATTTTTTATCGTTTCAGATGTCGGAGGATCGCGTAGATCATTTGTTAGTGTAATTGCTTACCGAGTCATCTGTCCTGGGTTGGACCAGTAAGCATTAAGTTACAGTGACTCAGTCGCCTGGTTTTATTCTATGTCGTGGGCGCATATTACAGATCTAATTGCACATACACAAACACCTAACTCCGAAACGATAATTTAAGGTCATACAAATATTCGTCCCGTGCGGGAATCGAACTCGCGAACACAGCTGAGAAGCTTCTGCTTCTTTCTTCTTCTTTCTTACTGCGCCAACCGAGTTGACGTATGTTGATCTCTGTGCACTAAACGCACATATATCGCATTCTTACTTTTTCTTTAAAAGTAAATGCTGAAGAAAGTAACAGCTTATAAATGCCCGACGGAAGCTTTATTTTTGAGAGGGTTTTTGGAGCCGGGAAGAGTCCATCTCCCTATAAGTGCGAGTTAGCGAACTACACTATCAGTGATAAGGCTCATCTTTCCGGTAGTAAACAGAAGATGTTGTCTCAGGATTGTAGGACTTTCACGCACTAGACGTGCGTGAAAGTCCTACAATTTTCTTATTGTCCAACAACGTATCTAGTGGTAGGATTTCTATGCAGGAATCCGTCTTGGTAGGTACCACTACGGGGCCAGTATCCTGCTGTGAAGCAGTAGTGTGCAACATGTTTGTGTTTCGGTCTAAAGCACACTAATCGTTAGTGAAATTACTAGGCTTTTGAGACTTAAGAAGTGATGTCTTAGGTTAACGGGTGTGGTGCCACACAGAAATCTTCTGGGTGATACAGCATTTGTTATGGACAGAGGTTGCACTTAT
The DNA here is from genome assembly GCA_019845155.1 of Luehdorfia chinensis. Classification (NCBI taxonomy): domain Eukaryota; kingdom Metazoa; phylum Arthropoda; class Insecta; order Lepidoptera; family Papilionidae; genus Luehdorfia; species Luehdorfia chinensis. The sequence continues at coordinate 1,191,054 of JAHVAK010000028.1, forward strand.
CATCAGGTGAACGTTATGCTCGTCTCTTATTAAAAAAACGCCTTGGGTGACTAAACTATTTTGAATTTACTTTTTAAATTCTGTTATGTTTCCTACATGCAGCATTACCAAGAGTAATATTGGTTGTGGATTCTTAGCAACATAAGGCCTTTTGAAATTGTTAAATGTAACTTACAATTTAAGACGCACTATCAAGAGAGACATCTTGCTCGATAAATCGCTTCGTGTTTGGCTATCAACTCGAACAAATTTGTTTTTATTGGTGTTATCTCTGGGTGGCTTTTGTGTCGATGCTTTGTCTTACTTTGTAACTTTTTCTTTCTTTTGCATTTGAAATAAACGTCGTGTTAACTCTCAATTTATTATTAAAAGTGCCGAAATACAAAAACAAAATATTTTCAAAGACAATGAAAATAATAAGGATGTTTTGCTTCAAGCTTTTTTCTTCTGATTATACACGGGAAAAACTAACAAAAACAATTTGTAAAACATAAATTAGACAGAAATAAATTATATTTTGAAAGTGGTAGAGACTAGTTTTCAGTGTATTTTTAAATATTTACACATGTTTTTATTATTGTACTTTTGTTATCTGTCAGATAAGGAGCTATTGTCTCATGCTCATATTCGTCGCATACCTAAATTAAATTATCAACGATCGCTTGTAAACCAACTCCGCGCGCTTATGATGCCCTGGTATCAGGTGCCTAACGACGCACTGTCCCGTAGGTACGCCAGCGACACCGCACTCGATGTATTACGACTTTTTAATGGCCCCTAAAGATTAACGTATGAATGGGTAACATGAGATCCGACGCCGTACCACTCGGAAAACATAAACAGATTGTCCGCGCTTGTGTTTGTTGGTATCCGGACGATAAAATTCGGTGTTACTAATGACGAACACACCTATTTGTAAAGATGATTTGTTTTTATAGACAAGTAACGTAATTAAATAAATATATCTCTTTATATTTTTTTATTAATGGAATTGGAATTATGTAGCGTGTCGAAGTGACGTCCTTTAGAATAAGTTTAATATCGTTTGACCCAAAATTTGTCCCACGGTAGTCACATGATGTACGTGAAGATATCACGTACATCTACTGACTATCGGAAAGAAACGATCAGGATAACAGGTATTTACAGGATACAGTAAATTTTAAAATAATTTTTAATATAAAACATGAGGAGAATTACTGAAAAATTTAGATATATATATATATACGTATATATAAATTAATGAGGTATAACTGATATAATGACATAGTAAAAAAATTGTATGTTACGCAGCATTTAATGTAGAAATTATTTTACCATCATATGGTTGTTACCATTATTTCAGCCTATCACTAGCCTAATGCTGAAATGCCTCCCGCATAAATTGCCACAAAAGTTTGTAGTTCTCAATTTGCTTGGCAGGCGAGTTGGCAACCGCAGTTTCTTTATTCAAGTGTTCCAGGTTCCATTCCATTCCATTCTAGGGATGCTGCTGATCTGATCTGATCTTCTGGTTTTAATTTTTTCCTAAGTCGACCTTTACGACACCCATGAGATGAGATGGTGTGGTAGATTCTCTTAGGCCGCCACGACACGGATTTTGCTATGTCAATGTACATATATTTATCTGCTTCTGTCTGCATGATATATGTATAAAGAAATAGATATGCAGTTAAAATATAAAGCTTACAACGCATTACCTGCACCGGAAGTATAAAAATCACTACAACATACACATACCATGCAATTAAAAAAAAAGAAAAAATGACTACGGACCGTGCGTGCGTGATAGCAGTGCAAATTAATACTTTGTGAAAAGTGTTATCTGTGCTTTATCATAATTAGACTCTGACCTTTGGTTCGGTGTGGTCCAAGCTGCATCTCGGGGACGCGCCGCCGAGGTAGCTACACGGCATCAACGTCACCATGTTTCACTCACACTCTATTTGCCAATGACACTGACAGTTTTTTGAGAGGGAAACGGTTTTTGGGTGGCCATTTTGTTATGCTTTGGTTTTCGAGCGTACGGTTAAACAGCGTCTTGTTCGACAGAAGATTGTTTCATGATCCATAGTTTATTTTACCTATGAAGTTAAAATGTCAATTCAATTTATTTTAATAGCTTTGATTTTATAACTTTAACTTTTAATAAAACTCCTTTGATATTTACAAAATAAAAGACTATGCTAGTCTAGTATCGGAGCAGTGTTTATGTGTCCCACACCTGGGAACAGATCTCCTCCATTTATTAACAGGGTTTCGGAGCATGGAAGAGTTCGCCACGCTGCTTTAGTTTCAGTTAGGACACTTCACACGCGACTATAATGTATATTTCTCAGACATGCAGGTTTACTCATTAAGTCTTCCTTTACCGCCGAGCATATTGGTAAATTGGCATTTTTTTTAAGGATCATTACATAAAGGAAACATTTAAGAATTATAGAAATAAATATATATTATAAATTTTTCGCAAAAATGATTGATTGAAATTCATAGTAGACAAAGTCGTAACCATGACGGATGTACGAGTATTTCACAGCGTATATCAAATGTAAAATTGACGCCAAAAATCTCCAGTGGTGATTTCGGAACGTTAGTGGCTAGTAACTGAGTGGTTGTTAGTCATCGCATTAAGTTGAACAAAAACTTAAGACAAAAGAAAAAAAATTACGCACTTTTGGTGGGACTAGGGTCACCATTTCATTCGCAATTTAAAACGACAATAGTTTGCTAAGATGAATTACTATGCCTCCTGTCATTTTTGAAGGGGTTTTGGAGACCGAAAGAGTCTGGCCATGCCGCTCCGATGCGGGTCCACGGACTACACAAGTCGCCGATTTTTTTTTATATCTCAGATATTCGATTCTCCACCGCCGAGCACATTGGCGTCCGGGACCGAACTCGAGTAACTCGGGTACAATGCAATTTAAGTAGAGTAGGAGCCCCTGAACTACGAGTATATAGCTCTTCCGCTAAATAGTTATCTCCGGGCTACGGCTACATTTTTTTTTAAATAAACAATGCCCCACAGTAGGATTTCTCCTGTGTCGTGGGTGCGTTTTACATACATAAATTCCACATGCACAAACACCCAGACCCGGAACAACTATCTGTAGGTCATACAAATATTTGTCCCGTGCGGGAATCGAACCCGCGACCCGCGGCGCAGAAGTTAACCGCTTAACCACTGCGCCAACCGAGCTGACAATATAGGCTATAGCTATCTCCGGGCTCCGGCTATATATCTACATATATAGCTAGTTCCGGGGCTCCCACTCTCGGCTTAAGTTAGGCCAGATGTAAGTTTTCTTACCTAATGTTGAATCTGTCTAAATATGCCTAAACTTATTTAGATACGCCTCAGTCTATTCCGCAAGGAATGTTACAGAGATGAGGTAAGATTACTTTATTAAATAAAATAATTTTGATGTATGTCATATGTAAAAAAAAACATGGCACAATCGTATTAAAATATTTTTAAGCTAAAAGTTCTTATTATTGTATGTTTAATATCTATATAATGAATTCCCATTAGTATGGGCATTTAAAAACTTAAGTGTGCTATCCCTATGTAGGACCACCCACATGGTTCCGTCAAAGTCAAATGTCGAACCAAGAACGTGTTCATCAAGTTGTCAAATCGAGTTCGACGTAATCGATAATATGTTTTTTATAACGTTTTTGTTTCTTCTAACTAGCTTCTGTGCCTTTAATATAATTCCAAATTAGGATAATATCTGTTATTAAATACATTGAAATATTACACAATTTATGCGGATAATGCTATTGATCGAACGTCGTTATAATATAATATATATCCTAGTGGTTGTATGATTCCAATGCAGGATCTAGGTAGGTCACCCAGCAACGCAGGGCCAGTTATTGTGACGTGAAGCAGTAATGTGCAAACATTACTGTTTCTTGGGTGACGGGTATGATGTGGGGCCACACGGAAACGTTCCGGGGACAGCATTTGTTATCCCATCATCAGTCTATATCATCGGCATCCCAAAAAACGTAAAGATTGTTATCGTCACGCTTGACAGGCGGTCTACAGGTCACGCTAACAGACCAGGGGTACCCAAACTATGTGGAATCTGAATAGGTCTTTCGCGACAATTTTAAAAGTAAATACATTTAAAGATCTATTATATGAAATAGCTAAGTGGTACGCAAAAAAATCCGAAAGCGCGAAGTGTCCAATTACAGAAAAAGTTTAGGTACCACTGTACCAGACACTTCGCAATAGCAGACTGAGTATATTAGGTCTTGGTTATGTAAGTTAGATATTTTGCCATTTATCGGAGCTCAATAGATTTTTTTGGATTTTCTCTAAGTCGACTGTGGCTACTTAATCACACACCAATAAGCATATTTTGATAAAAACTTATGTAATTAGTAAGGAGCCGATAATTCTTTAATCGTAATGGTTAGATGGTTTTAAAACAAAAAATAGAATTACGAAGGCTCTGGAATGTCACCATCACCAGTTAATACATTATGGTGTGAACAGACAATTTTTTTTTAAATTGATTTCTAGCATCTAAATTATGCTACCAGTAATATTTATTTAAACTAAACAAATACGATCGACACGACCTCCCGAATACCATCACACGAATAACACCACGTTTTTAAAATGACAATAGGTTGTTTTATTATTTAAGTGTTTATATTATTTTACATTTAAAAAATCCAATATATTGGTTATTCGTTCAAACTGTTTTCATATAATTGTGCCCCAATTACAACGGAAAAGGTAATCAAAACATTTTTGATTTTGTCAGTCGGCGTTTATGTATCGCCAAGCACACACTGTCCTTAAAGGTATAGTTTGAATAATATAGCATAAATAACGTTACGTTTTCTTTTTAAAGCCAGCGGGGGGTTGAACAGTAGCGTCGGTTTCATGCGGTGCTGCGTGAAGGCGTTGCCACCGTGAGAGTGACCACTGGCATATCCAAGAGTGAATTGATCGCACACATTTAAATAGGGATTGTTTTTCTTTACAATGAAACTCGGTTTAAATTATTATTACCTCTTACATTATAATTAAAGATGACGCTAATGAGCATACCGATGATTTAACAGGAGCTAATGTTATGTTTAATTGAGACAAATGCATTTTTATAAAATTTAACTCTTATTTGCTTGTGTTTTTTTTTGCTAGATAATTCTATGGCGAAAACATCAAACGGTGTTAATGACAAACAATTAAGAAGGTTATGATATAATAAAAATCATTAAATATTTACAACAGAATTACGGAATTACTTTTCTAAATATTAAAACGTAGAAAAATGAAGCATTAACCATTGATCTCTACTTCTATTCTAGTATAAACGGAGTTCATTTGATATAAAGTGAATATCCTCATGTTAAAACTTGCTATCTTGATATAAAAAAAGTCTTGCCTTTCCCATACAGCCACAACGGGGGGCAAACGCTTCGTCGTTCCAAGATATGTTTTTATCATTCATAATATTTTAGTGGTTACTTAACTTTAACTAGTTACTTAAGTGTATCGCGATACGGCTCAATTCGGCATACAAAATGTTTTCCAAACGGTAAAAATAAACTGGTATTTGATGTTCTATACCCTATAAGATACAGATTTTAATGAGCGTTAAAACAGCAGCGATTATTTATTAAACGCTTGACACGCATATTCTTGATGGAAAAAAGAAATCAAATTGGCTTTATTTGTTATGTAATTTATAAAATATCGATTTTCTTCACGATGAAATATTTTGGCTACTGGCAGAATTCGTGAGTCTGCGCAAACACTTCTTTCTTCACCTTCTCATCGGAAAAAAAAATCTCCGGTTGCCAACCCGCCTGTCAAGCGTGACAACAAAAATAATCCCCCCAAAATGAGAGCGTCAAACTTTCGTGCAATATATGAAGGAGGCCTATATTCAGCTGTGGATTAGTGATAGGCTTAAATGATGATGATGTCAATGATAGACAAATGAAAATATAAAATATAGAGAAAAGAAAGGTACAAGACAGAACGGACAAAAGACTTGTCGATTACATTATTTTTTTTAAGACTCTAACTACAACAGACCGTTCACTTGTATTTTCCTCTTTCAATTTAATTCCTGACAATTATAGTTTTTCCCTGTTTCCCTGATAGAGGGACAAAATTCCGGGCATCTCCGGAATGGGAACATCGCGTGGGTTTATTAAAAGCCGACTTGTGAAAATGCTAGAAAAATCTTATGGACTGACAGATGGTATTACCATCTAAAGTATGATGGACCTAAATTATTCACGCCGACGGATGTTCTTTACGTTTTCGTAATTATTTGATCTATTACTTTTAATTTTCAAAGACTATAATAGCTATTTTAAACAGGTTTCTAGAATAGACTATATATATACGCTGTGCCACCTAGAACGTTTCTGTGTGGCACCGCACTCCGCTCTTCACCCTGAGACATCAGTTTTTAAGTCTCATATGAAAGAAAAACGTTGAAAACTTATTAAGTAAATCAAGGTACAAGAACGGCAGGTGAAATGTGGTTTGCCATACATTTCATTCGCACTGTGATTACAAAATTAAAGGATCATGATTTAAAATACATGTATTATCTGAAGTACATAGTTTGTTTAAAAAAACCTTCTTCTTGCATGATTCAACTCAAAAACTGTTTGCAAAATATTTTAAGTATAAAACTGGCTTAATTTAAATTTAAAATAAACTAAACGTTGTATTCGAACTGCCCGGCGTAGGGACGTCACGTTGGCTGTGTGAATCGATAATGTAATAGTATTTACGATCGAATTAAAATCAATTACTTGTAGCCGGAATCGTACTGACTAAAGGCGCGTTTGACATTAAATTATTGTTTTAGAAATAATTTAATACATTTCTTTATTACATTTATAATTTCTTGAGTGCATGTTTCGTTTAAGCCTAAATAAGAAGCCTATAAACCTCCTATAATGTTTTATAACAAAACGACCGTTAGTGTAGAATGGATCTGGGCGGTATCTTGTTCAACTTTATTCCCCAGACATTTTGCAAGTTTACGTGCTAATCAAGATCTAATCGAAAAGGATTATACGAGATACTGGTCTAACTTTAGCTTATTTTTGATTACAAGTTCGACGGCTATTTTTATTTAAATAAAAAAATATTAGGTAATCCGTAAATATTTAAGTTTAATGAATTTTGAGCCTTTGTTATAAAGTCCACTAAACAAGAATTTATAAATAGTTCACTAAAAAGGTTTCAAGAACAAGATATTCTTAAAATTGTATTTCGTAAGCAAGTGCAAAGAGCGACTAAACGAGGCTCAGGCGAGTAGATTCCGATCGGTGGCGTCGACAAAACGATCGTGCGATAACATCGAGAACTCACCACGTTAGGCATAAATTAATCGATTTTAATCGGAGTCAGCTTCACCAAATTACTTGTAATCGTTTTAAGTTTTTTAAATATTATAGGTACATACTTGTGCCGCCTTTAAATTTTTCTGGTAACTTACAGATTCTTTTAGGTAATAGGAGTTGCATTCATTATTGAAAGGATGAACAGAATTGCCAAGTACTTATATAGTAAAATATTTATTGATGATCTATAATTTATACTATATAAATGCCCTTAGCTAATCGCAAGAACCAATGCAAAAAATACTTATTAATAATTTGAATGTAATTTTTGTTTTCAACCCATTCATGTCACATTCACTTTTCAATTTAGCATTATTTTGTAGAAGGCAGAATGGAATGAAAATGTTTAAATAAATAAATAAAGGACTTTTGGCGCCAAATCGAAAAGTTGGTGTAATGTTTTCACCAACTTTTCGATTTTGCGCCAAAAGATGTTTAATACTGATAGCTTATTATACAGCAAGTGCTCGTGAGCACAGTGATTGAAAAATTCAATTCGAGATCAAAATCGTACTTTTCGTTTTGTTTCCACCAGTCCAGCAAATCTTTAGTAAAAGTTCACCCAGTAAAACCATCATTTTATAATGTCTTTATACTTGCTACACTGGAACATAATTTACGACTTTTCGTATCAATAAAATTATTACTCGGTATTGGCAAAAATGGCTCGATTTGGTAGCCAATTGCCGAGATCAAAAAAAAATAGAAAAAAAATTATACTTAATATAATAAACAATCTTTTTCACAGGTCTCGTTGATTGGTAGATTAATCTACTTCGCTCCCAAAGTTTATTGAGAACAAAAAATATTGTTTTTTTTATGTTTGTAAGTTGTAAGATCAAATTACTAGGACCGCATAACCACAAATCACTTACCGTTCTCATCATTAGTCATCGGAAAGCAATTTATCAATTGTGCAAAGATCTCATTAGTTAGTCTGACTAATACATTAAACTGGTTCAAAACCAGGTGTTGAACTTGTCAGTTTGAATGCGGTTTCGGTTAATTCGATTTGACTTTATTGAGAGGAATTTAACATTTTTTACCAAGACTGAATAAGTAGCAAGGAATTAAAACGTGTCTATTCAGCAACTAAGGTTTTAAATGATTATATATATTAATCATTCGACTATAACTTTGAAGACATGGACTAGTTGGTGTGGCCATAAATATTGTTATAATTATAAGGCTTATACTAAATCTTTTAATCTCCTGAATTGAAATTAAATGAATTCAAATTTGTAAACCGTTTATTAGGCCAGAAAAATCGTTATAATCCGTCCTTTCATATGTAACTTATGTACATTTATGTACATATATGGTATATAAATAATAATATAAAATGTGGTATTAAGTAAAACCGAATTGAAGTGATTGCCATGCAGAAAATCAGTCGAAGACTATCCAATGACCAGTAGAAATCAAGCGACCACAACAACCTCATTCTGTAAGAACTACACAAACTGCCGGTCGTATTCAGAATAATAAAACATTTTTTTTTTCGGGAAATGAAGAATTTCTCGTGGTCTGCCATCAAATCAAAGAAGACTTGAGACTACTAAAGATTTTTTACGAGCACTCTACAAACACTAAGACAACAAAGTGTATGCACACAGCTCTAAAGAAGCCTTGCTAGTGCTTTTGAGTGGAGCATTGTTTTTATCTTTTATCAATCATGGTCACCTTACATAAATTACAAAGCTTAATTTTTGAGGACAGTGTGAAATGAAATCGGCCAAAGTGTATCAAGATATACCAAAGTGTGATATGCTTTAGTCTAAGAGGACATAGTCCGCTCTACACAGTACTCCGATACTTGAGTTGTTCAGAAACTTTTAGAGCGAGCAGCGGCTTTTTCAAGCATGGAGATAGTGCGTAAATCTGTAGGTTTGTGGTCGGAAAGAAAGTACAGGCATCCACATGCACCAACAATTTTAAGAAATATTACGTTACTTGTTAAATAAAAATAAATATTTTTTCATTTGTTTTTGAATTATAGCCAGGCAGGGTAGAAGGCTATGTCCTTCGATGGTGTGTAAGTATTTACTAAGGATATAATTACGAGTATGTACTACATTATCCATACGTACATTTTAAACGCAAAAGTAGTCTGTTTGTTTGTTACCTTTTCACGGTTCAACCACTGAACTGATCTTGACGAAATATCGCACAGAGATAGCTTACATCCTCGAAATGGACAAAGGATTATTTTTATTCTGGAAAATGAAAATCTTTACACGGGATATTTAAAAAACCTTTATCCACCCGGACAAGATCGCGGGCATCAACTAGTATACTATAAATGCAAATTTTAATAATAAAAATTGTTACTGGCATTAATAATGTCATAAAAAGAAAAAATATTTTAATAAAAAATCACGTTTAGTTGCCAAAATATTTTTTTTTATTAGAATTCCATGGAAATTCTCTCAATTGTATTTTGCACGTCTTAGGAAATCTGTATCGGTAGTTTCTTTTTGTATTTCATATTTAATAGACGTTTGCTACACCACTGACGAAGATTTGCGTTGTTTATAACTTAGTGCAAAGGTAACAAAATCGCCATTACGCCAAGACATTGCCTCGTCGTTAAAATATTGCTCCAAGTTCTGTTCCAATGACCTAATGACTTGGTATGAATTTTTTTAATAAATAATAATAATTCAATGCACATATTTTGCTAATTTTTTTACAAAATATTTATATTAATGTTATAAATAACGTATATAAAATGTTTTATTTTTTTTAACTTACCAGTTATTTATAACTCCAAAACGAGAGCAACGCATGAAACTTATAAATACTATTTGATTTTCCCGGTTAAAAGTAGGTATGCTACGTCCGTCTCCAGGATGCAAGCTACTCGTATTTCTGTGCTAAATTTCGTCAAGATCGGTTCTGCGGATGAACCGTGAAAACAGACAGAGGGACAGAGATAGTTACTTTCCCATTTATAATACTCGTATTAGTATGGATGTAATATTCTCTATTATACCTCTATTTTTGTATTTACGTCCTCATAGAAGTTTAAGACTAGAATAAAATACGGTAGAGTAAACGTATCAAAACTAACTAAACTAAAACTAACGTATCACGATTATATAGAATTGTCTATCTGCGATTTCGAATTTTTGCGTTTGAAATAAATTCTGATGTGTAATTTGTAGATTTTCATATGGGATGATTGCATATGAGACTTAAGTACTGATATCGCAGGGTGATGGGTGCAGTGCGGTGCCCAGAACACCGCTGGTACACAGAAATGTTCTGGGTGACACGGCATTTGCTATGGGCAGACGTTGCACTTACTATCAGGCGAACTTTTTGCTCGTCCCGTCACTTTTTTCTATAAAAAAAATTAGAATGATAGAAAGATGTGGCGAATGATCAATTTTTCAAATTTTCCTAGACTCCCATCGTGCTTTGTGGTAACAATTGAGACAATTTTTTGGTAGAATTATAAAGTATCTGTATGTCTAAACAAGAATCATTTATGCGTGTTGTGTATGGATCTCACATTTTAATTCAGTGCCACATTTCGAAGAACTCAAGGGATTTTACTCTGTGGTGGTACCTACCTGGACGAATGCACAGGAATCCTACCACCAGCCGACATTAAGGACCGCCCTAAGGAGTAGTAAGCTGAAGTAGCTAAGTCGCCACATAGCTCGTAGAACCGATAATAGATAGCCGATTAAGGAAGAAAGGTTCTTGAGTGGCAACCGAGTTCCAGTTGTCGCAGTTCAGGGCGAACTCCCTCTAGATGGATGCGTCGACTTTTACGGTTTTGCGAGAAGTCGATAGATGCAGGTGGATAAGGTCCGTGCTTTGTGGCAGTCTATAGGGTAGGTCTATGTTTCGTAGTTTACTAGCGATGGGCTGAAATAATGTTGATGATGACGCAATCAAGATCAATTAATCAAGAAGAGTCAAACAAAGGTAATTGTGTCTATTATTTGCCGGTATGGTAAAATTTGTTCGAGGAAGATCATCCATAGGCACATGCTGTATATATATATATATACTTACATACTTCTGACTGGACTTCAGATTTAAATATCGAACATTTTCTTTCAGTGACGTAAAGTCTATTTCTTCTAACATTACGTAATAACAAAAATCTTAATTGATAACATAATGAATAACTAATATCTCTATAATTTACTCAGTGGGTGGTCTCCGGCGAGCTCTTAGTTCCTTTATTAAATTAATAATGCTAATTTTGTATCATCTCGTTTGGTAAATATTAATATAAAATATGCGTTAATACTAGCAGATTGTTGGAAAACGCAAAACCAACTCTGAATGTATTCCAAAATGGTCGAACTCACTTGACAGAAATAGTTGGTTAGTAAATTTCATTCGAATTTCAGCTCATCAAAAGTTATTCCAGTACTGAATTACTATTGTATAATTAAAATTACCATTCGACAAGTGTAATCCCTCTACAAAAAGTTAACAAGGTGAATTGCGAATGTGGCCCCACTTGCATAGGCTTAAACAAAAAGAAAACAATAATTTTCTTTTGTTCAGCTATATGTTATGTTGCTGACGTGAAGCATCTACGATCAAAGAAGTCTGCAGTCTATGACCATGTTCAGGATTGTTCCAACCATTATATCAGATTTAATATACCACAAATCCTTGCAAATAGACAGATTCCTACCAAGGAACTTAAGGCTATTGAAATTAAAAAAAAAAAACATCTTAAATCCAATAGAGAAGACGAGTGGGTACTACCGCCGGTTTGAAATCCTATAATTGATACAATGAAATCGAAAATCCAACATACCACTGCGAAATTTCAAGACATTGCAGGCAACGGTAATATAACATTAAGAAATTTAACATCTCAGCCCCTCGTGACCATGTTGACCATGACCCCTATTCCTTTATCAAAGGCCGGCAACGCACCCGCGATTCCTCTGGTATTGCGGATGTTCATGGGCGGCGGTGATCACTTACCATCAAGTGAGCCGCTTGCCCGTTTGCCCCCTATCCTATAAAAAACAAAAGTGTGCTGAAAGCGCATGAAACGTCGGGAGTAAATCGTTTCAGCCTATCTAAGGTCTACTGCTAAACAGCCTCCCCCATAGATAACCACAAAACTTTGTACCTCTCGTTTTGGAGGGATTTTCCCATAGTTGCCACGTTTGGCAGGCGGGTTGACAACTACAGTTTATTTATTCAGTTTTTCCAGGAAGATGCTGCTGCCCATCTCCTGGTTTTCAATTGCCCTCTGTCGGCTTTTACGACACCCACGGGATGTGATGGGGTGGTAGATTCTCTTAGGCCGCCACCACACGGCACCGGGAGTATATAATTAAAATTAAACGCGATGAAATCCGTAAATGTAGATAGACACACATAACAGCTCTTTTATAAATCTACAATTTTTGTCAAGTGATTTTGACCGTATGAATGTATTCCGATTCACTGCATGTCTGACAAACAAATAATATTTCAACGCCGCGTGAAGCCCGTCAGCCCGCATAGAAGTAGCGTGGAGGATCCTGCACCGTTCCCTCTCGTAAATTAAGCAGTGTGGCGGAATCTACCCAGCTACAAAATTTTCTCAGCAGCGGGATAATTATAGGCTGTTACTTTGCTATTTTTATATTGTCGCAGTTACAACTGCAACCAATTTAAAAATTGAGAATGTTACAATAGGGTATTATTTGCCCTATTCTAACATTCACAAAACTAGCCATTTCAGAGTTATTTTCTAACTAAGAGATCTTGACTAAGGGATCTGCCCACAATTTTTATTTTAAGTCTGCATTCTACATTGCGAGCTTCATTGAATAATTTCGGAGTAGAAGATGCAGATTTGTTAAAAATGGCATTGTATTACAAAAGTGCAAATCAATTACCTTCCTGTATTTTATGTAACCGAAGACACGACTCTGAGACTCTGTTATTGGTAACGAGACTTTCCCTTATTATGTCCTCCGTAATTTTCGACCACAGCGACAACTTCCGAATATTATCGGAAGCTGTCAGGAGGAGAGGAGATATTGTTGACAGAACGTGTGTGTGTGAACAAGTGTACGTGCAAACACAGAGGTACTTACTCGACCTTACCTACCCGCCGGTGTCGGGTTAACGCTCATCCTATAACATCAGAAGAAATAATATATAATACTAGGTGGATTGAAAAGTACTCGGCCTAACACAGATCCATTCAATTCTAAAAATCAAATCTACCCACATTATTTAGTTCAGTTCAGACTAGTTCATTGTGTGAAGTTCGAAACGTGTGCGATAATTAGTTGTGATTTTATAAATTTATTAACAAAGTAATCGGTCCTAATTTCCGCGAATGGAGCAAATCGAGCAGCGTGCCGTCATTAAGTACCTCCATAAGAAGGGGCTATCATCAAAAGCCATCCATGATGACATGGTCAGTACATTAGGCGATTGTGCTCTGTCATATTCATCCGTCAAAAAATGGATAGCAGAATTTAAGCGTGGTAGAGAGAGTGTGAAAGATGAACCCCGCTCTGGAAGGCCTTCGACGTCAACTACTGACGAAAATATTAAAAAAGTACTTGATTTAATAATGGGAGACCGCAGATTAAAAATTAGAGAGATAGCCGAGATTATAGGCATCTCTTATGAACGAACTCAAAACATCATTGTCAACGAGTTGGGTTTCCACAAGGTGTCTGCGAGGTGGGTTCCGCGACTGCTTTCAGTTGAACAAAAAAGGACGCGATTGACTATTTCACACGACTGTTTGGAGTTATTTGAAGCCGATGCAGATGATTTTTTGAATCGTTTTGTTACTATGGACGAAACATGGGTTCATTACTGTACACCGGAAACAAAACAACAATCAAAACAGTGGAGAAGACCTGGTTCACCACCCCCTAAAAAGGCTAAGTCGATTTTGTCGGCAAATAAGGTGATGGCTTCAGTATTCTGGGACTCGAAAGGTGTGATTATGATTGATTATCTTGAAAGGAGTCAGACTCAGAAGTAAAGTCCTGTTTCATCAAGATAACGCCCGTGTTCACACGTCAGTACAGTCAATGGCTGGAATTCACAACTGTGGCTTTGAACTGTTACCGCATCCGCCGTATTCACCTGATCTGGCACCATCAGACTTCTTTCTGTTCCCTAACCTAAAAAAGCACTTGGGAGGTCAAAGATTTTCGACAAACGACGAGGTCAAAGCAGCTGTAGACGCATATTTTGACTCTAAGGAAGAATCATTTTTTTTAACGGTCTAAATGCTTGGAAGGGGAGGTGGCAAAAGTGTATTGAACTTGATGGTGATTATGTAGAAAAATAAAAATATAACTGATTTAGTATGTGTTTATTTTCTTGGTTAGGCCGAGTACTTTTCAATCCACCCTCGTGAAAAGTTTGAGAAGTATGAAGCAGGAGTGACTTTGATGGACAAAGTGAGGAGCAGCGTGATAAGGGAACGTTATGGTATGGTAGAAGATGTGGTGATAAAGGGATGCTTAGATGGTTTGGACACTTAGAGAGGTTGGATTAAAGGAGATTGACGAAACAGATTTTTGAGACGAGTGTGAATGGTCAAGCCGGTAAGGGAACGAACGTATCACGATTAGATCGAAGTCGTTTTAAGGAAAGGCCACGTCAAAAGTATCCGCAACCGACGTGCTTGTATGAAAACACTAATGAAAGTAGAAGAAGCGAAAGATGTGTGTCAGTATCGTAGCAAGTGGAAAAATGTGGACTCTGATTACTCCAATGGCAAAGAGGCGGGACTCTATGTATGTATAATGCAGCGTCAGAGACAAGTCAAATATTTGCTCTGGCTGGGATTCGAACAAAGGAACACTATGTCACTGGTCGTCGTATTTTAAAATGAAAGACCGATGGCCCGATTTTTCGCGAACGGCATGTAATGTTACCTTAATAATTCAAAAAGAACCAGCTAATGCTAATTATGGAGTGATAAATGTTATGTGTTGTTCATATAAGCGTAATATTAATGCTTTTGGATTCGCATTTTTTATATTTTTAATCTTTACGTAAATTCTGCTAAATGTAAATATGATTTACAGTGCCCTATAACAGGGTTTATGACATTTGCATTACATCTTTTAACTTATGAATGCAATAAAGACTGAATTTTCAATTTGAATGTCTACATAGAAAAGGGAATTGATATTTTTTAGATCAGCTTTTTTTCGTTAATACGAGTATGTTAATTCTTGAATTACAAGAATGCGATATACATTATTTGATTTAAGAATGTATTTAAAATATTTAAAAAAAGTTATAATATGTCATCTATTTATTATAAACAAATGCGCTACCCTTAGTAGCGAAAACGTTTGCAATGACTTATACTACGAGTATTTATTATTAAGGATGGATGGATGGATAGATTAAGTTATGATTACACGGTTAGTAATTTAAGGTTTTTATTATTTCTATAAATCCAAATATTTATTTTACTAGATTTAGAGATATTGGCGATGTACCCCTTCGGATATATACTTTAGTTAATAAGTTTACAAACCCAATTACTTTAACGAAATTATGAATTTTACTGTTACTTTAGAAATGTTGTAGAATTTTAGTTCTAAAAAAGTCACAGTATAAAAAACATAAGAATATTTTTTTTTCAAATGATTGTGTTAAAATATAATAAAAGTTGGCATAGATAATCCCGCCGAAAATCGCACCATGAAGCAGCTGCGAAATTCGAATAACGAACATCCGTAGTGTCCTATCTCCTTCCCGCGCTCCGCCCAGATCGGTCCACGCCCCTTCCGCCCGCCAAACTCAATTGAATTTCGAACAATCCTCCACGCTGTGCTCTAGGATCAATAATCATGCTATATTGACCTTTACTGTTATCTATTTAAATACATATTCCCCATGAAATCTGTTATTACTTGTTACGTTTTTCATTACATTAGTTAATACTTAACAAACTGTTCAGCTTTCGTCCTTTGTTGTTTTGTATATCGGATCCTGGTTTAATAAATACCAAAACCTGTTTGATGAAATAAGCAAAGCAATTTTTATTTAGGATAAATTCAAAGTTTATTATAAGAGAGGACACAGATTTTGTTCAAAGTGCTTCTCCCAAAAGATAAATGAATATTGTTTTATGATGAAAGTACTCTTATAAAAATACGATTACTTTATTTAACACAGACTTTTAATACAATAGAAACTCAGAAGAACGCTATAAGGCTTGGCAGGATAAAGCCATCCAGCAATTAAGGTTATAAACAGATACTAACTACATTAAATACCAAAACATCCCTCGCTGATCTGGGTAAAAACAATGTCTTGCATTTTTGAGATAGTTCTTTCATTGTGATTTACTTGATATTTCCACACACAACTGATTATCTTAAGCGGGCTACCCCACGGCGAATAAATGCAATTTAGAGTCTAATTAAAGACTAATAACTGTTTAAGTTTACAATATTTTCACGTAATATTTTTCATTAATGGCAAGGCATATTTTATACAAGGAATACAACTTTTTAATTAGAAGGCGACTAATACAAAGTAAAATAATCTCGTGAGATCTGACTGGGAGAATTTTATTGAAAGTTATTTTTGCCTCATTAACGCTCGAATAAAAATTAAACTTACATTTTATTTCCTTCGTACTGAATATTGCGCTTTACAAATTATATTCAGGAATGAGTTTTTGTTAAGTTTACCTTTGGTATGTTGCAGTACACCTTTTAGTACTTAGGAAATTCTAATTTTATTGTTAATAATAATTTACCCAACGTTCTCAGAGTAATTTGTGGCTTTAAGACTATTGTTCCAGTCTTAATCCTACAAATTAAAAAAGTCGCCTATAGTAAAGAAAACCTTACGAGTTAAACGCTAATAACCTAATGGTTTAAGGTACGGACTGCAAAACGTAACGCCGAGCTCGAGCGCGCTGTTAGATTATTGTTGTGAACAATCTCCTCGCACAAGCTGCACGATAATTGCTGGTATTAAAAAATGGTTATTAAATTTCAGTTTCGCCGATTATTTAATAAACAGTAGGGGTTATAAAGACTGTCTCTCTCTCTCTCTCTCTGCGCCTAGTCTAGCAAAAATGTCTTACAACATCAATGTTACCTAGTAATGCTACCAGGCAATCAGAACTGAGCGTACAATATTGTTTATACTTTCTGTGGGACATTTGATAAGGTTTCGAAGAAAGCAGCAATAAGGTATTTTTTTCTTAGCGTCAGGTATGTGGCGTATCTACAGTAACCTTGACGACAAAGGTAACGAAGGTTAAATATTCTTCAATATTGTATTTAACAAAAGTTAGTTTTTTATAGGATAGTGACAATACGAGAAATAACATCATTCACCTGATGGTAAGTGCAACGTCTTCCAACAAATGCTGTGACCCTCAGAACTTTTCTCTGTAACACCAGACTGCGCCCGTCACCCTGAGGACATCAGTTATTAAGTCTTATTTATGATGAGTACTTACAGTAGCTCTCAGTGCCCTTCAGACCGAAACACCGTAATGTTTGCACACTACTGCTTCACGGCAGAATAATAACTGGCTTTGCGGTGATACCTACATAGATGGATTCCTACATAGCAATCCTACCACCAGTTAGATAATAATAATGAATCAACCGCTGCCCATCTCCTGGTTTTTCTTTTCCCTCTGCCGACTTTTACGACACCCACGGCACAAATTGATATTAATATATTTTTATATTGTTATACTTTATTCATTATTGTTCTCATGGTTATTACATTCAGTTATATTTAAGAAGTTATTATTTTAGTGAAGGATATACGTACATACAATGTGTATTTTTTATATTTTGTAAACGAGCGCGCTAAGCGAGGTATGTTGGCTTAATAAGTATTTAAGTAATTAACGAGGCTTACATAGTAGTGTTAATATTGTTGAGATAAGTAAAAGGAGGGAAGTAGTATACACAGGCTCATATAAAAATAAAGAAAAAAACTAACGCAAGGAAATATTAAAGATTACGATGCAGTATTCATAGTACAACACATTGAAACGTAAACAGTAAACTTTATTAACCAGTGTCCCCTTTTAACTTCTGTTTACGCTAGTTTACTTGTAAATTAAAAATAAATATGGCCATTTTTAATACGCATATTCGGAATTTACACTGCATGGTTCTTACCTCATTTACCAGGACTTTATAAGCCATGTACAGGTTTAATAATGGTTACGTGGATAAATAAAGTACATATGTAGTCAATGTGGTAAGGAGCACACCAAGTCATCATAACCTGCTAGGCTTTGCATAAAAATAGGGTTGGCGGGTAGTACGATAATATAATAGTAAGTATATAAAATCCTATATTTTCATAAATGTTCAATAAAATAATTATTATTTTTATTTTCCTTGCTTTTGTTTGTAATGTAGTAATATGCTTTATAATGATATAATATAAATGATTGGAGCATGAGAGAAATCTATATACATACATACGCCTCTTTCTTTCCCATAAATCTATATAAATTGCTTAATGCAAATAAAAACTAGGCAATCGTAGGTTAATGTACAATATGTTGTTATTCGATGCTTACACATGACAAATGTCATTAAAAGTAGTATCCTCAACCCTATTATGAAAGTGATGTGTTTATATTTCGTGTCCGTATCGGGAATAGACACCTTATGCTATGCGCGCCTGGTGGTCGCGATACGCCAATTGCGATGATGTCACCATTTTGCAGCGGCGTCATGTAGTAAGTAGAAAAACAATAACTTATGTGCGTGTGTGTTTGAATGTGCACCGTTTTTGGATTACAAAGCCATCGCCGTCCCTGATCATGTTCCGTTTATTTTGCAACATTCATGTGTCGGTAACTTAGTGTAGGTAAACATAGTACCATTTATGATATCCTGATGAGCTAGATATTTAAACGTGAACATTGTAATATGTTAATTTTAAAATTAATAATTTGTTAAACCTTTTAACAAATAAACAAATATTTACAACACTCATATTACAAATATCCTTGAAGTACGAGCATAATGTTTATCTTGCTTAGTACCGAAAAGAAAAGGTTTCTATTCTTTTTCTCTTTCATATATAATTTTGATGTAAACGACTATAGGGATTTAATGGTTTTAATAAATTTAGCAAAAAACATGATAAGCAAAAATAAAATTAAAAAAACTTCTATTATTTATTAACTTAATTCAGGCAATAAATTTTTGGCGGGAATAATGGATAATATTTTATATTGTAACACGGACGTGCAGTCATCTTAAAAAAATATATTTAAGATTAGAAGAGACTTGATTTCATCCATCTAATTTTGAGTGAGCCACATTTAATCTAGTTTTATAAAGAGATCAAGATAGGAAATGTGGACGTTCCTACAAAAAGTTGTCGATCTCTGAATGCGTCAGATGTAAAGATAACCGTGCCTGCACGTTGAAAGGGCCCCGATTGTTATCTACAGAGCGCGACTCTTACACATTTTTGGGTGCCTGGTACATTGTATGAATATAAATAAATGTTGTAAGCTCATTTTGTTTTCCTTGCTTTTGTTTTACTTCGTCCAGTGCGCCAAATTAGCTCTTCTTAAGATGTCCTATGTCCATTTGACTGAATTAAAAATAAAAAGTAAATCTATGATTTTTGTATAAGATTCGCCAGTGGTAGGATTCCTATGCAGGAATTACTACCTACTAAACCCAGGGCTAGGTATTCTGCCGTGATATTTTCGGTGATGTAATTGCTGTTAGCCTTCTCGGCTTTTACAGCTTCATCGGATTAACAGCTTCATCGGATTCTGCCGTGAAGCAGTAGTGTGCAAACAATACTGTGTCGGGAATATTGTGTTGGGTGTTAAGGGCAGTGAGACCTAGAGTAATCACTGGGCATATGGGACTTAAGAATACACTGGTGCCACACAGAAATATTCTAGGTTACACAGCATCTGTTATGGGCAGATGTTGCACTTACAATATTAAAAACGGCCCCACAATAAAGCTGAGTTCTGCCGTGGATATCATCGTTACGAATTCTGTCTCGCAGAGAAATACCTGCTAGTTTTCTGAGTTTCGGTAGAGGACTCGTGATGGGCTGAAATGTTGAAATGATGTAAATTAAATATGAACAAGTTTGGACATCTCGTGATTTTTTTTATGGAAAGTGACTAGACGAGCATAACGTTTAGCTGATGGTAAGTGCAACGTCTGCCCATAACAAATGATGTGTCACCCAGAACGTTTCCGTGTACATTGCTCAGACGAGCGCAGTGTGGTGCAACACACCCTGCACTGAGACATCAGTTCTTAAGTTGCACTAGCTACGAGTATCAGTGCCCTTCAGATCAATACACAGTAATTTTTGCAAAATACTGCTTGACGACAGAATAACTGGCCCTGTGGTGATATCTACCTAGATGGATTCCTGCATAGGAACAATAATCCTACCACTGGTGTTATATTAATTTTGTTAATAATTTTATAGAAAACAAGTTTAAAAGAAAAAAGCTTCCGGCAAATTAAAGAAGCTAGTTTAAACTTAAAAAAATAATAAATTAATAAATAGAGTGCTGGCATAGTTAAAATCTTTGACAAACACAGAGGATTTTTTATAGTCGTATAGACTTATCCTTCTTTCTTTAATTGTTTCGGTACCTAATTTGTTTCCGTACCACGCTGATACAATGAGCACTCGAGACTAAATATCGCTCTTTTAAGAACGGATGTGTTTGTTTAAACTCGCCCGGTATTTACGTTCATTTATTTCGTGAGTAATCACTGTAAACATTATTTTTAATTTGACGGTTCCGTTCGGTGTTGCCCACCTACGTATACGAAAAGTTACTAACGTGTACTTTGTATTTTATTTAATATTTATTTTATTAAAAAAGATGCTCTGCACTTCATTTCTCCTGTAGACAGATTTAACATGCACAACACAAGCCGTCCCGAAAACCAACAATTTGTGTTTTAGCACAAAATTTTGGCTCCGGCTGAGATTCGAACCCGGCGAAGATAATCAAGTACTCTGGCGACAAGGCTACGCGGTCGTCAATAAATAAATAATACTGCGTTAATTGTATGAAGTATTCATCCTTACCCGGTTAGATAGCTGTATAATTTAAGAAGTTACTGCAGCCATGTTCTGGTTTATTAAAAGACTTCAAAGACGGAGGAGATTCTCACTGGATTTTTTTTGGGCTCACACATCCGATTGTATGTTTTTAGGTACGTTAGAGTACCCCATAGCCCGCATTTCTGAGGCAATGTATGTAGACGATTGTTTAGTATTCGCAAAGATTATATTCTTTTATGTATACAGTAGATTTTTGGTATGTACTTCTTCTTTTACATTCTCGCAAGATTGTACTGCGGCACTATATGGCCAGTTTAATTATTTAAAATGACTTTGCGTTAAGAAACATTTTTTGTATAAACATAACATCCACGTTTAAATATATTCTTGTCAGTTTTTAATGACAGCGATGTATTTTTACTTCGATTTCAATTATGGGAAAACGTTTTAGTTAAGAAGTTAGGGGGCAGGTGGGAGACACGAGGGTGTGTGTGTTTGTTGTGAGGTGATTTAATAGATTCGGTTATTGTACCATCGAGGGAAGCTTAGGATGTTGTACAAAACACACGGGAACAGACACGCTTCAAATAACTGATTTTGGCTATTTATTCTATTATTTATGTAGTTAATAGTCAGATGCAATAAATGAACGTGGGATGGAGCACCGTATCTGTTTATATCTGTACTACTTTTGCCGTAGATAGGCTCTTGAAGGAGAATAATTATATTAGGGATGTCACTTGGAAAAAAATTGCTGTAATGCGTAAAGAGTGGAAAATTGTAAACTTTTCTTTGCTTAACTGATGTCTTAGGGTACTCTCTGGTACCTTTCGATCAGTGATGGACTTAGGCTTAGGCACGCGATGCCCGGGCATAGGGCAGCAATATTTAAATGACGCTAAGATTGTTGTTTAAAAGATGTTTTAATTTCAAGAGCCGAATTATTTTGTTAGAGCTATTCAGTATGGCAATCACTAAAACTGCAAAAAATGTTTTGATAATATTACTAAAGAATAAGAAGGGCGTTTCATTACAATGCGCCTAGGGCGCTTTATCGCATTGGGGCAAGTCATCTAACTTAAATCCGCCAGAACTTTGAGGGACACAGTAATTCAAAGTTCAAGGTAGCACTGCCAATTTTATGGACATGTGTAGCACTTACTTTTAACGACTCGCTCGTCTATGAATTTATAATCATAAATAAAAATATGGGTTATTAAACCTCTCAGGGATCCGTCTAGGTAGGTACCACCCCAGGGCCAGTTATTCTGCCGTGAAGCAGTAGTGTGCAAACATTGCTGTGTTTCGGTGTGAAGGGCGCTGTGAGCTAGCGTAATCACTGGGCGGGCATATGAGACTTAAGAAAACTTATGTCTCAGGGCACTGTGTTGTGTCACACAGAAATTTTCTGGGTGACATAGCATTTGTAATGGGCAGACGTTGCACTTACCATCAGGTGAACGGTTTGCTCTTTTTTTATCACTATATTCAATAAAAAATACTACGCAAATGTTTGCCGTGGACATCTTTTTTTCATAACCTTTCTGCTTTTGAATCATAGAAATCGTTTTAAATGTATTTCAGCAAACGTTGAACGCGTTCCCGTTTTTTTTCTTTTTTGAATATGGAATTCGTGCTCACAACACCCGCATTGTACGCGTGCGCCGACTCCGGCACTTCCAAGAATGATTTCGTTGAGCGCATGATAGAGATGGCTATACGTTCAAAGTACGAGTGCGAGTGAGAGAACAGGTGATATTAATTTTGTTTTTCTTTTCGTTAATCTGTGGCCACATGTGGCGATTGTTCTTGGACCTTATGGTCATTCGCTGCGATGTGTCCCGCTCGTTTATTTTGTCGTGAATAGTGATGCGCTTTAGGTTCTGATTAGTCGGAAATAATTTTGGTCATACGGTGATTGTTGAATTGTGATAATATGAGACTTATCTACTTACCTTTATAGAAAATAAGTTTGTGTATTTCCTTTATTTGAAATAGAAAATTACACCGTAACCTAATCTCAGTATAAAGTCATCTAATTTGCTGCATTAATTTAATTAGAAATTTTAATGTAACTTCCATTGGTTTTATTGTTTCTGCTCGTGTAATATAAGAGGTAAGGTTAGCGACATAGTTTTAGAGGTTAGAGTTAGTTTTTATGTAAACTTATAAGTAAATATGCTTAATTATTATTCATTTTCAAAGTAGATATTTGAAATAGTTTAAACAAAAACTAAGTCGTAATTTTTCTAGCGAAGCAACTATAAAATAGTTGTCCCATCACTAATCACCCATTTTGGGACATGGTTAGTGAACTTTCCGTGGTGTTATTTTAATTAATATGTTGTTTTTACTATGGGATAACATTTGATGGAATTTGATACAAGATAAAGAGAACTAGATGTGGAAGTTGTGATACTCATTCCACTATTCTTAAAAAAAATATTATTTATTTCGGTAATAAAAATACAGCGTAGCTGATTTATCAAAGAAACTTTATCCATAAATCGTTTCTGTTATAATTTTTACGTCCATATTTAAGTACAATTATGTAATCATTGTTTTTTCTGGTGGTAGGATTCCTAAGCAGGGATCCTTTAAAGTCACCGTATTCTGTCGTGAGGCAGTAGTATGCAAATATTATTGTGTTACGGTTTGAAGAGCACTGATAGCTAGTGTAATTACTGGGAATATGAGACTTATGGACTGATGTCTCAAACTGTCTAATGCCGCTACACAGAAATGTTCTGGGTGGACACAGTTGGTAAGGTTTGACAGTACACTTATCACCAGTTGAACAATTTGCTCGTCTCCTCACTTTCTTCCATAAAAGAATACTACTTGGTAGGCTGTGTGGTGACGGCGTTAGAATATTTGCCACTCTATCTCAACCCTTGGGTGTCGTAAAAGTGAACTGAGGCCAAAACATTTCAGGTATTTCTAAGATGTTTTTGCTTCCGACAGATTGCGGAATAATCTGGAATAATCATCGAAAATGCCTGGGCGACAACTGTCTGGTAATGCGATCGCCAATGCGCCTGCAAAGCGTGGCGTTCACAAATGATCTCTTTTTAGGAGGAATGGAATTAGGAAGAACTATAGAGAGGTTGATGACAACTTGATTAGGCACATTTTCTTTGTTTTTTACGATTTTTAAGTAACGCCAAAATACTCTTAAGGAGAGGGTGACGTTAAGCAATGAACTATACAAAGGCATATTTATGTTTTTTAGGTACAAGTAACGAATATAAGTAGAAATCCGTCTAGGTTGATACCACCACTAGTGTAATCACAAGGCATATGAGATTTAAGAACTGATGTCTCAGGGTGACGCCCGCAGTGTGGTGCCACGCAAAATTTGTTTTGAGCAGACTTTGCACTTACCCTCAGATGAACGTTTTTACATTTTATCCAATAAAAAACGTCGAAAAACATTTTAATCACTTTTGTAGATCATGCTTGATGACGTCCACGATAACATCTTCCATTTTTTTTTAAATTGTATAAAGTGATGAAACGAGCAAAACGTTCACCTGATGGTAACACTCATATGCCCAGTGATTACGCAAGCTCACAGTACCCTTCAAATCTAAACAAGGTAATGTTTGCACACTACTGCTTCACGACAGAATAACTGGCCCTGGTTTGGTACCTACCTAGACGGATTCCTGCATAGGAAACCTACCATCAGTAGCATGTCCCGTCTCCTGTTTATAGTGAGATTATTTTATAAAGATGCCATTTGAGGAAGGTTGCATTGTGCAGTTTTTGAGACAACGAGATAGCCCCAGCACAGCTAAAACTAATAGATTTGTGAGTAGTCCAAATATTAGCTCAAGTGTCGTGTCAGCAGCGGAACAGCCACAGATGGCGGTGTATTAAAATAGATTTCTTGCAGTTTTGGGTCAGGTCTAAATTCAACAGTGGACATGTGTGAAGCTGATGATTTTTTTCATATACAACCTTTTAGCACCATCGCTCAAGTGTTGTAGTTTGCTAAATTTTAAGCTTACATTAATAAATAAGTCATTCTATCAGAGACGCTCTGAAAACTATACTTCAGTTAGTCATACTATTATTAGTCAGCTAAATTTCTATACTGGAAATAAGTATATTAAAAAGTGAAGTAAAATAACAGCCTATAAAATTCAAACTGCTAGACAAAGACCTCTCTGTTTTGTGAGGGTTTTGAAGCCGGGATAAGTTTGCTTGCCGTTCTAGTAAGCGGACTTTAAATATCATCGAAATTTGGTTTATTTCAAGACATGGGGAGCCGTGGTGGCTCAGGGGCTAGGCACTCGCTTTAAATTTCATAGCACGCGAGTGACCCGGGTTCGATTCCCAGTGCCGGCACCACTAAAATTGTTAACTGCAATTTTAAGTGCTTATTCACCACTTGCTCGGCGGTGTAAGAAAACATAGTGAGGAAACCTGCATGTCTGAGAAATATAAAATATTTCGAAAATATGTGAAATCCGCCAACCCGCTATGGAGCAACGTGGCGGATTCTTCCCAGTTCCAAAACCCTCTCGAAAAAATGAGACGAGTGCTCAGCAGTGGGACATTACTGTTATTATCAGACGATACGATAACGATATGCTGTTACTATCAGACGTGCATCTTCTTCACGATGCTCGCAGAAAATTAGCACCAAATTCACAATCACCCATTTATAGTGGGGCCGGCACTAACGATCTAATTTGATTTAGATGAAACTCTCGTACTACGAGCCCTGCTTTTGAGATACCGTAACTCCATCACTATTTCCATTAATATTTTAACTTTAAAAAACAACGCCTCACACTATTTCTCCTATACCGTGGGTGCGTTTACAGACATAAATGTCAAATACACAAATATCCAGGCAAAGATTTTTGTAAGCCAAAAAAATATTTGTTCTATGCGGTAATTGAATCCACCACCCGTAGCGCAAAAGTCAATCGCTTAGCCTCTGCTCCAATCGAGTGGACAATCTTAATCTCTTACAGAAATATTTAGTACTTAGTGCATTTAAGAATAAGTGATTTAATAATACTACGCGGAAATATTTAAGGTCTACTATACCACTACACTCTTATAATAGTATCCGATGAAGCTAAAGTATCCGATGAAGCCAGTATCCGATGAAGCTGTAAAAGCCGAGACGGCTAACAGCAATTACATCACCGAAAATATATATACTCTTATAATATACACTAAAAGATTGATTTTGTTTATATATGGGTGTATAATTTCGAAAACTACGATTCTTTTAAATTGTTTAATTTAAATGTTCGTTATATTCTAGACAGATTATGTTTTCTTTAAAAAGCTAGTCGCTAGAAATGCATTACTTTTTATTTTCTATTTATACGTGATTTCCTGCAGTCTTTTGTCTGATCTAAAATATTCAAACTACAGTAGAGATAACTTCGTCTACTTTGTACCTAAATCGGTGATGGCGGCCGCGGACAGTGTCTAAAGTGCAAGGCGTCTGGTATTGCGATCTCCAATCTACGAATATCTGTATAGCGTGATGACTGCTGCAAATTTTCCCACATATAAAAAGAAACTTACATACATACATAAGATCGCGACCGTATCCCATAAGGGGTAGTCAGGGACTGGGCACTCACTGCAAAAACAGATGACTGCCACAATCCACGTTTTACCAAAACTATATAATGCACTTGGTGTGATAGGTGGTGAGGCCATCGCCATCATGCGCTGTTAGGTGCACAGTGCAGTTAAATTCCTTACTCGCCTTTTACGAGATCCATTGGATGAGATGGAGTGGTAGTATTCTTTTAACGAGCCTCAACCACACGGCTTAAATAAATATCCTTATTTCCAAACTTTAAATAAATATCCTTATTTCTCTTAACTTACAAAGAAATAATTATTTATAAAATATTATTTATAAATATTTAAAAAGAAACTTAAGTGCTGCATACAGCCTGATAGTGTTCGTGACGTCCTGAATTTTATAAAACTTCACTGTTCTTAATCTGGAAGTGATTATCATGTAAAAATTAAATGAAAAAAGTATAGCGAATCAATATTGATACGAATAAAAGTGATATTTTTGGAGGATCGTATGGGTATCCGAGAAACAAGTCCAAATTGATAATTGAACTGAAATTTTTGTACGAAATTTTAATTCAACGAGTTCATTAAACTCTTTCAGCATCTGCAGAAGGTAGCAGACTTTTTAAGCTAATTTGAGGCTTTAAAGTAATGAGAAAAATGGAATTTAAACCTGACTAAATGACACACTTAGCATTTAGGCCATGTCACATTATATTTGTGACAGCGGGACTCAACCTGTTTTATATCTACTATATACTCTGTTGCATATTTTTTTATTAATTTCACCGCTTCAAGTACGTTTAACAAGTATTAATTATTAAATAGTAATAATTCGACCTTTTGCCGTAGCCCTCCTAGAATGGCCCCCATTGAATTTGTAACCTTATATGGCAGGCTGGAAGCGGCCGAAGTCAAAATGACGTCTTCGACATTATTTAACCTTATATTAATGAAGTGTGTACTGTCCTCTTTTTATGGGCACGAGCTCACTAGTGGTGGCTAGAGACGAGTAAATGTTATCGATTTTACGGATTAAGCATTCAATGGTATGTAAGAAAAATTTTTTTTTTTTAAATCAGGTTTCATTATGAATTAAATACTTTAGTGATCATAGATTATAAGTATATTATTATATATAAGTAAAAGCTTACTTTAACATAAAGAAAACTAAAAACACAGAAAACATTTAAAAATATTATGTATTATTAATTAAATAATGTTGTTAATTTAGTAAACGAATAGAAATTATCAATTTGCTGTCGTAGTTGAACTCTTGACAGATTAGTTATAATTGCAGATACGGTCTATAATATCTTCGCTTTATTTAAAACACTTTTTCATTATTGTATATTTTGTTGATTATAAATATTAACAAATACTGATACGTATATAAAAATAAACTCCGTATTAAAATGAAATAGTTGTTGTTTGTGTTGTGTTATAGAATGTTTTTACATTTTTTCTTTTCGCTGATGTTCGTTTTAATAAAAAGTTGGGTTTCATGTGCTATTGTCTAAGAAAGATATACAATATAGTGTAAATAGACCAACTTTCCATCGACAGATAGTTTTCTCTTCACTACGCACCCCGTGGCACGCATGAGCGAGCTAAATAATCCCGACGCGGGCCGTGGCTCGAAAACTATAAGAAATTCGCAGAACCACGCACGCCTCAGTAGGCAGCCACTAAGTGCGGCTTTGTTCTCTTTTTTACCAACTTATTTGCACTATCTTTCTTTAATTATGGCCTGGACCGAGTGGGATTTAACAGGGACCTAATTATTTGTTGTGTTGGTACTAAGTAGCTCATGTTTATTTTGGAGTCGGGCGTGCTTCTATCCTAGCTTCTTTTTTTAAATTAAATTTAATTTGTTTGTTTAGAAATGTTTAAGTAGTAGATTATTTCTTTAAAAAACCGTAGTGATTGGAATAAAGTGATTTATTATTCCTTGCCTCTTCCAGTTATAGCAATTATCACATAATTATTTTAACAAAGATAGTGTAAGTGTAATTTGTGTGCTAGTTAGTTAACGAAAATGTACCAAGACTTTGATTTCCAGGAAAGCATTCAAAACTGTTATTCATAAGGATTTTTTTTTTAATTTTGAGGAATTCATTAAAGGATAACCTAATCGACCACTTTTGACTTTTTAGCACAACCAGTTCCAGAAAGATGCTTTTGCTTTTTTTATGTGAAACGATGAATTATTTATACATTTTACGGACAACATGTGCTGCCTACGGATTACGTAAAATTTATTTAACTGTTTAATAATAGTTTTGGTAGCATTACATTAATAGTAAGTATATATATGTACCTTGCATTACCCTCTCAAAAATGTGAGGCGTGGGTGTTCAAGTACCCATCAGTGTAATATCATTGGTTATTTATACTGTTGTTGGCTGTTGTTTTACTTGTTTATTCTTTGAATTTTGAATCATTAATATTAATGTAATCCTAATTAAGGAATGTTTTTTACTAAAGTTACACTTAATGAAACATAACTTAAATAATTAGGCCACAAGGCGAAACTTTAAGATTCGAAATACAAATGAACAATTTGTAATATAGTCAGTAAAATTAAAAAGATTAATGGGATATTACTCGTATTTTGTCATTTTAGATTTCTATTTCATCGTCCTCTCAGCATCGCAGCTCTAAGAAGTCTGCAGTCTGTGACCATGTTCTGGATCATCAGAGATACATCAGATTTGATAGACCACATATCTTAGCAAATAACATCGATTCCTACCAAGAATGATTCGCGAAGCTAATAAAATTAAAAAAACTTCGCAATTTTAATAGAGAAGATGCTTGAGTACTACCACCAGCTCGGTATCCTGTAATCAAGAAAATTACATCAAAAACCTTAAAAAACGCGACAAAATCCGTAAAATGTACTTTTATTAATGTTTGGCAGGAGATATAGCTTAGAAAAAGAGTAGCTACCCGCCAGATCGAATGGTCTGATCTGGGGCGTCTGGGCGTCTCCACCTACTAGTAATCTATAGATGGTATAAACATAGTTCGCGTCTCAGAAACTTCAATAGCGCGATACAGCGACTTATGAGATATTTCTTGAGCTTCACATGTGGCGACATAGATGTCTCTTCAAATGTATAACATTCGCGTAAATATAACAACGCATTACCAGTATTAGGTAACCAGTTTAAATGTGCCCTACAACAATCTACTGCTGAGTATCAGCCTCTCACAAGTGGGTAGGATTAGCCGATATGTCATTTAACAATAAGAAGCAAGCCCTCGCTGCAACTTTATAGCTTTTTTATGTAAGTGACGAGACCAGTCGTTCACCTGATGGTAAACGTAACACCTGCTCCTAAAAGTTGCAGTATCATAGAGAAGAACTTGTGTACCGCACTCTGCTTCTAACCATGAGACATCGGTCCTTAAGCCCCATATGCCCTGTAATTACACTACCTTCCGTGTCCATTCTGAACCAAAACTCAGCGATGTTTGTATACTATGCAGGAATCCGTCTAAGTAGGTACCACCTCAGGGCCAGTTATTCTGCCGTGAAGTAGTAGTGTGCAAACATTACTGTGTTTCGGTTTGAAGGGCACTGTGAGCTAGCGTAATTACTGGGCATATGAGACGTGATGGGCACAGTGTGGTGTCACACAGTAATATTCTGGGTGACATAGCATTTGTTATAGGCAGACGTTGCACTTCCCATCAGGTGAACTTTTTGCTCGTTTCATCACTTTATCCAATAAAAAAAAACTGCTTGATGGCAGAATGACTCGCACTGCGGTGGTATCTACCTAGGCTGATAAAAACGTTTGAATCCTACCACAACATTTCTCTGATTTAAATGATTTAAAGACCACGTTAAAAGTAATGATAATTTAATAGTTTTGTTTGCAAAATCTAGACGCCGTTTCTAGGCGTCTAAGGAATACATACAAAGGCATTCAGGGTAGGGAAGGTGATTCCACGTGATGTTGAGCGGTGACGAGATCTTAGATGTAGAGAACATTAGCCCAGAAAGTTCCAATTCACTGTTGCCTTTCAATATGTCGATATCCTTTCAGAGTGCATAAAAATTTAAATGGATATCTCATCGTCAAATATTTAACTTGGCGTTATTTTTGTTTGTTCATTAATGTCGTATTTTCTAAGATAATAAAACATATTAAAGGGACAAAAGGCATCACTAGCTAAATTATTAAATCTCTATAAATAAAAACGGATGTTTGTATATCTTTTTGAGATTAATAGACTTCAACACCGTTTGATCGATCACCATAAAAGTTGGCACATATAAGAATTTTTTCATGGTGAATGCTTTGTTGAAACTTCTAATGATGGTTCTGCAGCTAGTCAGTTTCTATACCATCATCTAGATTCCAACCTACCATATATTTTTTAACGACTACAAAAAATGTTCCCTGATATTTTCGAAAATTGTAGACCAGTTTAAAACAAAAGGTTGTTTACAAGGAGATATCGTAAGGGTGGCCTCATATAACGTTGGTCAAGTTAGATGATGGGATCCATGAGAATATCATGAAATTCTTAAATTCGCCTTAGCGTGTTTGGAGCTGTTGCGCTGAAGTCGGTTTTTTGGTTAAATAATTATTATAAACTAGCCGAAGGCCGCGATTATGTCCGCGTGGATTTAGGTTTTTTATAAAATACCGTGGGAGCTCTTTTATTATCCGAAGTAAAAAGTCCTATATCCTATGTCTGTCGCCAGGATGCAAGCTATGTCTGTGCCGAATTTCGTCAAGATCGGTTGAAAAGGTTGAACTGTGAAAATGGAACAAACAGACAGAGGGACAGACAGAGTTACTTTCGCATTTATAATATCACTGTGGAAGTATGGATGCATAGGTAAATAAATATACACTGACAAGACAACTTCGTCTGCCGGGTTTTGCTAGTAAGTTATAAAGTTTATGTTAGCCAAAAAATAAAATTGTGCCTTAACCTTTTCAACACAAGCATCTGAGTTGAAAAGATTTAGGGGCTTATATGTTCGTTGTTTTGCATTATCCGTTACAAATAGAACATCAATCGTATAGTGAAAGACTTTATCTAAATAGGACCGGGTGTATCGAATATTATCGTTTTGCAGTATACGAAAACCATGCGTCGTTCCACTGTCATATTATCACTATGTTATTGTGGGCGTTTTATGAAGCTGTCATTAATGCAGCATATCGCTAACAGATTTTATAGCAATAACAACTGAATAAATAAACTGCGGTTGCCAAGCGTGGCAACTTTGGCAAAATCTCCCATTAATAAGGGCTACAAACTTTTGTGGCAATCTAAGGCCTACGTTGAGCAGTAGATTAGTGATAGGCTGGAATGATGAAGATGGTGATGAGTGTAATTTCGATATACGTCGGACTAAAATGTGTGATTGTATATAGGAGGATATTACTTTATCTAAACTCAAGTTCTACAGATGGTTCCGCAATATTAGTTCAAAACACAAATAGTTGGTTATCGGGTCGGAGTCTGTTGTGATTGACCCCGTGTTTATGACCCTGCATTCTAGCGTACCTCCGATCCTTTCGCATGGACATTAGCATTGGGCGCGGATTGGTTAGAACGAGTTACTGTACGTACACTTGTGGCACTATAACGTCTCCTGCGCAGTTGATAACTTCCGACAGAAGTCGGAAGTTGTCGCCGTGGTCTAAATTGGCCAGGCGAACATTACAATGATTTTAAGTACTTTAAAATTAAAAAAAAATCATCCAGCTCGGCATTTTTCGCCCATAAGCGTGATTCTCCATATGTAAGAATCATTTGCAGCAGCAGCAGCAGCGAAATTTAAAAAGCTATCGTTATTACACGAAATGTCTGCGAAAAGATCAGCGCAGCGCGAATGTGGCATCAATTCCTACATAGACTTCATCGGATTAAGCCAACCATTGCAGTGCCAGTAATTCTGCCATGTAGCAGCAGCGTGCAAACATTACAGTGTTTCGGACTGATATCTCAAGGTGACAAGCGCAGTGTGGAGTTATACAAAAAGGTTCTGGGTGACATGGCTATCGTGTGGCATCGCATATATGTATGTGCAGACGTTGTACTTAACGTCATTTGAACGATCTTACTCGTCTCGTCATTTTCGTCACATCCCGTTTTTTACCAAACATAATATAGCATATATGTATGTGTCTTTGGGCAACAATGACTAATCTTGAAGACTATGACCGCTTTCACGAGGAACCTGTGACAAATGTTTGTGAAGTTTCATCTAATTATTGTATACAACGTTGCCTTATTTATATGATAGTTTAAGAAAACTCTGCGGTAAAAGTAGTATTTCCACGCGGGTTTGTCACCGTATTTAACGACTTATGCTCTATCTCAACTACCTAAACTGAAACCTTAAAACTAACTTTATCATATATCACATGTATCCAGTCTCCTTATTTGTCTACTAAAAGTTATTATTTATAGTAAGATATTTGACAAAAACTACACAAACATTATTTAAATTTCTTTCTTTGATCATAGATTGAATATTGAAAATAGCCGTCAGAGAACTCGAATTGCCTCTGATAATTGTAAAAGTCAAAACTGTGATAACGGCATTTTGATATAAAACAAATAATGTAACTAGCATGTAATGTAATTTATTTCGTTTGATTGGGGTTATCCATTTCTTTTGATAGTTTACGCAAAACATATTTAAAAAATGTTTATGACCATTTTTCATTCCTATCACTGCGCACGTTTATTTTTTACAAAACCTCATATTTCATGAAAAGTATTATTATTATCGAAGAGATATATTTTAGTCTTGTCTGTCTAATGAATTTTATGAGTACGGACGTAATTTAAAATTTTGTATTTTTATATTTTTAAAGCTCCTATTAAAACATTTCTGCATGCACTGGTTTGGCTGTAAGAGAATGCCAAAAGGCATTAAGTCCATTCTTTGCAATCTTTTTTATTAATTACAATATTTTATTAATTATATGAATTAAAAGTGAATTCAATACAGAACAAATAAATAAATGAAACCCTAGACATGTTTAAATTCAAACATGTCAAAAGAATAAAAAATTGCAACTGTAACGCATTTTAATTTTTTGGTAAAGTACCTAGAAAGATATGATTGGGCCAAAAATATTCCAAATATTAGACAACGTTTCTGAAAATCTTTATATTATTGCATAAATTACTAAAATTGATTAAAAATAATATAAACGGGGAGTCTCCCATGTTATGGCACAATTATTCATTTTTCATATTTTAAATTGTATATGCTAATATTAATGACGTTCCCGCGGTTTATTTGATTATCATTCATTAGCTTTTATGTATTCAAAAAAACAAACTTGGTGTTAAATATTGCGACGGATATTTGTCTGATCACTGTAAGTATAAAATGGAATCGGAAAATATAACGGTAGTGTTTATGAATTGTCAAATCGTATGTTTTAGTTTTTGAACGTCTACGATGAAACGTTAACGTTTCCAAAATACACGCTAATTTTACAAACATTGTTGGAAAGTTTTTGTATTATAGTTCATAATGACATTCGTAATGTTAACTGTATTAATTATATTTTTCTGAGCATTCTTAATTTTTATAATCATACTTAATTTTATTGTACATAATAAAATTAATTGTCTTCCATCCGGTTTTCTCTTTTTTTAGGTTTTGAGGTTAGTTAATGCAGGTTTTTTATACCTTTCATCTTCATTTCAGCCTTTCACTAGTCCACTACTGAACATAGGTCTCCCCCATAGATTACGAAATAGTTTGCAGCTCACATTTTGTAGGGATTTTGTCATAGTTGCCACGCTTGGCAGGCGGGTTGGCAACTGCAGTTTATTTATTCAGATGTTCCAGGAATACCCTGCTACCCATCTCCTGGTTTTCATTTTCCCTTTGTCGACTTATACGATACGCACAGGATGAGATGGGGTGGTAGATTCCGTTATGCCGCCAACACACGGTTTTTATACCACCTTTTATACTTTGAACAAATGTTAAATAATTAATATAAATAATAAGTTTTATTCCTGAAAGCAACGAAAGAAGCGAATGTACACATGTATGTTTATTATGCTCGTAAAACCGAAATTGAATATTTTTATTACAAATATGAACATAGATAATGTTTTCTTCGATCGTTTTATGATATCTTAATGTGTTTTAAGTCTAGAGAAATATTTTAATATGTTAAATCTTCTATGGAGATTAATCAAACCTGTATGGGTCAATTTATATCGTATTAGATAGGAATATAAAATATTGATTGCTAGATGTCTTATAAGAAAATAATCTAATGGTAAGAATTACCTCCTGCCTCAATGTCTGCATTCCCGCTACATTTCATGGCCTATCAGCAAAACATGATCCAACGCATGCGTTTCAAGAATTCTACCAAAACGATCGACATGCCAATGTTTTTAATTGCCACACCACCACAAGTTTTAAAAACTGTTAAATTTCATTCTCTATGGACACCTCACTTACCTATAATAATAATTTTAAATCTGCTACCATTTCACGATTTTTTTACTTTTATTAATTTCGCGCGTCACAACACTATTGACACTTTTTTAAAAAGTTCACTGTCCACTTAATCATTTAAAAAAAGTTTTTGTAACGGATTTCTTGTGACAGTATCAATTGGACTACGGCTTAAAGTTTAAAAACTTTCGTCTTTGTTATCAAATCAGGTTTTTAATTTACCATCTGTTAATAGCCGCGAAGAAATTAAAAAAAATCGGATCGGTAAACAATTGAAGAGCTAACAAAAGCAGCGCTTCGCAGCTATCCGAAGCTATACTGAAATTCTAAACCCCGACATCGGTGTCCATGTCGAGCACCCCCCATTACTAAATTTCCATTTGATACATAAATGTTATAAGTCTAAAATAAGTACATTGTAGATAAAAACTTATTACAGTGACACAGAGCTTAATATACTACGGCCAGTGAAAAAACTTATGACATTTACTCAAGGATGCTGCCAGGTACAAGGCTATGAGAACGTATAATTTAAAGACGGAGCTGTGGCCCTAAGCGAGTCGCTATAGTCATCTCTTTCGCCCTTATGTAAAAAGCTGTACAACTTTTCGCGATGTGAAGTTGTATTGCTCATTTTTTTGCTATTCTGTATTAAATTACATATTATTTCGTGAATTAGATTGTGCCGTGGTGTCATATTTTTGCTCTGTACCTGGTGATGCTTTTTACAGGATAGAATGTGAAGCAGGTTGTTATAAGTTTTATTTAAAAATGATATCTTCAAGCTATTAAATTGACATGGGGTAGAAAAGTCGTCACGAAGAGCGTGTTAACGTCCAAACAGGTTATTGGTAGATAATTTATTTTAGTAGTGTTTAAGTCCAGAACAATTCATATTAGAATATAACAAAAAGGGTTTTCTTTAGTGTCACTAAACGAAAACGAAAGCACACTAAGTGCTTACGGATAAAAAAAATGCTTATGTAAGATGAACTTTTTATTTTATTTTCGCTTTCGGTACTACAAAACACTTGACTTTAAAGTGATCGCAGATTTGACGTACCTGAAACAAACAATAAAATGTAGCTAATATCATTGTTACGCAATTTCTTACCCTGTGTAAATACTGACCCGTGACAGGAGTTTTAAAAGTTGTTAATGGAAATGCCAGAAAAGCCTTAAGTCCTCCGACGGATGGCGGCATTACCATCTCTATGTCAGTTCTGAATAATCCGATAGCAGTGTCTAAACTGCAAGAAGCCTAATGCTGCAATCGACAATCCGCTTGCCAAGCGAGGCGATTACGGCAACTCCTCCATACTTGGGGGAGATATATGTCCAGCAGTGGGCAATTAAACGGGTCATTAATATAGTAATTCTTCCGTCAAGCAGTAGTGTGTTAACTGTGTAGCATTAGTTTCGATCTGAAGGGCGCTGATTGCTAGTGTAATTACGGGGCATATGAGAATTAAGAACTGATGTATCAGCGTGACGAGCGAACTGTGGTGCCGCACAGAAATGTTCCGGGTGAGACACAACT
This sequence comes from Luehdorfia chinensis, assembly GCA_019845155.1. Classification (NCBI taxonomy): domain Eukaryota; kingdom Metazoa; phylum Arthropoda; class Insecta; order Lepidoptera; family Papilionidae; genus Luehdorfia; species Luehdorfia chinensis. The sequence goes on from JAHVAK010000028.1 coordinate 1,228,067, forward strand.
GGTTTGAAAAGACGTTGCATTTAGCCCCAGGAAAAAGATTTTCAAGTCTCGTCACTGAATCCATTGCAATATATTTAGCTAAAACAATTAGGAGTTACGGAGTGCAGTAAGTGTAGTTACGATGCTTTCCTCGATACAGTACACATTTAATCCGTCGGTGGTGGCGGCCTCGCCGGGTGGTGGCGGCTTAAGAGAATCTACCACCCCATAATATCATCCCTTGGGTGTCGTGCCAAGCGTGGCAACTATGGCAAAATCCCTCCAAAATGAGGGCTACAAACTTTTGTGGCTACCTATGGGGGAGGCCTATGTTCAGCAGTGGACTTGTGATAGGCTGAAATGACGACGACAATCCGTCGGTTGGTTACAGAAAGTCGAAAGACGGAACAATGCCTCCGAGATTTTGAGTAATTCCTATTTCTGAAATTAACTGAAGTTTGCATTTTGTTCCTTTCTTTTTCAAATGTGTAAAACTGTATTAAAAGTAAAGTAGACTATATATAGTCTGTTTTGCAGTTGTTCCCTCTGATTGCTGCATTTTGTCGTTTTTAAAATCTACAAGCTACAATTTTCGGTTAATTTTTTATTCAATTAATGTAAACTTAGGTATATATTCCGACTTTCATCCAGCACCGAATACCAAAGCCCTGATGAGTTAGTGAAACTTTTTTTTTTATTGTATAAAGTGACGAAACGAGCAACACGTTCACCTGATGGTAAGTGCAGTGTCCGCCAACAACAAATGCTGTGTGACCGAGAATATTTCTGTGTGACACCACACTGCGCCCGTCACCTTGAGACATCAGTTCTTAAATCTCATATGCCCAGTTTTTACGCTAGCTCTCAGTGCCCTTCAAACCGAAACACAGTAATGAATGCACACTACTGCTTCACGGCAAAATAACTGGCCCTGGGGTAGTACTTACCTAGACGGATTCCTGCATAGGAATCCTACCACCAGTAAAATTTTCATGAGGTATTTTTAAATTTGAAAGTTTTATCTTGTTTTTATGTTTGTATTAAATAAAATCGCAGCAAACGGATAAGTTAGAGAAGATAAAAATTAATTTGAAAGGTAATATTAGAAAGAGAAAAATGCGAGTCGAGTGATGTTATTGGCGAAACACGTTTTGGTTACAGGAAATTACATGTTGCCAGCGTATCTTTGAAATTTGAGTTTGCTGAGACGGCATAAGCTTCTTCTATGACGGCCAAGAAAAAAGGCTACTAAAACTATTAATATGATTAACTGCTCGATATAAAGTTCGCTACAACTATCTGTATGATGTTTCTATTTCTTTTTAGTGTAGCATATCTTAATAAAACGCATACGATAGATTAAATTCGTACGTAAATTATTTAAACATTTATGTTTTTTTTTTCTAACAAAATGGTGTAAATAAAAAGTTACCACGGAGTTTTTAGTCGCCCAAGGGCCGAAATTCGACCGTAACTCGATAACTTTTGTTTTTAAATTTAATGTATATGTAACACATAAAGTAAAAAAAGTAAAGTTTCAGTCTATAAATGTCACACTGTTGAGCACAGGCCTCCCCTCATTTGTGAGAGGGTTTTGGAGCTAGGAAGAATCCGCCACGCTGCTCCAATGCGGGTTAGCGGACTGCACATGCTTTCGAAATATATTTTTTTCATTTCTCAGACATGCAGGTTTCCTCACGATGTTTTCCTTCACCGCCGAGCACGTGGTGAATCAGCACTTAAAATTGCAATTAACAATTTTAGTGGTGCCGGCACCGGGAATCGAACCCAGGTCAGGTCAGGCACATATTATACTCGTACATAAATTTTATCTTCCTGCACTTCTTCTACATATAAACTTTACCTATGCCAAATTTCACTCATTTTCCTCCGTGCGTGCAATATGCTTAAAAAGGGGTAAAATTTTTTCTCTTCACATATTAATATAAGAGAAACAGACGAGGCGAGCGTCACGTTCAACTGATGTTAGTACGTCTGCCTAAAACAAATACTGTGTCATCCAGAACATTCTGTGTGGCACCACACTGCGCCCGTACCCCTGAGACATTTCTTAAATCTCATATACTCAGTAATTACACTAACTCTCAGTGCCTTTCAAACCGAAACAATAATTTTTGCACGCTAATTTTTAAAGGTAGAATCACTGGCCCTGCGGTGGTGCCTACCTAGACAGATTCCTGCATAGTAATCCTACCTCCAGTAAATTGGTATTAGGAATAGGATCAGTTATTGTGCCGTATTCCTTTAAACAGTTAGACACTTACTTATCTTTACATTTTCGTATACGATTTAACTGTCATGTTACTCAGCATAATACACCCAGACCCGTAAACCAATAAAATGTGTGTTACAAAAACATTGTATACCATTGGAATACAAATCAAGAACCAGCTAAACATGCAGGCACGCTGATCACTATGCCACTACTTTTTCCAACACCACCAGTAACATTATCAACCAAGTTCGAGCCTACTAAATTAACTAACATCCTAGTTAATAAAAGTCACACAAATATGTAAAAAAAATTATGTATGTTTGATTATAAAAGAGTATTCATAAAGCTCTTTTCTATTTTAAACAAAAAGTCAATATTTATTTATTCCTACCCAAGAAAGGTTTTGGTGATAAGATTCCTATGCAGGAATCGGCCCAGGGACCAGCAGCGCCAGTTATTCTGCCGTGAAGCAGTAGTGTGCAAATATTTCTGTGTTTCGGTGGGAAGGTCACTGAGGGCAAGTGTAAGTGCTAAGCGTATGAGACTTAAGAACTCATGTCTCAGGGCGACTAGCGCAGTGTGGTGCTGCACAGAAATGTTCTGGTTGTCACAGCATTTGTTATGGGCGGACGTTGCACTTACCATCAGGTGAATGTTGTGCGGGTCTCGCCACTTTCTCCAATAAAAAATACATATCAGTAAAAAAACGGCTATGGCAGAAACACGATAAACCATAGAAAAAATGCATATAATCTGCTTTACTGTTTATGTTCTCCGTACATGTAGTGTCTGAGGTGCTTAACGTTTACCTAAAGAGCTTTATGTTACATGCTTAACAAACAACGTTAAGTCAAAAAGTCCTTCGCGTAAACGACACAAATAGCTTAAGATTTTTATTACAAATGTAGTTGCATACATGTAGTGTTTATAAAAAATTACTGGTGGTAGGATTCCTATGCAGGAATCCGTCTAGGTTGGTACCACCCCAGGACCAGTTATTCTGCCGTGTAGCAGTAGCGTGCAAACATTACTGTGTTTCGGTCTGAAGGGCACTGTGAGCTAGTGTAATCATTAGGCATACGAAATTTAAGAACTGATATCTCGGGGTGACGGGCGCAATATGGCGCCCCACAGAAATGTTCTAGGTGATACAGCATTTGTTATCGTTAAATTTCATAAAACACGAGTAAGAGTTTAAGTGCCGATTTGATGTGAAACCTGCATGTTTAAAAAATAAAATAATATTTCGTTGACATGCGAATTCCGCACATACGCATCTGAGTAGTGTGGCGGCCTCTTCTCAGCTTCAAAACCATCTCAGAAATCACCGGTGATAAATCTCTTGGTTGTGACGTTTTAACACAGTCCCTGCGAGTAAGTGGTCACCCATACACCGAATCTATCCTAGATAAAAAAATCTGTGAGTTAAGTTTCTCAGCAATGTTGTCGCCGGTAATTTGCTCTCCAGATCTCTTCATACCACACAATACGAAGTAGCGTCACACTACTACTTTACGTTGGTAGTGTGTGTTCCCCGGTCGAACCGATCTGTTAACGTTCTATAACCAGTAGCCACGGCTCTATCGGGTAGAAAAATTAATAATTTTAAGCGACTTCTAAAAAGTTCATTTTGTTATGTAACATTAAATAGACATACATGACAGCATAGACGCGCATAGACTAAAAGGATATTAATGTATGTATGTACCGACGGCGTAAAATAATCCATTGTCCTGTTTCATTCAGTAAGTGTCGTAGAAGTCGACTATAGGAAATATCAGAAAAATCTAGTGACTTCCGACAGATGACGGAATAATTATTCTTCATTATGCAAGACCTAAATTACCCAATTCCGTGATGGGTACGCTATACCCATCACGGAATTGGGTTTTTTAAGGTGCGAAAAGCCTTCGCAGGGAAATACTTTTGACCAGCAGTGTAAGGGTCAGACGTCGATAGTAATAGTTAACATAGATGTTCCGTGAGATAGACGTGTAAAGGAACGTATCCCTATTCAGAAAGAAAGAAAGTTTATTTGGCAAAATCGCCTGACGTACAAAACATGCAAAATAAAAGTACAAAACAAAAATGAACTTAAAAGTAACCACAATAAAAAAAAATCTAGTAACTGAACTATACGTATGGTCAATGTAAGTACGTCGCGGGCCATGCCAAAAGGGTCATCACTCAGCATACGGTTGCATGAAAAAGCGCAATGCTGATTTTCAGTGATCACCGCTAGATAATACCCTGGAGAATACAGCCCCAAAACCTGTTAAATGATGAATTAATTTAGTTATCAAAGTGCGTCATTCGACATCCATTTGGCATCTATTTGAGTTTTATAGATTGTTTCCCCACTTGCCTTCATTTGGATGGCTTACTTATGCATTCGCTTTTGCATATTCCAAGTTTGCAGCCAATGGTTCTGCTTGTAGTTCGAGGGAAAACGAACTTTATCCTTTACCTCAGTGCTACTTACCACCGAAAGGGATTAAAAACAGACTTGAACGTGTTTTATTAAAACTCACCACACAAACTCCGTAATGCACGTGAGCGAGAATCGAGACCAAGAATGAACGAGGAGAGAATGTAGCACCAGTCCCTCCAGGTGCGGTTGGTACAGAGATAAAGCGACTGCACCCAACAATGGCCATAGTAATTCATTGATGAGTTCGCATCGCTGGTTGCTCACTTCAGCCACTATTAGACGACTCTGTAAAAATAAATAAGTATTTCATTATGATGTTAAGTGAATGGTCTTGGTAAAGCCAAATGGTCTAGTTAAAACAAATTTTATAGTGGTTAGTAGAGACGTAGCAGCCCAGTATGGCCAGGGAGCCCCATTGCACCCAAACAGAATTGCTTCCCAATAGGATGCAGGGTATATATTATATATATATATGTAATATTTAAAAAGAATATTTTTATAGGTCAATTGAAAATCCAGTATAGATATAACTTACGCAATGTTGCTGAAAAGTACGCCGAACAAGAGAAGAAACACTCTCGTATAGGCCTCCATAATGTCATTTGGCGACTTCAGGCCCCAGAACGTCATCACAATGATCATTGAAAAAATCGACCGCAATGGACGGATGGCCTCGGTGAATGTGTAGTTCCGGCCTGTGTGATTTTTGTTTGACCTACAATAGTGTAAAGGGTTTTAGTTAAAAAATGTGGCATGCTTTGCGTTAATGTTTTATAACCATAATACCATAATATGTTTAATTGTAAGAGAAAGTTGTCTGTTCATATTTTTAAATTTGGAAAGTATTCGCAATGACGCAAATGACCTTACTAATAAACGTTGTATAGCGAGTGAATAAGTTACACGCCGATTTCCCTCTTTCTGCCATCAGCAATTTGAAATCCGAACGAAGACAACACATTGTGTAACTATGCAACCGCTATATAGCGTATATTAGTAAGGGGATGTTGTATAAAACAGTTACCGTTTTTAATGTTTTTCAAATTAATGGAATGAAATGTCATTTCAAAAACAAGAAATCGATAGCTAAAAGTTTCGATTAAAATATATGTGGCAGTGATGATGATATCCTACTGGGCAATTTTCTAAAGTGACAACTGGGATGCAGAGTCAGAGACACGGTAACAAGTATAACCCAATAAGATTAGCAAAACCAACAACAGCTAAGATTCGTTCCCACGATACGTGGCGCAGTAGTCATGTACTCTGACCACTAGACCACGCGGGTGTCAGGTCGACGGTAGCAGAGATGTATAAAAGTTTTTACTCTTGGGCGCAGTAACTATTGACTATTGTGAACTACGAGTATTTTACGCAGAGAGTACGAAGGAGTTTAAACACAAGTTTTATGCTGCTTTCTGCACCAAAACCCTCTCAGAAATGGCAGGAGGCCTGTGCTCAGCGGTGGGACAGTTACAAGCTGTTACTTTACTATTCTCACTTTCTACGAGTTTAAATAAAGAAAATCTTAAACACTTACTTGTAAATGTTATATATTGCAACTGCCAGCGTACTAAACAGTCCATTAACATGAACCATGATCTCCAAAACTTGAAGTAATGTCCCTTAACACCAACGAGAAGAAGCAGGATGACCGATACCTGTGGGAAAACAGAATTTGTAATGCTGTTTTTATACATACATATTGTAGCGCCTTTTCCCCATATACGGGGTAGGCAGAGGCTACTAATGTAGCCCACTTTTCGGCCCCGCGTAAAACGAGACGTGACAGTTGGCGAATCACGTTGCCGCCATTTTGGTACAAGTGAAAAACAATTCTAACTCTCCGTTGAATTCCCACGAGCAGTTTATTGACAGCATTGCATATGATGGTGTCAATCTGCACGAATAAAGGCTGTCAGTACATTTCGGGCATTTTTTATAGCTGTGTGGTGGAGGCTGAAGAGAATCTACCACCCTATATCATCCCTTGTGTGTCGTAAAAGTTGACAGAGGGAAAATGAAAACCAGGACATAGGCAGCAGCATCTTCCTGGGACATCTGAATAAATACTCTGCGGTTGCCAACCTGCCTGCCAAGCGTGGCAACTATGGCAAAATCCCCTCAACATGAGAGCTCAAACTTTTGTGGCATACTATGGGTGAGGCCCATTTTCAGTAGTGGACTAGCGATAGGCTGAAATGATGATGATTTTTTATAGTATTCAGTAATAAGAAGAGTAAATTATTCATCTAATGGTAAGTATCACACGTCCGCCCGCAACGATGTTAGGATTCCCATGCAGGAAACCGTCTAGGTAGGTACCGCCGCAGGCCAGTTATTTGCCGTCAAGCAGTAGTGTGCAAACATTAATTCGTTTCAGTCTGAAGGGCACGTCGAGCTAGTACAGAATATGAGATACTTTACTGGGCATACGAGAGGTGAACTGATCTCTCAGGGATGCGGGCACTGTGTCGTGCCACACAGATATTCACTGTGCTTGTCCCCTTAAGACGTCACTTATTTTTAGGTACAGTGGTTTTCAAAACGAAACAGTGATGCTTGCACACTACTGCTTGGTATCACCTAGACGTAATCTACTGATTGTATGATTCATCATTATGATTATTATCATTTCAACCCATCACTAGTCCACTGCACTCGAGGCTGTGAGGACGTTGGTGTACTGCTTTCTGCTAGAATAAAGACTTTGATTGTGTAAGCCCAAGACTTCTTCTGGGTGAGATTGAAAGTTTGTCTTAATCGCATCTTCATAGAAGGGGATTATGCTCCACAAGATGTGAGTTGGAACCGCTCCTCAAAAGCCGCAAAGTGAGAGAAAGGAGTTTTGGGATAGCATGAAGGAAGTCTTGATAAGTATGATTGATATTGTGAAAGTGCCAGAACCTAGATTATATGCGGTGTCGGCATTCATACAGACCACTTTCTGGTGTTGAGCCGAGTAAGAGCTTTAAGCGATGGCGGCATCGTGTGCATGAAACTATTAGTGTTCTAGAGCGCAAAAAAGTTGAGAATCTGCAAGAAGGGATAATGTATAATAGGTAAAAAGTTGTGGCAAAGAGGTCGTAGAAAGAAAGAAAGAGAATGGTAGAGATAAATTTGATTGGAGGTTATCTAATGACTTTCAATGCAACATAAAGTTCTTCTGGAAGTTCATAAGAACAATTAGAGGAAAAAACAAAAAATCGCAATATCAGAAGCCAGGATGGAAGTATTGCGAGTGGAGAGGAATGCATATTAAAGAGACGGAAGGAATATTTCGAACACTTATTTGAGAAAGGGGATATGCAAGTACGGGCCCCATTCGGCGACATGAATGAAGACTGCAATTAAAGTGATATAAGTATGAAATATATTGTGAAAGCGTTGAATAGTATGAAATTGGGCGAAGCTGCAGGGTTTGACAATATTACGGTAGAAATGCTGAAAGCTGGAAGGGCGTCGTAGCTAGTCAGCTGTCCCGCCTTTTTAACCTTTGCTGGAGGAGCGACAAAGTGCCAGGCCAGAGACTGGTGCAAGGCCGTCATCATACAGTTTTACAAAGGAAAAGAGGTCGCAGCAAGACTGCAGAAACTATCGAGGCATTAGCTTGCTCAGTATTGTCGGCAAACTCTATGCAAAGGTTTTGATTAAGAGAGTGATGAATGAAACTGAAGAGAAGATATGTGACTGTACAAGCGGGATTCAGGAGTGGAATGTAATGCATGAATCAGGTCTTTTCCTTACGAAGTATAGCCGAAAAATACTTGGCTCAAAGTCAAAAGGTCTATTGCGCATTCGTAGACTTGGAAAAGGCTTATGACAGAGTGGTGAGAAATGAATGACATTGTCTATATATGGAGTGAACAGCAGCTAGATACAAGCATTGAAATCACTCTATAACGATTCCAGTGATTGTTCCAGGGTAAACGGGATCTTACACAGACTGGTTTAGCATCGAAAAAGGTGTTAGACAGGGATGTGTAGCTTCGTCGTGGCTGTTTAACCTATTTGTAGATCATTGCATGAAGGATTTGAAAGACTTGGACTATACGCCGTTGGTCAAGTTATTTTAGCTTCATCGGAGGAGGACTTGCAGGCGATGTTTGATGCTCTGCAAAACAAAGGAATTAAAATTAATGTAGATAAGACGAAAGTAATGGTTTTTGATAGAGAAGAAAGTATGACGGATTGCAGAGTTCTGATTGAAGGAGAAAGAGTGGGACCGTGCATAACTTTATGTGTAGCCAGAACGTATTTATAAAGGCACGACTGGCTGTACATAGAGGAGTACTGGCCTCCAAACTTATGTACAGTAGTGAATGTTGGGTCTGGCAGAAGAAGCATCAGTAATAAGATTAATGCTGTGGAAATAAAAAGTTTGAGAAGTATAGCTGGAGTGACTTTGATGACAAAGTGAGAAACAGCGTGATAAGTGAACGTTGCGGTATGGCAGATGATGTAGTGACAAAGATAGAGAAAGTGATGCTTAGATGGTTTGGACACGTAGAGAGGATGGATGAAAGAAGATTGACGAAACAGATTTATGAGGCGAGTGTGAATAGGCAAGCCGTAAGGGTTCGACGTAGGCGAACGTATTACGATCAGTTCGAAGTCGTTTTAAGGAAAGGCTACGTTAAAAGTACCCGCAACCGACGAGCTTGTATAATATACTAATGAAAGTAGAAGAAACGAAAGATCTGTGTCAGAAACGTAGCAAGTAGAAAGATGTGGTCTCTACCTACAACGGGAAAGAGGCGGGACTATATATGAATGTATGTATGAATTTACTTACCCACATCCCGATGTCATATCCCCAGGGCAAAAACATAACACCCGTATTGTATTTCTCCCACTGGGTCACGTAAAAATTGAGTACTAAACATTACAACTATCAAGTATCCTCTGTAAAATGGTAAAACTATCAACAATTTCGAAATTTACTATCAAACAAACCAATTATTTAGAATATTTAAACTGAAATAGCTAAATGACGACACTGTGGCCTTCCTTGTGGTCTGAGTAACTAACTATTAGTTATATTAGTAATTAGTATTTATTTATTAATTTAAGTTCGCACCACCAAGGTATGAGCTTCACAAGTAGAAACAATAGACTTCAACTAAGAAACGAGAATATCAGTCAAGCTATATTAATGGATTTTTTTTCAAAGCGTTTCCCCTAAACGTGGATTTCTTCTGTAACGTGGTGCCTTATACACACATAAATTGCACACCCGCATCCGGAATAACTGTCTGCCTTATCGCTTCGCTTAGCCACTGTGCCAATCGAGCCGTATTGTCGGCTATAAGAGAGATTTAACATCAAATAGATGAAAGACTAGTAACGTGTTTCCCCCTCTTGCTCTAACTAACGTTTCCATCCTTTTGGGCAAGCTGCGAATTATGTTATCTATTGTATCTTGGGACAAGCTTTGCCACTTTTCAAGTAGTGCGTTTTGCAGTTCTCTCAGGTTGTTGAGGTGATAAATCCAGAATACCACATTCTGGATTTATCACTTTTTATTTACCAAGTCCCAAACATGCTCTATAGGATTCATGTCTGGGGATCTTGCTGGCCACTTCATCACTGTTATACCCACATGGTTTAGATATGCTTGGACTGAGCGAGTACTGTAAGCCCGAGCATTATCATGAATCAGAATAAAGCCGTTATCATTATAGGGGCAAATGACACAACGTGTTCTTCTAAAATATCCCGGATGTACGTATCAGCAGACATATTCCCTCCATCGACCATCACTAACTCCTTTGCATCTCCATATTCTCTGCCTTCCATAGATCTGGTATAAGAGGAGCCTACACTCATCAGTGGAAAGTACCCGCCCCGGCCGGTTTTGGACATACGAACCTATGCCAACTTCTTCAAATCTTCTGCACACTGTACGCTCGCTCACCAGCACTCCTCGCACGACTTCAAGCTCAATTCGAGCCTGCACGGCCGTTACCCGCGTGTTCCTGAGAGCTCAAAGTTGTAGGAAACGGTCATCCCTCCTCGAAGTGCACTTTTTTCTGCCTAGGTCCCTCTTTCTCACAAGGGAATCAGTCAACCGGTACCATCGAATACTGCGATGAATCGATGAAATTGATTGCTGCAGTCTGGCGGATTTATTCGGATTTCATCTGCCCTAATAATCTGTGGTGGTGTTAAATCGGGCATTTTTATTTTATTTCAATTAAGGTGCCTACTATTGACACGAAAAAATAACTTTTTCTAATAAAATTGAGAATTTATCTATATTTTCAAAACTTTTAAATTTCTCCTCAGACTGAGCTTGAACCACTAGCAAATCAGAATTACCGGGAAACAGAAACAAATCGATGAAAAAAATACTGTCACTTTCTGTTCCATTTTTGAGTTAAAGTTCTAAATAAAAAGGTAACGTAACTGGCCAGTCTCTTACGAAATATTATGAAAAATTATGTCTTTTTTTGTGTTCCGCTAATTGCGCCGCTGTGTTTGTTTTGAACGGAAAACACTCACATTTTGTTAGTTTTTTTGAATAGATTTTAGTGAAAATGAGTTAAAAAAACGGCAGCACCAGGTGGCAAATATTTTAGCTGGTTCTATAGGCCGATATGTACCGCGGAATAGCAATTTCATAGACTTGATTTTTTTTAATTTTTTTGTAGCTGCTGTTATGATTAAGCTCTCCTTGCATTAGATTTGACAATTTAAATACTCAAATAATGTAAAAAACCTACTTTCCGAGGTACACTTTTGTATCGAAGTCACTATCTATATCATATCAAACGTGATCTGTTTAAGTATTTTATGAATTGAATGTATGGGAAAGTTAAGGAAAAAATGTCATACACATTTCAATGTAATGTTTAGTAAGTATTGTGTATATATTTGCAAATATTACAATTCAGAATTAATCTCTCTGCAATATGCAAAAATGTTAGATTTTTTTTATGAAACTAATCCGATACAGTTCTATAAGCATATTATTCAGCGGCATAGATACAAGCACTTAATAAAACACAGTGTTTGCCTTTACAATTTTTTTACTAACTTAGATAGGTAATTGTAAACGTTTATGAATAATTCACACTTACTATAATTTAATACTATCATTTTACACAGTATCTAGTTTTAATTTAATTGCACATTCAATATAAAAGGTGAGGTGTGCCCACTGGAATAATTATTCCTATTATATAAAATAACACAATTTTGGTTCAAGGGTAAAGAAACCGAGAATAAAGTATACAGAAGAGGATTTCCAAAATGCTACTACAGCAATCAGACATGGCTGTAGGTAGCGTTTATAAAGTTTTTCGAGATTACAACATTCCAGAAACATACAGTATTTTATTTATTGTTTAAAATAATGGGTAATTTATGCTCTTAATTGAATATTGCGATATCATTAAGTTCATGAATCATCTTAGAAAACAGAAATTAAGACTGATTTAAGAACCATTGAAATCCAAGTTAATAAACAATTGATTTTTTGAACAAAATGTGTGCATTCTTTATACCTTTATCCTATTAGGAGCAAAATGCATTGGTATAAGGATTCTTACATCGGAATTAGGTGTTTTTATTTTATTTTATTTTACATTTAAACCAAGATTTAATAACAACCAACTTTTAGATTATTTCAAGAGTACAATAATAAAGCTATGGATGAAAAAGGGCTATTCTTCTGAAATGTATAATTAATGCTCAATTTTCGATTTTTTTTCGAGTTTTGGAGAAGTTCCACAAAATAGAAACACACAAATCAGTGTAAAAGATCGATGATACGTAGTTAGCTGTTATATATGTTATTAGAGTATGGTTTAAAATTCAAATTCATGCCTGTTTTATTTCCAAAGACAAAAATATTTATTTCACATTAGGGTTTGTTTTAAGCTGCTATGAACATAAAATGCTACAAGACACTATGCTCGTCTCCTTGCTTCATTTCATAAAAAAAAGTTATAAATAATGAAGTGTATAATTTATATCCACCGCCTTGGTTCTCTAATTACTGGTCGGTTCTATAGTAAGCCTTCATAAGAGCTTTAATAACTTTTTAATATGTGAAAAATTTATAATAATGATTTTTTTTTTGTTTTAGCTAGCCAAACTTGAAAATATGCTGTTCTTTCATATATGTTGTACAAATGATTCCGACGTGACAGATGGTTTTTTTTTTCATTTTTTATTGTGTTGACAATCAAAATAACAAAGAACAAACCCAATACAAAAAAAAAACTGTATTAATAGAATACATATTCTTTTTATTAAAAAGAAAAAGAGTTAAAGTACATACATATCTATGTATTGGACGGCACACTAACTATATATTGGATATTGAAATATACGGTATAACGTTTGTTGGATACTCAGAGCGCTTTACTATTGTATGGTACGGTACGGTACTCCAACCGATGTGGATGATATCCGAATTTGACCGAGTGCGGTACTGGGTACTTGAGACAAATAGAAGTAGATTGGCATATGGTTATTTAAACCTTCTGGTTAACGAAATAATGTTTTTAGTTTAAAGAGATCAAATATTTATCTAAACACTTGTTACTTACCTTTTATAGAAATGTCAAAGGATTTCAGATCATATTTCGTGCAACGTAAATTTACTTCTACATCAGATTTATTATTTTTTGACCACAGGTTTTCGTGTAAGTGGTAATTTTTTGTGATTGAGGTTACTTAATTCTTTGATTTTTGTGTAATATTATTATTATGGCTACTTCCGTTCTATGTGATAGAATATTTAGTAAAACGGTTTAAACGTAAATTTAGATGAAAAAAGGTTGTTTTATCGCGTTTAATTTTAAACTACTTGTATAAAACGCGATAAAATCCCTAATATTACTTTTATTTAAATGATTCGCGTAAATATAAGAAATCAATTTATAAATTAGCATATCATGAAATTAATTTGAGCGCCAGCATTACCTATCTTAATTATGTATTGTAAATTTGGATATACGTATAAACTGTCTTAGTAAATTAGGGAAGGTCAATTTACTGATTTTGAGTATAAAAAATATGATATGAACGAGGTAGGCGCGACATGCCTACTAAGTAAAAATAATTCAGCAACGAATCAATCAAAAAATAATATTTTACGACCATATACATATATCATGACGAAGTTGGTGCACTTAGTAGCGCATTACTGATACGTAATACCGTAACGAAAATCAAAACGTTAAAAATCTATATCAGCACGTTTCACCCAATGCGCTCGTCAAACTTTTTGACCGGGACGCTGATGCAAACCGGCCGCGACGCCGGGACAGGGGGTCCAAACCGGGACCGTCCCGGTCAAACCGGAACGTATGGTAAGCCTACTTCTTGGGTATGTAGAGTAAGCACCAACAACAGCAGTAACAGTGGTCACATTAGTAAACAGCCTCTTCTAAACCTCGTTTCACGCTTATGCATACACCTGGAGGAGCACTTGAATTAATTATCGTATATAGAAGTGCTCAGCACAGTTTTGCGGGTTAAGTAATTAAACATAACCTATTTTATAAAAAAATATTTTATTTATTGCACTGCGGAATCCTAACATCAGTATAATCATTGTGATTTGACCACCGATTTAACAAACCAATAAATCAGATAACAGACTGGTGGTAGGATTCCTATAAGCAGGAATCCGTCTAGGTAGGTACCACTCCAGGGCCAGTTATTCTGCCGTGAAGCAGTAGTGTGCAAGCATTACTGTGTTTCGGTTTGAAGGGCACTGTGAGCTAGCGTAATCACTGGGCATTTAAGACTTAAGAACTGATGTCTCAGGGTGACGGACGCAGTGTGGTGTCACACAGAAATATTCTGGGTGACACAGCATTTGTTGTGGGCGGACGTTGCACTTACCATCAGGTGAACGTTTCGCTCGTTTCGTCTCTTTATACAATAAAAAAAAGACGTAAAAATAACGATTATCTGATGTCGAAGACGATGTATGAAACGTTGTAAGATCGAGCCGTTGACATGGTTTTTTTGACCAGCCGCGCAAACCGTTCACTTGGTCGTATAAGCAACTTCTGCCCATAGCAAATTCTATGTCACCCAGAAACTTGTTTCGCAATCCATACCCTAAATCATTAGGCTGTTGACTGTCAATAAAAATAATATTTAATAATAGTAAATTTGCCTTACAGTAAATTATTACTTATGTGATATACAACTACATATTTGTTTATAATTAAGGTTTCAACGGATCATCATCTCAAAGAAAATCAGGAAAGCGAGCGAGAAATCAACTTTATGTGTCTTGACTGACTTGAGTCATTGATATTGCAAAATACCTTACTTATACAGTCAGCGATTCATAAACGTCCCTTAAAAAGAGAGCGCACAATGCACTCATTTCGATTAGCACCAGGTCAGCCGTGTCAACGCAAGGACTGTCAAAACATCGGGGAACGATAGTTGATATCATTCAAAAAGCTCCTCTATATCGTGGGCTTAAGATTAAATTTGTGTTTATTTAATCTGAATTTGTGATCTTTATTTTTATGTTTTGATCGATCGCGGAATGTGTATGGAAGTGTGTATCTTATCTTTTTGGTATATCAATTGACTTAGTGAATTAATTATAAAAAATCAATATTTATCTTACCTAAACCGTAAGCGAGGAATATTAACACTGCACTACCAGTGTATATGTAATTGGGTATTTCATATTGTCCACTGTATTGGTGACCCGGGCGTCCCCCAGATGCGTACCAGTCGTAGTCATACCACGAAATAACGACTGCCGCTGCTAACACGTGGAGAAAGCCGAGGAAAGTGAGGAGGTTTGGAGCAATTCATTTGGGTAATAACTGAAATGAAGTTACCATCATACAGTTGATAACCTCATGACTCCTAATAGCCGACCCTGTGGTCCTACTGCTTACCACTAACTTAACTATTGATTTGAAACATACTTGTGTTTTAAAAACTAATCATTCATTAAAATGCCTATAAAATTTTAAAATTATTTATTACATGGCGTAGAACAAAAAGATCTAATATGGCGAGAGAAGAGGAACTCTGACAGCTGGCTGCTTGTGTAGCAGGTTATATCATATAAAAATACTGATTACTTGGGTAATATTTTTTTTAATTTAACTGCCAACTCGCTTAAAATCGAAGTGTATTTAGAATAAAGATTATTTAAAAAAAATAGACTGTTATTGATTACAATCGTAGCAGTATGTAAGTGTTAACCATAAGTCGCTCCAACACTAGGAGTAATTGCAATATTGATAATTTTCGAAAGAGATATTTCATTGTGTCATATCTTTCTGGGGATATAGGCATGTTATAAAGTAAATATACTTAATATTTTTTGCTAAGCATATTTCTTCATAAGTATATTGCACCCGTGCCAAGCCGGGGCGGGTCGCTAGTAACTTACAAAAAATTAAAATATTTAATACCTTTACTATCGCATTATAAAAAAGGGTGCATCACATAGTTGCTGAGTGGACTCGTGTCCATTGCTCTGTACTGAGAATAAAAAATAAATATTTATCTTTTTGCAAGTTTCGTTTAAACATGGTGCTCGCTACATAGGGTAACAAGCCGAAAGCAGGTGAAAGTACACATCAATAAAGTAACTTTTACTAAAGATAATCAACCTAGAGGACAATACCTAACTTTAATACTACATAAAATGAAACTAGGTACCTTATAACTGTCAAATAATTTCAAGTGATCTGCCGTCAAATATCGTCATCGTTAAATACAACGATACACTGCTCAGTAGAGTCACACAATTAACGGAACCACTACTCGCGTATTACGGTTCCAATACAGTAAAATTAAAAATGTATCGTTCAGAGAAATTTGATCCGTATGAATATTTTTTATTGAGGATATTCATGTCTTTTACCGGGCAAAGGCATACCCTTACTTCTTCACGTGTATCACTTTACTTGATGAACCACACCGTCTGATAAGGGTTAGTTACAGTAACACCCCTAATAATAGAAGACTGCAAACAAATGATATTGTAATTAATAATACTGGTTCTGCATGAGGAACCTTAAATCTACTATCTTATCTAATACTGTGGGTGTGGTTAAAGTCGACTAAGGAAAAAATGTCATGGCCTCTAACAGTAGCGGAATTACCATCTCTGTAAACCTAAATTCTACAAACCAGTAACGGGCTGGCGCAGTAAAATATACCAAGCCGAAATACACGGTGATAAGCCACGTCGCCGCCATTATGATTCGAGTCAAAAAATTCTTACTCCCCATTGCGTTCCCATATTAAAAATAAGCACAAAATGTAAAAAAAAATATTAATGACAACTACTCTAAGCTCTTATGTTTAGAAATGAATTAATGTTTTATTTCTTTCTTTAAGTACTTAAGGAATGACTGAGAAGCTGACCGTAAGTGAAATTTTGACATGTCTTTAAGATGAAAGAAAATTAATTGGTATAAAAATTTGACCGTAATGTAAAATTTTTACCCATTTTACTTCTTCGATACGAATATTCAATATACAATTGCCCAGCAATTAAATAGAAAACATATACCGCAAAGTAAAATGTCAACCAGAACAAATGAAAAAAAAATAAAGTAACAGCCTATTAATGTCCCAATACTGATCACAGGCCTAAGGGTTTGGAGCCCGAAAGAGTTCGCAACGCTGCACCAATGCGTGGCGGACTTCACATGCTCTCAAATTTTTTTTTCTCAGACATGAAGGTTTCCTCACGATGTTTTTCGTTACCGCTGAGCAAATGGTAATTCAGTACTTAAAAATTGCAGAACAATTTTAAAGGTGCCGGGTTTAAGGGGATTGCCCCTGAGATACAGCGGCATATTGATGAAGAAAATGAGTTGATGTCTCTAGTCAGGAATTCTTGCTACGCCAGTATTATAGATAACAAAGTATAATTAAGATTTTATATGTAGTTTATCGTTCGCTAGGCGAAGATAAGTTAATTATGATGTAATTGACCTAATACGAGTATTTCGTAAATTTATTATCCCATCATTAAAATGACATTAATATGTAAAAAAAGATGTGTCAAATCTCGCATCACAATTTGTAAGTGTAAGATCCCATGCAGAGCCAATACTGTAATTTTCTTATGATTGCCATTTAAAAAACATGTTATAAATTAAGTACATTTCCTAATTATGTAATAACTAATATTTTGTGACCATAATTATTTTTCATCTTTATTTATATAAAAAATATCGTAACATGGCAATCGCACAGCAAAAGTAAAATAATATTGCCTAAGAACAGTTTGATACCTGATATCAGTTTGCTTTTTGGAACACAAAATATTGCTTACTAATTAGGAAATGTCATAATCATCATTTTAGCCTGTCAAAGTCCACTGTTGAACATAGGCTTCTCCCATAGATTGCCACAAAATACGGTCCTAAGTCACCTGCATCCATCGACTTCCCCCCAAACCACGGTTTTAGGTCATTCATAATAGTCTGTATAATATGGCAAAGGGTATGTGCGTGATCTATGATAATATCGATGTTTTCAAAAGTCTTAGTGGATGGCGCTATTGGTTACACTACCAAAATCAATCTGGCTTTACTTCCGGCGAGCACAAATGTCTGATTTCGACATACAATCAGTAATCCGACTTTACTGCAATGTGCTCATTGCGGTAAAGACGGAGTTCACATTATTAAACCAAAATCAATTCAATTTCCGGCTAAATACAATTATGGCACGGCCAGACGAAGAATGTCACCCATGGTACTACTATGTCGGGCGTCCATTGCGAATAAGATGCACAGCAGCACTATCCATCACGCCGTCGTTTATTTAGGATCAAAACTTTTCGCTGCTGGAGAAGCCTAGGTTGCCTTGAGCAGCGTAAAGTCTTTAGATGGCCTCCTCATCGAAGTTAGAAATAACCATGTAAATAAAATAAATAAATCTTTCTTTTTCTAAAATAAGCCATGTACTAAAAGGAATATAGCTTAGGTTTTATTAAAGTAATGCAATGCCAAATGCTAAGTCTATTTACTTAAGCTAACATACGAGTAGCTACCTATATGACTTCACATTAGTAGATCGTAATAAAAATAAAAGTACCAAACGAACGAAATTACTACTATCTTACTATCTAACTTTTTATACTACTTTTGCAAGTCTCATGGCACGAAGGTCGTGAGATAGTGCTTTAAACCCGATATGACAAGGTCATGCGATTCGGCGGTCTTCAAATGCCTCTATCACAATTATATTGCACTAATATGCTAATTTTAATAGACTCATATCGAGAAAAAACTTTAATTAATTCCTTAAAATCATTTTGAAAAATCATCTAATATTGCTACTTTGAAAAAAAAACAGTTCAAAAAAACTTTCATGACTCTAACTCCCGAAAAAATTGACGTATTGAAACCGAAATTTTATTTACTGGTTTCCTATTTCTTCTTTTTTATTGGATAGAGCGACGAAACGCGCAAAACGTTCACCTGATGTAAAGTGCAACGTCTATTCATAACAAATGATATGTCACCCAGAACATATCTGTGTGACACTACACTGCGCCCGTCACCCTGAGACATCAGTTGTTACGCTATTTATTTATTTATTTATTTATTTATTTATTTATTTACTCTTTATTACACACCAATTTATAAGAAAATAATATTTAAAAAAACAAAAACATTCAACCAAATGGCATAGCAATCGGCGGTCTTATCGCTAAGAGCGATTTCTTCCAGACAACCGGTAAATGGACATAACTGAAGGAACTATTAAAGAGGGTGTGCCGGCGATTAATAGATAGCAATATAAATATATTATGAAATAATAAACACAAATATATACCAAATTTATACTTACGTACACACATACATTAAAATAAAATACATATATATATATCCATGAATATACATATACATACACAAATATACACATACATAAATACCGAAAAAAGGGTTTAAAATGAAAGCGACAGGTAGTGACTTTTGACGAGCCTTGTGAATACTATTAAAGACTGAGCACGTCTAACTTCCACAGGTAATGCATTCCATAGACGCACGACCTGCACAGTGAAGGATCCATCTGTGAATTTAGTACTGTGAGAAGGCATTTGTAATAGAGGATTCTCGCCAGCTCACAGTGCCCTTAAAACCGAAACACAGTAATGTTTGCACACTACTACTTCACGGCAGAATAACTGGCCCTGGGGTGGTACCTACCTAGACGGATTCCTGCATAGGAATCCTACCACCAGATCATTTTAAAAGTCTAGCTAGCACTTGTAGATATTAAGAAAAATGATGTTTTCTTATTGTTTTCATCTGAAGTGGAAATGACTCGAAATATTTGAGCCTCAATTCGATTTTTTTTTCGCCACCGTCGCCACCCGTCACGTCCCTTTTCACGCGGACGCGTAAAGTGGGCTACGGATGTGGTCTCTGCCTAAGCCTTATGTGGAAAAAAGGTAAGTATGTTCAAAAAGGATACCTTACACTATGATTTCTCTTGTATCGTGGGTGCGTGCGTTTTACAGGCAAGAATTTCACATGCTCAACACAACCAGACCCGAATATACACCGCGATTGTCAAAATAGGATCGAAGGACTCAATTTTTCAATGTAGCGTTGTGAAAAACTCTTTTGTCAGATAGGTACTAGGCACTTACTATCATGTTCACCTCCCCTTCATTATTGAGCCCCCCTCGGCCCTCGCCCCTTAATCTTGACCTCTCATTATTTTCTTACGGCTACCCATATATGTTTATAGAATGTTGTAATATGTACTGATTAAAGATAACAACACTATTTTTTTAAAAGAATTCTAGCAATGCTATAAGCATACATACCAATATTATAAATGCGAAAGTAATTCTGTCTGTCCCTATGTCTGTTTGTTACCTTTTCACAGCTCAACCGTTGAACCGATCTTGATGAAATTTATCACAGAGAAAACATGCATCCTGGGGACGGATATAGGATTAAAGGACCAGACTCGTCTTTCAATCTAGGAACGCAGATGAAGCAAAATTTAAAAAAAAATTGTTACTTATACAAGCAGATTTCTATATAAATTCACATTGTAATTTATGTTAATTTAATTCAGAAATAGATTAGTCGATATATTTAAAAAGGATAATTGTTCTTTCCCACACTAAAAGTTTTTAAGAGTCGTAAGCAAATTCGCAACAACGAAACCGTCCAATTCGCAGTAGGTTCGAGTCCCGACGATGCTAATTGAGCGCACTGGTGCATCGTGCAATTAAACGGTGCATTAATTGTGTCCCGCACGCCGCGAGTTAGTGTGATAAACGGCCTGTGCTTCGGACAGCTGTTAATTTGATGCGATGCACAGCACAGAGTAATAATCCAAAGACCATTTGTATTATTATTATTTTTAATTAATCTAGATATGAATATATATGAAGCACATATATTAGTCGTAATTCGTGATTAACAGTCGTCATCATCAAACGCATTCACGTCGATATTTTTCTTTTTCGGAATGCAATCCAGTATTTATTATCCATTACGATTTTTTTGATCTCTCTGCATGTACAATGCTCTGTGGCACAGAGTGACATTATTAGCCAATTGATTTGCATGAGTATGAAAAATATGTCGTTACATTATCCACAATATATGGACATATGTTCATTGTTAACAATATCCATTACAAGAGTCTGACTCATCTATACAGATAAATAGAATATCATATAATAGAAGTGTATATGTCGACCATGGTGACCTTTTTTTTTTTGAAAAAAATGACAAGACGAGACGATAGTAAGTACAGTTTCTACCAAAAACAGAGCCTGCGTCACAGAGAAAATTTTATTACAAAATCCTTTGTGGCGCCATACTGCACTCGACACACTGTTTGATAGCAGAATAACTGTCACTGCGGTGGTTTTTTTTTATTGGATAGAGTGACGAAACGAGCAAAATGTTCACCCGATGCAAAGTGCAACGTCTACCCATAACAAATGCTATGTCACCCACAAAATTTCTGTGTGACACTAAAGGTCCCCTCTCGGGGGCCCTTGCGCCAGTCATCCATAAATAAAGGTTTCGGCTAAGCGCCCTCAGCGCTATGCCACCTTTCAATCCGGCGAAGCTGTAAAAGCCTTCGGGCTAACAGTGACCATCAGTCCTAAAAAAAAAAAAAAAAAAAAAAAAACACTAAACTGCGCCCGTCACCCTGAGACATCAGTTATTAAGTCTCATATGCCCAGTGATTACGCTAGCTCACAGTGCCCTTCAAACCGAAACACAGTAATGTTTGCACACTACTGCTTCACGGCCGAATAACTGGCCCTGGGGTGGTGCCTACCTAGACGGATTCCTGCATAGGATTTAATACCACCACCTGTATAAAACCTCTCCTCTCATTTCTAAGAGGTTTATTGGTGCCGGAAAGAGTCAATGCGAGTTGGCGGACTTCACATGTCCTCGAAATATTTTTATTCCTCAGACATTCAGATTTCGTCACGATGTTTTTCTTCACCGCTGGGTATTACATCAGTACTTTAAATTCCAGAACTATTTTAGGGGTGCCGTCACCGGAGACCGAAACAGATCAGTCGTATACTAAAAAAAAATAAGGCGTACCCCTGGCGTCTGAGCTGCGTCTCGTAAACTGCCAATAATTGTCTGATAAATAGGATCAAAAGCACCATGGTATCAGCAATCATCACTTTTCCAATAGACCGAACAACCTTCCCTAGTTATGCCAATTAAATTAAAATTATGATTACGGACTTCGTACTGGCTTGAAAAAATATAACGTTAATATCTTCAACTGTGATATACACAACACTAAGGTGATCGCAGCTCACGAAGCTAGTGATGACATCACACTACTGGTTACTCATCCCGGCTACTATAAGACAATTCTAACAGGTCAATGATTGCATCATGACGTACCACGTAATAATCAGTCATGAAATAATGTCCCAGTTTATTTATTAGAAGATGACCCTTTAGTCGATTTCAACGGCGGACAACACTACTAGATAACATGACGCTGGCGACCATTTGGTTAAGTGAACAGCGTAATTAAATGCTGAGTCGCTAGTCCCGGGTTCCCAGTTAAAATACGAGTATGTGTGCAATTCTTAAATAATATATTGTAGGGTCTAGATGTCTCATAATTATTTAAAGTCTCTGAACTACATCCGATTCTTCCTCCGTTCTTACGACATAAGGCGTTACAACAGGCACGGGAGAGAAGGACGAATAAGTTTTCAGGTAGTATGATTCCTAATGGCGGAACTTGTCTGGCTGGATCCACCGCAGTGCCCATTATTCTGCCCTCAAAGCAAGTATATTCTTTGTGGTTCGCCACACGTCACGTCTCATTTTACACGGAGGTGAAAAGTGAGCTACGTGTGCGGCCTTCTGCCTACCCCTTTTTATGCGAAGAAGGCGTGACTCTATGTATGTATGTGTACAGATAACATTAGACAAACGTGGTGGCTCAGGGGCCGAGCAGTCGCCTTAAAATACGCATACATAGTACGCGTGTGATCCGAGTTCCATGCCCGGTTACGGCACCACTAAAGTCTGCAATTTTAAGATCTGATTTATACCGTGATACGTACTCAGCGGTGAAGGAAAACATCGTGAGGTAATCTGTATGTGTGAGGAATACAATTATTTCGACGGACATGTGAAGTCCGCCAACCCACATTGGAGCAGCGCGGCGGACACTTCCCGGCTTCAAAAACCAACAGTGGGATATTTATAGCCTATTACTTTAATTACTTTTACAGAGTAGAAAGAGATAGAAATTATTATGCTGTGAAGCAGTAAGTGTGCAAACATTAAAGTGTTTCGGTCCGAAGGACACTGTGAGCTAGTGTAATTCCATAGACTTTGCAATTGAATATTTTTTTATTTATTTATTTATACTTTATTGTTTCCCCTTAATGGATACAATGGGCGGACTTAATGCCAGTTGGCATTCTCTGCCAGTCAACCCAAGGCGTCGCGAAACAATGTGGCAGGTGTAAAACTTAAAAAAAAAACTAAATTTTTGAATTTTAAAGGTTACTAATACACACAAAATACAATTTAAAAATACTCAAAATACATATAAATAAATACATAGCAATATATAATTATGATAAATAAACAATAATACATAAATATGTATATACATATAAACTAACATACATACACATATACTTATACAGAAATACACGTGGAGGTTCGACATAAATTTGAAAAAAAGGGTCCACAAACAATTTTATATGACATCTTTAAAATAATGCTTCCGTACTAACCTCTGTAAGATCTTATTTTGGGCTTTTTTAATGTCATCAGGCAAGGAGTTCCAGAGCAGTGCAGCCTGAACGATAAATGAGTTACCAACGAATTTGGAGAAGTGTTGAGGAATTGCAATCTTATAATTTGAAGCGGAACGTAGAAGTCTTTCATGAGTTAAAGAAGTGTATTGAAATTTGTAGTAATAGTAGAAGAGGAATCATTTTTTTTATTGCTTATGGTGATGAAACGAAAAAAACGTTCACCTGATGGTAAGTGCAACGTCTGCCCATAACAAATGCTGTGCCACCCAGAAAATTTCTGTGTGACACCTAAACTGTGCCCATCACCCTGGGACATAATGGTTTTAAAGTCTCATAAGCCTAGCCTCATAAGATTACGCTAGCTCACAGTGCCCTTCAAACCGAAACACAGTAATGTTTGCACACTACTGCTTCACGGTAGAATAACTGGCCCTGGGGTGGTTCCTACCTAGACGGACTCCTGCATAGGAATCCTACCATCCAGTAAAATTTCATTAAGATGGAGTAGAGAATATAGAGAATTCTAGAGTTGCGCCTCTGTTTGATAGTGAGCCATTTCAGGCGAGACCGATATTCAGAAATATGGACGTACTTGCGAAGACCGAAGACAAACTGGACACAGTTATTAAGAAGGCGCTCTAGTTTATTAAGCAGCACTTGGTTCAAATCTGGATAACATACATCAGCATAATCAATAATGGGTATAACAAGTGATTGTACAAGCATAAGCATGGTCTGATTCTGGGTGACATAGAATTTGGTAAGGGCAGACGTTGCCCTTGGAATTAGATAAACGATTTGCAAGTCTTGTCACTTTCTTCCATTATAAAGTGCCTCAGACATGTGGCACAAAAATATTCTGCCAGTTCAGAATGGGCTAAGAAGACTAGATTAGAAGTCGATTAGATGACATGGTGGTAGGATTCCAATGTTTCTATGTTGTCTACCCCAGGGCCAGATTATTCTGCCGTGAAGCTGTAGTGTGCAAACATGTCTGTTTTTAAGTCGAAGTCGGTAGAAGGAGACTTATCAGTGACATATCAGTGATTGATCAGTGGGCAGTGGAGATTAATAGAGACTTAAAACTAATGTTTCAGTGTGACTTAGATATATTTAAATAAAAATATGCGTTCGTTAAATAAAAGAATACTGTCTGCATGTATTTAATTAAAAAGGCAAGCTCTTCCCCCAACGAATTATTTGAAATTCGGCTGAGAATAGTTCCCGCACGCTCTCGGCAATACTAGCGAGCGGCAACAGACATTATCGGCGCGGTTCGAATTTCAAATTACGCGCCGGTGTCAGGTGGTCCCCTCGCGTGTCACTATGGCAACGCACAGGTGTCGTATCGATCTTCTATCGAGTTATGCGGCCCTAAGCATCGCTCGGATAGTTATCTAAATGAACTAAATAAGGAATGCGATGCAGAGAGAGAATCCTTTAAGCAATTGATCTATATGAATTTTATTTTATTATTTATATTATATTTTATTATATATATTATAAGTCTGGGTCGAATATATTTTTCTGTTTTTTTAAAGCAGTACTACGAGTATACGTCACTAATATTCCTGTTTACAACTCCTACTTAGCTTAAAAGCTTGTGCTAGTAGATGATCCACGACAACTCGACCCTACAACTTTTGCGGTCCGTACCCTAAACCAAAATGCTATTGTATATCTTAGAATTCGGACTATGTCCAGCAGTGGATTGATTAAGGTACAACAACAATATCATCCCGTGGGAGTCGTAAAAGTCGACTGAGGGAAAATAAAAACTAGGAGATGGGCAACAGCATCTTCCTGGAACATCTTAATAAATAAAATGCGGTCGCCAATCCGCCTGCCAAGCGAGGCCACTATGGCAAAATCCCCCAAAATGACAGCTACAAACTTTTGTGACAATCTTTCCAATGCCAATGTTCGGCCGTGGACTAGTGATAGGCTGAAATGATGATGACGATGATGAAATAAACTAATGAAAATAAATTTATTACACAACTAAATTACAAATAAATACACTTTCGAGGGATGAAACCATTATTCATATTACATGCGGTTGTTTGCGCTAATTACTGGAGAAGTTCTCTCTACGACATTTCATCGTGTCTCGCGAGTGTAGTTTAATGTTTTATAATCTACTATTTCTTATTGTACGTTCGAAATGGACAAACTGTTGATACCACATCTTATTCATTTGTAACATCAATTGTACACAGTTTTGACAATAAAAGAATATCTTATCTTATCTTATCTTACCAACGGTTTCATGTATTTAATTTTTTAAGGTATCGTACATGGATAATACTAAAACAAAAACTATTATAATAAACGCAAACACTTAGACAATGTGTGCAAACTCTAAAACTACTGTATGACGAACATATTTTAAAGGCTGGAAAAGTTTAGTTACTCTGACTAACTATTAATTACCACTGTAAACCACAACTAACAGTCTATATACTCGTAATAATGGGTGAAGAGAAAAACTTTGATATTGCGCGCACGGAGGAGTGTGAGATTTAGCATAGTTAAAGTTTATATGGAGAGGTAGTGCAGAAAGCTAAAGTTTATATATATTATGTGTTAAACATACATTAAATTCAATAAAAAAAAATCCGGTCGCATTTTGACCATTGAGCTACCACTAGTAATGCTGTTCATGATAATAATGTTGTTAAATCGAAGATATTAATGTCCAATTAAAATAAAGATAAATTCGTTCATTTGAACAATGATCACTGGTGGTAGGATTCCTATGCAGAAATCCGCATTTGCGGCCCTTCCGCATGGATTTGGACATCTGTATCCGCATCTGCATCCGCAATAATTAATGCGGATGTTCATGCGGATGGAGACGTGCCGCAGGTCGCGACAAGAATGAAATTGGGTGTGCCGGCGAGTGGCGCGTTCCGTGAGCACGTGCTGATTGACCAATAGGTGCGAATATTTCGGTGACAAGATATATATTATTAAAATATATGTGTATGTATATCATATATGTTTATCATCTAGTTAATACATCTCGTAAATCAATCACAACGTGTTTAGTTGCGCTTATCTTAAGAAAATTGAAATTTTTGAGTGTTGTTGTGAAGTAGTAGTAGTAGTAGCCGACAGGTGTCCGGCAGAGTAGAATAGAACCTATCTCTTTCCTACTGAGGTTTAAAAAGCGTGCTACATGTGTGGCCTCTGCTAACCCCTTTATATGGGAAAAGGACGTGACTATATGTACAGTCAGGCGCAATCTGAGTCAGCAAATATGAATTTTGGATATTGGTACATTTTAAATACATTATTTTACTTATAATAAAAACAGCACTTGTATAACTGCAAAGTACATTTATTGATGCATAAAACTAACAATTTAAATTAACTTAAAAATCAGTTTTAGGATAATATTATTATAATGACGTTTGGTTCATGATATATATATGCACCACTGGTAGTGAGCATGATATGCTTAAACTTTAATATTTTGTCTAGAGACCCCGTGCCTATTTAACGGCATATAATAGTTTTTAACACTTTTAACAAGTTTTTCACAGTAATGAGATGACAGTTTCTACCATCACTTCTTTGCACATTGCTACAACATCCATTCGACATCCTCCATCTCCTTCGACATTCCAACTTAGGTGAAGTTGGAATGTCGAAGGAGGTGGATCATACTCATTTAAAAGTTTACTCTTCAGTTAAAATATAAATCTTCTCTAGGATCACGACTTTGAGATGGTCACATCAGGACTTTTTTGTTTATTTACCCATCTTTTACTAATTTCGAGGTATACTTAGAATCGTTGTCATGTTGGCATATTAATTTGTTTTCGGGATAGGGCATATTTTGAACTTTTTTAGTTAGTGTTTCCTGAGAATATTTGAGTACATTTCCTAGTTCATATTACCTTCAATTCTATGAATTGAACCGAGACCGAACGTTGTAAAACAACCCTACAACTTCATGTTACCACTACCATGTTTCACCGTCTAAATAAAATTCTTTGTTTTACTTAATTTTGCAGCTCTTTTTCCAATACCATAGGCGACCATTTATAATCTATTTCTAGTCTAGTCTAGTCAATCTTAGTCTCATTTAACCAAACCAAATTAACTTCTTCCAATAATTATAATCCTATTTTCTATATTCTTTCAAAATATTAGTTAGATGTGTTTCTTTCTTTTATTCAACAGACCAAAATTCTGCAGAATGTAATGCCCGACACATTGTTTACTTACTTACAGATTTGTCAACGTCTCGTTTAAAATTTTTTATTTAATTTTTATTACCAAAATTTAATTTTACTCTACTAACTCTTTGGACTGTTGATTGAGAAATATGTAATTTCCGAGCAATATATCTTGAAGATTTGCTACTCTTTAATAATTCAATAACTAATTCCTTGGTAGATTTTGATGAAAGAAACATTTTTCTAAATTAAATAATACTCATAACTTTTTTCATTATCTATGGCGTGCTAATTTAGACTGACGAATTGTCGATGCTCTAGTATAGATTTTTCTATTTACATTACATTACAATTGTATGGAGACGTTTATACCTCGAAATATACTTCGCGTAAACGCTAGTTGCCAATGTGGTGCAAAAGTGAGTCAGAGAAAAAAAATGATCACGTAGTGATAATAAATGATATGTATAATTTTTCATAACTATTAAGTAGCTAACAACTCATAGTAAATAAAACGACTTTTCAAATAATATCATTATTAAAGTTTATTTTCCAAGTAAAGTCGAAATATCATGTGGTTGGTTCAGTTTTGCACCTGACTGTATGTATGAATGTATGTTATGAGTATATAGAAGACTTAAGCTGATGCTAGTAAGTTTTTATCATATAAAATGTTTTCTTTTGGCGTAGTTTACATTTAATTTGGTTACATTATTAAGATTCGCATCCGCAACAACCCTACTAGGTACCACCCCTGGCCAGTTATGTTGTCGTGAGCAGTAGTATGCAAACATTACCGTGTTTCGATTTTAAGGGCACTGAGAGCTGATGTAATCACTGGGCATATGAGACTTAAGCATTTGTTATGGCCAGACGTAGCACTTACTATTAGAGGAACGTTTTGTTCGTCGCGTCACATAATCCAATAAAAAAAAATGGTTTTTTAATAATGGTGACTTGACCAAATTTTGGCTATGATTAAATCCCTGTATTCGAATCCGGGATTTATGGGTAAGTAAACAGATATTTTGGACATTTACGTAAACGGTACTTTCTCCGACATACTGTGTTGGCGTTGGTACATGCAGCTAAACAAGCCCAACATTAGTTTAAATTAAAACTGCAAAGGCCATTTCCATTTGCATCACACGTGACCGTCTGTAACATCGTCTAGTCGACTCATCAAGCTGCGGACGGACCGATTAATTTGACTAAAAATATGCCTTAAGACATAAACTGATAGGTTTATAAATGGTATATAAATATAAAAAAAGGCTTTGACATTTTTTTTTGACATTCAAGGAAAATTAAATACTGTAGACTTTACGGATTTTGATATAAACATTTTTGGCTAGCTCTTTCTGCGTAGATCGGACCAAAAATAATAATTAAAAGCTGAAGGTACTCCGGGTTAACTAGGACATCAGGACACTGGCATCTTAGTCCTCCCGTGATCATGGTTCCTTTATCCTGTAATCCAAAAAATCTAGTTTTATTTAAATGTGTAGTATCCGCGTAAATATAAGAAATCATTATTCAAGGAAATAAAAAGATTTAATGGCCCCTTGTTGATTTCAATATGAAGAAAAAAATATTCTTCATATTGAAATCAATAAGGGGCCATTAAATCTTTTTATTTCCTTGAATAATGATTTCTTATATTTACGCGGAGACATAAAAGTTTAAATGATTACGAAGGTGTAAATGTAAATGATAATTTAAAGCTCCTCTTTTATGACTCGGGTCGCAAGTAAACCATTAGCGTGTCGGGCCGGATGGTCTCAGTCTCACACCTATTTACGCTTCCTCTTGTGGACGTCTGCTCTCCTGGTAGTTCAGACTTGCCTCATAAGATTAATGTCCTAATGAAGGTACAATATGTAGTTTCCGCGAAAATCGCTATGAAGGGAAATAAGTAGGATGTCTTGCTGGTCTAGGAAGATTATTTATGGTCATTTAAATCTCAATTCGTATTCGTATTTATAATGAGCTCCAACGAATTATTTAAAAAAAAAGTTCATCTTGCATAGGAATCCTCCCACCGATACTGATTCATTTGCAGGAATCTGCTTAAGTAGATATTTACCGCATTGCCAGATTCTGCCATCAAACAGTTTTTCCGGACCGATGCGAAGAGGAGAGCCTACTCCTTTCTCAAAGGCCGGCAACGCACCCGGAATTCCTCTGGTATTACGGATGTTCATGGTCGGCGGTGATTACTTACTATCGGGTGAGCCGCTTGGCCGTTTGCCCACCTCCTATAAAAACAACCGTTGTGGGCAACTTCACCGTGTTTCGGTTTGACAGGTAATTAAGGAGCGATATATCATGGTGGCCAGCGCAGTGCGTTGTTACACAGAAGTGCTACGCAGGTGATTCTGGTAGATACGGCAATTATTATGGACAGGCGTGGTACTTACGACTATCATAAGGTGAAGGACTTGCTCGTCCTGTCGCTTAATTCCAATAAAATAATAGATAAATCCATTATTACTATGCTGTCACTATACTGCTCGTGGGAACGCAATGGAGAGTAAGAATTTTTAGACTCGTACCAAAATGGCGGGACGTCTCGTTTCTCGCAGTCGCGAAAAGTGGGCTAGATGTGTGGTCTGCCTACCTTATCTGTCTTATCATAAAATCATGGCATAGTGCTAAAAAAACTAAGTTATATAGCTTGTACTGTCTTTTATTAATATTTATTTGAATATATTTAAAAGGATAAATAAGTGACTGTCTGTGATTTGGCGAATGCGTGGCCTAGTGATTAGCGTACCTACCTGACTTCTACGCCGCGGGTCCTGGGATCGAACGCCAGCCGGACTCAACGTTTTCGGCTCTGGTTGTTTTGTGGATGAGAAATCGTATCGTTTTTTTTTTTCAAATAAAAAACTTAAAAAAATATAATTTTTCGAGATTAAATTTTTAATTCTGTGGACCGAAATTAGGGCATATTCTGTATCATTTTACAGACATAAATTGCACATGTACAAAGACCCAGAGCCGGTTTCCTGCGAGCGTATTTTTAATATGTCAAAAAATTATGAAATTACATTAATACTTAATATGCAATCGTAAACTTACATAATCAATACATTCATAATTTCATACATTCATCATATACCACTAGTACACTGCCCCCAATAGATTGCCACAAAAATTTGTAGCTCTCGTTTTGGGGGGATTTTGCCATAGTTGCCATGCTTGACAGGCGGGTTGGCAACCGCTGTTTAATTATTCTGATGTTCCAGGAAGATGCTTCTGCCCATCTTCTGGTTTTGATTTTTCCTCCGTCGACTTTTACGAAACCCACGGGATTTTTTTTTATTGGATAAAGTGTTGAAACGAGCAAGACGTTCACCTGATGGTAAGTGCAACGTCTGCCCATAACAAATGCTGTGTCTCCCAGAAAATTTCTGTGTGACACCACGCTGTGTCCATCACCCTCAATTCCAATCCATCACCAAGTCTCATATGCCCAGTGATTACGCTAGCTCACAGTGTCCTTCAAACCGAAATACAGTAATGTTTGCACACTACTGCTTCACGACAGAACAACTGGCCCTGGGGTTATAGACACAACCCCAGGGCCAGTTATTCTAGACGAATTCCTGCATAGGAATCCTACCACCAGGGATGAGACGGGTTGGTAGATTCTCTTAAGCTGCTATATTTTTAAATTAATCGCATTTTAAACAAATATCTATTATTAATAAAGGTTACACGTAATCGCCGCCTTACTTAAGCGTTGTAACTACCAATAAAAAAAACCAAATGTCGATCATTATTAATACTCACTGATTAACCCGTTAAGCTCTGTACGTGGTACTAACAAAATGACTTAATTAAATACCCTGTAATGTTTCTTTTAATTATAGGAATAGCTAAAAATATGCAACGCCACGACGTATTATGTCTAAGTCTAGAAATATCGCGCTGAGAGCGATAACAACGTGTTAGAAGAAAAGTAACAGGGCCGCTCCTTGATCGATTGTGTGGCGATTGTTAACAAATTTATTAAAGCTGTTAATAAAAAAAATACTTTTGAAGAAAACTCTAAAAATGATTGGACTTAATTCATACTCAGACAGAATTTTTGTGCAAGGATCCGTGAAGGTAGGTACAACAGCAGGGTTTTTTTAGGATTGATGGTCACTGTTAGCCCGAAACATTCACAGCTTCGCCGGATTGAAACCTTTTTTTTATGGATGACTGCCGCAAAGGGCCCGCGAGAGGGACCTCGGCTTGGAAGGTCATCCGGTGCACGAGAGTAACTGACTCGAGGGTTACCAAGGGGGCCGGGCCCGGCTTGGTCAGTTACTTATATCGGGAGGGGCAGCAGAACCCATCAGGCAAACATTACTGTGTATCGCGTGTTCTGCATATGAGACTTAAGAACTGAAGTCTCAGGGTGACGAGCGCAGCGTGGTGCCACATAGAAATGGGCGTGCGTTGCGTTTACCAAGATGAACGATTTTCTTGCTTTCTCCCATGCAAAATGT
The DNA here is from genome assembly GCA_019845155.1 of Luehdorfia chinensis. Lineage (NCBI taxonomy): Eukaryota > Metazoa > Arthropoda > Insecta > Lepidoptera > Papilionidae > Luehdorfia > Luehdorfia chinensis. The sequence goes on from JAHVAK010000028.1 coordinate 1,260,669, forward strand.
GGACGTCACGAGACGCCCGGAAGATGGGAAACATCGAAATCGATAGTTATTGAAATAATTTATAATTAATCCATCATCACCATTTCAGTCTACCATTAGTCCACTGCTGAACATAGGCCTCCTCCATAGAGTGCAACAAAAGTTTGTAGCTCTCATTTGGGGGGATTTTGCCATAGCTGCCACGCTTGGCAGGCGGGTTGGCAACCGCAGTTTATTTATTATGATGTTCCAGGAAGATGCTGCTGCCCATCTTCTGCTTTTAATTTTCCCTCTGTCGACTATTACGACACCCACGGGACGAGATGGGGTGGTAGATTCCCTTAAGCCGCTACCACACGGCTATAAAATTAATAAAAACCAATAAATAAATATGGATTAAAATAAATAAACAGTTTCGTTAATAAAATGAATATATTTTTCTTATTATAATAATATATACAGAAAATAAATACACGGCAAATGAATATTTTTATATAGCACACACAAGGGAGTAAAGAGCGGCGGCGGAGAGGGGCGTGGTGGCATTAAAGACCGTCGTCATGCCGTTTACCGTCACGGCATGGTCTTATCGGTCTTACCACCAAGCCGCGCCAATAGATGTTTCTGATCAAAATTTTTATTTGAATGCAATATTTAAGTAGAGCCGTGGTAACAAAGTGCCGTGGCAACGCTGGGCTTTTAATTTCGTAGCACGCAAGTTTCCGATGCCGACACTAAAATTGTTAATTGTCATTTCAAGTGCCAAACGATCAAAACACGACACGAAACACGAGCAAAACGTTCACCTGATGGTAAGTGCACCGTCTGCACATAACAAATGCTGTGTCACCCAGAAAATTTCTGTGTGAAACCGCACTGTGCCCATCACCCTGAGACATAAGTTCTTAAGTCTCATATGCCCAGTGATTACGCTAGCTCACAGTGCCCTTCAAACCGAAACACAGTAATGTTTGCACACTACTGCTTACACGGCAGAATAACTGGCCCTTGGGTGGTACCTACCTAGACGGATTCCTGCATAGGAATCCTACCACCAGTAAAATTATTTAAGATTATATCTTCCTATCCAGTAAATAACCTATTTCCTTGAAATGTGTATAACAACGTTTATACCAGCCCTAATCTACATTGTCGGCCAATTACTCGTTAAAATCAACAAATTAGCTTCGAACAACAAAACATTCTGTTTGTCTTTTTGCTCCGCTCCAACTCGTTGATTATTTAACGGAAGCCGGTTGATTTGTTTTGAATCGGCATCTAAATTTAACGAGTTGTTTACTGTATGCTATTTTTTTCAACGTTAATTGCTTTTGGTTTTTATTTAATGGCAATTTAATTACGGCTTCTTTGCGGCATCCGCAAAATAATTTTCAGATAAAACTTGTATAATAAAGACATAATAATTTAATAGCAGTTACTTTAATTTTAAATAAGTCTATATAATATGTATGTTTATGTATATCATTGTTATTCTACCGCCGAGCATTAGTGCTCAAACATTTCTGTGTTTCGGTCAGCGTTACAACGCTACGTACCTTGTGTATGTGTAATTACTGGGCATATAAGACTGCCTCAGGGATCAAAGGACTTGCGCGGTGTGGCTACACTTAACTTAACACTTCCCTAATATACTATCTTATCTAGGCTTTACACTCTGTTGCTACACGTCATGGGCAGAATGTTGTACTTACAATGTTTTACTAGTGGCAGAAATTACATGCAAGAATCTGTCTAGGTAGGTACACCGCAGGGTCAGTTACTCTGCATTGAAACAGAAGTGTGCTAACATTACTGTGTTTCGGTTCGGAAGAGCACTGAGAGCTAGCGTAATTACCGGCCATATAAGAATTAAGAACTGATATCTCATAGTGGTTTCATAGTACGCGGGTGACCTGAGTTCGATCCCGGTGCCGGCACCGGTTAGTATACTCGACGAGAAGTAATATTTTATCAAGTTTACCATTAGCCATGCATATTATTCATGAAGCATTAGTAAGGTGACAGATAACGTTATAAGATTTCTGATGAATGTGTAAGCGGTATTTATTCTGGTTTAGTATTAAATGCCTACGTTTTGTAATTTACTGGTGGTTCCTATGCAGTCCTACGTAAACCACAGTGCCTGTTAATCTTCCGTGAAGCAGTGAAACACTTTATATATAAGATAGATAGAGAGACAATAAGAGAATCTTTAAAAAAATCCTATCAGGAACTCTGATCAAAACATTATACCGAAGACGAAATTAAAAGAAAAAGAATAATTTACATACATACATACTAATCAGGACACTTACAGGACAGTATTGCCAAAATTAAGCATTTTTTATGAAAGTAAGGAACAAGACCAGCTCATCGGTCCCATAAGTCATAATAACAACTTTTGCAGTTTCACCCAGACCTTTTTCCTTCGATTGTCACCCTGAGACTTCAGATCTTAAGTTTTGTAGTCAAATGACGACGAAACGAACATCGCGGTGATTTACTTGTAGTTCATACCAGTTTCGTTGCTCTCGGGGAAAGACGACATGGATTTCTTCATTATAAAAAATACTGTTTAGTTGACAATGACTGAGCTGTATGTAATACACATAAAAATTTCTGGTTACGTTTTGAAGAGAAGGTGTCTTCATATTTCTAGAAATACTTTATAAATACATTATGTTATTAGGTTTGAAACTAGTTTAGAAACGAAGAAAATGACTAATAGATAAAAAAAAAACATAATTCAAATATTCTCAAGTTCGAATGTCCGCTCCAAATGACAGCTGTCAAAACGGCGTCACGGCAGCGCAAGATGGCGTCCGGTTACCGCCACTCTCAAGCGCGACACCGTGGTACAGGCGGAACGAAGCAATGCAACCATTAAGAATATCATTTCCTATAATAAAGTCGCAAATAGAACCAGCCTAGCATACTATTAGCTGGAAGGAAACATTAAGATTTCCATGACATTTATTTTAAAGCTACTGCATCGTTACAAGGCATATTCCTGAAAATATTACCAAAAATGCATGTAACATGTACCATTACAAAAAATCTATTAATAGAAATCAAAATTTAAATAGTAAAAAACTCAAGTTATAGCCTATAATTGTTCCACGGGTTTTGGAGCTGGTGGTGGCGGAGCCCGCCACGCTGCTCCTGTGCAGGTTGGCAGACTCCACATGTTTTCTAAATATTTTTATTCCTTAGACATGCAGGTTTCCTCGAGATGGTTTCCTTCATCGCTGAACACGTGGTAAATCAGTACTTAGGCTTTCAAAGTGCTGTAATTAAATGCATATTTTAAAACTAAACTCTGTTCTGTCATGGTAATAAATAGATTGGCGGCTTTCGCAAATCTGTCAATCAGCCTCATTTCATCAGTGTCGTAAAAGTCTATAAAAGGAAAAGCCTGATAATCTCACAAAGGTGGTGGAATCACCATCTCGAAAAAGGTTAAACAGTGACGGACAATAGCGTAGCGGTGCGAGGTATCTGGCGCTGCGATCGTCAATTCGTCTCCCAAATATCCGTCTTCTTGGGAAAGGGCATTTGGTTTATAACTGGCTGGTAGAAGATATAGGACGGCTGAAAGAAGATTGACGAAACAGATTTATAAGGCGAGTGTGAATGGGCAAGCTGGTAAGGGGCTACTTAGGCGAACGTACCACTATCAGATCGAAGACATATTAAGGAAAGACCGTAACCGACGAGCTTGTATGAAGACGCCCACAAGAGTAGAAGAAGCGGAAGATGTGTGTCAGGATCAATAATGCGTGGCTGTATTAATTGTCTACTGTATTTACTGTTTACTCGCGGGCCTCCCGCTCGCAAGTCTCTTCTGAAGAAGCTATAAAAACCACCTAAACCACATACCACCTAGTAAAAAAACGGAGAATCTTTGGAGTCCTGTAAAAGAAATCACTTAACAGTCATAACCCGAAAAAACTTATTTTCGATTTAAGACAATCACAGTTGATAGTGATTATTATCACTGAACCCTGCATCATCATCATCTTCATCAGTCCGTAAATAATCAACTGATAAAGAAAGGCCTTTCTCAAGTTATCCGTAAGAATAAGTTTTCTTAGAAACAATATTCATTTTTCTAACTCTCCGACTCCGACTCCCAACTCTATAAATCTATATAAATGAAATGATAGAGGTCTGCCGTTGTGCGCGCATCACGCGTAAACTACTGGATAGCATATGATTATTTTTTTAAGTTTTACTTCCTTAGACACTTGGTCCATATCCTAAAAAAAATCACGATATCTTCCTTACTGAAAAGTTATTTATGTTTTAATAAACTACGGTTTCCAAACAAAGATTCCATTTTTTTTAGATTTACCTTTTTTTATTGGATAAAGTGATGAAACGAGCAAAACGTTCACCTGATGGTAAGTGTAATAACAAATGCTATGTGACTCAGAAAGTTTCTGTGTGAGACCACACTGTGCCCATCACCCTAAGACATAAGTTCTTAGGTCTCATAAGCCCAGTGATTACGCTAGCTCTCAGTGCCCTTCAAACCGAAACACAGTAATGCTTGCACACTACTGCTTCACGGCATCCTTTGTACCTATCTAAAAAATCATCTACACTAATATTAATAAAAGCAACACTAACTCTCTCTGTCCCTCTGTCTCTTTGTTACGATACCTGTTAACAGGTCAAACATACAATATTTAGAAAAACCGTTATCCTCGCGGATGAATTCGCGGGCGTCAGCTAGTATATCATAATATGGTATATCCGAGTAGCTGTATTACAAATATAGTTCATTTCTAGTTCCACTTCCTCCGTTCAATTGATCGTGTGCCCAACGTCAGCGTTAATTAAGCCACCTTGACGCGAGGTGTGACAGGATCGTCGTATCATTCATTTAGTTTAACGTTAAAATTGAATATGATTCAACTTTCGGTCGACCTCAAATGCTACTTTATGTTTAACCTGCAAAACTAAACTCTTGTACAAATGAAGTGAATTAAATATTTTAATATTCTATAAATATTCCATAAGTTTTTTTAATAAGTATGTCTAAATTTAGTAATGCCACGGAAAAGATGGAGTCATAGATGTGTCTCATTTATTTAAAACAATAGATTACTAATACAGTGGCAACAGTACAGGTGAATAAGAATTTTTCGCTTTTTCTCAGAAAAGAAAGCATAAATAAAAGTGAAAGCAAAATGCCAACTATTCAGTTAATATTCTTAAACATTACTTCAGGAATGGCGGCAGAACACCGTCCATGACAAAATTTAAATGCGTGACAGAAAAAATACGGTCTCCACATAAAAAAATAATATTCACGTGAATTTCCATCATTCTGTTAATCGCATCCCATACTAAGAGGTACTCAAATCTGAAATAGCATAAATTAGTATAACACTTGGGTAAGACTCTGGATAAGACTATAAATGAAAAGAAAATTATTTTACGACGTAAGAAATACAACTTTTGCTTTACAATCTATAGCCATTTTGTAATAAGATTCCCATTACGGAGAATAAATCGGAAGAAGCAAGTCCATAGAAAACCTCTTTGATTGTATTCGAAAATTTCTAAATAAAGATTACATGATGTTACAAAAAATAATAATTTCTTAAATTATCGAAGCATTATATCTACTCGTATATTAAAATCTGAGACAAGGCTAAAAAGTGCATTCCAAATTCTAGCCTACATCTAGACCTAGATTCGTATGTCGAAGCTCAAGGAGTGTCTTACTTTTCAGCTTCGACAGCGACATTTTGCGGTTAGCAATCAGAAGTTGCCAACTGCCATATAGAATCACGTTCCCGTATTCGATGTAACGGGTTATGCCATCGAATGCAGTGCAAGCACGAAGACAGACACAGTTCAAACAGACCTAAAGAAAGATTAGTTTATAGTAATTTGTATAAAAGTAACACAACCTGTTAATGACCCACGGACGAGTTTAGGCGTCCTCTCATCTTGAGACGCTTTTGGAGCCGAAAAGAGTCCACAGCGCTAGTTTTCTTTATAGTGCATATGGTGACGAAACGAGCAAAACGAAAAAAAAGTAGTTTTTATGAAAACACTAATGAAAGTAGAGGAAGCTTAAGATGTGTGTAAGGATCGTATCAAATTGAAAAATGTGGTCTCTGCCTGCCCCTATGGGAAAGAGGCGTGTCTCTATGTATGTATGAATCCTGCCACCAGTTATCTCATGTCGTGGACATCGTACTAACTTGTTGACTTTTTCCTAGCGTAAGTAAGCCATTATTAGTACAACATACAAATAACTGTAGCTGTAGCAGGTCAGGAGCCGATCGCTCGCCTTAAAATTATACTAGGCGAGAAAGCTGAGTTTGATGCCTGGTGCTGACCTCTAAAATTGTTCTGCAATTTGTAGATTTGGCACATGCTCAGCGATGGAGTAAAACAGCGCGAGGAGACCGGCATGACTGAGGAATAAAGATATATTATGAGGAACCTGTGAAGTCTGCCACCCCGCATTGAATATGTGTCACACAGACATTTTCTGGGTGACACAGCATTTTTATGGGCAGACGTTGAACTTACCATCAGTTGGTTTTGCTCGTCTCGTCACTTTATACAATAAAAATGCACTGAATTATCAATGAAAGATTATAAATTTCCAAAAACTAAGAAAATTTGTCTTTTTGTTTTCATACAATAAATCTTGGGGTGCATCATCCCATCATTATCACATTCAATTTTGTCAGTAATTGATAAGCTACGGATAATTTTATGATCCCATAAACCACTCCACGCCGCATGTGTTGAAAATCATTGGATGTAACGAACACGAGAGATCCCCGGGGAGTTGGTTATTGGTGGGGTTGCTTAGCAATTGGGCGATTCGGGATTTTGCAAAAAACATTAATTTAACCAATATTTTTAGAGTGATTTTATGTAATGAATGTACAAATTTTTGATGATAATAATTTAACCCTCAGAAAACTTTATGTCCGTAGTCACTCTGTATTTTAGTTCATTTAAGTAACTTTTTTTATAGATATTATGTAATAAGAAAATTCACTAGTGCAGTAATAAGGATGTCCTCCTGGCTTTTCGACCACGGTGACACGTGTGGTAGCGGCTAAAGAGAATCTACCACCCCATCTCATCCCGTGGGTGTCGTAAAAGTCGACAGAGGGTTGACTAATGGTAGGCTGAAATGGTGGTGGTGGAAATGGATAACAACCAAATAATGTAGTTAGTTATCAACTACGCAGGAAATATTAGCCCACTTTTCTCACCCCCACGGGAAACGAGATGTGACGATGGGCGTACTACGTGGCCATTAAGAGTACGTGATGTAATGTTAATGCGATAAGATTGGAAGTAGGTTAAGGTGCAGAGACACTGTGATAATCACAACATTTGATGACCGCGTGGCCATGTGGTTAGAGTACCTGACTTCTACGCTGCAGGCTGCGGTTCGAATACCAGTCGGTGCCAACATTTGTGCAAAAGCACAAATAGTTGGTTTTTGTCACTTCAATCAATTCTTCAATTTATTGGCCACGCGGTTGCCATATTTTTTATACCGGTGTTTTTGTTGTAGACTGATAAATATCTTTACAAAAAATATTTATTCGTACATTCTTACGTAAAATTTGTTATAATTTTACATAGAATTTACGTGTTGACAATTCCACCTTCCATACTGGATATTTTGTAATTTACGAGTAGCTGACCAGACGATAGATAATTGCTATAAAAACAATCTCGCCCCCTAATTTCATTAGCGCACCCAACACCGCCTCCCCGTACTTCCCAATTCATCACCACCCACCCCATTAAGTCAATTACGGTCACTTGTCACAATTTACAACTTCATATAATTTGTTGCGATGGAGATCGCGATTGTGTCATATCGCGCTTGTCATCTCCCCTACAGCATAATAACTTATTTGTCATTCGCACCTCTTTTCACGGTAGAAGATATAGTTGATAACACTGTAACTGGCACTATAGACACAATTTTTAGTTTATTGAAAATTGTGTCTATAGTGCCTTTTTATCTGACAACGTATTGTTTACACTTTCCAAAAAAATTGTCAAAAAAAATGAACGCATTCATTTATTTGCTGGACAGTTCCTGTTTTTTACAGACAAAAAGGACAAGACCAGCACAACGTTAGCCTGATGGTACGTGCAGTGTCTGCCCATAACCAATGCTCTGTCATCTAGAACCTTTCTGGTCTTGGTTTCGAATCCTGGCCGAAACGTTCGTGCTTTTGCATAAATTGTTGGTTTTCGAGTCCAGTTACTGGTGGTAGGATTCCTATGCAGGCATCCGTCTAGGTAGGTACGAGTACCACCCCAGGACCAGTCTGAAGGACACTGTGAGCTAGTGTAATCACTGGGCATATGAGACTTAAGACCTGATGAATCTGGGTGAGGTGTCACACAGAAATGTTCTGGGGTTCTGGGTTCTGCACTTACAAACAGGTGAACGTTTTCTTTGTTTCATCACTTTATTCAATAAAAAAAGGCCCAGATGTCTCAAAACTGCATTCTAGCGTACCTTTGAGCTCATTGCGCGAGCGTTACTTCGGGCGCGGTAATGTTAGGACGAGTGAGTGCTTCTGGGTAAAAAAATAATAAGATACGCCCGCTGGGTTTTTTGGTGTTCCCAAGACAGACGCATTTTTAAAGTACCAGACGAACCAGTTTCTAGAAATATTATGTAAATAATTTAAATTGAATATAGGTAATTCTATTCTCTTATAAACTAAAACTAAATTGAATAAAGATAATTATTTTCTTTTTTGTTGTACACTAGCCGTGCCCTGCGGTTTCACCCGCGTATAAAACCGAACCCGATCGTTGATATACATCCTAATTTGAATCGAATTTTGGGGTTTTATTTTTATTGCGGGGAACACTAATTATTTTTCTTAAATTGAAGTTGCTTATGTTACCCGCTAAAGTATCAGCTATCTGTCAGTGAAAGTCCCGTCAAAATTGATCTAACTGTTACGGTGATTAGCCGGAACAAACAGACAGACAGGCAATTTTTTTTTAATATAAGTACCTTATATACTTTAATAAGCATTGAGTAAAAGGATATTATTTTGTTATTACAAACAGACACTTCAATTTTATTTATTTGTGTAGATCAGAGGTCGCTCGACTGAACATATTTCACAGCACACAAGTGACCTGAGTTCGATTCTCGGTGCCGATTTACCACGTGCTCGAATGCACGTGCACGTGCACGTGCATTGAAGGAAAACATCGTGAGGAAACCTACATGTCTGCGAAATATTTCAAGTAGATGTAAAGTCCACCAACAAAGGTCACTTCCCAGCTCTAAAGCCCTCTCAAAAATGTGTGGAGGCTTCACTTTTTCAAATAAAAATATTTTTATCTTACATCCTTTCGCATGAACAGACAAAAAGAAGATAAATACTTTATATATTATTAGCATTTTTAAAAGCGTAACTGTTCCAGATATCAATTTATATAGTATCTACATATCTCATTACATTTTATATTATTATCGTGATCGTAGAGAGTTCGCAGCTTCGTCAGAAATGCTCTAGTTGTTAAGGCAGTCAGCCAGTGAGTAATATTATACCTAACAATAACTATCGAGTTAGCGGTACAATTACTTTTTTATTTTTGAGATTGTCGGAGGCTTTGATTTTATTCACAGTATATGTTTTGTTTTTATTTAGCTAGGATATAAATAGTACGAGCAAAACGTTCACCTAATAGTAAGGGCAACGTCTGCCTATTACAAATGCTGTGTCACCCAAATTTCTGTGTGCAGAACACAGAAATTTGGGTGACACAGCATTTGCCGAAACACAGTTTTTGCACACTACTGCTTTACAGCAGAATAACTAGCCCTGCGGTCGCACCTACCTAGACGGATTCCTGCATAGGAATCCTACCACCAGTAATTTTTTTTTATTTGATAGTGTCGAGACGAGCAAAACGTTCACCTGATGGTAAGTGCAACGTTTGCACATAACAGATGCTGTGTTACTCAGAATATTTCTGTGTAGCACCACACTGCGCCCGTCACCCTGAGACATAAGTTCTTAAGTCACATATGCCCAGTGATTACGCTAGCTCTCAGTGCCGTTCAGACCGAAACACAGTAATGTTTGCACACTATTACTTCACGGCAGAATAACTGGCCCTGCGTTGGTACCTACCTAGACGGATTCCTGCATAGGAATCCTACCACCAGTAAGATAATAATAAATGTAATATAATCATGACCATATCAGCTGTAACTCCTCTACCTCGTAAGTCTGTCAAATAGGGCAATTTTGTTGACACGTTTGGAAAGCAAGATAACCACGAAGAGAACGGTATTGCCTATACTTTCGTTTATCTATTATCTTATTCATCTCTTACGCACGTGCACGTAAATAAGAGGGACATTCTATAACACCTTTGCTAAATTCAGATCCTTACACGTTTTTAAAATTAATTAGTCATAATATATGCAATTGTCCTATTTGTTTATAATAATTCAATTCCACCAAACTATATTGCCAATTATTCAACGTGATCTAAGATTTTTTTTTAAGTTATTTCCCACAGTATGATTTCTCCTGTATCGTTGGTGAGTTTTACAGACATAAATTTCAGATGCACGACACAACCAGATCCTAAAACTAACAATTTGTGTTTTAGCACGATTGTTGGCTCCTGCTGGGATTCGAACCCGATTCGATTCGCGGCGTAGAAGTCAGTTACTCTGAGCATTAGGCCACGCGGTCGTCAGATTGCACGCTTCGACCCGAAAAAAAGGTCTATCATAAACGCGTTTTACTTTATCTTTGCAATAATATATGCTTATATTTATTAGTTTATTGTTATTTTTTTTATTATATACCTATATAATGAATTTTTTGGTATATTCTGTAGTTAATTATTATTTTGTATCAGTCGTCGGCACGCCTTTTTTATTAATTTCATTAGTTATCTCCATTTACTGGTCGTCTGGAATAAAAAAGCTCTTAACGATAATATCGACGACAGCTAAATCGTATTTTTTAAATATATTTTTCATGTGCAATAAAATGTAAAATAAATAATAACGGTCACTAAGTTTTTGGCAAGTACCGGGTTCTTAATTACACCAATCGTGAAGATGTCACAGGAGCGCAAATCGTACCGCTTTATCCCGGGAATTCAATTCGAACCACACTACGCGTTGTAATCTCACACCGAAGCATGGGGTTACATTAAATGACATAGTTTTATCGCTTTCGAGTAGGTGGCTTGTCAATACGCTTGGTCGATGATCTCTAACACCTATCGTTTGCGTCACAAACGTTAAAAAACACACATTACTATGCAATAATGTAAGTTTATTTTTTCTCATGTAAGTAAGGCCATAAATGTCATCACAAATGGTCGCTGTGGTCCATAGACACCTAGATTTATCCTCGAAGAAAAATCAAGATATAGGTGTCACTAGGGGTACCAATTCTCAAATAATTAAATCGGGATATACCAAAACCAACGGGACTGATACGAAACAATCGGAATTACAGAAGACACGCCTTTAGTTATCAAATAAATAATTTTAAGCGATTCAGTTTTACGAAACATTAGGAAAAGGTAAAATCTCAAAACTGCCAGTGACTTACTCAGATGATCTATTTTTAGTTCGTTCTCCTTAATTAGATAAAAATCATATTATGTTTGTATCGATTTAAGAGAATCTAGCACCCCATCTCATCCCGTGGGTGTCGTAAAAGTCGACAGCGGGAAAGTAAAAACTTGGAACTTACCTGGAACATCCGAATAAATAAACTGCGGTTGCCAACCCACCTGCCAAGAATGGAAAATATGGCAAAATCCCCCAAAATCCGAGCTACAAGCTTTTGTCGCAAACTAATGGGGGAGGCCTATGTTCAGCAGTGGACTAGTGATAGGCTGGAATGATGATGATGATGGTGATGATGTTCACACTAGCTTGCCCAGTGCAAAGTAATCCTTCACAACAATAATGTCTCCGCCCACTCCACTAAGATAACAACTAAGTTTTTGATGACCTCAAGCGTATAAATAATGTCATATCCCATACAGTCCAGACCCTACACCATATAATTTCTTTATTTATTTATTTTGTTTTATCCGGAAACAAAAAATTTTACATTACTCATACAAAATGATTTCTTATATTTACGCGAACACTACTCATTTAAATGAAACTAATTTTTACGGATTTTATCTCAAAACATTCGCACCGATGCTCTCGTATGAGACTGACGTGTCTTTTATAAGAACGAACAAACGTCTTCGCGCTTTCTGTCGCGTTGTTGTTCCCGGCCTGGTGGTGTGCGTCCCTGGCGTCTCATCTCGATAGGCGGTCGTCTCCGACGACCGTGTTCTTCGGGCCCCGCTTAAGCGGGTCCCCGACTGTTGTGTAGGGGATAGCGGGCTCCCTTCGCGACGTTTCAGCGTCGCCGTCAAACCGTAAGTACATACACTCGCTCATAGGCACACTCACATCTTTTTACACACCTCCCTGCCGAAAGGCAGGGAGTCCACAAATCAGTGCGCGCAATAGTGTTGTGTTGTTTAAGTGCGTGTGTAGGGAAGCCCCCTGGGTCCGGTATGGCCCAGGAGCAGGCTTTAGGGCCGGAAGTTGGCCGCCTGCTGGCGGCAAACTTTCCCGGGATGACATTGGAGGAAGCGATTATCGCCCTCCTGGGTGGAGCCGGAGTCAAAGCACCGGCCCCCCTCCCCCCGGCTTCAACAGCCGGGAATCAAAAACGGCCGTTAGGCCCCCCCGGCCCCTCAGGCCCGTCCGCCCCCTCCGGGCGCAAAACTCCGGCCCCCGCGGGCCCCTCGGCCCCCTCTGGGCCCCCCCCTGCCGTTGCAGGCCCCTCAGGCCTGCAAAAGCAGACTCCGCCGCCCTCTGTGGCAGCCGCGCTAGCCCGTAGGGCTTCGAAGCGCAATTCGCCGTCGCCGGACCGCATGTCCGGATGTTCATCGGCATCGTCGCGCGCTACATCGCGCGCCTCCTCGTGCTCCCGCGCGACTTCGGAGCTAGCATACTACTCCGACTTACCGGGAAGCTCTTCGTCGACTGAGTCGACCGAAATCGACGCCGCAAAGGCAACCGGGGACGACGACTTCACCGTCGTCACCGGACGTAAGCGTCGGCAGAGGAAGGAGGCCGAAAGCCGGCCACCCCGAAAAGTAGCAGCCGCGACGCCAAGGCCTAAGATAAAGGCTAAAAAGGCTCCCGCGGCTCCCAAAGCAGTCCCTATGGACACCGCGCCCTCTCAAGAGGCCGGAAAACCAACAACCCCCCGCGCACCTCCTCCTGTAGTAATACAGGATAAGGCGGCGTGGGTACAGATTTCGGGTGCGCTCAATGAGAAGCGCATCCACTTTACCAAGGCAAAACCTACTGCCAATGGTATTAGTGTGCAGGTTTCGACACCTGACAATCACCGCGCGCTCACCAAATGGTTGAGCGAGCGGCGAATTAATTTTCATACATACGCGCTCGAGGAGGAACGCATCCTCCGTGTAGTTATTCGCGGCGTTCCTCGCGAAATTGAAACCAATTTTATCCTTGAGGACCTTAAGTCCCAAGGATTCCCAGCCCTTCAGGTCCACCGCATGACTAACATGCGGACTAAGGCAGCCTATAATCTGGTGCTAGTTCACCTTGAACTAACGCCGGAAGGCAAAAAAATCTTTGACATACGCAACGTATGTCATTTGTCAGGCATATCTGTCGAGGCGCCGCGTAAGCGCACCTCGCCAGGCCAATGCCATAGGTGCCAACTCTATGGCCATTCAGCGCGGAACTGCTTCGCGAACCCCCGATGCGTCAAATGCATCGGCGGACACGCGACGGCAGACTGTAGCCGCGCTCCAGACTCCGCGGACCCGCCGAGCTGCGTGCTCTGCGGGGGGGAGGGACACCCCGCGAATTATCGCGGGTGCCCCAAAGCTCCGCACGGCAAGCGGCGTCGCGGTGGTAAGAGGAACGCGGGGCGAGGGGCGTCAAACAAGACGAACCCCCCCGCACCCGCACCCTCCGCTAGTAGGTCGACTAAGGGGCCCACCGTGATCCCAGCACCTCCGCCAAAGACGAATGCCTGGACAAAGCCTCTGCCTATGGTCCAGGCTGCGACTAAGCGTCACCTCCCCCCGCCCCCCGCGCCCTCTGCGCGACCGGCGGCGGCTCAACCCCCGCCCCCCGCGCCTTCTGCGCGGCGAGCGGCGGTCCCCCCGCCAAATAACGGCGGTAAAAAACAGACCTCAGGTCTACAGGAAGATTTCGATTTAGTTAGCGACTTCCTCAACTGCGTAGATATGGACGAACTTCGTTTGTTCGCCCATAAACTGCGCACCGCGCGCTCCGGTCACGAGCGACTTCAAGCGTCAATCGACCACTTTGGTGTCATTGACGCTATAAAAAATTATAAAGCCAAATAGGCTATACACGTAATTATTAAATATCACATAAGTAGTAGCGTACGCTACAAAACTGGAGTTATAACTCCTAAGTTAATTTTATTTTATTTTTGATTCTTAATGGACGCACGACCTAGAATCAAACCCCGTTCTTTGGCTGTCGCCTTTTTTAATGCCAACGGCCTTAAAAAACAAAGAGATGAGTTGAGTGACTTTCTCACCGCTCATCAAATAGATGTATTGTTAGTGCAAGAGACATTCTTAAAACCTAGCATGGCAAATCCGCGCATCGCCAATTATAAAATAATTAGGCACGACCGCCCCAACAAGCGTGGAGGCGGGACTCTAATTTATTACAAGGCGTCCTTGCACTGCATACCGATAGACACTCCAACCCTAATTAATATAGAGGCAACTATGTGCAGAATCGCTATGACGGACCATCAGTCCGTCACAGTAGCTTCTGTATATCAACCGCCGAAAAAAACCTTATTAAGGGGCGACATCGATTCGCTACTTAACGCAAGCGACTCGGTGATTTTGGCGGGTGACCTTAATAGTAAACATTCGGCCTGGAATTCGGCGAAGGATAACGCTAACGGTCGCATATTATTCGACCTTAGTTCTAGACTCAAATTTGATATAATAGGCCCCCTAGAACCTACTAGGGTGCCCATAGAACATAATCAGTCTCCGGACATTTTAGATATTGCACTGTTGAAGAACGTAGCATTACCGCTGCGCTCCTTAACGGTGCATCACGAATTAAATTCAGACCATCGCCCGGTCATTATGAAATTAGGACAGTCCGACGGTGAGGTCACTCGAACCAAAACCGTAACGGACTGGCGCAAACTCGAATCTAGCCTCGAGTCTATGCGTACTCCCGATCTAGATGCCATCCCTGACATCTTAGACACCCCGGAAGTGGCCCTTCTGGCCGCTAACCGTTTCACCGCTCATGTCAATACAGTTGTCAGAGACTCCTCGAAGCAGGTCACGGTGGCGAGTGATCGTCGCTTTGAACTGCCACAGGAGCTCAGACAGCTGATGACAGAGAAAAACAGCTCCATAAGAGCTTATTCCAGATACCGGTCTGTCGCAAATCGCGTCAGAATGCGCCACCTCCAAAGGGAGGTTAAAGAGCGCATGGCCGAACTCAGAGGTAGTCGTTGGGACAGGCTGATGAAAGACATCACGCCATCCCACACCGCATTCTGGGCTCTGGCGAGACGTATGAAGTCAGAAACGGTCGCAACGATGCCTCCTCTGATACGCTCCGATGGCAGCCTAGCCTTTGAGGATACCGAAAAGGCAGATTGCTTGGCAGACAGCCTAGAGCTTCAATGCTCTCTCAGCTCCCAGCCAACCGACCCCCTCCACCTTCAGAAGGTGGAAGAGGAAGTGGCCCGTAAATTGCCACTGCCACCAGCGGGTGACCCGCTGCCACCCGCCACAGTTGATGAGGTTAAGACGATAGTCAAAAACCTCAAAACTCGTAAGGCGCCCGGCGCCGACGGAGTCTCTAATAGGGTGATCAAGTCCCTCCCCTTGCCACTAATTCAATTATTAGTGGCTATTTTCAATGCCCTACTTGCCAGCTGCACCTTCCCGGATGCCTGGAAAGAGGCAATAGTTATCGGTATTCCGAAACTAAATAAACCGCGCAACCAGGCCTCGAGCTACAGGCCCATAAGTCTCCTCAGCAGTCTGGGGAAAATCTATGAACGACTGATCCAAAGTAGGCTAAAGGACAGCGTTCAATCCCTCAATCTCATTCCGAACGAGCAGTTTGGCTTTCGAGCTAAACACTCGTGCATCCTCCAAGTGCACCGCCTCACGGAGCACATACTCGAGCGCCTCGCCGCAGGTCCTAAAAACTGCGTGGGAGCCCTCTTCTTCGACGTGGCGAAGGCCTTTGACAAAGTCTGGCACACCGGCTTATTATATAAGCTGTATTCCCTAGGGGTGCCAGATAGGCTTGTGCACATCATACAGGCCTACTTGTCAAATCGCTCCTTCCGCTACAGAGTCGAGGGGGCACTCTCGAGCAGCAGACCCCTGAGAGCCGGAGTCCCTCAAGGATCCGTTCTCTCTCCAATCCTATACTCGCTGTACACCAGCGATATACCAAATCA
This sequence comes from Luehdorfia chinensis, assembly GCA_019845155.1. Classification (NCBI taxonomy): domain Eukaryota; kingdom Metazoa; phylum Arthropoda; class Insecta; order Lepidoptera; family Papilionidae; genus Luehdorfia; species Luehdorfia chinensis. The sequence continues at coordinate 1,277,201 of JAHVAK010000028.1, forward strand.
TCAAAAAGTCGAACTGGCACTATTCGCCGACGACACTACGCTTTTTGCATCCGATGTCAATATATCGAGAATATGCATTCGACTCCAAACTGCAGCCAACACGCTAGGTGATTGGTTCCGGAAATGGAGAATCGAAGTCAATCCTGACAAAAGCCAAGCCGTACTTTTTAGTAGGCTACTCCACCAAAAAAATCTTATGCGACTTAATCGCAGACAAATTAAATTATTCGACACTCCCGTCCCTTGGGTGCCTCATGTCAAATACTTAGGTGTAATTCTAGACAATAGATTGTCCTTCGCCAAACATATCAAAACAGTAAGAGATAAAGCGGCATTTGTTTCCGGCCGCCTTTTCTATCTTACTAATAAACATAGTAAAATGTCCCTCAGACATAAGCTGCTTCTATATAAATCCTGCATACGTCCCATAATGACTTACGCAGGAGTCACCTTTGCGCACACTCGCAAATGTCATATAAATAAACTTCAAGTGATTCAGAATCGCTTCCTGCGTCGTATCACAGACGCACCTTACTATATGCGGAACGTAGATTTACACCGCGATCTTGAGCTCCCTACCATAGCAGCTTACTTCAAAGAAATGTCGATAAGACATTTCGACCGAATAAAAGATCACCCTAACCCGTTAGTGGCAGCAATAGATAATTACATCCCCGCGAGGGATGCCTCTTTTAGACAAAGACGTCCAAAAAATATACTTATAGACGATTGTGATGAAATCACAACTATTAATAAACTTTACGACGTGGGCGCGCCGTCCCCTCAGGACACGCCCCCGCCTATTGCGTGCACTCGCACCGATACACACCCGCTAACTCAGCGGACACAGCGCGCTCGCCGGCGGGCGCGCTCACATAGGTACACGGCCTACACAAGGTTCATCCCTGTGCAAGGTCGATTTTAATATCGACACACATTTTTATAATTTTATATTGCCAGGTCGCGGTGTTGTAAAATAATACTATTGTTTTATAATACTTAGCGAGTACGTAATATATCATTATAAAAAATTCTTCTCCTTCGATAGCAGTCCAAGCCGAGGCATCGACCTCCTTCAGAGGGGCCCTTGGATTGCATCGAGCCCCCCCCATGTTAGTCGGATTCCATTCGTCTACAGGGGTCGGAGTACAGCGGAGCAGCAGAGCGACGTCGAGACGCAGAGCGCCGAGTCAACGCCAGCAGCGACGTTGTACCCTTACTTGCGGGCCTTCTGCTCGCGAGTCTCTTCCGACGAAGTTGTAAAAGCCGCCGGGCTAACAACGTTAACACAAACACAAAAAAAAAAAAAGGATTTTATCGCGTTTAATATTTTACTATTTATAACCCGACGTTTCGGGCGCTTTACAGCTCCCATGGTCACGGGGGGACTGAGGTGACAGTTGTCCCAATGTCATAGTTACCCCGGAGTACCTTCAGCTTTTAATTATTATTTTTAGTCCGATCTACGCAGAAAGAGCTTACTGTGTCTTGAAGCCTTGCAGTGGTATGCTTGGTTTTTGATTTAATTTTATTAATAATAAAATCTGATGTAATGGTTGGGATGATCCAGAACATGGTTGACCATGTTCTGGATCATACCAACCATTACATCAGATTTGATAGACCACAAATCCTTGCAAAAGAACACCGATTCCTACCAAGGATGATTCGCGAGGCTATTGAAATTAAAAAACATCCTAATTTCAATAGGGAAGATGGTTGGGTATTACCACCGGCTTGGGATCCTATTATTAATAAAATTAAATCAAAAACCAAGCATACCACTGCAAGGCTTCAAGACACAGTAAGCTCTTTCTGCGTAGATCGGACTAAAAATAATAATTAAAAGCTGAAGGTACTCCGGGGTAACTATGACATTGGGACAACTGTCACCTCAGTCCCCCCGTGACCATGGGAGCTGTAAAGCGCCCAAAACGTCGGGTTATAAATAGTAAAATATTAAACGCGATAAAATCCGTAAAAATTCGTTTCATTTAAATACTCATACAAAAATTTAAATTTTTCAGAAATGAGTAAAGTTTCCACTGTAAGATTGTACATAAAACATGCGGAAGTAGGTACAGGAAACTTTAAAACACTGAAGAACACTGTATGTTCCCAATAGATAGAGGTAGATCGTGTACGTCGAGCGGTAATAAGTAGTGTACAAACATTACTGTGTTTCGGTCTTAATGGCTCTGAGAGCTAGTGTTATTACTGGGCACATGAGACTTACGAACTGATGCCTTAGAGCGCAGTGTGGTTTCACACAGAAACGTTCTGGGTGACACAGCATTTGTTTTGGGCAGACGTCGCACTTACCATCAGGTGAATGGTTTGCTCGTCGCGTAACTTTCTTATTTATTTAAGCTTCTATGCACTGAAATTGTACAGCAAATGTTTTTACCATATTCGAATGTAATTTGACATTTTGCTAGAACTCGATCGCAGCGCCACCTACTGGATTTAATTTTGAACCTAAACCACCCAAAACATCAAAATCGGTCCAGCCGTTTAAAAGGAGTTCAGTGACACGCCCATACAGAAGAATTTTATATATAAATATATATAGATAGACCACAAATCCTTGCGAAAGAACACCGATTCCTACTAAGGACGATTCGCGAGGCTATTTAAATTAAAAAAAACATTCTAATTTCAATAGGGAAGATGGTTGGGTACTACCACCGGCTTGGGATCCTATTATTAATAAAATTAAATGAAAAACCAAACATACCACTGCAAGGCTTCAAGACACAGTAAGCTCTTATTTTATTTTTATTTTTTTATTTTGTTTCATAAAGTGACGAATCGAGCAAAACGTTCACCTGATGGTAAGTGAGACGTCTGCCCATAACAAATGCTGTGTCACCCAGAACATGTCTGTGTGACATCACACTACCCCCGTCACCTTGAGACATCAGTTCTTAAGTCTGATATGCCCAGTGATTTCGCTAGCTCTCAGTGCCCTTCAAACCGAAAAACAGTAACGTTTGCACACTGCTGCTTCACGGCAGAATAATTGGCCCTGGGATGGTACCTACCTAGACGGATTCCTGCATAGGAATCCTACCATCAGCAAGCAGCTTTCTACGTAGATCGAACTAAAAATAGTAATTAAAAGCTGAAGGTACTCCGGGTTAACCATGACATCAGGACATCTGTCACCTCAGTGATCATGGGTGCTGTAAAGTTGGGCCCTAAACGTTAGGTTATAAATAGTTTAAATTAAACGCGATAAAATCCGTAAAAATAGTTTTATTTAAATAAATCATTTTCTAATTAAATTAAAATTTATTTTATTAATCTAGAACTAAACTACTTTTAGTGTTATTTGTCGACCTGTAAGTTTTTTAGTAATGCATATAAAAATTAATGGGACTACGTAATAGACAGGGTTATATCAAACGGAATAAAACCATAAAAATGTTTTCTTTATTATCACAAAATCTACGGCGTCAGTTCGGTTTTAACCGCACTAGCTCAACCGCTCAGCGAGTGGAAGTGACGGAACCCCTACAAGAGCCGGTTGCGGAGTTACTTCTGAATAAATAGACAGACAGGATGCGGCCTTCCTCGTATGTGTGGTTTCAAGATAGTACGGCATAAAAAACAATGGTGTGTGGTATAATTTGTTATAAATATATAGTTTAGTTATTAAAGGACCTGTCTTACATCTTTTACCGGGTAAAAATTATAATGGCTCGCTTCAATAAAGGCATAATCAAAAGTGTTTGAGGTTTATTTCAAGTAAAGTTTATGAAGGTTTCGGCTAAGCGCCCTCAGCGCTCGGCAACGTTTCAATCCGGCGAAGCTGTGAAAGCCTTCGGGCTAACAGTGACCATCAGTCGTAAAAAAAAATAAGAAACTACGCTAATTCATGATATTTTCCTCGACGGTTTTCGACCACGTCGACTACTACTAATTGCTGACTATTGAATATCTAATCAATCATCTCAATAGTCAAATTTTTGAATAAATAAGAAGAACTAAATCTCGCGAACGTATGTTACTACTAAAGCGTACATCTATATATATATAATATAGATTTACGACTGACTCATCACGATATCTCAGAAACAACTAGACCACCCGTGACCTGAAAGAAATTCGCTTAAGAATCTACATACGTTTGACATATACCATAATTCTTAGCTTATTTTATGCCCTTTATTCAAAATACTAGATTTAGATCCAAAGACTAGGTATTTCATTGAATACGACACGTTACCGTTCCGGAATAACATATAAAATCATCGCTTCAGCGCCTGGATCCGTAAGTATTACTCTCATGAGATAAGATTGGGGGTAGGTAAGGAGACGCGGGGGATAATCACAACACAATCAGATCCGAAAACTAACCACTTATGTTTTGCACAAAGCTGCTTTTAACACTAAATCAAACAGTCGTTCAGGTTCATTACCCGATATAAAAATGTATAAATCACTATTATCTTCATGTGAATGGGCAAGTCGGTAAGGGTAACGCAGGGGAACGTATCTCGATCAGATAGTAGACGTTTTAAGGAAAGGCTACGTCTAAATTACCCGCAACCGATTGTAGCAATAAGCAAGATGTGGTCTTTTCCTACTCCAATGGGAAAGAAGCGTGACTGTATGTATATAAAAGTCCTACTGCTGAGCACAGGCCTCCTCTAATATTTGAGAGGGCTTTGGAGAGAGGAAATGTCCGTCACGCTGCTCCAATGGGGGGTTGGCGGAGTTCACATTTCCTCGAAATATTTTTATTCCTCAGACACGCAGGTTTCCTCACGATGTTTTCCTTCACCGCTGATCACGTGGTATATTAGCAATTAAAATTGCAGAATAATTTAGAGGTGCCGACACCAGAGATCGAACGCACCAACGAGTCACGAAATAGGTCACTCGCGAACGAAATTTAAGACGAGGCTCCTGGCTGCAGAGCTGCCTCGGCTCTGTATGTATCAATCATCATAATAAACACCCCGTAAATGTATGGTGCGACTTTCAATTATGGAGTTATGACAGCTTAGCGAGCAGTGACTCTATCATCGTTATCATTTCAACCCGAGATAATATGTCCAGCACACTTCCCTCAAACTACGGTATTGAGCTATCTGCATAGTCGATTATAGTCTAGTGTTGCTGCACTTTAGTTCTGCTTTTTTTATCTCACTCCTTTGATGATGAGTCTCACCGCCGCCCATGGACATTTGCAAAATATATATATAACTCTAGCTAGTACTTTACTCTAACTAGGGATTAAGTTCGCCCATCGTAGCCCTTAGCTTAAGGTGTCAACAGTAAAGAATAAATAAATACACTCAAGCAGGGCCCCGGGGTTTCGCCCGCGTAAAAAAACAGCAACATGGTTGGCAGGGTACGTCGTTGACCTAAGCATTCACAGTTCGACTCTTCTCGGTAATGCTTTAAAGGTCGTAGCTTAAAATTTTATTCGCTTAGAACCTTTCTAAATAAAGAGGCTATCTAACACAAAAAACACTTTTTTATATGCATTAGTATTTTCTAAGAACAGCGCGTTCAAATATACTAACTCTCCAGGTTTATTATAGTAGTAAGATAAGATACCAGAGGAATTGCAGGTGCGGGTGCTGCGGATATCGTTGTTACGGATTGTATCTCGCAGAGAAACATCCAACCACAGCTCGCTAAGTTACTTTTAAATTCCTTATACGGGGACATGTAACTGTAGACATAATTTACATATTTTTTTAATGCGTAAAGTGATGAAACGAGCAAAACGTTCGCCTGATGGTTAGTGCAACGTCAGCCCATAACAAATGCTGTGCCACCCAGAAAATTTCTTTGTGACACTACACTGTGCCCATCACCCTGAGAGATAGGTTCTTAAGTCGCATATGCCCAATGATTACGCTAGCTAACAGTGCCCATCAAACCGAAACACAGTAATGTTTGCACACTACTGCTTAACGGTAGAATAATTGGCCCTGGGGTGGTACCTACCTAGACGGACTCCTGCATAGGAATCCTACCAACCGTAATAATAAATAAATTAGGAATTTTTTTACACGATTTTGAATGAATAGCGACGAAAAATAACAAATAACTTTGGATCGACTATCAGTCTGCGAGCGGCGGACTGATCAAAGGCTCGATATCCAAACTATTCTATATATTGATTTGATAATTCTAAAACAATGATAAGCAAGATAACTTTCTATATTAAAAAAAATCTTGCCTCTCTTATATAAAGTGATCACAACCATTGTATTGATAAATTTCCGACTAATATAAAAATTATTCGGTTTACATACACATATTGGAGTACGTAGTTGCTTATCATAAGAGTTTCTGGGTCTTTGTTGTTGCAATCTTTTAATATAAATATTAAGGCCAATATTGCTAATAAAAAAAAATATAGTATAGATTATCGTGACGTGCCAGGAATATACTGACATCAGCTCCGATACATTCTCACGCTTTTTCTGCTGACTGTAATGTTTAGTCTTTACCATTGTTGGACGCGCGCGCTTTCGCCAAGCTTGCAGTTTAACGTCAAAGATTAGTTACGCGACAGACTTAAAATTACTATTAAATAATGTGTACGAAATTTGAAACTCTTCTTGCTCGTCTTTAAGACCTATGTAAAATAATTCTGATCGTCACTATTTTATATACATTCGTATTTTAAGCGGCCTCTCTCTTAAATCCTTTCAAGTCAATATGAATAACATATTTATTTCTGGATTCACTGTTAAGTCGATATGTTCACATCATTACTTTTTATCATGTCAACATAATTTTTTGTGATATGTTTTCATTAATTATTTAAGGAAAAATATTCTCTATAACAATTTGATGTTTAAACAGATATTTCTTTTAAATATTGTATTTAATAATTAAATATATTTTTTTCCTTCAAACTAAACTACATACGACGTTATGGTTCTTATGCAAATTTCTATTTTGTGTTCTAGAATTTCGAATAAACTTGAATATGTAACAGTTTTCTTTTACGATTATTATATAAACGTATTCCCATAAACATTGACCAGAAACTAAATGCCGCGTCTGCGTATTAGCTATTCGTACTTAGCCACATGTCTACATTGTCAAGGTTACGTTATTTTTACAACAAAATTACTTGCATTTTGTAAAACTATTGCAAAATCTTTCGGCGTATTAAAAGGAACATATTTAGGTAATCAACTATATTCTAAGAATCGGTCAAACAAGATCAAATTACATAGATTACGCACGAAAGCGTATTTTTTTGTTATGGTATATGCTGCCTAGTATTTTTATGAATGAGTGCGTTTGTAGGTATATAATACTTTATTAAAGAGACTTAATCCCATTAAATGCGATCAGAATAAATACTTTGGCGGTTTTTTAGCCATTTTTGTACCACATAATACATTTTTTATTAGATAAAGAGAGAGAAAACGTTCACCTGGTGGTACTGAACGTTCCCAACTTAGTAATGTTAGTTAGTTTACATAAGCTGTAAATTTTTTGAGATTTTTTCTTAGAATTAGCAATTGTTATTGGTGGTAGGATTCCTATGCAGGAATCCGTCTAGGTAGGTACCACCCCAGGGCTAGTTATTCTGCTGTGAAGCAGTAGTGTGCAAGCATTACTGTGTTTCGGTTTGAAGGGCACTGTGAGCTAACGTATTACTGGGCATTTGGGACTTAAGAACTGATGTCTCAGGGTGACTGACGCAGTGTGGTGTCACACAGAAATATTTTGGGTGACACAGCATTTGTTGTGGGCGGACGTTGCACTTACCATCAGGTGAACGTTTTGCGCGTTTCGTCACTTTATACAATAAAAAAAAATTGTTAGACGAGAATCAAACCTAATAAAATGTCTACCAGTAACCCTCGGGATTTAGAAGGAGATGATTAAATTATAAGAATTCGAAGAATTTTACGCGGTTTCACTCGTGCGTCAACAGTCACCGGCATAGCAGAATAGCACCTTTATAATGGTGACCTATATTGCTCTGCAATTTGCCCATTTACTTTTTATCGACTTAATTTCAAATGAAGTTTCCATTTTGTTCCTAATATTATGGAATTTTCACAGTTCGGCCCTTCTCGGTAACGATTCTCGGTTACCATAATGCGGTGAAGTTTTATACTCTTGAACCTTTCTCAATAAACGGGCTTTCTAATGCAAAAATAATTTTTTAGATCGGATTAGTAGTTCATAAACTTAGAAACTATCCACCTTTATTATAGTAGTAAAATAAGATATCATCATCATCATTTCAGCCTATCTTAGTCGACTATTGAATATAGGCCTCCCCCATAGATTGCCACAAAACACGGTCCTGAGCCACCTGCACTCATCGACTTTCCGCAAATTCGTGCAGGTCGTCGCTCCATCTAGTGCATCTAGTTTGCCGGTATGAAGAACCTTACTTCCCCAATCGGTTATCGGTTCTACAAGCTATATGGCCGGCCCATTGCCACTACAGCTTGCTAATGTATTGAGGTTATTGAGGTAGAATAACTATATGTTGGCAACATTTTAAAATTCTATGGCTACAATAACTAACGTGTTGGACATTGGCAGTAGGACAAACAATAGAACACTATGTAAGTATGTATGTAATATATTTATTCATAAAAAGTTACATTTTCATTTAAACCATGCCCCGCCAAACTGCTTACGCAGTTTGACTGCAGGTAACTCGCTTTATATAAACATAGCTTATTAATTATTAAATTAGGTTATATTAATACAATTAATTTACGCAATGGTTACAACGTATTTAACAAGTGATTGAAGTTGTCATTATGAAAGAATAGAATAGAATAATTTTTATTCAATATAGTAAAGTTTAAAGTTTCAGCCTTTAAATGTCCCACTACTGAGCACAGGCCTCCTCTCATTTCTGAGAGGGTTTTGGAGCTAGGAAGAATCCGCCACGCTGCTCCAATGCGGGTTGGCGGACTTCACATGTCTTCGAAATATTTTTAATTTCTCAGACATGCAGATTTCCGCGATTTCGATTCCGATGCGAGCGCCTAGAATCTAATATATAATATAATATATAATAGATTATTACATAATACTTATGAATGTCATTTTTTTAAACTACACTTGTTCGCAAAAGAAGCCTCTGTTCTGTAAAGACCCAGTAAGAAACCCAAATTTTTTTCATCTTGGTTACTTTAAAAATAATGTAGAACGTAAATAATGTATGTTTTATTTTATTCAATTTAATGTATTTGTAACACATATTATATATCAATTTTAGCTTTTTTTTTATTTGATAAAGTGACGAAACGAGCAAAACGTTCACCTGATGGTAAGTGCAACGTCTGCGCATAACAAATGCTGTGTCACCCAGAACATTTCTGTGTGACACCACACTGCGCCCGTCACCCATAGAGATCAGTTCTTAAGTCTCATATGCCCAGTGATTACGCTAGCTCACAGTGCGCTTAAAACCGAAACACAGTAATGTTTGTACACTACTGCTTCACGGCAGAATAACTGGCCCTGGGGTAATACCAACCTAGACGGGTTCCTGCACAGGAATCCTTCCACCAGTAGAAAGCTTCCAAACTTCTTCTCCATACCAACTTTAATTTTGCACTCCTCCGTGCCTGCAATAAGCATACAAAGTTTTCTTTTCACGTAATGAAAATTATACGTAATGCGGATACGAGAGAAGTTCTGCAGTTGCATTTTTATGTTTGCTGATTATAAGCAGTAAAAACTTTTTGCAAATACTTTTACCACTTTTATTAATAACATCCATAATTAATTAAGAGAGTATAATCTAAGTACTTTTCAACGAGACCGATCCGTCCTTAATTCGTTACTCGAATCGTTAATTGAACTTCGTTTATTCCTTATAGGTACAAATATTTTTTTTTATTTACTTTGTTTTGATTATAAATCAAATTATATAATAATAATATTGTACCAGAGATGCATAAATACCTAAGTGTGATACCCATATCACGTCAGGTAGGCGCCGCTAACGTCAACACTGTAGGTGCTGACTCCGTGTTATCGGAACTGAATACTAACGTCAGTGTTATGGTCGCCTGGTACATTGGCAAGTATAACAAAATATTTATGTTTTCCTTTTGACTTGACATTAGTGATTTGATTTTACGGCATGATTTTTTTAGTTACTAATGGTCGCAATTCTACCGTAATTCTTTAAGTTCTTTTTATTGAATTCAATGTATATATTTGTAACACATATATATAATTTTTAGCTTTTAAAGTATTGACATATAGATTACTAGCTAGCGTAGAGACGGTGCGGATGTCATGCTCCTTAACCGCAGACTGGCAACTTTCATATTTTAAATAATGAAAATGACTGTCAGCCTAGAGGCTCTAACAGCTTTTTAGATTTAGTCATATATTTTAATTAGGGATGCTACGATAGTGCATCTATAACACCGATACGAATGACGAAGGCATCTTATAGGTTACGATGAGGAATGCGCTATCAACCTCCTATATCGGCAGCGCCAGGCAGAGGTTTGAAACTCCTTAACGGACCTTTGTTATACCCATTCCTTGTTAGTCGTTGTCGTCTTTTCATCTACAGAAGTCGGAGTCTATACTCCGACTCCTGTAGAAGAAAAGTGAGTGGAAGCAGCACGACGATTGCCAAGTCGTCTGCAGCCTCGTTTTTAGCCTCAGCTTTTGCTCATGAATCTCTTCCGCCGTTACTCATTCAGAGGTTCAAGTATTCAAAAAATATCTTCGAATCTTCATGTAATTATTTTTTAATGAAGCGTATCTATCGCTTCTTAAAAAAAGTTAATCCAGTAATCAAAGTAAAATAAAGTTTAATTTTTAATAAAAGTTAGTTTGTCTACGGTTCAATGATAAACGTTAATTGTTGTACTGTAGACGAACGTCATTTTTTTAAATTGTATAGGAAATGAAAGCATTTGTCGACTAATAAAGGTTGCGGTTGTAAACAGACAACTGGAAAAAATATTTCGCTGCCTCGTACCATTAATCTCAATAAAGAAAATTATAATTTTTTACGTCCCTGAATAAAAGTAAAGCCATCATTCGAGTGAGCCGTAGGTAACTTAATATCACAGAAACCGGATAGCAGACAGTATGGCGCGGCCTTAAGTTTTCTTTTTAATTTTTCCATTTTTTTTCTTCGTACAAAAAGTCAAAGGACTTTTATCTTGGAGCCCGTTTTGTTAACTTTTTTTAATCTTTTTGTAACGTGTGTGATCCCTCGTTTGATGAACGTATTGTTTTGTGTTTTGGTGGTACGTTGTGGAATCAATGACAATATTTTTGATGCTCGTGTTTTTTTTCCAGCCGTCAATTTACGTATTCTTTCTGTTATCTATAAAAAATTTAATGATGTAATCCCATATTTCGTAACTTATATTTTTAACTTTCAGAAGTTATTACTTGAACACACCCAACTACTTTACTATGTTTCATTCTGAAGAGTATTGTTAGCTAGAGTGATTACTGCATATGAGACTTATCAAGGGATAAATCAGTGCGACGATCACAGTGTGGAGTCCCGCAGACGTGTTTTGGGTGACATATCATTTGTTATGGGCACACGTTGAACTGTTGCAACTTGCATTAGGTGAACGATTTTCTCGTGTCGTCACTAATTTCTATTTTTAATAGCTTATCAGTTTTCTTTCTCCATCGACAGAACTATGATTCTGATTATAGGTACTAAAATGGGTTACTGGTGGTAGGATTTCTATGCTGGAATCCGTCTAGGTAGGTACTACCCCAGTGCCAGTTATTCTGTCGTGAAGCAGTAGTGTGCAAACATTACTGTGTTTCGCTTCGAAGGGCACTGAGAGCTAGCGTAATCACTGGGCAAATGAGACTTAAGAACTTATGTCTCTGGGTGACGAGCGCAGTGTGGTGACACAGAAATAATCTTGATGACACAGCATTTGTTATGGGTAGACGTTACACTCGCCATAAAGGTGAACGTTTTGCTCGTTTCGTCACACAAATATGGGCTACCCAGTGAGAATTCATTGTGCCTTTGGATATTCGTAATTATCTGCTTGAGTTTGCAGGCTTGGTTGGCGCTTTAGCTAAGCTTTTGTCTTCTGCGCTGCGGGTCGCGGGTTGTATTCCCGCATAAGACAACTATTTATGTTGTTGTGTTAGGTTCTGCTTGTGTCTTTGTTTGTGCATGCGCATTTTATGTCTGTTAAACGTACTGACGGTACAGACGAAATCCTAATGTGGAGCACTATTTTGCACCGTTAAATAAGAGAAGAATGAAAAGAGTAAGTTTTTGAAACTAGCTGATATAAGAAATTTTAAGCTGTCCGTTAGTTATCTGACTTAATTTCGTTATATTACGTTATGTTATGATATTCACCAATAGTGAGGAACTCCTGCTTATTGGGACGTAGGCTTTCATTCTCCTGAATTATGTATATACAGGTCATATGATGATATTCTCATCTTAAGTACAGATGGATGAATATTTGGACGACATTATTTCTCCAATGCAGCCGAGTTGACAGACTTCATTGCAAAGCACCGAGTAGCTGGAGATGAGTGTCTCCAAAATGAGAGAAGAGCTGTGCTCAGTTGTGGAAGATTTATAGATTGTTACTCTACTAAATAAAAATTATTTACAACAATTGTGTTGCCTATATCAGTGGTCATCAATATTGTCGCAAATATATTCCAAGAGGTTTAATAGAAACAGCTCGTTAAGCAAAGTTGATGGTTGACGAACACTAGAAACGACCGCGCGGCTTAATGGTCAGAGTACCTGACTTCTACACTGCAGGTCCTGAGTTCGAATTCCGAAACCAACATTTGTGCAAAAACACAAATTGTTAGTTTTCGGGTCTGGTTGTGTTGTAATTGTCCCCGTTTCTGACATTGCGTCCTAGCCTACCTCCGATGTAATCGTATGGGCGTTACACCGGGCGCGGGTAGGTTGGGACGAGTGAGTGCCTTTGTGTTTCCGGGTGCACTTATGGCACTATAATATCTCCTGCGCAGTTGATATTCCCTTTCCGACAGTATTCGGAATTTGTCGCCGCGGTCAGCTAGGAGAATATCACTAAGAACCAACGCTTTATACAAAGTTTGCGATGCCAGTTACTGAACTCAATAGTGTCAGTATTCCTTCATAAATTTCATAATGTATTGATTTCAGAGCAATTGATTTTATTATTGTTAAATGTAGATGTTATTACAAGTAGGTCAGACAAACAGACAATGTGCCTATAATATCCACAATAAACTCAAGTGTAACAGGTTAATTTCCTGTCATCGTTTATGTATAGCAGCAAATACTTAGCTAGCTTTCTTCCGTCTGTTAGCTAAAGTAAAACAGCTGAACCCTTTACTGACATGATAAATATTTTTGCTACACGACACCCGCAGTCGTCTCGTTACACAGTTTAAAAACATTTTAAAACCGCGCTAGGACACTTCTGCGTATCCGTTTTAATGAGCCTACGGAATTAGAAACGTTTGCTTTTTAAATTGACGTTCAGGACAGCGTTGTTATTTTTGGAAGCCCAACCTTTTTTGTATGCGTTCCTGACTACACGACAGTACTGTATTAATATATATATATATATATATATATATTTTATAATTCTTCTGTTTTTAAAACAAGTATACAAATATAACATAAATAGCAATAATACAATGTATAAAATAAACAATAAATCTTCAGTAATAGCGAACTATCATTTTACTGTCGATCAAAACCGATGTCATGCTGATTATTTGAATATTACTACTTATCTATTTTAATGTACTCGTATATTTAGAATATGCTACTTTGATACTGGCAAAAAGTTTACGATTGTTGCAATTATTAAAAAAAACATCATTCATTTTTCGAATGTAGCGAAAAGTACGTACATTCGTCACGCGCATAAAGTTATTTAAAGATTCTTTTACTTACGTATTCCAATACGGATGTAAGTATTTCAATGTTTAAAGATATTTAATGATTAAATACTACTACTTACTAGTGAAATCAATGGCGAGCACCAGGCCCCTTGAGCTACCACTGGGTTTGATCCCCGGTGCCAGCACCTCTAATATTGTTTTACAATTTTAAGTGCTGACTTACCACGTGCTTAGCAGTGAAGGAAAACATCGTGAGGAAACCTGCATGTCCGAGGAATAGAAATATTTCGATGACATGTGAAGTCCGCCAACCCGCATTGGAGCAGCGTGGCGGATTCTTCCTATATTTATAGGCTGAAACTTTACTTTACTTTACTATACTAGTGGTGACTACTTATCGCATGATAGTTAGATCGGGCGCGATTGGCTGTTTAATGTTTACTGCGCAGTTCTTTTTTTTTTTTTTTTTTTTTTTTTTTTTTTTTTTTTTTTTTTTTTTTTTTTTTATTTCTTCCGACTGAAACTATTCAGTAGTTGCCACAGTGGTCGAAAATGAGCATTGAGCATTTCACTGGTTGTAGAATTCCTATGCAGGAATCCGTCTAGGTGGACACCACCCCAGGCCAGTCACTCTGTCGTGAAGCATTAGTGTGCAAGCATTACTGTGTTTCCGTCTGTAGGGCACTGAGAGCTAGTGTAGCAACTGGGCATATGACACTTAAGAACTTACGTCTCAAGGTGACGGGCGCAGTGTTGTAACACACAGAAATGAACTGGGTGACTCAGCATGAACGTTTTGCTCGTCTCGTCACTTAAATCTTCTATCTATCCAAAAAAGTAAAAAATCATGACGTACAACAAATATTCGTATTATTATTAAGGCGTCTGATGTAATTTTAAAGGTACCGTTTTTCCAATGTATTCCGTGTACGTATACTCACGGCTGCCTTCACTAATTAATATAAAAAAGCTGATCGACACATCCTTTGTTTTCAAAGCGTTAGTAACATTTCCAATTTTTGTTCGGAAATGTTATCAACAACACATGTTAAAACGATGGCTGAATGTTCTTTTACATACACAACTTTCGACTTCGGTCTATACCGAATGTAATTCGATATTTCTGCACGAAATTGGGGAATATTGTAAAAAGTGTATTTTCATTACAAAATCATCGGCGCATGTGCGTCGTGGTTTTAAGTTACGCGAACAAGCGAACTGGTCCGCGGTTGAACACGCGCGGTGGGTTCCGTTCATCACAAACCGGAGTCGCTGATGGTTAATTTATATAGAATTCTTAACGTATAAATCTTTTAATAAGAGATGCAACATTGTTTAGTAGTTGCGCATTCAACATGTACATGTTATCCAGGGTAGATTCACGTTTAAAAGTTTAGAAAAACATTTAGTTACTTTATATTAAATAAAGTAACTTTTATATATAAAGTAGTATTTTATTGCACACATTCACGGGGAATAAACACAAAATGGAAAGGTTTTTTTTAATACCTAGAATATAAGTATTTTGTCTACCTAAGTAATAAATTACATGTATGACTATATATATATTCGGACATAATAATTGAATAAAAGATAGACACATAAAATATCTATTTCTTTTATACAATTATAATAAAGTTATTCGTTTGGAAGTAAGCCTCAACGTTGCATTTTGATTTTGTGAATAAACTCCTTAGACTACATATTTTTTATTTTATAAATAACTAAAATATTCATGAGCATTATTTTAGAACACTTTATAGTATATATAAATCTTATTATTATATGTATCTTAGTATAATATAGATTTATGTACTCTAAGTACATGGCACTAAGCACGTTTTTATTTATTCTTAAATTAAAGACAACCAACAATAGCATGAGGGTTAATTGTTCTACAAGTTTATATAAGTTTGAAGGCGCGGTTGGTGCAACGGTTAAGCGATAGGATTCTGCGCTGTGGTTCGCGGGTGAATTCTGACATGGACAAATATTTATATGACTTTCATATAGTTGTTCCGGGGTCTGGGTGTTTGTGCACATGCAATTTATGTGTTTGGTTTTAAAAGATAGAAAAATAATATATTAATTTGAGCATAATTACGCAATCAGGGCAGTCGCCCCACAAGTAATATGTTATCTTTTTCGCACTTTAAAATCAACATACGATTCAATTGACTAAATTTTTTTTTTGAAAGTATAACCAAGGAAGAAATTGTTAACCGGCGAATATAAGACCAGTAGTGAATTGAGCGAGATTTAGGGAACCCTGCAATTTATTTTTACTTACCCTTTGCTTCCGTGAAATACGGCTCAACGATCGTAGAAAAGGTCAACTTTTGTTGTTTTTTTTTCGCAAATGTCAAAAATTATCGACTCCTTGTTAACCTTTTGAAAAGTATCGATGACCCTTTGGGAGCGTGACAATGAAAATAATGTACGAGTAGGATTATTAAATTGATTGTTTGACCTTTGACTATTCGGGTTATAATATTTCTCGATTAATTGTTTGTCGTTTTTTTTTCCTTTGTATGAAATTGATGTCACAAAAACAATAATTTTCTTTATACGTAAAAAAATTTCGGTACTGTTATTTATATTAAACGTTTAAGTATCGTTTCTAAGGGTTTTGTAAAATATTCTACTAAGGTATTGTTATATGCCTGAGAAAGTTACACTTTATGAATAACCAAACCAAAAAAAAAGGATTCAGCGGAGAAATGCAGCCAGCGTTCTTGGCATTTTGCCACCAGGAGTAGATTTTTTATAACAATTTTATTTATTACTTTATTTATTAAATAACTAACTAGCCCGGCAGACTTCGTTTGCCCTCTCCGGTAGGTGACGCGATTAGATTGATTTCAGAATTACATTTACGTATGAAACGTTAAGTAAATTCATCATCATCATCATCGTCATTTGAACCGATCACTAGTCCACTGCTGAACATGGGATATGTCCCCCAATGATTTCCAAAAAAAATTGTAGCTATAATTTTGGGGTAACTTTGCCATAGTTGCCACGCTTGGCAGGCGGTTTAGCAACCGCAGTTTAGTTTTTCAGATGTTCCAGGAAGATGCTGCAGCCCATCTCCTGGTTTTCATATTCCGTCTGTCGACTTTTACGACACCCACGGGATGGAAGAGGTGGTAGTTTATCATTAGCGGCTACCACACGGCTAAGTATATTATTATGTATTAAATGGTTGTTAATGATCCGTCTGACGGAATGACGGCGTCCACCACACCCATCAGATCCAGATTTTTTTTGATTTACTTTTTTGGCAATAAAACGATGTTGTTTTAATTGTTTTTATTTATTTCTCTATATCATTTGTGTCTCTATCTATACTTTTTGTTGCAAAAACTATATATTTTGATCCATATAAAGAATTTGTTGATAATTTGACTACATCGCTATCTATCGAATCATAGCATATGATATGAACTATGAACCATCGTCTCGGTTAAATAATATATTGCCTGAAGGTCCGTTCAGTTACACGATTACTAACAGACGCGCCAACGAATACATTATACTAACGGACCTGACAGACGTTGTCTGAACATTGGCTTGCCTCCTGTTAGCGGATTCAGAAAATGTTTTTTTGTTATTCGAATTTTAAATCAACTATACACTAAGTGTAATTTAACAATTTCCTAGAACTCGATCGCAGCGTCACCTACCGGGTCTAATTGTGAATCTAAACTATCCGCTCATCACACAAAAAAAATCAACAAAATCGGTCCAGTCGTTAAGAAGGAGTTTAGTGACGTACACACGCACAGAAGAATCTGTACTAATATTAAAGAGCTGAAGAATTTGTTTGGTTAAACGCGCTAATCTCAAGAGCCACTGGTTCGAATTGAAAAATTCTATTAGTGACGTATAGCCCATTTATCGAGAAAGGCTATTTAACATCATGCTACGACCCTTAGAGCGATTTCTATTAAATTAAACGGCGGGTGATATATAATTTCGGTGGTGTAATTGCTGTTAGCCTTTTTGGATTTTACAGCTTCATCGGATACTGTGCTCACGGGCCAGGGGCCCGCGTGCCAGGTTTGGTTTGACCTAAACATAAATACTTAAATAAACTCCTACAAACAAATCGAAATTCGGACTGTGTCGGGTTCCCTGCGTGCTTGCGCGACTAAGAATACGAATATCTCAAATGATTTTAAGTCGTCTAATGACCGTCCGAGGGAGGCTGCGGGCCTCCATTCGGACTGTCGACTTGTGTGTCGGTAACTCTGGGCGGTGAGAACCGCCCTGGAACACGGGTGTATCGTGTGTACGCGGTGTGATTGTCGACTGCTGCGCGCCGATCTGTACGGCGATCGCGCGTCGTGGTGCGTGTTATATTAAAGCTATTAACCGTGTGTACAGTGTAGACTGGATCGTGACTGACCGTATCGTGGTCAGGTCGGCGGGTGAAACCGCGGGGCATAGCTAGTTATATATTTAGATAAACATAATGCCCGGCATGCATAGCAATGCCTCTTTAAATTCCTTTGAGAAATGTTTGAAGTAACATAAAGGTACATATTTAAAAAACGGACACATTAACATGTACAAAATAAAATAAAAGACTATGATTTTTTTATTAACTAATTTCGCACAAGTGCCAAAAACATTCGCGAAAGTGTTAAACTTTGTGCAGTTTCACAAACTTTAACTGAATCGAATTGAACGATGCTCGGGCGCATAGAAGACCAACACACAACGTGATTTTTATATATAAATATACATTAGCCGATAGGTGTCCAGCAGAGTAGAATAGCACCTGCCTCATTCCTACCGAGTTGTCGGTTTTTTTTTATTGGATGAAGTGATGAAACGAGCAACACGTTCTCCTGATGGTAAGTGCAACGTCTGCCCATAACAAATGTTGTGTCACCTAGAAAAATTCTGTGTGACACCACACTGTGCCCATCACCCTGAGACATGAGTTCTTAAGTCTCACATGCCCAGTGATTAAGCTAGCTCACAGTGCCCTTCAAACCGAAACACAGTAATGTTTGCACACTACCGCTTCACGGCAGAATAACTGGCACTGGGCCTTTATTCCTGCAGATTATCACTATAATAAGCAATGCTGTCACTATACTGCTCATGGGAACGCAACCGAGAGTCAGATTTTTTTTGACTCGTACCAAAATGGCAGCGGCGTGGTTCGCCATCCGTCACGTCTCGTTTCCCGCGGGGGCGAAAAGTGGTCTACATATGTAGCATCTGCCTACCCCTTAAATGGGAAAAGGCGTGACTATATGTATGTACGTAGATATGCATTATTAATATATTTTTATTATAAAAAATATTTTTTAAATCATGATAAACACTTTTTTACATAATATATGTAAATGGTCGGAATACTTGTAAGTTAATAAATTACAGTTCTTTAGAAGATTATTTTAATTAATAGCTTTCTAATTTTTAATAGCACATTAATACATTAAGCTAACACCTGTGTATTACAAAATTCGATATTGTAACATCTATACGTCGACATTTTCAATTAAAACCCATTTAGAAATAAAACTAATGCGCGCCGTCACCGGACACAGCTGGGCCGTTTCTAGCAGCTATTTACTTTAGTTCTGTCTTGTTAGTCATTCATTTCATTAGTAATTTCGTGCAAATTTATCAAGTGCTTTTATTAAAATACGATGCAACGCAATACGTGCCATATTCCGATGTGAATAAGGCTGTGAATATGTATGTTGAAGTAACCAAAAGTTGGTGGAAAGAAATGAGATAAACATGGCTGCCGGCGAGCGAGTGAGATGTCAATCAGCTGTCAGCGACTTTCCGTCTTCCCATACGCTCCTAGCACTGTCGAGCGTAATGTACAGGGATACTTATTTAAAAATTTCGACGGGATGGATGATGGATACGAGACGAAAAGTAGATTAAATTAAAATAATTTCACGGAAAATAAAGTTTTTTTAGCGTTGCCCCACACTTACTAGCCTAGCCAAAATGGCGTTGACGTGGTTCGCCACCCGTCACGTATCGTTGCCTGCGATGGCGAAAAATGGACTCTGCCTACCACTTTTATGGGAAGACAGCGTGACTGTATCTATGTATGTATACCCCACACTTCTCTGATGAGTTGTGGGTGCGTTTAGACACAGAATTACACATCCAACCGAGAAAAAATCAATTTGTATGTCATGCAAATATTTGTTCCCTGCAGGGATCGAACCAGCGCAGTTTAGCCTTTTTCTGTTCATTTATATTTTCATCTCTATTTTTATATGAAAAAATCATACAAGGGATAAGATATAATCCTTACTAATATTATAAATGCGAAAGTAACTCTCTCTGTACCTCTATGTTTGTTACCTTTTCACGGTTGAACCGCTGAACCGATCTTGACGAAATTTGAAAAAGAGATAGCTTGCATCCTTGGGACGGTCATAGGATACTTCAATCCTTCAAAATCGAATAGTTCACACGGGATATTTAAAAAAAACCTATATCCACGCGGACGAAGTCGCGGGCAACACCTGATTTGCTACAATTTCATTACGTTACGACAGTTTTAGGATTTAACTCACGAGTGTTTCGTATGTGCAGACTTCTTAATGAGCACAGTGATACTTTGGATCCGTTCAGAGACTCGTTGCCAAGATACCGCCATAAACTAAAGTATTTTTTTTCCATATAGATGTAAATAATTTTTTTTCTTTTTACTCTAATGTTAATTGTAATTTATTGTTTTACTTTTAATTATTTTTGCTTTTTATCAGTATTGTCAGATTGTTGTAAGCTTGTTTTTTAAGCTATTTTAATACGTTTCCTACATAGTGCATGCGGTATTCACATCTAAAGGTAATGGCATTAAGCTTTAAAAACCTGTGGTGTTATATATTTTTAAATATATTTTTGTAATTACTACTGGTGATTCTAAATAAATAAATCTAAAATTAAAATCAAAATATTAAAATGACCGTTACATTATTTAGTGTTACTTGTTATTATTATAAATATCTGAGATCATTAAAAAATGTCACCACCTTTTTTTTCTAACCCGAGTCACTGAAAAATACGTAGTTAATTATTTTTAGAACTTTGTATATACGAGAGCAACTACTGTGAGTATTTGGGTTTCAAGGTTTTTTTTTTTGATACAAATATACAATTTACTTAAAGAGAAATACAAGGAAGGACGGAAGTTATACGATTTCTAATAGTATTTTTATTGTGTAGTAGTTTGATTTCCCCTGAAGTATATTTAACAGTTTTCCTTTGAGAATATTAAAATAGTCGATTTATTGAATAAAATATGGAAGACAATTTTGATTGTGTTAAGCCAGCTTAGAATTGTACCACTTTATTTTAGGACTGATGGTCACTGTTGCGTGAAGGCTTTCACAGCTTCGCCGGATTGCCATTGTATCATTTTGATAGGATTTTGTGCTATATTGCGGGTTGGCAGACTTGACATGATTTTTTTTCTTTTCCCCAGACATACACTCGATGTTTTCCCTCACCGTTGAGCATCTGGTTAATTAGCAATGAAAATTGCGACCAAGTTTTAAATTTTCTAATGACGTATTAACATAAACGCCCTTTTCCCATACAAGGGGTAGGCAGAAGCCACACATGAAGCCCACTGTTCGCTCTCGCGGGAAACGAGAAGTGACGGGTGGCGAACTACGTCGCCGCCATTTTGGTACAAGACAACAAAAATTCTGACACCCCTTTGCGCTCATACGAGCAGTACAGTGACAGCATTGTATATTATGGTGTTAATCTGCAGGAATAAAGGCTGTCCGTACAATACCTTAGTCGCCTCTTACGACACCTCGGTAGGTGCTATCCTACTCTGCCGAACCCCTATCAGCGATTTTTTTTTCATCGTCGTCATCATCATTTTAGCCTATCACTAGTCCACTGCTGAACATAGGCCTCCACCATAGATTGCCACAAAAGTTAGTAGCTCTAATTTGGAGGGGAATTTTGCCATAGTTGCCACGCTTGGCAGGCGGGTTGGTAACCGCAGTTTATGTATTCAGATATTCTAGGAAGACGCTGCTGCCCATCTCCTGGTTTTGTTTTCTCTCTGGCGACATTTACTATTACGACATCCACGGGATAAGATGGAGTAGTAGATTCTCTTGCCGCTGCACACGGCGGTCTATTTTTTTAAAGGTAATTATTTGTTCAAAAAACCGACTTAACGTAGCAACTCCATGTTTAGCTTTTTTTATTGGATAAAGTGATAAAACGAGCAAAACGTTCACCTGATGGTAAGTGCAACGTCTGCCCATAACAAATGCTGTGTCACCCAGAACATTTCTGTGAAACACTTCACTGTGGCCATCACCCAGAGACATTAAGTACAGAGTTCTTAAGTCTCATAAGCCCAGTGATTACGCTTACAGTGCCCTTCACTACCGAATAGCAGTAATGTTTGCACACTACTGCTTCACGGTGGAATAACTGGCCCTGGGGTGGTATCTACCTAGACGGATTCATGAGTTTATGAGTTTCATTTTTTTTTATGTTAGAGGAGGCAAACGAGCAAGCGGCTCACCTGATGGTAAGTGATCACCGCCGCCCATGAATACCTACAATACCAGAGGAATAGCAGATGCGTTGCCAGCCTTTGAGGAAGGAATAGGCTCTTTTCTTGAAGGTCCCTAAGTCGTATCGGTCCGGAAAAACCGCTGGCGGCAGCAGATTCCATAAGGTGCTTGTGCTGGGCAGAAAATTGCGCGAAAAACGCACTGTGCTGGAATGCCAACCATCAAGGTGGTGACGATGGAATTTTGCGCTGTGCCGCAATGTGCGATGGTGAAAATCAGCGGCTGGAATTAATCTGAACAATTCTTCGGAACACTCCCCATGGTAAATCTTATAAAAAATGCAAAGGGATGCAACATCTCTTCGCAAAGCCAGTGGATCAAGCCGATCAGATAGAACATGGTCGTCGACAATTCGAGCCGCTCTCCGTTGAATACGGTCAAATGGAAGTAGCTGACACTCGGGCGCCCCCGCCCAGAGATGAGAACAGTACTCCATGTGCGGCCGAACCTGCACCTTATACAGTTGCAAGCGTTGGGCCGGCATGAAGTACTGTCGCGCTCTACTGAGGACGCCAAGCTTTTTGGAAGCCAATTTGGCCTTACCTTCCAGGTGACCGCGAAACTGAACGTCACTCGATATGTCGACGCCAAGAATACCGATACTGGCTGAGGCAACGAGGGGAGTGCTCTCAAAATTAGGTGATACGACGAAGGGTTTCTTTTTAGCGGTAAACGCGCAAACCTGTGTCTTCTTGGGGTTGAACTGGACTAGATTTAGTCGGCCCCAATTCGAGATTTTGTCTAACAAAAACTCGATCTCAGACACAAGTTTGTTCCGGTACTCGTCAACGTGTTCCCGAGAAATATTAGCACGGCCGGTGTATACGGCATCACCAGTGCTGTCATCTGCATAGCAATGAATGTTACTAATTTGCAACATATCATTGACATGCAGAAGAAACAGGATTGGTGATAGCACACAGCCTTGTGGGACACCAGCATGATTTTATCGTTGATCCCATCATCAGAACTTGAAAAAAATATTTGGGATCGGCCATAGGGTACCCCCTGTATAATAAAGAAAATCATTAAAATCAGTTCACAAACAAAGAAGTTATGCTCGAACGCACATAAAAAAATATACAGACGAATTATGAACATCCTATTTTTCTGAAGTCGGTTATAAAATAAAGAAATTTAAGGTGAGCGCCCGGTCCCAAGCCACCACGACCCTATATTATCTCTCTTTTATATACTTCGTACATTTTACAAATGCCATTACTATTCGCAAATAGCTTTCAAGTTTATAATTGCGTTGCTAGTTCCAAAATTAGCTCAGAACTATTTACATATATTTTAGTTGCTGTATTAAAAGCATTTTCAGTGTGGGAGCTAGATTTAAGTCTTTAGAAAATGGATATAACATTACATTACAGCTAGACTACGAGTAGTAGGTACGCAGTTCGCGGTTCACCGCGCGCGACGCGTCCCACGAATATCGGTGGCTTTCGAAAATATATCTACTTGTAACTTGTATACGACCTTATTAAAGGTCTTTAGTAGTTAGACCGGGTACAGGCGAAATCCTGCTTAGTCTGACCATAATGCATGTTTGGACGATAAGACACAACTACCGGGTGTCTGTCTGCTGCTTAAAAGACTGGACAACTCGGGATCCCAAACTTTTTTTTTGGTTACGTACATTCATACAGTCACGCCTTTTTTTCCATATTATTTACATTTTTAAGTATAAGTGTACTGCGTGAGTGGCCTCTGCCACTTTTGGCCCTCGCGGCAAACAAGACGTGACGGGTGGCGAACCACGTCGCCGCCATACCGGTACGATTCATAAAAACTGTTACTCCTCACTGCGTTCCCTCGAGCAGTATACTTAGGTATTATGTTATTATTAGGTATTATGGTATTATTCTGCATGTATAAAGGCTGTCTGTTCAATAACTTAGTCGTTTCTTACGACACCTCGGTAGGCAAGAGGTAGGTGCTATTCTACTCTGCCGGACACCTATAAGCATATTAACATCCTCTATAAATTATACCTGCTTTTCTTGTTTGTTTTACTCTGTGACTCTTTTACTGGTGGTAGGATTCCTATGCAGGAATCCGTCTAGGTAGGTACCACCCCAGTGCCAGTTATTCTGCCGCGAAGCAGTAGTGTGCAAACATTACTGTGTTTCGGTTTGAAGGGCACTGTGAGCTAGCGTAATCACTGGGCAAATGAGACTTAAGAACTTATGTCTCAGAGTGATGGGCACAGTGTGGTGTCACACAGAATTTTTTTGGTTGACACAGCATTTGTTATGGGCAGACGTTGCACTTACCATCAGGTGAACGTTTTGCTCGTTTCATTACTTTATCCAATAAAAAAAAACTCTGTGATACAGAACTTAAAGCGCGTTAGTTATTTCACCATTTTCTTTCAATCTATATAAAAAGATTTTTACATCAAGGCCAATGAATCAAGGTTTCTATTTTGTAACTCTGGTAGGTTTCGTGATCGGTTTTATTTTGGCGCTTGAAGCTCATTCATTGGTTAATGGGATAAAATGAAACCGATCGAGAAACCAACCTGAGTTATACACCAGACCCACAGGTTTGTATCTCACCTGTCCTACTATAATTTGTAAGGTCAAATTTAAATTTAATTCCGAGGAAATTAATCTGAATCTATATATATTTACCACTGACTCAATAACGGTATCTCCGAAACTAAAGGACCTATTGACTTGAAATTTGACACACATGTTACTTTCCTGACCTGGGTGCCTTGGACTAAGAACGGATTTTGAGAACATTTACTCCTAAATGGGTAAAGGGGCTGATGCTGTTGTTCTCTTTCCACACTTTAACATGACAACAACTTCGTGCGAAGCCGGGGCATGTCAGCTAGTGATACATAAAACTATAAGATTCAAGTCTTAATTCTACCGTCTCATGGAAATCAACGTCTTGCATTCTTCCTCTCGTGCAAAACAGAAAATATTATTATACTTTTGACGACTGTGTGACCTTCGGGTCAGAGTACCGGACTACAGCGCCACCCGTCCTGGATTGTGTTGCGATTGACCCCGTGTCTATGACTACTGCATCCAAGTCCACCTCTTACCTTATCGCAGGAGCGGTTGGGGTGAGTGAGTACCTCTTTATTTGTGCGTCCAATCGGCCTAGAGGATATCATTCATTTATAACGTGAATGGCGAATGGATCGACTAGACCGGTACAGTACCACTCTTACTCACTCAATGAATAAAAGCGTAAAGTAGCAAACTTGATGATGCTGATTCGTATAGTGAGCGTAAAGTATAGGATACCCCTTTCATATTCTATCAATTACGGAATCCAAAAAAAAATATTAACATTTATAATAGCGCCATTTTTTTTTAAATCTCTATTCAGAATAAAAGAACCATCACACTGCTAAGGTTGCTTAAATTTTGAACGAAAATTTAGTCTTGTATACAAAAAAAACGAAATGAAATAGAAATATTGCGTCAAACCTCAACTTTTGGAGAAAATAGTCATCTGCAGGATAGGCATTAGGTAGTCGATAATAATAAGTATGTAGAGGGGCTTAAGATAAAAATATGTATTAGTGGATTATAAAACGTAGTATATTCAACATTTTATATTTGAAACCATGGATGTTTGGGGAAAATAAAAACTAAAAAATACAGCCAAATAACATGAATTCCAAAGTTCTGTTCCCGCGATAAAAATACAAAAGTATTAATTTGTTTAAAGGTGTTAAGGTCACTGCTCAAAAAAAAACGTACAACATAAAAAGGTAAAATATATAAAAAAAAAATTTTTTACCTCTTGTCAAAAGAAAGGTTACGTTAATTCCCAAGGGTCACGATCGTTAGATATTGAATAATGCCTAACCCTTTCGATGTTACAATAATAAATTTACCTCCGTACACATGTCTTGAGACGGTCTTTTTGCCAAAAAGTTTTTTCTTAACAATACAACCTTAATTATGATTCACTAAATTTTAGGTACGTTTTTGTTCAATTCTTTTGGATTTTTTTTTAGTTTGTAAAATAATCGAACACTGTTATACTTTTTTAACTGTATTTAGAATTACCACGCTATAAAATAAGATTCTGAGATATTTTCTCATGGAATTTAAAACATTTGGCACACTTGTGAGTCCTGTAACGACATTACCCAAAAAACGTTATAGTGTTGTGGTCTTATTCATAAAAGAAATACTTATGATAGATTTATCACACTGAATAATTATAAAGCTAATTAGGTCTACAAAACGTATAATAAAATTCCGCTGTGGAAATACTTCAACATGGTTAGGTTGTTGTCCTAATCAAATTTCATATTTACATAGGTAGAAACATCTGGGAATCTGAATGTATTTGGCTGCAAACATTTGTCAAAAATGAGTAATCTCTTTGTAACAATGCTATAAGCCTTCTACATTTTTTATGAAGAAGACCGTAAGTTTTCACCGTTATAGTTCCAATAGCAAACGCTTTACTGATGTGATTGTAGCTACTTATACTGCTGTTAAGCAGTATTGTGCACATTACTGTGTTCGGTCTGAAGGCCACTGATTGCTAGTGTAATTACTGTGCATGTGAGACTTACGAACTGATGTCTCAGGGTGACGGGCGCTGTATGGTGCAATGTAATGTTCTGAGTGATACAGCTTTTGTATTGATTGATTATGTACTGAGTCATGAGTGTTGAGTGGGCTCTATTTAGCCAATAGTAACTGCGGAAAACGAAATCATTTTCGAGTCTTGGATGTAATATGACCGTTGGTGTATGCAATCCTGCATTATTTATGGAAGAATGTGACGAGACGAGGAAATCCTTTACCTTATGGTGAGAGCAACGTCTGCCTATAACAGATGCTGTGTCACCGAAAACATTTCTGTGTTGCACCACAGTGCACTCTTCACCCTGAGACATAAGTTCTCTCATATGCCTTGAATTTTTACTAGCTTTCAATATCCTTTAAACCAAAACACAGTAACGTTTGCACACTACTGTTTGACGGCTGATAATTTCGGTGATATATATTTTCGGTGATGTAATTGCTGTTAGCCTTTTCGGCTTTTACAGCTTCATCGGATACTGTGCTCGCGGGCCAGGGGCCCGTGTGCCAGGTTTGGTTTGACCCAAACATAAATAAATAAATAAATAAAAACTCCTACAAAACCCTCGAAGTTCGGACTGTGTCGCGTTCGCTGCTTGCTTTCGCGGTTTCGAAAATCTTAAACATTTTAAGTCGTCTACTGACCGTCCGAAGGAGGCTGCGCGCGTCCATTCGGACTGTCGACTTGTGTGTCGGTAACTCTGGGCGGTGAGAACCGCCCTGGAACACGGGTGAATCTTGTGTACGCGATGTGATTATTGACTATTGCGCGCCGCTCTCTACGGCGGTCGCGCGTCGTGGTGCGTGTTATATTAAAGCTATTGACTGTGTGTACAGTGTGGCCTGGATCGTGACTGACAGTATCGTGGTCAGGAAGAGCTGAGACGTCCGTGTCGTCTAGCACGTTTCGCGGGCGACGTTTGCGTTCGGTCGCGTTTCTGTTTGGTCGGTAATTTGCTGCTTTAACCACCAGCGGGTTTGAATGAACCGCGGCTTTTTCGAAAAACCGCCGTGATAATTCTCTGAAGTGTTCAGAGATTAAAGGCATTTCACAGTCGCTGTGAAGATCTACATTGCGTTGATACCAACCGGCTCCGGTGGCAGTTCGCAAGAATCGATTTTGAACGCTCTGTAACTTCTTTAATTGATTGCCCGTCGCGTGAGCGAAAGCGACGCAAGCATAGTCCATTACGGGTCTTATGCAAGTCTTATAGAGGCGAAGTTTGTGTCTTAAGCACATTTTGCTTGAGGAGCAAGTTAATGGGTATAGACGGCTTGAGATAAAAGCCGCTCTATTGCGTATGTTTTTAATGTGTGCAGCGAACGACATCGCTGCGTCTAAAGTGACCCCGAGGTATTTGACGCTCTTTTCCCAGGGAATAGGGCGTCCGAACAGGGTGATCGTGCCTAGCTGATTGTTGCCGATTGGGTGACATCGTCTAGCGGGCTTTGGTGTGCCCCTCGAGAAGTATATCGCTACACTTTTCTCGGGGTTTACCTCTATTCTCCATTTCCGGAACCATTCGCCTAGGCGATCGGCTGCGGCTTGGAGTTGAATCGTTATGCGGCCCTTGTGCTTGTCGGAATAGTACAAGGCCGTGTCATCTGCGAAAAGCGCAAGATTGACTTTCGGGTCTTTAGGAATATCGCTAGTGTATAGCGAGAAAAGGAGTGGGGAGAGGCAGGAGCCCTGAGGGACCCCCGCTCGGAGAGGGCGGCTTGAGGAGCGCGTTCCCTCTACCCGGAAGCGAAATAGGCGGTTAGACAAGAAGGCTCGTATGATGTTCACGAGTCTGTCTGGCACTTTAGTGTGATACAACTTGTAATACAAGCCGTCGTGCCAGACTTTGTCAAATGCCTTTGCGACATCGAAAAATAAGGCCCCTGTGCCTACAGGCTTAGGGCGGTCGTTTAAATTCTCTAAATGTGCTCCGTTAAGCGGTGCACTTGATGAGTACACGAGTGTTCGGGGCGAAAGCCGAACTGCTCGTCTGGAAGAATATTATTTGTAAGGACATAGTCTTTTAATCGACTGAGTATAATTCGCTCATAAATCTTAGCCATCGAGTTGAGGAGACTTATTGGGCGATAATTAGACGGAATGTTCCTAGGCTTATTAGGCTTCGGAATGCCTATAACGTCGGCTTCCTTCCAGTCGTCCGGGAAGGAGCAGCTGGAGAGGAGCGCGTTAAAAATACTGACTAACAGACATAATAACGGCGTAGTTAGACATTTCATCACCCTGTTGTTTATGCCGTCGAGGCCAGGCGCGGATCGGTTAATTTCGGTGATGTAATTGCTGTTAGCCCTTTTTGGCTTTTACAGCTTCATCGGATACTGTGCTCACGGGCCAGGGACCCGCTTTGACGGCTGAATGACTGGCATCTAGACCGATTCCTGCATACTGCATAGGAATCCTACAACCAGTTATACAATCAATGTTCATTTGGACTTTAGAAAGGATGGAAATCAAACATTTTGCAATTAGTGGTTAAACAATTAAATAATATTTTGTATTCTTATAACTATTTTTCTCTGTAGCCTATTTAAGACTGCTGCAATCAGAAAAAAAAAAATCGCCTGCTATTAACCGATTTGCAAATGTTATGTTTTTTCTATAAAAAAATTCTTAATTGCAATTTTTAATTATTAAATTATCATACTAAGTATATAATCAGACATGAATATACAAGTTCGATAAATATATTCGTAGTAGCAGCACTGGTTGAAACATAACGATAGACTTGCAGATAAATGCCATATGCTTTAGTTATAGATATAGTATCTCAATGTACCAACAAAGCATAGACAAGTGGTCACATCACAACCCCTGACGTGACGGATGACGGGGCGCTGTGCACACACGGCGGAGTGTTAGCAAACACGGCTCGAGGGTTGTGACCTATGCCGAGGTTGGATCGCCCTTTCTTATAACTTATGTAGCCTTGGTATGTATATGAGGTAATGATAATAATAATTGTATGTCTTGTAATTAATTTTATTTCTTTTCCGTTCTATAGATTGTTTGTCTTAAAGGTGTATAAATTCATAATTAAGTCTGAGCACAGGCCTTCTCTCATTTCAAAAGAGGTTATTGTAGCTGAGGAGACACTGTCACGTTGCTCCAATGCTGGTTGGCGGATTAAGTTTTTCAAACATGCAGGTTTCCTCATGTCTCTTCTTTCACAGCCGAGCACTTAAATCAGCACTAAAAGTGCATCTAACAATTTTATGGCACTGGGGATTGAACCCAGATTACTCGCGTACTATGAATTAAAAAGTGAGCGCCTAGCCCCTCAGCTACCACGGCTTGTCTGTAATTATAATTATTAAGTACTGGTGTGCTGATATAGTTAATGTAACATTTAAGTATGTTATTATGTAACATTTACTTATATGTGTTTGTAAGTAAATAAATTTGGAGTAAATACTGTGTTTGAGTTTAGTAAAAGGCGTGACTATATAATTAGTAATATAGTTAATTGAGTTTAGTAGCCCCGTTTGATTTTAGACAGGTGGACAGCGGCGACACGCCGGCGCCTCTTGTTTGCGAACCACTCCCGACCGCCCCCGCGCTATGGCACCCTAGTACTTTCGGGGCTCCAGACAAACAATGCGGGGGTGGAGATAAAATAGGTTTTAGAATAAATATAATTTAAAAAAAAAGTTCATTTTTCGGCGATGTAGATCACCTATATACATATATTAGAAGTTTAGCGTCATATTTTCCTGTAAGCTTCCCATTTAGTTTTTTTTTTTTTTATAATACTTTGCGAAGAGAGTTTGCGTTTCTGCATTTATACCGTGTTTACCGTGGGGAGTGTTCCGAGGAGTTGTTCGGATTAATTTTTGCTGCTAAATTTCACTATCACACATTGCGGCACAAAACAAACTTTCATCCGCACCACCTGAATGACTGGCATTCCACCACTCTGCGCTTTGCCAGAAATATCTGCCACGCACAACCACGTTGTGGAATCTGCTGACGCCAGCAGTTTTTCCGGGACCTTCAAGAAAAGAGCCTAATCCTTTCTGAAAGGCCGGCAACGCACCTGGAATTCTTCTGGTATTGCAGATGTTCATGGGCGGCGGCTAACTTAATAGCCTACTATGCCAGATATATATGCTATGCCAGAAGTGCCCACTTTAAAGCTGTCGTAATCACTACATATATACTAATTACCCATACGACTTTGACACTGGCAGAAAGTTTAAGACTGTTGCCATAAATATGAAATAAAACTTTCCTAGCACGTTCATTGGTGTATACGCGGTGAGATTAAGTTGGCACCTTCGTTAACATATTTGTAATAATTGTAATTCAGACATTGAAATTAGTCAATGTAAACTAAAGTTTAGTAAGCAAAGTAACCGCAAATGGCTATACTCCATTCCTTATTTATCATCTCATCATTTCAGACTATCACTAGTCCACTGCTGAACGTAGGCTTCCCCCATAGATTGCCACAAAAGTTTGTAGCTCTCATTTTGGGGGCATTTTACCACTTTTTGGCGTTAGCAACCGCAGTTTATTTATTCAGATGTTCCCAGAAGATGCTGGTGCCCGTCTCCTGGTCTTTATTATTTATTATTCAACTAACATTAATTTGTTTTTTATTTAACATTTCATTCAGCCTAAAACACCATCTCCAACCGACTCTTGGACTATTATTACAATCTCATTCTTACAAAGTATTGCAGAAATTTGTTTTTAAATATTGCAAAAAGAAATTTTACAGGTTATGACATCTTTGCCGTATCGATTGCTCGTTAGAAAAACCCAGTAAATTATCCCTACCGACCTACTACATTAATGGATGACCAATTTAAATTCGCCGAATCGAACCCTAAACGACCGGCGTACGAGAATCGCCATTAAACTGTTTGTTCTATTAAAAGGGGCAATGGAAACAAACAAATTTCGAAGACAATCCCTCCTTTTTGTTTGAAAAGTACTCGAGTCCCGCATTTGACGTGAATCGCCCCATGAATGGGATAATAACGTAATTCTTGCACAGTTGGTAGATGGGATGTCTCGTCAGAAAATGTTTTTACGACACCATCATTTTATTACCGTGGCGAGTCAGTGGCGAGATGTACTTTCAGCGCCAAATCGAAAAATAGCGGTGGAGTTTTAATCGAATTTCGCAATTTCGTTGTATATTTTAGATTTTGATGTTTAGCTCCTTACATATGAAATAGGCGTTTTGACGTACTGGCCACTTTGATCTGAAATATCTCCTCTTTGGTTAAGAATTCCAAATTCAAATTTATAAATCTATTCCAGCTGGTATATTTGAGTTTCGAAAACAGTCATTCATTTGTTTTTTTCCTCATTAGTTTTTTCTTTGGCGTCGCTCATCTCGCATGATGGAAAACTTGAAATAACGCTTTATTTACAAGTACAATTTCTACCGTGGCACCAGTGCTGCAGAAACAGCTGGAAGGATTAACGATGGGTATGGGCGCTGGTATCGCAAAAGAAAACACGGAACATTTTTTCGACCGCTCTGGAAATTTTTAGCTTTAGAACAAGCCCCGTAGATGGCCGGAGTCCAAAGTGGATAATGAAGAATTAATGGCTATTGTGACAGCGGATCCATCGCAAACCAATTGCAAGTTAGCTGCAGGCGTCGCTGTGAGTGATAAAACTGTTTTAATCCACTTGAAGCAAATAGGTTAAGTTGAAAAGCTTGAACGGTGGGTACCTCATGAATCAAAGGTAATCAAACCAGCAAACACGCGTCGACTGCTGCGTTACATTGCTCAACCGGCACAATAACGAAGAGATTTTATATCGGGTGAAGGGGTACCTGTGATGAAAAGTGGATCTTATACGATAATAGGAAGCGCTCGTCGCAATGGCTGAACCCTGGAGAACCTGCCAAGCGAAAATTATTCTGAAAAAGTTACTACTGTTTGGTGGACTAGTGCCGGTGTCATTCACTACAGCTTTCTAAAATCTGATCAAACGATTACGGCAGATATCTATTGTCAGCAACTGCAAACTATGATGAAAAACTAGCTGCTGAACAACCGAGGCTGGTCAATCGCTCTAGGTCTCTGCTGCTTCAGGTCAACGCTAGACCACACACTGCACAACAGACGGCCGCTAAACTATAGAAGCTGCAATTGGAATGTCCGCGACATCCACCAAACTCCCGCACCTTGCTCCAACAGATTACCCTTTTTTTCCGGAATTTGGATGACTTTATTGTTTAAGTCCAAATTGCCTTCAGGGACTTTATTGATTCTCGCCCCTCATAATTTTTTTAGTAATGGGATCAATGAACTACGTATGAAATGGCAAAAGTGCATAGATTGCAATGATACGAGTACATACTTTAATTAATTAAATATATTTTACAAAAAAAAAGGTATTTATTGTAATGACAGCGTTTATTCATGCAGAATAACATGCAATGGTGTCACTATACGTACGTAGACCCAGTCACGTCTCGTTTCTCGCGGGGGCGTAAAGTAGCCTCCTGCCTACCCCTTGTTTTAGCCTATTAATGTCCGACTACTGAGCACAGGCCTCCTCTCATTTCTGAGAGGGTTTTAGAGCTAGGAAGAATCCGCCACGCTGCTCCAATGCGGGTTGGCCTACCCCTTACATGGGACTAAAGGCGTGACTGAATGTGTGATGTTTAATATTGATTGTGTATTAAGCACGAAGTTTTCTTGAACGTTTTCAATTCAAGTCCAATATTGTACTTTTCGTTTTGTCTCCATCAGTCCAGTAAATAAATAAAATTGAAGTATCATTTTACTGTTGATCGAGTTTTTTAAGTTCTTCCACTTGAAGATGTGCTACTTTTAATTGCTTAAAAGTTTACAACTGTTTTCATAGACAAATAAAACTGTGGTGAGATAAGAAGCCCAATTACTAACAACACGGCAATCTATCTAAGTAGGCAGGCATTACCCCTTTGCAGCCATATTTTTATTTTTTATCTGTGTTGCAGCAGGTTAATTGGTAATTGTATGCACGTACAATCGTTTGTTCTTACTAATGTAGATAAGCTATGCTAAAACAACTTTCACAACACTGTTAGAAGGCCACGCGGTCACTGGTCAATGCTGGGTTCGAACATAGTAGGTTCGAATCCGGCGTCATCCTTTTTTAGCAATGTTATCAACGTTACTGATATTTCTGACAACCACTCCAGCTAAGCATAAAATATTGAGTTAGGATATGTTTCACGATAATAGGGCGAATGGCAGCCTCGAATCTACGACGTCATGTTTCACAGTCCGTGCCTTTAACCATTAGGCTATTGGCGTTAAGTGATTACTTAACGCCAATAGCATAATGGTTAAGGCACTTCCAATCCAAATATCAAAAACATTTATCATTGTTTAAGGATTCCCTTATTAGATTCACGCAGGTCAAACGGTAAGTAGCTGGTAGAATACCAGGGCGACAGGAACACGGAACGAGTGAAATTATGTTATTACGGCATCAGGGGTGGGGCTGTTTGAAATTGGAATAATTAAATCCATCAGCGTGGCACGTGACGCGAAACGTGGGGCGGTTGCAATTACGAGATGTTCGCCACGCTCCGCCTCGGACGGCTCACCTTTGTCCGCGGAGTAGCTTGACATAAATGTGTTCCGCATATTTTTTTTTAAATTATAATTCACCGAGACATGAAAGCCATTATGCCGAAAAATTATAGTATATCTATGTGCCAATTAGTTTTTTAATAAATATTTTTTTTAGTTTATGAAATATAACAACAGTAAATCTTTTATTTTAGTGATAGACATAATGTACTTCGAAGGAATTAGTGAAAGTGAGAAAAATCCGTAGTAGCTGAAGTGAAGCTACCCTTAAACGTCATAATCCGTTCAGAACCACTAATGTTGTTAATTGGTGTTTTGTACTAATAATTGATTTACCACGTTCTAAGCGGTGAAGGAAAACATCGAGAAACATCTGAATGTCTGAGATATAAAAAAAAAATAAGTGCACCACGGGAGGAGATCTGTGAATGCAATAAATACTCGTCACTAACTTCATTCTTTATTCAACTGAGCGATCACACGATTTTATCGATTAATTCCCTTAAAACAGGAACGACTGAAAATTATCTCCCTATACTTGGTTACTACCCTTAATTAATGATAGCCACAGCATTTAAATTTGATCTTTATCCCGTTAGATTAAGGTCGATTAACTAAACTGTTAGATCACGCTCTAAATATATACAGCGTGTTTCAAGTTACAGGCGGGTTCGCCGCGACCGCAACCGTGGCGTCGTAAGCAAACCACAGCTACGCAAGTCACACGCTCGCTACGCTAATGTAAAAAGTCAGGGATAATAATTAAGAAAATAACTTATACATCGTTAAAAAATGTATAATTACATGATAGAAGAAAGTTTTATTTAGTACTATCTAATATCTGGCATGCGTTGCAATGTCGGTTTAAATTTTATTAAAATTTGTTTGAAGTAGATACATATGTGCAAACATTACTGCGTTTCGGTTTGAAGGGCACTGAGAGCTTGCGTAATCACTGGGCACAGTGTGGTGTCACACAGAAATGTTCTGAGTGACACAGCATTTGTTATAGGCAGACGTTTCACTTACCATCAGGTGAACGTTTTGTTCGTTCCATCACTTTATAGAATAAAAAAAATAACAAATTTACAAAATTTCAACTCAATGGGATGAAAGGTATAGGAATGCATAATGCAGAAACTAAGAAAAATTCATAATCAAATTATTGTAAAATATTTATAACTGCGTTAGGTTATTTTTCTTTGTATAACGACACAAATTTGTTTGAGGGATACTGTTTTATAATTTACAGTTTTAATATTTATGGGTTAGGAAATTAGTATATGGTTAATGTTAATGCTTATATAAAGATAAAATATAATGTGTTAATGTTTTGAGTGAAGAATGCATGACTTTTTTGTTAACAAGTCCTTAAAGGCATTACATTGCCCAAAGGAAGAATTCATCTACAATCTTTTTTTTTTATTTAATAAAGTAACGAGACGAGCAAAACGTTTACCTGATGGAAAGTAAAACGTCTGCCCATAACAGATCTGTGTTACTCAGAATATTTTTGTGTAGCACCACACTGCGCTCGTCACCTAGAGACATTAGTTCATAAGCTCAGTGCCCTTCAGACCGAAATACAGTAATGCTTGCACACTACTGCTTCACGGCAGAATAACTGGCCCTGTGTAGATATCCGTCTAGGTAGGTACCTACCTAGACGGATTCCTGCATAGGAATCCTACCACCAGTAAAACTTCTTAAACCTAGGGTGTTTTTGGAATTTGAGCGATAAAATCCCCTTAAGTTCGGTCATCACTGAAAATCAGCGTTGTGGTTTCACAGCAACGTCATGCTGACGTTAATATTCTATGATATATCGTGAAGAGAAAACTTTTTACCCCATTTTAAGATTATTACGCTCACGAAGGAGTGTGAAATTTGGCATAGTTAATATAGTTGTATGGAGTAGAAGCGAGAAAGTTTAAATTTATGTATAATATGTGTTACAATTTTTTTTAAACGATGGACACTAGGAGTACTCCTGTATCGTGGGTTCGTTTGACAGCAGACCTGAATCCATTATTTTAGGGCCTTTAAATATATGTGTAGCTGCGCAGTAGCTACTGGCGTACCTACCGAGATGTGTTAAATAAAACGTATTTCTTTCTTTCTAATAAAATTAAAAAAAAAGAGAAATGTCAATAGAGAACTATTTTTAAAGCCCCTCCCAAGCTCTTGTAGCTAGTCTCAGAGATGCATTGCTATTTTGATATTTCGGTTTTTCAGTAAAATTTGTGAGATTTAGATTTAAATTTTGTAGATAGAGCCGTGGTAGCTTAGGGGCTAGGCGCTCGCTTTTAATTTCATAGTACGCGAGTGACCTGGGTTCGATTCCCGGTGCCGGCACCACTAAAATTGTTAATTGCAATTTTAAGTGCTGATTTACCACGTGCTCGGCGGTGAAGGAAAACATCGTGAGGAAACCTGCATGTCTGAGGAATAAAAAATATTTCGAAGACATGTGAAGTCCGCCAACCCGCATTGGAGCAGCGTGGCGGATTCTTCCTAGCTCCAAAACCCTCTCAGAAATGAGAGGAGGCCTGTGCTCAGTAGTGGGACATTTATAGGCTGAAACTTTACTTTTTTTTTTACTTTTGTGAGATTTTGTAAGCAAGTTACATGAAGCGATGAGTTTGATTTCTAAATTTAAGTATGAAACTTTAAGTACATTCGTCGTTACAGCCTATCACAAGTCCACTGCTGAACATAGGCCTCCCCCATAGATAGCTACAAAAGTTTGTAGCTTTCATATTGGAGGGATTTTGCCATAGTTGCCACGCTTGGCGGACGGGTTGGCAACCGCAGTTTATTTATTCAGATGTTCTAGGAAGATGCTGCTGCTCATCTCCTAGTTTTTATTTCCCTCTGTCGACTTTTACGACACCCTCGGGATGTGATGGGGTGGTAGATTCTCATAGGCCGCTACCACACGGCGTTAAGTACATTATAATGTAATAAATGTTGATTCATTATCACAGAGTAACGGAGTCGACCAGAGTGCCTTCTATCGCGTCCAGATTTTGTGATTTCGTTATTTGGTAAAAACCAGCATAGTATATTGTTGGTTTAATGTCAAAGTGGGCTACATGAGTAGCCTCTGCCTACCCCTGCTATGGGAATAAGGCATATATTGTTGATATGAGTTACTTTATTCGCGAATATAGACTTTGATAATACCATGACTTCAGCGCTGCCTATCGGATCCTAGCAAGTCTATGCAACATTGTCTCGACAAAAGAAATATATTATCCGAATGCGACCTCCAACGTTTAAGTTGAAAGAAGTTACACGATCACTAACAGACGCACTAACCATTATATGTATAAAGATAACATTTTAAATTTCTAATATTGTAAAGACTTCACAGGAGTTTAAAATTCATCAACCAAAACAAAGTGACACTGTATGACCGTACATCGCAGTTCACAATGCGGTTAGTCGCTGAGCGTGAAGCGTAGACAATAACTGGCTGTTCACGGGACACGGGCAGAGCCAGGGCAACGAAGCAACCCGATACCCGTATAGCGGTGACGCTAGTTCTCTCAATTCGAGCTGTTTTTTTCCCGCCCGTTAATTATACTGTGACAAAGAGATTGATTATACGATGAATTCTGTTTTTTATGTGCTTTGTAACCACTGACATTTTTAACCGACTTCAAAAGAAGGCGGAGGTTCTTAATTCGGTTACATTATTTATTTGTTTGTTACCTCTGATCACCACGGTTGGCGCAGTGACAAAGCCCTTGGCTTCTGCGCGGCGGGTCGCGGGTTCGTTTCCCGCACGGGACAAATATTTGTATGGCCTACAGTTTGTTATTCCGGGACTGGATGTTTGTGCATTTGGAATTTATGTCTGTAAAACGTACTCACGACACAGGAGAAATCCTACTGTGGGACATCATTTTATTAAAAAAAAAAACAAATTTATAAACCGATTTGGAACATTAAATAAATAAAAAAAATTAAATATAATTTTATTTATAAGATATATATATATATATATATATAGACACAAGATTACAATCCCATGCAGCGCTTTTATAATCCATCTTTTATAGTCTCATATCATGGGATACAGTCGTGATCTTATGTATGTATGTATGTATTATTCTTTATCGTCAGCCAGTAAAAAAGCCTCTGCAGGAGCAAAGTTACTACTGAATTTTCTCAAGGAGGTTCGTTCGTTGAGCAGTATCGCCTGCAGTAAGTCCTCCTTGAGGTAAAATCTGGTACTGAACTGCAGTATCAGATTTTTGCCACTCGTAGCGTAAAAGGGTGTGACGACTGTGTGGCCTAGTGTTTAGCGTACCTGAGTTCTACGCCGCGGGTCAAATCCCAGTCAACGACATTTGTCGGTCGCAAATTGTTGGTTTTCGAGTCTAATTGTGTTGTGCTTGTGAATTTATGTCTGTAAAACGCACCCACGGTACAGAAGAGATCTTAGCGTTTTTATTTAAGGAAATAATAATAAAATATTCAGGGAGTCAGATTCTCTAACCACCGGGGGCTATATCCAGACTTGAAAAACCTTGTTTTGATTTGTGTATCACACAAAAGTTGGTATTTGGCAAAGTTAAATAACATTTATGAGTATATTATGTCAATAAATGTGTATAAATATCTCAAATATATCAAATAATTTCTTCTTGTCCCTCTGACTAAAAATTTTATAAGAAATTAACCAAAAAATTAAAAAACCTTTTAATTGAATTCGACTGCGTTTTATAAGACGATTACTACAGTGCATTATTTTTTCAAAGGAATATTAAAAGGAAAGCCTTGACTTCGTCACCGGATGCGAACGGGAGCGGAAAGCGTCTTGTCCGAAAATTAACGTGTAAAAAATTTTTTACCAGCCTGTGTATCAAGTTACCGTACATCTGGCTCCGGTGAAAATCAGAGCAGATCGAGGAGAGCGCATACACATATTTTACGTTCCTACTGATTTATAATTGCCTGGTATATATTTTGGTAAAAATAACTTGGTTTTCATTTTAACAACAAAACAACTATCGGTGGATAAATACTTATAATGTAGATTAGTAGTTAATAAACAAGGCTAACTTTATGTTTAGCCAGAACATATCCAAAAAGGCACAACTAGCTGTACATAGAGGAGCATAGGTCCTTACACTTATATATGTGAATGAAGAAGAAGCATGGCAGTAAAATTTATGCTGTGGAAATTAAAAGTTTGAGGAGTATGAATGAATTTGATAGACAAAGTGGGGAACAATGTAATAAGAGAGCGTTGCGGTGTTGTAGAAGATGTAGTGACAAAGATAGTGAAAGGAGTGTTTCGATGGTTTAGACACGTAGAAAGGATAAATGAAAGAAGATTGACGAAACAGATTTACGAGGCGAAAGTGAATAAACAAGCCGGCAGCGGTCGACGTAGACGAAAGTATCGTATCACGATTAGATCGAAGACATTTTTAAGAAAAGCCACGTCAAAAGTACCCTCAACCGACGAGAGTCTATGACAGCGTACATTATAGTAGTAGAAGCAAAACATATATGTGCTAGGATCATAGCAAGTGGAAAGATTTGGTGTCTGCCTACCCGAATGGGAAAGAGGCGTAACTCTATGTATTATGTATGTATAACTAGGCAATCAGGTCTTCGGTTGCAATGCTCTATTGTAAGTGACAACTAGTAGTAGTAGTAGTAGGATAACTTGTGTGTGGTCTTTCCACTGGAATTGAACTGTAAAGAAAGTATAATAAAATAGCTTGGTAGATAATTATGTAAAATAAACGATGTTTTTCTTCATCTTATTTATTTATTTGTATTCGTCGCAAATGTTCTGGGCGACACAGCATTTATTATGGGCAGACGTTTCACTTACTCTCAGGTGAATGATTTACCCATCTCGTCAGTATCTTCAATAAAAATAATAAAAGAACATTAATTCTTCGTTTATCAGTTTGTTTATATTGTTACTCCTTCCAACTTGGCAGAGTACTACATCGTGCAGTGAAATTTACCCAGCTGATGATAATTACTTTTCTACTGAGTTCTCTTAAGCCGCCGTGAAAATCTGAAGAAGGAAGAATCTACTACCCCATCTCATCCCTTAGGTGTCGTAAAAGTCGACAGAGGAAAAATGAGAACCAAGAGATGGACAACAGCATCTCTGGAACGTCTGAATAAATAAAATGCGGTTGCCAACCCGTCTGCCAAGCGAGGCAACTATGGCAAAATCCCCCAAAACGAGAGCTACAAACTGTTCAGCAGTGGACTATTGATAGGCTGAAACGACGACGACGTGGCAAACTATCGCAAAATCGCCTCGAAATGAGAGCTACAAACTTTTGACAA
The DNA here is from genome assembly GCA_019845155.1 of Luehdorfia chinensis. Taxonomy (NCBI): domain Eukaryota; kingdom Metazoa; phylum Arthropoda; class Insecta; order Lepidoptera; family Papilionidae; genus Luehdorfia; species Luehdorfia chinensis. Next base: position 1,318,116 of record JAHVAK010000028.1, read on the forward strand.
ACACCTAGAGCATTTGTGTACCACACTGCGGCCGTCCCTCTGTATAAACCAGTAATTACACTAGCTTTCTGTGCCTTTCAAACCAAAAGGTAAGGTTTGCACACTACTGCTTTTCAGCAGAATAACTGGCCCTGCGGTGGTACCTACACAGACGAATTCCTCGATAGAAATCATAATAGTGAAACTGCTACCTGTCCATGCTGTCATTCTTATACGTCACGTCCGCCCGCAACAAATACTGTGTCACCCAGAATATTTCTGTGTGACACCACACTGCGCCCGTCACCCTGAGACATCAGTTCTTAAGTCTCAAATGCCCAGTGATTAGCTAGCTCACAGTGCCCTTCAAACCGAAACACAGTAATGCTTGCACACTACTGCTTCACGGCAGAATAACTGGCCCTGGGGTGGTACCTACCTAGACGGATTCCTGCATAGGAATCCTACCACCAGTTCTACGCGGCAGATATGTACACTGCTGAGTAACTAACACTAACCAATATATTATACTTATTAAGTAGGTTTAATACAATTTAATTAATTCGATCCAATTTTTAAATGAAATCTGTAACTCAGTAAATAAAAGAAAACTTACGCCAATTTGTATTCAGTCGAAATATCTTTCATAAATTTTAATTAAAATTTCCATTGATCAAGGTTTAATAAAATAGAACCGTAGCAACCGGTAGCACAGGGGCCTTAAATTTCATTGTACGCATTTGAACTGAGTTCGATTCCCGGTACCGGCACCTCTAAGATTATTCTGCAATTTTAAATGCTGATTTACCACCTGCTCAGAGACGAAAGAAAACATTGTAGACCTGCATTTCTGAGCAATACAAATATTCGACGACATGTGAAGTTATTCAACCCGCATTGGAGCAGCAATCTTCCCAGTTTCAAAGCCCTCTCAAAAATGAGAGGAGGCCTGTGCTCAGCAGAAGAACATTTAAAGGCTGTAACTTTACTTTACTTTTAAGGTTAAATATAACTCACATATTTTTAGTTAAAAAATAAATTATTTAAGGAGATTATTCAGAAGCAATGAAAGCGACACCATAATGGCGGTGTCACGTGACCTTGTTATATTGTGACAGGTGATTTGGCGCGTTACGAGGTGCACAGCGTGATGTCTACCAAATACCAGGCTAAAAGCTCAGGATTCTATCATTATTACTTTATTAAGCATATCTTAACATAATGGAATAAGTTTTAAAATCGATTAGCATTATCGACTGTATCGGTAAATATGAACTGGTAGTGCATTGTTCAGCGGCTACAAAGGGGCCGTGCAGACACGTGACCTCCATTATGTGCGGAAAAGCTCTTAATTAATGTGAAAATAAAATCAGGACAGGATAATCTTTTGCGCTAATTATTATCCAGTCTTTTATTTCGTAAACTGATTTTCTTGAGGAATTTTCTCCTTCACGCGAGAAATCTTATTAGTCTTTGTCTGCAGAGACGCTAAGAGTTCTGTTACTCATACTTGACAGTTTTTTGCTAAGGAACCCTTAAAATTAAAAACTTAAAGACGACGATCGACGATCTTACGAAATCCTTTATTTTTCTGCCTGTTTGGTCAATATACTTGTTTGCTCATTATTTTCTCATTAAGTCCAAATCCAACATCCACTTAGTGCACTGTTCTATACAGGAGGCAGTCGTCAAAGTAAGCGGAACGGCTTACTTTTTTCACGGAGCGCGGACAAATGTTTGCCGTACCACCTGCCGCTACGCAAACGTCGGTAAACTTTTAGCACACGCACTTCCAATTGTCCGGTAAGTCCTCAAATATTTGCGATAAATTTGTGTACTGCCATTTTTGATAGTATATTGACGACGGTGGTTAGTGAACCTGACCGCTAAATCTGGATTGGAAATGAAAGCCAATGTTTGTGTAAAACACAAATTATTGGTATTCGAGAACGGGTGTGTCGCTATTGTCCCGTGACAGTGATACTGATAGCCGTGTGGTAGCGGCTTAAGAGAATCTACCACCCCATCTCATCCCGTGGGTGTCGTAAAAGTCGACAGAGGGAAAATGAAAACCAGGAGATGGGCAGCAGCATCTTGCTGGAACATCTGAATAAATAAACTGCGGTTACCAACCCGTCTGCCAAGCGAGGCAACTATGTCAAAATCCCCCCAAAACGAGAGCTACAAACTTTTGTGGCAATCTATGGGGGAGGCCTATGTTCAGCAGTGGACTATTGATAGGCTGAAACGACGACCAGTGATACTGAATATGAATCTTTCTCCAGTTTTCCATGTTGAAGAGAATAATAGGGAACATGGCGGTCTGGTAGAAGATGTAGTGACAAAGACAGAAAAAGGAATGCTTACATAGTTGGGGCACGTGGAAACGATGGATGAAAGAAGATTGACAGAACAGAAATATGAGGCGAGTGTGAATGGGCAAGCCGGATTGGGACGACGTAGGTGAACGTATCATAATCACATCGACGACATTTTAAGGAAAGTTCACATCAAAAGTAACCGCTACTGTCGAGCTTGTGTGAAAACGCTCATAAAAGGAAGTACCAAAAGATGTATGCCACGGTCGCAGCAAGTGAAAAAATATGATCAATGGAAAAGAGGCGAATGTCTGTATGTATGAAGAGAAAGTTTTAAGCATTGGAGCAGAGTGTCGGACTGTTTCAGGCTCCAAAACCCACTCAGAAATATGACAGGAGGCCTATGCTCAGCAGTGGGAAATTTGATGGCTGCCCATTTTTTTACTCTAACTAAAATAGGTAAAATTAAAGCAAATATTAATCAATGAATCTATGTAATAAAAGTTTGAATACAATTGTAAGCTATATCATTACCGCAACAGAGTTACACGAGCGGGTGTCGGTTTACCGACTTGTAAGTTGATCTCATGTGTCTCAGCGTGACTAACTCCAGAAGGCGCTAATCACAAATAAAGATTTATGCTATGTTTTATGACTTGTTCTAGAATAGCTCTAACTCGTTACGCTGCGGCGCCTTAGTTGATAGATTAACGAAAAAAAACAACATATTTTAATAAATGTGAAGTTTCTTCACCAGTCTGTTAATCTTCTGCTAGATATAGGCCTATGTTATAAAATTAAGTATTGTTGTAGGATTCATATGCAGTAATCCGTCTAGGATGGTACCACCGCCGTGCCAGTTATTCTGCCATCAAGCAGTAGTGTGCAAACCTTACTGTGGTGGTAATTACTGAACATATGAGACTTAAGAACTGATCTCTAAAGGTGACGAGCAGTGCGGTGACATACAGAAATGTTGTGGGTAAAACGTCGTATGTTATCGGCAGACATTGCACTTACCGTCGGGTGAACGAATAGCTCGTATTCATCCTTAAAAAAATCGAAGGCGATCAAATTTATAGGAATTAATTTAAAAACCGGGTGTTGAAAATATTTATAGGACATGTCCATCGAATCGATTGGGAGCATCGCGTCTGATCTCTTATTTCTTGTCTCTTCTCTTTTTTATGGAAGAAAGTCGTTCCATAAAAAAATTAAATCCGGAAATGCCTTCAGACTAAAACAACACAGTAATGTTTGTACAGTACTGGCATAACGGGCACTGCGATGGTGCCTACATAGACGTTTTCCTGCATAGGTATCCTACCACCAGTTCCCTTCCTTGTTCCATTACCTCTCCAAGACAGGAGACTAGTAGTTAGTGTTGCCAGGTGTCTCTATTTGCGCGGGACGGTTCGATTCTCAAGGGCCTGGTAACACGTTCCGTTTCACCGACGCCAAATGTTCCGATTATTCAATAACCTCTGAATTTGTCTAGTTTAGTTAAAGTTTTATTTGTTTTGTTTCTTGTACTAACCAATGGTAATATACTATACTATTACTACTATACTATAAAAAAATTGACCGCCTGATAACAATAAACGATAATTAAAATCACCTTTTTTAGTAGCCTTTGTAGCTTGAAAACCAAATTCCCGATTATTTTCAGCTTCCGTTTCGAAATTTGAGACCCTGGACCTGGCGACACTCACTGTAGTAGTATCCAGTAGTGGGCAAAAACGAGCAAACCAAAACACAGTAATTTTATTACTATAGTTAACTAATTAAAGACCTAAAGTTCTCACTGCAATTCTTTATATGTATAGTATTACAAAAAAAATTCCTTATACAAATATAGAACACAAGGTTTTCCCCCATCAATCATTCATCTGCTTTCTAAAACGAATTAAAAACAAATCAAAACAAACAAAATTTAATTTCAATATTTTTTTCCTCAAGTTTGTTTACGCCGCCGCTTATCCATCGATGAGTTAATCTGTTTGCCTCCATGTTTGTGGTCGCAGGTTCGAGCCCCGACTCGGTCAATATCATATTGTGTTGGATCTTCAGTGTTCCGGTTCTTGTCGGATCAGACAGGTTTTAAGAGGGGAACTGCTTTAACACTACTTACTTAAAACGAATAGATATGTTCAGCTTATTTTGTTACGTTATTTTCTTTGAGCGAAATTTTGTAAAAATCCTTCATATCTCACTCAAGTAAGCTTTAATAAAGTTATTAAAAGTAAGTCTTACAGAATTCATAATTTTTGACTTGATTAGTTCTTTTGATGTTATCGTTTTATTTAGGTTTTCACTACTTTCACTGTCTTATTATTCATATAAAACCTAAATTACCATTAATTTTATCTTTTTTTTTATTCTTGTCCTAATGTCTCCACTGAAGACCAGCGCTTCGATCTACCCGCAGTGTTATATGCTGAATGGAATCCATTTCAACTTCACAATACCCCGTCATTTTTGTCACTAGTGTTTTCATAAATATTTTTCTTGTATATTTTGTATATTTTTTCTTTCCTTTACTTTTTTGTGTAAATCTAATAAAATCAAAATTGTTCAGACGCAAATTAGTATACAATTTTTCTCTTATATACTATAACAGTTCTCGTCTTTATTTTCCATTTACAAAAAACAGTACCTGATGCTAAGTGGTCACTGTAGACACCAGCATCAACGATGAATCAATGAAAGAATCAAAATGTGGATTACGTTATTACTTCTGAGGATAATGATGGGGAGACCCAGCAACTGGTAGAGATGATCTCTACCAGTTGCTGGGTCTCCCATCTAAATTCCCTCTAAAGTCCGATGAGGTTTAAACCCGTTGGACGTTTGGAAATTGTAAACCTCTTTTTTCAATGCCATATTGTAATGTAATTTATAAATTATACATTACTTGTTGTGCCCCGCGGTTTCACCTGCGTAAAAAAGCCGACGACGATCGATGATATACATATATACTTCCCTATTTAAATTGTATTTTGGGGTTTTATTTTTGTTGCGCGGAACCCTAATTATTTTTCAAAAATTAAAGTAGTAAGTTACCCGCTATAATATCAGCTGTCAGTGAAAGTCCCATCAAAATCGGTCTAGCCGTTTCGGAGATTAGTCCGAAACAAACAGACAAACAAACAAAAAATTTAAAAACTTTTTTTTCCGTAACAGTACCGTGTATACTTTTTACTTGTTACAAACACTTCAATTTTATTTATTTATTTATTTATTTATTTATTACTCAGGACAGTTACAGCAAAAAAATATATACACATTACAACATGCAGGAATACAATTCTGTTAGCCAATTACAACTATCCACGTTTTACAATTTATATTTTAGGTTTTTAGAGGCGAACACATTTATTTAAAATAGGAAAAAGAAAAAAAAAAAAAAATATTATATTGTTAGCAGATTTGAGTATGAGAAAGAAAAAACTTGAACAATGATGAAAAAAAAAATTAAAAAAACAATAACAAAAAATCTAAATTGTATAAAAAGAATATAAAAAGAAAAATATTTACGGAAAGGAAAGAGACTCTGACATAATAGTACCTTTAGATGGAACATTCTTACAATATGTAGACACAAATATACGTACATATATATATATATATGCATACATACATACATACACACACACATACACATGCATATACGCACACATACACACACACATATACATATAATATTATTCATATATAAAAATACAAAAAAAGACAAAATATATGTATGCATGCATAAAAGTAAATAAGGGTGTGTTGAAAGAAAATTAAATTAAATTGGGTCCGTGCATGACTGGTTCTAGACTGGTGATGGTTGACATAAGCCTAAGTCCAGTAGGCCAATATTAATTTCATTAGAATATTAATTGATGTTTCTATCTGCATTAAATAGGCGACGTATTACTTTATCTTTAAATACACGTTTTGAGCCCGTAAAAGGATCAACGTCGGTGAAAAACGTGTTATATGTCCGAGGTAATCGACAAAGTATAGAATTCTTACCATAGTTGGTGGAATGAAATGGTATTTATTTGTAAAGATAATTTTTTCATATAATTTTATCGCTACTATTTAAATACTACTAGAAAAACTTGTGTACGCACTTTCTTCTTTTTTTGAAATAAGTCAATCACTTTCATCAAAGGTTTGACACAGAGAAAAGACAATTATTAAAATATATTCTTCTATGTACTATTTAAACTTTCATAGTAATAGTTTTACCCCTATATACATATTAAACATTGGCATTCTTCGGTAAATATGCGATGCAATTAGCAAATCAAAAACTTGGTTTAGTGATGGTAAATTTTCAGGTAGTCAGCAGGTCAGCAGATTTGTCACGCCATTTCACCAAGGGGTTTTAAAAGCCCCGCAAAATCCGAAAGGTGGCAGAATAGCCATCTAATCATCATTGTAGACCAAAAACAAACAGAGCGGTCTTCTTCTTCATCAGTCTGTAAAAGCCCATTGCTGGTCACGGTCCTATGAAGTAATCGGTCTAGGTAGGTACCACAGCAGAGCCAGTTACTCTGCCGTGACTACTGCTTCACGTGCAAATATTACTGTGTATATGCAAACATTTCGGACCGAAGGGCGCTGAGAGTTAGTGTAATTATTAGGCATATAAGACTTAAGAACTGATGACCCAGTCGGACCGGCACAGTGTGATGCCACACAGAAATTTTATGAGTAGACGTTGCATTCACCATCAGGTAACGTTTTGCTCGTCTCGTCATTTTCTACTATAAAAAGAATCCTACTAAGATTACCCGTAATCATACCGATTGGCATTGCGAATTAGTGACCGCAAGGTGAATAATGGAGACATTTCATGCCAATTTATCGTAACGCTAATAATAGAATATATTCTTTTAAATTTACAATTTGTATATCTAATAAAAAAAACAACTAAAAACTAATAAAAAACATGAAATCCATTTCTCCTTAAAACTTGTCCGTTCAGTAAGATTCGGCATACACGAGGTTTTGAGTGCGTGTATTCAATATTTTGTTTGTCGGCTGCGTCCCAAACTTAAGGTGTTTACGTTGGTTTCGGCGCACTGTATTGTCATAAGTGGTGGACCGTGGACATAACTGTAATGGGTACGCACATTAAAACAAACCTTTTCTACCAACTTATCGTGACTTCATTTTTTGTTAACTATTTACGCCCGCTACTTTGTCTGCGTGAAGTTTTGAAGTCACGTAAATCAAAATCCTTTTGGGTTATCCTGACGAAAATATAACTAAGTTTTTGGACTGAATTTTAAAACCTCTCCCACTCACATTTTTGAGAAGGACGGAAAGAGTCACGCCACGCTTATTCAGTGCGGGTTGACAGATTTTCCAAAGCAAGAAAGTTCCCTCACGATCTTTTGCTTCAACATTACTTACACGAGCACAGGGTAAATCAGCTCTTAAAATTAACCTTATCAATCACTCGCATACTCCGCAAAATAGGGAACGCCCTGACCCTGAGCTACCACGGCTCGTCATTAAAGTTACAATGTACATTATGTGGTCATTTCCGTTAATGCTTTTTCATCATCATCATTTCAGCTAAGTATACTACATATAAGTAGTCCACTGTTGAACATATGCCTCCCCAATAGATTGCCACAAAAGTTTGTGCTCTCATTTTGGGGGGATTTGCCATAGTTGCTACGCTTTTCAGGCGGATTTCCAACCGCAGTATCTTTTTTCAGATGCTCCAGGAAGATGCTGTGGCCCATTTCCTTTTCATTTACCCTTTGTCGACTTTTACGACACCCACGGGATGAGATGGGGTTGTAGATTCTCTTAAGATTCTCCACACGGCATCCTTTTTAAGTTACAACTATTCTTAGAGATTACAGACGACGGCTTGACCTAGTAGCCAGTACCATTACTTCTACGCCGCCGGTCCTGGAGTCGAATACCAGCCGCAGACAAGATTTGTGCAAACTATTTTTTAGTTCTGAGATTGTTTTGTAATTGTCCCCGTCTCTTTGGCACATAGTTCCTATCCTACTTCCGATATTATCGTAACATCAAGCGCGAGTAGGTTAGGTCGAGTTAGTGCATCTGTATTAACAAACAGAGAGTAGACCACACACGGAGTTCTATATCTTATCTACAGTCGATAGCTTCCCACAGCACTCAGAAGTTGTTATCGGCCAGGAGGACATCATTCTTACAGATGCAAGGAACAGTGTACGGCAGAGTAGAATCTCTTCCTACCGATTCCTCTCCCTTCCTTCTTTCCTACCTTCTCTCCTTCCTACCGATGTGTCGTAAGAGGCCTCTAAGGTATTGTACGGACAGCCTTTATTCGTGCAGAATAATACAATAATATGCAATGCTGTCACTATACTGCTCGAGGGAAAGCAATGAGGAGTAAGATATTTTTGACTCGTGCCAAAATGACGGTTACGTCGTTCGCCACCCTTCGCCCTTCGCTCTTCTCATTTCCCGCGGTGGCGAAAAGTGAGCTGCGGGTGACGTCTCTGGCCACCCCTTATATGGGAAATAGGCGGGACTGAATGTATGTACAAAGAAAGGACAAATCAGTTCACTAAAAATGTGAACCGATTTGTTGTAAATGACTTACGGCGCCGGAAGCATTTTAACAATAATTACCCTATTAGAAACTGTAGTCTGTGAAACGCTCTCATGATGAAGGAGAAGTCCTAGTGTGAGGCATCATTAAAAAAAGGTACTAAGGGTCAGACCCTTCCACTGCGATAATCAATCCGCTCGCAAAGCGTGGCGATTACAGCAATACCTCTAAGTCTTACCTTGGAAAACACCTATGCCCAGTAGTGGACTGTTAATAACCTTTTAATATTGATTATGATGAATGAAAATGATAATTAACAACGTTGATCACGGTTCCATACAAATAAAAGGGAACAATTTCTAACAGGTCGGCAGGAAAATTGTCAAAGAAATTATTCCACACCTATTTGATATATTAAGCGAAATAAACAAGCACCCTAATCTTTTTATTTACGCCACACAACAGAGGGGAGGTGCTTCTTAAAAGGTTTCCATGTCGGTATAAATTTACCATTGTTTTTGTTTTCCGTACCGCCCCTGTTTCCCCTCGTCGGAAGGGTTGGGAAGCCGCATAAATTACTGAACTTCTTTCGAGTTCCTCTTTCCATGGCAAACTTTGACTTAAGACTAGGAACAATGCTAATAAACAGTTTCTATAGATATAGCCACAAAATGAATAAACTGTTAGGTATATATACCTTCAGTAACTCACCAGACATTTTCTCCCTAATTATCTCTGACATGGACAAATAACACACAAAAAATACATTAAGTGTTTTTGATATAAAGCAGACGATGGAAGAATGTAATTATTATTAATTTTCATACGAGCAGCTTAATACGCCTTACGTTCAAATAAAACAGAACGGTATGTACTTATAGTTCCTTTCCCAACTTCCGATTCCCTACCCCATGTCCATTTCCTACCTAATCCTTTTGCCTTCCTGTCCGCCAAGACAGTGGTTGCCGTGCTGATCGGTAGCTACTCGTGGGAACACAATAGGAAGCAAGAATTTCAACTCGTACCAAAATGGCGGCGACGTGGTCACTTCACGTCTCGTTTTCCTTCTTTTCTTTCTTTGAGGACCTCTTTTTTTCTTTCTTCACCTTTGTATGAGGAAAAAGGCATGACTGTATGTGTATGTATATTGGCTTAAGAGAATCTACCACCCCATCTCATCCCGTGGATGTCGGGATGGAATTAAAACCAGAAAATAGGCCGCAGCATCTTCTTGGAGCATCTGAATAAATAAACAAATAAACTGCGGTTGCCAACCCGCCTGCCAAGCGTGGCAACTATAGCAAAATCCTCCCAAAATGAGAGTTACAAACTTTTGTGGGAATCTATGGGGGATGCCTTTGTTCAGCAGTGGAGGAAAACGTAGGCGGAAATGATGATGATGATGAACACTGAAAGCTAGTTCTGATTTACATAACTACATCTATTTATGAATAAACATATTCAGTTAACTGTCTCTTTCTATAAAACAACAAGTAACAGAAGACATTCAAAACGTTTATATCACAAAGAGGACAATCAAATTACACTAAAGCCAATAACTTTTCAAGAGTATTTTCGAGAACATCTCGCATTACAAATTGTCCATAATTACAGTCATGCAATAAAAGCAACAATGCCTGGAAGGACACTTTTCTATGTCTCCAACCACGCATGCACTGATGGCCGTATGAAGTATGAAAGTGAAGTAGTTGAAGCACCCTTAACGTCATAAGCCTGGCAACACATGTTACACGCAAAATTAGCCCATAAGCTCTTCACATAAGATCTGGAACATAGAGCAGGTTTGCAATAATAGTCAATACACCCTTAAAAAAAACTTTACATAACGCAGCAGTGGTTTTTAAAACCATTACGCAAGAATTTGGTCGAAATTCACTTGCACTTAATACAAAAGGTATACTTGTCCGTACATTATTCGATAATTACGTGTACGGTATAGGGTTGCGACATTTGTTAACTGCATGCATACTCATAAATCTTACTTGTATGTGTTTATTTCTATGCAGTAATTCGTCGAGGTAGGTACCACCCCAGACCCAATTATTCTGCCGTGAAGCAGTAGTGAGCAAACATTACTGTATTTTGGTTTGAAGGGCACTGAGAGCTTGTGTAATCACTGGGCATATGAGACTTAAGATATATATTTTAGGCGGGTGAAACCGCGGGGCACAGCTAGTGTGTGATAAACTTCACACACAAATTGGTAGAATTGTGCTTATCATATGTCTTTCACCAGTCTGTTAATAGGCCTTGCTGTAATCACCTAAGATGCCGTTACTCGTAGCCGGTCTTTGTAGTTTCAGTAGATTTTAGCTGGTTATTCCCCAACCTTTCGAAAGTTTTGTCATTTTCCAGGAATTTCCCTCAGTCGACTCTAACGACCACCGTGGGATGAGGAGGCAACAATCGACGTCGCGGGAATTTCATCAACAATACGGGAGCAGCATGGTGATATCTTCCCCGCTTCAAAACTCACTAAAAATTGAGAGAAAGGCCTGTATTTAGCTGTGTCATTTATAGGCTATTATTTTACTTTTCACTAACATAAACTAAGCAACAGTATGAATCAATATTGTGACTTCGCCAGAAAGCGTTTCTCTTATCATCTATATCTTAAAAATAGTAATAGTAATTTTCTTAAATGAAATTGTACTATCCATTTTTGTGTTAGACACCTGGCAACCCTGACATGTTAAGGTCTGGATACGCCATTGTTATTTGGCGCCAAATATACGTCATCCGAGACGCGTCGCTTGCACATGACTGAACAGGTTAATATATTTGTAATTGTTCTATTTTTGCCACTTTCTTCTCCATAAAACTGACTATTCTATTTTTTTTACCATTACTTAATGTGTATGTAAAGTGCCGTAGTAGCTCAAGGACCGGGTGCTCGCCTGATATTTTATGAAACACAAGTGATCTGAGTTCGATATCCGGTGCCAGAACTTTAAAAAGTATTTAACAATTTTAAGTGTTGATTTACCACGCTCAGCGGTAAAGAAGAAACTCATGAGGAAACCTGCATGTCTGAAGAATAACCTATTTCAGGGACATGTGAAGTCCGCCAACCCAAATTGAAACAGCACGGGTACTTCTCGGCCCCGAAAACACTAAGAAATACGAGGAAGCCTGCGCCTAGCAGTGGGGCTTATATTGGCTGTTACTTTACTTTTATGTATGTCTGTAGTATGTATCTAATTTTATCTGACCATAGACCTTTCCCTAGTTGGAATGTTTGCTATAATCGCCACGCTGATTTACAATTGTGGTACCGGATACTTCGCAACTTAGACGATGCTGTCCGTCGCAGGTCTTCGTCTTGTCATTGTTTTTTTAGTTTTGATCTTAGATTTCTCTACCTTACCACACGGCCATATTTTTTTAATATAAATCCATGTTACATAATAAAATGTTTTTTTAAAGACGAAATAGTTCTGCGATAAACTACATTTTCTTTGATTTTGCATATAAGTGTAATAAAATAAAATTAGTAACTACAAAATTAAATAGCCATTCAAGTAGTTAGTTACTTCCTAAAAGTCACTTAAAGTGAAAATTTCGTTAACCAACATAGGCTTGCTCAAAGGTCATTCAGTCCACCTATGTACATTGTATCTTGTGTGTATATGAAATAAAATAAAAATAAATAAATATTATATACTAATTAGCTGTGTAAATTCTATCGTTGTAAGAATGTTATTCCTAATACTTATTATAGCTAAATAATCGATTAAATAATATCGATCAACCACGATATTTTTTATCGAATGGATCGAGCCCCGGCCGAAATGTACATTTATATATTGTAATCTAGAAAGATTTGTACTAGTGATTGTGTCTGCCTGTATGAATATTATCGGTACTGTACCATATCCTCCACAGCCAGGAGGACTCTTTCAAATAATTCTGAAAATGGGTACAAAGAGGTGGTAATAAATAGTTGTGGGTACAAAATGCCTACGCTAGAACTTTATTAAATTTATGTATGAATTTAATGCTTTTGTACAGCTGTCCAATCACGTTAATTACATTTAAAATTATCCTCAATTTCACAATTTATACCGAAAGTAAATGATTTCGTTATATTTCATCTCCCCCTGTCCTCCCGATTTGTGGCGCAGCTAAAATTATCTAAACTGGAACAGGCAAGCGGGATGCTCGTAACCTGATAGCCCTTACAACCCCCTCTATCCCCACTCCGCAAACCCCTGCTGTCCCTGGCAGGGTAACGCGGAACGTATGCCCGCACTCGCTCAATACAAGTCTGGATAGATAAAATTGCATTATGCAAGAGTAATCAATTAATACTATGAAGCAATTTAAAAATAACTAGATGTTCATCAGTGGTTGCGGTTAGAAGTTTTATATTATTGAGGTTTGAGTAATTTTTTTGTTGGCAACATTTTAATATTCTATGGTGACAATCTCTACTCTGTGCGACCATTTGACCGCCGACTATTAAATGTTTGACATTGGCAGTATCGACGTAAACAGACTATTATGCTATTGACATTGTTAGTATGAACGTAAATATCGAATGTTATATTTTATTAAATTTAATGTGTCTGCGACATATATTACACGTAAATTTTATCTGTCTCGCTTCATACGTTAACTATGCAAAATCTCACACTCCTTTGTGCGCGCAATATACTTAAATAGATATACAATGTTTTCTCTTCAGGTATGAATATATAGATGATAATAAAAATGCTAACTTTTATTATACTTTAAAATATTTTACATTTATTTATAATATTACTAGGTGATGCCCGCGACTTCGTCCGCGTCGATAGAGGTTTTTAAACATCCCGTGGGAACGATTTGATTTTCCTTAATAAAAAGTATCCTATGTCCGCCTCCGGCAGGTGCAAGCTATCTTTGTGCTAAATTTCGTCAATATCGAGCGAGAAAAGGTAACAACAGACAAAGGGACAGAGAGCGAGAGTTACTTTCGCATTTATAATATTAATATGAATTTCTATAAAAGTTTTATGCGTTTTTTTAATTATCATTCAATCAAATCAATACATGTTTTTATGACATAAAAGTATTTATAAGTTAATGAAATATAATTTTTATACGATTCCACCTAAATTTGCCATTTTCAAGATTATTGTTGACCTGTTACTACTATTTATTTCCTCTAACATATTGTAAGTTAAGTGATATTGACATTATGGTTGTAATAATGTTATTATTAGACAAATGAATATTAGTTGAAATTGATAAACACTTACATGCCAATAATGGCAATAATGATGAAAAATAAATAAATAGACATAAAGTTATTGTTTCTTGGGTTTTGATTCTACTCTTGACCAGTTTTTAATTATTAAAATATACTAACTAAAACTAACATACAATCCCATGTTTATTAGTTTTTCTGTCAAAAAAGCTTAACCTATATAAATACAATCAATAGATAAGTGCTTATGCATAAGCACGCGTTGGTTAGTTACCAACCAACCAACTCTATAAAAAAAATTGACCTTTGATTATTGTCCTTTGGATAAATTAAATTCCGACAAAATTACAATATAACTTTTTTATAATTAAATAAATATAAACAAGTTATTTTATCGAGTTTTATTTATTAAATAACTGAAAATTTGTTATTACTTCACCTACATCCTGATTATAGTTATACGTATAGTAGGTACGCTATACGCATATAATTGTTACTGATTCCATCCCGCATAATCCCGTCCAAGCAAGGTGCAGATCCCAGCGGGCGAGTACAATCACTTACGCAATTGTTTAAACAATGAGCAGTAATAAAATATCGTATTACCGAAATAAATGAACATCGGAACAACACGGGCAATATGCTGCCATTGTGACGACCTGAAACGAGGGGATTGCCTGCCTCTATGGTTGTCTTTTTTTGATGTGCGTTTTACTCTGGAATACGTATCAGGGATAGTTAATTATGAACGAACGAATGTAAGTTTTCGCTATGCAACTGCACATAAACAGAACAGTGATCTGGCTTTCGGGATCCACTACTGGACTGGATATGAAGTCTTTTTACATTTCATTTTTCATACACAGTTCAAAGAGCAGATCGGTAAGTTCAGTACTAATATACGTGTACTGGCAATATTTAACTTTTTTATGACGGATTGTCACTGTTAGCCGAAGGCTTTTATTGCTTTCGCTGGATTGAAAGATGGCCGACCACTTAGGGCGCTCAGCTGAAACCTTTATTCAACTTTTAGTAACCAGCGCAAGGACCCCCGAGAGGGGACAGGGCATGGACCAGGGTACTCCGGTCATAGTAAGTTACTGAAGTGGGCCCCAAAGGTTTGGACCTTGACACAGTCAATTATTGCAATCGGGGGGGGGGGGGGGGCATATACCCCCAATCGAGAAGACTTGGGTCCTTGTGGTAGCGTCGTCCGGATCTCCGAGGACGTGTCGCGGTCTTCTTTTTCTTTGGGTACTGTTTAATATAGACCGCTCTCAAGAAGGGAAGATTAGCCTTAACCGAGATGCCTGCATTACCAAACTCCTCACATTTTACATCCATTCTATATTATGTACATGTATTCTAGGCCTGGCATTTCGCAAGATAGATATTCCACCATTTCGACTAGTACAGTATAGTAGTAGTAGACTGCTATTTCGATTCTTATACCGCCTCCACTTGGTTCATCATGTGATGTACATATAATATCGTATTTAAGGATTTTTTTTTATTTAAGGAAAAGTTGCATGACGTCTATGCGCTTGTTCTGAAAGATATTATAATAGCAGAAGGCACGCACTAATTATTATATATTATTACAAAGGCACGCATTTGTATATATTGTTTTAATGGATGAAAGTGACGAGACGAGCAAATCGTTCGATGGTAAGTGCAACGTATGCACATAACAAATGCTGTGTCACCCAAAACATTTCCACCACATTACGCTGGTCGCCCAGAGACATCTAATTACACTAGCCTTAAGTACCTCCAGACCAAAAGACTCACCGGCAGAATAACCGGCACCCCGGTGTTACCTACCTACACGGATGCACGGAGACCTACCACCATTCTTATCATCTGCCGGCTGTACACTACTAAACCAAGGGCTGTCCTATATTGATTTCTTATATAGTTGTCGCCGTGGTCAAAGGTTAGGTCTAGGAGTAAGAAGAAATGGAGAGGAATGTACGCAAGCAACATATTAAACCAAATTTTAGAGTTTCATAGGCAACTATAAAAAATCGCAAAATGTTTATCTCGTGCCAGTCGCAAGGGATTAGATGAAATCCGTTCAAACGAGCGTAAGGCAGCGAGCGAAATATAAATAATTTACAATACCACTGTCCGACCGACAACAAACAGACGAGCAGACAAAACGGATTATCCATGTGAAGCTAATGCGGACGCCGCCGTCTAGGAGCGATTTTGGCGCCGCTTTACTTTCGATAGATAATTAATTCGGGTACGCATCTTTACATAGATATTTATCCTAGGAGTAGGCAAAATCCCAAAAAATTGTCTTTTGAGATTTTGCCGTTGCTGTTGTTTATAAGTACGATATTTTTAATCCCCACGACATTCTTATCCTACATCTCTTCGATGCAAGCGATGTTGTAAAAGTGAAGTTCTATGTATTTTTATAAGATTATCTTTTTCTTTTTATTCAATTATATTGTTAGAAATATTAAAAAAAAATAACAAGCTTTTCCTGTTTTGTATGAAATAACTACCTACCAGAAAAAATTAGTTATTGGTGGTAGGAGTTTATACGTAGTTTGATCTATATTTTTGGTGTTTTGTGCAAATCTACCTATATTATTGTTTAGATTTATTTACAATCCTTCATTCCTCATATCCCTCGTTCCTCGGGACACTTTGGTATATTACTCGTACTTTAAAAATCTTAACTATAGAATTGATATTTTAAAAAAAACGTAAAGTAATCTTAAGGGTAAGATTAAATTCACCAATGGTAACATCTTTTGCGGTTGCTGTTTTTTAATTTTTATTTTTCCATCGTGCGCAGAAACCAGCATTACGCCTGATTAGAGTTGTGAGGAGGTCTGACGTAATGCAAGGAGCCAAACGCGTCGGCCACACAACCGGGGGTCGTGGCGGGAAATTAACCCAAATCCAATTTAATGGCGGTTTGTTGTTGACTAGTGATGTGTAAGATTTCATGTGGGATGCTCTTCGATGCATTTGTTTGTAGTGTCGATAAATTAAAAAAGTTTTTTTTTATTTTCATTTAAAAACTAACAGAGGGCAAAGGAAGCTAATGCAGTCTATACTATACACTCTTATTTCTGATTTCACAATTACAATTGACGTGTGTGTATTTGCATCCATAGATTAGTAAAATACAAATTCCTTAACTTAATACAAAATTAAATTACGTAATGTTCAGTATCATTTGGACGAGCGAAGTATGATTTTTTTAAATAAAAAAAATAAAATCAACGCCATCATTTCAGCCTCTCACTGGTCTACTGCTGAACATAGGTCTCCCCCACAAATTGCCGCAACAGTTTGTAGCTCTCATTTTGTTGCGAATTTGCCAAAGTTGCTACGCTTGGCAAGCGTGTTGGCAACCGCTGTTTATTTATTCAAATTTTCCAGGAAGATGCTGCTGTCCATCTCCTGGTGTTTATTTTCCCTCTGTCGACTGTGCTCCACTAAACATATAAAATAAATGCTTTATCTTTAATGGAGATGATTTTTTTTTGTAAAGTATTGTCACTACTTAAAAAAATATTATATTTTGCCCTGTTCCCTACCACACAGAAATTATAAAATGTAACACGGCATTTGTTATGGGCAGACATTGCACTTAGCATCAAATGAACATTTTGCTCATTTTGTCACTTTCTCCTATAAAAAAAACCTTACTAAACCACCTTTTTAGATAAACATTGTCTCCTGTATCCACAGATCATTTTTAACCCATGATAAACGAATTACTTATTTTTAAACTGCATCGGCCAGTGTTGTTGAGTCTGTAGGATATCCACGAGACTACGGAACTAAAATAACATAGATTAAACATATGAATAAACATTAATAATCGCTGCGTATCAGCCAACAAGGTATAATCGCCACTCTACAAACTTTAGAGAAGAGAGGCATAAAGAGAGGCGTAATGTAAAAAAAAATCACATCTATTTTACTATAAGTTCCGAAAACTTCAACATTTACCCACATGGCTTTAATTACGCCTCTATAAATTGTTGCCATTGTTGATTAATGAAAATCTTCCTCGTAACACCATTTACTGATTTTAAAACAACTCACTGATTCACTTCCAACTTAAATGATTTAAGTGCACCTTTCGTTTTATTTAAATTAAAGAAAAAGGTTTTTTGGACATCAAGTGTGAAAAGCGATGGCCGCCAATCGTAGCAGCGTGTCGGACTCTTACTGACTCCAAAAATGTCATAAAAATGAGAGGAGGCTTGTGTTTAGCAGCGGAACATTTATAGACAGTGACTTTTTTTTACTGCTTACGTATATTTTAATCTTCTAAGATATTGTACAACAATGTTTCACTATCATTTGTGAATCTAAATTCCCTTTCATGCTTTTATACTCAGCGAATTCTTTGTCCGTTCGATTGGATGTAACAGGAGAAACAATGCGAACAAAAGTGAAAACTGTCCTTGTATTATATTCTTTGTTATTCCTTTGTCGCGAAATACTTAAATGGGGATCGAAGGATATGAGCAGAGACGTGGAAAATCTACTTAAACAGAACCGAAATTTTCAAAAGACACGCTTTTAAGATAAAACATTAAATTTGTCCGCATGTGTATTTAAAAGAAACGTCTTCTATTTGTTATGTTTTTGTGAAACTTAGTAATTTAATTTCAATCTCTACTAAACAACGTATATAATTTCTACTTTAAAGTATAGTTAATACAATAGTTTGGATTATCATATTATAAGTATTAGAAAAAAAATGAAACGATTTAGTATTAACATTTTTTTATTTTCAGAAAGAAGATAATCAATTTAACAGAAGTATCTCATATAATTTTGGAAAGATATATAGATTGGCAATCTTATCACTAAATAGAGAGACATGTCCAAGCGTCTATGTTCAATGACTCGGATGTCAATGGCTCGGAATTAAGTTTTATGTCAGTTAATGGGAGAGGCCTATGTTATGAGGACTGCAGTGATCCTGAAGTCAGGTTTCAGAGATAGAATCAACAAACATGACACAGTCATAGACAAGACGTTATCGTCTGTGCTTATTTAAACTTAAGCTTCAACGTTACATACATATTATACACAAAAAAAGAAGTTAAAGTTGTAGAAAAGGTGTACACATGAGTAGTATATATACTACATAGACCCCATCTTATCCCGTGGGTATCGTAAAAGTCGACAGAGGGAAAATAGGGCAGCAGCATCTTTCTGGAACATCTGAATAAATAAATTGCGGTTGCCAACCCGCCTGTCAAGCGTGGAAACTATGTCAAAGTCCCTCCAAAATGAGAGCTACAAACTTTTGTGGCAATCTATGGTGGAGGCCTATGTTCAGCAGTGGGCTAGTTATAGGCTGCAATGATGTGTTGTATGTAATATAACTACAACATATTGACCTCGGGAAAAAACGAATACGTGAACTATATATGCACTAAGCATTAATGCATTAATGATATAAAATGTATATAGATTTTTTAATTATTTTAAGAGTTATGAAATGTATTTATATCATAATATTCTTTATTAATATTTATTAATACTGCGAGCGAAGATTTAATAAATTTATATTATTATCGTTTATTTACTGGTGGTAGGATTCCCATGCAGGAATCCGTTCAGGTAGGTACCACCCCAGGGCCAGTTAATCTGCAGAGAAGCAGTAGTGTGCAAACATTATAGTGTTTTGGTCTGAAGGTCTCTGAGAGCTAGTGTAATCACTGAGCCTAAGAGACTTAAGAACTACTGTCTCTGAGTGACGGGCGTACATAAACACTAGATGGGTAAGATTTGCAAAAACATCCCAAAGTTAGTTTGACTTTCTCAACTCGCAATGTTGTCTTAGGACGAAATTATTTGCGAAGTCTGGCGCCGCTTGATAGTCGGGTGGCATTGTTTGATCAAGCTTGAAATTTTGTACATTGGTATGTTTTGTAATTTTATACTAACTAATCTCTGTAAATATGTAATGATTTTTAAATGTAATCAGACTCGTAGCAAGGACTAGCTTCAGAGGTAGACGATTGCAAGGAAACTCGATATGTGGAAAATCAATCACGGAATATTTAAAATACCTATATCCACGCAGACGAAGTCGCGGGCATGAGCTAGTAATATAAAAACTGAACATCTCAGGGAAATGGAGTATATCTGTAACATGTACAAATTTTCATAATTTCTAAGCGGCGATCTAATTTTACATACGTTACATTACGAATGTGACATTTATGTTTGCTTGACGCACCCACGATCTAGGAAAAATCTTAGTCTAGGATATCGCTTTTAAAAATCAAGAAAGCATTGTCTGTCGGTATTTTTGGGTTTTAAATACTCTTACCGTTAGCATACTCGCTTATATAGAACTAAAGCTGACAAACGAACGGTTCAACTCTGTGGCCCATAAATTTATTGAAAATTAAAAAATCATAAATTAAAATAATCGTCAAATAAATGAGAATGAGAGCTTTTGTTTGTTTGATTAATTAAAGTTTGTGAAATAAATCCAATTATTGCGAATGCTACTATATATCATTTAAAAGCAGAGTACCTAGCTACTGGGTATTGAGTCTGGTAGGTACCTATTTTAATTACCCGCTGAATTTGTATTGTCTTCATATTTTGAAGTATCTTTAACATTTTTTGTAAGTTATTTTCCTTACCCAATAACCTTCAAATCTTTTACATTATATCTTAAGGTTGTGTTTGTATACAAAATTATTAAAACTAGCTGTTACCTGTCAACTTCATTTAATCATTAAAAAATATTTACTATTTCTTTAACGGTTAAAATTACTATTCTACGTCGACATCATGTACCTCAATGCTAAACTTCATTACAATCCGTTCCGCCGTTTGACCGTAATTGAGTAACAAACATATAAATTTTCACATTACATACATTTAGACGGACAACGAAAAACATTCTGTGGATATTTAACTGCATAATTAAAATAAGTACACTCAGTAAACAAAAACTAAATAAGTACATAAATCTTTGTCTAATAAAACAATCGTTTAGTTTAAATATGTATTTATCTCACAGATAGGATGAATCTGTTACAAAAAAAGTCTGATGTTCTATGAAGTACATATCGTAATGAAATCAAAGTTACCAGTAACGACAAATAATTTTTTTTAATAAATGTACCCAAAACAAATACTTTTGTTTCCTTGTATGATGATTTACTTAAAATTATGGATTAGTTTTATCAAATTGAGTTTTATTTTTGAATAAATTCGAACCATAAATTACAATAAGCGTTCAAAGGAACTGTACTATACTATATCCACAATATAGCAAACCCACCCTAAGACCATCTTCCTTCGGCATTCAAATTGAAATGGATTCTACACAAGGCGGTACACATCAAAAGGCGTTATCTGTTTCCACCAATCAACATCCAAGGATCGCCCTTGAAGGATAACCTCTATCTGCGATTGGTCGCCGCTCCGACACTTGATAGTGTCCTGGCATCCCTCATAAAATATTTTCATCTTATTTTTACTATAAGGCTTTGTATAGCTCGATCCTTTTCTTTTTCTCTGAGCAACGATAATAGATTTCCCCGATTTTCCTGTAGGAAACTTTATAATCTGTATTTTTATAGAGATATCTGTATTTATTTATAGAGACCAACTCGACAATAAATAGTTTTCTTTGTAAGATTTGTTTATACAAGCAGATTTAATTATGTTATGATTATTATAGCTAAATAAAGCATTGTTAGTACATATTGACATCTTTTGTAGTCCTGAATGGTGACGACAATTTTGGAATATAAGATATTTTTTTTATCGGTGAAATAATCATATTGTCCAAGCCTCTTTCACATGCGCAATATTTCCTGACTAAAACATGTATATTCCTGTGTCAAGCTTTTGAACGTTAATATTTTAATTATTGGCAACAATTAATGTAAGAAGGTATTACCACTTTTATTACAAATTGTGCATGTTTGTTTCGTGTTCTGTGGCAAGGGCCTCGCCCAGAGGGAGCAGAGAGGGGCAGCTGATAGAGACTCGATTTGTTTACCTAATGCCAAACAGACTTGCAACAGTATTCGCTAATTGTTGCCGTGGTCGAAAATCGCGAAATTAGCTTCTTCTATTTTCATACAAGCCTCTTTTTAAAACGACTTAGATCTTACGTTAGTCTACGTCGATCCTTAGCGGCTTGCCCATTCAAACTCGCCTCATAAATCTGTTTCATCTCTTTCTTTATCTTTGTCACTATGTCTTCTACCCCATCGGAACCATTAAAGTCCATCCAGCTATACTTCTCATACTTTTCATTTCCACAGCATTAGAATAATGGTTTAATATTTATATCAACGAACAACACAGTACCGTACTGATGACGTAATCAAAATCATCGTCGACTGTTATAGATTATCTCCCATGGAGACCCATCACCCATGGCCTTATTCACCGCGTTTTAATTTTTCTGAAAATTCTGTCCGTTATCGAGCTGCCTATTTTTCGAGATGGTTATTTCATTTCCTGCCATAAAAGATTTTATAAACACTTCCTTAAATTAATTCATAAGATGAGATGGAATGGCAGATTTTTTATGGCTCTACCGATTTTAACGGCGACGATATTATTAATTTTTGTATTAAAATTATAACGTAAATACCCGCTCATATTTTTTCCGCCTTAATTTCTTATTTTGTCAATTTATTTCGAATATAAATATTCAGTATTATTCAATCATTACACATAGTACGACAAAAGATTTTATGTTAGAAACCATAATATATAAAATTTCAATATTGTTTTAAGCGCCATCATCATTTAGTAATATAATAAATAACTTTACGTATTTGGTTTTCCAGTGTTTCCAAAAATATTACTAGATGGCACTACTATCAAAATGTTATTTACGACATCTATTGGGCAAGTTATCTTATGCTTACTGCATTACAATGTTAAACAACAATACGTTTAAAAAGTACATACATACATATCTGAAATATTTCAAACAATATACAACATTTTAAATTACATAGCTTTCATAAAGTATTCACATTTATTTAGTTAATATTTCCATAATGATGCTTCGAGGACTTTACGATAATTTTTTTTTAGTGTTGCTTATTTGTTTTATTTATCTTATTTATTTTATGTCTTAAGTCTAATTTAATTAATTTTTTATTGTTGCAACACAAAATGGACGCGTGTAGCTTTGCCCATGCGCAATGGACCCGTACCAATGACGTTACAATCACGACGTGTTGACGTTTTAAAGATTCGCTTCTTTCTCACTTTTTTACATACGTGTCAACTAAACTTGTACGCGTCCGGCCTTAGAGCCTCTAATTTTAGGAATAACTGTAAGTATAATAGTTAATTTTATTTTCTAATGTTAATTTCCTTGTTTTAAAAGCTGCCTTAATTGAGTTTATGTGTAATTAAATGGTAATAACTGAAAACATAATATTTACGTTACGGAATATCTAGAACTTTTCTGATTGTTACAGTCGATTTGAGTAATTTGGCGTTGAAAAATTAATATTAACTACTACAAGTAAACGTATTTACCATATAAAACTCGATATACGTATTTTTTAAAATCTTGTGAGTGTTTTACGATGTACTTCAGTTTAAATCTTTTATTATTATTGGAAAAATTATTAAATTCTAAATTGACCTTTCAAATAGCACCAAAACAGGTATGTTTGGTTGCTTTTTATAATTTTTTCATTTTGCATATTATGAACTGGAATGGTAATTTATTGTGCCACATATTGAATTAGTTACTTATTTTATACCATAATTTCATTAAAAATCACATCTATGCTCAATATTAAAAAGTTGAAGAGTTTGTTTGGTTAAACGCGCTAATCTTAGGAACTTCTGGTTCGAATTGAAAAGTTGTTTAGCCTATTTATCGTGGAAGGCTATAGGGAATATTTTATTACGCTATGACTCTAAGAGCGATTCCTTTTAAATCAAACGGCGTGTGAAAGCAGGGGCACAGCTAGTCTCAACTTTCAATATTAGAAAGTCTAAAATAATATAAACAATCTCATCAGATATTTAAATAGGTAGTGAAAGTTTAGTCAACAGCTGTTGTCTCAAATCAATGTCCTTTATAGACTCAATTTACGCAGTTATTGTGTAAACAGCTAATAGTTCTTATTGTTTGTATGTCCATAATTTCCATGGTATATTTTAAAGTGTTGTATCTTTTATTTAATATTTTTTATTACAAACCCTGAAATTCGGCTTGTGAAAAGGTATCTTTGCGTTTATTTATATCTGTTTGTATCAATTAGAATTCAAGTTTAAAAAATAAAAAGCAATTCTACTTTCAGTTTCAAACTTGTGAAAGAAATTTAATCTTTTGTTCGGGGAGTGGGTTTTTAATTATTGTTTAAAGCCACATCTACAATTACATTAATTACTAGTTTACTACTACAATCTTATTTTCTGATATGAGATAATTATAATTAATGCTACTTCACTAATTGATAGTGATTTGCGATTCCAGGACAAACAAATATTAATCAAATAAAATGGCACCAAAGCAGAGGATGCGCATTGCGAACGAAATTGCTAGCAAAAATATCACTCAGAGAGGCAATGTACCAAAAACCACTAAGGTAATTATTATACTTTTTATTGTATTACTAATTGAGAATTACGGATTCCTATGTGACTTTTTGCAATAATCGGCAGCAGGATTGCCATTTCCATTACCAAATCAATGGCCTCAAAGTAAAGTTGGCATTTTGAAGTCTTTACTATGCTACTGTTGAAATGTTTTATACATTCAATACTGTTGCCCATCACTGGTGTATAACTTAGATCTCTCCTGGAAGGCATCACGTTATGAAGGTTTTTGTTATTTCATTTAGTAATTGTTTACAACACATACAGAATGAAATGATTTGTCAGATTCTTTAAGGACATCACCACATGACACCATTCAATGCATTCTAAATTGTTATTCAACAAAACATCTGTAGTCTTATTGTATAGTTAAATAGTTCTGTTTCAAACTCATTTATTTTATTTTTATTATTCAGGCATCAAAATACCAAGTTGTATGTATGTATAGTATGACTATAAATAAAATCACAACAATTAAAAAAAACTATTAAAGGTGCAGCACTATCAATATCTAACTTTTCATGTTGGCTAAGAATGTGTAATAAAAATATACATGTATACATATGATAAGAATAGGTGTTTGCGTTTCAAAAAGAACATTGTTGGTTTATTTCTATAACCAAGTTTCTAGAAATAAAACAGTATGAAGAAATGGCTATTAATATTAAATAATTATTCTATGCATACTAAACTTATAAATGCGAATATAACCCTCACTGTCCCTCTATCTGTTTGTTACCTTTTAACAGTTCAACCACTGAAATGATCTTGACGAAATTTGGCATAGGATTTTTTATTTTCTTATATTTTGAAAACATCCTTGAATTACTAACTGACAAATAATTCTTGGTTACCTCAAAATCACCATTTCAGGTTCATTTTTAAGGATAGCTTGCATCCTGGAGATGGATATAGGATATTTTTATACTCAGTAGTGAAAAGTAGCTCTTAGTGCCCTTCAGACCTAAACACAGTAATGTTTGCTCAACACTGCTTTATGGCAGAATAACTGGCCCTGCAGTGTTACCTACCTAGATGGATTCCTGCATAGGAGGCCTGTAACCATAAATCTGTTTTGACTTAGGTGTTGTTTCTGAATTTATTATGCTTGTATATGATTATACATAAGCAATACATTTACATATGTATTGTTGAATTTATCTTGTCAGAAATTTTGTCATGGAGAGTGCTGCGGGTGTAAAAAATTACATTTGGCAAACAAAATTTGTATTTCTTTTGTCAAAAAATTAATAAGTTTCCTTTAATCATGAGATCATCATGAGAAACAATCCGAACTGCCTTACTTTGCATAGTGTTGTTGCTTTTCTTAGATAAGTATTGTGTGTAGATACAGAAGTAAAATCATTTAAAATGTAGTTCTTTTATCAATCAGATCTAGTCAAGCATTACTCAGAAAGTAACGGTTTATTGGCTATTTATCACATTTTCTTACTTAATAAATTTTTGTTACTTTTAAATCAGTAATAAGAAAAATATCATTGATTGATAGTTTTTGTTTAATTTTGCAAGTCTGTAGCGAGATAAGCAATTCAAATGTATGTTTTCAAGTATATCAATTGATAGCCTATTTAAATAATTAGATAAATCTTCACTCTGTTTTCTTCCCTTCTAATTTAAAGCTTCAATAATTCAATTATTTTATTGTTTTAACTAAACAATTGTTTAACTTAATGGAAACATTGTCATTTTTTTTTCCCTTCAGAAATTGATTTTACTAGCTCTATTTGCACATGCAGTCTTATATGTTAAAACCCATATGGATTTATCCTCCACCATTAAGTAATTAGGTATGAAAATCTTGTCTTGTCTTTATTTATATTAATGATGAATATTTTTAACACTAAAAGTGAATAAACATTGTAAATACATTCCTATACTATATACAATACTAATTATAATAATATACTGTGACAAATTCCGATTGGAGGAAGTTAAAATCTGGGTCAGAATGTTGACTTACGGATAATGTTACATATGGATAATATACATTGCAGAGTCATAAACATTCTACAACTAGATACTGGCCTGGACTTATACTGTACTTATCTGCGTTATTAGGGTTGGCCCATCTCACGAAATGATGTCCTCTTGGCCGGTTGGCAACCCGGGCGACAAGTTCCGAATACTGTCAGAAGCTAGCAACAGAAGCTAGAAGCAGGAGATGACACTAATGTCATAAGTTTGTCGTGTAAACTGACAAGCACTCTCACATCCTAACTTGACACCTTGCAAGCTGAGAGAATTCATTCCTAACAGGTCATGATCAAATGGATGTTTTAACTTTGAAGTGGCGAAGAAGTCAGGATAAAAATATTATTATCATTTACTTGCCCTACTAACAAATTGTATCATTTAAAATTGTCAACATAAAATAAAATCTATAAATATGATATTTTGCGCTAAGTTTAATATTAAATAAATATGGAAACAATACAACTGGCAGATGTCAGGAACCCATTCATTCAGCAACTGGACTGTAGCTAGTTGTGTCTGATACATGGTCAACCACCATACAACCATCCCCGAAAAACAATGTAATTATTAGAGTATTTTTTTTTTAAATTAAGTAATGTAATTATTATTTGTTACAGGAAAAAGAAGATCAATATCCCGTTGCTCCTTGGTTACTTGCTCTCTTTATCTTTGTAGTGTGTGGCTCTGCTATATTCCAAATCATTCAATCTATCAGGCTCGCCTAAACCCTGTGATGCCCCTCCGACTGATAATTTACTGTCTAACAGTGTAACAACAGAAAGATGCTTGTGGCATGCTCTTTTATATTTTATGTTCATTTCATACTAAGTTGGTCTGTGAGATTAAGTGGCAATTGTATGTTAAAAGGTTCTCATGTTTGAGGCTTTCAAATACCCTCACTATATCATATTAGAGTTATTATTATGCTGTCACTTCTTTTAAATACTCATACCATGAATCTTATCTCTATTCATTCATATCAATAAAGACACAATCTAGTGTCCACTCAAAGCTTATTTCTTGTCTATAAAAACCTATGTTACATATGAGTATTTTTAATGCCACATGCTCCTTAAAATGTGTTCCGTTGGGATTATATAGGAAATTTTTTTTAGTCCCCGCAGTACACTTACACCTGCATAGTCTCTCTATCTAATAGTTCAACTTCATAAGTAGGTGCAGGTCGTTAGATATTTATAATCTCAATGTAAACAAAATAATTGTATGTACTATATTCTTGTATATTGTAAAATAAAATTTAAACATTAACTCTAAGAGGGAAATCAAGCATTTAGATTATTGTTGATGGAATTTTTTATTCCTATCACGATTTTATTTGTGACAAATTCTATTAAGACGCACAAAGTGATTGCATAACTTTGTATGGCAAAGTTGTGTTGGTATATTTTATGATTTTAGTCCATTATTGATTTTATTAATGAAATTATTTTTTTTAATCCCCGCCACTGTTACGAAATTATTTGTCTGTTCTATTTTTAATTTTAAATGTAATTTATTTGATTAAATACAATATATTTGTCAAATTGTTCATTAATTAATACCCTTTAATTATTTCTTGAGTAAGATTGGAAAATTAAAATCGTTAAGATGGGTAAATCAGCTGTCTGGTTGACACCACACTGTGCCCACCCTGAGACAGGTTATTAAGTCTCATATGCCCAGTGATTACGCTTGGTCACAGTGCCCTTCAAACCAAAACACAGTGATGCTTGCACACTACTACTCCACGGCGGAATAACTGGCCCTAGGGTGGTACATACCTAGACGGATTCCTGAGTTTAGGAGTTTCATGATTTTCTCGTTGATCCCATCATCAGAACTTGAAAAAATATATGGGAGCGGCCATAGGGTACATCCTGTGTAATAAAAAAGAATCATTTAAATCAGTTCATAAACAAAGAAGTTATGCTAGAACGTACGTAAAAAAAGCATACTACTTAGCATACTACTGCTTCACAGCAGAAAAACCGGCCCTGGGGTGGTTCGTACTTAGACGGATTCCTGCATAAAAATCCTACCACCTGTTCAGTT
Source organism: Luehdorfia chinensis (assembly GCA_019845155.1). Classification (NCBI taxonomy): domain Eukaryota; kingdom Metazoa; phylum Arthropoda; class Insecta; order Lepidoptera; family Papilionidae; genus Luehdorfia; species Luehdorfia chinensis. The sequence continues at coordinate 1,346,833 of JAHVAK010000028.1, forward strand.
ATCCTACCACCTGTTCAGTTATCCTACCACCTGTTCAGTTATCCTACCACCTGTTCAGTTATCCTACCACCAGTTCAGTTATCCTACCACCTGTTCAGTTATCTTACCACCTGTTCAGTTATCCCACCACCTGTTCAGTTATCCTACCACCTGTTCAGTTATTCTACCACCTGTTCGGTTATCCTACCACCTGTTCAGTTATCCTACCACCTGTTCAGTTATCCTACCACCTGTTCAGTTATCCTACCACCTGTTCAGTTATCCTACCACCTGTTCAGTTATCCTACCACCTGTTCAGTTATCCTACCACATGTTCAGTTATCCTACCACCTGTTCAGTTATCCTACCTCCTATTCAGTTATCCTACCACCTGTTCAGTTATCCTACCACCTGTTCAGTTATCCTACCACCTGTTCAGTTATCCTACCACCTGTTCAGTTATCCTACCACCTGTTCAGTTATCCTACCACCTGTTCAGTTATCCTACCACCTGTACAGTTATCACCACCTGTTCAGTTATCCTACCACCTGTTCAGTTATCCTACCACCTGTGTAGTTATCCTACCACCAGTTCATTTATCCTACCACTAGTTCATTTATCCTACCACCGGTTCATTTATCCTACCACCGGCTCATTTATCCTACCACCGGTTCATTTATCCTACCACCGGTTCATTTATCCTACCACCGGTTCAGTTATCCTACCACCGGTTCAGTTATCCTACCGCCGGTTCAGTTATCCTACCACCGGTTCAGCTATCCTACCGCCGGTTCAGCTATCCTACCGCCGGTTCAGCTATCCTACCGCCGGTTCAGCTATCCTACCACCTGTTCAGTTATCCTACCGCCGGTTCAGCTATCCTACCACCGGTTCAGCTATCCTACCACCGGTTCAGTTATCCTACCACCGGTTCAGTTATCCTACCACCAGTTCAGTTATTTAATATTACGAAATATAGAAAGCATTTTTTTTATTCTCAAAACGTAAAAAATATTACTGATATCGAAATGTGAAAAACAAGGAAGTTGATAATTATTATAGTAGGTAGGTATTGCGTATGAAATGCAGACGGCCTTCTAAAACTACACGTAATAATAAGACTATAAAACGCTGTTTACGCTGTAAACAGTTTATAACTATTTTAGTAAAGAAAAAGTAATTATAGGTTTTTTGCTTAGGGAAGAAAACGACGAAATCGTTCACCTGATTTAAGTAAGTCCAATGTCCTGTAACAGTTGCAGTGTCATCCAGAAAATGAAATTGTAAGTTCTTCGTCATCCTGCGACATGAATTTTCATACGCCCTCTTATTACACTAGCTTACAGTGGTGCTCTTCAAACCGAAACAGTAATGTTTGTTTACTAGAGTCACAGTAATAAAGTCATACCGCTAAATAGTCGCAAATTAATGTAAAGAGATAAATGTTGGTCCTAAGAATTGATTTACTTTCTCTCGTAATCAAGATATAACCAACATACACTTTTAATTACAATAGTGCCAAAATTACAATACCTCCTAAGATCTTCGCAACAAATCAACTAACAGCGGAAACGACTTTAAGTTTGAGTAGGCAAGTTTATGTGTTTCTGATTCCCTTCAAGGATTTTAAGAAAGTGCGGTAAGGTATTGTACGGACATTTTTTTATTCCTGCTTATTAAAACACCATGAAATGTTATGCGGTCCCTATACTGCTCGTTGGATCGCAAAGGGGAGTAAGAATTTTTGACTCGTACCAAAACGGCGGCGACGTGTTTCGCCACCTGTTATAAGTATCTCGATTCTCTTGGTTGTATGTGTGTATGTTTTTTTTAATCCAAAATGGTCTATTTAGATTTTTGTAGTTCGTTTTCAGGTGTTTGGCTTAGATTGCGGCAATTTCGCACTCGTTACTGTTTGTTTTAGGTATTTAAATATAGTTACTTTGCTGGTCAATTAAAAGTATACTATGCCTAAACAAGAAAGTAAATTCTTACTAGATCTATAAAATTATATAATCAAATTCCTAAAAGGGTGACGTAAAAATCGGACACAGATTTTTAATAACTTATCAAGAAGACATTAGATAAAGCATATTATTTATAGGACAAAGTGATGTGGAAATAATTCACTGCACTTGCAAACCCTCTATGGTACCAAACATATGATGTTATAATTTAATGTAATTTATGAATGCCATTATGTAATCTGTTAAAACTCCAGTTTTTTGCCCATTCTTTTCTGTGGTCTTATTTTTCGAACCGTTAATGAAATGTTAACTCTAAATTACAATTCTTTACTAGTTGTAGGATTCCTATGCAGGAATCCGTCAGGGAAGGTACCACCTAAAACCAGTTATTCTGCCGTGAAGCAGTAGTGTGCAAATATTACTGTGTTTTGGTCTGAAGGTCTCTGAGTGCTAGTGTAATCACTGAGCAAATGAGACTTAAGAACTGATGTCTCATGGTGACGGGGGTAGTGTAGTGCCACCAGAAATATTCTGGATGACATAGCATTTATTATGGACAGACGTTGCACTTACCGTCAGGTTACGTTAGGAACTTTTTGCTCGACCCGTCGTTTACCCAATTAATAATAAAAAATATGTATGTTATCGGATGGACCTACCTAGGCCACCAATCGCAGTACTACCGTGAAACAGTAGTGTGGAAACATGATTGTATTTCAATCTGAAGGGCATTTACAGTGCAATGACTGGACATATGCGAATCAAGAACTGAGTATAGTGGCGAAGCTGGTATGCCACCGGATCGAAAAATCAAAAATAAGAAATTATGTTCTTGGATATTTTTCTTTGTTTACGTCGTCTGAGTATAGTGGCGAAGCTGGTGTGCCACCGGATCGAAAAATCAAAAATAAGAAATTATGTTCTTGGATATTTTTCTTTGTTACGTTCGTCGGGTGTCACCCGACCGACCATCAGGTGAACGATTTGCTGGGTCACTTTCTTTTATAAAAAATATTAACTTTTATAAATTCTTCGCTTCATGAAAACATTAACTTTTTGGTTGGAAGTCTGTGCAATTTCTGGGATTTTGTTGCTAAAACGTTTTTGCCCATTGCCCCATGAAGATGAGTCACCGACTATGTGAAATAGAGTAGGTAACGGGCATTATTAGCTTGTATTTGCTCCTGGTATTTACATTATAAACGTAATTTTTATTTAAGGTCTGAAGAACCTACATTTATAAAACGTATTCATATACATATTAATAGGCCAAGTGAACCATTCATGAATCGCTTTGGGGGAAGCAAGTAATTTTCGCTTAGTACCCGTTATTGTCGGCAACCTATTGCGCTCCTCTGAAGGGGCAAGCAATAGGCAGTTATTGCTTGGCCCTTCAGAGGTACGCAATAGTTTTAAGCAATCTGATTCGGAAAACTGTGAGGTGTTGAATTGAAAACTTCAGAAAAATTACAAACACACATAAGAGTCTCTTTCCTATTGGGGTAGGCAGAGACCACATCTTTCCATTAGCTACGATTCTGACACACATCTTTCGCTTCTTCTATTTTCATTTTGGTTGTGATACCTTTTTCTATTTTTATTTCCGAGATCGATTATTATTTTCGTGAGAGATGTGATGAAGGTGATACGCGACTGCGTGGCGTAGTGGTCAGCGTACCTGACTTCTGCGCCACCGGTCCTGGGTTCGATTCCCAGCCGGAGGTAACATTTGTGCAAAAACACAAATTGTTGCTTTTCGGGTCTGGTTGTGTTGATTTAGATATTCTTATGAGCTTTATAGAAGCCTAAACTGAATAAAGAAAACTTGACTTTCACTTTGATGAAGTTCTCAGTATATAGTGTATTATCTAGTACAAAGTACAGAAGTATAAAGTACTTATAGCACCTATAGGTAGGTCATAGTTCAAAGGTACTATTTGAAACACTAATGGCAGAATTCATGTTACGACACGGCTTAACTTTGTGAGGGCGTTAATAATATTTGTATATTTCATTTTTCTCTCAAAAAACTAAAATTCATTCATGAAAAACAATTTAATTAACTGAACGCGAATTTATGAATACATAGGCATGTTTACAAAGGCAACATACGGCAGGCTACGTTTTTGTAAAGTTACATCGTAAGGTTTAAATTGCTTGTGGTGGAGTCATCGATAAATAAATATTAAGCTTAATTGGAGTGGTCGAAAAAAATCCAGAAATGTTAGCATTTTTTTTTCTTGTCATTAGGGAAACCTCGAGTTCAGCTATTTCAGATGCCCACTAGCTCGAACTTGTGGACTTGTCAACATCCTCAATCTCTGTTTTAAAATCTTGTTTGGTTGGAATGCAATTTTCATTTCATTACCAAAATGAAAAGAAAATGAAATTAAAATGAAATGAAAATGAAACGAAAATAAAATGAAAATGATATTAAATGAAAATCAAATGGAATTGAAAAGAAAAATTATTTATTCTTCAACGGTATCCTTTATTTTGTTACTTTTTTTTATCTTTGTCAAACGTACATTATAAATAAATTTATAAAGAACGGTGTTATAGAAAACCAAAGCACGGTCCATGACAAAATGTTATAACAAGATTCAATAACAAATGAATAAATGCATTGCAAACTTTTAACCAGCCTCCACCAACAGCACCTGTTCACAAGTATGACGCATGTGGCAGCCATCGCCATCCTCGACCTTAGCTAATAAACATAATAATAAACCTCAAGGGAAGTGGACGACCCGCCTCACGACGCCGCCGCAAGCAGAAGCATTTAAACCAGCATGACATACTCAAGTCTACTTTGGAAGCTAAAAGAATCTGCCTTTCATTCTACAGAGCACACCTATAATCTTCCATAAAACCATTTACAATTTTTTTTTCTGCAAAAATGTTACATTGTAAATGCTGCTGCATAATTTAAACTGCTTACAAAAGTTACATCGTGTTCTCGTTCCAAGCTGCTTTATCATTGTAATAATCATTTATATTATAATATGATTTAGAACACAAACGTTATTAAATAAGTATAACTTTTAAATTGAGTTTCTGTTAAATTCACTATATCTTCCGGAATTTTGTCATAAATACGTGTAAATCATTCATAAAAAAAAACACTTTATTAAGTCTAAATTTTGAATTATCTAGTTTATTATTATTTCTTAATTTTAATTTTTGTTTGTCACTATTCTTAGGTAATAGTGTTTTAAATTTACGTACATGCATAACGTTTTCATAAATATACTGGCATGTAAAAGTTAAAATTGATTAGAGAGTTGATTTAAACAGTTCCCTTAGCGAATCACGAGAGCGCATATTATATAGATGGCGCGAACTGCTCTTTTCTGCAAAGTAAGTTTAAAGATACATTCACGTCAGCCGCATGTCCCCATAATAAAATACCATGGGACATGAAACTGTGAAAATAGCTAAAGTAAACTAATCTTGCAGTAGCTACTCGTATATCCGTAATATGTCGGATCTTTCTTACAGCATACGCAGCCGAACTGAGTATATTAGGGTATTTATATGTGGATCCCACTGAAGCTTACAATCTAATGTAATCCCTAAAATACGGTACTATCAACAAACTATAATTTATAATTTTGCAAAACGATATTATTTTGTACTGTTTTTACTTTAGATAATGCAAATTTAACGCATTTTGTTTTTTTTTCTTATTTACGTAGTGCTAAATTGTTTGTATGGAACCAATCCAAAATACAATTCAGACCACTATTGACTACATTTATGATCTCAGTTTTCCGACTGACCTTAAATATCTGTGATGTATCATCTGCAAACAGTATTTGTAAGTTTCTTGACTAAGTATGGTAGATCATTTATACAGATAAGAAATAAAAACGGGCCCAGAATAGATCTTTGTGGTACACCCATTTTTACTTGAGAGCCTACAGAATTTGTACCATTAATGTGAACCTTTTGTATCCTATTACTAAGATAAGAATCCATCAGTAAGAGCTTTCTCTTCTAAACCATAATATTTTAGTTTACAAAGCAGAATTTTGTGATTTTAATGAAATAACGAGAATAACGAAGTTTCATAATTGTGTTCCCATATCTAAAAGGCCTCCTGTTGCTGTTTAAACTTTTTACAAACTAGCTTGACTCATGCGAATGTTACGCACAGTATCCTGATCATGAACTGATGGCTTCATCTACCTTATTTAAAGAATGTAAGCAACTTCAAGCGACAACTGTCGTACATGTTACTTGAACAGACTGTCAACAGATGGCGTTTTCTAGAATTGAATTTATTAATTAATGTTTTTAATAAATATCTTTAACGACAACATTAATTTTAACTCGTTTACATATTTTTTGTCATTGTAGGGGATAATAATCTTTAAAATGGTGTATCAAACATTAATTTCGATAAAGTGTCAAGGGAGATATTTTATACCGACAAAAACACCTTTTAGAAATAATATATGTAGATTGCACTGCATTGCATTATATGTCAAGAGATCTGTTATCAACTAGTTCATTACTAAATTACCATTAAGTTTCGATGTAGAAACCCTTATGGCGGTAAGGTTAAAATTCCAACAATGTTTGTAGACTACATAGCTGGCCAATGTACAGGTGTCCATGCTTACAATGAATATTTGATTTTAATGATGTATGTAAGTATAGACAGAGGCTTCAGAAGATTAAGAAAGGCATAATACTTGGCAATAAGTATGCATTAGATTGTCATAAAATAATATCTGCCATGTGGTGCCGGCGTAAGAAAATCTACCACCTGATCTCTTATAAGTCGATAAAGATCGAAAACTTTTAGTGATGATAGGATCCCTATGCAGGAATCCGACTAGGTAAGTACCACCGCAGTGCCAGTTAATCTGCGGCATATGAGACTAAAGAACTGATGTCTCAGCGTGATAAGCGCAGTGTAGTGCCACACAAAAATGTTCTGGAAGACTTAGTGTTTGTTATAGGCAGACGTTGCACTTACCATCCGATGGATGTTGTGCTCGTCTTGTCACTTTCTCCTTTTAAAAAAACCAGGCGATGGAGATTAAACTAAAAAAATACGATAGCCGGTCCACCTTCCCAGCGTGGCAACTATGGCAGTATCGTCCCTTATCTCCCATAGATTAGGGCCTATATTAAGCAGTGGCCCAGGGATTTGCCCCATGTTCACCAGATGCACTTGTGATGGGCTATTATGATAGATGCTATAAACATATGTCTTGACTATTATATAATATAATACACGCAATTTTACGGACATGACTTTTCAAACTATTAAGTAATTCTACTTGTCTGCAATGGTGATGATGAAATTATGTAAATTGCTAGTTCATATTCTAATAATATAAGCGAGACGACGAAATTGCCTGCCTAAGTATGTTTGCGTGCGCGTGCTCATGTAGAAGTAGATACCAATAGTTTCCTTAATAATAATTCCAGACTATAAATAGAGAAAAGCAGAGATTTATTAAATCGTTTATTTATTTCCACACAAGTTACCTCTTTAACATTAAGTTATTGAGACCCCAGTCAAATTACACTCCATTTTTTTATAATACAACATTACGTCTATATAATACAAATTTACATTATTGTCATGTGATATGTGTCGCTTAAAATATAATTTACCGATTACACCAATCAAATTAAATTTTTTAATAAAATACTTATCTAGTACAAATCAAAACGGAATAGGTACGCAATTAAATTGTAATGAAGTACCTATAAATATAGTATAGCAATAATACTTGAAAGTAGTAACGACAGTAAAAAGTTGTATTTCCATTCTTTCACTCTTTTTTGGAATACACATGTAAATTAAAAAAAACATCGTTATCATCAATATTTGATATCCAAATAAATTCTAAGGTCACAAAATTAAAATTCTGAAGTAAAACCATTTTTTTTAATGTTGGTACGTAAGGGTGTTAAAGATGTAGTAACATAATTATTTTGAGCACCTTAATATAGCACCGATTAAAATTGTAACGTTTCATTTATAATTTAATTTCCAGATGATAATAAAATTAAAAATGATCACACTAACCACGATTTTTTTTAATCACCACTAGCTAGCCACAAGGTACCTTCTGTACCTTCTGTACCTTGTGTAGGTATCTTCTGTATTATGCATAAATTAGAAAAATCTAAAAGCTCAAAAGGCGTCTTGATTGTCTTAAAATAATGAAGTAATTCGTAGGCATTTCAACTACGGATTTTAAGAAGGAATATACCAGCTTCTTTACAAGTCAACCTCACCTAGTGTACGTGGTACACTTAGACTAGGATTAGGCATTTCGTAGGAAAGGCATATGACCAGCAGTGGACTTCTAAAGCCTAATGATGACGAAGAGGAAGATACTATGAATTTGGATAGTCATTTTGATGACATTTTTCGTAACGTATATCAATGGTAACCCTTTGCATTTTTATAATATTTAAACAATATTTGTGATTCTTTGTGGTACAAAAATTAACTACGTGCCGAAAATTAATGGCTTCATAATATAAAATGGTGCGTTTATTAACATTCTTATGATCCGAAGTAATACAATAATCATTTTAGCTAGCGTATAATCTAAACACAAAGGTGAATTTCACCAGTAAAATATACATTGGAGCTATTTGTGAAATCATTATTAAATTCGATATATTTTAGGTATTATTGTATAAGAAAGTAAATACGTAAGTGATTTAAAATTGTGACTAATTAATATTGATTTGTGACACTAAGTGTACTAAAGATAATTATATTATAGCTAATTTATTTTAATGTATCATAAATGGCCTCGTTGGGATATGTACCATTCAAATGGATACTGTTGCTAAAACTTAACGAATTATCTTTTATTAGACGGACCTCATTTATTTCTAGGCTGTGCTTTTGATTCTCGATTGGATAATCTTCCATATTACTTGTTATTTCTAATCTTATGGCGTGATTTTTTGGATCAGAATGGCTAGGCATTTTATCACGTTCCCAGGAATCAATAGTTACGGAAACGTCATTCTTACTTGCCACTTCGTCAAGTTCACTGGACGCCAGACTTGAATTATCCAATTCGAAATCTGTAGTCTTTTCTATTACAACTACTTCAATATGTTTAAAAGAATTTTCTTGATTTTCTATCATCTGTCTCGCTCTTTCATCGTTGCGAATGCTGACTTCCTTTTTAACATTACAAATCACGGGATCTGTGGCTAAGACGTCAATGCTATTATCATAGTTTTCTTCTTCGTTTTGTTTATTTCCGTTAGGTGTGCATATTTCGGCATAAATGTTGTCAGAACTTGAATCAGATTCAATCATTTCTTCTTCATCATGTACGGCATCTGCCACCTGACCATACGGCAAATCTTCAATAACAGGCAGTTTTCTCTTTTGTATTGATGATATCGATCGTCTTATTTTAACTTGCCTTTGAGATTCTTCTGAAATGTCAAGAGGGGCAACGTCATCTTCTATTTCCAGCTTTGGCGTCGGCGCTCGTGGCTTGTCTATCTTTTTTCTAAAATTAACAAGTTTATCCCCGTCATTTGTTCGTTCAGTTTTTGTTGGCATACTGTTGCTATTACTACCCTCTTTCTTTTCGTTGGGCTTTTTAGGATGAAGCAAGTTAGAGGTTGATTTGCTGAGAACTCTTTTAGTTTTGACGTGAAACTCTGAACACAATTTTTCAGTTATGAAAGAATGTTGCTTATAATTAATTTCAAAGTCATTATCATTATACAGAGATCCCGCTACGAACATATTTATATCTTCACAACTCTGGATCTGATTGTAGGATTCAGATTTTACAATAGCTTTTTCAGGAATTAAATCTGGTTGTATTCTTTGGCGTCTTTCAAGGTTTGTTGATGATTTAGAAGCTGATGACTTTTTGAGCATGTTTTCATCTAAAGATTTCAATTTTCGCCCAGAACTTGAGTTACTCTCCATAGAACCACAGTAATTTATTTGATCTACGCTAAGGTTCTTTCTGTCATGTTTCATATTAATACCGTTATCTTCTTCTGTATAAGGACTATCAGGCATTCCAGTTTGAACTGAAACAGACTTGGTTAATACAGGTTTCTTATGGTTTGAACTACACTGACTGGTACCCATCTCTGAGGAGGAAGTCGTAAGACTTTTGTAAGAATGACTCTTTTCAGCTGTACCGTCGCTCTTTCTAGATGCACCAAACCTATCTTCTATCAATTTAGCCATGTCTTGATATCTTTCAATAGAACTGTGTTTCTCACCCAGAGGATCAAATGGATCCTTAACGTCTTTGTTTTTATCATTATTTTCAATTGCTGTTATTTTATCATCCAGTTTCTCCGTGCTCTTTAGTAGCTTCAAGTTTTTGAACCACTTGCTTTTTTTATGACCAGCATCTTCGCGGAAAACATGCATCTTGTCATTGGTAAAATGTTCCTGTTCACCTTTGTCATCGCTTTTTTCATCTTTACCCTCATCGTCACTATAAACATCATAGTTCATGTGCTCGAGCTCATTTTTACTTAAAAATATTATAGAACCCTCGGTCTCGTCAGGTATATCTTTAAGAACTTTATCACTTTTTCCAAATAAACGCGATGGGTCTATCTTTAAACCTTGCAGTGTGAATTTACGTTCTTTCTCGAATTTGACGGGTTCGTGGTCTTCTTTAATGAGGTCCTCGGCCGTCTTCGCTTTACTGACGACAGTTGAACTTGCGTAGGAGATCTGCCTGATCCAGTTGTCAACGTTAAGTTGACAGAAGGTTAGAGCTTTCTGGAGGCGCGCGGAGAGGAACATTCGCTTCTCGTTTTCGAAACCGAGCTTGCGTGCGGCGTACTTTGATATTTCTGCTATTCAAGTGGTAGTAGCTGTAAGGCTTCTTTCGCGTGGTAGCGAGGATCGACCTGCTTGCTGGGACTAGATGGCATAGACCCGTATTCTGGAAGCGAACACATCACCAACACCGGTTCAGTTACAGCAGCTCGTAGTAGAAGATCTTCTGCAATTAGATTTATTGTTTCATTAAAATCAAAATAAAACTTAATGCGGTAATAAATGAAGTAAACGTACGAATACAAGAAATAAACGCAAATATTTATTCAACATTTGAATATGTATATTATAGAAGAACAAGACAAATGAAAAAAGTAACATTAAACAAAGAACATAACAATAAAAATATTGGAAGTTGAGTGTACAAATATTTATCTTTGAATTATGAATATTTTAACACATACATTTTAAAAAAAAAGTTTTAAAAGGAGCTGCTGTCTGCAGTATTAATAAAAAATAAAAAGACGAATACATACCTCCAACATCATGCGCCATTTCAATGGGCACAGTGCCGGCCAGAAGTCGCACCCTGGTCGGCAGTCGCCAGAGACTCAGCAGGTGTGGCAGTCGATGAGCACGTGATGCCACCTCTGGAGGGGGAGCTGTGCCGCCCTCGCCCTCCCACTCTGCGGGAGATAACTCCTCAGGACAAACCTCGTACAACTCGCCTTTTGTGTTGATTGGCACGAACAGTTCCTGAAATATTATAAATATCTAGTAAATAAAATTGAGTTAAGAATTAAACAGAATACATAATATTTAAAATAGATTAATTTCATAAAACTTAATTTATTTCTTAATATACTTTTAACGACAGTTTGGAAAACTTAAGATAACTTTGTTTCCATTTTTGAGCATATTCCGGGCATGGAGGAGTTTACCAGTAGTTATCGTAGTTAATACAGTATATGGAGAAGGAGCGAAGAAAGAAGAATATGTATATATTTATATTATAATAATTATTACAAATACCTTAAATTAAATAAAAAGTTAATGAATTACGTACTTTGGCCGTAAAATATAATAAGTGTTAATAAAAATGTGAATGTTTTTCCAAAATCCTAAATCTCAAGCAGTTCTTCACCGATTGCTTTGAAATTTAGACACAACGTTGCATTCGAATACGCGCGTCTTATAAATAACTATTATTATATAAATTATATCCTCTCCTCATGGAGTGAGATACGTTCTGGTGTCCCGCAAGGTGGCAGTTCTCTCGCCCTTGCTGTTTTCCGTATTTATCAATTTTCTTACATTTTCTCTTAGCTGTTCTTTCCACTTATATGCTGACGACTTGCAGATCTATGTGCATTCCTCTGTTTCTGATATTAACTCTGCAGTTACAACTGTTAATAAAAATCTTGCTGACATTAAGTCCTGGTCTGATAATTTTGGTATCTCTGTTAAGCCAGCTAAATGTCAAGCGATTATTGTAGGCAGTTCACGACAGCTTGCCAAATTAGATATGGGGTCAATACCACATGTAACTTTTAACAATGAAGTGATACCATATTGTAATAGTGTAAAGTATCTCGGCGTCCACATCGACACTACCAGCTGGACAGTTCAAGTCGCAGAAATCTGTCGTAAAGTCACGGCCATGCTTAGCTCCCTTAACAGATTTAGAAATTTCCTTCCGATTAAAACAAAAATTGTCCTGATTCAAGCTCTCGTTTTCCCAGTTATTGATTATGCCGATGGGTGCTATCCGGATGCAAGTGAAGCCCTTCTTAACAAATTGGATCGCCGTATTAATAATGCCATTCGCTTTATCTTCTGTCTTCGTAAATTTGATCACGTTTCTTCATTTCGGTCTGAACTAAATTGGTATTCTGTACGACAAAGAAGGACTATAAGACTTCTCTCCACTCTTTTCTCTATCCTCTTTGACCCATCTTCTCCTGAATATTTAAAAGGTAAATTTCAATTCCTCTCTGAATTTCATGATCGTCAACTTCGTTCTACTAATAACTTTATTATTTCCATACCCCTTCACCATTCTGGTTTTATGTCCAACTCCTTCACTCTTCAAGCTGCTAGACTTTGGAACGAACTTCCTGATGACATAAGGACACCTACAAGCAAATGTTCTTTTAAACATAGGGTCCGTAGGTATATCGAGAATTCAATGTCTCTCTCTTAACACATCGTATTATCATAGGTATGTATTTGTGCATGTGTGAATATATATGTATGTATATGTACTCCTATATGTGTGTGTGTGTGTGTTTTGTGCAGGTATATGTTTAAAGATTTCATGTTTGTAGATATGTACCTGTGGATAATGTTTTTCATTTTTTTTTTACTTAACTTGTTTATATATCTTTGTTATCTTTTGTACCGCCATTGACTTTTTCTGAATTCCCAAAGGTTGGCTAGTATTGAATGCATATAGCATTAAGCCCGCCTATTGTACCTTTACTTTTATGGTCAATAAAGATTAAATAAATAAAAATAAATAAATAATATATACAAAAGGTTGTTGGACAGATATCCTGTTTGAAATAAATAGTTAACTGTTTGACCTCTCAGCCATAAAACGGAACATGTACGTATTTTTTCACACTCTCGGAGAAGATTTCTATGCTATCCACTTTGTTGCAACTCGCCACTAGATACCGCTGCAGCATATCAACTTCTATACCGTTTAACCAATCGCCATGAAAGTTCTAAAAATACCTATCAAATACCACATAGGTATTTGAGCACATATAATATTTCCGCGCTATCCACTTGTAACACTAGATGGCGCTGCGGCATATCAACTCATATTAAATATACACAGGCAGAACAAGGTCTACCGGATTTTGCTGGTTTATAATAAATTCTATTATTACAGTGTTCTTTGTTTTGTATTTAGTCTGCCAGTGCATTCGACGGTACAAATATAAATATAATATATAACATTAAGCAGCAAACCAAATTTAAAAGTTGTAAGAACATCGACAGTGAATTTTATTGCACTTTTACTGATGATTTGTTGGATCGATGCGTACATAATAAACAACAAGACCTCGACCCCGAATTTAATTTTCTTTTGCTGCGTACTTACACAAGTACTTGCTGTTAAAGTGTGCAACACTGTATTGTTATTGCAGTGTTTAACTACGCTGAAATGTTGTTACAGTTATGTTAGACAACATCAAAATGTCTTGCGCCTAAAGTGAAACAGTTTTTAGTTACCGGAATCATTTATTTCCGTTTAAATTAAAATCAAGAATTGTTGGGTTAAATTTGTATCTTAACTATTACTACATCTTTTTATATTAATTGGCATAGAAATTATAATAAAATAATGCCTCAGTTTCAGCAGCGTCATATTCTGTTTTAAAATTTATGTTTCACAAAAATTTGAATAAAAAAAAATAGCTTATCGTAACCTCCTTAAGCTCATACACATTTGCAACACATACGCACACGCATGCGCTCTCTCACGCGCGCAAACACACACACACACACAGACCAACACAACACACATACAAAGTCACTCTTTCAAACACACGCCACAGATTACTACCTATACCTGTTATTATATAAACAACTGGGAGGGAGACCTTAAGATCTAAAATACAGGTTAGTCGCCTAGTTCAGGAACCAGTCTCCCACATTACCTGCTGGACATAGTAGCAGCAACATAATTATCATAATCTTCATTTCAGCAACTGTTGAACATAGGCCTCCGTCCATAGATTACCACAAAACGCGGTTCTCCTGTATCTATCGACTTCCCGCCAAACCGTGCAAGTCGTCCCTACATCTAATTACGTGTGCCGGTACGGGGCTGCCACTGGAGAACCTTTCTTCCCCAATGGTTATCCATTCTACTCACTAAAAGTCAGCTTGCTGATCGCAAGGGCGTCAGTTTATCTAGTTTGGACACTAAGGCACTTAATTTGTGACGCATCAGAACTAAATCGATAAGAATATTGAGATTGAGATTTTTGTAAATAATATGATCATATACGTTTATACTTTTTCATCCGTACATATATGGAGACAGCTTAGCGCTAAACAACGTACGAGTTTTATAGCTCGACTATTCGTTTTAATGCATTCCACATCACGCAATACATTATTGCTTATGCGCGCGCTCATTTCAGTATGGCGGCCATTGTCAACTGTCAAGAGTCGCTCGTAATCATACTTTAGTACGCTGGAGCGGTCGCTGTTTTATTTGACGGTGAGATTCAAGTGAATTGTTTGCTCTACGAAGAAATTTTCATGTTAGAATTCTGGGGTATCTTACGATTCGTAGACTACTTATCCTTACATATCTTTATTGCACGCTGACATACGTTGCACCCTTAATGTTTTCTTAAGTTAAATTTGTAATTTTACTGTAGTCATAAACAAATGTAATGGCAAGATCTTTAGTTTATAGTATATAGACATTGACGACCTCGTGGCCTAGTGGTCAGAATGCCTGACTTCTACGCCGCGGGCTTGAGTCCAAGTCCCAGCCGAAACTAACAAATCGTCGGTTTTCAAGTCTGGTTGCGTCGTGCATGTGAAATATGTCTGTAAAACGCACTGACAATGAAGTAGAAATATTTGAGTGGTGGCATAGTTTTATAAAAAATAAATAATTTTTAATGTAATCTTATGAACGTGTTTGATTTGTTTCTCGGTCCGTCGATAATCCTAATTCAATCGAATGCAATGAAATTTTCCCTGATTGCCAGAGTCTAGACGTAATACTCGTATTAATACGTTTGTATAAATCGATTTCATGGATGTACACTTATGGCAAAACTTAAAAACATTTACATAGAGTCACGCTTCATTCCCATTGGAGTAGGCAGAGACCACATCTTTCCGCTTGCTACGATCCTGACACACATGTGTCAGCAATCGTAGCAAGCTTTCAGCTTCGTCTACTTTCAACATTTATTGAATCACACAATTGTAACAAAGTAGTCAATACTAACAAAGGATACTGTGTTAGGACATGTACTTACACAGGTTGATAAGTAATAGTGTGATACACTGAAACTTTGGTATCTCCAAAAATAATAGAAGCCAGAAAATATAAACAATTTGTAAGTGCAAGTCATTTCTAATAATAAGTATTTCCAAACGATATAGCATAAGACGCGCCGTGATGCTCAGTACGTAGATTAAACTGCAGCACGATCATCGTGACCTCCCATTCCATATATTTGCGTAAATGGTTAATATTTTTTTAAATAAATTTCTCGTAATAGTTTCGTATTGCCTTATTGTTTATTTTAATTGCACGGTCTTTTAAAGGTCCTTTACATCAATGCTGATTATTATTTGATTTTGTAACAAAATCTGTATGTAATTTGTATTTTGTAAAAAAATGTAAAAAATGTTTCACTAGTTGAACATACATACACACACTTTTACCCACTTTTCGCCCTCGCGGAAAACGAGACGTGACGGTTGGCAAACCACGTCGCCGCCAGTTTGCTACAAGTCAAAAGAATCTTACAACCCATTTCGCTCTGACGAGCAGTATAGCTGTGGTATTATTCTGCACGAAAAAAGGTTGCCCGTACAATACCTTAGTCGCCTCTTACGACACCTCGGTTGGAAAGAGGTAAGTCCTAGTTTAACATATTTATATATGTGAGTGATGCAGTGTCGGGGACACGCATCAGAGGCGCATGTTTCCGACACTGCTGATCTCCGATCTTATGGCATAAGCGTTACATCGTATGCAGGTGCCTCTGGGCTTGCGCCTATACTTGCGCCACTATAATACCCCCTGCTCAGTTGATAGCTTCCGACAATATTTGATGGTTCGGCCAGGATCACATGCTATGCGATATCCACATACATATAAGTAAGTATCCGATGAAGGTGTAAAAGCCGAGACGGCTAACAGCAATTACATCACCGAAAATATATATATATACATATAAGTTACATATTGCGTTCAAACTGCTATTATTTATTATATTCATATACAAAACGTTGCTCTTATGTGTCACCTACTAACAGTTCAACTTACTGTTGAAAGCCGCAACACTAACCACAAAATCCGCTCAGATTATATGAATATATTCAATAAATATAAACTGATTATAATTCGAAAGTATTACGTAGGTTATACCTACGTAATTTTACTTCTATAATAAAGCTAGAGAGTTTGCATGTTTGAAGGCGGTAATCTCAGGAAATATTAATCCGATATTAATAACATTTTTGCATTAGATAGCCCGTTTATAGAGAAGTTAACAAGGTTCGAGACTATAAAACTTTATGCTACGGCCTTAAGGAGCTGCACTCTGAGAACCGCACATTACCGAGAGGGCCGAACTGTGAATGCTTTTTTTTAATTTTATAAAGTGATGAAACGAGCAGACGTTCGCCTGATGGTGAGTGCAACGTCTAACCGTAACAAATGCTGCGTCATCCACATTATTTCTGTGTCACCACACTGCGCTCGTCACCCAGAGACAAGTTCTTAAGTCTCATTTGCCCAGTGATTACGCTAGGTCTCAGTGCCCTTCGAACCGAAACACAATAATGTTTGCACACTAAATAAACATAAATTACGTATAACGTATCGTCCTACCAAAAAAATATTTTGGATCTTACGTGACGCAAGGAGCGTAAGAGCTATTTCTTGAGCTTCTCATATGTTGACATAGATGTCGCTACTTACGAGAAATATAACGTAACTTGTTTAATATTCGGAAGAAGTATGTAACATAAAGCCGTGGTAGCTCAGGGGCTAGGCAGCTCGCTTTAAATTTCATAGTACGCGAGAGACCTGGGTTCGATTCCCGATGCCGGCACCCATAAAATTGTTAATTGCAATTTTAAGTTACCACGTGCTCGGCGGTGAAGGAAAACATCGTGAGAAAACCTGCATGTTTGAGTAATTAAAAATATTTCGAAGACATGTGAAGTCCGCCAACCCGCATTAGAGCAGCGTGGCGGATTCTTCCTAGCTCCAAAACCCTCTCAGAAATGAGAGGAGGCCTGTGCTCAGTATTGGGACATTTATAGGCTGAAACTTTTATGTAACATAAGGTACGTTATGCATGTAAAACTTCAGGTATGTAATTTAATTCCTATCTAATACAAAGTGAAGACAATTTTAATGTGAAGCTTACAGACCGATATTTTGTATATCTTAAAATAATGTCATGAAAGGTGTTATCGCTATAAGTTATCATAATATTTAGCAGCAGCATAGCTCTTCAATGTTCATACTACTTCAAAATTGACCTATGTTAAAAAATGCGAAGGCGATTTTTTTACAGATATTATTAACTTCTTATAGCATTATTCGCAACTCATTGTTTCGCAAATATAATTTAGTCTCGGCTTCTAAGAAGTGATTATAACTTCCATCGTTGCCCCACTAGTTATACAGGTATCCCATCGATCAAACAGTAAACGCCGAAATTTCTAGAACGGACGCTATCTAGACAGATCACGAATCTACCCGTCACAACATCTGAGCACCTGCAAACGTTATTAGTGTTGGGCGTGACAAGCGTAACTTGATATAAATTATTTAAAAATGACTTAACTCTTATGTTGGAGTTTTATAACTAGTCTGGCCATAAATACTGTTACATAAAAACTTTTCTTTTTTTCAATTTTTTAATTATTTTGAATTTGGAACACGTATATTATTTTAAAAACTTCTTTTACTTTTGCGCCATTTCACATATTTTTTAGTGTTCATTATCAAATTACAATATGGAATGGGGTGTTAAACAAAATAGGATTGCAGTGATCGCCTTACACAAAGTGGGTATGGAGCCGTCGGTCATATTCCAGACACTTCAAAAGCTTGGTATCAGCCGTATGTTCGTATATCGTACTATCAACAGATACAACAACACTTCTTCTGTCGAAGATCAGAAATAATCGGGGCGGCCGCGTGCTGTTAGAACTACAAAGGATGTTATGCTGTTAAAGCCAGAATTCGTCGAAACCCCATTAGGAAGCAAAAAATCTTATCGCGAGAAATGAAGATTCCCGCTAGGACTCTGTCGCGTATTATAAAACAAGACCTGAAGCTCGGTGCTTATGGATCGATCAAAACGCCTTCTGTCGCGATACGCAGGTGAAAGGCACAGAAATATCCTATTTCCCGATGAAAAAATTTTCACGATTGAAGAACACTACAATAAGCAAAATAATAAAGAGTACGCTCACAGTTCTAAAGAAGCTGCTCAAGTGGTCGGAAAGGTACAACGTGGTCCATCATCCTGCGTCAGTGATAGTTTTGTGGGGCGTCTTATCAAGGAGTCGCAAAACTACATTTTTGTGAAAAAGGAGTGAAAACTTCAGCCAAAGTGTATTAAGATACAGTCTTGGATAATGTTGTGAAACCTCTCTGCAATACACTTTTTAATAATATACCGTGGACTTACCAGCAGGACTCTGCCCCTGGTCACAAGGCACGAACTACCCAAGCCTGGCTAGAAACCATCGTTCCGGACTTTATAAGAGCTGAAGACTGGCCCTCATCTAGCTCAGACCTCAACCCTTCAGACTTCAAATTATGGTCAGTTTTAGAGGACATAGCCTGCTCTAAACGACACGGCGACATTGAGTCTCTTAAAAAATCTCTGGAGCAAGCAGTGACGAAATTTCCCTTGGAAACAGTGCGTAAATCCATAGAGTCGTGGCCAAACAGAATAAAGGCCTTTATAAAAGCCAAAGGTAGCCATTTCGAATAGAATATATTTTTTATTTTTTGCTGAGACTAATAAATATGGATGTATAAATTTTTATAGTATTACATTACTTGCTATTTATAGTATTGCATTTTCATTTGAAACAGAACTTATGGCCGGACTAGGTATTTTATGATAAAAAAAAAGCCATATTGTTAATAACAAGGAACATAATTATTGTTCTAGAACGTGTCTAGGACGATTTGAACATCAATGGTAGCTAATAATAATACTCTTTAATTCCTTAACAAGTTCAAAGCAATTGAATTCCTGCAATAATAGCGTCCTTTTAAGAATAATATAATTCTAGTGCTAGAGGACACCGCTATATGCTCAATAAATGTATGTGCTAAGGTTGGAGCAAAAATCCACAGATAATTTCAAATGGAATATATGTAAATGGCGATAAATATTAAACGCGGAAAGCCATTATAAAAACTTATTTCACACGTAAGCCTTTTGTCTAAAAACTTTAATTCGTTTCTCTGATTATTAAGATATTGAATGTACATTGACATTAAACATTCATTAAAATTAAATTTATATAATTTTGACGAACTTCGTATTAACTACATAAATTTAACCGCACCTCACTAATTTCACATGTTTGATACTAACTCAAAGTAGAAGTAGGTTTCATCAAACATAATGGTGCAACGTATTATCTAGATATGAATACAGGTTCATTACTTAATCGATTTGCAGGCGTGTCTGCGGGCGACGCCATTGTACTTATTAAAAATAATAAAAAACTACGAGGTAATATGCAACGCGGTGTTGTCACTTGACGTTTCGTTATGGTATATAGATCGAAATCTGTGACAACAATCTATTGCTAAACATAAATATAGTTTTTTTAAAAGCAAAGCTAAATTATTCAAAACATTAGGTTACTGAATTGTGAATATTTTATAAATATCTTTACATTTGTAGAACAGAGCAGAACGTTTCTCTTGTAAAGTCGTGCTGTAGATTAATGTGCTGTCTAGGTAGGAACCACCTCAGGGTCAGTTATTCTGCCGTGAAGCAGTAGTGCGCAAACATTACTGTATTTCGGTCTGAAGGGCATTAATAGCTAGTGTAATCACTGGCCATATGAGACTTAAGAGCTGATAGACAGTTCTTAAGTCTGAGACCAGGGTGACGGGTGCAGTGTGGTCACACACAGAAATGATCTGAGTGACACAGTATGTGTTGCACTTACCATCAGCTGAACATTTTGCTCGGTTTCGTCAATTTATCCAAAAATAAAAAAAATATCGAGAATGTTGTAATTAGTAAATTTATTGTTACTTGTTAAGTAGTGATGTGTCAAACACTACTGTATTAATGATTGAAGATGGTTTGTAGAGCACTGAAGTTAATGTAATTACAGAGCATGAAATACTTAATCTCAATCTCATCTCATGGTAACGAGCGCAGTGCGGCGCTACACAGACCTTTTATAAGCAAAGTTCAGGGCGTCTTACTACTCTTATCATCACTGTGAGCCTTGCTTGTCTTTTCACCTACATCCAAAAGTATATAATAGTAAATGCTTCTTTTAGCTACGAAGAAAACATGTCATCTTCAGCGTCTAAGCAGGCTACGGCTGGATTTAGCACCCCTACTTAAGCCACAAGGTTTTACCGTATTCGTGCTTGGCGGGCGGATTGTCGACTGGTACTGAATTAGTATTTCAGAATGCTTAGCACCTTCAACGCAATTGTCAGTCACATGTCTGAATATTTTATATTTATAACATTTAAAATGCTTATTCCTCTATCTATCGGGAGCCATAAATAAAACGATTTTCATTTTCAACTTTCACTCGCTGGACGAGAGTAATTAAAAGTTGATATAATCATTCCATGTTGGTTTTTAGCCGACTTCAAAAACGGAGAGGTTCTCTAATTTCGTACAGTAAGTCTGTACATTTTTTTTAGGTGTTCGGATACAATTATTTTATTAATGAACGGATTTTAATGATTATTTTTTTATTAGAAAGGGGATACGGTAAAGTTTGGAGTTGCTGCGCTAGAAGTCGGTGTTTTGATTAAATGATTATTTAATATCATACTGAGATTATTTAAGATCATACTGAAGAGTAGTAAAAGATATGCCCGCTGTGCCCGTTGTTGTGGTGGACTTTAGAGAATCTACCACCCCATCTCATATCCCGTGGGCTTCGTAAAAGTCGACAAAGGGAAAATTAAAACCAGAAGATGAGCAGCAGCATCTTCCTGGAACATCTCAATAAATAAACTGGGGTTGCCAACCTGCCTGTCAAGCGGGGCAACTATGGCAAAATCCACCCAAAATGAGAATCTTTCGTGAAAATCTTTGGAGGAAGGCCTATGTTCAGTAGTGGACTAGTGACAGGCTGAAATAATGATGATCCAAGATTAATATGTATGTATTTAAAAGTCTTTATAAGAGATATGTGAAGTCAGTGCTCAGTAGCCACATTTAAATCCGTGTGAAATTTTCTGAGGTAATCAGTTTTGACGTTCATAGTAGGATCAACGTTCATATAAACCCAGTTACTACCATACATGGACGTTTCCCTGCTTAGATTTCTATGCGCTTTAGTAGAGGCAGAACTAGGGAGCCAGGTCATGATAGCATTTTTTACCGTACTCCTCTATATCTAAAATACCATGTGAAGATATTACTGTCCCGTCTAATTTTACGACTACCAAGTGCGGGATACATGTCACGTCGTACATATATTTCAGTGTGACTATCAATGGATCATTAAACTGAAGCGTGAACCAGTTAGCTTGGCTTTCGTACGAAGCAAACATTTCTTCCTCTGTATTATCCATTGGTACGTAGATGACTTCTATGGGTAGGTTGACATATTTAACATTTTCATATATCTCGCAGAATTTCGTGATGATATCGTTTCTGTCGACGCCTTTCGAAGTGAAAAGGAGGGATCAGAATATCTGCATTCTCCCAGATCCAAGATACCGGCACTTGTTCGCTACGTTTATTGTAGATTATTGCGTCATTCAACCAATTGTACGGTTCGAACATCGGTTCTTGGTCCATGCCGAAAATTACCTACAGATATTATTGAAAACTTAATTATTTTGTTTTAGTAACTCATTAGGAAATATTTATAACATTGTCGCCGATTAGTCTGTGTCCTAAAAGAAGATCATTAGGTACATAAAGACATAGTGTGCTTTTAAAATTGCTGTACACTAAACAATGACCACGTTACTTATTCAGTACCATGAGTGAGAATTACATGTTGTGAGCTAGTGTAATAAATTACTATGAGGTAAATTAGCAGTGCGAGTTTGTGAAACAGCAGTATGCAAACTTTTTTGTGTTTCGGGCACTGAAAGCTAGTGTAATAATCGCATATGAGACTTAAGAACTGGTTATAGGTGACACAAAATTTGTTATGGGCAGACGTTGCACTTACCATCGGAGAGAAAGTGTTGCTCGTTAAAAAAAATGAGGCCGAGATAATCTTAGATGATTCTTACGTTAAGTTTGACGTATCGTACATATATTTTTTAAATAATTTATTTATTTATACGTGTTCAGTATTATATATGAAATCGTAATAGTTTATATTACATTAACTTGGGTTGGTTTTTACTGTCGGACACCTTCTTAGAGATAGGAATATTGAAGGGGGTCAGGGGTGGGTGAGTATTACCCCCTTAAAATCCCCCGGCGCGGACGTGTAGTTTTTAAGTTATGATTTTCTGTCAATATTTTACCAGTTAATTTTTAACCATAAATAATATTGTACTACATATATGATATATATTTATTGAATGTATGTCAGCACAATTTATTTTAAGGTCTATATATTAACAAAACCATCAACTTCAGTTGTAGAAAATTAAGTCATTTAATACACAGATCTATTGAACATCTATATACACACAACTATATAAAACTGACGTTAGAAAGAGATATTTACCTGTTTCGGTACGTATTTATTCTAAATGATTTTTACTACATTCAAGTTTTCATAAAATGCTGTCAATAGAATGACAAATGTATATTTTATGACAATCAAAGAGAATATAAACACATTTATATTATCTTTGGTTAAGAATATAACAACCATAGACTAGTCTTATTCATAAAAAATATAGAAGGTTTATTAGACTGTTTACTGAGAGATTACTCATTATTTATTACAGAGGTTTGCAAGCCAAATACGTACGAATTCACAGATGTTTCACCTTTTACATATGAATTTGATTAGAACAATAACATAACCATGATTAAGTATCCCATAGCGGAGTTTTATAATACGTCTAGTAGGGCTAATAAGCTTTATAATTTTTCAGTGTTATAAATCTATCATAAGTATTTTTTATGAATAAGATAATTAGAATATATAAGAACTATAAGTCCTAAGGGCAATTCTTCGTTACTTTTCTCCACCTTTCCTCGTTTTACTCGGCAGGTAATTTTATAACGTACCATACGTTACTGTAAATAAATAGATTACAGTGTAGGATTAAGATACAATAAAAATAAATTATCTATAATCATTATAATTATTCTTAACGTGAAAATATGCAAACACTTCAGCTAATATAATCAAAAACGTACATTTGTGTTTAGTTGAAAAATTATTTGAAATTAAAATTAAATTCATGTCGGTAAGTATTGAAAACCTATCTTTGCTATAAATGTTGTTATGCTTAGTTTCTTTATTTTATTACCAGTGCCTGTATTTCCACGGATTAACAGTAAAATCTTTCTTAGCATTCCCTCTCAACGTTCCTTTTATATGTTGAGTTAAGGAGAAAATAACTAACCGAATGATTCTAAGAGACAGAAGTTATAGGAAATCATTACCTATACATGATGCGAAGTTGCCATTGTAAAGTGAACATTACTGTTTGCGCACTAAGGTGTTTATAAATAATAAAACGTTAATGATATTTTAGCATTTGACGATGGTATCACCAAATACAGTTAAAACACCATTTTACTTCTATTAAGGCCCCAAGAACCCGCGTGATTGTGAAGAGATGTAGTTAGTATAAGAAAAAATAACATTAATGCTACTTGATTGTTAGTAAATAATGTACTACTAAAGTGATGACTTGAGTTTTTACCGTAAACGTTCAATAAGCGTTTAAAAAGGCTAGTGTGTGGGGCCCTAAATGTTTTCCGGTTATAATGGGCGCTGCGAAAAAAGCGACACGCGCCTGTAAATGTCAGTCCTCCATATAAGGTTCAAAGTTAACCGAAACAATGCCACTAACTTTTACCATTTTAAAAGCAGTGCTCTTGTATTTAGAACGTCTCCTTTACTACCCAGACATAAAGGACAGTATTCAATATTAATTGTTATTTACGAACGCACGGAGCTCACGGTCGAGCTTGCGGTCAATACTTTTTTTCTTTTCGTTTCTATGATAAATTGAAAGTCTTATAACTGTAATGATTAGGGTTCAAATTTGATTAAAAGCTCTAAAGACGACTGAAGATAATTCTTGCATCTAAATTCGTGTGTTGCCTGCAAAATAGGATATGAGTGAACTATGCCAGTCCCTGCGCATTGATCGAATCGTGACCATAAAAACTGTCACAGAATATCAATATTTCTGATCATTTGTCATTGTATTTTAAACTCTTTCATCGATGGCTTTAGAGCTACAACTTCTGTTCCCTTATGTTTTATCAGATTATATTGCTTATTGTATTCCGTGCTTACAGGTTTATTGTTATAAGTAACATTCCATACTTAGCAAACATCTCCTACTTATAGATTGTCTTCGTCAAAGTGGATCAATGGAGCTCGTGTTTATTTTGGATTTACAGTTAGCCTTCATGAACAATCGAAATTATTGAACGGGCATTCAACTGGTATAAAATTTTCATTCCATATTTCTTATTGGAGGCTCTACTAGTTGTCTTTTGTTTTGATATTCTACAGAGCTGCATTAAAAACGCAATAACATTTTACGCAACTATATTATCGACTTATCAAATTTTATTAAATTGAAAATAAAATACATAAAATATATTTAATTTCACGTTACTCAAAAAAGGACAGACCATAATGTTTAACTATCAACAAAACTAATTTAATTACGTATGACACCTCCTTTGACAGAATTTAATTAGCTAAAATACATTCCATAAATATTAAAATATGTTAACGCCACGAGTAAATGTTTTTGTGAGCTCTTTTGTTTTAATTTAAATTCGTCGATGCCGCCTAACTGTATTGGACCTGGCAACACTCGTTTGCACGACTTTCATTATCTTGCCTGCTCAGTATGCGACGTCGTTATAGTGTTACTTTATACACGGAAAATTTGCTCACTATTGATCACAGATGTTTTAGTCAAGAAAGTTAAAATAGATTTTTTTTTATCAGAGAAAAGGGACGACACGAGCAAACCGTAAGTGCAATGTCCGCCTATAACACCGCTGTGTCACCCAGAATATTTCTGCGTATCACCACACTGCACCCGTCCCGCTGAGATATCAATTCTTAAATCTCCTATGCTTAGTAATTAAACTAGCTCTCAGTGCCCTTCAGACCCAAACACAGTAACGTTTGCACATTACTGCTTCACGGCAGAATAACTGGCTTTGCACTATTACCTACCTAGACGGATTTCTGTATAGGAATCCTACCACCAGTTTAGCATGCAGATCCTTAAGGCTAAGTCTGTAATTCTGCCGCAAAGTCTTTGTGGCCGATTATATCTTGTAAATAAATACAGTGTATAGCCCAGTGGCGGATCCAAAATTTTAGTTTTGGAGGGGCTTGACGCAGCCGAGGTAAACACTAAAAAAGCACACATTTTATGTTATTTTGCACATTTAACGCATTGCAAGAGACTTCAATGACTTCGACTGCCAGATTTTTATTTTTAGGTCTGTTGGTCACTGTTAGCCCGAAGGCTTTTACAGCTACGCCGGATTGAAGGCTGCCAGATATACCTCGCTTAAATGGACATTGCAGTCAAACCGCGCAACCTGTCTTCCGTCATTGTCGTAAGAAAGTTCTGTTTTATTAGTTTAAGCAAAGTGGCATTCGATTTTTAAATTAGCTTTCTCCTTTACCAAATTTACTTGAGTCATACTGCCTGGAAACAGGTTTTATGAATTTTGTGGTTCATTTTACATTAATTTCGCATGCACAACACAACCAGACCTGAAAACCAACAGTTTGTGTTTTTGCACAAATGTTGGCCGTGGCTGCGATTAGAATTCAGGACCCGTCGTTAAATTGAAACCCTATTTTCATTACCAAGTAGTACTAAGTACTACTTAGTACTTAGTAAGTACTTTTAGAATAAAAGAGTCGGTTAATTTTATTTATACGTATACATTTAAATTATAAAGTTTTGCACATCTCTAATTGTTCACATCTGTCATATATTTTTCTCACCATCAGCCAGGGTTGACTGAAAGAGAATGCCATAAGTTGTACCCTTAGTTAAAAGTGACAATAATTTAAAGTTTACGTTAGTTAAAATTAAACAATAAAGTATAAATAAATAAACCTGCAGTAAGCTTTCAGTAAAATAAATAAAAGTGAACTCAATTTTAATTAAAATTAATTACGTTCAAACATACCATTAATAAGTTGCTGATTATTCTGCATCGGTACCAGTGATCGGCACGATATGGAACTATAAAAATACAATCCCGGCATCGTTAATTGACGATTGAGTAATAAATATTACAAGAGGTTATTTATTATTTCGACTATTGGTAAGAGTACATTAATTACACTCACATATCATGAGAGTTAATAGCTGATATTAAAAGAAAGCTTTAGTCGCGGATTTGTTTGCGTTATATATATTTTTATACGTGGCTTGAAAATATAGTCAATACGTTCGAGTCTTCATCTATAATAGTCAATAATTAGTCTTAATTTACTGTGAGAATAATTTAAGAGTTTATTTAAGACAAGAATTTGCTGTAGCGTAAAACTGAAATGGGTGTCTGCAACCGTGTGGTAGCGGCTTAGGAGAATCTACCACCCCATCCCATCCCGTGGTTGTCATAAAAGTCGACAGATGGAAAATAAAAGGAGATGTGCAGCAGCATCCTCCTGGAACATCTCAATAAATAAACTGCGGTTACCAACCGGCCTGCCAAGCGTGGAAACTATGGCAAAATCCCCCTGAAATGAGAGCGACAAACTTTTGTGGCAATATATGGAAGAGGCCTATGTTCAGCAGTGGACTAGTAATAGGCTGAAATGATGATGATGATAAATACAATGACATAGAAAACTTATTTGTTTTTATCGCATTTACCTATTGTGTTGTAGCTACAAACTGACACCATTCTCGTTCCTTATTTATTTATTTGTTACATACATAGAGTTCCATCTCTCGTCCTCTTTCCCATTGTGGTAGACAGAGACCACATCTTTCGCTTCTTTTAATTTCGTTAGCGTTTTTATACAATCTCGTCGGTTGCTCTTTTAACGTGGCTATTCCTTAATGCCATTCGATAGGCTACATCGACCCCTACCGGCTTGCTCATTCCCGCTCGCCTCATAAATCTGTTACGTCTTCTCTCATATATCCTCTTTGCGTGTCCAAACCATCTAAGCATCCCATTCTCTATCTTTGTCATTACATCTTCAACCACATCACAACGTTCCCTTATCACGCTGCTCCTCACTTCGTCCATCAAAGTCACTCCAGCTATGCTTCCGAAACTTTCCATTTTCACAGCATTTGGATAATTTCAGTTAAATTTGATACCATAGTATAGAATACATCGATTTGATAATCAGAACGGTCAGCTAGTAAACCATCCACCAAGAGATCGAAAGAAATGTTTTTTTTAAGTCTCATTCAAATTCCAACAATACTAGCAATGCTATTGACATTACTAATATTCCAGCTAACCTCTCCAACTAATATTGAATGTTTGTGCTAGGTGATGTTTCACGACAATAGTCGAATGGTAAGCCCGATTCTGTGAAGTCATTTTTCGCAGTTCGTACACTAAGGGCGGATTTCACCGTTGAAACTAAACGCTATCAGTTCAAGCTGAACGAAGTTTAAGCGTTTAACTGAGTTCAACTGTTTGGATTTCACCAACATCAACTGAACGCGATTAAAGCTAAACGCGGTTCAAATTCTGAACGCTATATATAAATAACTGTGTTCCGATTTGAAGGGCAATGAAGTTTGCTAGTAAAATTACTGGGTATATGAGACTTAATAACTGATGTCTTAGGTTGCCGAGTATATTGCGGTGCCATACAGGAGTTTACTGTTATGATAATAATAATAAATATTTATGGAACACGTCGTGATTACAGAATTCAATAATGTCTTAACTTTGTACTTCGAAGTTGTGGATGACATTGCAACAGTTATGGCCAGGTACGGGTACTTTAACATGTACAATGGCCGATCACGCGCTAGCCCGTGATGTGGCGCCAACGCTAGGAAGCCTCCATACTAATATATGCGAAAGTAACCCTCTGTCCCTCTGTCTATTTGTTACCTTTTCACGACTCAACCGTTGAACTGATCTTGACGAAATTCCGAAAAGAGATAGCTTGCTTCCTGGAGACGGAGGATAATTTTTATTCCGGAAAATCAAAGAGTTCCCTCAGTATTTTTAAAAAACCTTAACCCACGCGGACGTTGTCGCTGGCTACAGCTTGTTTATAATATTACTATGGATTACATTTCCTTTTTAGCAAATTATTTACAATTCTGTTTGGTAAAAATCATAGTGGGAACATTGGCCTGATCTGTGCGATGAAGGCAATGCACTCATCAGAGCTAAATCGATTCCTGGAGGGCTTTCTGGTGTTCAGCTGGTGTTTAAACGTTTCCTATAATGCGTATTAAGGCTGTATATTGCAAGCATGAGGATATAGATAATTTTACCACCGCCGGAGCCGACAATTAATGCACAAATACTCATTGTTGGTTTTAGTTGTGCATGGAAAAAGCAAACACGTTAC
Organism: Luehdorfia chinensis; assembly: GCA_019845155.1. Taxonomy (NCBI): domain Eukaryota; kingdom Metazoa; phylum Arthropoda; class Insecta; order Lepidoptera; family Papilionidae; genus Luehdorfia; species Luehdorfia chinensis. The sequence goes on from JAHVAK010000028.1 coordinate 1,376,210, forward strand.
AGGATACGCATTTTAAAAAACAACAACTAATACATGTATTAGTACGTAGTACGTAAAAGTCAGCGTACCTGTTTCATAAATCGTGAACCGTAGGTTCGAATACCGACCAAGTACAATATTTCTGCAGCTTCAGTTGCGCAGGAGATATTATAGTGCCATAACTGTACACACAGACAGGCTTATTGTCCGCGGGTGAAATCGCGGGACACAGCTTCTATGTACTATATCCGTAACAAAAAGATTCTTGAGACTATTGTACATGTCTATGCTTTGGTAAAATCCTAAACGAACGTAAATGAACCGAGTCATCGATTAACGGCTCGATCGACCTTTAGTGCCGCCGATAGTCGGCATACACTAATTATAAATCTATTATCATTGTGCAAGCCACTTACGCGCTTATTGCCAACAAAATAATATTCTCAGTTGCATAACCGGTAAATTAAACAACCAAATCTGTTGTCATTTTTAAATCTCATATGGTTGTTAGAGAGAATGGGTCCCATAGGGTTGTTTTATTTAATTTTTTAATTATAACATCAATTGGCCGACTCGTATGCCGTGACGGCAAACGGCATGACGCTCTCTTAAGCCGTCATGGCCCCTCTCCGCAACCGCTCTCTACTCCCTTATGTGTGCGTGACGCATGTACTATATAAAAGTATTTATTTGTCTTGTATTTATATTCTGTATATATTATTATAATTAGAAATATAAGGAAAATATATCAATTGTATTTACATTGGTAACTCTATGTTTTCTCTACACATGTATTTATTGATTTTCCTTAATTACAATATCTTTCAATAAACATCAGTTTCGATATAACACATTTGGCAGGCAAATTTTTAATTGCACAGTCATGCAAATTTTCTTCGCAACATGAGCAAATCGTGGTGTCGGCGAGCACCCAGCTCTTAAGCTGCCTTGGACCAAGCATAAAGAAATTTTTCGCAAGTCTCTTAGATGACAGGGATAATTGATTAAAACCCCTGCTTTCTTGATTCGCCATAATCATCAGCCTTTTAATTGACTGGGCGATGGCCTACTCTGTTTTGTTGGTACTTATCACACATTTTATGGAAGAAAGTAATGGGACGAACATTACACCTGATGGTAAGTGCAACGTCTGCCCTTTACGAATGCTGTGTCACCTAGAACAATTGTGTGGCACCACACTTACCTCGTCACCCTGAGAAATCAGTTCTAAAATCTCATAAGCCCAGTAATTACAGAAGCTATCGGTGCCCTTTAAGCCGAAACATAGTAATGATTGCACGTTACTGCTTGGCCGCAAAATAACTGGCGCTGCTGTGGTACCCACCGAGACGGATACCTGCGTAGGAATCCTACCACCAGTTGAAAAACGCTTGGCAAGCGGATTGGTAATCGCACTATAGACGCTGCCACTAATCACTAGTTCATGTATACTACATTGTACCGGTCTGGCACATTTCGATATGGTTATTTTACTATAGCCGTGTGGTGGCGGCTCGTTAAAAGAATACTACCACTCCATCTCATCCAATGGATCTCGTAAAAGGCGAGTAAGGAATTAAACTGCACTGTGCACCCAACAGCGAATGGTGGCGATGGGCTCACCACCTATCACACCAAGTGCATTTATTGTTTTGGTGAAACGTGGATTGTGGCAGTCATCTGTTTTTGCAGTGAGTGCCCAGTCTCTGACTACCCCTTATGGGATACAGTCGTGATCTTATGTATGTAAGTATTTTACTACCCTCAGACGAATCTTACGACACCCGTGGGATGAGATGGGCTGGTAGGTTTCCATAAGCTGCCACCACATTAGTTACAATTAGATAGGCTAGAATTTGTCAGAAACGCGGGGAAAATCGCAATACAACCAAACCCGAAAACCAATAATTTATAAAATCCAGGACCCAGGGCGCAGCAGTCAAGTACTCTGACCACTAGGCCATGGCGTTACATTGAGACGAGCGAGTCCCTTTGTGTTTGCGCGCACACATTTGGCACTATAATATCTTCTGCGCAGTTGATAGCTTCCAACAGTATTCGGAAATTGTCGCCGTGGTCGAAATTCGGCCCTCCTGGCCGAATATCAGGCCTGACATCGGATGAAATTAAAGCTCCGTCGCTTGTTCCGAGCCAAAACAAAATGTGACGAATAATATATTAATGACCAATATTATATTCCTTGGGAGAAGCCTACAACGGGCAGTGTGGCGGGCTGATGAATACCGATAAAGAAAAAAAAAATATTAAAGCAAATAAGAAATATTAGTTTCGTTACATAGTCAAACGTTTAAGAAACAGGCGAAAGAAACTCCGCAGGTAATTATTTTTTATCATAGTAAAAAAAACATAAAAAATTTATACAGAATAGTCACATAGACAACCGAAGCATAATATATTCTACAAGTTATAACTTAATTACAATAAAGACCACTACCGTGATTATCAAAATAAGTCACGGGTATATTAGAATTTCCGGTAAGAAAACAAAGATGTCAGCACTGTACATGTAATTGCGAAATTACTAAATTACGGGTTACCCCCACATACCGTTGCGTTCTATAGAAAATTGCCCGGCTGATTAAAGAGAAGAGCCGAACTCTTTGTTTTCCGCAAACGATAGTCTAGAAAATTACCGCATCTTATTATTGTGTCAGTCTGTTTGAAAACACCTTTTCAATTGTAGTACCGTGACGTAGTATCGAACCTTGACATCGACAGTACTAATATTGTTAGTAGTAATTTTAAATGTTCGACAGTGAAAGTAAACATAGTAAGGAGACATCACGTCACACGTCTTAACAAAAGGTTTTCGACCACTTATGAAGACCGCCAACCTGCATTCAAGCGGAGTGGTTGTCTCTTCCCGGTTCCAGAGTTCTTCTAAATGTCAAAGGAGGTCTGTATCCAGTAGTGCGGCATTGATACACTTTTACTTTTTTCTGAAGTATTTTTAATCACGTCGGCAGTTAATGAATTTTTGATTTATTACAGATATGACGATTGATTTAAAAAAATTATAATGTGTGTTATGGTTCTTGGAAGTAACATGTTACATAGAATGACGTTTCAGGAAAATGCATTTACTTCAACTTTAATTAAAAAGTTATAAATTTTGTTTTTAATAAGCCTACTTTTTAATAATAATTGGGATATCTTTTGGTTACAAAATAAACCTTAAACTATAAACAAAGAATTCTAATCCATCCATAGACGGAAGCGAGTGATTGTAAACAATAATGTCCGACAATTTGCAATTTGCGGAATCACTTAAAACAGACTGCTTGAAGCAAATAAGGTAGCAATAGCGCTTCTTATTCCGCTTCTTCGTCCGCTTATTCGTTCACTATATCGCAATTACCCTTTTGCTTCAGTTAGTAGCTGAACTAAATGTCAGATATTAATATGGTCCTACGATATGGTAATAGTGAGTGCAACGAATGAATGTTAAAAGTTATGCATTACTTAATAATTGTTTAAGAATCATTAGTATTATATAGTAAAGTAAAAGAATCATCGGGCAGGAGTACATCGGTTGAAAGTGATATTTTAATGTAACAATCAAGACATTGAAATATAAAAAATAATTCTACATCTGTTGTCTGCAAATGACTAAGTCCGTGTAATGATTCCCAATAAGCGACCGACGAAGGGCATAATGGAGACGAATGTTAGACTGCCTTTTGCGTACATATTAACATTTCTCTCGAGACATCACAAAGGGAATGTCGTGCAGGTCGCGAATAGGCTCGCAGGGCCACTTGACTCTTAAGAGTTCCTTACACAATTAAGGGGCTCATTATGCCATAAACAATACGCGGCATGCGTCATTTTTCGCGACTTCGTTAGGGGTGAAAATGATATTTTTTAACATACAAGTACTACATCGCAGATAGAAGAACTATTGAATTTTTAGTACTCAGTATATATAATTGTATTGTCATTAGAACTAAAGATGTGTAATTAATTTAAGATCAATCGGTCAAGTGGGTAAGATTTCAGTCACAGATTTGACACACACAAGACACAAACAAAGCAAGGTAAACATAGTCCTTTAGATCAGCAAGCTGAACTGGCTCTCGTGGTGCTGGTACCAGCAAAGAAAGAGTGACCTCCCATTAGATGGAGCGACGCCTTGCACGGTTTTGTGGGAGACTAGGCAGATAATGTACTTAAAGCTAAAAAATGCTCTCCTCATTAATCTAGAGAATTGATCAGACTAAAATAAAATCGTAGGGCGTAGCGTTACCTGATTAAATGTAAATAGATAAATGATCGTTCTGTGATGTCACACAATGATAGTGACAGATTATACCTGGGACCTTCCTAATTGGAAACTAATGGGAAATCCTACCCCAATGGGAAATCTTACCCCAATGGGAAAGAGTATGTATGGATGTTAAATCGTTTAACTCAAAAACATTTTTTTACTTAATTTATGTTATGAAAACATGTGAGAGAAGAACTGTCAAACTGAACGTCGTTTTCTTAATAGAGATTTTAATACTAAAATACCATCCAAATTTCCGACTTTTTCATTGGATTTTCCAAAAATTTTCTTTCATACAAACCTTGTCCTAAAATTAATAACACAACAAAAAAACAGGCCAGTCGGTCGAAGCGTCTCAAGTGATCATCATTCATACATACATACATAAGATCACGACTGTATCCCATAAGGGGTAGTCAGAGACTGGACACTCACTGCAAAAACAGACTACTGCCACAATCCACGTTTCACCAAAAAAAGTATAATGCACTTGGTGTGATATGTGGTGAGCCCATCGCCACCATTCATACATGCGCAATTGATTTTTATTTATAAGTAAAATTAGATAGTAAAACTACAAATTTGTAATAGTTTAACATTTTTTTTTGTCTTTCTCTAGAATTTTCAATTTACGTAGAGATGCAGCACCGCAGAGCCAGTTCTTCTGCCGTCAAGTAGTTGTGCGTAAACACCACTGCGTTTCGGTCGGGAGGGCACTTAAGCCTTTTTTATTGGAATAAGTGATCAAAAAAACAAAACGTTCACCTGATGATAAGTGCAACGACTGGCCATAATAAATACTGTCACCCAGAACATTTCTGTGTGACAACGCACTCTGCGCTCGTCACCCCGGGGTGCCTGGGGTCACCTTTCCAACGCATTGTTGTGGGTGATACCGACATTCGACCACAGAGACAACTACCGAGTACTCTCGGGAGTTATCAATTGCGCAGGAGAAATTATAGTGCCAGAATTGTACTCACAAATACAGATGCACTCACTCGTCCCTACCTACCCGTGCCCGATGTAACGCTCATACGATAAGATCGAAGGTAAGCTAGCAGACATGTCAGAGCCACGGGGATAATAACAAAACAACCAGACCCGAAAACCAACAATTTGTGTTTTTGTTGGCACCGACTGGAATTCGAATCCAATTATTAGGTCACGGGGTCGTCAATTGTTGTATTCATGTAACCATAGGACGTGTCAAATGATCAACTGAGATAGCATTTGAAATTGAGATTTGAAATTCGCCGGAACTTTGTTAAAAGCAACACAAAATTGAAACTAGCAAGTCCTTGAAGAAACCGGAAAACGGTCAATGGCACGAGGCAGTGACGCGGTACTAACGAAATTTGTGCCCTGGTCCACTGTAAGACCACTAGATTGAATGTGCAATGTCTTAATTTTGACGGGAAGCAATAATGGCAAAATTATGAAGTTCAAACTAGGAAGTATTTTATTTAAATATTCGTGCATTTAGTAGAATTAATGAGTCGATTTTTATGAGACTTTAGTTTTTGTAAGCATTATTAATACTTTAATATGTTGTTATCACGCAACATAGAACAAAGCAGGATCATGACATTTGGTCCGTTTCCTACCTAAGAGTCATCTTTGACTACTAGAAATTGTCATCTGCCAGAAAACACAGGAACTCGCTATGTTGCAAGTTCGGTAGGTTGACCGCTGATTGAGGCGGTGGTCAAACGTCACTAAGGCCACAGCAAGGTTTTTTATTTTTTACGTCATTGTTAGTAGTAATAGTTAGGTACGCAAACGATACATCGAAGTTCGCTAAACATCGATGCTAGTTAAAAAATCATCGAGAAATGCATCGACGGCCAAAGTGTCAAACATCGACATCGTTCATTCATTCCATTTGGGCTCTGTGATTATAGTTACATTACTACACTTGTTTTCAAATAAGCGAATTTAGTTCCTCTTTAAATGAATCTTCCTAAAGTCCATTTCAAAATTTTGCGTCCCAAAAATTAATTTTGCAATTATTAAAATGTGTTGTTTATATTCTAGTTAATTGGAACAGCTATCATACCAGCGTTGCATTGGGATTTTGAAACATTATGGGTAAAAAATCGGGATTTTTACATCGAAAGTGAGACATAATAAAAACGTAAATAAACAGTAGTTTTTTGGCATCGACACCGTGTCAGAGCTTATTAGGATTAATGACTCAATCTCAAACAAACAGTTCTCATTTGGTTCATATAACACGAATATTAGTACCACTGACCGCCTGACAGGAGATATGACCAGACCAAGGGTTCCAGAAGAAACATTTGTACTGATATGAGTGTTCCACAACATTCGGATCACATTGAAATTTCGGAACAGTAAATGCCCGATGTACGTCAGGCAACGCTGTTACAAACTTACATTAGTATTGAATATCTAAATCTAGTTCCTTTATGTTTATTAAAGTGATTCTAACCACGTTTTAAGTCGTATGAGTGTGATGGCATGGCTTAAGAGAATCTACCACCCATCTAATACCGTGGGTGTCGTAAAAGTCGACAGAGTGAAAATGAAAACCAGGAGATGGGCAGCAGCATCTTCCTGGAACATCCGAATAAATAAACTGCGGTTGCCAACCCACCTGCCAAGCGTGGCAATTAAGGCGAAATCCCCCCAAAAGGAGAGCCACTAACTTTTGTTGCAATCTATGGGGGAGGCCTACGTTCATCAGTGGACTAGTATTAGGCTGCAACGACGAACGACGACGAGTGTGATGAATGAGATAATTAAAAACATCATAAAAACTGGTGTTATTTTACTACCTAGACGGATTCCTAAGCAGGAATCCGTTTAGGTAGATACCACCCCAGGGATAATTATTCTACCGTGAAGCAGTAGTGTGCAAACATTACTGTGTTTCGGTCTGAAGGGCACTGTGAGCTAACGTTAACTGGGCATATGAGACTTAAGAACCGATGTCTCAGGGTGATGGGCGCAGTGTAGTGTCACACAGAAATGTTCTGGGTGACACAGCATTTGTTATGGGCAGACGTTGCACTTACCATCAGGTGAACGTTTTGCTCGTTTCATCATTTGATCCAATAAAAAAAACATCGGCGTATCGTTTTAATTAACGATGTTTTCTAACATCGACGCTTTTAAGAACGATGTTACACACCCAGTAATAGTCGACCGCGTGGTCTAGTGGTCACACAGTATTTGACTTCTAGACTGCGAGTCCAAGGTTGGAATCCCAGCCGAAGCCAAAAATGCAAAAAAAGCAGGCGGGTTTGGTTGTGTTGATCGAAAACGGTTCCACGATATATAAAACCTAGTGAAGGACATGTTTTTTTTTCAACCAGCGAAGTCGCAAACATATGTGTTCGCTACACATATGTTTGCGACTTATTTTCGAAGAATGCAGCGAGCACCGACTGTTACGATCGGGATATTATCCTCTTTATTTCCACCATGTTTATTCACTTCGTGCACGCGAACACGTGAAATACCTTTAGAGTAGTCTAAAAATTTATTGTAACTGTCATATTCTTTTACGACTTTGTTAGGGGCCTGCTTAACGTACTTATATTTTTTTTTAATTCAGAATTTATATATTGTTTATGGAAGAAAGCGATAGCCGATAGGTGTCCGGCAGAGTAGAATAGTACCTACCTCTTTCTTATCGATATGTTGTAAGAGGCGACTAAGATATTGTACGGACAGCCTTTATACGTGCAGAATAATACCACAATATACAATGCTGTCACTATACTGCTCGTGGAAACGCAATGGGGAGAAAGATTTTTTTACCAAAATGGCGGCGACTTGGCTCGCCAACTGTCACGTCCTTCGAGGGCAAAAAGTGGGCTATGTGAGTGGTCTCTGCCTATCCCTTATATAAAAAGCGTGATTGTATACTATTACTGTTAACAGTAACGTGAGCACAGCTAAGTTTTTTTACCTTAAGTAAGGCTTACGATAAAAAAAACTGCAATGTTATAGATAACCGCGTAGACTAGATTACACTAGTACTTTAAACCCATGCCAAAAGTAGTTACATTAAATAAATATTGATACATATAAGCCCCGCAGAAAATGTTAGATTGAAAACTAAACTACAAAGTTTTAATGAACGCCCAGCCAACCTCACGTTTAATCATTTATTAAAGCAATACTTGACGTTTATGGTGTTAAAAGTGACATTGCAGGCACTGTTTATTGGTTATATGGAAGGAAATGGCTGCAGAAACTCATCAGCATTTATTTCTATTTATAATATTGCATATTCGACGTCAGTATAATAAACGGTAATATAAAATATTCTCGTAAATTTCGAATGCAATATCAATATTATTTAGAGAATCTCGTTTCTATAATAACCATATATAATCTAGGAAACTGTATTAAATGGCTCTATACATAAAGTCTCGTATATACGTCATTGCTACTAAACGTCAGGCAATATTTCCCTTTAAACATAAAAACAAAATGAAATAAAAAATATCATTACAGAATCGTGACAACCCTGCACCGACGTCCTAGCAACACGGTTCACTGAGGACACTGCCCTCACATCGCAGAAATATACTTACGATTCTTGTACTCCTTCAGTAAGCCTTAGCTAAAAGCCATAGGGTCTTGATTGTTATTTTAAACTGTAAAATAAACTTTGCATCGCCCTGGCGTGTTGCTGGTTACTTGTGCAATTTGCATCTGCGTTGTTGCAATGGGATAAGGTATATTTCATTAGCAAACACAGTTTGTGTTACGTTTGCTAGATCTTTACTGGAGAGATCCTAGCGAGCGTTACTACGGGTTCAAGATGGTCGAATAAAAATAGATGAAGTTCTTATGTTCCTTCAAGTGTAAGGGAAAGCCATCTCGCTTTATTTTATTAATAGATTAACCATAAGACTAAAACAATTCAGTTTTATGGTATGCATAAACGGAGATTTATTTTAATACTGTTTTATTAATGTGAAGTTATACTGGATTGAGTAATAAGCAATGAAATAAACATTTATAAATCAAGACTCATTATTTTTATTTTGTAGTCTCTCATTATTTATTTGCTTCTGTTGAATTTGCAGATATAACTGGAAATCATCGTCAACCTCCATAGTCTGCGGCGGGAAATGTTCCCCTCTCAAGTAGGATTTTCCGTAATCAATACTCTTAGCAGGTACATTGGCGATGGCAGTACACTCACTGCCCGTCACCAACCTGGGTAATTTAGGTCCAGCAATTTGAGATGGTTATTCACCCAGCTGTCGGAAGCCTTAAGATGTTTTCTGGGATTTTCCTAAGTCGAGTTTTACGACACTTTAAGGATAACTTGGGATGGCAAATGTGGCAGACCGTAAATCATTCCAAAATTTACAATCCTTGTTTTACTCGCGCTAGCACGTGCATACGTAGCAACATCTATAAGCAAAACACTGTCAATCCATCTTTCAAAGTCACTTTTTATTTCCAAGAAGTTCTACAAAACATTCATATTTTTACACATTATTTAATTTTGTCAGTGATATGAGGCTTAAATTAGTTGCGTTTTTATCAATATGGTATTCCTTTCACCAATAGACTTGCCCTTTGATAAGTAGCTTTTAAATAATATTCAAATTTTACAAATTAAGTAAGCAAAGTTTGTTTCATATTTCGTATTTTCCATTAAAAAAATCAAAATGGATGATTCTCAAAGCCACACATGATCAAAATAGAGTTGTTTCACTGTTTTTGTCATCAGTGAAAATAATTTAATGAAAAAACTGTTTTAATTTTATGTATCCGGTAAATTTCGTCACCCACACTGACAATGAAGTTAAAAAAAAATTATAAATTATAATTGTCTAGGCCTTCTTTCAAAATTCAATATTAAATTTTACTTATTTTTCATTTATATTAATCTCTGTTATGTGAATTATAAATAAATTATTATTATTATTATTAATTACACATCCAGTATAGTACAGACACTTTAAAAATCGAGTCATAATCGAGTACCCATGTTAAGGCTCGATAGATATTTTTTTTGTTTTATTTTGTCCGTAAACGTGCACTCTTGTGATGGACTTGATTAATCGATATTAGTACTGCAATAAAGTTCCTACGGCCTATGTCCAACTCCATTAGAGCGGATCGAGAAGAGCGAGTGAATTTTTATAGTGTGCCTTTAAAAATATCTTTAATCTGCAGCGCTCGCTGCCTCGTAAGGTTAGATAAATCTAGTGTTGGGAATTAAAACGTTTAGTGAATAACTTAACATATATATTAGTCAACAATGTAAATTCCTTAGAATCTTACTATTGTGCTTAACACGGTACATTTTCATTTTATGTTAATAATTATTGTGCAAGAGAATTTACCACCCCATCTCATCCCATGGGTGTCGTAATAGTCGACAGAGGGAAAATGAAAGCCCGGAAATGGACAGCAGCATCTTCCTGGAACATCTGAATAAATAAACTGCAATTGCCAACCCGCCTGCCAAGCGTGGGAACTATGGCAAAATCCCTTTAAAATGAGAGCTACAAACTTTTGTGGCAATCTTTGGGGAGGCCTATGTTCGGCAATGGACTTGTGATGGGTATAGTAGTCATAGTCGCGATATATAGTATCCTGTTTTACAAATATAAATATCACATGCACATTACAACTAGACCCGAAAACCAACAATTTGTATTTTTGCACAAATGTTGGCTCCGGCTGGGATTTGAAACCAGGACCCGCGGCGTAAAAGTTGGGTACTCTGACCACAAGGCCACGCGGCGTCAATACATTTCTTTGATGTTGCTTTTTACGATATTATTAATTCATGTGCTTTTTTGTTAACTGATTTATTCACATGCAATGTTTGAGAAAACTTTAAAATATTTTTTTAAATTTTTACGATCAATTTCTTTCGATGTACTACTGATATCATTAAAATTAACGAAGACGATTGAACTAGGCATGATTGGGCATTAGATATTAATTTTCATGAGGCTCAAGAATATTTACGTGTCTAGACAGATTGATTATTTTAAGTGTTGAATAAATATGCAAGTGTTTCCAGAATCATTTCACTATACAACACTACGTGAAACAATTGTCTAACTCTTATACATAAATAGTTCTACTTTTGTTACTCATGTTGGTACACCTGACAGATAGAGTTTTTGTTAGTAATGGTTACGATTTTTTTTTTGATTCGATAATGGTAAACGACTTTAAAAAAAATAGTATTTTTAGTATTTTTTTAATTCGTTAATGGTACACGACTTTCAAAAAATTAGTATTTTTAGCTTTTGCAGAACAAACGCATAAATAATAAATATTATTGTAACCATAGCAATTTTCGATGCCGCCAATAATTTTTTACCTTTAAATTTTACTCCATTAGCTTATTTTTTTAGTCAACTGCGTCCATGTTATTTCAATGTTATTGCACAAAAAAGTGTAGCTGCTGTAACTACCAACAAAATTGCAAACTGGCACCTAAAATTGCAAAAAAAATAAATTGAATGAAAAATAAGTGAATTTCCTTGTGATATCACGGCCTATTTAAATTCTGTTCTATTGAAAATGTTCACATGTAAAAAGTAACGTAAAAATCGAATGATGATGATGAAACCTTTAATATGCAATCGAGAGTTAACGACATACATGACGGAAGTTGTCCTTAGACTAGACGCAGTTTTTTAAGTCTAGCGCCTGATAAAATGCATTTCTAACGTCGCCGAGGATATTTCTTATGCAAATAAATGGACCGTCGATCGTTAAATTAAAAATGGCATACACGAGCATAAGGACAGAATGACTTTGTAACGTCTGCAATAACAGTTATGTAGACAGAGCACAGAGCGTAAATTCATAGAGGCTTTTGAAATACTTTTTTTTAATATCTCGGTTTAATTGATTGTATAATATCATATTAAATTCATTGTTAAAATTCATGAATTCACCATAAATGTAATCTTCTGTTGTCTATACATCATCACCATACGTACAGTTCAGTTCATCGTTACAGTCTATCGCATGTCCACTGCTGAACTTAACCTTCCCTTAAAGATTACCACCAATTACGGTGCTCAGACCGACGATCGCTCTATATACTGGCGAGTCATCCAGTACAGCATTTGCCAGTAGAGGTTGCCTTTCGCCACAAATTACCATACCTTCGAGCATTTGTAGAGGTCCATGCCCATTCATAGTTTCTTACCGTAAAGGCTAAGTCGGTTACTTTTTCTACTGCGGATATATATGAATTTTATATTTCAGAGTTATTGCGATAGTATAGATAGTTAGTTTTTAGCTTCCTCGTATAGCTTGTAGTGGTGAACCAACCTCGGCTTCTTAAGAAATCTTTGGTACCACACATTGATTAAAGATTATTGTATTCATACATTGAAGTACATATGTTGAACAATAAGATGTGACGCAGTTTGCCGAATGCTGTTCAGCCGATACGGCTACGTGGATTGACCTTTTTTTTATTGGATAAAGTGATGAAACGAGCAAAACGTTCACCTGATGGTAAGTGCAACGTCTGCCCATAATAAATGCTGTGTCACCCAGAAAAATTCTGTGTGACACCACACTGTGCCCATCACTCTGAGACATAAGTTCTTAAGTCTTATATGCACAGTGATTACGCTAGCTCACAGTGCCCTTCAAACCGAAACACAGTAATGTTCGCACACTACCTACCTAGGTACCTACCTAGACAGATTCCTACATAGGAATTCTACCACCAGTAAACCTAGTTGATGGTTTTCTATGTATTCGAGTGTAATAATTCCAATAGTAACAAATATCATCTATCTGTCAAGGCAATAGCCAACATCTATGATATTTTACTTAAAAATTGAGTCTCTGAGCAAAAATTATGTATATGTCCCATTTACAGTAGTATTTCCTAACTAGTTCAAAAACCTTTCGTTGCTATTTTCCCGTTAAGGATTTAAAATTTACTGAAATTATGAGTAACTGTACTCAATAAAGAAATGTATTTAGTGTTTTAAGAACTGTCACGCGAGTAGTAAGGATTTCAGTTTTTGATAACTGTATACATTTTAGTGTTATTTTTTAAAAGTTAAAAAATACTTACGTTTCCCTGCGGATCAATAAGCTGGGCATATTTCGGCGCTTTAGCTTTGCTGCCATCCGCGAACACGCCGGCGAGTCGTAACGGTGTGCCGGGCCGGGCCGCCGCCCGCTCATACTGAGCTCCAACCCTCCCGCTCTCTGTAGCAAAAGTACTCTGTGGTTATATCCTGTAAGTAGCTTGCGTTTATTACCCGGTGGTTTCCCGCGACCTCCTTCATATAGAAATGGTAAGCGACAGTGCGGTTAAAGTAATGATAGTTGTTTTCTACTTCTCATGCGGTTGACAATTAAGTAATGAAGATATTATTTTATTGGGAATAGAACGATTTAATAATTGTATTTAATAATGTATAAATAAATACATTACAAATAAACAAAATCACACAAATCAAATACACAATAATCATTTAATTCACCACATATTTTGTGAACAGAGTACCAGGATAGCAGTAGACCACAAGATTAGGAATTATAGTAGAAGTGGCTCTAAATACTACTTATATCCACATGCCCATAATACCCCAGTAGATTTTCAGAAGAGAATACAACTGTATCCGTATTCCAGAGGCTATTAAGTGCTGATGCTTTAACAAGGTACCTCAGTTACAAAGGGGGCAAACGAGCAAGCAGCTCACCTCATGGTAAGTGATCACCGCCGTCCTTGAACATCAGCACTACTATATGTAGTAGCATGATATTAAGAAGCAAGTGTGTTCTCGGCCTTAGAGAAAGGAGTAGCTATTATTCAAGCTTCCTTCGTGTGGGTTTTGAAACTGCCTTTAAAGCGAACTAAACTGCATGAGTCCTTAATTAGTAACCAACAATTTTAATTACTCGTTTCTCAAGATCGTCGGCCCATAACAAATGCTGTGTCACCCAGAACGTTTATATGTACACACTGCGCCCGTCACCCTTGCGACTTCAATTCGTTAATCTCTAAAGCTGCTACGGCACAGTTATCGCATGTTTCATGTCATCGGTTAAACCGACATGGGCAATTAATATTGCAGAGTAATATATCTCACCCGAGGTCGGCCGCGCTCGATAAGCGGATATTGCACGTGGAGAGACGAGGGCGAACGCTCTTGTACGGAGTAGGGCTGAGATAGACCCCCGTGCCGCTGCCAGCGCGCCGCCGCGACATCCGCACGCAGAAAACCATCCTGTAAACAAAACAGAATTATTGAATCGACTATGGAATATCTTAATAATTGTAATTGTAATTGCATAATATATTAATAGTTTAAAGTTATTGTTGTTTGATACGGTGACATATATATGACAAACCATTACAGTCACTTTGTTCTTTAAAAAAAATATTGCCTAGTAGGATTTTTCTTGTATCGAGAGTGCGTTTTATAGAGATGTTTCAAATGCACAACACAACCAGACCCGAAAACCAACGATTTGTGTTTTGCACAGATTTTGACTCCAGCTGGAATCCGAACACATGGACCATGGGCATAAAAGCCACTGGGCCATGCGGTCGTCAAATCACAGTCACACAGAAATATTCTGGGTGGTGTTATAGACAGACGTAGCATTTACCATTAGGTAAACGTTTTGCGCGTTTCGTCACTTTAACAAATAATATGGTTAAGGTAAAGTTTAAACGGGAGTTTTAAGGTACTACAAGCGATAGAAATGAAAAAAAAATGGATCTGAACTAGTGATTGACTAGTCGCTTGAACTACAATTTACTGTATTAAGGTTAATTTATATACACTGGCCACTGGTGTACTGGCCCCCAAACATAGCTCTTCTGACAACGCATCTACATCTTGATTTTTCATAGGAGATTAATGGTCTATTGTACATTCTAGAGGTGAACTGTGTGGCTGTTGGTCACCTTAAATTATTTAAAAAAAAACTGGATATACTCGTACGTATGTCACGAAAGCTTTAGTAATTTAAAAACCTCAGTATCTTACATTAAGTGGTTTTCGTTTATTAGTTTGAATACGTAATAGTGAAGCGTTAAGCCCTTACTCTCAATGACTAACAGTTCGCGGTGGACTTTCTATAAAAAAAAGTAAAGTAACAGCCTATAAATGTCCCACTGCTGAGCACAGGCCTCCTCTCATTTCTGAGAGGGCTTTGGAGCTGGGAATAGTCCGCCACGCTGCTCCAATGCGGGTTGGCGGACTTCACATATCCTCGAAATATGTCTATTCTTCGGAGATGCAGGTTTCCTCACGATGTTTTCCTTCACCGCTAAGCACGTGGTAAATCAGCACTTAAAATTGTAGGACAAATTTAGAGGTGCTGGCATCGAGGATCGAACCCAGGTTACTCGCGTACTATGAAATTAAAGGCGAGCACCAGGCCCCTGAGCTACCACGGCTACTTTCTATATATGAAATTGGACATTATACAATTAAAGAAAAAAAGTGCGGATCTTTTGACTTACACACACATATAATCACGCCTTTGCCCCATACAAGAGGTTGGCAGAGACCATACCCGTAGACCATTTTTCGCAACCGCGGGAAACGAGATGAGACGGGTGTCGAACCACCTCGCAGTCATTTTGATACGACTTACGTATACGTAAATACATAAAATTGCAAAGGGTCTATTTCCATGGACAAGCTAGACGCGGACTATATCATCATGTTCCGCCGGCCTTACTGAACTGTTACGATTTCCCTCCTTAAGCGACATTCGCTTTCCTGACGCAACAAAGGTCATTGTGTTAACCCCTCGCGTCGCGTTTTTGTTGCATTCTTATTTCCTAGTTTAAGATCGTTTCCCTGTTTAACAAGTAGAAATTACATGTCTCGTGGTGAAAACGGGTACAAGACATAATTTCTCTCGTATTTACGAGCAAAACTGAAATCGATACAAATAATATGCTTGTGGGTCTGCTCGAAAGCATATAACTTAATAAGTAGGTATTCAAATGAGACGATAAATGAAATACACGCAGATAATAGACAACACCTTAAGGACTAAGTAACAATGGTGATAGGCTTCCTATTCAGAAACCGTCTGGGTAGGTACCACCACAGGGCCAGTTATTATGCCGTGAAGCAGTACTGTGCAAACATTAATGTATTTCGGCCTAAAGGGCACTGAGAGCTACTGTTGCTATTTCAGAGGGACGGGCGCAGTGTGGTTCCACACTAGAAATGTCTGGATGACTCAGAATTGTTATGAGCAGACGTTGCACTTACCATCAGATGAACGTTTTGCCCATCTCGTCACTTTCTAACGTACTATAAAAATTGCTTAATGATAAAGTCACTGATGACTATTAATTAAAAAAATTATTTTAGATTGACATCAATATCCACGTCAATAAAGTCACGAGCTCTGTTTCTTTACAGTAAAAAATATGTTTAACTGGTTAATTTGAAGTTTCCAAACATACTACTATTCAACACAGTCTTTGTCTCAATTTCTGAGACGGGTTTGAGCGGAAAAGAGTTATTATGCAGATCCTGTGCATTCTGGCGGTATGCATAAGTCATTAAAATTTTATTTTCTAGATTTATTTTATTTATATGCTATGCTTTACCGTCGAATACTACTTTGACATAAGGCATTTTACTGGTGGTAATATTCCAATGCAGGAATCCATCTGGGTAAGTACACCCCAGGGCTAGTTATACTGCTGGGTACAAAGCAGTAGTGTGCAAACATTACTGTGTTTCGTTATGAAGGGCTCTGAGAGCTAGTGTAATCACTGGGCATATGAGACTTGAGACTTAAGAACTGATGTCTCAGGGTCGCGGGCGCAGTGTGGTGTCACACAGAAGTGTTTTGGGTGACACAGCATTTGTATGGGCAGACTGTTGTATTTACGATCAGATGAACGTTTTGCTAGTTTCGTCACTTTCTTCAATAAAAAAAACCGTCTGTGTCGTTAGTGCGTTTTACAATTATAATTTTCACGTGCGCAACACTACCAGATCCGGAAACTATTTGTATTTTTCACAAATGTTTGCTGCGGTTGGGATTCGAACCAAGGACCTGTAGCGAAGAAGTCGTCGTTTAAAATTATAATTGATAATAATAATAGGATAATAATAATATGATAATAAAAATAGGATAATAATAGGTTAGGTTATCATCTATCATCTCATCCAGTGGGTGTCGGTAAAAGTTGACGGAATAAAAATTAAAACCAGAAGGTCGGCAGCAGCATCATCCTGGAACATCTTAATTAATAAACTGCGGTTGCCAACCCGTCTGCCAAGCGTGGCAACTATGACAAAACCCCCTAAAATTTACAACTACAAACTTTTATGAGGGAGGCCTATGATCAGTAGTGGACTGGTGATAGGCTGAAATGATGACGATGATGATGATGATAGGTTAGGTCTACTGGCTACGAGTACTACAGTTCATTGATCATCGGAATCAATACTGTAAAACACTTATTACAAAACTAATGTTTTAACATATATAAACACATTTCCCTACATACAAACAACGCTATAATACGCTGTTTATATTTAAGCCCCTCCTATTTTTATTATAGTGTGTAAACCTAGGCCCTATTTTATATTTCAACAATACTAAAATAAAGACTACTCATACATACATCCATACCCATATAAAGGGTAGGCAGAGGCCATACAAATAAGCCCATTTTTTGCCCTCGCGGGAAACGAAACGAGACGAGCGGCGATCGACGTACCACGTCGCCGCCATTTTGGTAGGAAGTCAATAATAATCTTCCTCCTCATTGCGTTCCCACGAGCAATATTGTGACCGAATTGCATATAATGGTGTTATACTGCACAAAAAAAGGCTGTCCGTACCAAAAGCTTAGTCGCCTCTTACGACACCACGGTAGGAAAGAGGTAGGTGCTATTCTACTCTGCCGAACACTCATCGGCAAAACTAAAACTACTCGAATCTTCAAATATATCATGCGTGTAAACTTGTTGCAGCATTTAAGTTGTTTTATTTAGTGAACAGATAGCGCTTTATTAAATTGCATTCCGTGGGCCATAGACGTAGTATAATGAGCTTGTAAAAAGGCGGGCGGTCAGCGCGGGCGACACATAACGCGGTTGTTAGCCCGCGCCCGCGCAGTACGGCAAAAAGTCCTGCTCGCAATCATGGACACTCTCACTGCCACAGACTAGTTTAAATACAGACACCAAACGCCAAAAACCGTTTTTTAAGCGTAATTTTGAATTAAATTAGCATGGCTTGGATAGTATCACAGAATCTATAGAAAGTGGATAGATACTGTTAGATCAATGATTGAAAGCATTTTATTTGTAGTGCTGAATTATTTATGGGGCAAGTATGATGAATTTTAAGTGTAAGTAAAGTAAAATAAAGTTTCTGCCTATAAATGTCCCACTACTGAGCACAGGCCTCCTCTCATTTCTGAGAGGGTTTTGGAGCTAGGAAGAGTCCGCCACGCTGCTCCAATGCTGGTTGGCGGACTTCACATGTCTTCGAAATATTTTTAATTTCTCAGACATGCAGGTTTCTTCACGATGTTTTCCTTCACCGCCGAGCACGTGTTAAGTCAGCACTTACAATAAACAATTTTGTAATTAACAATTTTAGTGGTGCCGGCACCGGGAATCGAACCCAGGTCACTCGCGTACTATGAAATTTAAATCGAGTGCCTAGCCCCTGAGCTACCACTGCTCTCTTATATTTAAGTGTATTTATATATTATTTTAAGGTGTATTTTTAATAATTATGGGAACGTCTTTCTAGATTGTAACAGGAACAGGAAAATTTCAATCTTTAAGTTATTTTATAATTATCAGAAAAATGTGTAGGGGTATTTATTAGTATTTGCCACAAGAACGCAATGTTGTGCAAGAACACGTGGTTCGACACCCGTCACATCGTTTTCCTCCTTAATGCAGAAACCTGAAGTACTTACCACTAAATCACTACCAGGTACGACAAACATTCTACCGTGATAGCTATAGTAGTCAATCCTGTTTTCGACAGTCGATTTTATCCGTCCACAATTCTTTGGAAGCCGTCTCATTAAGTAAACTAAATACGACTTCGCAATATTTATCGTCAACAAGCAGTATTGTATGGTAACCGGTGCCGCGAACGCGACGCGCTGACACACGTCGGCGTCAAATTGATTGGCACTGAATGACTTGGTAACCTCGGAACTTGCCACTGAGTACATTAACAATTATCTATCGCTGGTTTATTTATGTCCTTTCGCGCTCGTAATTCAGTATTAGATAAGCACATGAAATAACTGTAGAGCTATTAATACTAATTACTTGTATAACAAACTAGCGACCCGCCCCCGCTTCGCAAAGGTACAATTTACTAATGAAGAAAAGACCAGAACCCAAAAACAACAAGTTGTGTTTTGCCTGAGATTCGAAGCCACGGCGTAGTAGCCATGTACTCTTAACAATTTTCTGCATTAATGATGCAATAAAATTACACACGTATGTAGTGGCACATTACTAAATTACTCACGAAACAAGCATTCCGTGTTACTCATTTTTCTAAAAATCGAACGAAACAAAGCTGTTCGTTTTCCTTATATAACTTTTGTTTCCAATTATTACGTCGTGCATCGAATACAACATGTTAGTGGACGAACGCGACGACAGTTTTAGTACTAATGAGTGAAATATTTATTATTTGGCAACAAACGTTAATCAAAGTGAATTTGCAGAGTTAATGATAACCAGAGTGTGAAAAATAGATTAAATTAATTATGTAATCATATTTAAGACTGAAAAACTGCGTAATGAAATATTATTTGTCTTTCGATGCGACTTCTACCAAATTCCAAGTTCATGTCCCGATTTAAGCCAGTATATCTTAGTTATATCGTGCGAAAGTCTTCTTTTGATCGTCTAAATCAAGCAAGGTAAACTTTGGTACTTGTGTGCAAGCGCCATGTTGTGTTATGTTATAGTTTTAACGTGGTACAATAATGCTCTCTTCGATAAAAGAAAACTCAAAGAGTCACCAAAGAGAATTTGATTTTCTTATGTGAAAGTCATTTATGTAATTGTTCTATATTAATAGAGATAGTATTCTATTTAAGTACCCGCAACCGACAAGCTAGTATAAACACGCTTATAACAGTAGAAGAAGCGAAAGATCTGTGTCAGGATCAGTAGCAAGTGGAAAGGTGTGGTCTCTGCATACCCCGATGGGGAAGAGGCGTGACTCTATATATGTATGTAAAATGATAATCACGTTTTAATACATATATAAATACTTATAACACCCTGCTTTTTAAACATAGAATAAATACTTAGTATCGTATGTATTTAATTTTATCGTAATTATGAAATAAACTTTTTTTTTATTATTAATTATGCATTCTATCAAAAGCTACACTGTAAAGAGGGATCGCTCAACGTTTTATGGGTAATTTTTATGAGTTAAAAACCATGGAACGCGCGTCTCACCGACCTTCCTCCAAGGACGACCGCTTTGCCCCGCCCTTCATTGGGCCAGATCGCCGGGCATAGCTATATCTTTTTTTTTCATGACGGGGCGAAAACAACAGACATTTGATGAAACGCAAAATAAGGAGTATCGTTTTTAATATAAGTAGTAATGTACAGTTTTAGTTAACAGCGCTTCTGATAAATAAATATGTATTACACATTTGTTATTCAGTATGATTCTTATTATCGTTATAATGGTAGGTTGAAATATGGCTGAGTAAGAAACCACATGAAATCCAGGTTTATATCATAAGCTTTCAAAATCTTTATATACAGCATATAACAGTTAGTAGTCAAGACGAATATTTGGCAAGACACGAGTATTAAGAATTTATGACATTTATGGTCGAATCAAGGAATATAGAAGTGTAAAAGTGATCACAATTCTGTATTCAGAATATTGTTTTTTGGTAAATAAGTCCACTGACGATGTTTAGAATTGTTGAATGTTTATGAACTACAAATTATTTATTTATATTTTTATTTTAATTTTTTTATTTACTTTATTGAAAAATGATTACAGAGTGCTGACTTAAAACTATTTGGCATTAAAATGTTTAAGTTTACCCCGGTTTGGCCTTTTGGTAAATTAACAAGATCCCCGTTAGCTAGAATGTGCGCTGAATACAATAAATTATGTGCGTAAATCAAAAACTTTGACATTTTTCACGATGATTGTCTTAGTTTAAAAAATAAAATCATCATAGGTCTTAGTTAATACAGTAGTAGTGTAGTAGAAGTATAGCGCTATCTTAATGAAATCGTAAATAACAATTAATAACATGTCTTCATTATAAAACGAATATTGTACACGCCTATTATTGGCATTCATATAAGAATATACCTGGATTATGTTTGTTGCTTTAAGGCAATGTTTTGTATGTAATGCTGTTGGTGTGTCATAATAAATAAATAAATAAAATAAAACAAGATTAACACACACTAATGAAGGAGATAATCAGCGCATCCCATCGCAAGTTCACTCCTGAACATTCTAAGCCACACACATCCTTCGACGTCCAAACCTCTACAACAGGTAATCGATCCATCTAGTATGGTCGTCCTGCACACTGGTAAGCCAGTTCAAGTTGAAACTCGCGAAGCTTTTTTACTCAACGGTTTTTGATTTTATGGGTTTTGTAGACGGCTTTTCAGCTTATTGATCCTTAATATTATATGTAATCTTCTATCATATAATTTCAAAATTATAAACAGGTATAAAGGCAAATTCCGTAAATTAAGAACTATACATATATACGTAGAGTCACGCCTTTTCCCATATAAGGGGTAGGCAGAGGCCACACAGAACCAAGTCGCCGCCATTTTGGAAAGAGTAAAAAAAACTTACTCCCATTGCGTTTCCACGAGCTGTATAGTGACAGCATTGCATGTTATGGTGTTGTTCTGCACGAATAAAGGCTGTCCGTACAATACCTTAGTTGCCTCTTACGACATCTCGGTAGGAAAGAGGTAGGTGCTATTCTACTCTGCCGGATACCTATCGGCAATCAATTATACTAGTAGTTATTGATTAGCTTGTTAGATGTTTTCCATTACTGTTTATCAATTTTCTGTGTTTTTATTTCTTTTTATTATTTAGTAATGTTTTTATATATTTTTATAGTTTTTATTTATTTAATTTATTTTATGATGTCCATAATTTCAAGTTAACATGTCATATAAGCATAATCGATCAATCTTTAAAATTTAAGGGAGTAGTACAAAATTCTATACATGTATATTTACGTTTGTAATTTGTGTATAGTAAATGCTAAATTATGTCAATTAATACATAGTCCATTCAAGTATACGAGCTTAAAGAAATAAACAGCAAACCTGAGAAAAGAGTCTAATAAACTAAATAAAACCTTTCATCATCATCATCATACTTTCCGCCCATTACAAGTCCAGTGCTGAACATAGGCCTACCCCACAAATTTCCACACGGTCTTGAGCCATCTCTACCTAATTGAAGGACGCTTTTGCCGGTACGAAGTTACTAGGATCTTTCTTTCCCAACGGTTATTAGTTCTACGAACTGTATGGCCGGACCATTGACACTTCAGCTTTTTTTTATTGGATAAAGTGATGAAACGAGCGAAACGTTCATCTGATGGTAAGTGCAACGTCTGCCCATATCAAATGCTGTGTCACCTAGAAAATTTCTGTGTGACACCACACTGTGCCCATCACCCCGAGACATAAGTTGCCATACAGTGCCCCTTCAAACCGAAACACAGTAATGTTTGCACACTACTGCTTCACGGCAGAATAACTGGCACTGGGGTGGTACCTACCTAGACGGATTCCTGCATAAGAATCCTACCACCTGTAAATAATTGTTGTACCAGCCACCAGTGAATGTTTGTTAATAATTAGGGCTATGTCGGTTACTCCAGTTCCGCTGCGGATGTCATCGTTACGGATTCCATCTCGCAGTGTAATAGCGAGCATAAAACAATTGCTAAGTTTAATTTCGTTGAAATATACATACATACATAAGATCACGACTGTACCCCATAAGGGGTAGTCAGAGATTGGGCACTCACTGCAAAAGCAGATGAATGCCACAATCCACGTTTCACCAAAACAATATAATGCACTGGGTGGTGAGCCCATCGCTACCATGCGCTATTGGGTGCACAGTGCAGTTTTAATATAACCGTTTATAATACTTTCCGTATTATGTAAATATGTAAGAATTAATGAGATAAAGCTGTTTTGTAACAGGGTAGAGGTGTACAAAAAGTGTACATGGCTCTTGTTTACGGTGTAAGCTCACCAGTTCTTTATTGAGTAATTCGTTAGTGTCACACGCGCTATCCGCCGTATATCGGTGCACGGCTTGTTTTCACGATGGCTATCTGTGAATGCGGTAAGGTTACACGGGCGTTTTATAAACGCCTACGTCGTGCTCTATGCTCTAATGAGTTAATAACATGTCATTTTTTAATGCTTATTTTACTATGAAGGCATTGTTAAAGCATTGACAAGTTAGATTAGTATATCCGTGGTATGGGAATTTATTGTTGAAGCATAAAAAATACTTTGGTAAGAAATTTAAGATGGATTTTATTCAGTGTTGTAACATTGACGACCGCGTGGTTAGCGTACTGGATTTCAACGTCGCGGATCCCGGGTTCAAATCCCAGCCGGAGCCGGCATTTGTGAGAAGCCCGAGTTGTTGGATTCCGAGTCTGGTTGTGTTGTGCATGTGAAATGTATGTCTGTAAAACGCACCCACGATTCAGGAGAGATCCTACTGTGGGGCATCGTTTTTTAATAAAATCTATATTTTTCAACAAAATGGTTATTTAAATGAAACTAAATTTTACGAATTTTATCGCGTTTACTTTTTATATCCCGACGTTTCGAGTGCTTTACAGCACCCATGGTCCCGTGGGGCCTGAGGTGACAGATGTCCTGATGTCATAGTTAACCCGGAGTACCTTCAGCTTTTAATTATTATTTTTGGTCCGATCTACGCAGAAAGAGCTAACTGTATCTTGATAAACGCGATAAAATCGGTAAAATTTAGTTTCATTTAAATGTGTAGTGTTCGCGTAAATATAAGAAATAATTACAATGGTTATTTTTTCCACCACAAAAAAATATCTCACTCAATTTGTAAGTCAAAGATTATGCAAATAACCGTTAAAGTCTGCGCTCTCTCTGAAGTAAGCTTTTACTCTATCGTTTCCGAGTGTGTCGTTAAACGACCTAAGATAATAAAATTAACCATTCCATATTTCATGTAATTTTATATTTATTCGTTATCATGTGACACTCGTTGAGTGGTTGACATTTTCATTGCTTAATTTTATGCAATATTTTAGAATTTGACATTTAACTTTCTAAAAAGCTTACAGAAAATCCGTAAATTTAATTAAAGCAGTTAAAACAAAATACTTACAGGAATATCTGGTGTGACATATGTCAATATATTTGATTATTTTATATTACACTAGCGAGCCGCCCCGGCTTCGCACGGATAGATAGATATTAGAAAGATAAATTAGTAAGTTAAATAATGTTTTCTTTATGGGAACATAAGCCATGAAAGTTTAGTGGCTCAGAGCTTCCTTGTAAACAATATTTGATGTCGTGGTAGCAAAACAAAACGACCGCTTTCTACCGCTGCGCAAAGGGAGCCGCGCACCTCGATGATGCCCATATCGCATGAAGCCGGGCGGCGGCGGTTCGTTCGAGTGACAGCGCGGCCGCCGTATTTATTAAATTTAAAGTTTTAATATAATATAGCTCAGGGGCTAGGCGCTCGCTTTAAATTTCATAGTACGCGAGTGACCAGGGTTCGATTCCCGGTACCGGCACCACTAAAATTGTTTATTGCAATTTTAAGTGCTGATTTACCACGCGCTAAAGGCGGGTAAAGGAAAACATGGTGAGGAAAACCTTTATGTCTGAGAAAAAAAATAGTTCAAAGACGTGCAGTCCGCCAACCCGCATTGGAGCAGCGTGGATTTTTCCTAGCTCCAAAAACCCTCTCAGAAATGAGAGGAGGCCTGTGCTCAGCAGTGGGATTTATAGGCTGAAACTTTACTCCTTTTTTATATATAAAATATATAATTAAAATTAAAAACCACTATTGAATTGTTACTAGTTTACAAAAAATAATATGAGTAGGAAGGTAATTAATAGATCTTAGTTTATTCGCGCATAGCGCGGCCGAGTGTAGGGCTCGTTCGCTCACACCGCGGCGTTTTCTTACTTTTAACATTTTTATACCCATCGTAACTTCTAAACGATAGGTCCAATTCGAATAATTTAAAGAGAAACTTACATGTACACAATCAACCTTTATTATGAAACTATTTAGTAGGATAAGAAATAATATCATGGTACTAATGTCATCATCTTTCGATTCAACCCGTGTTTTGATTAACTAATTTGAACAAAAAGCGGTTATTGTGACTTAACTATAATAGTTGGACATATAGCCTCGTATAGTCCACGAGGCTTTATGTTTTACGAGTACTATGAAAATGTAGTACATTATTTTATTTATCATCAATAGTTTTTCGCAGCGCACGCCAAATAATGAATATTATTAGTAAATTTTTGAGACCTTGAGTTACATCATAGCGATTTTCGTAGGGATCTCATATTCTTTTCAAATACAGCTCAACTTTTTTTTTATTGCATTCAGTGATGAAACGAGCAAAGCGTTCACCTGATGGTAAGTGCAACGTCTGCCCATAACAAATGCTGTGCCACCCAGAAAAATTCTGTGTGACACTACACTGTCCCCATCAACCTGAAACATAGGTTCTTAAGTCTCATATGCCCAGTGATTACGCTAGCTCTCAGTGCCCTTCCAACCGAAACACAGTAATTTTTGCACACTACTGCTTCACGGCAGAATAACTGGTCCTGAGGTGGTACCTACCTAGACGGACTCCTGCATAGGAATCCTACCACCAGTAAAAGTTTATTCATTACAACCAAACAAACATACAAAAAGTCAATTCTTTTCTCTTTATAATATAAGTTTAGGTAATAGCTTTACTCGAATGTTAGTTTTGTCAGGAGTACATTTTTAAAATGACATAATTTGAAATTAGTCACCTGTTTCAAAACTTTTTCATCCGTACTCTCTCTCAAGAGATATAAAATTATAAAACGTTACGTTATGTTACGTCTTCCCGTATCTTTAATTGACTGAGTAACTATCATACTCTGTCTCATGAATCTTATTATAGAGTACAATGAGTGTAAGTTGTTTTTTTTCTTAGAAAACTTCGTTCTAGTAAGCTTTCTATATCCAAGACTTCAACGGGTGTGCCGTGGTTGTCTTCTCTTTGGAAAAAAAATGGTACATACTGTTCTCCTGATACTAAAAAAAGAGTTCAACGGGTGAACCTAGGATGTCATCTATCTGTAAACTTTGTCTTTTTATTTAGATGTTTCAGAAAGAGCTGATACCCATCTTCTGGCTTTAATTTACCCTCTGTAAAGTTTTACAACTCCCACGATATGAGATGGGGGGTAGATTCTCTGAAGCCGCCACTGCACGGCATATTTTTTTTTGAAAATCTTTCTCCTTAGACTTACAAAACAACCAGATTCAGATTTAAAGGCTATTTGCATGACCAAAAAGATAATGCTTAAGTACGTAACGTCGTTGAGAGAGATCATTGAATCTCTCATTTAACGTTTGATCTACGTTAGTAGCTCTAAAATTAAACGAGTGAACTTATAACCAGAACATAATTATAAATTATTTGCTTAACTGCCCTTGAAAGTTAGCACATCTCTTACAACCCTCGGAGAGGTTGAGAATAAATTGTTTTACTATTTACAAGGCTCTAAGAAAACTATTTCCTTAAATACAATAACATTGTTTTTTTTTCATATCTTGTAAATTAAATCTCTTAAAATTTAATAGTAGTTTGCGAAAACTGCGACAACCACTCTTACCGTAGAAAATGATGACAATCTTAGACATATTTTTATCTTTACTTGTTGGTTGAATTTAGTTTTCATATTTTTATTTGATTTAAATGAATCGCATTGTTTATTTTAGATTGTTTAAGAAAGTATTTCAAACCGTTATTTGTACTAATCTAAAACATCGCCTCCTTCTCCTATCATTTTTTAGTTATTTATTAGAAAAAAAAAATATAATATTTTTTTATCGTATTGTTTATAAAGTATCAATATCAAAAACAACAGTCGCAAAAGATACCGCAGAAAGACCTCCAAGAAAAATGTACACAGCATTGTAAGTACGTGATACTTTAGCGATTAGCAGGCCGTCAGTTTGCAATCTCTGGCATGGACGTGCAAAACTGTATTGTGCCGGGCAGTGTTTGCGTAATTATTTCTGGAAAGGTTAAGGCGATTACCGTGATAATCTTTAAGCTTGCACCGAGTGCTCCATGGGCTGCTTATAAACTGTAAGTGCTCATTAAGTTAATGGGAATATTTTCAATACATTGTAGATTTAAAGTAATGGTGCCTTTTAACTATTTACATTGTTTTGCCACCCTCATTCATAAAAGATAATAAAAAAGTAAATTACAGCCTAAATGTCCCACTGCTGAGGAGAGACCTAGAAAAGGCCCTGAGCAAGAAAGAGTTCGCCACACTACTCCAATGCGGGAAGGCGGACTTCACATGTCCTCGAAATGTTTCCGTTCCTGAGACATGCAGATGTCCTCACGACGTTTTCCTTTTCCGCCGAGTAGGTGCTAAATCAGTACGTAATATTGCAGAGCAATTTGAGAGGTGCAGGCACCGGGTATCGAACATGGGTCTCTCACGAACTATGAAATTTAAGGCTCTGCCCCTGAGCTACCTACTATAAAACATTACACATAAAATGTTACTAACCTAAAATAGTTATTTTTTTACGAAAAAAATTATTAAAAGAAATTTTAAAAGTGACGATACGTTCAAATCGTTCACTTGATTGTAAGTTCGTCCGCCAATAACAAATATTGTCACCTAGAAGTTTCTGCGTGACACCACGCTGCACTAATCACCCTGAGACATCAGTTCTAAGTCTCGTTTGTCAAGTGTTTACACTAGATATCAGTGGGCTTCAGACCGGAACACGGTTATGTTGTTAGTTAGTTATGTAAAAGTAAAGTAAAGTTTCAGCCTATAAATGTCCCACTACTGAGCACAGGCCTCCTCTCATTTGTGAGAGGGTTTTTGGAGCTAGGAAGAATCCGCCACGCTGCTCCAATGCGGGTTGGCGGACTTCACATGTCTTCGAAATATTTTTTATTCCTCAGACATGCAGGTTTCCTCACGATGTTTTCCTTCACCGCCGAGCACGTGGTAAATCAGCACTTAAAATTGCAATTAACAATTTTAGTGGTGCCGGCACCGGGAATCGAACCCAGGTCACTCGCGTACTATGAAATTTAAAGCGAGCGCCTAGCCCCTGAGCTACCACGGTTATGTAAGCTAACAATTAAAATGAACATTTGGGCAAAGAAACCCTTGGAGTAAAATGCGGTGGACTAGTGAAAGGTTCAAATGATGATGATGATGAGGCTATTTTTAATGATACCCAAAATTATTTTTTTAATTCATCAGTAAATATTTGAAGTATTAATAGAAAATGTTACTTCAGGTTTGTACATTTCATGTTTTTTTTTTTTAACAAAACGATCATGAGGGAACATACAGACATATCAGAGGATACAAGATTTTCATTGCGAATCCTTTAAAAACCCAGGTAAGAGTACGATAGAACTGTACTTCTTCGATAGACTATCATTTGATTAATTACTTTCTTTATAAGGAATAAATATTCCGTCCCGTCTCGAGCTACCTATGAAACATTTCAACGATCACGAACACCAGTAAAGCACGGTCAATGTCCAACTGTACTGGCAAGTGAATGACCTCCTTCGTAAGAAAGATCGGCATAGATAAATCTCAAGTTTTATCAGCGAATGCCTAAGATCTAGGGTAGAGCAAGGCACCAATGGAGTTGCCGAAGATCCCTTTAAAGATAGCGGTGTTTGCTACAGTTATAACATTGCAGGCGCAGCGCATAGAAATTGAATAATTGTAAATAAGTTTTTTGTTAGTCGCCGGTTTTCGTTGCTCACTCTTCAAAACTCTTTCATTTCTGAAAGAGTTTTGAAGCCGTGATGCAATCGCCACGATGCTCCAATGTAGGTTTGCGGACTTCACATGCCATCGAAATATTTAGACCTGCAGAACAATTTTCGGGACGCCGGCATCGCGGATCGAACTCAGGTCACTCGCTTGAGTTGCCACGGCTCACGTTATTTTAATGGTGTTAAAAAATTTACTTCACTTTCAACCTTCGAGGAACGGGCCTATATAAAGAGATCTGTATGATCATGATGAAGTTTTTGCATTTTTATTGAAGAAAGTGACGAGGTCAGCGATCGTTCACCTGATAGAGAGGGTTCTGTGTGGAACCAAACTGCGCTAATTCTCGTGAGAGACCAGTTCTAAAGTCCATATGCATATGCCCAATAATTACACTAGCTGTCAGTACCACTCAGACTGAAGCACAGTAATGCCTGCACACAACTGCTTCATGGTAGATGATATCTAGCCCTGTGGAGGCACCTATCTAGACAATTATTAAGAATTGTGATGAGTCAGTGGTAGATCTATATATATCTTTAGAGGTAGCCCATTGCGTATTGCTAGTAGTATAAGAAACAACTACAGAAAAGGTAAAATGTCAATAGTTTTTTTTTATTTGATGGAGTTACGAGACGAGCAAAACGTTCACTTGATGGTAAGTGCAACGTCGGCTCATAACAGGTGCTGTGTTACTCAGAGTATTTCTGTGTAGCACCAAACTGCGCCCGTCACCTTGAGACATTAGTTCTTAAGTCTCATATGCCCAGTGATTACAATTTGAAGGGCACTGTGAGCTAGCTCACAGTGCCCTTCAAACCGAAACACAGCAATGTTTGCACACTACTGTTCACGGCAGAATAACTGGCCCTGTGGTGGTACCTACCTACACGGATTCCTGCATAGGAATCCTACCACCAGTAGAAATCCTGATGAAATTTACATATTACATTTTTTTTTTAATTGAATTCAATTTAATGAACATAAATAACTGTCGCAAATCATTGTAGCATCACAAGAGTTTAAACTTAAAGTTGAAGTTTTAAATAGATATATTAAAACTATTGCCAACATTCCTTCGGGAATAGTGGAGATATAACAAGTCAAGGCTTCATCTTTGATTCAGTGCCAATCAGTTTGACGCCGACGTGTGACAACGTCGCGCGCATGGTACATATTTACCATACAATAGTACTGGTTCACTATAAACATTATGAAGTTGCACTTAATGAGGCAGATTTAATGGAGCTAGGCAATAAAACCGAAGGATGGAAGCTGGTTTTGTTGCTAACGATATTAATATTGCGTTTGTGATTCTTGAGCATACATACATACAGTCACGCATTTTTCTCACTTTTCGCCCTCACGGGTGAATGAGACGTGAGTGGCGAACTACATCACCGCCATTTTGGTGCGAGTCGAAAAGTTCTTACTTCCCATTGCGTCCTCACGAGCAGTCTAGTGACAGCATTGCATATTATGATTACGGTGATATTCTGGGCGGATAAAGGCTGTCAGTACAATACGTTAGTCGCCTCTTACGACACCTTGGTAGGAAAGAGGTAGGCTATTCTACACCGTCGGACACCTATCGGCATGGCTTAGAAGCTACTAATATCTCGTTTCTAAGTAATTCGTGGAAGACTTCTTGTGTAACAAACGTTGAGCTAAATTAGTAGACGTAGAAATGAGGTTACTTCATTTAGAGGAGATAAGCAAGATGATCTATGATTATAAATTATTACTATTTCAACTAAAAGCTAGCAGATTTTAGCTGAACTATTAATATATTTAATAAAAAAAATCACACCAAGTTTCGTATAAAAATAAAGTCTATAATCGTACCATAAAAAAATGCGCAATGATAAGAAATAATATCATGGTACTAATGTCATCATCTTTCGATTCAACCCGTGTTTTGATTAACTAATTTGAACAAAAAGCGGTTATTGTGACTTAACTATAATAGTTGGACATATAGCCTCGTATAGTCCACGAGGCTTTATGTTTTACGAGTACTATGAAAATGTAGTACATTATTTTATTTATCATCAATAGTTTTTGCAGCGCACGCCAAATAATGAATATTATTAGTAAATTTTTGAGACCTTGAGTTACATCATAGCGATTTTCGTAGGGATCTCATATTCTTTTCAAATACAGCTCAACTTTTTTTTTATTGCATTCAGTGATGAAACGAGCAAAGCGTTCACCTGATGGTAAGTGCAACGTCTGCCCATAACAAATGCTGTGCCACCCAGAAAAATTCTGTGTGACACTACACTGTCCCCATCAACCTGAAACATAGGTTCTTAAGTCTCATATGCCCAGTGATTACGCTAGCTCTCAGTGCCCTTCCAACCGAAACACAGTAATTTTTGCACACTACTGCTTCACGGCAGAATAACTGGTCCTGAGGTGGTACCTACCTAGACGGACTCCTGCATAGGAATCCTACCACCAGTAAAAGTTTATTCATTACAACCAAACAAACATACAAAAAGTCAATTCTTTTCTCTTTATAATATAAGTTTAGGTAATAGCTTTACTCGAATGTTAGTTTTGTCAGGAGTACATTTTTAAAATGACATAATTTGAAATTAGTCACCTGTTTCAAAACTTTTTCATCCGTACTCTCTCTCAAGAGATATAAAATTATAAAACGTTACGTTATGTTACGTCTTCCCGTATCTTTAATTGACTGAGTAACTATCATACTCTGTCTCATGAATCTTATTATAGAGTACAATGAGTGTAAGTTGTTTTTTTTCTTAGAAAACTTCGTTCTAGTAAGCTTTCTATATCCAAGACTTCAACGGGTGTGCCGTGGTTGTCTTCTCTTTGGAAAAAAAATGGTACATACTGTTCTCCTGATACTAAAAAAAGAGTTCAACGGGTGAACCTAGGATGTCATCTATCTGTAAACTTTGTCTTTTTATTTAGATGTTTCAGAAAGAGCTGATACCCATCTTCTGGCTTTAATTTACCCTCTGTAAAGTTTTACAACTCCCACGATATGAGATGGGGGGTAGATTCTCTGAAGCCGCCACTGCACGGCATATTTTTTTTTGAAAATCTTTCTCCTTAGACTTACAAAACAACCAGATTCAGATTTAAAGGCTATTTGCATGACCAAAAAGATAATGCTTAAGTACGTAACGTCGTTGAGAGAGATCATTGAATCTCTCATTTAACGTTTGATCTACGTTAGTAGCTCTAAAATTAAACGAGTGAACTTATAACCAGAACATAATTATAAATTATTTGCTTAACTGCCCTTGAAAGTTAGCACATCTCTTACAACCCTCGGAGAGGTTGAGAATAAATTGTTTTACTATTTACAAGGCTCTAAGAAAACTATTTCCTTAAATACAATAACATTGTTTTTTTTTCATACCTTGTAAATTAAATCTCTTAAAATTTAATAGTAGTTTGCGAAAACTGCGACACCACTCTTACCGTAGAAAACGATGACAATCTTAGACATATTTTTATCTTTACTTGTTGGTTGAATTTAGTTTTCATATTTTTATTTGATTTAAATGAATCGCATTGTTTATTTTAGATTGTTTAAGAAAGTATTTGAAACCGTTATTTGTACTAATCTAAAACATCGCCTCCTTTTCCTCCTATCATTTTTTAGTAATTTATTAGAAAAAAAAAAAAAATATTTTTTTATTGTATTGTTTATAAAGTATCAATATCAAAAACAACAGTCGCAAAAGATACCGCAGAAAGACCTCCAAGAAAAATGTACACAGCATTGTAAGTACGTGATACTTTAGCGATTAGCAGGCCGTCAGTTTGCAATCTCTGGCATGGACGTGCAAAACCATAGATATTGTGCCGGGCAGTGTTTGCGTAATTATTTCTGGAAAGGTTAAGGCGATTACCGTGATAATCTTTAAGCTTGCACCGAGTGCTCCATGGGCTGCTTATAAACTGTAAGTGCTCATTAAGTTAATGGGAATATTTTCAATACATTGTAGATTTAAAGTAATGGTGCCTTTTAACTATTTACATTGTTTTGCCACCCTCATTCATAAAAGATAATAAAAAAGTAAATTACAGCCTAAATGTCCCACTGCTGAGGAGAGACCTAGAAAAGGCCCTGAGCAAGAAAGAGTTCGCCACACTACTCCAATGCGGGAAGGCGGACTTCACATGTCCTCGAAATGTTTCCGTTCCTGAGACATGCAGATGTCCTCACGACGTTTTCCTTTTCCGCCGAGTAGGTGCTAAATCAGTACGTAATATTGCAGAGCAATTTGAGAGGTGCAGGCACCGGGTATCGAACATGGGTCTCTCACGAACTATGAAATTTAAGGCTCTGCCCCTGAGCTACCTACTATAAAACATTACACATAAAATGTTACTAACCTAAAATAGTTATTTTTTTACGAAAAAAATTATTAAAAGAAATTTTAAAAGTGACGATACGTTCAAATCGTTCACTTGATTGTAAGTTCGTCCGCCAATAACAAATATTGTCACCTAGAAGTTTCTGCGTGACACCACGCTGCACTAATCACCCTGAGACATCAGTTCTAAGTCTCGTTTGTCAAGTGTTTACACTAGATATCAGTGGGCTTCAGACCGGAACACGGTTATGTTGTTAGTTAGTTATGTAAAAGTAAAGTAAAGTTTCAGCCTATAAATGTCCCACTACTGAGCACAGGCCTCCTCTCATTTGTGAGAGGGTTTTTGGAGCTAGGAAGAATCCGCCACGCTGCTCCAATGCGGGTTGGCGGACTTCACATGTCTTCGAAATATTTTTTATTCCTCAGACATGCAGGTTTCCTCACGATGTTTTCCTTCACCGCCGAGCACGTGGTAAATCAGCACTTAAAATTGCAATTAACAATTTTAGTGGTGCCGGCACCGGGAATCGAACCCAGGTCACTCGCGTACTATGAAATTTAAAGCGAGCGCCTAGCCCCTGAGCTACCACGGTTATGTAAGCTAACAATTAAAATGAACATTTGGGCAAAGAAACCCTTGGAGTAAAATGCGGTGGACTAGTGAAAGGTTCAAATGATGATGATGATGAGGCTATTTTTAATGATACCCAAAATTATTTTTTTAATTCATCAGTAAATATTTGAAGTATTAATAGAAAATGTTACTTCAGGTTTGTACATTTCATGTTTTTTTTTTTTAACAAAACGATCATGAGGGAACATACAGACATATCAGAGGATACAAGATTTTCATTGCGAATCCTTTAAAAACCCAGGTAAGAGTACGATAGAACTGTACTTCTTCGATAGACTATCATTTGATTAATTACTTTCTTTATAAGGAATAAATATTCCGTCCCGTCTCGAGCTACCTATGAAACATTTCAACGATCACGAACACCAGTAAAGCACGGTCAATGTCCAACTGTACTGGCAAGTGAATGACCTCCTTCGTAAGAAAGATCGGCATAGATAAATCTCAAGTTTTATCAGCGAATGCCTAAGATCTAGGGTAGAGCAAGGCACCAATGGAGTTGCCGAAGATCCCTTTAAAGATAGCGGTGTTTGCTACAGTTATAACATTGCAGGCGCAGCGCATAGAAATTGAATAATTGTAAATAAGTTTTTTGTTAGTCGCCGGTTTTCGTTGCTCACTCTTCAAAACTCTTTCATTTCTGAAAGAGTTTTGAAGCCGTGATGCAATCGCCACGATGCTCCAATGTAGGTTTGCGGACTTCACATGCCATCGAAATATTTAGACCTGCAGAACAATTTTCGGGACGCCGGCATCGCGGATCGAACTCAGGTCACTCGCTTGAGTTGCCACGGCTCACGTTATTTTAATGGTGTTAAAAAATTTACTTCACTTTCAACCTTCGAGGAACGGGCCTATATAAAGAGATCTGTATGATCATGATGAAGTTTTTGCATTTTTATTGAAGAAAGTGACGAGGTCAGCGATCGTTCACCTGATAGAGAGGGTTCTGTGTGGAACCAAACTGCGCTAATTCTCGTGAGAGACCAGTTCTAAAGTCCATATGCATATGCCCAATAATTACACTAGCTGTCAGTACCACTCAGACTGAAGCACAGTAATGCCTGCACACAACTGCTTCATGGTAGATGATATCTAGCCCTGTGGAGGCACCTATCTAGACAATTATTAAGAATTGTGATGAGTCAGTGGTAGATCTATATATATCTTTAGAGGTAGCCCATTGCGTATTGCTAGTAGTATAAGAAACAACTACAGAAAAGGTAAAATGTCAATAGTTTTTTTTTATTTGATGGAGTTACGAGACGAGCAAAACGTTCACTTGATGGTAAGTGCAACGTCGGCTCATAACAGGTGCTGTGTTACTCAGAGTATTTCTGTGTAGCACCAAACTGCGCCCGTCACCTTGAGACATTAGTTCTTAAGTCTCATATGCCCAGTGATTACAATTTGAAGGGCACTGTGAGCTAGCTCACAGTGCCCTTCAAACCGAAACACAGCAATGTTTGCACACTACTGTTCACGGCAGAATAACTGGCCCTGTGGTGGTACCTACCTACACGGATTCCTGCATAGGAATCCTACCACCAGTAGAAATCCTGATGAAATTTACATATTACATTTTCTTTTTTTTTTTAATTGAATTCAATTTAATGAACATAAATAACTGTCGCAAATCATTGTAGCATCACAAGAGTTTAAACTTAAAGTTGAAGTTTTAAATAGATATATTAAAACTATTGCCAACATTCCTTCGGGAATAGTGGAGATATAACAAGTCAAGGCTTCATCTTTGATTCAGTGCCAATCAGTTTGACGCCGACGTGTGACAACGTCGCGCGCATGGTACATATTTACCATACAATAGTACTGGTTCACTATAAACATTATGAAGTTGCACTTAATGAGGCAGATTTAATGGAGCTAGGCAATAAAACCGAAGGATGGAAGCTGGTTTTGTTGCTAACGATATTAATATTGCGTTTGTGATTCTTGAGCATACATACATACAGTCACGCATTTTTCTCACTTTTCGCCCTCACGGGTGAATGAGACGTGAGTGGCGAACTACATCACCGCCATTTTGGTGCGAGTCGAAAAGTTCTTACTTCCCATTGCGTCCTCACGAGCAGTCTAGTGACAGCATTGCATATTATGATTACGGTGATATTCTGGGCGGATAAAGGCTGTCAGTACAATACGTTAGTCGCCTCTTACGACACCTTGGTAGGAAAGAGGTAGGCTATTCTACACCGTCGGACACCTATCGGCATGGCTTAGAAGCTACTAATATCTCGTTTCTAAGTAATTCGTGGAAGACTTCTTGTGTAACAAACGTTGAGCTAAATTAGTAGACGTAGAAATGAGGTTACTTCATTTAGAGGAGATAAGCAAGATGATCTATGATTATAAATTATTACTATTTCAACTAAAAGCTAGCAGATTTTAGCTGAACTATTAATATATTTAATAAAAAAAATCACACCAAGTTTCGTATAAAAATAAAGTCTATAATCGTACCATAAAAAAATGCGCAATGATAAGAAATAATATCATGGTACTAATGTCATCATCTTTCGATTCAACCCGTGTTTTGATTAACTAATTTGAACAAAAAGCGGTTATTGTGACTTAACTATAATAGTTGGACATATAGCCTCGTATAGTCCACGAGGCTTTATGTTTTACGAGTACTATGAAAATGTAGTACATTATTTTATTTATCATCAATAGTTTTTGCAGCGCACGCCAAATAATGAATATTATTAGTAAATTTTTGAGACCTTGAGTTACATCATAGCGATTTTCGTAGGGATCTCATATTCTTTTCAAATACAGCTCAACTTTTTTTTTATTGCATTCAGTGATGAAACGAGCAAAGCGTTCACCTGATGGTAAGTGCAACGTCTGCCCATAACAAATGCTGTGCCACCCAGAAAAATTCTGTGTGACACTACACTGTCCCCATCAACCTGAAACATAGGTTCTTAAGTCTCATATGCCCAGTGATTACGCTAGCTCTCAGTGCCCTTCCAACCGAAACACAGTAATTTTTGCACACTACTGCTTCACGGCAGAATAACTGGTCCTGAGGTGGTACCTACCTAGACGGACTCCTGCATAGGAATCCTACCACCAGTAAAAGTTTATTCATTACAACCAAACAAACATACAAAAAGTCAATTCTTTTCTCTTTATAATATAAGTTTAGGTAATAGCTTTACTCGAATGTTAGTTTTGTCAGGAGTACATTTTTAAAATGACATAATTTGAAATTAGTCACCTGTTTCAAAACTTTTTCATCCGTACTCTCTCTCAAGAGATATAAAATTATAAAACGTTACGTTATGTTACGTCTTCCCGTATCTTTAATTGACTGAGTAACTATCATACTCTGTCTCATGAATCTTATTATAGAGTACAATGAGTGTAAGTTGTTTTTTTTCTTAGAAAACTTCGTTCTAGTAAGCTTTCTATATCCAAGACTT
Organism: Luehdorfia chinensis; assembly: GCA_019845155.1. NCBI lineage: Eukaryota > Metazoa > Arthropoda > Insecta > Lepidoptera > Papilionidae > Luehdorfia > Luehdorfia chinensis. The sequence goes on from JAHVAK010000028.1 coordinate 1,414,009, forward strand.
CAACGGGTGTGCCGTGGTTGTCTTCTCTTTGGAAAAAAAATGGTACATACTGTTCTCCTGATACTAAAAAAAGAGTTCAACGGGTGAACCTAGGATGTCATCTATCTGTAAACTTTGTCTTTTTATTTAGATGTTTCAGAAAGAGCTGATACCCATCTTCTGGCTTTAATTTACCCTCTGTAAAGTTTTACAACTCCCACGATATGAGATGGGGGGTAGATTCTCTGAAGCCGCCACTGCACGGCATATTTTTTTTTGAAAATCTTTCTCCTTAGACTTACAAAACAACCAGATTCAGATTTAAAGGCTATTTGCATGACCAAAAAGATAATGCTTAAGTACGTAACGTCGTTGAGAGAGATCATTGAATCTCTCATTTAACGTTTGATCTACGTTAGTAGCTCTAAAATTAAACGAGTGAACTTATAACCAGAACATAATTATAAATTATTTGCTTAACTGCCCTTGAAAGTTAGCACATCTCTTACAACCCTCGGAGAGGTTGAGAATAAATTGTTTTACTATTTACAAGGCTCTAAGAAAACTATTTCCTTAAATACAATAACATTGTTTTTTTTTCATACCTTGTAAATTAAATCTCTTAAAATTTAATAGTAGTTTGCGAAAACTGCGACACCACTCTTACCGTAGAAAACGATGACAATCTTAGACATATTTTTATCTTTACTTGTTGGTTGAATTTAGTTTTCATATTTTTATTTGATTTAAATGAATCGCATTGTTTATTTTAGATTGTTTAAGAAAGTATTTGAAACCGTTATTTGTACTAATCTAAAACATCGCCTCCTTTTCCTCCTATCATTTTTTAGTAATTTATTAGAAAAAAAAAAAAAAAAAATTTTTTTATTGTATTGTTTATAAAGTATCAATATCAAAAACAACAGTCGCAAAAGATACCGCAGAAAGACCTCCAAGAAAAATGTACACAGCATTGTAAGTACGTGATACTTTAGCGATTAGCAGGCCGTCAGTTTGCAATCTCTGGCATGGACGTGCAAAACCATAGATATTGTGCCGGGCAGTGTTTGCGTAATTATTTCTGGAAAGGTTAAGGCGATTACCGTGATAATCTTTAAGCTTGCACCGAGTGCTCCATGGGCTGCTTATAAACTGTAAGTGCTCATTAAGTTAATGGGAATATTTTCAATACATTGTAGATTTAAAGTAATGGTGCCTTTTAACTATTTACATTGTTTTGCCACCCTCATTCATAAAAGATAATAAAAAAGTAAATTACAGCCTAAATGTCCCACTGCTGAGGAGAGACCTAGAAAAGGCCCTGAGCAAGAAAGAGTTCGCCACACTACTCCAATGCGGGAAGGCGGACTTCACATGTCCTCGAAATGTTTCCGTTCCTGAGACATGCAGATGTCCTCACGACGTTTTCCTTTTCCGCCGAGTAGGTGCTAAATCAGTACGTAATATTGCAGAGCAATTTGAGAGGTGCAGGCACCGGGTATCGAACATGGGTCTCTCACGAACTATGAAATTTAAGGCTCTGCCCCTGAGCTACCTACTATAAAACATTACACATAAAATGTTACTAACCTAAAATAGTTATTTTTTTACGAAAAAAATAATTAAAAGAAATTTTAAAAGTTACATACATTACATTTTCTTTTTTTTTTTAATTGAATTCAATTTAATGAACATAAATAACTGTCGCAAATCATTGTAGCATCACAAGAGTTTAAACTTAAAGTTGAAGTTTTAAATAGATATATTAAAACTATTGCCAACATTCCTTCGGGAATAGTGGAGATATAACAAGTCAAGGCTTCATCTTTGATTCAGTGCCAATCAGTTTGACGCCGACGTGTGACAACGTCGCGCGCATGGTACATATTTACCATACAATAGTACTGGTTCACTATAAACATTATGAAGTTGCACTTAATGAGGCAGATTTAATGGAGCTAGGCAATAAAACCGAAGGATGGAAGCTGGTTTTGTTGCTAACGATATTAATATTGCGTTTGTGATTCTTGAGCATACATACATACAGTCACGCATTTTTCTCACTTTTCGCCCTCACGGGTGAATGAGACGTGAGTGGCGAACTACATCACCGCCATTTTGGTGCGAGTCGAAAAGTTCTTACTTCCCATTGCGTCCTCACGAGCAGTCTAGTGACAGCATTGCATATTATGATTACGGTGATATTCTGGGCGGATAAAGGCTGTCAGTACAATACGTTAGTCGCCTCTTACGACACCTTGGTAGGAAAGAGGTAGGCTATTCTACACCGTCGGACACCTATCGGCATGGCTTAGAAGCTACTAATATCTCGTTTCTAAGTAATTCGTGGAAGACTTCTTGTGTAACAAACGTTGAGCTAAATTAGTAGACGTAGAAATGAGGTTACTTCATTTAGAGGAGATAAGCAAGATGATCTATGATTATAAATTATTACTATTTCAACTAAAAGCTAGCAGATTTTAGCTGAACTATTAATATATTTAATAAAAAAAATCACACCAAGTTTCGTATAAAAATAAAGTCTATAATCGTACCATAAAAAAATGCGCAATGCAATAATGTTTATTTGTTCAGATATTCTCTATAGTTTTCGTTTTCCCCTGTTTCGACTTATACGACACCTACGGGATGAGATGGGGATGGTAGATTTTCTTAAGCCGCCACCACACGGTTAATCAGAGCCTCGGGGACTATCAAAACACAACTAGACCCTAAAAGCAACAGTTTGTGATTTTACCGCAAATGTTGTATCCGGCTGGGATTCCGACGCAGGACCCGCGGCGGGGTAGTCACTTCCACTAGGGCACGCGGTCGTCTACCATTTGCATATACTCTGAGTTAAAGTATATACTGGTATGATATGGTATTTATGGTACTACATTTATGGCATTTTGAGTGCTAATTTACCACGTGCTCAGGTGTGAAGGAAAACAACGTGTGAAAACCGGCATGTCTAAGGAATAAAAATATTTCGTGGACATATTGTTGGGGGTCAGTCCAGAAACAAAATACTTAAATTTTAGTAATAGTTTATTGATCCACACACAATCACTTATACTTATTCACTATAAATTAACATATTACTTTCATATGCAATTGGCAACAGTTTACCACTTAAAAGTTACACGTATTTTCACGACAAGCACAGATGTGTGTCACATCACAGAATGACTTCTTATAAAGGCTGCGCCGAGCTATTATGTTTGCAATATGGTGGGGCGGTGGTTATTTCCGCCCCACTCTAAACTGATGTTAAATGTACCTTCATTATCTCGATAACTATTTTAGTATATTTTATTTAAATAATCGATTAAGTTATAAAAATTAACTATAATAATTACTAACCCAACAATATGAAGTCCGCCAAACCACATTGGAGTAGCTTGGCGGACTTCAAAACCAGTGGGACATTAATAGGCTGTTACTTTACTTTACTTTATAGGATAAATGGGGCCGCAGATTCTCTAACGTCGCCATCACACATTTTTTTTAATTTTAAGACACTATCTATAACTTTAATCGTTTATTTAAAGGAGAAAATGACTAGACGATCATACTGTTCACCTGATGATAAGTGCAACGCCTGCCCATAACAAATTCTGTGTTACCAAGTCGTTTTTGTGTGGCACCACAACGCGCCTGTCCCACTTAGTCATTAGTTCTTAAGTCTCATATGCCCAGTAATTACATTAGCTCTCAGTGCCCTTCAGACCGAAACGGTCATTTGCACACTACTGCTTCCCGGTAGAAGAACTGGCCCTGCGATGGTACCTAGACGGATTCCTGCATAGGAATCCTACCGCTAATGAAATCATTGATAAATATATAAATATACGTATTTTCAATAAACTGTTATTATACGATTGTTTGCTTAAGAATAAACAAGACGTCAAAATGCAGTACCGCTGTAAACCTTAGTAATAGAATAGCAATTTTTATTACGTACATAATACAGATTATTTATGCCCACAATTTCCCTTCAATACGAATGTAGTATGATGATAATAAATAAGGATTATACAACGGACACCGCCCACAAGAGTCAGGTCAAAGTAGTGATAATAATTTGCATGAATCCGAAGCGGGAAGCGCACTTATCAATGCCGAAGCTCGTACATCAGGCCTGCTTTCTCTACATTTCAAATTAGCACGAATAATAATATGCTTTAGTTCGATAGAAATAGAACATATTACTCTAAACACCTCAAACAATGGTCCGCACGTTATTCTATTATAAACACAACCAAGGAGATAGTATTTCCTACCGCTTACCAGTTAATATCGAGCTTTGCAAAGATAAAATAAAGTTCGAATTTTGAATATTGAAGTCACTTAACGGTTGCATGAGGCAAAAATGGCCGCTGTTATCTATCGAGATAAGTTATCTTTTCGGTGCATTTTAACAGTATTTATGTGATTATCATTGGTTGTGTTACATGGCAAATTATTTGTTAAGCTTATATTAGTTAATTGTGTTTCTTGCTAAGCGGTGAACTATTACCAATTCTGAGGATCGCGATTTTGGGTTCAAAACTCGGACTTATGTTCTTTACGAAGTTGATAGAGCGCGTCAATGTTTGTACGTACTCTTATTAGATAGAACGACTCAACCAAACATGTTCAGGTTTCAGGATAGTCATGGCATAACGTTTTATAGTCCAAAATCTTCTTGAATGGGCTATCTAATGCTAAAAAAAATGGTGATTTAGTATTTCCTGAGATGAAGGTACTCCTTCAAAACATACAAAGTTTACCACTTTATTATACTAGTAAGATATGTGTATATCACATCACAAACATGATATATTTTTGAACATAAAATATTATATATTTTAATTGCGATACCACAAAACTTAATCGTTCAAAACAAATATGTCCAATCTGTCAGATTTACACGCACGATTTAATACGTAACGCTTGGATAGACCGTAGAAGATCAAATGCACCACTTACTTCAATATTGCGCAAGATTCGACGCCAATATAGCGTGCAAAAGTGCTTTGATCTATATATTTTCGGTGATGTAATTGCTGTTAGCCTTCTCGGCTTTTACAGCTTCATCGGATACTGTGCTCGCGGGCCAGGGGCCCGTGTGCCAGGTTTGGTTTGACCCAAACATAAATAAATAAATAAATAAAAACTCCTACAAAACCCTCGAAGTTCGGACTGTGTCGCGTTCGCTGCGTGCTTTCGCGATTTCGAAAATCTTAAACATTTTAAGTCGTCTACTGACCGTCCGAAGGAGGCTGGGCGCGTCCATTCGGACTGTCGACTTGTGTGTCGGTAACTCTGGGCGGTGAGAACCGCCCTGGAACACGGGTGAATCTTGTGTACGCGATGTGATTATTGACTATTGCGCGCCGCACTCTACGGCGGTCGCGCGTCGTGGTGCGTGTAATATTAAAGCTATTGACTGTGTGTACAGTGTGGCCTGGATCGTGACTGACAGTATCGTGGTCAGGAAGAGCTGAGACGTCCGTGTCGTCTAGCACGTTTCGCGGGCGACGTTTGCGTTCGGTCGCGTTTCTGTTTGGTCGGTAATTTGCTGCTTTAACCACCAGCGGGTTTGAATGAACCGCGGCTTTTTCGAAAAACCGCCGTGATAATTCTCTGAAGTGTTCAGAGATTAAAGGCATTTCACAGTCGCTGTGAAGATCTACATTGCGTTGATACCAACCGGCTCCGGTGGCAGTTCGCAAGAATCGATTTTGAACGCTCTGTAACTTCTTTAATTGATTGCCCGTCGCGTGAGCGAAAGCGACGCAAGCATAGTCCATTACGGGTCTTATGCAAGTCTTATAGAGGCGAAGTTTGTGTCTTAAGCACATTTTGCTTGAGGAGCAAGTTAATGGGTATAGACGGCTTGAGATAAAAGCCGCTCTATTGCGTATGTTTTTAATGTGTGCAGCGAACGACATCGCTGCGTCTAAAGTGACCCCGAGGTATTTGACGCTCTTTTCCCAGGGAATAGGGCGTCCGAACAGGGTGATCGTGCCTAGCTGATTGTTGCCGATTGGGTGACATCGTCTAGCGGGCTTTGGTGTGCCCCTCGAGAAGTATATCGCTACACTTTTCTCGGGGTTTACCTCTATTCTCCATTTCCGGAACCATTCGCCTAGGCGATCGGCTGCGGCTTGGAGTTGAATCGTTATGCGGCCCTTGTGCTTGTCGGAATAGTACAAGGCCGTGTCATCTGCGAAAAGCGCAAGATTGACTTTCGGGTCTTTAGGAATATCGCTAGTGTATAGCGAGAAAAGGAGTGGGGAGAGGCAGGAGCCCTGAGGGACCCCCGCTCGGAGAGGGCGGCTTGAGGAGCGCGTTCCCTCTACCCGGAAGCGAAATAGGCGGTTAGACAAGAATGCTCGTATGATGTTCACGAGTCTGTCTGGCACATTAGTGTGATACAACTTGTAATACAAGCCGTCGTGCCAGACTTTGTCAAATGCCTTTGCGACATCGAAAAATAAGGCCCCTGTGCCTACAGGCTTAGGGCGGTCGTTTAAATTCTCTAAGATGTGCTCCGTTAAGCGGTGCACTTGATGAGTACACGAGTGTTCCGGACGAAAGCCGAACTGCTCGTCAGGAAGAATATTATTTGTAAGGACATAGTCTTTTAATCGACTGAGTATAATTCGCTCATAAATCTTAGCCATCGAGTTGAGGAGACTTATTGGGCGATAATTAGACGGAATGTTCCTAGGCTTATTAGGCTTCGGAATGCCTATAACGTCGGCTTCCTTCCAGTCGTCCGGGAAGGAGCAGCTGGAGAGGAGCGCGTTAAAAATACTGACTAACAGACATAATAACGGCGTAGTTAGACATTTCATCACCCTGTTGTTTATGCCGTCGAGGCCAGGCGCGGATCGGTTTTTAAGATTTTGGACTATCTTAGTGACTTCGTCGAGAGTCACTGGAGGCAGTGGTTCGCCCACTGGTGGTATTGCAGCCCTGCGTTCGAGTTCCGCGGCTACCTGCTGCAGGTGGTCGGGATCCGCAGGCGCGAGAGACGGAGTGCATTGGCTCTCTAAACTGTCTGCGAGGCATTCGGCTTTTTCGCTGTCGTCGAAGGCGAGCGAGTTATCGTTAGATCTAATGAGTGGCGGCATGGGTGAGACCGGCTCTGCTTTGAGAGATCGTGCCAGCTGCCAGTAGGCAGTGTGCGACGGCTCGATTTCTCCAAGCATATTGTCCCAGCTGTCTTGATTGTACTCAGATAAGCGCTCTTTAACGTCCCTTTGTAGGAGGCGCAGTCTGAGTCTATTTTCGTCTGTTCTATATCTATCGTGCGCTTTAGTCGCACGGTTCTTTTCTCTAATCAGGCGACGGAGGTCCGCCGGTAGGTTACAGCGTCGATCGCTCGACACCGTAACCCTCCGGGAGGATTCTCCGACGGCTATTTTGAGATGATTCGAAAAGGATTTTATCGCTCGGCAGGCTACCTCTGGGGAGTCGATAGTATTAGGAATTTCGTCTAAGTGCTGAGAGCTCGTAGCCTCGAGTTTGACTGCAAGGGTACGCCAGTCCACAATGGTTTTGGTCTGAGTGACCTCACCATTTGGCTGGCCCAGCTTAAAAATGACCGGACGGTTGCTTTGATCTCATGGTCGACTCAAGCTTAATTTTTCTAAAATATGGAAAAGTAGACAAGTTCAGGCATTGCGCTCGTCACCCTGACACATCAGTTCTTAAGTCTCGTAAGCCCTCTAATTACAATAGCTGCCTAGAAATCCCACCATAAGCCGTGTGGTGGCGGCTCGTTAAAAGAATACTACCACTCCATCTCATCCAATGGATCTCGTAAAAGGCCCACGCGTGTGCACCCAACAGCGCATGGCGGCGATGGGCTCACCACCTATCACACCAAGTGCATTATATTGTTTTGGTGAAACGTGGATTGTGGCAGTCATCTGTTTTTGCAGTGAGTGCCCAGTCTCTGACTATCCCTTATAGGGTACAGTCGTGATCTTATGTATGTAAGTATGTTCTTCACTGCACGCTCATCAAGCTATGGAAAAGGCTACTCTCGAAAGAATTATATCCGCAGCAGAAGTAGATAAACCGATATAGCATGGAGCGACGACGTGTGGCCGTGTGTGTTTTGTGGCACGCTGTGGGGGAGTTCTATACATATAGTCTAGTCTAGCAATGGACTTGTGTTGGGCTGATGGTAAGTCAGGTTTACTAGACAGATACATGGTTACATAATCATTACTACCTATTTAGGGAAATAGTCTATAAAAATAAAAGAAAATAAACATCTGAAGTAGTAGTAAGACCAAATTACTAACAACGAGGCATTCTATCTCATTTCTCTGGCTTGACAACATACTTTTATCTTGATTCTTTATTTAGGATAGCAGTAGTTATTTGCGACCGCGTGGCCCAATGGTCAGAGTACATGAATTCTACACCGAGGGTGTTGGAATCAAATACCAGTCGCAGATACCGTTTGTGCAAAAACGGAAATGACGGCTGCATGGTCTGGTAGTCAGAATACTTCTAAGCCGCAGGTTGGCATCCAAGCCGGGGCCAGTAATTGTGCAAAAACAGAAACTGTGGTTTTTCTGGTCTAGTTCTGCTAAAATATACTCATGACACAAGAAAAATACTCATCCGAAACGCCTTCTCCGATGAGTTCAAGAAAGGTCCTAATAAGATCATTTTTAATTTATTAGTTAGAGAATATTATCTAAAGAAGGATCACATTTGACAGATTTGTTTCTTTCAATTTTATCTGTATGTTATTTAATTTAGAGATAAATATATATATATATATATATATATATATATATATATAAATATACAATCGGCGACAAAAAAATCGCACATCCGAAAAAAATAATTTAAAAACTATTTTAACACAACAGGCCAATGGCAATGTTGTGGTTTGAGAGTATCATTCGAAAGGTAATTTCATTAGCTTTCAGGAATTTTAATTGAATTTTATTTTTATAACGAGACGAAAGAGAAATTAAAGAAAAAGACAGGGTATGTACAAATTTGCAAATTATTCATTTAAAAAAAAAACTTAATAAATACAAAAAAAGTTCTTAAAACCTAGTGTTACTCCCCCTTGCCTTGATAACGGCTTCCATGCGATCTTTCATGGACCTCACAAGGATCGCAACAGCCTCTTGGGATATTTGTTCCCACTCTTCAAGTACCGCATCTTGGAGCTCTTGAAGAGTGGCTGGAGCTGGATCTCGAGCTCGCACGCACCGTTTTAGGTCATCCCAGAGATGTTCTATTGGATTAAGGTCTGGACTTCGTGCTGGCCAATGCATAACAGGGATATCGACCTCCTGTAAATAATCCCGTACAATAGCCGCGGTGTGGCAACGAGCATTATCATGCATTAACATGAATCCATCACCGACATAACCAGCATACGGTACCACATGTTCCTCCAGGATTTCAGTAATGTACCGACCAGCATTTAATGACCCTCTGCCCACGGCCACCCCGAGTCCGGGAAACGCACACAAGTTCCGTTTTCCCGTCGACGGAAATGCCGCCCCAAAACATACACGAGCCATCCCCGTATTCGACGGATTCTTCGAAGCAGGGTTGTGTGAACCTCTCTTCCTGTCTTCTGTACACCCTTCTACGTTTGTCATTGCAGAAGAGACAGACCCTCGTCTCATCAGAGAAGAGTAAGGTCCGCCACTGTTCTAGAGTCCACTCGCAATGATTGCGAGCAAACTCTAGGCGATCTCTGCGATGCTGTGCAGTAAGTTTTGGACCTTTAGCAGGTCTATGGGCTGTTAAACTCTTTTCGTGTAACCTTCTTCTTATCGTAGAAACACTCACAGATGTTCTCCGAGTTGATCGAAGCTGTTGTTGCAACTCAACAGCATTTGTAAAACGGTTTCGTAAATATGTCGTAACGATGAAACGGTCATCTCTTTCTGATGTGCACCGTTTTCTTCCAGATCCCGGTTTTCTAACATAACCACCAGTCTGCTGAAAACGTTGGAACACCCGTCGAACTGAAAAACGGGACAGGTTCAACTGTCGAGCAACGTCACACTGCCGCATCCCCGACTGCAATAGGGCAATCACTTGAGCGGCTTCTTCAGAGCTGGTGTCCATCTTTACTTGTTCTTACTTGGGTTACTTGTTCACGTGTGTTCACTGCAAAGTCTAAATTACGACTGACTCATATTTCATCCAGATCGACCCTTTTATACCCTTTTTAGGTGGTGTAGCTAGCGTCCTTACTAACGAGCATTTGACAGTGTTTATTTTTGACGCTCTATAATGATAAATGTTTTAATGATTTCATGATTTTTTTATTAATAATGTAAAGCTATTCAAATACCCATTTCAAACATACCAATATTTATATAAATATAATTCGTTTCTAGCCATTACAGCCATTTTTCGCGCAAACTCAGAGAGGTGCGATTTTTGTGACGCTGAGTGTATATATTTGTAATTAGTTTAGTATGTATCAATTTATATATTTTAATTTATTTATATATTGATTTCCGCCGTGTGGTAGCGGCCTAAGAGAATCTACCACCACATCTCATCCCGTGGGTGTCGTAAAAGTCGACAGAGGGAAAATGAAAACCAGGAGATGGGCAGCAGCATCTTGCTGGAACATCTGAATAATTAAACTGCAGTTACCAACCCGTCTGCCAAGCGTGGCAACTATGGCAAAATCCCCCCAAAACGAGAGCTACAAACTTTTGTAGCAACCTATGGGGGAGGCCTATATTCAGCAGTGGACTATTGATAGGCTGAAACGACGACGACAACGATATATTGATTTTATTTATATATTATCATAAGTTAGGCATCTTACAAATACATAGCAGCTGCCATTTTTCTTTGTTTTCACCATCAACCAGGGTTGGCTGGTACAGAATGCTACAAGACATTAATTAAGTCCGCCCATTGTAGGCTTAAGGTGTAAACAATAAAGAATAAATAAATAAATAAAATATTTCTTGCTAATAAGCTCATTGGTGTGCGCAGTACCAACCCCTTAATACTAAGTAGTTGGTCCTCACCATAATATAGAGGAAAAATTGCATCACATTAAAAATTCTTGTATTTATTTACGCGAAAATTATACATTGAAAAAAAAAAGTATTCAGTAACACAAACAGTTAAAAAAAAAACAATTCGAGTAAATCAGTAAAATTTTGTTTTATAAATTGACGAAGTTTGTGTTATTTGTCTTCCTTAGAAAAAAAAATTATAATCATACGCTATAGCTGTCACCTCAAGATAAGCCCACAACTAGCGGACCGAGAACACATGACATACGATAATCGTAGGTGTGTCCATCCGTGTTAACAGTTTAAGCGTCATGATAAACACGTTGTAACCATGTTATTAAGCCCACGTACTATCGGGACAATCGACACGGCGAAGGACCGTATCTATCATCTACATATTGCCGCTGTTGTAAGTTAAAGGACACTTAATTACGATGAAAGTTAACCCTGTATAAAATTAATGTAAGTTAAACTATTCTCAGCGCTATACTAGCTGTCCTCTTTACAGCGCTTTCTATTTATTACTGTATCTATTAAGAATATCCATTCCTTTCATTTTTTTTAATTAGAACCTTATATTTGAAAATGGAGTTATTTATTTAGTAACATTACATTTAAAGATAATTTGCCCAGTGTCTAAGCGGTTGGCTTTTACGCTGTTAGTCGCGGGGTGCAATTCCCGCATGAAATAAAAATTTGTATTGCCTTTGTAATTGCATGTTTGTGCTTGTGCATTTCATGCCAGTAAAACGCGAATACAATACTTGCATAAATGTAAAGAATATGTTTTCTTTTTAAAATAAAAAAATGGACTCCTAATTTTTAGTGAAAAGCTTTTTTAGAGCGTTGGCCTGTTTTATTATAAATATTTGATAACATTTTTAGAACTTTGTCCAGCTTCGAATCATTACTCAGTAAATAAAAAAACATTCTTTATCGTGAAAATTAAAAAAAAAACTAAGAATAACGATAACGATACGTATTATGCGTAAATATTTCGACCCTAATTGTTTAACGTCTTTATTATTAAATAGTTTTTAACCGGACAATGACACTTACTAGCCTTTTCTTGTTTAATGAAAAGTACCGGTGCGTGCCATATATCAGGTTCGACTGCCAATAGTTTCTGTTCTGCCAAAATATTAGTCGTGAACTGATTGTTGGTAGGGTTCCTATGCAGGAATCCGTCTAGGTAGGTACCACCACAGGGCCAGTTATTCTGCCGTGAAGCAGTAGTGTGCAAACATTACTGTGTTTCGGTCTGAAGGGCAATGAGATCTAGTGTAATCACTAGGCATATGAGACTTAAGAACTGATGTCTCAAGGTGATGGGCGCAGTGTGCTGCCACTCGGAAGTGTTCTGGGTGATACAATATCTGTTATGGGCAGACGTTGCACTTACCTCCAGGTGAACGTTCAGCTCGTCTCGAAACATTTTCTAATATTTTTTTTTAAATTTTCCAATATTTTGAACTCAATAACGTGAACTTTTGACTTCGTTACGTGGCTATTAAAATATGAAAAAGACAGCATCGGAAGAATCCGATAAACGAAACAAATGAACACCTCTTTTCGTCTGACAATGTTAACACCGTGTCTATACAATTGATACAGAAGGCTATGTCATCAAATAATATCGTTGACCAAGATCGGAATGCCAGAAGCTGAATATAGAAATAACAATATAGTTATTGTCAACAAACGAGTGCTTAATGTCACTAGAACATTTGAGATGGTTAAACGTAGCTGTCGTTTCGCCATTGTGAAGTCAATTGTTAAATGAAATTGAATGTCAAATTTTAGCGCGCATCCATCTGTCAGTTACGAAATTACACAGATACAGATAATAAATAACAAAAAAATAATTTTTTATCTTTTACAAGCCACGCTATTTATTCAACAAATAGCCGATTTGCATGTAACATGATGGCACGATTTAATATTATCCACATCATCACATATGCATGCGTTGCAATAGGTTTTCGACATATATTTTTCCAATAAATGTATTCATATCTTTATGATATGTTTGTTACTTAGTCTTAGGGCGGATTTCAAGGTTGAAAGTTAACGCGATCAGTTCAAACTAAATTAAGTTTAAGCGTTTAACTGAGTTCAATGCTACGGTTTGCATTTAATCAACATCAAATGAACACTGTTAAAGCTAAACGCGATTAAAATTCAGAACGCCCAATCCTCGAAGTTTAACTCTATAAACGCGTTATAGAGAACTGTCATTGTCAATTGTTCAGTTATGTAAACAAAAAAATAAGTTTTTATTTCGTTTTGTTTATTGTTTGTGACCCATACGTATGTGACCTATATATAAAACCAGACTGTTTGATGTCGTAAAATACGAAATACATCGAGTTTTTGTTTTAGATTATGACGATATTTTATGTAAGCTTCGTTTTCCTAAACGCGATCAAAATGGAGCTGGTGAAATCGGTTAGGCGAAAACCGAGATCAAATTATACATAAGAACTCAGTTAAGTAAACTGTGAGTAAACAGAATTATCCTCCAAACTTCCTATATGTCCTCTTGGCCGAATTTTCGACTACTTTCGAATACTGCCGGAAGCTATCAACTGCGCAGGAAATATTATAGTGTCACAAGTGCACCCGAAAACACATAGGCACTCACTCGTCCCAACCTGCCCGCGCCAGACGTAACGCTCATGCGATTAGATCGGAGGTAAGCTAGGATGCAGTGTCAGAAACACGGGGACAATCACAACTCAACCAGACCCGAAAACCAATAATTTGTGTTTTTGCACAAATATTGGCTGCAGGCTGAATACGAACTCAAGACCTGCTACGTAGAAGTCAGGTAATCTAGCCACTCCTATTACCCCTTTCAATCCTAAACTGACGTCTATTTAGAATCCCTCCTGAAGTATTGCGATAAAAATTGTATGTAGATTAAAAAAAAAACTCGTATGTGCATCTAAAGCAAATGTAATTTTTTTTTAGTCGGTTAATTGACGAAACGAGCAAAATGTTCACCTGATGGTAAATGCAACGTGTGCCCATAACAAATGCTGTGTCACCCAGAACATTTCTGTGTGACACCACACTGCGCCGGTCGCCCTGAGACACCAGTTCTTAGGTCTCATATGCCTTCTGATTAACTAGCTCACAATGCCCTTAAAACCGAAACACAGTAAGTTTTGCACACTGCTGCTTCACGGCAGAATAACTGACCCTGTGATGGCACCTACCTAGACGGATTCCTGCATAGGAATCCTACCACCAGTACTATGGAATGCACTACTTCAACATGTAATTTATGGCTATCAAATGAGTACTACTTTAATTCCAAACCTTTTAGCTGCAATTCTAACGGCTCCTTTAATATCAAACTTTCACTGTACTTCTATAACATCCCATTCCCTATTCCACCTTTTCATTAAATATTTATCAGTAGGAGTTTCCTTATGTCATGGAATTCTTAATGTGAATGTCGACAGTAGAACGAGAATAACGGCCCAACCCTCGAAGATGAATAACCGCAATGGACATTGCTCTCAGAAACGACCACCGATCAGTACGATAGATTTGCGAGTGCCAACCACAAACGATAAATCGAATTATAAAACGATCCCTTACCCTTAATTGATGGAGGTAATTGAAAAAATTATTTCCTCAGGACCGCACTTTCTGATCAAATTCGCCTGGAATTCGATCTTATGGTTACCTACATTTCTTGCAAATCTTACCTCTCAACCAGTCATCATAACATAAAAGTGTCAATATTATTTTTACCGCTAGAAGAGTACATCATTTTACGAGTGCATGTTAATGGACAACAAGAAAAATCCTTAACTACACTATCCTGACATCCCTATACAAAATAACTTAGTGCATAGCTCACAGTTTTCATAATCATCCACACAAATACAGTTAATTAGATGCAATTACGCAGCCAGTGCACGTGTGGAGAGTTATTCAGTGTACATAACGTAAGGAAGAATAAAGGTGACAATTCACTAAAATAAAGCGACTAGCATAGTCGAGTGTTGACTTCGCACGAAAATTCCTCTCCCTAATCTCGTCCAGTGAGTGTCGTTGACGTCAACAAACTGACATTAAATAACACTCATATAAATAATATTTTAAAATGAAAAATAAACTATTTATTTTTAACTTATAAACTGGTTTACAATTAGGTAGCGACAGATAGGTGTCCGACAGAGCACCTACGTCTTTCCTACCGAGGTGTCGTAAGAGGCGACTAAGGTATTGTACGGACAGTCTTTATTCGTGCAGAATAATATCATAATATGCATTATGCAATGCTGTCACTATACTGCTCGTGAGAACGCAATGGGGAGTAAGATTTTTACCAAAATGGCGGCGACATGATTTTCCACCCGTCACGTCTCGTTTCCCGCGAGGGTGAAAAGTGGGCTACGTGAGTGGCCTCTGCCTACCCCTTAGATAGGGAAAAAGGCGTGACTGTATGTAAGGTCCTACAAACGTAGGAGAGCCTGGAGAGCAACGCCTATGTAGGATATAAGTCCTCAAGATCAGGCTTAGTGAAATAGTACCTTTACACACAATCTCAATATGCAAGTTACATAAGCATTAAACAGTCCATAGTACAACGATGTCGCAAAATCGCCCACTCGTCAGATGATTGCGGTATTGTCTCGCGGTGTTGTGCACGGTTATGAAAGATGTTCGGATTAAATCTTGTAATAACTGCTGAGTCGGATCGATCTTCGATGTAGAACACAGTTCTTCGGGAGAGGGAACGTTATTAACTTAAAAATATTTAGCACCATATTTTCTTTTATAATATTTTCTCATATTTGCTTTATTATAATTATCAAAATGTTGTCCCGGTACTGTGGTCATTGTCATAAAAAAAGTAAACAGTAAAGTAACAGCCTATAAATGTCCCACTGCTGAGCGCAGGCCTCCTCTCATTTCTGAAAGGGTTTTGGAGCCGGGAATAGTCCGCCGCGCTGCTCCAATGCGGGTTCGCGGACTTCACATGTCCTCGAAATATTTCTATTCCTCGGACATGCAGGTTTCCTCACAATGTTTTCCTTCACCGCTTAGCACGTGGTAAATCAGCACTTAAAATTGTAGAACAATTTTAGAGCTGCTGGCTCCGGGGATCGAACCCAGGTTACTCGCTTACTATAAAATTAAAGGTGAGCACCAGGCCCCTGAGCTACCACGGCTTAGGCCCCTGAGCTACCATCATAATTTGTTTTATAATGCATTTAACTATTAAGAACGTATAACATTAATGAACGGTGGAAGTTTGTAAAAATATGACATTTGACAAACGAAACGTGTATTTCTTGCGTCAGAGAATAAATATAATTATTTCAAAAATTAAATAAAAAAATATTTTACTATACATATGGCTTTCACATGTTCGGAGGATTTGCCAATATCGCCACGGTGGGCAGCCTGCTACCTTACTAGATTTAGATTATTCCACCATCAAAATCAATCGGACATTTTCCTGGCATTTTCCAAATGGAAAATAGGTGTGACCATGTATTTCCCAAAGTCGACTTTAACGACACCCACCGGACAGTAATGAGGTAGCAGATTCTATACCGTAGCCACATGGCAGCGTTATGGTACTTCATTCATAGTGTCGCGCCGTGTGGTGGCGGCGGAGAATCTACCACCCCATTTCATCACGTGGGTGTCGTAAAAGTCGACAGAGGGAAAATAAAAAGCAGGAGAAGGGCAGCAGCGTTTTCCTGAAACATCTGAATAAATAAACTGCAGTTGTCAACCCGCCTGCCAAGCGTGGCAACTACAGCAAAACCCCACAAATAGAGAGCTACAAACTTTTGTGGCAATCTATGGAAGAGACCTATGTTCAGCAGTGGACTAGGGATAGGCTGAAATAATGATAAAAAAAACATACTATCACGCTTCTTTCCCGTTGGGTTGGGCAAAGACCACATCGGTAGCCCACTTTTCGCCCACGGATACATGACGTGACGGATGGCGTACCACGTCGCCGCCACTTTGGTACGAGTTAAAATTCTTGCTCCCATAGCGTTCCCACAAGTAGCTAGGAGTGATGTTGTTCACTCAAACAGAGCCTCATATAGAGTATCCGATGAAGCTGTAAAAGCCGAGAAGGCTAACAGCAATTACATCACCGAAAATATATATACTGCATGATTCAACTTTCCACCCTCAGGGAATATATGTTGCAATCTTCAAGGAATGAGTGAATAGGCGTCTTCTAAGCGAACGTGCTCACTGTTTAGCAGATCGTCACAGATTAACATCAGGTGGGAATAAAGTCAAACGTTATCGGACTTTATTTTTTACGATAATGATTTCTTATATTTACGCGAATACTACAACTTTAAAATACGAATAATTATGAATACTAAAAATTTTATGGCGTTTAATTTTCAACAATATCTTACCCTAGCTATTTTTAATTCTTATAGAAATGGTTCAAAATTAAACGCGATAAAATCTATAAAAATTAGTTTTAATTAAACATTTTTTAGGACTTTAAAAGCGCAATTCTTACCAACTACTGGCTTAAATAAAATAGTTATTTTGAAGTTCTGGATAATTTTTTCAAGGACATTTATGAATGAATCCTTGTCATATGAAACTGAAGAATCATAAATAATGATTCTTCATTTGTACTTCCCCGCGGTATCACACGCGTAAAAAAGCCGACACCGATAGATGATATACATATTATATAGTTCCCTATATGAATCGGATTTTAGGGTTTCAAATTTATTTGGCGGAACCCTAATTAAAAAAAGTAAAAAAAAATGTCAAAATTGGTCCAGTCGTTTCAGAGATTAGCCGGAACAAATAGACAGACAGACATACATACAAAAAAATACAATACTTAGGAGAAAAAAATTGTTTAATCAAGAAAAGTATTGTATACACTTTTAGGAGTAAAAAGCTAGTATTTTGATATTATAAACGGACACTACCATTATATTTATTTGTATAGATATTAATCTCAAAATATTATTGCGAATAGCGCTGCTATGCTAATAAATAAATAAACACTCAACGCATTCTAAATATGGCATGAATGTAGTATTAAACAGCGAAGCTGCGTAATCCTAGAAAATCTTACTGCATTTAAACTTACTTCTAAAACGTACCGCCTCCACATAAGCATATCTCTAAGATAATTTCAGTGTTACACCATTCGGCAATTAGCCGATGACTTTCTGAATGCACGAGAAACACTGGAAACCAGTCCAGGTCACCGAGGTTACTAGAATAATGCTATCATAACTTAGAGATATCTAGAATTACTGTTCGAGAAAAAGATTCATGATTTAATCTTCAAAGAGAACCAAAGATTACTACAAAAAAGTTTAAAACAACATGTAACAATTAAATGTAATAATTAAATAAGCTCTAGGACGGTACAGTAAATTTAAAAAAGCTTTGAAATTATTTAATTTAGTTTACCGGACATGTATATTTCAAACAGCATTATATTATTCCCTGGCTATCTTACGCGTACCAGAGTGATGACGCAGTTAGTGACATTCTAATATTAGCGACAGTGTGGTGGTCAGCATACTTGCCTGTTGATTCATACATACATATAGTTACACCTTTTTCCCATTGGGGTAGGCAGAGACCACATCGTTCCACTTGCTACGATCCTAATACATATCTTTCGCTTCTTCTACTTTCATTAGTGTTTTCATACAAGCTGTCGGTTTCGGGTACTTTTGACGTTGCCTTTCCTTTAATGACTTCAATCTGATCGTGATAGTTCACCTGCTGCTGTTGAAATGAGTAATTAATAAATATTCCTATCACAGTGTGTGCAACTCCTAAGAATTTTGAGTTTTCGTTTAAAATTTTGAGGGTATCGTGACTCTTGTCTCCGGGACTGTCAACCTTTGGTAGTAAAATATTCCGACAACGACGATATTATTAGGTTCACTACTAGAAAATGTCACCTGCGCAGTGTATAATACAGTGCCATAAGTATTAATTCAAACACAAAAGCACTAACTCATCTCAACCTTTCCGTTTTTAATGCGTTAAGAACGAGAAAGGAATGAAATGCCATAGATACGGGACAATCACATTACAACCAGATCCGAAACCCAATATCTTGTGTTTTGCGCGAAAATTGGCTCCGATTAGGATTTGAACCTAACACCCACGATTCCACGGGCAGTTGCCCAGACTATACGGTCGTCAATATAAAGCCGAATTAATTACGACTGCATTCAATATTCTTTCAATACTTATTTTCCCTTCTATTATTCGTTCAGTTACATTAAAACTTAATTGCAAGTAGTTAATTTTGCTTAATTGGCCCTTTGTCAATCTGAGCAATAAAGTAACTCTAGATGGTATAAAGAATGGCAGTAAATGTTAAAAGCTTAACTATTTTCTCGTACAGTCACGTAGGTTCAATATATAGGTTTTAAAAGAGATTTACGTTTCGGACCCTGTCATTGTTCCTGCTGGGAAATAATATTAATTAATACAGAAATGGCTGAGAGAGAGAGAGAGAGATGCTTACTCTGTCCGTCTATCCAATTTATCTAACTAAAAAATTCTGAAGTTGTTTTATTGAAATTTGTAACGCTGAGATTAATTTCTATTTCTTGTCTTTGTGACGACGTAATAATTCGAAACGTAATAATTGGATTTTTAAAAACTCTAACGAACAATTTTTATGGCTCCCGGTCAAACAGACAGGCAGAGAGACAAAAATTAAAAAAAAATCGCTATATATACTATATATGTATTTAGTTATTGACGGTTTAAACTTTATTGGATATTTTCACATTTATTTTACTTAATACTAATTATTATTTATATTATTAATATTTCTAATTTATTTTATTGAAGAATTCGAAAGATATCAGTCAATCCAAATATATTTTCTACTGTCTGCATATCTACTTGTAATGTAAATACAACGGGCAAATAAAAAAACTACATAACACAATAAATGTAACGGACTGTAAGTTATCGGAGAGATAGCGCAAACTTGACTTATCTGCCTTGAACTATTTACTGACTGAATATTGCCTTTCACTATGCGCTCTAAATATCTATCGCTTGAGCTTACACAGGGGCCCGACTGCGAGCGGAGCGGACAAGGATTATTTAACATAATTATTTTTAGGTACCACAACAGGGCCAGTTATTCTGCCGTGAAGCAGTAGTGTGCAAATATTACGGTGTTTCGGTTTGAAGGGCAATGAGACCTAGCGTTATCACTGGGCATATGAGACTTAAGAACTGATGTCTCAGGATGACGGGTGCATTGTGGTGTCACACTGTTCTGGGTGACACAGCATTTGTTATGGGCAGACGATGCACTTACCATCAGGTGAACGTTTTGCTCGTTCCGTCACTTTCATTAAATAAATAAAATATCTAATTAATCAATATTTTGAAACAGTATTCAAAGTTGTTTCTTTTAAAAAAAGTAAAGTAAACAGCCTATAAATGTCCCACTGCTTTTAGTTTCGGGAAGAATCCGCCACGCTACTCCAATGTCTTTGAGACTTCACATGTGTTCGAAACGCTTCTTAATTATCAGACATACAGGTTTCCTCGCGATGTTTTCCTTCACCGCCAACGACGAATTACTTTGTAGAATATTAGCCTCTATTTGAAGAATTTAGTACATTGCGGCTTTCTCTCGAATTTCCGAAATAATAAAATAGCTGGAAACAACATTAAACCAATTTGTTTATTTTTTTGAAATGTTACCTTTTCAATGTCATCAGCACGATACAAATAGTACAGCCAATGAGATTTTATTACAAGTTTATACATACTATAATATGCGAAAAGACTTTTTCCAAAGACGCTTACGCTTAAAGTCGTAACTGAAAGCATATCGTTTATCGACTACGAAAAATATTGATAAATGTTGGTATAGGATAGAATGGCTTGGTACATCCTGTATTTTTATTTATATTTGTTTCATCATTTTAATTTTATAAATATATCAGTAAAAATTATAAATAGTAAACATTACATTTCTTTAATTTGCAGCAAAATTCTGTAGATGTTGCCGTTCTATTAATATTAAGATGATGATAAAAAAGTTGTCCCACACTGAGATTTCTCCTCTATCTGTACGCCGTACAAATATTTTCTCTGAGAGGGAATCGAACCCGCGAAATATAGCGCAGAAGCTATTCGTTTAGCTACTGCATCAACCTAGCCGAACTTGTTACTGTTGTACTAACAGTTTTATTATGAAAGCTGTACGTATTTTTACATATAAATGGGGGCAAACGAGCAAGCGGCTGACCTGATGATAAGTGATCACCACCGCAATAGCAGAATTGAGAAACTGCGGTTGTTTTGCCGGCCTTTGAGAAACGAGTAGGCTCTTTTCTTCAAGGTCCTTAAATCGTATCGGTCCGGAAAAATTCTGGCGGCAGCAGATTCCACAGTGATCGTGCATAGATTGCCAACTTTGAAGATGATGTGGGTGGGATTTTGAGCTATACCCCATGTGCGATAGTAAAATTCGTCTTACTATTTTTAGTAAGATATTCAGCTTACAAAGTAGTGTAAGATTTGGCATAGGTAAAGTTTATATGGAGAAGAAGCGAGAAAGATATAATTTATATATTATGCTGTTAACAATACATTAAATTTATTAATATAAATTATTCATTATTTACGTACATACTAACAACATATGTACATAATATCAACGTTACGTTCATACTGCAAATGTCAAAACATAATAGTCTATAGTCAAACAATCGTAAAGAGTAGAGATTGTCGCCATAGAATTTTAATATGTTGCCAACAAATATGGAGTTATTAGATGGCAACATTAAAATTGGGTTCAAACTTAACGTTTTTATGAGTTATTCATAAAAATGTTCAGTTTGAGTCGAATGTCGACCACAGGGCGACCACTAGTGTTTTCTATAATACGTGCATACGATTTAACGTAATATTGACAGATCTGATAAAAAGAAAGCTGAATGTTATTATTTCTTGACTTATCTATGCCTTTAAGTGGAAGTTAACTTCGACCACACGTCTTGGTGCGTCGTTAGTATTTCAAGGCATTGCGGCTCCGTTTTGGGAGTAATACTTGTTAAGTGCCGACGAAGGAATGCGGTATTAGCGCACGATTTCCCGCGTTTAACGATATATTACGATAAGGTCCTTTCCTGCTTGCAAACGATAAGAGGCTACGAAACTTTCCTTTGAAATGTGCGTCGTTAAATCCACATTTTTCGCTGAACAATATGGCGGAGGTTTCATAAGGAAAAGAATATTGTGATTAGTACACGGCCATGTTTTATGAGTTTAGGATTTTTTTTCTAATAGGAGTGAGTTACGAGATTAGCAAGTCAGTCGACCTTGTAATTACTAACCTTTTAAACCGGGATTGTACGTTCCCGAGATATTTAACTGGCTAGGATAAATAACATTGGTCTCTCAGAAAAATCTAAATTAAATATTCTAATATGTAGGTCAATATGTCACGGCAGGGTATGATCACGGCAGGGTAGGCGCAGTGGCTAGGTGATTGGCTCTTCACTATAGGTATAATTTTAGTGTGCATCATATAAACAAACAATGTCTACCAAATAATTTGACTGAACAGGGTCGTGCAGTCCACCCCATCTCATCCCGTGGGTCTCGTAAAACTGGACAGAGTGAAAATTAAAACAAGAAGATCGGCAGCTGCATCTTCCTGAAACCCGCCCGCCAATCGTGGCAACTACAGCAAAATCCCCCTAAAATGAAAGCTAGTAACATTTTTGGCAATCTCGGGCTTTGTTTTGTTAGTGGACTAGTGATAGGTTGAAATGATAATAATGATGATGATGCACGTTACACTGTCTCATCGCCTGCAATCATTTTCTATAGGCATCGTATAGTTTCTAAAAAAAATCATCACGAAAACACAAATACGCAAACACACCCTTTTAAACTTAAGTTTCAATAAAGTAAGAACCTTCATCTTCGAATTATGTTTGCCATTATTACGCCGTAAGTACAGCCTTCGATATTTAAATATAGCTACAGCGGTGATCACAATTCATTGTGGTCGGAGTAGTACTGGTTTTGCCAGTATTGAGCAGTCACTGTATAAAAAAGAGGACTGCAAATCAACTACATTTAATTTGTAACACTGTATATGACCTGAATACACAATTGTAATAATTATCTTACATTGTGAAACATAATCTATCCGCTTTAAAGAAAGTTGTGTATACCAGGAGAGCAGCATAGTGGGAGGTTCACACGTTGATAGCTAATTGTTCCGTCGTTCCCTGCAAAGTGAAAACGCCCGGATGTGTTGCTGATAGCTTTTTATCTCTTTATCTACACCTGAACACTTATGCTTGCCTGGTACTTTTCAAGTTGTCTACTAATGTGTGGATTGCTGTGTATCTTGGATCTGTGTAATAAATAGAAACTTATTATTTATTTATTTATGGCAACTGCTATGGCTTTTTGCTAGTGTCAGTGTCGTTTAAAGTTTAAAGACCGCATGGCCTAGTGTACCTAACTTCTACGCCGCAGGTCATAGGGTCGAATCCCAGCCGGAGCCAGCATTTGTGCCAAAACACAAATCGTTTCTTTTCGTGTCCAATTGTGCTGTGCATGTGAACTTTATGTCTGTAAAACGAACCCACGATACAGAAGAAATCTTAATGTTTAATCGTTTTTTAAGAGAAAAAAAGTGAAATTCAGGCATAAAATATTAAACTTTTGGATGATTAGTTTTAATCTTTAATTTTCTCTTTAGTCAATAGCACGACTTTAAATTTTGTAAAATCATCGATAGTAAGATTATAGTTAACTTTTACTGAAGATTTATTCTAAAGACTCTGAAGACTAATGGAAATAAAACGAAAGGCACAATTACGACCTCGAGTTAAATTTTCCAATCACTTATGTACTCGTAGTACTTGCTGCAAATTATAAAACTTGAAATATACAAAAAATAACAAAGCAGTCACTTTTCCAATTGGCGCCTAATTCCTGATATGAAGAACATTTTTCGCATTCGCATTACAAATCCTTTCTTGAAAAAAAGTTAAATGATGAATTAAATATAAAGATAATGAAAATTTTAAACTAATGTAATTCTTTTTATTCTTCTCACTAAAGGTATTTCCGGGACTATGAGTATATGTGTGTAAAAGTAAGCGAGAATAATTTTAGGCAAAGAAGTATTTGCATGTACGAGTATAAATAAAAAAAAACAAATCAATCTTTCGTTGTGTATTTAACTGAGCATAAGGAAATATTGGAATATGGCTATAAGTATGATCAACGGACCGGCCATGCTTGTTGGACGCTGCAACAACATAAGAGATACTAGATACGACATCTTAAAAAAACGAATCATACGAACTTTAACAAAAATTTAGTTGCCGCTCCGAATGTTCACATGTCACATACGTGGATTGTTTTAGTTCGATTCATCTATACAACACATACATAGAATAATAACTCCTGCATCGTGAGTTCGTTTTATACACATTAATTTCACAAGCACAGCAGACCTGAAATCCAACAAGTTATGTTTTTGCACATATGTTAGCTTCAGCTGGGATTTAGTTAGCTGGGATTTAGTTGGCTTAATTTCAACTCCTCTCAAATGTGTATTTCTTTATTATTGTAAAATTTCTTTATCAAAAGTATTGTAACTTCGTGTAACCGTATATCACACATTTCCCCAAATGCAGTTAAATAATATTTTTAGTAATCTGTGGACAACGGGGCTGGTTACGCTTCAATAACCATTTGTATTGATATAACTTTTATTGAATTTAATTATGTAGTGTAATTGTTTGTTGTCCCTAATAAAGAAAAAAAAATTAAAAAATTTTTAAAATTTAATGGGATCAAATGAGACCGATCACTAAACCAATCAAAGTTACACAGTAGACCCTCAGGACTCGCGGCGGAGAAGTCGTAGAAGGTACTCTGACCACTAAGCCATGCGGTCGTTAAAAATATAAATTTTTCTCTAGGAATTAATTGTAAATGATCATTTTTAAAACCATCAACTTCACTGTCAAATGAGCCCAGTAGTCATGGATGATATAAGTTTGCGCAAGGTTTAAATCCGCGCCTTAATTTACGGCACTGTAATCAGCGCCACAAGTAAATGCGCGGATTTCGAGTGACTCACATATCTTCAGCATCGGATGAAACCTGAGCAAAATAAAATAGAAAGTTCAGACGCAGTTTTGGTGTCATCTTAACAATCGATACACGCGGACCAGGAAATAATAATATTAGCGTTGAACTAATATTGATTCGTCTGATCTCGAGGATGATGCTGTTATGAACTTTTTAAATAGTTATATCTTCCCCTTAAATCTTACTTTCGCCTCAACGAATAACGGAGATTCCCGTGTGTTGTATCTTTGTCTTAATGAATTAGCTAAGTTTCTAGATTTAAAACAAACTTGGTTTATCGCGATTTTTAAAATTTTGTCAGCTCTAGAATATTCGATAACCGGTAGGCGAGTCGTTATGATTCTTAGTTTATAAGAGCTGTAGTGCGAAACAATAAATAGTGACAAGTGAATTTACTAGATTTATCTGTGGAGTATCGTTCACTGGTGGTAGGATTCCTCTAGGAATCTGTCTAGGTAGGTACCAACCCAGGGCCAGTTATTCTGCCGTGAAGCAGTAGTGTGCAAGCAATACTGTGTTTCGGTTGGAAGGGCACTGTGAGCTAGCGTAATCACTGTGCATTTGAGACTTAAGAACTGATGTTTCAAGGTGACGGGCGCAGTGTGGTATCACACAGAAATATTCTGGGTGACACAGCATTTGTTGTGAGCGGACGTTGCACTTACCATCAGGTGAACGTTTTGCTCGTTTCGTCACTTTATACAGTAAAAAAATCGTTTTATACGAGTATATCCAAAACTGAACCAGCGCGTAAAATTTCGAACCCTGGATTACCACTTAGTAGATAGATACACTGATAGATGAACCACGTTGTCATATTGGCATTCATGGAGATCGGTTAGTACCAAAATAGTTTCAATTTGCCACTTCTAGTATCCTCTCCGGTCTTAAGAGCCATGACTATGGATACCACTTGATTCAATTGTCGTTGTTATCGCGATGGAGATGTAGCGGGCGTGGGGTTCGATGGCCGGTCGGACGCGAATATCAGGAATCTAAGATCTGTGCATCGGTCTGACAGTTATTTTTTTTACACAAACCTAACTACGAGTATAAAAGGCGCGTTGTAGTGACTCGATGGAATTCCTGATTCGAAACAGATATCGGAGTCTTAAAAATACAAAAGATAAGTTTCAATGCGAAACCGATACTGTAGATAAGTATAACGTATAACTAAAGAAACTATAAATTATTTATAGCTATCCTCACGCTTAATGCGTAAGAGGTGTTAAACCTTTAAAAATGTTGTACTAAATAACGATCAGTATCTGTTACTTTTAGATATTAAATAGCGGATATTCGTATCGGATTACTCAGTGGATATGGAATCACATATATGACCGCGCTTCGTAAAACTTTACGGTTCCTCGTGTAACGTACACGCAAATACACACTACTGACAACAAGACTATGGCCATGAGTGATCTCAAAGTCGCGGCAATCAGACCGCAGCCGTCATGCCCACGCCCGGACCTTACACGTCGTTTGACGTCACATATTTTCCCAAAACATTATAAGTAGTAAGCATAAAAGTAAATATCCGGATAAAACTAAAGTAGCAGACTAGAAATTTCTCACTGCTGAAATGCTGCGAGGGTTTTTGGATCTGGGAAGGGTCCGCCAGGCAGTATACTGCAGTAGGGTAGCGGGACTGAAAATTAGCGATGAACAGTTAGCACAGCTAATTGTAATCGGCTTAGCTGAGCCCTTTCCTTTTGCCAATCAACTCATAAACGACGACGGGATTGTCTACGGAGGGTGCTGTACTGGGTTTTAAACATGCCGTCACTTACTATGCGAGGCGTAAGACTCCAGTTTATGTCTGCTTCCTAGAGCTGTCGAAGGCATTTCACTTGGTTTCATATGATATTCTGTGGAGAAAGATGAATGAAGTAAACACACCTCCGGAACTCATTAATATCTTTAAATATTGGTACAGAAACCAGGTCAACAATGTCCGATGGGCAGGAGTGTTTTCACGACCGTAAGGGTTGGAGTGCGAGGTGAGGCAAGGGGAATTAAGCTCACCACCGCTCTTTAACCTTTATGGGAACGATTTGCTAGGCGAGCTCGGCAGCACCGAGATCGGCTGCTACATAGACGGGGTTTGTATCAATAACATAAGCTACGCCGATGACATGGTGCTGCTGAGTGCGTAGATTTGTAGCCTCAGAAAGCTAATGGCAATATGTGAGGCTTATCTGGGAGGAAATGGTCTGATCTACAATGCAAAAAAAGTGTAGTGATGGTCTTTGAGGCTGAAGGTAAAGCACCAAATAAAGTACGACCCATATTGCTCAATGCAACGACATTGGAGAGGGTGTTTCATTTTAAATATCTCGGGCATATGTTGACTCCTGACCTCAAAGACACACTGATATCGAGAGAGAACGGATGGAATTGTCAGTGAGAGCGAATATGCTGGCTCGCAAGTTTGTGCGCTGTTCAAGCAGCGTTAAGATCACGTCTCGGTTAGTTCAGTGCGAGATGCGTGTCGCACGATACCCGCACGGGACAAATATAGGCCTACAGATAGTTGTTCCCGGTCTCGGTGGTTTCTGCATGTGGAATTTATGTCTGTAAAACGTACCCACGGCACACGGGAAAAATCCTACTGTGGGGCAAAATAAAAAAGAAAATAAAAAAATGATGTTTAAAAATTAATTATTAAACATCGAAATGAAATAAACACGTAACTAGTAATAGTGAATGTATTTTTCTGATTTCACAATAGCACCTGTTGTTTCGGAATTTAGTCGATTAGAAGGAGCTTTGTTATGTAATGATACGATCAAATTGTGATGATGTCTACTAGGCGGATTTTTATCCACAGCGACAACTTAAGAATACAGTTGGGAGTTTTCCAGTGCGCGGGGATATTATAGTGCCACAAGTGTATGTAAACACCGATGCTGTCACTGGTCCTAACTTACCCGTCGATGTAACGTTCATGCGATAAGATCAGACGTAGGCTAGGATGCAGTGTAAGTGTCACAAGGAAGATTACAACGCAACCAGACCCGAAAACCAACAATTTGTGCGATGTGATTTCCTTAAAAATAAATGAAATAAATAAATTATCACTGCCTTGAAAATTCGTACGGAACGTACCAAAAATAAAGGCGACGTGTTAAAGAAATCTACAATGATTTATATACTAAATAAACAACAGGAGATTTGCTTTGCGGGTATTTGGGTTAAACTACGCACATTATAAACAACTTGATGCTTATCTGCTAATGAGAAACTTACTTGAGCCGTAAATTAATTACGTACCTGTAAAAAAAAAAAGAATCACAGATTAGCAAATGGTATTGACACTAAAGAAATTAAAATCACAAAGATTAAAAAAAATACAACACTGCAATAAGATTCATTCAAGCATAAAAAGTCGTTAACATTTTAAACTAATTTCATTATCCTGCGATAATCTGCGTAATTATGTAGCGAATAATGGTTTGCTACATGAAGCTAAGGCTTTTAATTATATATAAATTAACTGGTATATGGTTATGCAAGTTTGAACATCGGTGACGCCGACACTTAATTGTTATTTGGAGGCGAGATCGAGTGAGTAAACCGGCTTGTATAAGAAATATAAAATAATTGGACTAAAGCAGCACAGCGGATTGGTCTCCGGTACTTATTTCCCTATTATCATCCTAAAACTGAAAATAGACCCGTGCCCAATTGTGAGACGTTCATATGTACGTTTATTTTTCTATTAAATGACGGATATCATGTTTTATTTGTAGTTATAACAAACGTTTTTGTAACATAATCCACTGATGATGGATGGATTGATTTTAATAAAAAAATGAGTAACATTATATTTTTTCTACGCTTTAAACATGACGGAGCTATCTTGCTTAGTTGAGTGGCTATAGGAGGCCAACTTCCGGCTCCATCAGCATACTAACTCCGTGGTACCATATCATTGCAATGTCACCAATGCTACATAATTAAGCAAAATTTCAGACATCGGAAAGTAAGTCAAAGTTTGAGATTGATTTATTGATTGATTGCTTAAGATTTGAACCGGAAAGGGATAAGAAGAAATCAAGTTAAATAAAAGCTAATCAACAAACAAAATTATAATCCATTGCAAGATTGATTTTAAAAAACAAATAGGCGTAAAAAATTCAAAAAATCCCGGGTCTGCTAGTAGAGAAACCTAAAAGGCAATAGAATATTCCGATGTTACAAAAATGTTACTGGTTGTATTCTTATGCAGGAATCCATCTAGATAAGTACCACCACAAGGTCAGTTATGCTGCCGTCAAGCAGTACTACAAAAACGGTAGGTAAGGTACCATCCAGTCCAGTTATTCTGCCGTGAACCAGTAATGTGCACACATTGCTGTGTTTCGGTCTGAAGGGCACTGAGAGCTAGTGTAATTACGGGCCATATTAGAATTATAATGATGTCTCAGGGGAACGGGCGCAGTGTGTTGCCACATATAAATCTTCGGAACAGCATTTGTTTTCGGCAAACGTTGCACCAACAGGTGAATGTTTAGCTTGTCTCGTCACTTTCTCCTATAAATAAAAAACATGGTAACAGGCAAGCTAATTGTAAATATTCTGTTAAACCAAAGCTTGTACATATTCTGTTGTTATTGAGACTACGCTGTACATATATTTACCGCAGAACCCAGTTACTTAATACTTGCTTTACCGTGAAGTAATCTTGGCACATTACTTGACACTGAAAGCTTACGCATAACCGTGGGAATCCGTGTAGGAAGGTCGATACGTAAACCAAAAAGGTGTCACTGTGGCCGCGATGACGACGTATTTCACGGCCTTAATAAGTCTGGAGTTGGTCGCTTTGACTTTGCTATTCATTCATGAGTTACATTATTTTGTTTTTATTATTTGTATGAATGTTTCTATTAAATTAAATTTGTTTTTTTTTTAATAAAGTGACGAGACGAGCAAAACGTCACCCGTAGACATCAGATCTTAAGTCTCATATGCTCAATGATTAAACTAGGCTCTCAGTGTCCTTTAGACCGGAACCAAGTAATTTTTGCACACAACAGCTTCACGGCAGAATAACTGGCCCTGGTGGTACCTACTTAGATGGATTCCTGCATAAAAATCATACCACTAGTAAAAATAACTAAAAAGAAGAAATCTGCCGAGTTTCTTGGTATGAAGAACCTGGATGAAATACTTTATTTAATTTTAATCGAAAACTTTAAAAATATTAAATTTTTCCTAACATTTTTCACATTCCTGCACATATCCACTCGATGGAGCACAAGTAATACTAATGGAGGAAGGTTGGAATGTAACAGCAAATATTCAGGAACATTAACAATATATCCCGAGGCGAAAGCCTATAATTTATATGTATTATTCAACTGGAATTGGAACGCTGCGGGTGGAAAACCGGTACAAGTAGTCCTTCAGAAGTTGTTTAATTCCATCATCCGGGTTGCCGCTGGAGGCGTGTGGTCCTCTTCTTAAGAACGATGATAATACTCTCTTAAAGAAGAGAACTATTGACCAATATCGCTGTTGAGACCGTCATTACGAATCGTCTCGCAAGCAGATTTGACTCACAGCCTACCGAACAAGCCGGATTCCGAAAAGAATTTAGTACCATAGACCGCGTACATACCCTTCGCCACAATGTACAGATGAACGAAAATTACAATCTTCCATTATGTCTGGCGTTGTGGACTTTGAACATCGACAAGTGGAAGATCGCTGAAAGTCTCTTAGCGAGCTATGGAAAGAGCTATGCTCGGTGTTTCTCTGCGAGATAGAATCCGCAACGATGATATCCGCAGAAGAACTGGAGTAAATATAGCCCAAAGCATCAGCAAGCAAACGTGGCAATAGACCGGTCATATGGCTCGTAGAACCGATAATCGTTGGAAAATAAACGACTTCTAGTGGCAGTGGCTGCCTTTGCCTGCACTAGGCGGGCAAAGGCAGTAGATGACCTGTCCAAGAATGCGAGATATCGCATCCATACCGGGAGTTCAGTACCATACTTTATGGCTACCTATGGGAATGATCTAGCAGCAATAAAAACTATTCACATACTAAACTTTTTTTTAATAGAGAGAGTAACGGGACGAGCAAAACGTTCACCTGACGGTAAGTGCAACGGCTGCCCATAACAAATGCTGTGTCACAGAAATACTCGTATTTCCGCGTGGCATCACACTGGGCCTGACCTTTTCAAAGATCAGTTGTTAAGTCTCATATGCTCAGTAGTTAGGTTGTCGAGTGGAAACCTCGTACCGGCAAACGCAGTGTAGGGCGACCTCCCACTAGACCACGGTTTTGCGGGAAGTTGATAGGCTGAAATGATGATGAAGCATTCCAAATAAGTTTTACTATTAATATAAAGTAATATACATTAAACGTCAGAAATAAAGTAATTCATAAACGTGAAAACACTAATGAAAGTAGAGGAAGCTAAAGATGTGTCAGGATCGTAGCAAGTGGAAATATGTGGTCTCTGCCTACCCCTATGAGAAAGAGGCGTGACTCTATGTATGTATATAAACGTGAACAAATACGGCGTTTAGGTAGGTCGTGGGAAAGACTCTAAAAGCTACAATAATATTAATCTCAACATACTCGTAAGGCTAGTAGCACATTGAACGCATACGTAACACGTAATAACCAAGTGCGTTGCGAGGCGGAATTAATAGTTTCACATATTATACAAATTCTATAGACTGGTTTTTCAAGTTATACATGCGTAGGGATATTTTCTTTGGCATGTTTCTTTTTTAATTGGAAGTTATTAGGCGTCATTGTAATCCAAAATAATCAGCCACTGTAGAGATACAGAGTTTAAAGGTTTAATGACTAGGAGTCTTATCGAAACACATTAAAAATCGTTTGACGGCTTCGCTGTAGGTTACTACTGTATTTAATGTAAAACGATTCAAACAATTATTGTTATCAAATATTTCAACAAGATTTCCTAAAAAATTAACCAACATTTTAAATATTTTATGTTCGAATTTTTGAATTTCTTCAATAAGAGCATTTTTTCCGAGATTAAGAGATTAGTATTCATTATTTTTATTATCATTAAAAATCAAGTGCAAAAGCTCCAAGGAATGGCGGCTATTCAGTTTTATTTTATTTTATTTAAGCATTTCGTCAGTTATTTTTTTAGTAAATAAAAAAGCAAAAAAGTCATAAATACTGTATTTTTAAAATATTACTATTCCTCGTATGTCAACTCAATTTGGAAATTAGAGAAAACATGAACATACCTGTAACTCCCTTGATTATCTGTGCATCTTTTGTTTACACGATTCTTGCAAATGAAAGATTTTATTAATTTACATAAGAACAGATTTGTTCAAATGTAGAACATCCTGTATTTCTATTATTCGCACTAATACTATTACATCAGACTCCGCTGTATGCTACACAATCATTACGGACCTACCGTATGAATTAAGATTAAGTAACAGCTCCGAATGACAACGGGGACTAATTCGACGACAGGCAAACAATTAACAATTAACATAGAATAGTAACAGTAACGTTACCACAGCGAAATGCCGGTGATATTACGAAAGTAGTACCTAACTATGAAATTCGTATCTATAGTATTACGAAAGTTACCGACATAATCCTAAGGATCTAGGTGTAGTAACAATAAGTCGATGACATACGAGTATCTCTTAGAACCGATAACCGTTTAAAATAAACGTTTTCTAGTGGCAGTCTAGAGGTCTAGAGGAGTCTAGAAGGATGTCACATCAATAACCGGGAGCTCAGTGCCGTACTTTGTTGGTATTTATGAGAATGATCGAGCAGCAATGATGATGATTGGTATACTAAACTTTTTTGTTATTGGAATGAGTGACCAGAAGACGTTCAATAGTTTTCTTTCATAGAGTGTTCGGACTCATTGTAACAATACAATAGATATTTCCGAATTTTTCCAAGTAACAGACAAACTACTTAATTTATACATAGAAACTTCCGATCATTTTACGCATTTTAATAACGACAAGTATTTTACATGGTTCTAATTATCATCATAAATATTTTGGCAGACGATATTGCCAAGTAAACAGGTAGCTACCCACCAGATAAGGTAGTCTGATCTGGGGAGGACGTCTCCTCCTGCCAGTAATCTTTAGATGTTGTATGTGTAGTTGGCATCTCAGAAACTTTAATAACTTGATGTTGAACTTATGAGATATTTCTTGAGCTTCTCATGTGGCGACATAGATGTCGCTACAGTGTCATCAAACTGATGACAGATTCTGTTTAGAATTTCGTGGTAGGTAAGGCACTGCAATTGGAACTGTTACTCGTGTGGCTTCCTTCTTGAAATGTACCTAAAGGTATGACATAAAAGCCACAATAACTCAGTCTACGCATTCGTGCTGTTTGCCGTTAAGGAGTTCTGTTGTGTGCTTTCGTAGTCCGAGTCCAGTCAAGCCCAGCAAGTCCATGACCATAGTTTGCTACCTACCATGTTCTGTGATGGTCATAGACCTAACAATACCTCATTCACCATACATTCTTATTTCGTTTCTTATTCGGTTTTCAGGAGTTCCCTGGCGTATTTTAGATTCATACATAGATGGCGTGACTTTATTTATGTACATGCATACAGTCACACCCTTTTCCCATAAGGGATATGCAGAGGTCACTCACGTAGCCCACTATTCACCCTCGCGGGAAACGAGACGTGATGGGTGGCGAACCACGGCGCCGCCATTTTGGTACGAGTCAAAAAATTATTACTCCCCATTGCGTTCCCACGAGCAGTGGTATAGTGACAACATTGCATATTGTGGTGCTTACTCTATAATTTTTCATACTATACAAGTCTAGTGTTTACGGGTTAAATAACATGAATTTTTAATAAAACTAAAACTTAATGGATTTCATTGCGTTTATTTAAACTATTTATTTCTCGAAGATTCGAGCGCTTTACAGCACCCATGGTCACGGGAGAACAGATGTCCTGATGTCATCGAGGTCAAACTGGTCAAACCTTCAGCTTTTAATTATTATTTTTTGATGCGATCTACGCAAAATGAGCTTACCGTGTCTTGAAGACATGCAGTGGTATGCGAGGTGTTGGTTTTTGTTTTATTAATAATAGGATCTATAACCGGTGGTAGTACCCTAAAATCTTCTCTATTGAAATTCCTTTCCAATCCTTGGTAGGAATCAGTGTTCCTTTCTTCTCGAAACGTCGGAAAATTAAAAGTTTAAATAAACGCGACAAATTCCCTAAATATAAGAAATATTTACATGAATGTGTTAAAGAATGGTTAACATCTTATCAAAACAGAATAAGGTCTATTAATTTTTTAAATAAAAATTGTATAATATACAGTTCATTGCCCGCTACTTTGCACTAACATAACATAACATCGCAACGTTCTCTTATCACGCTGTTCCTCACTTTGTCCATCAAAGTCACTCCAGCTATACTTCTCAAACTTTTCATTTCCACAGGTTAATGCATATTTTGATGCTTTAATAATAATAATCCCGTTAATAGGATGTTTTATCCGATAATAAACTAATTGCAGTATATTCGTAGCAAAATACCATTTCATTTTGAAAATATGTACGTACTTGAAGCTTAACGGCTCGGTTGGCGCATTGGCTAAGCGATACGGGCTACGGGAAGTTGATATGGCTTCTGCGCTACGAGTCGAGAGTACTATACCCACATAGAACAAATATGCTTATGTCTTACAGATAGTTATTCCAGCCTCTCACCTTTCAAAAGTCCACTGCTGAACTGCCTCTCCTATAGATTGCCACAAAACACGGTCCTGAGCCACTTGCATCTATCAACCCACAAAATAGTTGCTTCGTCAAGTGGGGGCAGTAAATGCAGTATCAACGATGCGGTTACAGTCACTAGTGGCTACATTCAGGCACGAAACTTTTTATTCTTGTCTAGTACAACGTTCTTCAGTTGACTGTGGCTTGGATTGAAACCTACGATTCTCAATTTCGAAGGCAGTCGCGCTGACCACTAAGCAACGTAATCGTCAACTTTCATTATCGAGGCTTAATAGGCAAGGCGTGGTGAACACGTTTGCTATCAATTTCATATACGGCATACAGCTCATTCATGTTACGTAGTATCAATGCCCTTTTTTTGTACGTGGGGAAATCCTGGATGGACTGGCCAGGGGGGCAGCCGGGTTATGTCTGACTCTTACCGACTCAAACCCCACATTGGTCTCCATCAGCGCTTAAGAGGGGTCACGGGACCTCCGTTCGGAACGCAACCGTGGCCCCTTTAACGCTTCGCTATATATATAGCCCGACCCGGGGCAGAATTCACTACCCCCAGCACTCTCACGGTGCTATCCCGAGAAATGACCCGAGACCACTTCGAGTCATCGTCCTCCCCGAGGTCGCTTAGTATCAATTCCCATGCCAACTGTAATTGCTCAGTAGCCAGGTTTGCTTACCACTAAGTCATCGCTTCTAGGTTGGAATCCTAGCCAAAGCTGAATATTTGCAACCACCAATTTTTGATTTTCGGATCTGTTTTTATTGCAATTGTCCCGTCTACGCCAGCCCGATCTGAATACGAACAGGGGGACTGAGGGTGTGAGCAGTCCGCAGCCGAGGTGGAGTCGCGGTGGAAGAGGAGTGTAGGTGTTGCGTTGCCTCTTTCCTTGTCCCCCGCAACTTTGGCGGGGCCGCGCCGTCGATGCAGCAGTGGAGGGGCCGCGAAGGAAGAGGTGTGTCGGTATTACGTTGCGGAGGATACTCCGCGGATGAAATGTGGTTGGCGGCAGGGCCACAGACCAGCCCTGCCGCATGGGCCGGGAAGGCTGGCGCTTCTTAGTGCTCGTTTCAATGGCCCCATGGCCTCTGCGAAGCGGACTCGGAGGAGTCCGTTGCGCTCACAAACAAGGGGGCAGTGTTGGAAGGCGCGTCGTGTGTTCCGGCGCGCCTTGCTGGGAAGGAGAGAGGGGAGGAGCTGTGCTCTCCCGGAGGGACCGCCGATGGTAGGCGGCCGGCGCCGGTGAGGCCGCCGATATGTACGAAAGCGTTCCCGTGGCTCTGACATCATTCGGCGAAGGCGGAGCACCATTGAGTTTTAGTCGGTGCAAATCAGACATAATTCGTCCTTGCCGCCGGGAGGGCGGGAATGCGTAAGGCATTTCCCAATGTTAAAAATAATGTACTGTGCTTGTGTTTATATTTAAGGCACTGTATATCGTACATAGATAATTACTTCCAGTAAAACTTGTCAATGAAAAGGGGGAAAATTTTGGGGATATGACATCGACCTGTTTTTCATTATATAGTTATATATCGAGAAGAAGACGACCGCGTGGCCTTGTGGTGAGAGGACTTTTACCACGCTACGGTCTTGCGTTCGAATCCCACCCGGGGCTAACATTTGTTAAGCATGTAAAATTTATGTCTGTAAAACATACACACCATACAGGAGAAAACCTAGTGTTTGCCATTGTTTTCTTAAAACAGAAAAATAGGAAAAGAGATTGGATCTCATTCTTTTTATTGTTGTTCCCTAGTACCTACTCGTATCTATCCCCTTTCTGGAATTCGATGAAAAGTCAATAGTCCACCGTATCTCACATTCTATATAAATTGCAACAATCACCATGGCAACATAATACAACATAATGCAGATAACGGATAGATATGTCATAGTACGCGAGTGACCTGGGTCCGATTCCCGATGCCGGCACCACTAAAATTGTTAATTGCAATTTTAAGAGCTGATTTACCACGTGCTCGGCGATGAAAGAAAACATCCTAAGGAAACCTGCATGTCTAAGAAAAAAAAAATATTGCGAAGACATGTGCAGTCCGCCAACCCGCATTGGAGCAGCGGATTCTTCCTTGCTCCAAAACTCTATCAAAAATAGGAGGCCTGTGCTCAGCAGTGGGACATTTATAGGCTGAAACTTTTTACTTTTTATTCAAAGTAGCCTTTATTCTTAAGTCAGTTTACGGATTATAGAATGCTGTATTACCAAGGAAGTATACTCTGAATTGCAATAGAGAACTTTCAAGAAGCCCTGTTCTAAGCAATACCTAACGTAACACAACGTAACCTCTGATCCGCGAGTTTTTACGCTAGTTACGTAAGTGAATAATCGAATAACGAAGCGGCATCGACTGATAACCAGTTCGGAATCGAGTTGGGCGCTCGATGTGAGACCGTGACGTCGAGTTACGAAGCACACTCGCGGACGCGGTAGTGCGGAAAATGAACGCAACGTTATCGTTATGCGACGATGAGGGAAAGTGAATAAAGTCCGGTTCACTCGCATTATCTACGTAGTTGTGTTGGAAAAGAAGTTTTCAATTAAAATTGAAAGTAAAAATTGATTAGTATGAACGTTGTTGATAACAATTGTATTTGTGACACTATGAACAAAACAACACATTACCGACCCCGTAGCGATGTTACAACAATGCCATTTAAGACAAGAAATATATTTGTGACAGTAGAGACGCACGTAGATTACTATTTACGACACCGAAATAGTGCGTAAGTATCACCATCAGTCAATCGAAGAAATGTATGTGTTTGTGTGTCAATTAAGAAATTAATTCCCTTAAATATGTGCGCAGGATTTTTTAAGTTTTTCTGGATTCTTAATTAACCGTGCTTAGGGGTTAGGCTTCATATTTAAATTTCATGGTATGCGGGTCGCCCTGAGTTTGTCCACTTTTGAACATAGGCCTCTTAAATGGTTAA
Source organism: Luehdorfia chinensis (assembly GCA_019845155.1). NCBI lineage: Eukaryota > Metazoa > Arthropoda > Insecta > Lepidoptera > Papilionidae > Luehdorfia > Luehdorfia chinensis. The sequence goes on from JAHVAK010000028.1 coordinate 1,451,902, forward strand.
TTGTAAATATAGTATTACCACGTGTTCGGCTATTAAAGAAAACATCATAATTTATCTGCAAGTTTGACTACAGATCTGAGAAAGCCTTTGCCCAGGGACGTTCATACGCTGTTATTTTCTATGCATTTTAAATTCTTAATTATATGTACTTTATTGTGATATAAATTTCAGAAACACGACCTATGAGCGACAGTCATGAGATTTACCAGCAAGTCCACAACAGAGGATAGATTAATAAACTCTATTAAATATAGTATACGCACGCCTTGTTTGCACGAACTTGTTGATTTTAAACTAACTTCTCCAGGAGCTAGAGACTTGAAACTTTAAACTTCGAACTGGATGACAATTCTTTATTAACTCGCTCTCTTATCTGTCTGTTAGGTACAAATTTTGTAATTGATTATAAACTAACTTTATACTTTTAGGCCGTTTTAACAACGTGGTATAATAAAAAAGTTTTTATACGATATTTGTTTCTAGATACCTAATTTCGTTCAGTTTACTCCAGGCATCGAACTATAGAGAAAAGCTTTCTTTAAGGTTTCTTTAGTAGATCGGAAGAAGGCTATCCACAGAACTGGGGTTGAAGAACCTTCGTAGACATGTCTGTACCGTTGAGCACAGTGATGGAAAACCCCTACTAAATGAACGACGACCTGTACAAATGTGAGTGAAGTTGATAAGTGTACAAGTCTCTGGTGCGTGACTGAGCCTTTGGCGATTGGAATATAGGGAAGGAATCTAATTAGTTCAGCCGCGGACCGTCCATAGGCTGAAATAATGATGAAATAATGATAATATCCTAATCATTGTTCGCAGCATAACGGAGTTAGCATTTAAGCAAACCATAAAATTCCTCATAACTTCTACAATTAAACATTTCACATATGAACAAACTGACATATCCATGATCACGTGCTTCGCACCTCCAACGCCCCACTTCGGTTGTCCCCACAAGTTTCGATTAACGGTTCACCGTTGACCAACTCGATAACACCACAGACGTACTTTAGTAGTGCCCGTCGGATTTATGACCGAAACCGATAATCTATCTCTGACCCAAATTATTTGAATGCAATTCCTACAGAGTAATTTATGCTCGCGTTTATATGGTTTGATGGTCCACTAGAATAATTTTAATTGAAGCTGCTGCCTATTTTATTGCGCTTATATTGCTGTTCATTAAAGCATAGGCATTAAGCCAACTAAGCCTTAATGCTTATGCTAGGAGATGGTTCACGAAAATAGCCTAATGGCGGGCTTGATTCAGCGCCATCTGTTTCGCAGTCTGTCCCTAAATCATTAGGCTATTGGTGTTTATGATACAATTTCCAGACGAAATAAGTATTTCTGCTCCTCACAAATTAAAAGATTTAAGTCTACGGCTGTAACTGTTATTGTGTCTTCGAACGACGTCTGACTTTACTTCACATTATATCATGTTTCACAATGTTACAGCTTCACAGTTCACAATTTTCTTTCTTTTTTTCATTCAAATCATCGCAATAATAATATTACGCAGTTGACAAACTTCGTTTTATATGATAAGATGTGTGCTGTGGTAGAAATCGGGCAACGAAAAACTACATGATCGTCACCATCGTCTTATCAAAGGCAATCACATTGACATCTTCATGAATTTTGTATTCTGCTCAGAATATATGTATTTCAACATAGGGATACTCGTCCAGTCCGTTGCAGTCATTATTAATATTTCAATCATACGCCTTTATTGATACTGATGGGTTTAAACTATTACTAATTATAAATGTTAAAACGCTTTTGCATTGGTAGTAGAAGATGGTTTTATTAATTTATATAATTTATTGAGGAGGGCACATAATCTTAAGTAATAACTGAATCCGTACCATCATCAACCTGTTTTTCGTCCATTGTTGGAGAAAAAACAGGTTGATCCCCTTTTAGGAAGGGGTTAATTATCGTAATCACTATGCTTGTGAGGTCGGTAGGTGATCGCAGTACGAAATGCCTCGCACCTTAGACGCTGCGAGCCTGGCCAGCTGCCAGTTTTGGGTCTGGCATTTTTCTAGATGGTTATTCCGCCACCTGTCGAAAGCTTTAATCTTTTCCCAGCATCAACTTCTACGATGTCCATGATGAATGAAACACTGATACGAAAATGTTAAAGTATTTTTTTATAAGTTACTTTAGCGTATTTTCGGCTGTAACTTATGTTTGTTTTACAAATGTGTGTTTTAATACAACATCAATTAAAGTTCCAACTCATTTAACTAATTCGTTATTGCGAATCCCTACTGATATTATAAAATCGAAAGAAATTCTCTCTGTCCCTCTGTCTGTTTGTTACCCGTTGAATAGGTCCTACCTATATTCATTATCATATAAATGAATATGTACATATATATTTAAATAAAACTACTTTTTACGGATTTTATCGCGTTTAATTTAGAACAATTTTTTTTTAACCCGACGTTTCGGGCGCTTTACAGCACCCATGGTCACGGGGGGACTGAGGTGACTGTTGTCCCGATGTCATAGTTAACCCGGAGTACCTTCAGCTTTTAATTATTATTTTTAGTCCGATCTACGCCGAAAGAGCTTACTGTGTCTTGAAGCCTTGCAGTGGCATGCTTGGTTTTTGATTTAATTTTATTAATAATAGAATCCCAAGACGGTGGTAATACCCAACCATCTTCCCTATTGAAATTAGGATGTTTTTTTAATTTCAATAGCCTCGCGAATATCATCCTTGGTAGGAATCGGTGTTCTTTTGCAAGGATTTGTGGTCTATCAAATCTGATGTAATGGTTGGGATGATCCAGAACATGGTCACAGACTGCAGAAAACGCGATAAAATCCGTAAAAAGTAGTTTTATTTAAATGTGTAATATTCGCGTCAATAAAAGAAAACATTATGTACATATACAGTTAAAAAATAAAAACAATAAAAAAATTATTCAAATTATACCTGATATTCGTATCTAAATTGACTTTGATAATCCTTTTAGAATTTCCAATGATTTCTTGGTCTGATTGCTTATTTTTTTACAATGTATGAAACGAGGGTCTCGAAAATACATCAATTCTTCGAAATTCTAAAACCTTATCTACGCCAAATGATACCTTTACTTAATGCAATTTCAATCATTTAAATTATGCGCTAATAAAAATGGAACATAAAAAACTACCTAATTTTGGGATTAAGAACGTTAATAAAAAAAAACTTAAAAATTTAAAGCCTTTAAAAAAAGATTAATTGTATTGGTTTTAAGAAAAAAAATACTTGTTTCCTGGCAATTAACAAAACTTATTTTGATATGAATTAAACTTTTTACGCTGCAAAAAACATGAAATTATAAAATACTAACTAATACCCGCGACTTCGTCCGCGTGGATATAGGTATCTCAATACATCGTGGGAGCTGTTCTATGATTAAAAAGTATTCTGTGGAGATCCGGTATCCGTCCCCAGGAAACACGCTATATCTGTGCCAAAATTCGTCAAGATCTGTTCAGCGGTTAAACCGTGAAAAGGTAACAAAAATAGGGACAGCGAGAGTTACTTTCGCATTTATTATATTAGTATGGACTAGCTAACGCGCCTCGGCTCCGCTCGGAAGTTTTTGTTATAATAGAGTCTGTACAGAGATAAATAGCACCAACCCGTTCAGACTTTTAGGAGTAAATGTCCGTAAAGTCCGTTCTTAGTGGGTCGGTAAAAGGAATATGTATGCAAAATTTCAAGTCAGTCGGTCTAGTAGTTTCTGAGATATCGTGATAAGTCAGTAGTAAATCGTTTATATATTTATACATGATCACATATTAAGTATCATTGGCTTGGCTTGATTTAGATTATACGGATTACTAATTCTGTACACTCATAATTGGTCAAGTGTAGAGTCGCTGTGATTGTGTTGACAATTACTAGAGCTTTACATTTTTTGACTTAATTTAGGCGGTATAAGGTACAGAGTTCCTGATGGTTTTTTTTCTTAGATAAAGTGACGAGACGAGCAAAATGTTCACCTGATGGTAAAATGCAACGTCTGTCCATAACAAAAGCTGTGTCACCCAGAACAACGAGTGGCACCACCTTGAGACATCAGTTCTTAAGTCTCATATGCCCAGTGATTACATTAATTTTCAGTGCCCTTCAGACCGGAACACAGTAATGTCTACACACTACTGCATAACTGGCCCTGGGGTGGTACCTACCTAGAAGGATTCCTGCCACCAGACATCAAAGAGTGGTTATTGTTGCCCACTGACACCTTAATCCATCCTTAAAGAAGAATTTTCTTACCCTAGAGAGAAGATGGAAGGCCTTATTGCCAGTAATTAAGTATGGAGTACAATAGCAATAATACCCTATAATCAATTATCTGGTTAATGTTTTGAAGACTGCATGCAACAACCATGTGGCAAATCGATACCTGCCTGCTGAATCGTAAGTCCTGAGTTCACAACCCAGCAAAAGCAAATTTGCGAAACGTGCAATTTATTCGTTTTCAGGTCTAGTTCTACTGCGATTGTCCCATGTCTTAGACACTTCATCTGCATTCCGGCCTCATCGCCTAAGCATTTCGATAATGTACAACACTATAATATATATTATCGACCACAGCAGTGTCACTCACAATTTTATGTGAGCTTTTAAGTCTCTTATGCCTTGTAGTGCCATGTGGTAGCGGCTAGAGAATCTATAACCCCATCTCATTCCGTGGGTGTCGTAAAAGTCGACAGCGGGAAAATGAAAACCAGAAGTTGGGCAGCAGCATCTTCCTGGAACATCAGATTAAATAAACTGCGGTTGCCAACTCGCCTGCCAAGCGTGGCAACTATGGAAAATTCCCCCCAAAATGAGAGCTACAAACTTTTGTAACAATCTATGGGGTAGGCCGATGTTCAGCAGTGGACTAGTGATGCCCAGTAATTATTACTAATTACAAGCTTCGTTGCCTGTAAAACCGAAAAACAGTTATTTTGCACGCCACTGCTTGGCGACAGAATAACTGGCACCGCGGAGGTATCTAACAAGGTGGTTTCGCGCATAGGAAACTTTCTTCTAATAGTATTCTGCGCTGATGACATCTTCTTGTTGTTCCATAAGTTAACACCAGACTGCGTAAAATAATTCCAGAGGGAATCGCGATATTAAATGATTTAGCAAATTTACTTAAATTATTTTCTCTTACTAATACGCTATTTCACGTCGGCAGATTTCACGAGGGACGCCATTATTAACGATTTTACAATACCAATGCAAGGTTTCCGTAAAGTATGGCGAAATCGATTGCTATCGACCTAATCGATCTATTGGAACATTGATAACAAAATTTTCTAGTGTTGGTAATTTTTATTTATTCGTGATCGTAATCGTAATTAACTAGGAACTTTAAAAATATTAAATAAATAGGACAACCCTGAAATACGCATACAGACACACAGGAAGACACATCCCCGCGCTTTCCATTTCGAGACGCATGCGCAACGGAGCGCGAACTTTGCGTACGCGCTGTACTGTACGGATCGTTATCTTTTTTATAGCTAATTATAAACATGGCATGTGCTAATCTTCCGCTATGCCTAAGTATATTCTATTCTATTTTTAAAAACCTTTGTCTTTATGATTATGATTTCTCATGTATTGGTGTGTTTACACACATACGTTTCATATACATAAACTTCCAGACCCGCAACAACGATCTGTTCCTTGTGGGGATCGAACTCGTGACCCATACCGTAGAAGCCAATCGTTTAACCACTGCGACCACTGAAAACTTTTGTATAGTATAGTTATTGTCAGGGTGACGGGCCAGTGTGATGCCACACAGAAATGTTCTTAGTGACAATGCATTCGTTATGGGCAGACGTTACACTTAACACCAGGTGAACTCGTTTCGTCACTATCTCCAATAAAAAATACGTACTCATAAAAAAAAAAACTAAAAGAACTGGGAAATTAAATATATAAAAAGATTATCTGTACGTGTGAAGGCATTTGTAATAAAAACAAGACTCTCTCTTAATGACAGTTAAAAGAAACTACTTAAGAAACTTTTTTCGTGCGCAGTGTTTTTTAAATGTAATATCTCACTTAAATTATACACTCGTACAAAATATTACGTTTTATGGTAGACAATAAAATCAGGTGTTACTTTCATTTTCAAATTAGAAATACAGTCATAAATAATTTAGTTTAAAACAACGACTTTAAATCATGCACATTGTTGTGTAATTAAGACGATAGACTGACTGGCCATTGAGACATTAACTTAACATATAGATCTATAAAATATAGAGAAAAAGAGAGGAACTCTGAAAGAACCGACAAAAGTCTTGAAAGGGAAACTATTATCGACTTCATCCCTTTATTACACACTTCAACGCCAGACCGTTTACACATGTTTACGAGAATTTAAGAGTTTGATGACTTTCTCATGGATCACACGAGATCACGTCATTAGAACTTGACCAAATTTATGCGGGACCACCTCTAAGGAAAGCCCTTTCTAATAATAACGATCATCGATATCGGTCAACGTAAAGAATTATAGCTAAACAGAAATAAAAAAGAACCTCCTCCTCCTTTTCTTAAGTCGGTAATGTAATGTAATGTAAAAAAGTAATGTAACAGCCTATTATTGTTCCATTGCTGATAACGGGCATCCGCCTGTATTCGTGAAGGTTTTGGGAACGGGAAGAGTGAAGTTTTGCTGCTCCAATGCAAATGAACGAGAAATTAACGATTTACGAAACGAACGATTACGTCGAAATATTTTTTCTTTCCTTCGCCACCGATGTCGTGGCACATCAATTTAAAATTGCAATTAACAATTTTATGATGCCCACACCGGGAATCGAAGTCAGGACACTCGCGTATCGCATACAAACACAAATTACATGAAAATTTTCAATCATATTTCCTGCTTTTGAATATTTATGCTATGTCTATGCTATTTGACTAGGTTGGTACTACGCAATGCCAATTACTGTTCCCACAAGCAAGTGTGCAAACATTAGTCTTTCGGTTTGAGGGGCTCTGTTAGCTACTGTAATTTCGGCGCATATGAAACTTAGGAACTGATATATCAGGGTGGCGGGAGCCACTACCTCCGTGTGGTACCACACAGAAATGTTCTGGGTGATAATTTTTGTTATGAGCAGACGTAACAGGTGAACGATCTGTACGCTTACCACAAACAACAACATCATAACACACAACACGATACGAGGAAATTACAGCGTCGCGAGTGCAACAATGTTAATGCGTAATAAGCATGCACACTTTCTTTGATAATAATTTTTTTTATTAGATAAAGTGACGTGACGAACAAAACGTTCACCAAGTGTTAAGTGCAACGTCTGCCCATAATCGATGCTGAGTCACCCAGAATATTTCTGTGTAACACTACCCTGCGTTCGTCACCCTGAGACATTAGTTATTAAATCTCTTATGTCCAGTGATTACACTAGCTCTCAGTGCCCTTCAAACCGAAACACTGTAATGTATCCACACTACTGCTTCAAGACAGAATAGACGACCCTGGGGTGGTATCTACCTAGACGGATTCCTAAGCTGTAGTATGTCAGAAGCCGGTCGCTCGTGCCATCATATCCCGCACCATGATATCTCACCAGATTTATTAAGAGATAAGCGTAGCTAAGGCGTAATAACTGGCCTTGGGGTAGTACCTACATACTTAGATTTTTTAGATTCTTTAGAATCCTGCGTAATCCAGAGCTTCAGACAGAATTTGATCGATATCCTCCTGGCCAATTTTCCGGCGACAACTACCAAATACTGACGGAAGGTCTCAACTGCGCAGGAGCTGTTACAGTACCATACGTATACATGCAAAACAGGGGCACTCACTCGTCCCAACGTACTCGTGCTAGATAGAACTAACAGGTAGGCTAAGATGAAACCTAGCCTGAGAATAGGCCAAGATAGAAGTTAGTAGTTGTGGATCAAGAAGAATGAGGTTAACGTCTTAATAGATCCAGATGTGCTTCAAGGATAATAAAAAATGCTGCTTCCGCTTACCGACATTTTCTGTATCTCTTATTTTGTTTATTACAACAAGGTTATTTATATTAAGTTCATTCATTACTCCCTCGCATTAGGCGGCAATTAGACAATGATAATTACCCGCAAAGGCCAGTGAAATCTTAGGCTGAGGTCGTCACGGCCGCTTGAACGCTATCGTTTTACTACAAACGGAGTTTCACATTCGTGTTTACATCTGGTTAATCATTAGATTTGTTGTTTTAATTATATTTTGTAATTGTTTAATATGTAGGCCAATGTCAAAATAAAAATGAAGTCAGAAATGATAATCTATTTTTAGCGCGTAATAAAGAAACCCTCCTTGTCATCAGAATCCAAACGGCCCACTGCTGGACGGAGGCTACACTTAAATCATGTAAATGCTATATATGTAATTGCTCGATGTTTCTCTGCGTGAAAGAATCCGTGATGATATCCGCAGTAGAACTAGAGTTACCGACATACCCCAAAAGATGAGCCCAAGCTGAAGTGGTAATGGGCCGGCCTCATTGCTCGTTTATCATCAATCTCACATTAAATACAAATTTGATTTTGAAAACGTAGACTAAGCAAACTCGAAACCCTATCAAGGGATGAATATGCCATTTGAATGTAGAAAGCTGGATCTGGGAACAATCATAACACTCTCAACGCGTCACGGAGTATAATTACTTGTTGAGCTCTAATAGTAGCCTTGGCAGTCGCAGTTTTTTTCCTTCTAAGTAGTTTATTTATAAAAATACTTCGCCGCACGCTCAATTTTGGCCGTATCGTAGATGCGTTTTACAAACATAAATACCAGCTGTCCAAAAACCCAGACTGGAAGGAAGTATCTGTAGGCCATACAAATATTTGTTCCGTAGGGGAGTCGAATCCGAGACCTCTAACGTATAAGCCGCTAATTAGTAACTTTGTTGTTTATATTTTGCATGCGGATCTTAGCAAATTAACTTTCTTTCTTTGTTATAATGAATTTCCGCAAACTAACGCCTGATTCTATTAACTATATTTACAAAATCAAAATCACTTTGATTTTCGAATTTCGATTAGATTTGATAACAATTCCATGAAACAATAAAAATAAATAAGTATAAGAAATGTAATAAACGAATAGTATATTTCCAATGCAAAGGATACCAAAATATATTTTTGGTATTGTCTATGACATTTCGTTATAGCATAGCTTTTGATGATGTGCTCTTGGCCTACTTTCCGCCACTGCATAAAACACATTATAGTGCCACCAGTATACGCATATATGCGGCAGCACTAAGACACCTACCCGAGCCCGAAGCAACGCTCACGCGATAAATTCGAAGGTCCACGATGTAGTAATTAAAGACACTGTCACAATCACTGACAACCAACCCTAAACAAAAGTCGGGTGTATTTTGACTAAAGGGCCACGCGATTTATGTGTTATTCTAATATTATTAGTCCCGAAGAGTTGATTGTCGAAGATAAAAGCAACAGCGTTTCCACAACAATAGTGTTCCGCTTGGATCTTTTCGGTATCTAACCTTAAAAATGGCGGCTTTGTTATTTATGCGGTTGGCGACATTGCGAAACCGTAGACAATGGCTCTTGATCTATGGGACAGACCTTGCGAAACTGCCTGTACAATGGTAGTCGGTAATTTGTTACTTCTGTGTATATAGCCGTTAGTTCTCATGGTGTCCCTAAAACGACGTATGTATAAAACAATAGATTGAATTGTGTAGACAAGAACCACATATTTTGATAAAAATCATCCCTAATGAGTCATTCTTATTTTATGTAAAAATAGCCGTGTGGTGGCGGCTCGTTAAAAGAATACTACCACTTCATCTCATCCAATGGATCTCGTAAAAGGCGAGTAAGGAATTAAACTGCACTGTGCACCCAACAGCGCATGGTGGCGATGGACTCACCACCTATCCCACCAAGTGCTTATTATTGTTGTTATTGTTTTGCTTGTTATTGTTTTGGTGAAACGTGGATTGTGGCAGTCATCTGTTTTTGCAGTGAGTGCCCAGTCTCTGACTACCCCTTATGGGATACAGTCGTGATCTTACGTATCTACGTATATAAAACTAGCGACCCGTCCCGGCATCGCACGGGTACAGTTTACTAATGAAGAAGTGCAAATATCAAACTGAACGTGATTTTTGTTCTATTGTTATGATTATACTGTTAAACTGAAAGTCACTTTTTATTTGAAATTTGAATATAAATATGCAATCGAAATTTCTGACTTTTCCAGTAGATTTTCTAAAAAAATTCTTTCATACAAACCTTGACCTGAGAATTACGAATACGACAAAAATCAGCCAAATTCGTCGGGCAGTTCTCAAGTGGTGATCTTTTATACATGCAGCTATACATTTTCATTTATATAGATAGGTAGAAGATATAATATAGATTTGCTGTATCCGCTACTTCGTTCTATACCATAGATGGCGTTCTACGGAATAATATCGAAAAAAAATCATTACATTGAACCGGTGGTAAATAAACACGACGACACACAGTCTAAATTAGTCACAGACTTATTAACTTAATAACCTTTTTAAAATTCATGTCAATAGATTTAGTAGCTCTCGAGCTAAATCAGTTACAACAGACAGACAAAAAAGGTATTTCCATTTTATAATATTTGATTTGACAATACTATACCACAGCATGTGAAAGATAAAATTAAAAGAATGCATATATCTCAATCCATCTGTCACAGCTGCCGTTGGGACATCTCGTGATGCAATCCCATTGCTTTCACTAACCATTAGCGTAAAGCGTAGCTCATTTATTACGATTCTTATAAGGAAAATTAGAACAACACGTGCACTGAAATGTTTATATTATATTGTCGGCGGCTTAGTTTAGTGGTCAGAGTACCCAGCTGTGGGTAGTGTGGGCTGTGAATTTGTAAGTTCATGAGCGTTTCTCGGTCGATTCATTCTGACAGTGTTCGAAAGTTGTCGCCGTGGTCAAAAATTCGCCGGGAAGATAACATCATTATTCTTTAATCTTAATCCAGTGCCTTAAAGCTTTAAGATATACTTGGAAAATATCCCGGAAAGCATAAGCGTGGCTCTTAATAAAATTGCTGAGGGATAATAAAACTCGCGTCTGTAGTATTATTCTCAATTTCAGATAGTCCCTTAAGTTGTTTTAATAAGGCACAATGCCAAATTCACGCAGTCAAATGAGTTTTAGTCGTGTGGTCGTCGTTCTGAGGTCGTTCTGAAACCTAGACAGTTTCTCATTTATCTCGTACTTCACTACCTTTTCATTACAGGTTCAAATTCTGGCAAAAAATGGTGCTTACTTCTTCCTACACTTATTACTTACTTAATTTCACAAAACACAGTGCTTAGAAGTGGGACACTCGAACCCGCGACCCATATCGCAGAAACAGTGACCACTAAGCCGACAAATTAAGTACGTCCGAACATATAATGAGTCTCAGGGCACTAAAATGATATCCGGCGCAGTTGATTACTTCTCACATTAAACGAATGAAGTCGCCATGGATATAGTAATTAAAATAAATCGACGAAGAGGTTGACATCTGAAAAGTTTACTAATGTTCTATATATTATTACGTGAAGAGAAAACTTTGTACCGCTTTTTATGTATATTACGCGCGCGAATGAGTACGTGATTTGGCATAATTAAAGTGTGTATGGAGAAGAAGTGAGAAAGCTAAAGTTTATATATAATATGTGTTGCGAGTACATTAAATTGAATAGAATAAAACATTAATTATTTACGTTCACACTGACAATGTCAACCACATAGTGGCCTGTGGTCAAACAGTAGCACAGAGTAGAGAGTAGATTGTCACGGAATAATTTTAAAATGTTGCCAACCAATAATTACTCATAGCACAATAATGTTCATCAAGCCTTCAATTTTCATCGTTTCAACGTTCATCAATCGATCAATCGTACCTTAAAAAATAATAATAATCGTTAAAAAGTTGCAACCACTAGACTTATTAATTATAAATCCAAGACACGAATAATCATTATGTATTGTAAGCAGACGAAATTATAATACAATCGCTAATATCGCATTACATTAAAGATATCCATTGTCTAGAAGACTAAAACACATGAACACGCTCAAGATGCTTACCGTAATGCTCTTATCTTCTCAAAAGACTGTCGGGTTTCTGATTCAACACTTTTCTAGCAATAATAAACTATGGTTTTTACCGTTAATATTTATTTAAATATTAACAATCAAAATAAAAAAAACTAAAACGTAATAAATAAAATAGGATAATGTCAATAATTAATGTGAGTCTATACTTCAAACTTTTTTAAAAATAGAAGCCATTATTTAAACGCCGTGTGACATCTAATATAATCTAAAATAACGGCAAACTAATTTACATCTTAAGCATCCGTGACAAGTAATTCTAAAAACAGGCTGAATAGATTGCGTGTTATTAAAAAAAACGCCGTTCTGTTTAACAAAAACAAACTGTTGACAAAAAGTTTGGTGTTATTGAGAAAAATATTTCAAAAAAACACGCTGATCGATCGCTGTGGAGTGCTGAATGCCCAGAGAGGGCCTTTTTAAACTTTCTCATCTAACCTAAGGGAATTGGTTTTACACAATATGACTACCAGCTTAAGAAAAAATCGATTAGGTGTTTGTGATGGCAATCAAAATTTCATACGTCCTTCAAAAATATTTAAAGAAAAGAAAAAAATAATTACTTTTTTAGTTAGATGGTTTTCTTTTGAAAGAATAGAATTAATTTCAAAACCTTTATATTTCTATGTAAAACGTTAGTAAAACCTTGCTAACAGAAACTACTTTTTTCATCAGTGAAGCTGAATCTCAATCTGATATCATCCAGTAGCCGATAACCGCCTCCGCAAAATGTCATTCCGTCTAGACTTGGAGCGTTCAACGATAGGAACCGTAGGATAAAATGGTCTCTTTAACTTCAGAACGCACCAGCCTAAACGGTAATCACTTTTGGGCTAATACGTGTGATTACATCAAGCAGTAAAACATCCATGCTAAATGTACAATATTCGTTTGGTATTTATATATGGCATTATGATGTTTGACCAAGGATACTTGACCTAGTTAGCTACTGCTGTCTCCTCCTGCTCCTTCCAAGATAGTAGTATCCGACACCTTACAGTTCCTTTTCCATCTTCTATCGTTTTACCTTCCTCTCCGCCTAACCAGTGGTTGCCGTGCCGATGGCTAGCTACTCTTGGTAACGCAACGGAGAGCAATAATTTCAACTCGTACCAAAATCGTGGGTATGTGGTTCGCCACCGGTCTGGTTTCGTTTCCTGCGGGTGCGATTAATGGACTGCGAATGTGATCTTATATAAGAAAAAGGCGTTATTGTATGTATGTATGTGTATATCGTATGATAATATTTTTTATAACTAGCTAACGGCCGGCATGCGTAGCAATGCCTCTTTAATTTTTTTTGTAATTTATTTACTAGGTACTTATGATGAATGAATTTTTTTATTTTTTATTTTTTTATTCCAAAATGTGACGAGACGAGCAAAACGTTCATCTGATAGTAAGTGCAACGTTTGCCCATAACAAATGCTGCGTCACCCTGAATTGCCTCTGTGTGACACCCACGCTGCGCCCGTCACCCTGAGACATCAGTTCTTAAGTCTCATATGCCCAGTGATTACGCTAGTTCTCAGTGCCCTTTAAACCGAAACACAGTAATGTTTGAACACTACTTCTTCACGGCAGAATAACTGGCCCTGGGGTGGTACCTACCTAGACGGGTTCCTGCATAGGAATCCTAACTTATATATATAATATATAGACGAAAAGTTATCCGATACGACTCACGCTCCACCTTTTGTAAAATGATTGTACTAATTCAGCGGTAGTAAACCTTCGCGGGCATGCACACAACAGTTTACCAAAGTTTAATCGCAAATTCAGTCGGGTGAATAATACCTATTCACCCGATTGAATTTGCGATCAAACGCAGGAACGCATACGGGACAAACAAAGAAACATTAATTTATGTTTAAATGAAACTAAGTTTACGGATTTTATCGCGTTTAATTTATTACTATTTATAACCCGACGTTTCGAGTGTTTTACAGCACCCATGGTCACGGGAGGACTGAGGTGACAGATGTCCTGATGTCATAGTTAACCTGGGGTACCTTCAGCTTTTAAGGTACCCCAGGTTAACTATGAATTAGTTTCATTTAAATGTGTAGTGTTCGCGTAAATATAAGAAATCATTAATTTATGTGTATATAATTAGAACGAAGAGCGGCTCGAATCGTCGATGACCATGTTCTATCTGATCGGCTTGATCCACTGGTCTTGCGAAGAGATGTTGCATCTCTTTGCATTTTTTATAGGATCTACAATGGGAGTGTTCCGAGGAATTATTTGGATTAATTCCAGCCGCTGATTTACACCATCGCACATTGCGGCACAGCGCAAAATTCCATCGTCACCATCTTGATGGTTGGCATTCCAGCACAGTGCGTTTTTCGCGTAATTTTCTGCCAAGCACTTTATGGAATCTGCTGCCGCCAGCGGATTTTCCGGACCGATACGACTTAGGGACCTTCAAGAAAAGAGCCTATTCCTTTCTCAAAGGCCGGCAACGCATCTGCTATTCCTCTGGTATTGTAGATGTTCATGGGCGGCGGTGATCACTTACCATCCGTGAGATGAGCCGCTTGCTCGTTTGCCCCGTCTTCCATGCAAAAAAATATATACAAATTTATATACATATATGATTAAGCATCAAATCTCTAGAACATTAATTCGTAGATTATTTGTCACAATTGTATGATTTGTCACAATGGATCATAAAAATGACAAGGTACATTGCTAAATAAATGCACGTATTTAATTAGACTGATCGCATAATATTCGTATAAATTGCAACTGTTCATAACATACAGTTGACCTTTGAAAATCTCTTTTCTAACGACGTGATAATTGCTGTCATGCCGTATAATTATTAATTATAATCTAGAACATATATGTTTACATAATATTAAGATATTAACAAAGGTAATAATTAAATTTTAGCTGTACCGGGAACTCAGCGATAGCTATGCTCGATATTTAGAAAAATATATAGAAACCCATATAGTGCAGAGTGAGCTGAAGTAGCTGTGCGTCGACCACATAGATCACAGTTGCAACCAGCAAAGGATTAGATTGCAATGGTGCCCTAGGCCCGCTCCAATATGCCACCCTTCTTGTACGTAAAAAAATGTTTTAATCACTGTAGGGGGGGATAGAGTTTCCGTAGATCAGACGTCTGTTCATATTATTATCATCAGTATTGATTTATTATGATTATTTGTATTTGCAAATAATATTAAATTTTGAATTTTGATCTTTTAAGTGCCTGAAGAACTTTTGTTCCAGAAACTCCTCCTTATCCATTGCCGATATAAATGGAAGATACATAACAAACACGGGCTTACTTATTAAATATTCTATAAATAATATATTTTTTAATTATAATTTTGTTCACCTTCATAATTTTTTTACCGCCTCAAATTGTGGGCCTATCCCTAGGCCGGGCGAGCCTAAGCCTTCTAGTAAATCCGCCCCTGGTTACAACCATTGAGATAGAGGTTCCCGAGAGTCAGTGTAGTACCGATTTACGCCGTGCTGGATGAACCCTTACTAGATCCAGCGACGAACTTTAACATTGTTGAATTTAGTCGAAGGACTAGACAAGGAGTCGGTCTATATATCTAAGTTAAAGCAGTGGACTTCCGCAGGCTTTAATGTTAATAATTAAAAAAAAATTGTCAAGAATTCTTATATAATACACTCTTTTTTTGTCCTGTAATAGCTTATAAAATCAGCTTTTAAAAAAAAGAAACACTGTTATAAATCCAAAAGTTGAACCACTAATTAGCAAACGAGTTATAAAGTTTGAATTCCAAAACGCCTACAAGAAATAAAAATCTAAATTTATTGCATCAAATCGAATCTTTCGTTTTACTTAACAGTGGGTAATAAAACATATATTTATGATTGTCTTTTTTTCTTTTGTCAACTCGTATAGTAAACGTAATAAATATATTCTTATTTTGTTTTATCGTAGTTTGCTTTTCTTATCCGCCATATTCAATCGTGCCGCACATAAAGATGTAATTAATGATATTTAATAAGTGTTTGATGAAATTCTAATTAGTCAATATGATAGTAATTTAGCAGCAGTGAGGTACTCGTAGGTTAATAATATGTAGTAGTCGAGTAAAAAGTATATACAACATGTCACAATTAACCAATGTTTATTTTCTATTAAATTAAATAAAAGCAAAGGCATTAAAGTTACGCGGCTCTTATACGTCGCTGTATTAGTCTAACTGTGCATTATTGCTGTCATTAAGTCGGTTTACACACGTGCGGGAACGCCACTAATGGCATCGATAACTGTATAGTGTGTTCAGCTACGGTGTCGTGACTCGTGTATCACTGACCCTAGACAACTTTGTTCTTGGGATTTCTTGGGACGAGATAAAAAGACCAATTGTTTTATTTCGACGTAGGTACGGAGTAAAGAAGAATTTCTATTGGATATTTTTTTCGTAAAGGAAATACTTTGCCAGATTTATTTTTACGCAATTGCGTTATAAATAAGTCGGTAATAGATATTAAAGTTGTACTATAACTACATTGAGTTTTAGAAGCTCAGGGGCCGGGCGCTCGCAGTAAATTTCATAGTACGCGAATGACCTGAGTTCGTTCCCCAGTGCCGGTACCTCTGAGATTGTTCTGCAATTTTAAAAATGATTGGAGGCGTATTCTCAGCAGTGGGAACAGGCTGTGCACTTTTGACTATAATTGCACGATCAAGTACAGCCCAGTCAAATGCAAGTTTGCAATGTTGCGCGTTTAGAAATATTTCTTCGTGTCGCGCTGGATATGAACATCATCATCATATTTTATTACATTAAGTATTTATTAATTTAGTGTTAGATAGAAAAATATTGAAAGTTAAAAGGTTTACAAAAGAATTGTTGACTTTCGGAAAATTATTCAATTTTTGGCGCATGATATTGCCAAGAGAAAAAGGGTTGTACTCGTATTTTGGACTGATAGTCACTGTTAGCCCGAAGGCCTTTTCAGTTTCACCGGATAGAAACGAGGTCGAGCGTTGAGGGCGCTTAGCCGAAACCGAAGCGTGTGCGCGGGAATAACTGACTCGAGGATGCCAAGAGGGCCGGCCTCGGATCGGTCAGTTACTTCATTTGGAAGGACATATCTGAATGATCTACATACTAATTTAGAATGCGTTTTCGCTGAAAACTTCAACTTTTTTTTGAGAGGATTTTAAGGGACAAGACAAGCAAAACGTTCACGCGATTGTAAGTGCAACGCCCGTCCATAGCAATGCTGTGTCACCCGGAATATTTTTGTGTGGCACCACACAGCGCCCGTCCCTCTGGGACGTCAGTTCTCAGACCTCAAGTGTGATATGTATCACAAGTGATTACACTAGCTTTAACTATCTGGAACATCTGAATAAATAAAGTACGGTTGCAAACCTGACTTGACGATCTGCACTATTTTGCGGGAAATTTATGGATGTTGGTGAGTCATTATCGTGTTTTGTGACATTGATCTCTTAAGGGCGGGGCGAAGCTCTTGTGTCTTACTCATGCTACATCCGTAGACACGGTGTCAGCTTGTCAACTTAAGACTACTTAGCACTAGAGTCGTAACAGAGGCGAATTAGGATTATTTAAGTAAGGACTATATTAGTGCCTACAACATTCCTGGCATATGCCACGAACCGTAAGATATTATGATAATTTTAGTAATCAAATTAAAATTATTGTCTATTTGTTAAATTAATAAGTTATATAAAAAATCGGTTAGTTTAGACACAGTGTACATCCTTACCATTTTAAAACTGGTTCCTGGTAATTTAAACTACCACTTCCACAAATACTCAGTTAATCATTTGAACATGCAGAGAAAAACTGACGCCTGTTACGTTTATGGTCAGGCCGAATGAGGATTCTACTGCAGGTCTGGATTAATTAACCTAACCATATAAACTGTTATGTCTTAATTGCCTGAAGAACAAACTTTCTTAGTTAGGGTTCCTGTCCACCAAAGTAAAAAAAACTGGTGGAAGAATGGGAGTAGAAAGCAATTTTCTCTGATTCATTTAATCAATATACAATTTGCTAAGCTTTTGTAGGGCTTGTTATAAAAATCCCTGCCAAAACGTTACACTAAGCATAACTTTTCTACAGAATAATAAAATAAAAAAGAAATAATTTTTATTTTTTATTTTATACCAGTTATTTTAATTGAAGTAGAATCAATTATTACAGTACTTATTTAGGAAAACACTTTACCATTTATTATGGAGCAGACTAAAATCCACACACAAATAAATTATTCCGCTATAGTTGATGGACACCCTTACAATTTCGTCTAATGGTGTAAGAGTTTATCTCCCGGTGTCATAAACGGTCTACAACTGGTTCTAAGGTTTTCTTTGGGCCATGAGAAACTGTTAGTATATCTAAAAACTCTTAATTCTATGAATATATAATTATGCGGGCGTGGTATGGTTATGTCGGCATGGTAATGCAATTTTACTCGTAGTGGCACTGCAGTCTCAGTCCCGTTAAACTTTTTTTACTGATGTAGCATTCCTTTTCAGCAATCCGTCCAGGTATGTACAACCGCAGTGCCGGTTATTCTGCCACGAAGCAGTGGTGTACATACATTACAGTGTTATTGGAGTCTAAAGTGCACTGATAGCTAGTGTAATTACTGGACATATGAGACCTAACAAATGATGTCTCAGGGTGAGGAGCGCAATGTGGTGCCTCACAGAAATGTTCTAGGTCACTTACCATCGGGTAGAAAGATTATCTGGTATCGTCCCTATATTTCATAAAAAAATTGGATAATGTTTCCTTTTTTAAAATTACAATCACGATACTTCATTTTGTATATACCATCTCTATCTAAAATCTCGATTAGTATCTTATAATCTTCTCTAATTCTTAGTGCGCTTTGTGTCAGTGAAGTAATAACAATAAGTTATATTTGTGTCATTCAGTCATTCATCACTCAGCTTTCGTATTTCTGCATCTGACTGATAAGCGACTGGCGATTTTCTTAGCATTACTTACCAAGTTCCTGGCAACCATTGAACATTATCACTTCCTTTTAGCATTCCTCCTGTGATGGATGTTGCTACCCAATAATGTAGTTGCGGTTTTTGTACCGCCGTGAAACGAGACTACTTTATCTTTTGAAACTAACTGTACCGTTGGTTAAGTAATATTTATTATTGTTAACGACATATTATAAAGGTTTGCTGTATTGTATTATAGCATAATGTATACCATAATATTACAATCTATACAAGTAAAAATCAATTGCCGCATTTATAAAAGACCACACGGATCAAGAACGGCTCGACCGATTTGGGTGTATTTATTGTCGTGTTCGTAATTATCTGGTGGTAGGATTCCTATCCTGGAATACGCCCAGGTGGGTACCACCCTGGTGCCAGTTATTCGGCCGTGAAGCAGTAGTGTGCAAACATTACTGTGATTCGATCTGAATGGCGCTGAGATTTAGTGAAATCACTTGTCATATGAGACTCAAGAACTTATGTCTCAGCGTGACGAGTGCAGTGTGGTGCTACACAGAAATAATCTTCTTATATTGGCAGACGCTGCACTTACCATCAGGTGAACTTTGTGGTCATCTCATCAAACAACAAATAATTAAAAAACAAGGTTTATATGAAAGATATTAGTTTGGAAAATCTACCGTAAAAGTCGGAAATTTGGATGGTATTTTTTAATTAAAATCTCAATAAATAAAAGTGACGTTCAGTTCGTCAGTTCTGGAGATAGAGACATGTGATAAAATAAACATGCTAAACATTTTTTGCCAAGCGCACTTCTCGTTTGCTTCATTAATAAATTGTATCCGTGCGAAGCCGGGGCGGGCCGCTACAGTCGCTAATAGACAATAAATGTTTCGATAGTCATATGTTTTACTTAATGATTGATGACGTTTCCATGTTACATAACATTGTTTTAAGTCTAACTAAAATAAGATCTGAACTGGTGAAAAAAACTACGGAAACGGTATTTAGACCATCGGGAAAAGTTCAATTCATTCAGAGAGCTTAGAGCCGCAGAGAGTACCCCTATCTAAGTTTGATTCCTGGCATAACAGATGAAACTAGAGCTACGTGTATAAGTATTTAAAAAGTAAATGACTGTAGGTCAGGCAAAGAAAAATGACTGAGAGGGCGACTACTTGCCCCTGCGCGTAATCGATGTTAGTCGAGCAACGGTGATTAGTGGCAACATATGAGAGATGCCTATGGTACTTTGACCACTTGGCCAAGGCTAAAAAATATGATAGGGAGGTTATGATCTTGATTTTGACATCTTAAGAATAATAAATGTTCAAAGTCCAGCGCAATTTGAACTAAGCAGTAATCACAGACCAGAACATGAGGACTGACCACGCCTTATGCAATGCCTTTTGAATACAAAACTATAATACTTATACTTCTATATAACTTACTTAACCAAGCCCATCTTAGTCACCCGTATAAGGCCATTAGCCTTATATAGCAAACTGACGATACAGAGAAGACGTTTTAAAGAATTTAAAATTAGAATGTATTTTATAGTGTAACGGTCGCATCTGTCTCCGCAACCAAGGTTTTTCTTTTGCGTTTACCCAACTAAGATTTGTTCTCATCAGCTCCATAACGTAAACAGCTAATACAATCGTTGTAGTTTTACTATGGGACTAGGCCGTGAAATCAGAAAACAGGCCTTAAATTCTTTCATAGTACGTGAGTGCCATCGGTACTATCCTCGGTACCAACATCACTAATAATAATTACAGAAAAATATGAAAAGGTATATACAACATCCATTGACCTACTCACACGTAAACAACGTGAGTAATAGGAAACAGCGTGCACAAGTTACTTTTACTGGTGGTAGGATTCCTATGCAGGAGTCCGTTCCTATGCAGGAGTCCGTCTAGGTAGGTACCACCCCAGGGCCAGTTATTATGCCGGGAAGCAGTAATGTGCAAACATTACTGTGTTTCGTTTTGAAGGGCACTGAGAGCTAGCGTAATCACTGGGCATATGAGGCTTAAGAACCTATGTCTCAGGGTGATGGGTAGTGTAGTGTCACACAGAAATTTTCTGGGTGACACAGCATTTGTTATGGGCAGATGTTGCACTTACCATCAGGTGAACGTTTTGCTCGTTTCATCACTTTATGTAATAAAAAAAAACAACTTTGGGAGGGCGGCTTCAAAAACTATATTTTACATGCGGATCTGAGTAAATTAACTTCCTCTCCTTCATTACAATGAATTTCCTAATAATATTATATTAACTAAATCCTAATTATATTAACTAAATCGCAAAGTTTAGTTTTCCAGAGCAATTAAAACTTATTAATTTAAATTTAACTATTTTGAAAGTTCAAAAATAATGTATAAAACATTACAGTTAAAATATTTAAATAAACTTAACCCTCTTCAAAATTTTGTTAATCAGTGTCCCATAAAACAAACCGTTGAATTGGTCACATTACAGAAGTCAAACGTGAGGGCGCATAGACGTGCTGGTTCTTCTCTATCGAAACAAATCCACTTTTTCAATTTAAAGTTACTTAAAACGCTTTTATTACAAATGCATAAAGTATATAATTGCGCTGAAAATATAGAAAATATAAGTATGTATTCCAGGGCGGCAAGCACGCGTGTTCAAGATCGTCTAAAGATATAGGCAAGGGAATGTCATTGTTCTGCCGACGAAAGGGAATGGCGGGAAACGACTGAGCGCCTCCTTAGCATACTTCTCACGCCTCGTGTCAGAGTAAGGACGATTTCAGTATACGGCTAAATCAGAATGAGTCCCTAATTTGTAATTAAAGAACAACTAGTTCTGTATAACAGTTTCTATTCAGTCAGTGACAAACATTTCTTTAAAAAAAAAGAAATAAACAGCGGAAAAAAATAAAAATGCTTTTCATATTTACTAGATAATATATATATAAATTCTTACAGTTTACTTGAGATTGGTGTCTAATCTTATTTTTAATAAACATTAATTGCGGAGATGTAAATATTTAAAATTACTAAAAACTTTATAAATATTTGTTGTAAGCTCTTTGACAACTTTAATAACATTTACTCTATATTTCTACAAACAACTATACACAAAACTATTTAACTAAAATTATACCTTCCAACAATACATTAAAGTATAATTTTGCTTACAGTATTCATTACATCACTGTCAAATGATTCACACACTACTCATTTGCACTCCACGATCGTTTTTAAAGCAATTGAACCCAAACATTGACACCAACGCCTCATAGAAATCTCACGTGAATAGAATGTCACATTAAATAATCCCACAGAGTTGCCAGCTGTCCACAAATTTATGGGGACATTTATTAATAAACACCGAACGGAATATAAAACATATAATAATAGTTTTTTTCTTTGACACAGTAAAAGCTTACACAATTAGTTGCTGGATTTGGAAACTCAGTCTTCCATAATTAGTTATAGTATGAAAAACATATGGTACAAAATTAGCATTTGCATTAAACTTTACTTCTTCCTTCATTCCTATGCAGGAATCCGTCTAGGTAGGTACCACCCCAGAGCCAGTTATTCAGCCGTGAAGCAGTAGTGTGCAAACATTACTGTGTTTCGGTTTGAAGGGCACTGAAAGCCAGCGTAATCACTGGTTATATGAGACTTCAGAACTGATGTCTTAGGGTGACGGACGCAGTGTGGTTTCACACAGTAATTTTCTGGGTGACACGGCATTTGTTATGGGCAGACGTTACACTTACCATCAGGTGAACGTTTTGCTCGTTCCGTCACTTTTATGAAATAAAAAAAAAAAAATATCTGTAAATTTTTCTATAAACAAAAACTTTATGTGTGTGACAGTGTGTGTATGCGTGTGTGCATGTGACTTTGTATGTAATATGTAGTCGTATGTAAACTACCACATGATCCAATAAAGTAACAATCCAACTCAACTAATGAAATAATAATGGATACTGATATAGATGGATGATGGCTGTATCGGCTAAATCGCGAGCCATTGATGTACGTACTCGTATTATCTAGTCGAAATTAATATTTGTGAAACACCTGAACATTGGTTTTAGAGACTGGTTGTATTGTAATTGTCCTACGTCTTTGACACTGCATCTGATCGTTCCTCCGATCTTATCGCATAAGCGTTACACCGGCTACGAGATGGTAAAGACGATTAAATGCCTCTATTTTTATTGCACCATAAAATATCTTGTGCAAATGACATATTCTGATTGTTAACCGGAAGATGTCGCCGTGGTTTAAATCTACCAGTAGGGCATCGTTCGGATAGGGGGTATTTCGCCACGGTACTGTAACCTTTCGTTATTAACAAATTCTGGAATAGTTCTAAAAATAATGTTGTCTTCTTCTTTTATTTATTTTCTCCCTCACTCAAATTAGGAAGTTAAGTATTCTTGTACAGTTTCTGTTGTATTATATGGACATTGAGCTTTACATTCTTCTTCTTTAGGCTGTAAAATTTCACTGCTGTAGAAAGGTCTTTCCTTAGTTAGTAAGAAATGCCGTAATAGCCACACCTGGCAGGCGAATTGGCGATCGCATCGCAGACACTTCGCAACTTAGTGCTTCACGGCTCTTACGACACTTAGAGCCTGGCCACTTAGACTTTTCACCTTAAGTGTGGATATATTTATATTTTAACAGACCTGTGACCTGTGAGACACAGGTAGACAAGACGTTACCGAAGTAACAACTTCCGAACAAACACCTCTAGGTAGGCATACTATGCAGGGATATGCACTGGTCGCCGAGAATAAGCCCATTGTTAGGAATTGATTTGAAGGGCACACCTAGTTGGTGTAATTGAGCATACGGGACGGTTTTGTCACTTACTCCTAGAAAAAATATTCAAATCTATGAAAAAAAATAAAGTTGGAGTCTGTGGATTTTCGCAATACACATGTTTTTCTCAAACTCTCTCTGGTTAAGGGTGGCCGTGTGGTAGCGGCTTAAGAGAATCTACGACCCCATCTCATCCCGTGGGTGTCGTAAAAGTCGACAGAGCCTGCCTAGCTGGGCAACTATGGCAAATCTATGGAAGAGGCCTTTGTTCAGCAGTGGACTAGTGATAGGCTGAAATGATGATGATAATGATGATATGGTTAATTGTATAGAATACAAAAACTCAAATCCGCGTTATTAAAATGTTTGTCTATCTGGCTGTTTGTTTGTCCGAGCTAATCTCCAAAACGGCAGAATTTATTTTGATGGGAATTTCTAAGGCAAGTAGAGAACTTTTCAGAGAGCAATCTAAGCTACTTTTTATTTCGTAGTTCGGGTTCCAGTGTTATATCTGAAAAACTGTAGACATTAGGGGCTATGCGGATGGAAGTCTTACGCGCGAGTTTAATTTGAATTTTGGTCATCATTATTTTCGTTCATGGCAGTTTAAATATTTATTTCAATCCATATCTATACGTATATTATAAATGCGAAGGTAACTTTCTCTGTCCCTCTGTCTGTTTGTTACCTTTTCACTGTTCAACCGCTTAATCGATCTTGACAAAATTTGGCACAGAGATAGCTTGCATCCTGGAGACGGACAAAGCATACTTTTTATCGCGGAAAATCAAATAGTTCCCACGGAATATTCAAAAAACCCATATTTACGCGGAAGAAGTCGCGGGCATCTATTACGCTAGTATGTAATAAAGACACAAATGTTTATCATGAACGTGTGATGAATTGGATTCATCACACGTTCATGATAAACGTTTTCAAAAGCCTGACAACTCAAACACTCGCTAGTTCTATGACTCACTTGATACATCGGAATTGTAATCACTCGTATCGGTGACCTATACACTTCCTTTGTAAAAAAATCAATATGGAAAACAATGATCGAAGGACGATCGTGCCTAGGTTACTTAATAGACAATTCAGTAGACAACGGAATGGGTTATAGTTGCCGGTCACACGCAATGTGTAACGTTTTTTTTGTTTTCCTTTAATTCATTAGCTAATTTGCATTGTTTAGTGTGCGTACGTTCCACTACAAATAAATTAAATAGACGTGTTGTTATATCTCTTCTGTATGTCTGACCGTTTTAACTTCAAAGATATGAAAATTTAGCTGGTTTAGTTATGCTATTCATAAATAGTAAGATATAACATTGTAATTTTCCCAACGTTGACCGTAGAACTCTGAATTGATTAGAGATTACAGATATCACACTGTATTGAAATACATACATACATACATAAAATCACGACTGTATCCCATAAGGGGCAGTCAGAGACTGTGCACTCACTGCAAAAGCAGATGACTGCCACAATCCACGTTTCACCAAAACAATATAATGCACTGGGTGTGATAGGTGGTGAGCCCATCGCCACCACGCGGTGTTGAGTGCACAGTGCAGTTTTATTCCTTACTCGCCTTTTACGAGATCCATTGGATGAGATGGAGTGGTAGTATTTTTTTAACAAGCCGCCACCACACGGGAAATATTGAAATATATTGAAATATTGAAATAATGGAATCTAATGACATTGTAACTACTGCCCAATGTTGCTACACGGATTTTTTAATCTAAAATAAAAAAATGGTATTGTATTTAACGTAATTAACTTATGGACTTTCATAAATTTCGTCAAACGTCGTAAGAAAGCCTTAAACTAAGTAATTTGTTCCAAGGCGTTGCTTTGGTTAAATGATGTTCTCAAAATTAACTCACGAAATTATGACTTTGCTTTTGAATTACCTAGCACTTCCAATGATTATCTTAAGCCGCCACTATATGGGCTTGTCGCCACCATATGGGCTTGCCGCCACCATACTTACCACTTATCTCTGATTATGGATGACAAAATTTAATCTACTCTAAAGTTTCATAACGGTGCAATGCTTAGAGTTACCCAATTTATTTTTTTAGGCATAAAAAAGTTAAATTTTTACGTTTACAATTATTCTATATTTTTACACATAATAATTACAAGACTATTGATGAATGAATTTGCCTAAATAACTCTTTCAGTGACAATTCCGCCTCACGGAGCGACCTGCGAGCCTGCGACTGGAGAATAACCCAACAAAAACACTGACTGAATGGACCTTGGTTCAGCCTTCAACAACGACGTGGGAAGATTGACATAATACAAGAAAACCTTAATATGGTCGAGGAAGTAGTTATAACAAATTATGTCTTTAACTTTACACGACAGAGATTATCATTGAGTGTTACTACATGAAGCATGGGACGTGATCTGGCTTGCTATTTTTTTCTTTAATAAAAACTGTTCGTGTACGTTAGTGTCTGCTAGTTAAGTTAATAGTAAGTCTGCGGAACTTCATCCTTATAATCATTTCAGTCCATCATAGTCCACCGTTGAACATAGATTGCCACAAAATACGGTTCTGAACCACCTGCATCCTTCGTCGCCTTTCCCTGCGTTTGCCAGTACGAGATCCACTCGAGAACCTTTCTCTCGGAACGATTATCGGTTCTACGAGCTATACGGCCGGTTCATTGTCACTTCAGCTTGCTGATCCTTAGGAATACATCAGTCATTCTAATTCTGCTTCGGATATCCACGTTACGGATTCTGTCTCGCAGATAAACTGCTTCCTCATGCGGAACTTACTTTACACAAACTGTTACGTAATGAAATGAAATGAGATGAAATATATTTATTCTCTGAGGTAAGAAATTCAGATTTCATTTGCCAAATGTAATGTTTTTCTACCACCGTTTTTTAATGAGGTTCCTCTGCGGTGTTTCTTTCACATGTTTCTTTGACATGTACGTCTTTCGTACATGTCAAAGAAACATGTGAAAGCGTTTCTTTGACGTACATGTCAAAGAAACAGGCGATATTCTAATTCATTTGACTACTCTGTTGGCCGCAAATGAACAAAACAAAATGTCTACACTTTTAAATGTCCAAGTCGGCACATAATATTAATATTAAGTTAGAAAATTCTAACCTTTCTTTAGAAAATTTTAATGTATTTCTTGGAATCGCTATTGATTCCAAGCTACAGCGGGGAGCACATATTGAATAAATTGCTTCAAAATTAAGTTCTGCCATTTTTGCTATTAGAAGGATTAGACAGTTGACTGATGAGGCTACAGCGAAATTAGTCTATTTTGCATACTTCCACAGTATTATGTTCTATGGCGTATTACTGTGGGGATCCGCGGCCTGTCTGGAAACAATATTCATTTTGCAAAAACAAGCACTTCGAACAATATATAACTTGGGTCCTCGCGAGTCGCTACGAGAACTATTCAAGGATACTAATATTTTGACACTTCCGTCTTTGTATATTTATGAAAATATAATGTACGTACGGAAACACATGTATTTATTTAAAAAAAGTATCTGTATCCCATAGAATGGGCCGAAGTGACGCGCTAGACGTTCCTGTGTTTAAGTTGGCCAAAACTAGAAAATCTTTTCTTAGTAGATCCATAAATTTTTATAATAAAATCCCTAAAAGTTTGACTCAAAAAACTGACATAGAATTCAATAAACTTGTCAAGAATACATTATTAGAAAAAACGTATTATAAAATAGGTCGTATTATAAAATAGGTCGTTACATAGAGGACAGATGTGTGGAAATAACTCTTACTCTGCACTTGCAAACCCCCTGGCTACTAAATGTATAATGTAATTTTTATGTAACTTATTTTTAATTTAATTTTAATGACATGTAATATGGCATTGAAAAAAAGAAAGACCTCAGAGTTCTTCTCTGAGAAGGTCTTATTTTTTGAACCGGTGTAGATTTTGACATTCATAAGAAATTTATACAAGCCTAAACTGAATAAAGTAATTTTGACTTTGACTTTGAATACTTTAGTCGCTTTAGTATCTCCGAAAATAAACAAAATCGTGGTAAATCACTTGCACGGTTGAGGTAAATTGAAATTCTCCTACTGGGACTGACTCAAGGAATTCCAAACGTTTGCCGACTCACGTACAGTTTAGTGATGCTCTGGTCGAGACCAGAATGTGATCGAACCGAAATACTTTTTGCTAGAAGACTAATTTTTTACTTTTATTTTATTCTCTAAGTATAATCGCCTTTAATTATATTTATTCTTGCCTCGTATTATTTTATTCTTATTAATTGAAAGGTTAAATAGCATAATTACAATTTAAAAAAACAAACCGTCTTTTAAATAAATATCTTAATATAATAACAAATGGAAATTTTACAATAATTCTTTGAAAAATCTCTCCAATAGTTGATAAGTATGTGCAAAAGATGATGATTTAACAAAAGAAATCGAAAACAATGTGATTGATCTTGAAAATACTAAAAATACTACCCTAAATGTATATATTATACATATACAGCATTGCATACTCTGGTATTATTCTGCACGAAAAAAGTCTGTCCATATTATACCTTAGTCGCCTCTTACGACAGCTCAGTAAGAAAAGGATAGGTGATACAGGAGGGTCTACACTGCCAGATACCTATCAGCTATTACATTAGCAAATAATTTTTTCTGCTATTTTTTCTTTCTTTAAAAAACCATAACATTAAAAAGTCGAAATACTGTAAAAGCACAGCACTGGGATTAAGCAGGCCGGTCTGGTACGGACTAGGGTCGTGACAGACGACCTCTCTGGATTCCCTATACGGCATAACGTAAAGGGACATTGCTCCCGCGACCAGAAAAAATCCGACTAAATAAGGGTTCGTGGTGGATCGCAAGCGTACATTGCAATTTACCCAACCTGCGCTAAATTGTCGTTAGCCTGTGGCGTTTTTCTTTATACGTCTTGCAGTCTCTTGCTGAACTACCAGAATGTAGAGACTATGTTAATATGGGAAGTACATTGAATACCTTAATTGTTTTTAACACAAGCATAAGTAGGATTTGCTATGGAATGAAACACGTTTGAATTGACATTCAGGAAATCAATAAACCAAGGAAAGAGCAGCGTCATCCTTTTATGAAAATTATTTGAATACGATTGTCAACTCGCCCCTGAATGGTGGTAACTGTGAAAAAATTGTACTTCCCATGAGAAGAAATCTATTAGTACGTAATTTATAAGTATATAAAAAAAAGATTATAAACATACATAATAATTATCGTATGTATAGATACATGACATATGAATGTGCAATAAATATATTTATGTATGTAAATATCTTATACGTGAATAAGTACGTATGTGTATGAGACATATTTCATTATACAAAATATTATATTGTATTTATTAAAAGAATGCCGCTCAAAATCAGTGCACGATGGCCTTGCACATCCTGAGTGGCAATCCTTTTTGGAACATTGAACACCAAACAGGTGGATTTTAAATTATCTAATTATTATTGTCAGGATTTACTAGATTTTAGTTGATTATTACTGTTTTGTCTTTTATTTTATCTTTTACTGTCACCTGTGGGTGCGTGTAACTAATTAATGTTTTATTCTTTCTTTCACTTCGAATAAATTAACTTCATTTTTACGAGTATATTCAATAGAGGAATAATTGAAAAAAATTACATTTAACATTTTTAAATTTACATTTAAGGGTCAATGTCAAAAAAAATATTAAAAATAAATATATACAACATCTTACTGAAAAAAAAATGTAATGTCTAGAACGCCGATATTCTAAAGTTAATTTTAAAACTACTTGAATTAAATTAGATCAGTGATAATGATCCTAATTAAAAGATAATTTGTAACAAATAAAATCTAATCTAAATAGAATAATTGATTAACATAAAATCACAAGCGACCGATCAAATGAATCAAATTGAATTGACCTCACATCGTAATTGGTTATCTTTGAAGCATGTATCCAATAATTTGTTTCATTAGAACAATTAAATATAATGGATGTTATGTAAATTACCGACCGAGTAGCCTAGTGGTCAGAATACATGACTGCTATACCGAGGGTTCTCGGTTCGGATTCCAGCCAGAAACATCATTTATGCAAAAAAAAAAGTAATTATTGATCTTCGAGTGTGGTGCATCTGAAATGTATGTCTGTAAAACGCAACCACAAAAAACAAAAGGGACCAAG
Source organism: Luehdorfia chinensis (assembly GCA_019845155.1). Lineage (NCBI taxonomy): Eukaryota > Metazoa > Arthropoda > Insecta > Lepidoptera > Papilionidae > Luehdorfia > Luehdorfia chinensis. Next base: position 1,482,088 of record JAHVAK010000028.1, read on the forward strand.
TGCTTTAAAAAAGCTGACAGTATATTTTATATATTTATTAGAGCTTACCTTTTTATAATTTAGTATATAGTTCATTATCTCAAAACTTAGAGGAGGTCAATGCTCAACAGCTACTTAAATATATAAAATAAACATAGATTTAATATATTTAATAATTTTCTTTAAATTTAGTCTGTCAAAGCTATAACTTAAACTTAATGTTATCGACTAACATCTTAGTACCGGAAAACGAAAATCCGCAACTTTTTCGGCCCCTTAAAGTGGGCTAAGACAAAAATGTCATGATAAGCTAATGAACTCCGACTGATGCTGAATTACTTTTTTAATCATCATCATCATCATTTCAACTCGACAATAGTCCACTGCTGACAATAGGCCTCCCCCTTAGTCTGCCACAAAACACGGTTCTGAGCCACCTACATCGATCGACTTCCCAGGTCCCTAAAACCATGCAGGTCGTCGCTCCATCTAGTGAGGTTCGCCTTACACTGCGTTTGCCGGTGCTAGGTTGCCACTCCAGAATCTTTCTTCTCCCAACGATTACCGGTTCTACGAGCTCAATATTTCTATTTTATTTCATTATAATATAAAACTAACAACACATATGTTTACAGAATATAAAAAACCTTTACAGAATATAAAAATCTAAAAAACCTTGGAGTTGCTTGCGTACAGTTTGACGAACGCGTAATTGTAACCCACATGTTGCAAACAGAGTAACACCGCACTGTCGTATAAGATATTGGTTCTTAAGTCTCCTATGCCCTGTAATTACACCGGCTTTAGTGCCATTTAAACCGAAAGACGGCAAAATAACGGCAATCGCGAATATTTCCACATTCCTTGACATTCGCATTCGTATACGCATTCGCAAAAATCGTGCGAATATTTTGCAAATGTCATAGTCACAAAAACGTCAGATTTTGCTTATAAAAATTGTGAAAATAAAATTAAACAAGAAAAAAATAACTAGTTTATTTATGAATTTCTATAGATAAAAACACCATCTTTTTATAAAACTACTACTACTACGTAATTTGTCGTTAAATAATCAAACCATCGACTTAGTTCGGATGAGTTCGGTAATTTCCGGAAAAAGGTACAAACGTCGCTAATGTGCGCGAGAAACTAGCATGGTTTCCTGTCAGTCAATCAATTGTCAACTTTTAACCAGAAGGAAATAGCGCCAGATTTAAAAATGTTTATTTTTATTCTCATGTTCCCAATTTCGATGGCATAATTAAACAAATTATATTCGTTACATCATTAGTCCTACCACCAGCAATTCTTAATACATTTAAAAGTGATTTTAACTGTTACAGGACATGGTAAATACAACGACAGCGTCGCGAAATTTGTGTATGTGTAAGCGCACCCACGATACAGGAAAAAATCCTACAGTGGGACTCTTTTTTCATAAAAAAAATTATGCTTTTGACTTCATATAAATTCAGGCCCTTTTGTGTTCAAATTAAACAAACTAAATCCTCCTCTTTGTATATCATCTGTGCAAAATTCATATCGATTTAATACCTTTAAATATTTTTATAAGATGTACTCGTATAAAAATAGGCAATGTGAATACATATGAATTAATTATCCTATATTTATTTATGGTCATATATGCACATAGCAAGTGAAAGTAATTCTAGTTTTGTCCCTATTGATAAATTGCCTAAAGCGTATCGATTTGATTTATGAAGTCGAACTTAAATGCAATTCTCTAACAGCAGACTAATAAATTAATATTTATATGAGTTCTGTGTTACACAATTTTTCTGTTTCAAGAGATGTGACAGTCTAAATCGACTATTATGCTCATTTAGTGACGTAACCACTTTAAGCAGCAAGTATTTAGATCACTAATATTCTTACTTACAAAGATCATTATTGCATGACGCTAATTTGCATATTATGCTTAATAATTTATATATCGTATAGTCGCGTCGCATTGGAGTCATAACTAAATAGTAAAGTTAAAAAAAAAAACCTGAGAAGCGTAGTGTAATCGTGTGGTGGCGGCTCGATAAAAGAATACTACCACTCCATCTCATCCAATGGATCTCGTAAAAGGCGAGTAAGGAATTAAACTGCACTGTGCACCCAACACCGCATGGTGGCGATGGGCTCACCACCTATCACACCAAGTGCATTACATTGTTTTGGTGAAACGTGGATTGTGGCAGTCATCTGTTTTTGCAGTGAGTGTCCAGTCTCTGACTACCCCCTAATGGGATACAGTCGTAATCTTATGTATGTATGTATATACATACCCTTTTAAGTATACTTTTTGCCTACAAGACTAGCAACTATTACTATTAACCACTATATGTCTCCAGCCCTTCATTTTTTTTAAATATCTTTATAACGTTTTATAATTAAGAATATAAAAACTACATACCATCGTAAGAGTCTGGAATGTACAGCGGCTTTCCGACCAATTTTCCTTTCTTCCCAGACAGCGGTACGGCTTCCACTCTTCTATGGGCTTCCAGCACTCTATAAAGTAGCACTGGCCTGTCCTCGCCTTCGATTTTAACCACACGTGGCAAGGAAAACTTATCCACAAACTCTTTCAATGTCATCACATCACTACTATCGTCTTCGGGCTCGACGGAGCCGTTTCGTCGTCCGAGAAGGAAGTTGTCTGCCCATTCCGGAGCGTTTGGTCTTCGCTCTAAAAAATCCGGTCTTCGTTCGCTACTTCGAGGTTTATACCTAGGAGGCCGATCTCTTCGAACCAGAGCCTCATTCGCTTCTGCCAACCATCTCGTGACCAAACGCTCCCTCTCGACGTCCAAGTATCTTGGCTTGGATGCGTCGCAGGCGAAGCGAGCGGCATCGAAACAGTACTGGGGCGGCGGTGGTCGGATCCGTGGGGGATAAAAACGGGGTGGGACATAAGGAGGATGGGGGGCGTAGGCCGGCGGCGTCCTTGGCCCGGAGCCCTCGACTGACGCCGTTCTAAACATTGTTTCAGGCCATTGATGCTACTCCCACTACCTAAAACAAAAACATTTACATTTTAAAGAAGGAAGAATGAATCAAATAAGGTTCTAGATTTACATAAAATCTAAAGGCATGGCATAATTTGAGTTCAAAATAGGTACACAGCATTATTTCTCTGCAAAGGATATTGCCCACACAATAAAGCGCAGCTAAAAATGACTATGTTAACAGTGTGAGCGAGAAACAGATATAGCTTATCTAAGCGTGCGAGTGAGAGAGATTTTGAATGTCAATTGACATGAGTATTGATAAACATTAGACAAAATCACATGCAAGCGGCTATCTTTGATTTGATTTTGTTGTTAAATGTAATTTTTGGCAATCTATGTGTATGTTTATTAGGTGTTCTGAGTGTTTTTTTACGATTTTCGTTTTACAACCGGATTATAACAACTGATATTTTGAAATAAACCTAAAATCAAACAACAAGGCTATTTAGAATAACCTCAAAATCGCAAATAATTTAGGTATTAATAAATTCTGCGAAGTCGCCGTTTTAATCTGTTTTCACGGATACAAAGGTGTTATTTTGGACCCAATAATCAATGTTTTATGACTGTTGGTTCTTGGGCAAAAATTTTATGGACGCTGAGCAGTGTCTTTTCACACATTTCTATTGAATTTAAAAGGAAATTATTGACAATCATGCCAAATAATATTTTTAAACGCCATTATTTACTGAGCCACTTGTTAATCGTTGGAGTTTCATTTTAAAAGTGAACTATCATCAGCAAATAATAATAATCTATAGTTTATGGGTATCGTCAGAGTCAACTAAGGGAATGCCTGGAAAATGTCATGGCTTCCGACAGGTGATGGAGTAATCATTCCGAAGAATACCACAACGAAAATACACAGACCGATGACGGACAGAAGCAACGTCTAAGGTGCAAGTCGATGCGATCGCCATGCCACCTGCTAGTGATTACGGCAAATCTTCCTTTCTTGGGAAAGGCCTATGTATGCCCAGCAACGTACTTCACACTAATGATGATGAATGCTTCTACGACAGCAAGAGAAGAATTGAATGATATAGTAGTTGTTTGACACAACTGACAGTAGTAATGTTTCTAAAGATGCTGCAGATTCCTATATATTCCTATTTAATTAATATTTTACGAAATTTTACACGAAATGTTGTACGAAATTCAAATTATTTACTAGTGGTCGCCCTATGGTTTTGTTTGACCACAGACTATTATGTGTTTGACATTGGCAGTATGAACGCAGACTAACAACTTACTACTTTAACAAAGTCAATCATGTGATTGACTTTGGTAGTAGAAACGTAAGTTAAGTTTTTTATTTTATTCAATTTAATGTAATTGTAACATATTGTATATAAATTTTAGCTTTCTCGCATCTGTCTCTATACAAACTTTAACTGTTCTAAATCTCACACTCCTTCGTGCAAGCAATTCGCTTAAAAAGGGGTACAAAGTCTTGTCTATATATAGATAACTGAAACGGTTAAATTTTAAAAAATGAATATATTCGTCTAAATTTATGTTTTAATTTCAACTGTGATAAAACACTTATGCACAAAGCCCCTTGTGTTCCTTGATGCAATAGCAGAAAAAAAATAACTTAGAATAGTTTTGCATGGGTATATGATGACATAACAGACTTTATGTGTGTTTAATGTGAGTCGAGAATAAAGTTATGCTTTTGGTTAATGTACCATTTCATTAATATAACAGAGCCCGCTATTTATTCAAATTACATGTTCTTCGCAGACAGTCTATAGACAGTGACCCGGATTCGCTGTCTGTCTGATAGGTTTTGAAACAGATACGACTACATCAATATAATGAAAACCCTACATTAAAAAAGAACCATCAACCATTCAAGACGCATAGTTTAATAATAGCAAATGACTTCACGAATAAATATTCACAGGTATTTCATCTTCCAATTTTTTCTGTTCTGTAAATAGCAAAAAATGCTCAAAATTAAAATGCCGGAAGGAATTATTAATACGTTCTGAGAAATTAAATGTTATAAAAACATATAATGTATCATTTTATAGATAATAAATGATGCACGATATCCTCAAAATTAATCCTTCCGGGAATATTTGGACGCAGGCTTTCTTTTCAACAGGACCCCTCCATGTGCTGCGGTGGGACCCAGCAGTATTTTTCCGTAAACTTGAGCCTTGTTTAGGTAGAAGATCAACTCACGTCCGCAAAACGTTGCCAAAACAACGCCATTATCTTTGATGGTTCATCTTCTCCTTGAATTTTCCTACAGCTTTGTTACTCTCTTACATTGAGAACGTTGGTAGCCGACATTTTCATGCTAACATTCGTAAATACCTTAACTGTATTTGTAGTGTAAGTCACATTTGACGACCCATATCTCACATCAGAACAGAAAGACTGACTCGACATTGACAGACAGGCAATTAGATATAAATATTGATCCAATACAACATAGAAAAACGACCGCACTCACACATGAGTGCATATACAAAACAAAAGTATAGCTCCGTATCTTGTTAAATCTCACTTTTTTGTTAAGGTGATTACCGAGCACACAGTACATCCGTAAGTAAGTCTCTGTTGCAAAAAGACGTCTACATCCATCAGTGAACCGGTATACAGCTACTCGTATAACTTGGTTCTACCACTGATTATAGTAATAACATATTGCAGTCAAAGGAAACACATTCCTACACAAATTTTGTCTACAAACAAATATTCTGAAACGGTGTTGATACGAAGAGGTTATCTACGTGAGAATATCTTTGTTGTACTACTCTGTTAAATGGTATTACAGTGCTGGGAAAAATATTTGTGCGAATCGTCTTACATAGTCGGGCTAACTCAGGGATCGAGTGCTTTCCATAAATTTAACAGTACATTTAATTTAACAACTAAAGTTCGATACCCGGTGCAAACGCTACTAAAATTATTAGTATTAATTTCAAATCACCCACTGTTGATCATAGGCCTACCCCATAGATTGCCAAAAAACACGGTCCTGAGCCACCTGCATGACTTCCCGCAAAACAGTGTAGGTCGTCGTTCCATGTAGTGGGAGGTCGCTCCATCTAGTGGGAGGTCGCCCCACACGGCGTTTGCAGGTACGAGGTGGCCCCTCGAGAACCTTAATTCCCCAACGGTTATTGGTACTACGAGCTATATGGCCGGCCCATTGCAACTTCAGCTTGCTAATCCTTAGAGCTATGGCGGTTACTCTAGTCCTGCTGCGGATTACATTATTGAGGTATATTCGTTGTACAATTTCAAATGCGTGGAAGGAAAACATTGAGAGGAAACCTACATGTTTTAGAAATTAAAATTTCGGCGGTCTGTTTTCGCTAACCTCTAATATAATATACGCTCTGCTCAACAGAGAGTCCCCACCTCCAAACGATGTATTGAAAGGACGTGTGTGCCCAAGAATTGAGATTCATTGTTTTTAATTTTAAAACAAGGTATGTCATTTTCAAGAAGCGATTTCAAAGTTTCCATGTATGTTTAATGTTTAACTATGTAGTGTATTTTAAAATCCAAAACCTATTCTAAAATCTTTAAGTCATCCTTATCTTCATCAGCGTATGATCAACATTAACAAAACAGCGATGAGATCCTCTCAACTTTCTTGGGGTTTCAGCCCATCTAATCGCTGTTTTGTTCGGCGGATTGGCAATTATGGTATTATTAGCTATCCCGTGCGAATATTTCTCACAGTAACGTGATGGCGCACATCTACCTACATTGACGAATATTATAAAATCCAACTGACAGCTGTCGTGCATGTTATTTGATCAGATTGTCAACAGATGGCGCAGTCTAAAATTAAATAAATTATTCAATATTTTTAACGAAAACATTAATTTTACGATATTTACTTATTTTTCGTCACTTGATGGAAAAATAGTCTTCAAATTGGCGTATCAAACATAAATTTTGATACAGTGTTAGGGGAGATATTGCATGTCGACAAAAAACACCTTTGAGAAATACTATTTATCGTATCTATACACGGCGTATACTAGCCACTGCCAGTTTCCGGTCTGGCTACTAAAGGTCTGGTATATTTAAGTAGGGTCATAAATAACGCCGCCACAACGTGGCAATAAATAAATAATCAATAATTCTATCTCTAATAGTAATATAATAATTTAACCAACACTGGAATGTGATGGTAGGATTCCTATGAAAGAGTACGTCTAGGTAGGGAGTGCCAGTAATTCTGCTTTCAAGCAGGATTATGCAAACATTGCTGTGTTTTGGTCTGAAGGACTCTGATAGGTATTGCAATAACTGAACATATGAGACTTCAGAACTGATGTCTCAGGGCGGTGACCGCAGTGGTGCCACACGATGGTGATGGTGATATTCTGGGTGACACAGCATCTGTTATGGGCAGACTGCACTTACAATAAAATTACTTACGATTTGCTAGATTCTTTTATAGGATGGTCACTATTAGCCCGAAGGCTTTCACAGCTTCGCCGGACTTTGCTATTCTCTTTACTTTGTTCCATAAAAAAGTATTTCTGGGAACGAAACCAAGTAAGCTACTCGTATCTAACGAATAACATGATTCGACAATTACGTAAATGTAATCAGTTTTTGAGTGTCCTTAACCTTAATATTCTTTTCTACCCGTGACCTGAAGTGACTTTCCAATATTTTTCCCTTCTCAGATATTAAGTAAAGATTACATTTGAATTAATACATTGATTTAGTATTGAAATAGTAAGTACATAAAAAAATATTGTTAGAGATTTAATCTTCTTTCCAAACCTATATTTTTTTCTATTATATTTAATATTAAAATATGAATAAATAAAATTAATATAAATTCGCCGTGTGATAGTCGCTTAAGAGAATCTATCACCTCATCGCGTCCCGTGGTCAACAGAGGGAAAATTAAAACCAGGAGATGGGCAGCAGAATCTTTCTGGAACATCTGAATAAATAAACTGCGGTTGCAACCCGCCTGCCAAGCGTGACAACTATGACAAAATCTCACAAAATGAGAGCTACAAACTTTTGTGGGAAGATTCAAAGGCATCTCCCATAGATATGGGAGATGCCTTTGTTCAACAGTGGACGGAAACGTAGGCGGAAATGATGATGATGATGAACACTGAAAGCTAGTTCTGATTTACATAACTACATCTATTTATGTATTTATTATTTTAGATTAGAAATAGAAAATATTCAGTTTACTGTCTCTTTCTATAAAACTTTGTGGAAATCTTTGGGCCCCTATGTTCAGCAGTGGACTAGTGACAGGCTGATATGATGGTGATGATGAAATATATTAATTATGAAAGACAGAAACGTCGCACTTAACGTCGACCTTAAAACTTTACTCTCATCGCGCCCAAAGAAGTTTCACTTCAAAACTTATTTAATTATTTAAAAAACCCGCAACAGCTACAAACATGCTCAAGCGAATTTAAGTTTAATGGTTTTCTCATGGATCCCATCATCAGAAGTTGACCAAAATTATATGAGACCATTAATTACATTTTAAACTAAAAACGTACATAAAAAAGAATACATGTACACGAACATATAACAGCATAATTTTTTGAAATCGGTTAATGTTATTAAAAATAGTCACATAGATAACAAAGGAGCACAACAGACATTATCTACGATGAAAACTCAAATAAAATAAAATCAACTCATAAGCGCATTGCAAGCTTGCTGTGGCAGCTATCGCCCTCTTAAACAATATCAAAGAGAAGGACGATTGGCAATACGAGGACGTAGCGACCTTTAGACGAGCTTGATATACTCATTAGTACTATATATAAAGACGATATTTACAAGTTTATTGTCACATCTCTACAGAGTACACAACTAAAATTATCCATCTACAATTTTGTTTAAAAATAACTACATGTAAACTTACGTTGAATTTTTATTTTATAGAGTTTGCCCACAGTTATTTTAATGTTAATTTATTTATAAGTGAATATTACAGATTAAATAAAAAGAATTTTACAGATTTGAATTGTTTTTAGTTTTACTACTTAATAACGAACGTTCTGCAGCACCCATAGTCATGAGGGTCCTGAGGGTATAGTTAATACGAGCTACTTTCAACTTATAATATTAGGTCCTCACATATGAAATTTGCGTTTTGTATGGGAGGTATATTTTTTTTTTTTGTAAAACATATTATTATATAAGTATTAATTAATCAAAGTATGTACCATTGTTATCTATGCACTTTTACCATCTCATTGGTAGTTCATTGATCTCTTTACTAAAAAAAACATGGGGGCGAGAATCAATAAACTCTCTGAAGACGGTTTGGACTGCCACATCGGAGATGATATTTTTTCCTTCTAAGAAGTCATCCAAATTCCGGAAAAAATGGTAATCTCTTGGAGCAAGGACCGGGGAGTACGTTGGATGTCGCAGACATTCCAATTGCAGTTCCTCTTGTTAAGCGGCCGTCTGTTATGCAGTGTGTGGTCTAGCGTTGTCCTGAAGCAGGCCTAGAGCTATTGACCAGCCTCGGTTGTTTAGCAGCTACTTCTTCCATAATGGTTTGCAGTTGTTAACAATAGATATCTACCGTAATCGTTTAACCAGATTTTAGAAAGCTGTAGTGAACGACACCGGCACTAGTCCACCAAACACTCTCACTTAACTTTTTCTGAGTAAATTTCGCTTGTGGCAGGATTTGGCTGGTTCTCCAGGGTTCAGCCAATGCGACGAGCGCTTCCGATTATCGTACACGATCCACTTTTCATCAAATGTAATGACCCGATTTAAAATCCCTTCATTACTCTGCCATTGAGCAATGTAACGCAGCAGTCGACGCGTGTTTGCTGGTTTTCTTTACTCAATTCATGAGGTACCCACCGTTAGAGCTTTTTTACTTTCCCTGTTTGCTTCAAGTGTATTAAAACAGTTTTATCACTCACTGCGAAGCCTCCAGCTAGTTCCGAAGTGGTTTGCGATGGATCCGCTTCCACAATAGCCTTTAATTCTTCATTATACACTTTGGTCTCCGGCCGTCCACGGGCTTGTTCTGAAGGTCGAAATTACCAGAGCGAAAACGTTGGAACCAAAAACGTACCGTGTTTTCTTTTGCGACACCAGCGCCTTACACATCGTTAATCCTTCGAGCTGTTTCTGCAGCACTGGTGCCACGGTAGAATTCGTACTCGTATATAAATCGATATTTCAAGTTTTCTATTGTGCGAGATGAGCGACGCCAAAGAAAAAACTAATGAGGAAAAAAACAAATGAATGACTGTTTTCGAAATTCAAATATACCCGCTAAATGGATTTATAAATTTGAATTTGGAATTCTTAACCAAAGAGAATATTTTTCAGATAACGCAGCCTAAAACGCCAATTTCATATTTAAAAACCTAATAATTTACATTTTGTCCGATTTACGCAAACGCAACCAGCAGTATTGAAGTCTTGTAGTGGAATGCTTAACTTTGGATTTAATTTAAGTAATTATAGGATCCCAAGCAGGTGGCGGTATCCAGACTTCTTTTTTTTTTCAATAGCCTTGCAAATCCATTTTTGCCAGGAATCTCTACGACACTAGGAGATCTAGTGTCTCTGTCCTCCCGTAACCCGTGTCCGACTGAGCGCGCTCGAAACGTCGGGTATTAAATAGAAAAATAAAATTAGTTTAATTTAATACTGTTATTTTCTCAAAACAGCTTTTGGCTCACATGTAGTCAATACGTGAATGCTATGTTGAAGATACATATATGTCTACTGAAAATACTGACAGGATAATTGAAGTAAATTCTATACACTGGCCTTGGTTATAATGCCAACAACCTGAAAGAGAAAAGCCTTTGCCATACTCGGCTTTAGTTAATAGGCTATTTCAAAGCGGGTACCTACATAATAATGGTCCAACTTTGTCATAATACAATGAGACGTAAGGTACTGTGTATGGAAAGGCACCTTTTTTCTCTTTAATGCCGTTCCACACGAATAATAATTTATTCTGTCCGTTCGTCTAGCACTCCTACAGATAAACAATATTTTGCAAATGTCTTTACTGTTATGTGTAAATTTAAAGTTTTAACATTGCTAATTATGAGTAATAATTATGCGCAAAAAAGCTTATAAGTATTCTCTAATATCTAAAGTCATTGTCTATGATTGAAATGACTTATAAAATATAATATAATTAAAAAGTATTAAAAAAAACTTACCGACTGTTCTAGTGTATAAATATTAAGATCAAAATTAAATTTTGCACTGATCTTTGGAAGTACCAGTAGCACGTTGAATCATTGTCTCTAATTTCTGAACATCTTCGTCGTCTTCTTTAATCAAGCGTTGATTAATAAATATACCTGCCAACCATTATAGTATTTCGAACTCTACTATAAAGTCATTAAGCTATAAAGTAATAAATCAAGCTATTCAAAATAATATCATTACCTATCTTTTATTTTTTTAAGTTTAAAAAATGATCTTAATACGTTGCGACAAGGTTTATGAACTACGAGTATGGAATGCTATTAGGACTATATAAACTGCAACAATAATTGCATTGAAGCAGCATCATAATAATGACATCATTTTTTTGCACACAACTTGCTTTATTTGTTAATCTCAATATTGAATGATTGATACGACTCCTGTACGATTCTTAGACATTTTGTTCCGTTGAAAAACGTGTATATGAATGTACTCCTAATATTTTATTGGAGTGTGGAAAGAACCAACAAGCAATTACTTAATTACTACGGAAATAAAGAAACGAGATGAACGAAAAAACAAGTCTTATTAATTACATTTGAAACATTTTTTTCTTTTATATTGCAAAACTAATTTCCTGCTCGTGAAATTGTGTAATTTATTGTGTATCATAGAAAATATAAGACGCAATAGTCATAGAAAGAAAAACTGAAAGAAAACGTTCAAGCGTTTGATTACAAGGCTTAACTTTTTTTAACAACAAATAAAATAAGTTTGTCTACAAACAGCTCGGTTTTTTCGTCGGTTACGAGTTCTTTACTTTTTCTAATTATAGTTATTAAGCGCCCATAACTACCCAAAAGTCTTCTACCTACCTCTTTGCAAATTATCAAAATCGACCTCACTCATAACCGCGAGCAATTCTCCGAAGGCCTCGAATTTGTACCTCTTATGTTAATAAGGATTAATTTTATCAAATTGAATTTAAAATATATTGTCACACTTAGAAGCTTGTTTATTTTAAGCGTGGTTATTAAATAAAGTAAATGATAAACATATGCATTAATAATACTATATAATGTTTAACCGATATATTCAAATCTCCATTTTGTATATAGTGTGAGCCAAGATCTTGATACTTGTACGAATATTGAATAAAAATATAAATGTAGTACGTTGGTGTGCTGTGTGTAGTAGCAAGAGAAAAACACTTTCTTTAGCATCGGTTATATAGATCGGATAGGTCCAGTGTAGAATAGGTGTCTTTAGAAACTACTAAGGTATTCTGCGGACAGCCTTTATTCGTGCAGTATAACACCATAATATGCAATGCTGTCACTATACTGCTCGTGAGAACGCAATGGGGAATAAGCACTTTTTTGACTGGTACCAAAGTAGCGGCGACGTGGTTCGCCACCCGTCACGTCTCGTTTCCCGCAGCGGCGAAAAGTGGGCTACGTGCGTGGTCTCTGCCTACCCCTTACATGAGCGAAAAAGGCGTGACTGAATGTATGTATAGAAAGTAGTTGCTATTAGACGATGTATATAAACTACTTAAGTGTTAACAGTTTCCCGTTCTATTAAATAAATAAGGATAAAACATTATGAGACATTAAAGGTCATATACCGTTGTCGCAAGCATGCGGTGTTTCATAGAACAATTCAACATGAAACAAATAATTCATGAAACTGAAAACATTATAAATCCGAATTAAAAGTGTTAACAGATTTAATATTTTTTTAACGTTTTTGATAAATACAGCCTTTAATCGTCAGGCGTAAAGTTAGAGATGTGCTGACATCTTACAAGAAACCATGTTATTTCTATTATTAATATATTTTTCATTAAAATGTTAACTAATTTGTTATCAGTCTTAACATTATGTTCCAGATAATATATAACAGTTATATAAATATTAGTGAAAGCACAGAGACACTCACTCATCTCATCACATCAACTCTCTTTAAAGGGTTTGTCCGGGTAATCATATGAAAATTGCTCCAGCGTTTAATTGGGTATTCTAGATTTTTTTTAACATTTTCACGCCAAGTCTTGGAGCTCTAACACGATATTATTTGTATTATAACAACATGTAATGTTTTTACGTAATGGTGTATAAAATCTAGCTGTGTTAACCATTATTGGTTATATTTATAATAGTTAAAATAAAATAGTGCTTAAAGAAGCGTTATTCTGCTTCCCAATTATCTGCTACAGCCAGTAATAGCTACGACGTTGCCTTACCATTTTATTCTATATATACTTGTATATCAATTGCGTAACCTAAAAGTATCAACATTCACAGTCCTCGTACACCATCTATGCATATTTGAAACAAAGCATTAGATAAATTTGAGCAGATCCAATGATATTAGTCAGCTTATTTCGATTATTCATTCAGTAAGACAGTCATAACTCTTACCGCGATTCAACTGTAAGCCCTTAAAGTCACCTACCTACACATTCAACACAATGTCCGATAATTACATTCAACGATTGTGAATACTGCACATACTATTGCATTGTCATTGTTGGAGATACGTACTTCAATCGACTGTTGTGTATGCACTGAGATATTTCGAACACGTAACATTAAAAACAAAAAACCTAACAGCAAGGACCTGAATTCGATTACCGATGCCAGCACCGCTAAAATTTTTCTGCAATTTTAAATGCTGATTTACCACGGGCTTAGCTGTGAAGGAAAAAATCGCAAGGATGACAAATACATATATTTTGAGGACATATAAAGTCCGGCGAACTCTTTCCGGCTCCGAAACCCTCTCAGAAATGAGAAAAGGCGAGGCCTCTGCTCAGCAATCAGTAATTTATAGAATTTTACTTTACTTTTTTTATAAAAAATCAATATGAAATATGAATTTCCTCGTTTATATAAAACTTAAATTAGACAGACAGTTTTGAAGAAAACAATATGAAAATAACTTCTATATAACATATTTATTTCGATAGTTAAGTAGTTAAACTGACATCTTACAAAAATATAAAATAGAAGTACCTCGAGGACAACTAAGGGCGGATTTCACCGTTTAAAATAAACTCGATCAGTTCAAGCTAAACGATGTTTAAGCGTTTAACTGAGTTCAATGCTACAGTTTGCATTTCATCAACGTTAAATAAACGCAGTTTAAGCTAAACGCGATTAATATTCACAAAGCCCAATTTTCGACGTTCAACTCTTTAAACGTGTTTAGAGAGATGTCATTGTCAATTGCTTAACTAAGAAAACAACTATTTTTAATTCGTATTGTTTATTATTTGCATACCTCTATGTAACCTATGCATAAAACAGGCTGTTGATGTCTGTCGCAAAATGCGAAATTCATGGATATTTGTTTTAGATTGTCACGATATTTCATGTAAACTTCGTTTAGCTAAACGCGATCAAAATGGAGCTGGTGAAACCGGTGAGACGAAAACCGAGATCGAATTATACATTTGAACTCAGTTAAGTAAAACGTGGTTTTATTAAGTTAGGTTTCCAAAGCGATCGGTGAAATTGGGTCTAAGTCTATTGTCATGAATTCCACACAGGTTATAGGTAATAACTTAGGGACCAACTTAAGCCGTGGTAGCTCAGGAGCTAGGCGCTCGCTTTAAATTTCATAGAACGCCAGTGACTTGGGTTCGATTCCCGGTGCCGGCACCACTAAAATTGTTAATTGCCATTTTAAGTGCTGATTTACCACGTGTCGTACTTGTAAGTAAAGTACAGCCTATAACTTCACATGTCCTCGAAATATGTTAATTTCTCAGACATGCAGGTTTCCTCACGTTGTTTCCTTTCGCCGCTGAGCACGTGGTATATCTCGCTTGAAAATGTACTAAGATGCCGGCACCGGAAATCGAACTCAGATCACTCGCGTACAATGAAATTTAAAATGAGCGCCCGGCCCTTGAGCTACAACGTCTCAGGCTAACTTTATATTTGTGGTGGATAATCAAAATTATTCCGCAGCATGAGAGCTTGGCAAATGAAAATTTATTCTCAGCAAGAAAATAGAAGATAAATTAGCTACGTGTCCCTTGAATTCTGTAAGGTGCAGCGTACCATATAACACTGACAAATGATGCTATCGCAGCTGCCGACTACAACGATCAATCAATATTCAATACATTGTCCGTCAGTTTGTTCCGAGAATCACTTACTTGAAGGTTTTGATGCTTTTCCGTAGACGTACTCTTTAATGAGCCATTATAACTGCCGATAGTGAGCCTCATAAAATGTTTCCATAAACAGCGAAGATGAGACTGCTAAATGTATATTTTAATAACGGGTAGGGTAATTTCGCTAATCTTCTACAATAATTATTTAAACGTGTTTTTCGGTATGAAATACCTGCCTTAATACTGTACAATTTGAAGATTATTTTTCCCTCTAATGACGAAAATTAAGTTAATGTCTTAAAACTAATGTTTTCGTTAAAAAATATAAAAAAGATTGAATTAATTAATTTAATTGTAGAAAGCGCTATCTGTTGACAATCTGTTCTACTAACATCCACAACAGCTGTCAGTTGGAGTTGATTACATTCCTAAAAGAAGGTACATGGCGCCATCTGTTCACGATTGCGATAGAAAATCGAAATATGGAAAATCAGAATTTTAAATAGTCCCTTAATCCCTCAATCGCATAAATTTTAATGAGAGTAATCATGAGTTGAATTTATTCGCCATAAGTTCTTAGTTAAAAAATATCCTATGTCCACCTCCAAGATGCAAACTATCTCAGCGCCAAATTTCGTCAAGATCGGATCAGCTGTTGAACTGTGAAAAGGTAACAAACAGACAGAGGGACAAAGAGAGTTACTTTCGCATTTATAATATTAGTATGGATTGCATAAAAGGCGCGTACTTTTATTTGGACACGTCTAGGTAGGTACCACCGAGGTACCAGTTATTCTGCATAAAGCAATAGAATGCAAACATTACTGTGGTGACGAACGCAGTGTGTGCACAGAAATATTCTGGGTGATACAGCATTTGATACGGGCAGATGTTCCACTTACCATCAGGTGACCCCTTTCAAACCAAAAGTGGTCACCACTTACTTCTATAAAGAAGCAAAGATGCAGAAAATGACAAAATGGATGATATTAAAGTGAAAACTCTCGCAGATGCTTATTTGCTTACTCGCCTTCGCTCCTTAATATGTAAGGCGCACTTGAACGTGGAATGATATGGATGGGTAAGTGAACTATTCTAAAAGAACATCATTTGCTTACTTATCATTTGTTTTTTTTTTTCCATTGTATGGTGGTATACATTATTCATATCACGAAATAATGTGGTGTGAACAAAAATTATTGATCCTGTAACATTATCATTTAATTTCGTATTCGCACGTTTAATTTTCTGGCGCAGTTCCAGCACAAGTTTTATCTCACTTAATTTTATGGTAATGACATTATATTGCTGTTTCTTAAACTTCATTAACGTTTTCAATATACATGTGAATTAACAATATATTGCGAACATGAGAACTCGACAATAACATAAAATAGATACTTTTGCGTCCGAGACCTGAAAAGTTACCCATGCTCTGGCCAATAAGGTCTAATCCTGATTTGATAATCCTTCAGAAAATCATGTGTATAGACGCACATGATTTTCTGCCGGGACACTATTACTACCGGAGAACTCTGTGAGATTACGCGACGTAGGCCCGTAAATTTGGAGACCAGAACTAGCTGGTAATATTACTAAAGCCGCTGTGAACTACAATCTAATTGGCAGAAGATGCGAAGAGATGGCGACAATAATTGGAGACATTCCATCCAAGGTGAGCTGAATAATTTTGAAAAATCTAGAACGAAGCTAAGATGAGATCTAAAAATATCCTCAAGAAGGAAAATGGTTGCAGCCACATGCTCATCGCAAGAATATAAGAGCAATCATCATCATTATTCTTAGCTATTATTATTGGACACGTGAATGGGTCATTATTACTTTAAACGCTTATTGGGACAAATGAAAATACACCTACAAAAATCTAATTCAACTAACCTTACTCCGCAAAGGAGTCTTATTAAGCGTTTGATTGACATAATCATTGAATCTTTTTAATGAATACCTTCTTAAATTACCGAAAAGGTTAAGGACCCACGTTTTCTACTGAACGCTTGATAAAAATCGTAGTATTTGAAACGAGTCATAGATTTTTTTTATAAAATATAGCTATTGTTTATGATATTAAAGAGAGAAGGGTTAAATATAAGATTGAATTTCACAACCGCTCATGTTCTTTATGATAGAAGTCTCATCGATTATTTCACTTATTAAATAGAAAAGTATGATTCAAAAACATCAAATGCAATCAAGCCATATTAACATAATAGTTTCAACGACGGCTCTTAAATATTTTCTTGGCGGCGGGAGTTATGCTTTCACGAGCTTAGGGCAAGGGCCATTCGTTCGGTTAACATTTTTATATAATAGCCTATAAATCACCCATGACATCAGGGTTACTTTGCGGAAATCCATTATAGTAAAGGAAAAAAATATGTTAATTTGCTAAGATTCACATCAACATTTTAAAGTATGTGTATTGGCTAGTTTTTGAAGAGCACCGCCCGCCCTCTCTAAACAGCGTGCACAAGACTACCGCTGAATGAGCTCACTCGACAGCTGACTGTCGTAGAGTTAATATCTTTTCATAATGCCTCTTTTTGAGGTGAAACACGTGTCGTGTTATAGACTTAAGTGGTGTGCATCGCCTAGTGGTAGTGATGTAGTTGTGGAGGGTATCTGGTGGGGGTATTAGTCAACTTGTGCTCGCTATTGAGGGAGAGCGGGCGGTGCTTTTCTTTATTATTATAGGTAATACACACCATTTCAAATTTAGCATGCGAATTTATTTTCTTTTCTTTATCAGGACGGTTGTCTCATAATATTTTTTTAAATAAGCAGCAACAAAGTCGGAGGCATTGTTACTAAGATATATTGTAAATTGATTTAGATTACACATGTTCAAAATATTGTATTATATGTAGAATAGATTCTTGCTACTATATTTAGGTAATACTTATCAACGGAAGTGATCAGTTTCAATGGTTTGTAATCATTCTATATAGGGCGATAGCAAGGAAATAAAAAGGCCATAACCATTATGTCAATATGTGGATATAAATATATGTTGTATAGTTATAAATAATTGATATTTCCTCTATTGTTTTACGTAAATTGAAGCTAAATAGCGAAACGTATGTAACAGGATGGCAGCCGATATAATGACGAGGCAAGTTGCGCAAAGAAAAATGTTATTACATGCATTTCCTGACTTTCCTGCCCCGCAGCCGTCGAATGAAGAACGCATGCAGGAAGAAGTTCCTTAGCCAAACTATAAAATTTCCTTCACTTGTCGCTCGGATATCTGTCTGCGAATATACCCTAGAGGAAGGCTCAGGATGTTGTAATTATATTAATAGTGAAATCGTGTTCTATTCCTGCGCTATGTGAGAGTAATAGTAAATGTGAGTTTCTTCAGAAGTATTAATTATATGGAATTATTTGCGGTCTGATAATTAATAGTAGTCGATTTTTTTATTGGATAAAGTGACGAAACGGGCAAAACATTCACCTAATGGTAAGTACAACGTTTTAGAACTTTGTATACTAATCACACCACCAGTAAAGTAATAATCACACCACCAGTACAGGTTTTAGTTTTTATTAGGTAGCTAAGATCCGGTGTCAAAAGAAAAGTCTTTAAAAATCCTCATCAAAAGTTATCAAGATAGCTAATCCTGTAAAACAGGAGATCGATTAAAAAGATAAATGTAATAACTGAAACTGTATATTATTAAAATAATATGTTATAAAAGCTGATGTAATATTACACGACTAATCAAATAGCGGGTCTAATTATTATGTACATTAATTTAAATAGATCATTCGTTGACCGACAACAAATCGAAGTCTAATAACCTGCGAAATGCGCAAAAAACGATAAAGCTTGTAGTTGGAGAAGCAAAAACTTTATATCTATGTAAGTTGCAAAAAATTTATTCATATTTCAATGTCAATCGCAATGGCACTTGATTTGAATGAGTCAGAACTTGCTCTGATATTATAGAGTTATTAGGGTTCCACAAAAACTGAGGAGTCCTTGCATTTTTTGCCTACTGTGTTATTACGCCATGAAAAATCTGTTGCTGGTTGTAATTGGAACAATATTTTTGAGTATTCATTTTGCAACAGCCTTCAAGCAACCCACTTTAGAGACCTATAATTTTCAGCTACAGTACGAGTTGGCGAACCTCACATGTCCAATTTATATCTCAGTCAAGCAAGTTTCCATAATTTGTCTTTCTTTACCGCCGAATTCATAGTAAAACGTCACTACAAATTGTGTACTGAACTAAGTAGCTGGCGTCTTTGAATTTTTTTTTCATGAAAGACTAACCTACCACCCCATCTCATACCGTGGGTGTCGTAAAATTCGACAGAGAAAAAATGAAAACCAGGAACATCTCAATAAATAAACTGCGGTTGCCGTCCCGCCTGGCAAGCGTGGGCAACTAGGGCAAAATCCCCCACTTTTGTGGCAAGCTATGGGGGAGGCCTATGTTTAGTAGTGGACTAGTGATAGGCTTTAATGATGATGATGATGATATTGCCAAGGAAAAGGGTAGCTTACCGCCAGATCGGGTGGTCTGATCTGGGGAGGACGTGCCTTACTACTAGTAATATTTAGATGTTATATATATAGTGCGCATCATAGAAACTTTCATAGCGCGATTATGGAATGTATTGATATTTCTTGAGCTTCTCATGTGGCGTCACGGATGTCGCTACATTAATACCATACACTATTACATTCTACTAAAAAGGTTGGAAATGTCGTTTGTCAAAGATTCTCATATTCATGCAAAGATTTAATGGAATTATGTGTTAATCAAAGAGATACATCTACGACTTAGTCGGAGAGCACTAAATGTTAATTAAAGCATTAATTTTCACAGCTATTACCACTGTATAACGCCAGATAATTATCTTCACCGAGAAATTGACAATCTCTTGTTTTAAACATAACAACTAAGTTATTTTATTTTTAAATAAGCCCGCTAGGTTTTAATTGGTTTATGCCAGATTTCTTTCTTTCGAATCAGCGCTAAAGTAAAAGTAATACTTTTAATAAGTGTATAAGCGTTTGTTATTCATCATCATCATCATCATTTCAATCTATCACCAGTCCACTGCGGAACACTGGCCTCTCTCATAGATTGTCACAAAAGTTTGTACCTCTAATTTTAGGGGATTATGCCATATATTTTTTTATTGGATAGAGTGACGAAACGAGCAAAACGTTCACCTGCTGTAAAGTGCAACGTCTACCCATAACAAATGTTATGTCACCCAGAACATTTCTGTGTGACACTACACTGCGCCCGTCACCCTGAGACATCAGTTCTTAAGTCTCATATACCCAGTGATTACGCTAGCTCTCAGTGCCCTTCAAACCGAAACACAGTAATGTTTGCACGCTACTGCTTCACGGCAGAATAACTGGCCCTGGGGTGGTACCTACCTAGACGGATTCCTGCATAGGAATCCTACCATCAGCGCTTGGCAGGCGGGTTGACAACTGCACTCTATTTATTGAGATGTTCCAGGAAGATACTGCTGGTGCCCATCTCCTGGTTTTTATTTTTCCTCTGTCAACTTTTACGACTCCAACGGGATGAAATGGGTGGTAGATTTCTCTTAAGCCGCCATCATTCGGCGTTTGTTATTAAATAACATAAATTACATCTTACAGAGGCTATGAAAAACTATCGCCTGCGCACGAAACTTTAATATACTACAGTTACGTAATTATCGTCGCAAATACACAGACGCACGATCTCTACGTGCTTGATAGAGTTGCCGGTCAATACGATCAAAACATACATACGCCAGGGGCGATGTATTATAGACATTTACAATGATTACTTCCAAATATGATATTTGTATTCGAACCAGGATACACTCTTTTATCTGGTTTATTGGTCGTATTATTTATCAAACTAATGTACCGACGAACCGACGTTTTGTAGATAGTCATGTTACCAAGAACCTTCTTTCTTTTCGTTTTCACGTATAGAGGTGTAATTTAAAAAGAAATGCCTCCAGCTGGAATTTCTCTATTATCGCGAGAGCATTTTACAGAAAAAAACACGTATAGCAGACGGATTTCCGATCCCAGTACAAGACACATTGCGCCCAAGTCATTGGAATAAACAGGATAGAGCCCAAATTGTCTGATGTCCACCCTAGAATGTTGGGTTACCAACCCTAAAATTTTATATCAACACTTCAAGTAGAAATTATTTTTATTGCTTAAATCCGTGTTCGGCTTGGAAAATAAGCCACTGCACTGTTTATTTCAGTTTGGCATTTCACGAGATGCTTATTCCGCCATCTTTTTAAAGACATGAGATTATTGTAGCATTTCCGAACTTCAGAACATACTCGTATTACCGTTATAAACCCTTTTGGATAATATTTAAAAAAAACAGAATATACATATACAGAACCAGCTCTAAGAATTGATGAAGAAATGTAACTTTACAAATAAATATGTTAAATATGACGGAGCGAGTTTTGTCGAACGGAAGCTGAAAAAAGTGTGTCAGTAGCGAATTCTATTATTATTAGATAATAGAAACTCCATCTGTGTTTTTGTATATAATCAACGAATACTTAAGGTAATTTATTGCATTGATGGCACGTAAACCACATTTTCATTCATAAGATCAAAATGCAAACGTATTTATAAATGTAAAACGTTTGCGACAAAATATAATTTTAATTCCGTATTCTTGTGACATATTACTATTTTGCAGTATATGAATATTTTATTCGAGTGTTTAATACACTTTTTACGTTGTTAGGTACTTTTAACTTCGATAGTATAAGATAGATATATTTAATCTTATTAAATATTATGAGCTGTGGTAGCTCAGACTAGATTTTAAGGGAGCACTCTTAAAATTTCTTACTGCTAGAATGACCTGAGTTCGATTCCCGGCACCACAAAGTTGTTAATTGCAATTTAAAGTGACGATTTATCACGTGCTCGGCGGTGAAGAAAAATATCACGAGGAAACTTGCATGTCTGAGACTCCGCAAACCCGCATTGGAGCATCGTGGCGGACTCTTCCTGGCTCCAAAACCCTCTCAAAAATGAGGGGATGCCTGTACTCAGCAGTGGAACATTTATAGGTTGTTACTTTAAATATTTATGTATGAAAACATCACAAACTCATTATGAAATATTTGTAACATATTGAACACATATTTTCCTGGATCTTTACAATGTTGGGATTCCCGACACAAGCGTCTTAAGAATCTATCAAAGGGGCGTCTCGCACCATCTCACAAAACTGTTTTTTTTTTTCATTCATGTCGTACATGTTACAGAGCAAATGGAACGTAAGCTGCTTAGTTCTCTTATATTATTACTTTAAAACAAATTGTAACAGTTGTTGTCCTTACGGCTCAGGTAACTAAGCTCAATTTTGAAATCATTTTTGAATCACCAACCACTATAATGTAATGACGCCATTCTTAAGCCGGTACTACACATTTCTAATTAAAACCGTCTTAATTTGTCTTTAATGATTTGAGAACTATTTTGCAACAGTTATATAACATACCAATAATAAGTAATTCCGCAATGAACCCGTAGCTACTGTATTATTATATTAATATTTCTTGACGAATGTAATTGAGAGCTGCGCCTCGATTGAATTGTTTAGGGTATTCAATGAAAACATACATATATAGCGTCACGCTTTTTCCCATATAGGTAGTGTAGGCGGAGACCACACTCGCAGGCCACTTTTCGCCTCCGCGTAAAACGAGACGTAACGGGTGGCGAACCACGTCGCCGCTATTTTGAATGAAAAAGGTAACCTATAATTAAGTTTTTATTTTGGATTGACACCAGATGACAAGTGTTGACAGTAGTAGATCCGTTATAGTGAAACAAAATGTAGGATTGTCACCCCTGCAGAGGAAGATGGAACTCCTCTTTTCCAGTTATTGCGTCTGTAGGGTAAGTATAGTAAGGTAACAGCTGAATATTGATAGAACAATCTATTTAAAATCATATCATGTCACCATCCGCGTGGCGTTGGCGGTAATTCCAGCATGGTCTAATAATTATGTAAAAACACAAATTGTTGGTTTTCGGGTCAGGTTGTGTTGTGCATTTAAAATTTATGTCTGTAAAACGTCTATCACGAAACAAAAGATATCTCCAGTATGTGGCACAGTTTTTTTAATCATAATTACGTTGACATTTTAAAATTGGAAATATTTTTTTACAGTTTTAAAGTAAAAAAAGTAAAGTAACAGCCTATAATGTCCCACTGCTGAGCACATGCCTCCTCCCATTTCTTCGAGGGTTTTAGAACCGGGAATAATCCGCCACGCGGCGTCAATTGCGGGTTGGCGGACTTCACATGTCCTCGAAATATTTCTATTCCTCGGACATGCAGGTTTCCTCACGATGTTTTCCTTCACCGCTGAGCACGTGGTAAATCAGCGCTTAAAATTGTAGATTTTAGTGGTGCTGGCACCGGGAATCGAACCCAGGTTACTCGCGTACTATGAAATTAAAGACGCGCACCCGGCCCCTGAGCTACCACGGCTCTAGCGGTACGGTCACGGTTTCAGGTCTTGAACTGTTCTAACACTGTTGAAAGAGGCAGGACGGAGATGACCCCAGCGAACTCATTGCAGAGGACAACCAATGCCGGTCCTCGCGCACGCCTTTCTTATGCTTCAATCTCCCATCTCGTTCAAAGGCTACATCCTTTTTCTAGATCGCATTCACACATGTCCTTTTGCGCTACGTCTTTCCATGTTAATTTGGGTGTACCTCTGGATCTTCGGGGTAGGAAAGCTGAAGTGCCAAATAGTAAAAAACTTAGTTTTAAACATTATTCAGCAAGTTAAGTTAAATGGTGTGGTATATATTTCTATGGGCTTAGGTTACCTTTTTGAGGCGTCCAAAGATAGTTTTGAATATCTAAGTAGGTTTTAACTAAAAAGAGCCAATCATTTCGGAGGCGGCATATTTTTTGCCCATAGTGGCTATCCTGCTCTATGGTTCTTCTGGTTATACTTCGCAGCGTTCAACGTTTGCCGCAAGGTCACGCAGATTGTTTTTTGTCTTCCAAATATGGTACAGTCGGCAAAACAATTATCGAACAATCCTAATAACATTTTCTATGATTTTCTTCGCCTTTAAGTGTGATATTTATGGGCTTATGTGGGTGGTGTGGAGTGTTATACAAAAATGCAAAATTTAATATTTAAATTTTGTATTTCTGTTTGTTCCGGCTTATATCCGAATCGGCTGGTCCTGATTTTGACGGAAATTTCACTGACAGATAGCTGATATTATTGCAAATAACTTAGCCTTTAATTTTAGAAAAACGCAGGTGAAACCGCGGGGTACAGCTAGTCATACTATATAATTGTTGCTGTTAACCCATTATGCATATATTAAACAATTATTTAATGAAGTAATATAAATAAAGAACTGTGGCGCTAAAATTCATCAAAGTATTTATCGTTTAATTTATACCTAATCAATTTAAAATGCACGCATACAGCTTCGAATGCAACCTAGAGGCTAGTGTCATCACTGACGAATACGGTAGTCTGAGGTCGGCAAGGTAGCGTTTGGTATAAAGTAAGAGATCTAGCGACTAAATAATTAGGTAGAGACTCTTTGTTCTATACTGCCGATAGGTATCCGGAAGTGTATAATATAAGCACCTACCTTTTTCTGCAGAGGTATTGTACGAACCGCATTCATGTAGATTTCATTGTGCAGAATAACACGTGGGTAGCAAGAATTTTTGGACTCGTACCAAAATGGCGGCAACGTGGTTCAACACCCGACGCGCCTCATTTCCTACGGGGGCGAAAAGTGGGCTACGTGTGCGGCCTCTGCCTATCCCTTATATGGAATAAAGGTGTGACAGTAATGTACTGTAGAATGTGATTGCTTTATATAAAAGTTCCGTCGTAACTGAGTGTTGTACCGTCGTAACTTAGTATTGAGCCGTCGTAACTATGACCAAATATTAAGGGCGGATTTCACCGTAGAAACTAAACGCGATCAGTTCAAGAAAAACAAAGTTTAAGCGTTTAACTGAGTTCAATGCTACAGTTTGCATTTCATCAACATCAAGTGAACGCAGTCAATGCTAAACGCGGTTCTAATTCTGAACGCCCGGTTTTGACGTTCAGCTCTTTAAACGCGTTTAGAGAGCTGTCATTGTCAATTGCACAACTATGTAAACACAAAAAATATTGTTAATTCGTATTATTTATTGTTTTCATACTTATGTAACCTATGCATAAAAACAGACGTAAATATGTGACGCAAAATACGAAATAAATCGCCTTTTTGTTTTAGTTTGTGACGATATTTCATGTAAACTTCTTTTTTCTAAACGCGATCAAAATGGAGTCGGTGAAATCGGTTAAACGAAAACCGAGATCAAACGATACAAACTTGGTTTCCAAAGCAATCGGTGAAATCGGGTCTTACGAGTTTTAAAGTATTGATCTGAGTTTTACTTGATTATCGAACTCGCAATATCCGTGACACTTTATTGCACCGCTTATAACTTATTCCGCCCTCGCCCGAGGTCGGCGCGGCTCACTGGACGTCAGTACGGACCGCTTACATGGCAGCTTGTTAGTCCGGAGGGCTGCAAATCGTACTATTGATTCACTAGATAGTTTGTTTTGCATTAGTACCACGTTATTTTACAGAGCGATTAAAAAAATGTATTTTAATAATATCGCGTGTGTGTGAGGAAAAAAATGTTTAATGAAGGTGATCGCCTTCTGGTAAATCTTCAAGAAAGACGCTGCTGCCCGCTACCCGTCTGGATAATTTAAATCTGGAATATTTAAGAAGGTTATGATGGTCTCATGTCTACATGAGAGCAATAACATTTTCCTGGCATTTCTCATAGTCCTTGACAAAAAGGGGTGGCAGATACTGTAACGCTGCCACCGCATGATTGATTAGATTAATAAATTTCTTTCAAGATTCGTTATTCGTTATAATATTTGTATAATTCTATTTAATGTTATGACAATGGATTACTATTTGTAAGTTTATATCTTAGTACAGTAAACTCTTATTAACTTTACCATTTAAGGCTTTAATTACGACTAATTACTTCGAAACTATTTCTTAACGGTGATTTAGTTGGATTTCTTGATTAGGTTTAAATTCTATCTGAAATACTGTGCCTCTATTTGTTTTAATTTTGCTAATTCACACGGTTGCAGGTTTGGTAACTGTTAACATGTCTCACAATAAAGGGCTAATGTTTATATTCACCTGATGGTGAGTGCAACGTCTGCCCATAGTAAATGCTACGATACCTAGAACATTTCTGTGTGGCACCGCACTGCGCTCGTCACCCTAAGACATCAGTTCTTAAGTCTCATATACCCCGTAATTATTCGAGCTCTCAGTGCCCTTCAGACCAATATACATTAATGTTTTCTAACTACTGCTTCACAGCAGATTAACTGACTCTGCGGTAGTACTTACCAAGACAGATGCCTGTATTGGAATTCCTACCACTAGTATAATCGTCGGTATAAAATATTTCACAATTTAAAATTATTAATTATAGCCAATACTAAAAGGGAAATGCCGTGGTTCGGGGTAAGAGATGGGGTATATGTCAGCAGACTTTTACAGGCTTTTAAAGACGAAGATAGGAATTCTACGGTCGGGCACTCTCCGTAAATTTACTACGCCATTGAATACTTAAATGAAATTTTAAAGGCTGATTTACCCTGCTCTTAATTGGCTTTGTAATGAAAGAGCCTTACGAAAGTAACATGTCTAAGAAATAAAAAAATATTCGCAAACTCATACTTCAACGGCATGCCTTTTACCGGCTCCAAAACCCTTTCAAAAACTACGTGAAGCCAGTACTACCAAGCAGTTAAACGTTATAGATCTTTCACTGGTAATTTTTTCAACTGAAACAGTATATAATGCTGCACTAAAATGAGATTTCAGGGTTATACAATTAATTATATTTTTATATCTACAACAAAGCTACTAATATTTTGTAATACATTTATTTTACGTCAATCCCGTTGCTAATTATATCGCACAAAAATCTACGAAGGAAGCTGTAATTACTCAGAGAAGTATGAAAGAGGCTGAGTACGAAGCTGCTGTCCATTAAAGAATCCCTTACGAGAATGTACGCACAACAACTGAAGTAACCGAGAACTTAGCCGAAATTTATAAGTTAGAAGAAAATTTCAAACTACATAGCTTCATGAACATGATTCAAATCCGTATTTGATGACACTCCATGTAAAACTATGGACTGTCACGACTGATATAACACTAAGAAATATAAATTTAAAGACTTCTCAAATATTATGTACACGCCTAGCTTTACCCGCACACTGCATAACTACTTTTCAATATTTCCACGCGTACCAACATTAAGATTTACTTACGAATAGGAACGTCTTCTGTGCAAGATACCAGTATATTACAGTATCGTAATTATTAGCGCAAACACGTCGCAAGTAAACCGATATAACATCAATGCGATAAGATTGGACTAATAGATGCAGTGTCAAGTGACACAGTCAGACAGTAAACCACAATTAACTTGCAATATAAAACATTGACTTCAAATGTAATTTGCTGCGTGAATGACAGCGTTAGAGAATCTACAATTGTAAACGTCAACTCTGCAATCTTGGAGAGAATTATGTGACGACTTTGGCTGGCGGTAGCACTTCGTCTAGGTATCACCGTAGTGCCATTTATTCTGTCGTCAAGCAGTAGGGGGTTAAAAAAACTTCCTGCGAAAGAAACTGTAGCTAGTGGTAGAGGATATGTGATTAAGAACTGATGTATAAGCGAGACATGAGCAATGCGTTACCAAATACCCCAGGGCCAGTTATTCTGCTGTGAAGCAGTAGTGTGCTGGTTTGAAGGGCACTGTGTGCTAGCGTAATCACTGGGCATATGAGACATAAGAACTAATGTCTCGAGGTGACGGGCGCATTGTGGTGCTACACAGAAATATTCTGAGTAACACAGCATCTGTTATGGGCAGACGTTGCACTTACCATCAGGTGAACATTTTGCGCGTCTCGTAACTTTATCAAAAAAAAAATCTTTCCAGTTTAAATTTCTGTTTTCTATCACAGTTGTTATGGACAGACATGGCACTTACGCTCCGAACTTTAACGATTTGCTTGTCTCGTCAGTGACCAATAGAAGTGCCATAAAAAAAAATACATACGACTCAGCAGACAAATACGCTGGCACCTAAACCACACAATAGTTAGAGATTTAATTACCATCGCAACAGCAGCAATTTTTAAGTAATAGATTCAAAATAAAACTTCGCCACGTCCTTCTGACCTGCGGCCGAGTTAGCGCCGGCGTTTTACGGTCACATACCGAGTTTCCTACTTCGCAACACGATTGTTGAAAACTTGTAACAATGAACAATTACGCATACCGCCCGATTCCCACACATAACGATTATAATTGTACAAAAATCCTTGGTTTTTACCAGCCGAGGCTTTTGATATCGATCTAAAGGTTGCGTAGGAATGAAGAATGGACGCGCCTTATCCAATTGGTTTTGTCTTCGTAAATTTAATTTAACTGTTGAAGTTGACACCGAACGCCTTGAATGTACACGCGTAATTGTTAGGCGTTTATTGAACGAAACTAATTTTCGTTACGAGTATACCAAAGGTGATTTTATGTACTGTTGCCTTGAAAAACTATAGTGTACGAACCCTAGTTACCCATAAAAGTTTGAAATATGGTTGTATAAATAATTGTTTCCTACGTTTAAACCTTACTTGAATAGGTGTTTTAATTCGTTGGTAATAACGATCGTAGTAATTATAATTAACGATAGTGGATAGGCAAAGACTGGGTGTAAAGTGATTAACAGGAGGTTCAATTTAAATATAATCATTTTATTATGTAATGTCAGTGTTATTATTGTTTTAAGAATGTCTACAACAAAGAGTAGAGTGGGAGATATCGCCTTATTATAAAATACACAACTGCGTTTTTTTAGAATTATGTTAAGGGACGTACGTACGTGTACACAACGAAAGACTTGAGAGTAGATAAAAAAAATTTAATTCAAATATTTTGAAGGCAACAAACATAGGTTAAAAATAATATTTATTTAAAATAGTCCAAAGGAAACTTATGTTGATGATGTATTTAGCTTAAACTTAAAATGAGATTGTGGGTGGGATCAAACGGCTCGTGCTGGTATCGAATGACTTCGTGCTTACTTCGGGACTCGACGAAGTGCTACCAAGTACATGCAGTACATCATTACTGCCGAAAATCAAACTGAAAGTCATTATATGTCGTCGAAAGTAATATGCTGTTACAAGCAACCGTAAACCCCGCTTCTGTAATACAACCCGTAATTTTAATGTAAGATAATGTAATTTATAACGCATCAATTTTATAAAGATAGATAAAATAAATATTTGATTACCTAGATACAAAATAGTGTAACAATTTCTTAATTTTTGTCACAAAATGTCTCTAAGACAAGAACAAGAGTTCACGTTTGTTACGTACGAAGCTTATGGGCGAACGAAAGTGCTCCCGTCCTTTAGCTTGTACACTTGATTCAATAAGGTAAAGTAGTTTATATGGATAATGTTAGTATGTTTATTTTTTAAGTGTTATATTTTTAAGATATGGTGCATCGATGTCGACTCGACCTTGATAAAACAACAATCGCAGAAGTGCAGTGTTTCGAAGATAAAATATCTCTTTGTCATACACCTTTCTGCTACACAATCGGTCACGTATTCTGGTTCTGTGATAGGACAGGCATCAGAGCTAATATCTACTAACAGATCACAATTGAATATACCGACACTAAGAGCGTTTCGGTCAGGTGTCTGTTAATTTGACACCATTCAAGTAACTGTAGCCGCCCAAATTTCGACTGAATCATAAAGACTTCCTCATAGTTCAAAATAGCAGCATATTATACTCTTCGATCTCTTGTATAATCTACTTTAAACTGTATCTATGATTAAATAAACCTTTCCGGAAACTTGTCCTAGAAACTGAAAGTCATCGAGTCCGCAAGTGCGACAATTCGTAATGATACTCGGAAACAACACATCAGTAATGACATTGATGTATAGTTCTTCGGTAGAGCGTTAATTAAGTATAACACTCAAAATGATTATGAATTGTCCGTGGTGTTCGCTAATAAAAAAAAATATTATTAAAAAAAAACAATAAAAGTATCTTAAAACATTAAAACGCTTACAAGCACAAGGAATTTAATTAGTAAGAATTATACCTTTTTCTATAAAAAAATACAAGAATATTTTATATTTTTACTAATGGTTTTTACTAATGGGTAATGTTTTTGGAGTGTATGTACAATGTATGTCTATTTCTTTGGTACGCTCTAAAGCCTAAACGACTTGACAGATTTTAACATATGAGATGGCGGTAGATTTGTCTTTGTTGTGGCATTGGCCTAGGGTATAATATTTAAATGTGACGCCTGTGAATCAAAAAAGAAAGAGAATACATTTTTTTCATATTTGAACAAGATTTATGGGGTGAGTGTGAATGAGCAAGCCGGTAATGGTCGACGTAGGCGAATATATCACGATCAGATCGAAGTCGTTTTAAGGAAAGGGTACGTCAAAAGTATCCGCAACCGGCGAGTTTGTATGAAAACACTAATGAAAGTAGAAGAAGCGAAATATGTGTGTCAGGATCGTAGCAAGTGGAAAGATGTGGTCTCTGCCTACCCCAATGGGAAAGTGGTGTGACTCTATGTAAGTATGTATGTATGTGTATTTGAACAATATGGGTATCAAATGAAAGCTACTTTGTTTGATACCAAGCAAATTTTTTTTTATTCGATCAAGTGATGACACGAGCAAAACGTTCACCTGATGGTAAGTGCGACGTCTGCCCATTACAAATGCTGTGTCACCCAGAAAATTTCTGTGTTTCGCCCATCACCCTGAGACATAAGTTCTTAAGTCTCATATGCCCAGCGATTACGCTAGCTCACAGTGCTCTTCAAACCGAAACACAGTAATGTTTGCACACTACTAACAATAATAAAATATATTGTAACTTGAATGTTAAATGGTCGCAGTCGGTGTTTTTGTTTCTTAATATTATAAAGCAATAGTTTGCAAACATTACTGTGTTTCGGTTTGAAGGGCACTGAGAGCCAGTGTAATCAATGGGCATATGAGACTTAAGAACTGATGTCTCAAGGTGACGGGCGCAATGTAGTGTGACACAGAAATGTTCTGGGTGACAGCATTTGTTATGGACAGACGTTGCACTTACCATCAGGTGAATATAAACATACTACACCAATAAAAAAAGAAAGAAAAAAGTTACTATAAAAATAATCGTAACTAATATGTATGTGGACTAGAGCCGTGCGAGCTCAGAGGATAGGTCCTCGGTTTAAATTAAGTAGTACGCTAGGGATCCGAATTCGATCCCCAGCACCACAAAACTGTTAATTGAAATTTTAAGTGGTGAATTATCTAAGGAAACCGGCATACCTGATAAACCAGATGATTCGACAAGATTCGACGAGATTCGGATAACGTTTCATCATCATCATTTCAGTATATAACTTGTCTACAGCTGAACATAGGCCTCCTAGCTAGTGGCCACGCTGGGCAGCCGGGTTGGCAATCGCAGTTTTTTTATTCAGATGTTCCAGGAAGGTGCTGCTGCCCATCTTCTGGTTTTAATTTTCCCCTGCTTTTACAACTCCCATGGGATGAGATCGTAGATTCTCTTAAGCCGCTACCACACGACCGCATAACATTAAACGGTTTGTTATTTCACTGCCAATTCGCACTGGTCTCGTCCTGGCTCCAAACCTATTCAAAAATGAGAGGGTTTCACGCTTACCAGAGGACCATTCTTGACTTTATTATGTGGGCATCTTCTCACTCAATCACTACCAAATAGAGATTAATCCATCCCTCCTATCTCAAATATTGCAAAATTATGCAACGTTTCATATTCAGTAGCTTATGGTTGATATCTTTATGGTCATTGCAAAGTAGGTCTAGTGGTATTCGATATGGAAATTACAGATATTTATCACTCGCTCACAGACAACAATAAACAATGGTCCGAACCATCTCGATTACATTCAAGTGACACCTTTCGCCTTTTCTGGCGACGAAAGCGAAAACAATCGAGGAATCAAATAACATGCGTATGAAGTTTACAAACACCGATGGCAAGTAACGCAATCAAATCGATATTGTTTAATAATTAAATTTCAGATATTTATTTATCTATCTATTTATCTAACAATTTTCTATCTATTTTTTATATGTAGGCGGACATAATGCCCGAGGTATTTATTCCCTACCAGACAATCTATATGGGTGATGTAGAGTCAAAATGAAGGAAGTGTATAAATTAAAAAGGGTATAAAAATAAAATAGTAGCCGTGTGGTGGCGGCTCGTTAAAAGAATACTACCACTCCATCGCATCCATTGGATCTCGTAAAAGAAGTGAAGTGAAGAAGTGAAGCGAGTAAGGAATTAAACTGCACTATGCACCCAACAGCGCATGGTGGCGATGGGCTCACCACCTATCACACCAAGTGCATTATATTGTTTTGGTGAAACGTGGATTGTGGCAGTCATCTGTTTTTGCAGTGAGTGCCCAGTCTCTGACTACCCCTTATGGGATACAGTCGTGATCTTATGTATGTATGTATGTATAAAAATAAAATAAATATGTACACTCATACTTACGGGTTTACCGTACGCGACCTATAAAACACTAGCTGATGCCCGCGACTACGTCCGGGTTTTGTTTTTCAGGACAAAAAGTAACCTATGTCCGCCTCCAGGATGCAAGTTATCTCTACGCCAAATTTCTTCAAGAACGGTTCAGAGGATGAGCCGTGAAAAGGTTACAGAAAAAGGGACAAAGAGTTACAGTCGCATTTATAATATTAGTATGGATAAGTTCCTTTAATATAAAAATATAAACACGATATTAAATACGAATAAACAAAATACTAAATATTTACATAAGTACCTATAAAATATTACACTACATATATTTCAAACTATTTGTTATACTATTTGGTTTAAAACAGTAGACTATTAAGAGACTGATGATGATGGCGATGATAAAGGTTTAGATGATTATGACGACGAACCGTTTATTTCTAAATCTCGTGATGGGGCATCATTATCATTTAGTCCTTGCAATTTTAAAGGACTCTTTTCGAAGTAGAAATTGCTGTTTCGGGTTCTTCAACCATTTATAAAATGGTTGGTTATATATAGGTATATGTAATATATAATATATCTATATAAGAGAACCAAAACCAGCAGACCAAATCCGTAGGCGGGAGTCAAAGTTCAATGAGCTCCATATTAAGATACAAAATAATTTTCTATAAATTTGACGGCAATATTTTTAAATGTAGTATGTAGAGTGTGGTTTTGCAGCATGTATATACTTATATAAAATTATTGTGTATCTGAATATGGCGCTCATTGAAATTTGACTCCCGCCTACGGATTTGGTCTGCTGGTTTTGATTCTTTTAAAACTTTTACTAAACAGGTTGTTTACGCAAATAAATTTAATTTAATATTCATTTCCATTTATAGACTTTTTTTTTCTTAGTAATCGTTTAAAACTGTACTAATTCTATAATGATTACTTTGTTATACGCAAATTCGCTGAACTAAATCACCCATTACGGGCAACCCCGAGGCTCCCAAACTTTTTTCCCATCTAACTTATCTATTAAAATCCATGTAAAAAATTCTGGGCTTCTACGTACCAATGCAAGTTAGTTCAATAAGCGTCTACGTTTAAATTTAGCCACTATCACTATCTTCAAAAAGATTTTATGACAGCGTTAATGCTTATATTTAACGAATATGAAATAGTGAAGAACAGAAAAAGAAGTAAGTAATACACAAAATGATTGGGATTGGAACCCAAAACCCATGACTCAGTAGCAGGGTGCACGCTGACCACTGATCCACGCAAGCGACCATAGCCGAATGGCGGATTGTAACGTACGTCCTTAAATTTCGCAGCCCGTAACACAAAAAACCTTAAATCTTTACGTAAGTGCTTCCATTCGCAATTCATATAAATAGTGTTTTGACAATCTCCCTGTGTACAATGTGACGTCACAACTTTCCATACACCATATTTATTATCATAACCCTCCTTTTTGTTGTAGTCGGGTATAAAGAGCAATGAACGCCTTTTCACTTGCTTCGCACAAAGGAATGCTTTCTTCGCCAAGAAGTTTTCTACTTCTATTAGTGCTTATAGTGAAAGTTGTTTAAATAATTCCAGGTACCTTGCCAAGTCACGTAAGTGTTACTTCATCGGGGTTCATGATGAGTTCTGTGTATATTCGAATCTCGGGTCCCACGATCCGATGCGCCCATTGTTATTAGCCTAATTTAAGGGTTTTTGCACTATATTGCGTCGTAGCTTATTGTTAAGCATTTCCATGAGAACAGATGTAACTATTTTTTTCTCTTTATGTAACTTTGCTCGTATTACTTATTCTGCGGATTTTCTTGCTGTTACATTCCAGGACAAAACCCTTTTCTTGCGAACCAGTGTAGTTAAAAAACAGCGTTCAATAAGAATTATGTAAGTAATCATTGTTTCATAAAAATAAAAATATATATTTTTTTTTATAGGAGAGGGGGCAAACGAGCAAGTGGCTCACCCGATGGTAAGTTCGGTGGTGATCACCGCCCATGAACAACCGCAACACCAGAGGAATCGCGGGTGCGTTGCCGGCCTTTGAGGAAGGAATAGGCTCTTTTCTTGAAGGTCCCTAAGTCGTATCGGTCCGGAAAAACCGCCGGCGGCAGCCGATTCCATAGAGTGGTAGTGCGTGGCAGAAAATTCCGCGAAAAACGCACTGTGGTGGAATGCCAACCATCCAGGTGGTGACGATGGAATTTTGTGTTCTGCCGCAAAGTGCGATGGTGAAAACCAGCGGCTGGAATTATTCCGAACAATTCCTCGGAACACTCCCCGTTGTAAATCCTGTACGCTCTTGAGCTTCCTTAGTTACGCTGCTGACAATTTATCAGTCACAATCGCATCCTGATCTAAATTATATGGGAAACATATATAATTATTTTTCGTATGTTATTAATTTTTTTTGAGTACGTTAATATTACAAACATGTAGACATACCACTGTTGATAAATGATCAATAAAGAATTAAAATGACTATGATAGAATGACTTGTTTACTGTAATTGGATCTCCGGTTCTCATCACTTCTTTCTATTTGATATAGGAACGAAACTAGCAGAACGTTTCCCTGATGACAAGGGCAACGCCTACACATAACAAACGCTGTGTCATCCAGAATATTTCTGTGTGACACAACACTGCGCCCTTCACCCTGAGACATCAGTTCTTAGGTCTTATATGCCCAGTGATTACAGAAGCTGTTAGTGCTCTTCCAACTGAAATACTGTAATATTTGCACACTACTGCTTCACGGCAGAATAACTGGCCCTGGAGTGGTACCTACCTAGACGGATGCCTGCGTAGGAACCCTACCGCCAGTAAGATTCTCCATTACTATGCGGAAAGGAGCATCGTTATTTTGCGACTCTGCGCGATAGTTTCTGGTTGTATTAATCTTTTTTTGATCGATTTGTCTTAACACCGGATACAAAAGGCCTCGACTATAGACAAAGATTTTTTTATGAATATAGAAAAGGGTGCAAACGAGCAAGTAGTTTACATAAAAATAAATGTATCTTATCTGTCTCTGTCTGATATAAGTTAAAAAGTCTAAAACATCTAGAAATTAACACGGATAACAAAGATCAAGGTAAGTAAATCTTTGTTTTAAAAAGGTCTGCTCCCTAAGAAAAAAGTCGCAGACCCAGGTTGTTTCAAATCACCATATTTCTTTATTTTTAAAAACAATACACCACACAAGAATATCTGTGTGTTTTTCATATTTAAACTACACATGCACCGATACTCAGGCTCAGCACAATTATTTGTAGTCCATACAAACTTTTCTCTCACGGGAATCGATCCCGCTGTACTCATAATAAGAGAGATAGATATATAGATCAAAATTCACTATGATTTCTCAATTTCGCTATACATTGCAGTAAATAACACAAAACTTACATAAAATGTAAACGGTAAGAGGAAATCGATTTGTATTCTAATGAGATTTAAATTTGGAATAGTTATTATATAAAGCAGTTACATCAACAGTCGACCAACATTAAAAATTAAACACGCAATACCATTTTGCCTAAATCAAATAATAAAGGTATAATGTTATATCCGAAACAGAGATCTTGGCTCGCGTAGGAAGCTGGCTGTAACTTGAGTTATGTGCGCACCAAATTACCACCTTAGCAATATTTCCATAAATCCAACTACAACTAAACCTCTACAAATGCTAGTAGAGCGCGCCAGAGCAAAAATATTATTTAAAATATATAGATATCGGTCTTTAAAAATATCGATATTAGTTTCATAGTACCCTTACCATGATTTACATAATTGCATAAATGTATTCTATAATTAAAAAAAGTAAAGTAACAGCCTATAAATATCCCACTGCTGAGCACAGACTTTCTCTCATTCTTGAAAGGGCTTTTGGCTTAGGATCAAAAAAGAAGAAGACATAGGCATCTCCCAAGTAAGTAGAACGTACCTTAATCACCACGCTTTGCAATCGAATTGGTGCTTGCATTACCAGACGCCATGCACCACAAACACCACCACTAACTTAATGTCCCAGCCGGAGACCCGGCATTTGCGCAGCACACAAATTATATGAATTTTGGATCCAAATTATGTATTACTCTTTCCTTGCATCCAAAACATGATCCCACCTATCATATAAGTGTGTCATATATAACTTGATATGTGTGGACGAGTCACTCTGTGTTTAGGTTAAGGCACAGTTGACAGCTTCCGATAGTATCTGAAAGATGTCGCCGTTGTCAAAATAGGCCAAGAGGACATCATTATTATCATGATGGGTCATAAAAAATCTCCGTAAATTTTATATTAGTGACCGCCCTGTGCTCAAAATTCGACTGTAATTCATAAAAATATTTACTTTAAACGTTACCGAGTTATTAATTGTTAGCAAGTTTCAAATTTCTATGGCGACAATGTCTAGTCTGTGCGACTGTTTGGCCAAAGTTATGTGATTGACATTGTCAGTATGAACATAAATATTCAATGTTTTATTTTATTCAATTTAATGTATTTGTAACAAATAAAATAAATTTTAAATTCCTCGCTTCCTCCACATACAAACTTTAACTATGCCAAACCTTATACCTTCGTGCGCGCAATATGCTTAACATAGAGTACAAAGATTTCTCTTCACGTATTAATATATAGTTACTGTAAGTGCATTATTCAAAATAAAACCATAATTAGACATTTACTAGGAGTGATTTATAAAATTTCATAAATAAAAGTAAAAATCTGTTACCCATACGACCCAAATAGCTCATCAGATCGGGTCAAGTACTGACATGTTTCGTACCTGCAAAATACAAATATACCGTTAAGATAATTAAAGTAAATAACGAAATCTCGTTGCCCAGTGGTTAAAGTATCTCACTGCCACGCCACGGGGATTGGGCTTAAATCCCAGCCGGAGCCAACTTTTGTGCAAAAACACAATTTCTTGGTTTTAAGATCTGGTTGTTTTGTGATTGTCCTTGTGTCTCTGACACTGCATCCTAGCCTACCTCTGATCTTATCGCATGAGCGTAACATCGGGCACGGGTAGGTTGGGACGAGTGATTATGTTTGTGCCTTTGTTTGTGCGTACACTTGTGGCATAATAATATCTCCTGCGCATTTGTCAACTTTCGACAGTATTGGGTAATTAAATTAGATTGAAATTAGAAAAAAAGTATTAATTGTATAAATTTTTATTATTCATTGTATTATCTTTCTACTACTAATTTTATATTATAATTAAAAACAATCCACGCTTTTTAGTAGTTCTAGTATTTTTCTAACTTGGTCTTTGAGATCACTCCTTACACCACTAGTGCGCTAGACGCGAGTCACAGTTTCCACGACGTTACGCAACATCAACAATAGCGGAGAGGAAAGTGGACGGCTTGTAGGTCATATTATTTTCTAACACTATAAATAAACATGGCAGCCATTTGGCCACCGCTAACATAACGCAATCCTGTTAACAAATTTCGATAAAGCTATTAACAAAAAACCAGAGTGATAAACAAAATAGGAAACTGCCAAAAAGAAAGTAGTATTCGTATTAGTACGAGTATCTGTGCAAGTTTCTAAGATTTTACTTAGCTAAGTCTATTTAATGAAACTCAAATGAATTATATTTGTATTGTTATTAAGACTAAAAAGATAACAATATCTTTATTGTTCTAAGAATATTATACTAAGAATAAGAACTACTTTCAAGTTATTGTATTAATGCATAGTATGGTATAGCTGACTTAACAAACGAAGTTAAGTGATATATGAAATAATTCATGACTATCTTTTTGTCTCAATATCAGAAAACAGGCTAGGGAAACGAAATGCATCATTGATATAGTTTTCCATGAAACAGCAAAAAATGTCTACCAAAACGCAACGAAACTTAAAAACGAAATAAATAATGACTCCAACCTTAGCGATACTCGAACAAATACCCATGACCTAGAAATCTAATGCATACTAATGTTAAAGTAATTAAATATGCAATGTGTATAGTATCTACTCATATTATTTCTTATATAGTATCCACCATGGTTGCTCAGAACCGGAGAGCCGTCCTTAGACTACTTAATTTGCGAAAATTCTTTTTTATTGATGAAAATGACGTTCACCCGAGAGGAGTCATCCAGAACTGAGACATCAGCTCTTAAGTCTAATATGCCCAGTGATTACGCTAGCTATCAGTGCTCTTACGACGCAGTTATGTTTGCGCACTGCTACTTTACCGGCAGAATATCTGGTAATCTAAGCTGATACCTGCAAAGCAACAGTGAAATGCCTTATTTCATTTAAAGATTGCGTACAGTTGAAATATTTTCCTTATTCAGGCACTAACAATGATAATTGCAGATTTAGCGCGTACCCGGCAGTATTTTAAGAAGTCGTCCTTTATGTCTGATAAAAGCAAGTATTGCGAAAACAATTGTGGTACGAAAAGCCATCCCGGAACAGCGTTGCTGTCTGCCATGCCCAGTAGCGGGTTTTTTAAGATACTTTTCTTCTTTACTAAAAATTCGTAATCATCGTCACTGATGACTGCTTTTTACTATCCATGGTTCAACATAAGCATCTATATACTAGACTATAATTGATAACTGCCAAAGTTGCCAAGGCAATCAGATTGGCAATTGCAGTATAAATGTTTACACAAAAATGTAAAGTTAAGGTCTAACTTCTTAATTCTTTTACACCAATTGATGTAAAATGGGGTAACTGAATTATTTTTCAAAAATCACCACAAACTATGTCTACTGCTGTACCGTCGGTGCGTTTTACGGACATAAATAACAAGTTTCTGAGGCGAGTGTGAATGGGCAAGCCGGTAAAGGGTCGACGTAGGCGAATGTATCACGATCATATCGAAGTCAATAATAAGTCGTTTTAAGGAAAGGCCACGTCAAAAGTACCCGCAACCGACGAGCTTGTATAAAAATGCAAATGAAATGAAAATAAGCAAAAGATGTGCGTCAGGATTTTACCAGGTGGAAATATGTGGTCTCGGCCTACCCCTATGGGAAAGGGGCGTGACTATTTGTGTGTATATGTAAATAACATGCACAAATACCCACACGCAACAGCTACCACCTCTTAGTACAGAAAAGTCTACTACAATATCCGACCTGGCATTCTCTTGAGACGCCATGGTACGAGGAATTTGTGTTAATAAGCTTAATTACGGTTGTTTGCGTTTCAATCGTTTCAAAATTAGAATCATCAAGTTGTATAAAAATAATAAGCTGAAAAGTTTAGATAATTTTTTTAGTTATTATTTGTTCCTGTGTCTTACTTTAAACCGTTATTATGTCTTTAGAATAGGATTGACAGAAGACAAAAAACGTATTTGTAGTAGTTACATACATAGTTAAAGTATCAGGCGTTACTTTGCGGAAATCCATTTTAATAAAGAAAATAAAGTTCTGCTAAGATTTTCTTCAATCCCAGTTTGCTTTAGCGCGCTATTGTGAAAAACTAGGTAATGTTTAAACACCATTTCAAATAATGCATGCGGCTCTAAGCAATTTTATTTTCTTTCCTTCAAGTTAACAGATTATGTTTATTATCTGCTTTGCGTTATGGTTGACTGGGAGAGAATGCCTTTATGCATCATGTCCGCCATATGTCCACTAGTGCATTAAAGTTTAAGTAAATAAATAAATATTTTGTGTATAGTTACATATTTTGAATTGATCTGTTTTTTAACGATCCCACAACAATAATAGGCTGTAACAGGTATTCAAATATAGTTATTATAACAATGGAACTTGTGTAATACAATGTCACCGTATAAATAACAGTAAACCAACAATTCTAATCAATAATTCATAGCACGGGCCACTCACCAACCAATCGCGTATCGAGTAAGAGATTATTCAATTTATTGAACGGATTATTTGGTACAATAAATAACAGTGAAATATTGTCCGTAGCATTTAGATAATAGTATTGTTATCCTTTTGAAACTTCTGTTTCTAATAGTTATTCCTAGGCAATTATGTAGTAAAGGGTGCGGGTTGAAACTAATATATATAGTATATTATAAATTTGATAGAAAAAAATATCAATAAAATCACTATAATATCTGCTAAGAATATAAACAATTAGTAATTACTAGATAAATAAGTATATTAAGAATAACACAAACGTAAATTTGAATTAGAAATGTTACTGCCCTTACGCCGAAAAAAGTTCCATTTTAAAAATTCAATACTTAAATAAATTGCCATATCTAATAAGCACCTTTGATGCGCTTTGATGCGAGTTCAAATCGGGCAGAACAAAATGAACTATTATTTTGTTTAATAAATATGCCAATGTTTGACAAGACCCCACCGGCTGCAAAGAGGTTAAAGGTCTAAGACAGTAATCGCGTTAGCCTAGACAATAATACGCCTAACTGCGAACAAATCGTAGGAAAACCTAGTAAAATTCTGCAACAAATTGTAAGCTAAGTATCCATTATACAACATGATTCAGTCACCTGAAAACTTAAGCAACTTAAGAATTACATATTGGCAAGTATGTATGAGTACATAGGTGAATATGTTGGTGTGTATATATATATATATATATATATATATATATATATATATATACACACAACATAAAAATATAGGGATGTCATTTTTTTTCTCTTTGTTTTATTGAAAGCGTACATCGCGTCTGCTTCTCTTTAAGGATATCCAGTAACATGCCTGCTGGAAGAAATTTCATCATGAAATAAGCAGTGCCTTTGTACAAATGGTCTATGTACTCGTATGTAATTTCTACTGTGATTTTTATGTGTACATAAAGACTATAAAAAATTAAAATAAATATTTTGCTGCTGGTGCAAA
Source organism: Luehdorfia chinensis (assembly GCA_019845155.1). NCBI lineage: Eukaryota > Metazoa > Arthropoda > Insecta > Lepidoptera > Papilionidae > Luehdorfia > Luehdorfia chinensis. The sequence goes on from JAHVAK010000028.1 coordinate 1,523,952, forward strand.
AATATACCTCAATGTTATCAAGGCCGCAGCAGGATATTTTCTTTGTTTTAAATATTATTTTTACTATACTTATAAATGATTCGTAAAAATATCCTGGAAAAATAATTGATCATTTCATTTCAGCCTACTATAGTCGACTGTTTAACGTAGGCCTCCCCCATAGAACGCCACAAAAGTTTGTAGCTCTGAATTTGGGGATATTTTGCAATAATTGCCATGCTTGGCAGGCGAGTTGGCAACCGCAGTTTATTTATTCAGACGTTCCAGGAAGATTATGGTGCCGATTTCTATCTTTTCATTTTCCCTCTGTCGACTTTTACGACACCCTCGGGATGAGGTGGGGTGGTAGATACTCTTCAGCCGCCACCGTGTGGTGCCCGGAACAAAAATAATATATGTAAATTATTATTTAACAGTCCAATATCAATTAACAGTTGTAGTGTGGTCGTACTATGTAATTCAAGGCGAGTGCCCGCGCCCTAAGATTACCACTATAAGCTCCAATAAGCTACGGAACTGATATTTTACCAAAACTTTATTTCATTTTAACTACTAGTAAATAAAGTAATTTTAATATATTTTACTTCACTTAAAAATTATCATCGTCCGAATCATTACAGTTCGCTACTGAACATGGACCTTCCCAAGAGATTACCACTAAGAATCCTAAGCTCTAATCTATGTAAATAAATCATAAAAATATATCCCGAACATGCCTAACTTTATGGTTTTTTATACATTGTATGTATATATATATATAGTTGGGTGCAAGTAGTTTTTATTACATGGAAAAATATAAGTGCTTGGTACAGTTTTAGTTTCCTGTACCACGCTGATAAGAAAACGCTTAACTATATCGTGTGCATAGTGCGCGTTCAGTACGGCACCTTAGGTTGCTGTTTCACTAAAGTTAACCAGGGCAGATAGTTTATGTTTTTATATAAAATAATTACTATTAACTTTAGATCCGATATAAGTTTCACGAAAAAGGATTTAATGAAAAATTATCAAACGTCAGTCCATTCAGCCGTACTGTGTAGGGCAGTGGACTCTATCGGCCTCCAAAACTTACTTCGAGAATGAGAGAGAACTTGTGCCCAGCAGTAGATTGATTGGATGTTACTAATTAAGTTCGTAATATTTTTAAATTAATATAACATAAATTTATAAAGCATTATTTGAACAACTATTAAGAGTAGTTTACTTTTTGTTCTGAACATTTTAAATGTATTACAAAATCATTTCATAACCTTCTTCGCTCCAGTGCGTAAGCAGCCTTGCTAACTATTTCGATCTACACAGTCCGAACTAACTTCGTTAAAACCCTTAATGAGTTCAGGCTTGTTTCGTTGACCCCGCTCGCATTTGACCTTCTCACTCTTCATGTTACCGAGCGAGATGTATATAGGCCCTATGCAATCGATCTTCAGTGCAATCAGCTAGAAAACAATTTTACCTATAAGATTTGCAATTTGCTTTGAACAGTATTACGCAGAAAAGGAAAATAACAAATTTTGAAATAGTATAGCGATAATTAATTAACTTTAAGTTACGGTAATTTTTCAAAATTTCGAAATGGTTTTCACTGATATGCTGGTTATTGCATACACAGTCACGCCTTTTGGTTACTGCATTAAACCATAAACCGTCTACTACTATCTACGAAAAAAATACCGAAAATATTTTAACCTAAATTAATAAAAAAAATCCGCGACAATCCGCAAAGTCAGCCATAATGATCTTTTAACACGGCGACCTTATTACGAAGTCACTTGCCCAACTTGCACTAATACGTTACATTACGGTACAGAGAGTTTTTAGTGCCATCTAATGCTAGTTTACACCGAACTACTGTTATAACATGATTATCTGTTTCCTTTTGTCTGTTCGGAAGATATACAGTAATAAAGAAATTAGGTGCCGCCGTCGGTGTCGATTTTTAAGTTAATAAGCTTCGAGGACGCTATAGAATTTCAAATTGTAATTATTTTTACAACAACATATTACTGGGTCGTCAGGGTCAGTAGATGACCCACCCAGTAAACCCTATTCATAACAAAAAATCTTGTCAATAATTTATTTATTTCTTTATTTCAGATTACTTTACATGAAATTAAATTAATGAAATGTATGTACCCTGTCGGGTGTGGCAATGAATGTATTTTAGAAGCAAACATTTATCTGAATCATTTTTCAAAACAATCTCCAATATAATAATAACTTTTTTTCTATTAGAAACGGTCTTAAGTTTTTGTTAAAAGTTTTGTAAGTTTTGGGTTTCGTTTTAGCGATAAACGCGCAAAGCTGTGTTTTCTTAGGGTTGTTGTTGTTCTTAGGTAAGTTACTATTTTCCCTACCATTCCAGTGCTGATTTACCGAGTAAAAAGTAAAGTTTCAGCCTATAAATGTCCCACTGCTGAGCACAGGCCTCCTCTCATTTCTGAGAGGGTTTTGGAGCTAGGAAGAATCCGCCACGCTGCTCCAATCCTTTTAATATGATTCTCAACCATGCGCTTGTGGAACTTGTTGCAAAGATAGAGAGTCATTCTTCCGTGAAGCGGTAGTGTGCAAACATTACTGTGTTTCGGTCTAAACGGCACTGAGAGCTAGTGTAATCACTGAGTATACGAGACTTAACATCTGACGTCTCAGAGGGACGGGCGCAGTGTGTTGCCACATATAAATAATCAGGGTGACAAAGCGCTACACTTATCATCAGATGAATGTTTTGCTCGGGTCCTCCCTTTCTTCAATATTTTATATATATATATATATATATATATATATATATATATTATTAGCTGACCCGCCCCGACTTCGCACGAAAATTATTGTTATATTAAAGCCTGTATAGAGAAAACCGTCGCCAGCCAGTTTAAACATTTAGAAGTAAATGTGCGTAAAATACGTTCGGAGATATCGTGATCAGTCAGTGATAAATTGTTATATATATATATATATATATATATATATATATATATATATATATAGAGGATTGAATCCGTTTTGTTTGAAATATAATGTAATACACTCAGCGTCACAAAAATCGCACCTCTCTGAGTTTGCGCGAAAAATGGCTGTAATGGCTAGAAACGAATTATATTTATATAAATATGAAATGGGTATTTGAATAGCTTTACATTATTAATAAAAAAATCATGAAATCATTAAAACATTTATCATTATAGAGCGTCAAAAATAAACACTGTCAAATGCTCGTTAGTAAGGACGCTAGTTACACCACCTAAAAAGGGTATAAAAGGGTCGATCTGGATGAAATATGGGCCAATCGTAATTTAGACTTTGCAGTGAACACACGTGAACAAGTAACCCAAGTAAGAACAAGTAAAGATGGACACCAGCTCTGAAGAAGCCGCTCAAGTGATTGCCCTATTGCAGTCGGGGATGCGGCAGTGTGACGTTGCTCGACAGTTGAACCTGTCCCGTTTTTCAGTTCGACGGGTGTTCCAACGTTTTCAGCAGACTGGTGGTTATGTTAGAAAACCGGGATCTGGAAGAAAACGGTGCACATCAGAAAGAGATGACCGTTTCATCGTTACGACATCTTTACGAAACCGTTTTACAAATGCTGTTGAGTTGCAACAACAGCTTCGATCAACTCGGAGAACATCTGTGTGTTTCTACGATAAGAAGAAGGTTACACGAAAAGAGTTTAACAGCCCATAGACCTGCTAAAGGTCCAAAACTTACTGCACAGCATCGCAGAGATCGCCTAGAGTTTGCTCGCAATCATTGCGAGTGGACTATAGAACAGTGGCGGACCGTACTCTTCTCTGATGAGACGAGGGTCTGTCTCTTCTGCAATGACAGACGTAGAAGGGTCTACAGAAGACTGGGGGAGAGGTTCACACAGCCCTGCTTCGAAGAATCCGTCGAATACGGGGGTGGCTCGTGTATGTTTTGGGGCGGCATTTCCGTCGACGGGAAAACGGAACTTGTGTGCGTTTCCCGGACTCGGGGTGGCCGTGGGCAAGGGTCATTAAATGCTGGTCGGTACATTACTGAAATCCTGGAGGAACATGTGGTCCCGTATGCTGGTTATGTCGGTGATGGATTCATGTTAATGCATGATAATGCTCGTTGCCACACCGCGGCTATTGTACGGGATTTTTTACAGGAGGTCGATATCCCTGTTATGCATTGGCCAGCGCGAAGTCCAGACCTTAACCCAATAGAAAATCTCTGGGATGACCTAAAACGGCGCGTGCGAGCTCGAGATCCAGCTCCAGCCACTCTTCAAGAGCTCCAAGATGCGGTACTTGAAGAGTGGGAACAAATACCCCAAGAGGCTGTTGCGATCCTTGTAAGGTCCATGAAAGATCGCATGGAAGCCGTTATCAAGGCAAGGGGGGGTAACACTAGGTTTTAAGAACTTTTTTTGTATTTATTAAGTTTTTTTTAAATTATGAATTTGCAAATTTGTACATACCCTGTCTTTTTCTTTAATTTCTCTTTCGTCTCGTTATAAAAGTAAAATTCAATTAAAATTCCTGAAAGCTAATGAAATTACCTTTCGAATGATATCCTCAAACCACAACATTGCCATTGGCCTGTTGTGTTAAAATAGTATTTAAATTATTTTTTTCGGATGTGCGATTTTTTTGACGCCGAGTGTATAATGTTTTTTTACTACGATAAAAAAGAATTCCCAAAAGAAAAAGGATAAAAGTTTCTCTCTTTCGCCTGTTTTTTCTCCGTAGAAACCTCATTACGAAACAGTAGGGAGTAAAAAAAAGGTTGACAAATGCAATTTATATTTCTAACGTTGAAATTTCAATTTTACTTTCAATGAAAACAATTAAACAAAATCAAAAACTAAACTATAGACACCCTTTCTATGTTTTTTATGCAAGCTTACTTCGTCCTCTGTATCGCCTTAATCCGCATAGACGATTTAATAATCCGCATCCGAGATCCGTTTTTTTTTTTTCACCCGCACCGAGAATTGCTCGCACCTATTTATTTACTTAGCATTGGTTCCGTTCGTTGAACTTGCAACACAGTACTTCTGCTGCTTTTAGTTTACGCAATATTCAATCTTATCGTTCGAACATATGAACTATAAGAACTGATTCAACAACATTGTAACATTGTTGTCTTAACATCGAAATGTTTGCTCTCCATTTGCGGCGTGTTACGTTTAGATCAGCCTCTATTTCTTGAGCATTTGAAATTGAATAAAAAAAATCTTTAAGAAAATGATTACAAAAAATCGCGATTAATTATGAATTTGTTATTTTCTCCTTACCTATTTAACGTAATACATATAAATAAATACAATGTAAGTGCCTGTTTGTAATAACAAAATAACAGCTTTTTACTCAATGATTATGAAAGTACTTAAAAGAAAAAAACTATTTTAATGTTTTTATCTGTCTGTCTGTCTGTTTCTTCCGGCTCATCTCAGAAACGGCTGCACCGATTTTGACGGGACTTTCACTGACAGATAGCTGATATGAGGGTAACTTAGACTACTTTAATTTTAGAAAAGTAATTAGGGTTCTGCAAAAAAAAATTAAAACCACAAATTCTGATTTAAATAGGGAAGTATATATATTGGTATATATATATATATACATACCGATATATATACCTTGGCTTTTTTAAGCGGGTGAAACCGCGGGGCACAGCTAGTCATAGATAATTTACTGAGGTGTCGATTGAATGAAAGTTCATTTGTTTCGTTTTACTTAGAAAATGGTACGATTTCACATTGGACATTTCTCCGAACTTTTTCTAAAAAGATTTTATTTTTTTAAAACAACATTTTTTTGTGTAGGCACACTACCAGAATCCAGTCTACTTTTACCAGACTTTTATTATAAGACTTTTAGTTATTTTATGATGAAATATGATAAATAAAATGCGATTTTATGATGAAAGATATAAAATGCAATAAATGAATAGATAAGACATTGAACTTCATAACTGCATTAAACAATTCTGCTTCATGTTATTAACCTAAAATGTGCTGAAGTAAAAATCTATAATTTCGTCATCATATCAGCCTGTTAGAAGTCCACTGCTACGTGAGAGGCAACAGCCGCTCCCTTTATAGTAGAGATATATGGACCTATATGTAGAGCAGTGGAGTGAAGATATTTTCCAATACTTAGCCGGGCGTTCATAGTGTACAACCCAAAAACAACACAAAAAGTGTGTGTATGAACCTGTTTAATTTTTTTTTATGGCATCAAGTGATGAGACGAGCAAAACGTTCACCTGATGGTAAGTGCAACGTCTGCCCATAACAAATGCTGTGTCACCCAGAACAAAGAGTGACCTTGAGACATCAGTTCTTAAGTCTCATATGCCCAGTGATTAAAGATAATGATCATTATAATGATTTTGACGAGGTCAAAGTTCTATAACAATTGAATATACACTGGTGGTAGGAATCCTATGCAGGAATCCGTCTAGGTAGGTACCTCCGCAGAGCCGGTTATTCATCTCTGAAGTAGTAGTGTCCAAACATTAGTGTTTAAAGAGTACTGATAACTTGTAATTATAAGGCATTAAGACTTAAGAACTGATGTCTCAAGGATGCATTATGGTGCCACAGAGAAATGTTCTGGGGGGGGACAGCATTTGTTATTAACTGAAGTATTTGCACGTCTCGACAGTTTCTTCCCTAAAAATATTGATATGAAACCTTATCGCTTTCAAGTGGAAGACGAATACTATATTTTGGTACATGACCCCAATGATCAAACTGTTTTAACTCAAAACTCATGCTACAATACTACAATTGTAAGCGAACAGTTGCTTTAAATTACAACAATACAGACTAAGTTAAGGCTATTGAATTTCAAAGACAACAAAACTCTGTGTCATTGAACATAAAAACCAAAATTTTCATCATTCCAACTGTCACAGCTGATGAGTAGTGCGGCATTCAATTTCGTTTCTAATAACTAATAGAAATAACAATCAAAATGGCACGCTTTGACAAGGCAGATGTTTCTATCGCACGTGCCGAAAAAAAAATTGACAATAGCCAGTTCCACAATTGAAAGAATCATAAACTGAAACCTTTTTGTGACAAGGGTTTATTCTTAGTTTTGGAACGGAACTTTTTTTAACAAACTGCGCCCGCGATTTCGTTTGCGTAGTCTGTAGAATTTAAGAACTAGGAGAAAGAACGAACGAGAATATCATCATGACAAATCCAATGCTGGACGTAAGCTTTCCACAGAAGCGAATAGGTCGTTGCTCGATATCCTTCACTACGCTGGAGAAATTACGATAAGGAAGTAATTATTTAATTTTAAAAAAGGTCAAACCGAGTTACTTTCTCAGTAAATTATATTATCTATAATTATTTTTTTCATTTCCTGAGTAGTTTTTGATTTTAAAGCAGGAACTCCTTGCCCGACGCATCAGAAAAACTTCAAGTAAATGTGCCTTTAAAAGGTTGATTCGTGAGTATTTAATGAAATCATATATTATCATTATAGCTATTAATTATTGGTGTGTATATATATATATATACAATATATTATATATATATATATTTGTGTGTGTGTAAGTATTAATATGTGTATATGCGGATGTGTGTACTTTGTAAGTCTACTGTATATTCTTGTTAAAAAAAACATTAAATTTTAGCATTTTATGCTGCATCTTTCACAAGTTCCCAACACACCATGGCTGGTAGAGAATGCCTTCTAATAATGCCTTATTCATCCTGTTACCCTTTTACCTTTTTGTTTAAAGGTTTAGCAATAAAGGTTAAATAAATAATCAAATATTTTGACAAATATTATACACTACCTCACTTTCTATAGTTCTTATTGGTATTGTATTGTTGTAGAAAAGCTAAATTAACTCAATAAAGTAGCAGATATTAACGAATTTACTCCAAAACTCCAAGACGTCACTACACAGTAACAAAAACTTAAAAACCGTAGCGTAAAGTTACACAAAGTATAACGATTGGGCAAATTAATAAAACATAATAAAATTAATTAAAACCTCATTGCACTTACAGGAAACAGCTGTCATTATAACCTAAAATCTTTCATAAAAAAAATACCGACAAAAAAGAACTTCCCACGGCAATACGCAGAGGCTATGCATGTCGTCTGTCGACTTTTTGCAAGAGGATGTACCAAGTATCTTAATTAAATAACGGTTTAATAACCATCTCGACAGGTAACGGCTCATAATCGAATTGAGAGCCCAAACAAGATGTGTTGTCAGAAATTGATAATCGAGTTGTAATATTAAGTAGGTGCTCTAATCGAAATTCGGATTTTATCTACTTGGCAACAGGTTTCAATGCAATACATTTATAAACAGTCACAGTTGGCAACACTGTGACATGGGTTCAATGTTACTGCATTAAGACAAGTGGCGCCAACGCGACATTTGTGTTAGGAAGTGAAGACAAAGTACGGTAAACACTTTCACGCCAGCCTTCAAATACTCTTACTAAACCAGTTGAAGCAATTTGTATTTTTTTCATTTATTAAAAGAAGCTTTACAAATAAATAAAATTAAAGCGTCTATCTGTGATTTCGCAATTAATAATTTTTCTACTGTGGTGATTTGCAGGATACCAAAACACAGAGACGCGTTTTTTACATTTTTGTCTGCCTGTCTGTCAGTTTGTTTGTTCGGGCTTATCTCCGAAACTGTGTCAATTTTGACGGGACTTTTATTTGCAGGAGTACTTTCTCAGAGAATCTAATTATCATTTCAATTTATCATATCTATTCTAGTAATCTAAGCCTCATACCGTACTGTACGGTACGGTACGTAATCTGATTATTTTCATTATCATCATCATTTCAGCCTACCATAGTCCACTGTTTAACATAGGCCTCCCCCATAGATTGCCACAAAACACGGTCCTGAGCTACCTACATCCATCGACTTCCCGCAAAACGGTGCAGGTAGTTGCTCCATCTGGTGGGGGGTCACCCAACACTGCGTTTGCCTGTACGAGGTTGCCACTCGAGAACCTGTCTTCCCCAACGGTTATCGGTTCTCCGAGCTATATGGCCGGCCCATTGCCACTTCAGCTTGCTAATCCTTAGGGCTATAGTCGGTTAGTCTAGTTCTGCTGCGGATAACATCGTTACGGATTTTATCTCGCAGAGAAACTCCGAGCATAGCCCTTTCCATAGCTCGCTGCGCGATTCTGAGCTTCCTCATGCGGCCTGCAGTGAAGAACCACGTCTAGGTTCCGAGTTGGATCCGTCGATTGACCTCTTGGTCTAAGTTGGTTATATAGGCAAAACTAAGTCTGTCTGTCCCTCTGTCTGTTTGTTACCATTTCACAGCTCAAACACTGAACCGATAGTGACGAAATTAGGCGCAGAGATAGCTTTAATCCTTGAGGCGGACAAAGGATATTTTTTATCCCGGAATATCAAATAGTTTCCACAGGATATCAAAAAAACATAGGGATATTACTTTATTGACGTAAATAATTAACATTAAAAATTTGATGACTTTTAATCAGATAATGCATCAATGCTTTGGTAGCGGTGTTAGAATATTTACCACATCTTCTCATATTATCATCAATAGTATCATTATTGCTAGACCGTAAATACTCATTCCGGACAGGCTCCAGCGTATAAGGTGGTGTTTAGTACAACGATCCCTTTGACTTTTAACAGTGATGATGATAATGCATCGAAACCAAAGTTCTATTGTAAAATAGGATTTACCAAAAAAAAGCTTAATTAGGCTCCCTAAACCATTGTTTATGGTACAGACTACTAAACTACAAGTCGCGGGATCGAGCCCGCTATCGGGGCCATTGCTATAAATGCTATGCTTATCAGCTGAATTAGCAATCGTAAATATCATCATCATCATCATCATTCCAACCTATCACTAGTCCACTGCTGAACATAGGCCTCCCCCATATATTGTCACAAAAATTTGTAGTCCTCATTTTGGGGGCGTTTGTTCAAGGAAGACGCTGTTGCCCATCTTCTGGTTTTAATTTTCCCTTCCTTTATCGACTTTTACGACATCCACGGGATAAGATGGGGTGGTAGATTCTCTTAAGCCGCTAACACACGGCGGCATTATTATTATCGTAAATATAGTAGTATATTTTGTGTTGAATTTCTCGATATCTCTTGCAACTTATTATTTACTTATGCTTTTTCAACTAAGATATTTAGTAAATGATGCCAATACATGTAAAGGTTGATATATTCTTGTGCGTATATTTCACACCATAAAAATGAATTACTAAAAATACGTCGGTTTGTTAGTTTGTTATAAACTAAATAATTAACGTTCACGAATTCAGTGTTCGACCTTTTTATACGCGAAACTATACGAGCTAAGTCTTCCGGATATAACAGACATTTACATCCAGGTATTACCACCCCAGGGCCAGTTATTCTGCCGTGAAGCAGTAGTGTGCAAACATTACTGTGTTTCGGTTTGAAGAGCACTGGGAGCTAGCGTAATCACTGGGCATATGAGACTTAAGAACTGATGTCTCAGGGTGACGGGCGCAGTGCAGTGTCACACAGAAATGTTCTGGGTGACATAACAATTGTTATGGGTAGACGTTGCACTTTACATCAGGTGAAAGTTTTGCTCGTTTCGTCACTATCCAATAAAAAAAAAGGTAAATCGGAGTAATCAAACCACGAAAACTAACTATGGTTTTTAGGAACTAAATTTGTAATGTTGCCGAGAAAAACACTGCCTTGATCTGTGCTTTATATGAGTATGAAAACAAAGGCAAAGTACTAAGTGCAGTTTCTTATAGAGTGGTGATTATATTCACTTTGACCAACGACAGGAAGAATGATCATCTTCTTTTACATAGATCATTATTTCCACTCACCGCGTACTAGCACACATATTCGCTATTATGAGGTTGCCTGTCGTGTACAGATACGAACAAGCTTAACTCGTTTGCAGTAAACAGGAACCGCTCTAGTCATACAGCAGTTTCCGTTTTAATTAAAACTCAAAAGTGGATAGATGTGTATCTAAGCAAGCTTCAGTTTCGGCGTGGCATTTCTGCTACGCACGCGAGCACGCTAGTGTAATGTATCCTTTTTATTAGAACAAAACGCGCTGTATGGCTGTTAGACTGTTTGTTTATGTTAACTGTAGACAATCACGCAATGATCATTGGTATTGTCCACGTTCTAGTTCACGGAGACTATTTTGGTTTTAATCAAGCGTGTATGTAAAATTTTTTTTAGTTTTTTTTTATTTAGTGAGGGTAACGTATTACAAGTGATAGTAAATGATCACATCCATACTAATATTTTTTGTTTATTTAACTTCATATACACTCAAGTATATAGTCGGACTTAATGCCTGAGGCATTAAGTCTGACTGTATACTCTCTACCAGTCTAACAAAGGGCGATGCAGAGACAGAATGAGGTAGGTGTTGTAGGTAGCTAATATAAAGGTTAAAAATATAATAAATACATAATATAGACTAAAGACGTCCGCGACACTGAAACTTAGACTTTTGGAAATGAAAACATAACAGCGAACAACATTAAGTAAATATGATAATAATATATAACATATACATATTAAATAAATATGAACGAATATATAGATAAACAAAATACAACATATATAAGATACATAACATATAAGTAAAAAAATAATATAAAAAACTACTATTTCTGTGATGATTCTGCCAATTTTCTTAGAGCTCACGAGCTTTTATTTTGAATGAGTAACGATTACTTGCTGTCCTGATTTCAATAGAGAGAGCGTTCCAAAGAAGAACAGATTGTACAGGGAATGATACCAGGGAAGAGCTATAAGATGGACAATGAAGTCAAAGGTTGTTGGATGAACTCAGGTTTCTGTCATGATCAGAGAAAAGATACTGAAAGTGAGGATTAAGTAGGAAGGGGGAGTAGAAGTCAGAATGGAGTAAAGGGTAGTGAGGACACGCAAACTTCGGCGTTGACGAATGGGAAGCGACTTTAATTGAGACTGATATGTCGAGACGGTCATACTTTCGAAGATTAAAAACAAATCTAATATGCAGTTATTCAGAAGGCGATCAAATTTAGTCTCGAGACCCACTCGCCGTCCCACTGTCTGATTGTTCAACCGCTGAACTATTGACACCGAGATAGCTTGCATTCTGGAGACGGATATAAGATTTTTAACGCGGAAAAACCAAATAGTTCCCATGGGATAATTCAAAGAAATTCATTATCAAAAATAAAATAAGTGCATTTGATCACAATAAAACAATTTTGTGTTGCACTAATATTGAATTGGACAGGAACTTGATAATGACGAGTTCACTGACCCCGGAAACGAAACTAATTTCTTAAAGAAACAAAGAAATAGATACCAAACAGCGTATACGTTATTTGGGTTGGCTGTAGTCGGATACACCGCTATATTTTCATGAACCGAAACTCACATCGGAGCTCAAATTATCACAAACGCCGACGAAATCACATTCAATTTCGTTTCATTGACATGCGAATGAATTGATGATGCGTTAAGAATTCGGTAAGCAATGTCCGGGTGTGGAACTTTCTCTATACTTTGTTAAGTTACACAATGGTCTAAAGTTGGGGGTGTCAAAAACTGTTTTATTTTGATTTTCTTTCTTATTTCTGTTTAAGAAACTAATTTTTAATTAAAGTGTCGGTCTACAGAGCCTACGGTATTGTTGAAATCCCAGCTGAAGTCAAAATTTGTCAAGTCAAGTCAAGCTTTACCCGAGTCTCTGACACAGCAACCGATCCTTTAATGTTCTTCTATAAATGTTACTTTTAATATGAAAAGATGTAGGCGGGTCGAGGTCGTATTGGCGCTAATCTTACCATAATAAAGCTAGATAGTTTGTGTGTTTGAACGCGCTAATAATACTAGTCCGATTTGAAAAATAATTTTTAGATTAGATACCGGTTTATTGAGAAAGGTTCCAAGTTATAAAACTTTATACTACGGCTTTAATTAGCCGCACACTGAGAATCGAACATTACCGAGAAGCGAGAAGCAAGAATCTCAGAATGAGAAGAATGAGAATTGACTGAAGATATTAATGTACAAGATTGAAGATTAAAAGCTAACTAGATGACATACTACACTTTGGTAGATCCATTGGATGAGATGGAGTGGTAGTATGTTTTAAAGGAGCGGCCACCACACGGACGAAAAATGATGTACTCGTATTACACATACTTTGAAAATTATTAACATTATGAATTATGTATATTAACAAAATAACATTTTCGTTTTTATTAATAAAATATAAGCATGGATTAAAGATACACCACCATTTTAAAGAAAGTAAAAAAAATTCAATCCGAATAATTGTTAAAAACCCGAGCTTTTTAACTCTGAGCTTTTTTGTTTTAATGACACATGCCGCCAGACACACCAGTTTTGTCCCGTAAATATAAATACACTATTGCATGAGACTTGACTTAATAAGCAGTCGAGTTACAATTTTTATTCTTTAACGTAAAGTGATCGTGAATTATAGCGATTGACATCTGTCGAAAGCATAAACTTGAAATGCGACTCAAGTGCCAGCTCGAGAACGAATTAATAATGCTCTTAAATGTTATCATTCTAGGCACGTAATTTAAGACCATGGTAACATTAAAACCAAACTCGTCTGGCGTAGTAAAAAAGGCACACAGTAGAAAGACATGCAAAGCCACACGTCTGCTAAATTAAACAAAAAGAATATCGCAATATCATTGTAATAACAGTGGAGTGAGCGCTTGGAACAAATTTCAATGCCTTACACGATAATGAGATGCCGATCCATAATATTAATTGAGATGGGACTTTATATTCCAAGACTGGAATTAGACGAGACGATTTTGTACTACGCCGCGAGGTTGTGCTAACGGTACATGTGAAATGCCAGATGTAATAACTGGTCTTTATAATTTTTACATGAGAGCCGAGTTTTAAAATGTTAAGTTGCGATATGTGTAACGATAACGCGAGTTTCACACATTAAATATTAACAGGGACTTGGAAAACGGGCTAACTAAATGTTTGATGATGCTCTTCGGACCGGATTTTTTTTACTACTTCCGGTGATTTTATGTAACTGTCACATTCATATAATAACGACACCTCATATCGAAAATATCTACAGTGAAATGTGATACAATTATAAAGGAATTGATCATCCATAATAATATTATAAATGCGAAAGTAACTGGCGAGTAAGGAATTGTACCGACAGCCTTTATTCGCGCAGAATAGCACCATAATATGCAATGCTGTCACTATTCTGCTCCTGAGAACGCAATGGGAAGTAAGAACATTTTTAACTCGTATATGAAATATAAGCTACGGGTACGGGGGCAAAATGGCGAAAAGTAAGCTACGGGTGTAGTCTCTGCCTACTCCTTATATGGAAAAGGACGTGAATGAATTTATGAATGTTTTTTTATCGGATAAAGTGATGAAAAGAGCAAAACGTTCACCTGATGCTCAGTGCAACGTCTGCCCATAACAAATGGTGTGTCACCCAGAAAATTTCTGTGTGACACCACACTGTGTCCATCACCCTGAGACATAAGTTCTTAAGTATCATATGCCCAGTGATTAGCTAGCTTACAGTGCCCTTCGATGCGAAACACAGTAATGTTTGCACACTACTGCTTCACGGCAGAATAACTGGCCCTGAGGTGGTACCTACCTAGACGGATTCCTGCACAGGAATCCTACCATCTTCAGAGGGTATCTGCGTATATTGAAACCACAACGTATGAAATATTGTCGGTAGACATAGACTCACGGTTTTAAAAAGGTTGCGTAATTAGTAATTGCAACTGCAAAACATGACATCACAAGATCGTGCACGCCCTTCGGCTGTTGTCGTGAACCACATCCGAGCACAATCTTTTCTAGCCTAATTGAAGTAGCTAAGTACCACCGCGAGTTATTCTGCCGTAAAGAGGAGTGCAAACATGTTTCAGTCTGAAGCTAGTGTAATTACTGGGCATATGAAACTTAAAAACTGATGTCTCAGGGTAACGAGCGCAGTGTGGTGCAACAAGGAAATATTCTGGGTGACACAGCACGGGCAGACGTTACGATTTGAGATCAGGTGAACAATTTTCTCGTCTCGCCACTTTCTTCCATAAAAAGAACTGGATCTTAAATTTTCATCACTGAACATGCGAAACACATAGGCGTTATTCAGTTAATTTACACATTTTCTGCGAGGGCCTTTCCTTTCTCAGTCGATCCATCGTGGCTCTACTACTCTCTACTACTCTACTACTACTTTACTACTACTTTACTACTAAATCAGGTGCTGAAATCCTTTGAATTAGTTTACATTTATTCACCAGAAAACGACTTCACTAGGTATCATTGTAACATAGTAATTACTTTACTATGTACTACTAAGTACTAGTAATTACTATGTTGCAGCTCATAAATGTCTCACTGCAGAGCACAGGCTTCCTCTCATTCCCGGCAGTCTAACTCGGGTAACTGTAACATTAAATTTCAGGCGGACGCCCGGTCCTTGTGCTGCCACGGCGAGGCAACGTGGTGGTATTAAAGGATTAATTTATCAAATGTTTTAGGATATGTGAAGTATATCAACAGAACACGTTCCACTTTTTTATAAAATACTCGCTGATGCATGCGACATTGTCAGCTTGAATATAGGTTTTTTAATAATTATCTCGAGAGAACTATTTGATTTTCCGAGATAAAAAGTATTCCATATCCGTCTTCAGGATGCAAGCTATCTCCATGGCAAAATTCGTCAAGGTCGGTTCAGCGAATAAACCGTGAAAAGGTAACAAACAGACAGAGGGAAAGAGAGTTACATTCGGATTTATATAATTAGTATGAACTACATTAAAAAAAACTACTAATTCTCTCTAGTTGCAATATAAAAACCTCAAATAAAATTTAAGCACAAAAACATTCAGTTGTCGGTGGAAGGAGAGAGAAAACGATAATATTGATCACTGACATATATTCTGTCTCTTTCTCAATTGACTTTCCGATACAGCGGTATATTTACCTGATGTCAGTTTTGCTCAATAAATTTAAAACTTTATTATTATATTTGGGATACCATGAATTTTTTTTTGTTATATAAATAAGACAAAGTCTGTATGATTTTTTGAATATTACCAAAATTAGTTTAAACACGAATAAATTCAGTTGCAAAGTGAAGGCGTTATTACCACATATTGATGGCCGATGTCCGTGTGGTGGCGGCTCGTAGAAAGAATACTACCACTCCATCTCACCCAATGGATCTCGTAAAAGGCGAGTAAGGAATTAAACTGCACTGTGCACCCACCGCGCATGGTGGCGATGGGCTCACCACCTATCACACCAAGTGCATTAGATATATTGTTTTGGTGAAACGTGGATTGTGACAGTCATCTGTTTTTGCAGTGAGTGCCCAGTCTCTGACTACCCCTTATGTTGGCCGATTTTGACCACGGCGATAACTTCCGAATATTATGGGGAGCTATGAACCGCGCGAGAGATATTATATTGCCAAAGTGTACGCGCAAATGGAGGGATACTCACTCGTCCTAACCTACCGGCGCCCGATGTAACGCTGATGCACTAAAATTGGAGGCAGGTTAGGATGCAGGGTCAGAAACACGGAAAAAATCACAACACAACCAGACCCGAAAACAAACAATTTGTGTTTTAGCACAAATGCAAGGTCCGGTCAGGAACTAAGACATACTATACATATATGAATAATTTACCAGAAAAACCTGCGCCAACAGTATTAATTGAAATTACAAATAGAATAAACATACCAACAAATATATACGAATATGCAACCAATTGAATGCGATTAAAAAACATGTCAATGAAGCAATTGAAACTCTTCAACCCGCAATCGTCTTTTTATAACTTATAAAATATTGTAAAGTCTGCTGGTGCGGCCCTAGAGCAGAATTTATAAACCTGTAGAATGTGATTCCAAACTGACAGCCACATTAATGAGGGACGGTTCTCTTTTTACTGAATTGCATTTTTTAAAAAATAAACATCAAAATTGTTTCTTTTTTCTCTAAATTTTTCTCTTCTAGAATCATTAATAATAAAGTTCTATTTTAAATTAAAGTTTCAATCACCTATCCATTATCTATTGCCAATCTGTTTACAACCTTTTCAAATCAGGAAGAGATAAAAACCAGTCTATAACTGGTCCACTGTTGAGCACAGCCCTCCTCTCATTTTTGAGAGGTCTTTGGAGCGTGGATGAGTCCGCTATGCCGCTCCAATGCGGGTTTGTATACATATACCAAGATTAATGGTTGAATACTTGCCACCCGTCACGTCTCGTTTCCCGCGGGAGCGAAAAGTTCCTATATAAAGGGGTAGGGAAGTAGAGCCGTGGTAGCTCAGGGGTTAGGCGCTCCCTTTAAATTTTATAGTACGCGAGAGACCTGGGTTTGATTCCCGGTGCCGGCACCACTAAAATTGTTAATTGCAATTTTAAGTGCCTATTTACCACGTGCTCGGTGCTGAAGGAAAACATCGTGAGGAAACCTGCATGTCTGAGAAATAAATCATATTTCCAAGACATGTGAAATCCGCCGACCCGCATTGGAGCAGCGTGGCGGATTCTTCCTAGCTCCAAAACCCTCTCGGAAATGAGAGGAGGCCTGTGCTGCGCAGCGGAACAATTTATATGCTGTTACTTTACTTTACTTTTAAAGGGGTAGGCAGATGCCGTACACGAGACGTGGCAGGGTAGCAAACCACGTCACTGCCGTTTTTGTAATGGTCGTAAAAATTCTTACTACCCGTTGCGTTCCCACGAGCAGTGACATTGCATATTATGGTGTTATTCTTCACGAATAAAGGCTTCTTTACACAATATCTTAGTCGTATCTTACGACACCTCGGTAGGAAAGCGGTAGGTGCTATTCTACTCTGCCGGACGCCTATCGGCAGAGTACGTATGTATGCTCGCATAAAATATTATTACTCAGTTCATTGTTTCCAAGCGTCACTAAACAAACATTTAAATTACAGTTAAGTAATAAAATTCTCGCATAATATCTTCACTATAACAACTCGTGCGGGTAATCGATAAAAAAACAGCTTTGGCGTGTTGCAGTCACTTCTGTAATTCTGATTTTCATTAAAACATACGTAACGATGTGCTGTAATAGTCTCATATATACATGCATAACGGATGTTATTTCAAGAATAAAAAAAGTAACAGCCTGTAAACTTCCCACTACTGAGCGTACTCTCAGTTCCTTTTCAGTATTTTTATTGTGTCTGTCCTTGTGTCCTTGTGTCTCTGACAGTGCATCATAGATTCTGGCGAAAGCATTGCTTCTCATTTCCATTTAAGCACGAGTAGACGCTCTATTTGCGCAAACTCTTGTGTCACTTGTGCTCTGATGACGTTGTTGAAACATGTCGCCGTTGTCTCAATCGGAAAGTGGAATATAATATAGTAAATATTTTAGTTGAATGTTAAAAAACAGCCAACCCGCATTAAACAGCGTGGCGCATTCTTCCCAGCCTCAAACCCCCTCTCAATGTGAGGAGGCCTGCACTCCGCAGTAGGAAATTTCAGATCATCATCATTTCAGCCTACACCAGTCCACGGCTGATCATAGGCCGCACAAAACACGATCCTGAGCCACCTGCATCCATCGACTACTCCGCAAAAGCATGTAGGTCGTCGCTCCATCTAGTGAATGGTCGCTACGCTTGCAGGTACGAGGCTGCAACTCGAGAACATTTCTTCCCCGTCGGTTATCAGTTCTACTAGCTATACGGCCGGCCTATTGCAAGTTCAGATTACTAATCCTAAGACATATCGGTTAGTCATCAACAAAACATTATCGTTATGGATTTTATCTAGCGAGAAACACCGAGCATAGCTTCTTCCGAGCTCGCTCAGCGACTTTTGAGTTTCTTCATGCGACCTGCAGTGAAAGAACACGTCTCGGTTCCGTTAGTCAACAACTGGCAACAAGCACTGGTTAAAGACTTTTGTTTTGAGACATTTGCGATATGGTCTCACCTAGTCGAACAATCTGTCCTAGTTATACATATTCATCAACAACTTCGAGCGTAGTGTTCCCTACAAGAGATTTATAGGCTGTTACTTTGATTTTTTCTCTAATAGTCCATTAAGCTCTTGCAAATTGTTCTTTTAGACATCTAGTCGTTTATCTAAATGTCTTATTCGAATAATGACAACAACAACAGATGATAATCCGTGGCACTTGTCACGCCAGAATCGAGGTGAACGCCCCTCTTGCAACAAAAAACCGGGTTTACGATTTTATCGACCATGAATATGGTCACAATGAAATTTCTATGTAAGGGCGAGTCTTTTTTTAGATTTCGCAATAATGTTAATAAGTACTATAACATATATGTATGTAACATGTATGCCGCCGTGTGGTGGCGGCTTAAGAGAATCTTCTACCCCATCTCTTACCGTGAGTGTCGTAAAAGTCGACAGATGGAAAATCTGTTTTTAAACAGAAGATGGGCAGCAGCATCTTCCTGGAACATCTGAATAAATAAACTGCGGTTTATAAATACCCGCCTGCAAAACGTGGCAACTGCGGCGAAATCCTACCAAAATGAGAGCAACAAACTTTTGTGGCTATCTACAGAGGAGGCCGATGTTCAGCAGTGTTGAAATGATGATGAATGATGATGTATGAACATCAAGGTAAGATACGGCGATCAACACCCCATAAATAAGTTTTTAATGGGCGCGTATCTGTGTGTGTACGCGAGTTAGTACATACTCACAATCTATTGATACGTTAAAATGAAATAAATAAGAAATTTCGGCCGCGTTTTTTTCACCTATTTAAATATTATTTTACATAATCAATCACAATCACCATAAATATATTACACCATTAATTATATATATGTTTAAAATATGTTACAGACAGTGATATTTATTAAAGAAGAATATGTATATCAGTACATAGATTTATAACTACGCATGCGTACCATCTCAGGCATGACGTGACGAGTAACGCGTGACGATTTTTTTTTCTCACCATGACCAAAGTAATTACACTTTAAAAATAAGTAATTAGAAAAACTTTACTTCAAGAAAGAGCGCCAATGTTCAAAAAGCACAGATCATGCAATGCATGCCTTTCATATATGTATGTACAATACTTGAACACTACCAATGATACTCAAAAGGAATGCTAACCATACAATTTTTGTTCCTAATGCTTGTTACGAACGGAAATGGAATCTGAGATTCTGTTTGTATATTTATAATAAATATTATCTTTATTAATCGGCATTATCGAATTAAAGACCTTTTTTTAATAAAGGCCTAATACAAGTATGGCCTTTACGAAGAATTTTTATACAATACAAACATTACAAGTCTAAGAAAAATAATTAAAATGACCCTCTTTAATCTGAAAGCTTTCGTTGCACTTAAAGTACGAGTATATCAAAAACCTTTCGTCCTCTAGAACCCACTAATTCAACTTCAAAACTTGAAAACGTTGCGTTTGAAAAGACATACGTATTTCATATAACATATAAATACGAATTGGTGCTGCAAATAAATACGTGGTAGAATTCCTATGCAGGAATCCGTCTAGGTAGGTACCACCCCAGGGCCAGTTATTCTACCGTGCAGCAGTAGTGTGAAACATTACTACGAGTACGTTTCGGTTTGAAGGGCACTGAGGTCTAGCGTAATCACTGGGCATATGAGACTTAAGAACTTATGTCTCAGGGTGATGGACAGTGTGGTGTCACACAGAAATTTTCTGGGTGACACAGCATTGGTTATGGGCAAACGTTGCACTTACCATCAGGTGAACGTTTTGCTCATTTCATCACTTTATCCAAATATATATATATATATATATATATATATATATATATATATATATATATATATATATATATATATATAAACGTATTAATAAAAATTCCTCACGAGGCTCGAAACCGAATGTTATGAAGACTTATTTACAACTTTATACGAAATGATATTTTTAGCGAAAATCTGAGCATATACGCTGAGCTTTATATTGCACTGACCTTGATTTTGCTGTTCACCTTTAATGCCCACTAGCCTTATTGTCTTCTGTACAATCATTAACACGCCTTCAATGGTTGACTTTTTTTTTTACACTTTTCGCCTCGGTATACTTTTATTATTGTTGTACAGTATCATCAATTCAGCCTATCATAGTCCACTGTTGAACATAGGCCTCCCCCATAGATTGCCACAAAGCACGGTCCTACAGTATACGAGCTAGGTAATTAGAAAATCCGTGTATGGCAGCTTAAGAAGGAAAATTGAAAACCGGGAGATGGGCAGCAGCATCTTCCTGGAACATCTGAATTAATAAACTGCGGTTGCCAACCCGTCTGCCAAGCGTGGCAACTATGACAAAATTCCCCCAAAGCGATAGCTTCAAACTTTTGTGGCTATCTATGGGGGAGGCCCATGTTCAGCAGTGGACTAGTGATAGGCTGAAATGATCAAACCCACATGACAAATTTTTAAAAGACTACAAAGTAAAGGTTTAGTGTTAATCTTTATATTTGATAGAGATGCCTTCCACCCAACCGCACTTTTGATTTTTATATAGACGTTAGGCTGTTAACTGTTATACCGGTTATGTTTTACTAATTAGCAAAGCATCTTTATAAAAATAATTGTATCTAAACTATTTCTAACACGACGCGATGTTTCGAGCGCTTTACAGCACCCTATGCTCACTAGAGGACTCCTGATGGCATAGTTAATCCGAGGTCCCTTCAAATTTTAATTATTATTTTTGGTCCGATCTACGCAAAATGGGCTTACAGTGGCTTGAAGTCAGTGGTAGGCTTGATGGTTTTGATTTAATTTTATCGATAATAGGTTCGCAACCCGGTGGTAGTACCCAAATCATCTTCTCTATTTAAATTAAAGCATTTTTACATAATTCGTGCATTTGTTAACGACCGTGTGGTCTAGTAGTCAGATACTTAACTTTTTTTCGGTATAGGGTTCGAATCCCGAAATCCCCAAAATAATTCGTGCTCCCCAAAATACAAATTGTTGGTTTTCGGGTTTGGTTGTCACAAGTGAAATGTATGCATGCAAAACGCACACATAATGCAGGAGAATTTATAGTGGGGCAAATTTAAAAAAAATCTCTTGAAGTCTAGGCCCCGTGGTCGTCAAATGCGATATAACTGTGATCGCCAATACGCCATCAATCCAGCCAGCCAATCAAGCGTGGTAATTATTTCAAATGCTGTCTTCTTTGGAAGTGCCTATATTACCTATTAACGCGAGGATGATGACTTTTATTATAGTTAATAGAATCAGGCGTTACTTTGCGGAAATCCATTAAAGGAGAGAAAGTTAATTTGCTAAGATCCGCATGCAAAATGTTAAATAGTGAGTATTACCTAGTTTTGAAGAGCACCACCCGCCCTCCCTCAACAGCGGGACGTTTAATATATTATAACTTTTTTTCTAAAAATATAACCGATAAAACATAAGACATGATGTGATATTATACACCACAGATAAAAATAAAGATGACGGTACCGTTTTGGACTCCGTTGCACATCTTCCTGCGGGCGAAAACACTAGCGTTTCGACCTTACGCGCATCCTGTTACAAACTTGTTTAATTCTAGGCCACAATAATTAGATTTATTGCGTAATTTCAACGTTTTAATTCGCTACTTAAACGATTAACGGTAAGAACTTTGCGAGGTAGATGTAATTCAAAGGATGATACTAATCGCACCGTTGTTTTAATGAAGTAAAGACTCCACTCATCGTACAGTTAATTGTACAATATCACGACACTAAAACGAGACAAATGCGCAAATCGCAATTGCGGCAAACGTTTGAATCAACTCTCAATACTCAATTTTGTATCGCATTCCATAATCTCTTAGTCGCCTTGAACAATTAGACATGGTTATTAAGAAAAGACTAGACGTTGAAACAATCAAATTTAATCCCATAACAAAATATGTCTGTCTATATTTTCAAGGATGAAACAATTATTCGCTTTAATTGTATTTCAACCTACAAACTGACCATTGTTGATATCATACAGGAATAATGTTGGTAGGATTCCTTAGCCGAAACCCGTCTAGGTCGTTGCCAGTTATTCTGCCGTGAAGTAGTAGGAAAAATTTACGTGTTTCGGTTTGAAAGGTAGCTTGTGTAATTACCGAGTACTCGCAGGCCTACCTACTCGCGAGTCGCTTCCGACAAAGCTGTCAAAGCCTCCCGGCAAACTGTTACTACACATTAGTTACTACACATATAAAAAAAAGCATGTGAGATTAAGGAAATTGTCTCTGAGTGACTAGCGGAGTGTGGTGTCACACAGAAATTTTGTGGGTGACCGTGCCCGGAATACCTTAAAGCCCCCGATATAAAATTCCAGATGGAAAATATACAGACTGAATACGGGCTGCAATATTTAAGATATACGGCTGCCTAGGCTGATGTCCAGCATTGGACTATTTACTGATGACTGATTACATGATGATGATGATGGCGATGAATAGAGCCAGGAAACCTACCGTGCGTGTTTAACCTTCACATGTTCTTCAAAAACATTTTTATTTCCGACATGTATTTTTCTCATGATGTCTCCATTACTAGAAACTTATTGGAAATCAAAATTGAGAATTTTTCGATCAACTCGCCCTGAACCTACCACAATGTCAAATCAAACTAATTATCAAAACAATATAAATTTGAATTCAAAATTATGTAAATAATGGAACGTAACTAAACTTTAAAATAAAATGACATTTTTTTTAATTGAAGCTTATTTAACGGCTGGCTTAAAAAAACTTCGTACTGATCGTTCATTAATAGAAATCAAAAATAATCGATGAGTAAACAAAAACGAATTGCACAATTATATCCTAGGAACGCAATGTCCTTCAGGCTGCCACGATTTCTACTATCAGAATGACTGTTCTTCTCAAATCTGACTAATTTTTTTTTAATACGAGTATATTTTGTGAATTGCAGGTAACCAAAATTTAAACAAGCGTTTTTAAAAATGTCGTCTGTCTGCCTGCCTGTCTGTTTGTTTATCCGGGCTAAATCGGTTTGACGGGACTTTCAGCAGGTAGGGGACTTTTCATGGAGTAAACTACTAGTACTTCTCCGGCGTAAAATCTTATAACAGTAGGAATTAAGGACTACGTATATTACGCACGGCTTTAATTTGTAAAAACTCATTGTTTCCTTTTTAATTATCTATACTTTTAACCTTATCTATAATAAAGCTTGTAGTAGGAGTGATTGTATATTTAAACCCCCTAATCTCAGAAAACACTAAGACCCGATTTCACCGATTGCTTTGGAAACCAAGTTTAATAAAACCACGTTTTTCTTAACTGAGTTTTTGATCTCAGTTTCCGTCTAACCGATTTCACCGACTCAATTTTGATCGCGTTTAGAAAAACGAAGTTTACATGAAATATCGTCAAAATCTAAAACAAAAAGACGATTTATTTCGTATTTTGCGACATCAAAAAGCCTGTTTTATGCATAGGTTACATATGTATGCAAACAATAAATAATACGAATTAAAAATAATTTTTGTGTTTACATAGTTGTGCAATTGACAATGACAGCTCTCTAAGCGCGTTTAAAGAGCTGAACGTCGTTCATTTGATGTTGATGAAATGCAAACTGTGGCGTTGAACTCAGTTAAACGCTTAAACTTCGTTTTTCTTGAACTGATCGCGTTTAGTTTCAGCGGTGAAATCCGCCTTAAATATTTTTGTATTAGATAGCCCGTTTATTCACGAACATTATGTTGAATAAAATTTCATGTTACAACTGTACACGCTGAGAACAGAACTTTATGGAGAAAGGCGAACTGTGAATGCTCTGGTCATGGGTTACCATGCCGTACGGTGCAATCAGTTTGACAGTTGTGTCGCATTTTTTCAGTATGTACTTAATAATAAAAAAGCTTGGCGGCTAGTTTGCACATAAAATCACCCAGATCTGGAACTACCGGTAATGCATAATTATACCGCGCGGGAATCGAACCAACAGTGTAAAAACCAATCGATTAACCACTGCGCCACAAGCAGAAAGTTTGTAAAGCGTTTAAATATTTTTATTTGAATAATGTTATATCTAGGCAACCGCGTGCGTAACGGTCAGCTGCCTGCGTGCTCGATGGTCCTCGGTTCAAGCCGAAGCTAATATTTGTTCGGCACTTAAATTATTGGTTTTTGTGAATGTACCGTTTGTGTAACACTACAGCTGACCTCCCCGCCGATCTTATCGGAAAAACGCTACATTGGATACATGAAAATGTACAATAAATGTATTTGCCTTACGAGTTTACTCTAATGCTTCACCAGTCCACTGCTGAACAAAGGCCTTCCACATAGATTGCCACAAAAGCTTGTAACACTCATTTTGGGGGGATCTTGCCATAGTTGCCACGCTTGTCAGGCGGGTTGGCAACCGCAGTTTATTTATTAAGATGTTACAGGAAGATGCTGCTGTCCATCTCCTGGTTTCTTTTTTCCCTCTGTCCACTTTTACGACACCCACGGGATGAGATGGGGTGGTAGATTCTCTTAAACCGCCATCACACGCTTACAGCACTATAATATATCCTGAGCAGGTGAATAGTCCTGACTGTTTATTGAAAGATGTCGCTGTAATCGACCAGCAGGACTGTCTTATATGACTATATAAATAATTCTTTACAGGAATATATGAATCTATATAAAATCTACTCGTAAGTCTTGTTCATAATCCGCCTAGTCAAGAATCTTGAAAAATCAAGCAATGTTGTGCACCAGTGTTTTGGTTCTAAAAGCACTGAAGTTAGCGTATGCAGAAATTCGTCTAGGTAGTTACCGCGCCAGGGCCGGTCATTCTGCCGTGAACTGTAGTGTGCAAACATTACTATGTTTAGCTCCGAAGGGCACTGAGAGCTAGTGTAATTACTGGACATATGAGATTAAGAACGGAGGGTGACGGGCGCAGTGTGGTGTCACACAGAAATTTACTCGGTGAAACAGCATTTCTTATGGGCCAATATTGCACTGACCATCAAGTGAACGTTTTGCTCGTCTCGTCACTTAATCTAATAAAAAAAGAATTTGCTCATCTCATCACTTACGACCAATAAAAAAATCGCCTATGTCGCTACCATTATCAAAGTCTCTTTACATATGGATAGTAGTGTTTAAAATGTCATAATGTTGATTTCGTACCACGTACCACGTACCAAGCACAGATTAGTTAGCCGGTATAGTTAATGTGACCATACGTCCCGCTTTTAGCAGGACAGTCCCGTTTTAAGCTATGTGCCCCGATGTCCCCAAAATTCGTTATATGGTCCCGCTTTCACGAAACCAAAAGTGTAACATCAACCAGTCATGTCAACAATTCCATTCATATTTAAAAACCACCAGACTACTCAAGATTAGTTAATTAATGGAATAATTAGTTATTAAGTTAGTAAACATTATAAACATGTCCCGCGCACCGATCTGAAAAACCGTACAGGTCGTCGCTCTATTTAGTGGGGGGTCGTTGCCGTGTAATTATAAGAGTAATTAACATAAATTCATCGCCCATTTTTCTATTACTCGGCTCGGTTGTCGCAGAGCGCACCACGGCTCACGGGTTCACTTCGAGCACGGGACATATGTATGGATTACAGATACTTGTTCCGGGTTTGGGTGTTTGTCCACGATACAGGAGAAAACGCAGTGCGTGGCGAATTATTTTTAAAGAAAAATAAAGAAAAATGGTACCGATTAAGTTCAGTGATTTATTAATATTTATTTAAGCTCTACGAGTACATCTATAAATAAATTTAAACTCTTGAAGGATCTGACACAAAATCCAGCAAAAATCAAATACATGTGACATGTCGTCAGAGTAGACAGTGTAAGGAAAATGCCTAGAGAAAGCGCCAAAGTCAGTGGATTATTGGTCTCATATAGATGTTACACTTAGTACTTAAAAGTAGGAATTTTTCGCTATTATCCGGCTATTATATAGGCCGGGCGCTCGTCTTAAATATCATAGAACGCGAGTGGCCCGAGTTCAATGCCCGGTGCTGGCACTACTAAAACTGTTTACCACGTACTCTGCAAGTCTAGAGAATAAAAACATAGGACCTGAAGTCCGCCAATCCGCATCCCGGCTCCAAAACCCTCTTAGAAATGAGAGGAGGCCTGTCATCAGCAGTGAGACATTTATATGGTATTATTATAACTTTACTTTTTTTACATGCCTCATAAATTGTTTTATCTACAGACTCTTTGTGAAGGCAATATGATAGTACCAAAAAACTTCAGAATACTAGAAAATCATGGTGGCAGTTTAAAATTTCTTAATATTAAGGTTCCAAAAATAACTTGCAGAGTGTAAACAGGCTTAAAATAAAATCCCAAAAATCCTGTTATTTCTGCTAAAACTGAAACGATTGTTATCAGATTTTAAAATGCACAAAATGTGCTATACTCGTTCGTTCTAAACGCGCCACGAAACTGTTTTATTTTCTTTAAAGTGTTTAAAGATTCGTGGAAAACTTACATAACGTTTGACTTATGTTACAATGGAAACATAAGTACATTGTGTCGATTGTGGTGGGGTAGATAAGGATGCAGTGTTTTAGATACTCACTTAGCTCTGATCTTATAGCATGAGCGTTAAATCGGACATCGGAGGTCCTCCTCTGATTTTGAGTACAGCTGTGGTGTGGTGAACACAATGTTTCTAGCGGAGTCAATAGCTACTGACAGGTAGTTGTCGACGTGGTCAAAAATTAGACCAAGAGTATAGATGTACTCTTGGTCGACAAATAAAAAAGAATTGTGTCTGAAAAAACAATTACTTAAATTTTTGTCCGCTCGTTTGTTTCGGCTAATCCGATTTTGACGGGACTTTCACTGACAGATAGCTGATATTAAAGCAGGTAACTTAGGCTACTTTAATTTTAGAAAAATAATGAAGGTTTGGCGTAAAAAAATTAAAGCCTAAAATCAGTTTCAACTAGGGAATTATATATGTATATCATCGATCGGGGTCGGCTTTTTTACGCAGGTGAAACCGCGGGGCACGGGGTTTTTTTAAGGATGTAAGTATGACAATCGAACACAAAGTCAAACTGTTTTTTTATGCTAGATAGTGACGAGACGACCAAATAGTTTACCTGGTGGTAAGTGCAAGATTTGTCCATTAAAAATGCTGTGTTGCCAAGAACATTTCTGTGCCGCATCACGCTGCGCTCTTTACCCAGAGACGTCAGTTCTCATATGCCCAGTGATTACACTAGCTATCAGTGCCCTTCCGGTAGAGTAACTGGCACTGTGGTGGTACCTACTTAGAGGCATAGGAATCTTACCACCTACCCTCATATGCATATTTTTTTATTGGCAAAAGTGACGAAACGAGCAAAACGTTCACCTGTTGGTAAGTGCAACGTCTGCCGATAACAAATGCTGTGTCACCCAGAACATTTCTGTGACGCCACACTGCGCCCGTCACCCTGAGACATCAGTTCTTAAGTCTCATATGCCCAGTGATGACGCTAGCTCTCAGTGCCCTTCAGACCGAAACACAGTAATGTTTGCACACTACTGCTTCACGGCAGGATAACTGGCCCTGGGGTGGTATCGACCTAAATGGATTCTTCCATAGGAATCCTGCCACCTTCAATGAATATTCAATTTGTAGATCACGTGGCACCCCTGAGTGTTATTGTGGTAGGGCCCCACCTTCTCGTATCTCCACTATATTCCCAACGTAACTATCAGGTTGGAAATATTTACACGTATTTTTTAATTATTTATTTATGGCAACTTTTTGCCAGTGTGTGTAGGATAAGTTCAATCTTTAAATTAGAATCAACATTTTTAATTTTGTAAGAACATCGACGGTAAAATTATAGTTCACTTTTACTAAAGATTTGTCGTGCTGATGGAAACAAAACGAAAAACAGTTGAATTGTATGTTCCAATCACTTTAGACTTTCACGAGCACTGTCTGCATATTACGCTATGAATATAAAAAAAAACATAAACTTATAATTAAATGAAGAACACTAACATCGACTTTTGGCGCCAACACGAAAAGTTTAAGTAAGTAGTATTTTTATTAAATTTTGTAATTTCTGTGTATATTTGGAGTTTTGATGTTTCATATTGATAGTTCATTATGCAGCAAGCGCTCCTGAAAGTGTGCAGTCATTGGAAAATTCGATTTAGTCAACTATAATTTTACTGTCGATCTGAATTTTGAAGTCTTGCTGCTTGAAGATTATATACCTGGATATCTTACTTGACACTGGAAAATAGTTTATGACTGTTTCCATTAATAAATAAATAATAATAATAATAAACACTAACATCACAATTGCAATTGGCGCCAAAATTCCCTGTACCACGTATTTTCCAGTTAATGAAATAAGATTTAAAAACTTGCGCAACTTAAATCTGCCTAGACCATAATTCATATTTTATCTAAGGATAAAATGTAAACATAGATATTAGTTTGAAGTGGAACTATTTAGCAAAGTGGTTCTCCGTGAAAAATTGATTTGAATATTTCGCAGGTTAACATCGTTTTGTGAATAGGAAACTTTTATTTTGACAGTCGTTTATAATGGAAGCTTTTTTTTAATAAATTTCGTTTTTTTCTGGCCAATGGATTTTATTGGGCTTGCGAACAGTTGTGTGAATGACCGTAATTCATAAAAAATGTAAGTTTGAACGTTATTGAGCTTTGATTAATTATTTGTTAGCAACATATTAAATTCTATGCCTACAAAGACTTCTCTGTGCGACTATTTGACAACAGGCTATTTTATGTATTTGACATTGGCAGTATGGACGTAAACAAACTACAGACTATTATGCGATTGACATTGTCAGTGTAAACGTAAATAATGAATGTTTTATTTTATCCAATTTAATATATTTGTATACATATTATATGCAATTTTTGCTTTCTCACTTTTTCTCCAAACAAACTTTAACTATGACATATCTTACACTCTTTCGTACTTGTAATATGCTTAAAATGCGTACAAAGTTTTCTCTTCGCGTATTAATATCATATACTATTACTATTACTATATGTGGATACTAAATGTTTTTTTAAACATGCTCGTACGTCGTTTTCCCGTTTACTGTTGGAAATACGAATTTTCGTATGAGTAACAAATGTGTAAACTGGAACGAATACGAACCTACATACTCTCAACACAGAGCCACGCGATTGTCATTGATAATGACAGACGAGAAAGGGCACACAAAAAAATAAATTCTCGATCATCGAATACTGCATCCGGAGCTGTATCTCAAAATAATATGTAGGTCTCCATGACATCATCGTTACACACTGCATCTACAGATTTAAAATAAATGTAAGCATTGTACAGACATATGCAATCGAATGCATACAATTTACCATATTTAAAGGTTCAATAGCTTTTACATTCCATTCATACTAATGTAAGCGACTGTACAACGATATTTTAGTAATATAAAACATGTATAAACACAGAAATGTCGCCACGTAAATCTGTACGTCGTAAATCTAAATTATAAATAGTGCTTGGTCCTGAAAGTTGATTTTTAACTTGATTAGCATCAAGTTGTTAGAATTTGTTTAGAATTTAAGAATTGCTATATTTAAAATATTATCTATGGTAATTTTTCTTTATCAAGCCGCTTGAAGAGGAATAAATATTTTTCAGAAAACATCAACCAGTTTTTTCATCAAATATAATATAACTAGTGTTTAATAAATTAAATTAAGAACTAAAGTAACCTGATTGATTTTCTCAAATAAAAAATAAGTTTTAATATAATAAACAAACGTTTTCCTGAATTTAGTTATAAAATAACATATCTACTAAGTAATAGTGTTCGTTGTAATTAACAGAAATAAATCTTTAATCAAAAAAACTGACATCGACGGAGCAGCTC
The DNA here is from genome assembly GCA_019845155.1 of Luehdorfia chinensis. Lineage (NCBI taxonomy): Eukaryota > Metazoa > Arthropoda > Insecta > Lepidoptera > Papilionidae > Luehdorfia > Luehdorfia chinensis. The sequence goes on from JAHVAK010000028.1 coordinate 1,554,907, forward strand.
CAAACAGTTTCATGATTTTCTCATGAACATCATCAGAACTTGACCAATTACGACTATGACCACCCTTACGATATGCATTTTCTATAAAAAAAGAATTATTAAAATCGGTTCATAAGCAAAGAAATTACACCCGAACACACAAACAATATACAGACGAATTGTAAACCTCTTCGTTTTTGTAGGTTTCCAATAACATTGGATTTAATGTTAGTGGAAAATAATTTTGAGACTAAAGTCGGAGGTCCGTTCGGTTGCCGCAGGGACTAATTGACTTCTGCGCTATGGGTCGAGGGTTCGATTCCCGCGCGGAACAAATATTTGTATGGCCTACAAATAGTTGTCCCGTGTCTGGGTCTGTCTGTGAGATTGATGTCTGTAAACCCCATCCACGACACAGAAGAATTCCTAGTGTTAATCAAAATATTTAATGAATGTGTTTTTTTTCTGAAACGATGGTAAAGTAAATTATACTTACGCAGTTACATAAATATTTTTAAAAAATATTTTTAATTACCTAATTTTAAATATGGCTAATCTATAATCTAAACATAACATCGTATTCTATATTAATATTCGGTCAGTTTCAATTTTAAAATTAACCGGAAAAATTAATCCAGGAATCAACCCACAAAACAACAGTGGCCAAATTTACAATTTAAAAATGAAAATATTCAAAATATATACCGTTAAAACAAAATTTAATTTAATTACAATATTAAATCTAAGCACAGGCAACATTCTAGGTGATCGGCGAGATCAAAATATATTAAATAGATCAACTTTGTTGGCTACATTGTTGAATTTAAGCTGTACTAGTTCCACAAGGTTGTATTTTGATACCACTTTGGTACATTGCGAAGTAAAACAATTCAAGTGACACAGAAATGTTCTCGTGCTAGTTAACATTCCTTCTGTAGCTAAGGTGACTAAATTACTAAGTTTCTAAATTGGAGGGTTTTGAATTTGTTAATATGACCCACAGAAAGGTTCTTACTGTGGCGACATCGGGTTACAAATTGTGCAAAAACACTAATTGTTGGTTTTTGGGCTTGTAAAATTTATGCTGTAACGCATGTATGATGCAAACGAATTCCTGGAGTGAAGCATCATTTTTTTTACTTTATGATGAGTAAATTTCATATTATGGGAGTTTTTTTTTATTTGCAAAAGTTCACCTAACGGTAAGTGCAACGTCCGCCCATACCAAATACTGTCAACCAGTAGATTTCTGAGTGGCTCCACACTGCGCACGTCCCCCTGAGACGTCAAGTCTTAAGTTTCATATGCCCAACGATTAGACTAGGCCTCAGTGCCTTTCAGTCCGAAACACAGCAATGTTTGCACACTAATCCTTCACGGCAGAATAACTGGTCCTGCCGTCGATTTACCTAGAAGGATTCCTGCACCACTGCAATATGCTATTACCAATTTAAGTGCTGGTTTACAGTGCACTTGCCGTCTGGTGGCGGCTTAAGAGAATCTACCACCCCATCTCATCCAGTGAGAGTCGTAAAAGTCGAAAGAGGGAAAAAAGGAGTTGGGCAGCAGCATCTTCCTAGAACATCTGAATAAATAAACTGCGGCTGCCAACCCGCCTGCCAAGCGTGGCAACTATGGCAAAATCCCCCAAAATGAGAGCTACAAACTTTTGTGGCAATATATGGGTGAGGCCTAAGTTCAGTTCAAGTTCCTCGTGAGGAAATTTGTTTGTCTAAAAAATATTTCGTCCAGCAGTAGAACAGCATGGCGGACTTTTGCCCAGCGACAGAACATTTTTCTTTGCAGTGTGCTATCGCTATAAGAAAATCTGACATCCCATTTCATCTCGTAAGTATCGTAGGAGTCAATTAAGCGAAATTAAAGAATAATTTCATGGCTTCTAGCAGGTGACGGAAAAACAATCTCAAACATTCATGTCTGAGGTGCGAGGCGTCTAGTAATGCGATCACCAATCCTCCTGTCAAGCGTGGTGATATAGCAAACCCTCCTTCAGAAGAGACATATTCCAGCAGTGGACCATTTGACACACTGATGAAGGACATAAATTTTATAAACAAACTTCACTAAATTGTAACTCGAATTAAATTCTTGTTCATTCAACTTTGATTGGAATCTTTCACAACAATTTAATATTACCGGTAATATATTTTAAGATTAAAAAAAAATACTTTATTATTAAAGAATATCCTTATCATCGTACGAGTAATTCCATAATGACGCATATATTTCAAAAAGTAAGGGTCACTTCGATCAGCCTTCATCAGTTATTGCTTAAACGACGACGTTCAATGAGGACGCAATTTTACAACAAAACACTTTTATCAACAAAACTTTTTACTTCTCGCGTAACGTACGCTTACACATTTTTAAAAGTTGAAAAATTAAAAAGAAAAAATATTTTGAAGGAAACCATTGCATTGTTATATAAAACTTATTTATAAGTTTACATCTTTGAGCCGAAACATTTAACAATGCCTTTTTTATTTAAAAAAAGTTATTCGAAAAACAAATTATAGTACCTTATGCTAACTAAATATTTATTAAGAAGTTAAATTACTTTTTACATATATTACATTCAGACAACAAAATGTCTTGTTCACGATAAAATAGCTTTTTACCGCGTCTTTGCCTGAAAATATTTTAAGACACTGCATTACTTAAAGCTCTAAACCTTGCCAAAGAACCGTGACAAAGAACGTGTTGAATTTAATTATATCTTAAAAATGTTGCTCCTGGCATTTTTTTAACTCTACATAGAGTCCGATAATGTTTATATATTAGAGCTTATTTTGATCACAGAAGCTAAATATATAAATTGTATCCAATATCAGAAAAATTAAATTCTTAATCGTTGTCAACATTGAAGTAGACTACTCTGACAGTTGGAAAGTAGAGTACAAAAACGAAAATGCTAGTGCTCTCACTAAGATTATATAAGAAAGAATAAAGATAAAATAACTCGCTCGACGCTCATCTCACATAATATGAATACTTTCGTCATACATCCAAAATTGCAATTATTAAAGTACCAGAGGTGGAAAACCTAAGAAATTGGAGCCAGCCGAAAGAAATTATAAATTTAGAAATTACTTTCAAAAAGCTCAATTTATAATAGAAACCAATATTCAAACATATAGGGGCAAACCTAGGGTGGTTAGCTAAAGATACATGCAGGGATGTTTATAGTTAAAGATTATACTACTGCACTCAAATGTTTTTAGCGCAAGGTTTATAAAGTGGCACCTATGTTAGACATTGTCAAGCATTGAATCTGGTTTAACAGAACTTAAAACCATTCACATTTCCATCGGCCGTTTGGCATTCCATCAAAAAGATTACAAGGTCGGAAAGATTCATGTCAACAGCTATAATTTTCTGTAAGGCTTAACTGCAATTTACAAACTATTGTCATAAGTTGCGTTAAATTTTCTATTAAAAATAAATTAACTTGCACAATAAATTGTTGGCAAATGTTCGTAGACAAGACAAGAACCGTGAACGCGAACCGCCTTGCAAAAGGCTACAGACAAACCCTTTCAAAAAGAGCACAGCTAGTCAAACGTCGTAAAGACATAGAGCCCTTCTTAACTTGGCCGCATTGCTTACCTACAAAATTCGTTGTATATCTCAATATCCTTTGATTGCAAGCACTTCATAAATTAAAACTTTTTGTTATCACGGTAAAAATGTTCAATCACAATTAATAAAGCACTGGTACCGAACGCGCGGTATATTATTGACACAATAAAGGGACAGAAAAGACGTCCACACCCCACGACGTCTCGCGCATAACTGAGAGCGGAACTTGCCCGGTAAGTCTGCGGCTTGCGCCTGCGCACCCAACGGATGGTCCGGTTTACGCTGCCGTTTCGATACTTCGCCTTTTGTCATACACGCGTATAATTCTTACGAAAATTATATAATAAAATTTTTGGGATAAGTGAATTACCATGTTTAATTCCAAGCTGTTTGTTTACGCGGGCGTATGAGTTGTGTTTGACACTGTAGTGATAAATATGTAAATTAAAAATTCAACTTTGGAATAGAGGCTTACACTTCCAAAATGTAAAATGTTTTTCTGTTGTAAGACAATAGAAGTACTTTGATTAATCTAAGACTATTGACTTTACTTAATGGACTTTACTACTATTTTTTTAATAATTTTATACATTTTATAGATTATAGATTTAGTAACAATTTCTTCAAATAGTAATGTAAAATTATTTAATTCTTAAAGTATGGAGGTAGATATAACCGAAAATAGTTTAAATATAATAATAAATTGAATACAGAAATTTTGACATTGACTTTAAAAATTATTCACTGCTTTATACAGGAATTTGTCATAATCGCTACCCTGACCAGTCAGCAGCACCTCTCACACTTTAGACACTGCCGCTGGAACTGGTCTAGTAAATATTTTAGGTTTTTTGCGCCGAAAACCACGATTATTTTACATTAACCTTTGTCCCACAGGACTAAAAAAAGTTGTTAATTTTATATCGTTATCACCTAAAAATATCAAAAAAATATCATCTTCATTCTCATTTAGTGAGCACACCGAAGGTCCAACTGCTGGACATTGGTTTCCGCTACAGATTGTCACAAAGCACGGCTCTGATCGTATATCCATCGAGTTTTCACAAACTCTGACGACCATTTGACTGGTGGTAGGACTCGTATGCAGTTGTTCTGCCGTGAAGCAGTAGTGCGCAAACATTACTGCGTTTCCGTCTGAAGGGCACTGAGAGCTAGCGTAATCACTGGGCATAACGTACTTAAGAACTGATGTCTCAGGGTGACCGGGCGGAGTGTGGTGCCACACAGTAATGTTCTGGGTGACACAGTATTTGTTATGGGCAGACGTTGCACTTACCATCAGGTGAACGTTTGGCTCGTCTCGTCACTTTATCAAATAAAAAGAAACCATTTTCGTGGTCAGAGTACCTACGTAGACAAACATTTTTGGTTTTCGCGTCCTTCATTGATCTTTCATGGATACCCGACCGACCAGGAGAGGCAGCCAGGTTATTTCGGACTCTTACCATCTAAAACCCCACGGTCGTCTTATTAGCGCTATACAGGGGTCACGGGACCTCCGTTCGGAACGCAACCGTGGCTAATGCTTCCCTATGCTATAGCCCGACCCGGGGGTACAATTTACTACCCCCAGCACTCTCTCGGTGCTACCCTGATGACGCGAGACCACTTCGAGTCATCGCCCTCCCCGGGGTCGCTTTACTGGGCGGGTTCCCTATCCCGTTTGCCCGCGATCCCGAGGGCCCCGCTTCTGGTAGGGAAAAACAGTTGCTGATACAAGTTAAAATCCTAATGAAAGCCAACTTTAAAAAAATACTAGAACTCGAACTTCATTTCAAAGCATTTGCTTCCCGCATTGGAGCAGCGTTTCGGGCCCTTTCCAGCTCCAAAATTCTCTCCAAAAAATTAGAGGGGGCTTGTGGTCAGCGGTGGGACAATTATAACCTTTTTTAGGCAATATTTGTTTCCGTGAACAGAAAGCCGCTTCATCATTTTAAAGAACGAAAGCACAAATGATTGCCTAGCTATAACTACATTTTTCAATTAAAGAATCCTAACATTCTCTCGACATTAAATCGAGTACTCAGCACATCAAATGTTTATGCTAAGAAGTAATTAAACTTTTTTTTTATTTTATCATTCCCAGAATACATTTTGCTTCTTTACCCGCTTCTTAATTGGACTACCGATAGGGTTACCACAAGTTTAACGTTTATATAAACGGTCCAATATTTTACTGATTTCTACGCCACGGGTCTTGGGTTCGAATCCCAGCCGGGGTCAACATTTGTGCAATGATAGAAACTGTTGGCTTCCAGGTGTGGTTGTGTTGAGCATGTGAAAATTATTTAAGTAAAAATCCTACTATGGTGCAGTATTTTGTAAAAGAAATATTTTACTATCTGTGCGAGTTAATATATATTTTCTTGGTATAATTATGAGGGGCAGGGTACATAAGTTAGTCTGCACAGAGTTTAAGATTTATGTTCGATTTAAGAAGTTTATGTTAAGCTTCCTTTCCGAAATATATAAGTGTCGTAAATATAAGCGCAAACACTGATACTTTAACTCGTATTCAGTTTCAGTACGGGTACAGTGTCAATACGGGATGATCAATACTGAAATACACAGGAACCAGAACAGGAATCCAAAAATTTGGGTGCTTCGATTGGAATCCACAATGAGAAACTATGTACGCTGGCATTGGGCACGTGGTCGTCAGGCGGACCTTATGTGATATTATAATTAGACAACTGCTCTATTGTCCCAGGGTTACCTACATATATTATATATTTTTCTCACCGTCAGCCAGAGTTGACTGGCAGAGAACTCCACAAGGCATAAGGTCCGCCCACTATAGTTAGTTAAAGTCTTAGTTTAACAATAAATACCAAAGAAACATGGAGTTGACGCCGTTAAAATCATAATCAGTTTAAACTAAGAAAAAAATATAGCTTCACATGAAACCGTCCCTATAGTCATTATTTTTTGCGTTAACTGAAACGTTATCTCCCCATTTCTAACCGTGGTATCCCTTTTTATCTTAGAACGGGTTTAGAAAACATTGTACCGCAGATCAAAAAGGATTAACGTCATTAAGTACAATTAATCGGTTCTCATTTCCTTTTCAACTTTAAAAAATTGCGCAAGCTCCACTGCACGCTACGCATTGTACAACTAAATGATTTCTTTTGCTAATTAGAATCTTCTTTTCAGCAAACCGTGAATTGTTCGATAATCTATTCGTTGTTTACATCATACGCGTTATGCACCACGCGATTACATAAATACAACGATCACTTACGAGTCATTGTTCAAACAGACTTGATTTGCAATTATTGAGTATTTTCATCACCATCATCATTTCAGCCTATCTGTAATCCACTGCTGAACATAGGCCTCCCCGCATAGAATGCAACAAAAGTTTATTCTTTTTTTTTATTCAGATGTTCTGGGAAGATGCCGCTGCCCATCCCCTGGTTTTCATTTTTCCTCTGTTTCTTTACCCACGGGATGAGATGGGATGATAGATTCTCTAAGGCCGCCACCACACAGCAACACGTGTTTAATTCCCCTTCCCCTTTACATTATCTATATTTAGTAAGTGCAACGTCTGCCCATAACAAAAGATGTACGACCGAGAAAATTCCATTGCAAAGTCCTGTGTGGCACCACACTGCGCTCGTCACCCTAAGACATCTGTTCTTAAGTCTCATATGTGATGTAATTACACTAGCTTGCGGTGCTCTTTAGACCGAAACACATGAATGTTTGCAAACTACTGCTTGACGGCGCAATAACTGGCACTGCGGTGGTACCCGCCTAGCCGTTTTCCTGCATAGGAATCCTACATACATACAATCACGCCTCCCTCCCATATAAGGGACAGGCGGAGACCACAAACACAGTCGAGTTTACGCCCCCGCGGGAAAAGAGACGTGATGGGTGGCCGCGTAGACGCCGATTTCGTACGAGTCATAAAACATCTTACTTAATGGTGTTATTCCGCATGAATAAAGGCTGTCCGTACAATACCTTAGTCTCCTTACGAGACCTCGATAGGTAAGAGGTAGGTGCTATTCCACTCTGCTAGACACAGATCGGGAATTCTGCCCAGTAAAATATATATTTAATTATAATATATATAGGCGTGTGGTGGCGGCTCGTTAAAAGAATACTTCCACTCCATCTCATCCAATGGATCTCGTAAAAGGCGAGTAAGGAATTAAACTGCACTGTGCACCCAACAGCGCATGGTGGCGATGGGCTCACCACCTATCACACCAAGTGCATTATATTGTTTTGATGAAACGTGGATTGTGGCAGTCATCTGTTTTTGCAGTGAGTGCCCAGTCTCTGACTACCCCTTATGGGATACAGTCGTGATCTTATGTATATGTATGTAATATAATATCCCTCGCATTCTCATAAAGTTTCGTTTTGCTTCGTAATTTATAATGCTTACAAGTGAGGACGGAAATATCTTGCCTCCATTTGAATATAGTGTGGGTGTGTTCAACAGATAAGTAAATAAATTTTTACCAAACTAATTTGTTAAGACGGAAAGCCGTCCGGAGAGTGCATGGCAACTTACCATCAAGTGCCTAATACTAAAATTGTCAATTGCAATTTTAATGAATGAAAGAGAGTTAATTTGCTAAGGTCCGCATTCGAAATTTAAAATTGAAAGAAAGAAGAAAAAACATATTTATTTGATCAATACACACCATTAATAAACATAAACATTGTTATAATCTGTGGTACCACTACACTGGTTTTCAATCGGGTCCATTATTGAACCGATGGACAACCGGACATAGACAATGTACAAAAAAAAACAAAAAATAATATATTACCTAGTTTCTTGAGAGTACCGCCCGGCCTCTTCAAAAACTGATAATAGTGTCTTCAAGGACTTAAAAAAATGATATTGACTTCACGACAGACAGCCGCAGGCTTGATAATGCCTCGTCTTGAGGTGAAACACGTGTCGTGTTCTCGACAACAATAGTGTGTATTGCCTAGTGGTAGTGTTGTAGTGGTGAAGTGTACCTGGTGGCGGTTTTCGGTGGCGGCATTAGTTGATTGTGCACGATACAGAGGGGGGCGGTGCTCTTAAAAAACAAGGTATTTTTTTAATTCAGTTTAGGCTCCAATGAATGTCAAAATCTACACCGGTTCAAAAAATAATACCTTCTCAGAGAAGAACCGGAAAAAGAACTCGGATGTCTTTCTTTTTTTTAATGCCAAATGACATAATGTCATTTATAAATTACATAAAAAGTGCAGAGTAAGAGTTATTTTCACAAATCTCTGTCCTCTATGTAATGATCAATTTTATTATACGCTTTTTCTAATAATGTTTGTTGAATTCTATGTCTGTTTTTTGAGTCCCCCTTTTAACCTCAACACAGGAACCTCTAGCCTAGCGTATCGCTTCGGCCCATTCTACAGGATTTTTATCAAAAAAATTCATGTGTTTCCGAACGTACATTATATTTTCATGAATACAATACAATGACGGAAGTGTTAAAACACTAATATTTTGACACTTCCGTCGTTATATATTAATGAAATATTCCTTGAAAAGTTCTTGAAACGACTTGCGAGGACCCATATCGCTACAAGAAGTCGCTGCAAGAACTATTCAAGGAATATTTCATAAATATACAAAAGAGGGAAGTGTTAAAATACTAATATAGCGACTCGCGAATGTTATAGATTGACGAAAATGCTTGTTTTGGTCACGGATCCCCACAGTAATACGCCGTAGGACATAATACTAGGACTAGTATATTAGTATAATACTAGGACATAATATAGGAAGTATGCAAAATACACACAATTTTAAATTTGCATGCGGATCTTAGCAAATGAATTATCTTTCTTCCAGTGTAATGGATTTCCACTAAGTAACGCGTGATTCTCTTAACTAAATTGCAATCTTAGTATTGATTTCAAGTACGGATACATAATCAGGTTGAAACTAAAAGTAGTCTAATATGGAGGATATCTGGGATGTTATCTCGTATCATGAGCGTGTTAACAGTTATAAATTCCACATACACAAACACCCTAACACAGAACAACTACCTGTAAGTTATATATCTTTTTAAATGAAGGAATTAAACTCGCGACCCGTAGCATAGAAGCCAGTCGCTTAATTCCTCCAACGAGCCATATTCATTTCTTACTGATACGCTGAAATTGGCTCTATATGTGTACTAGTATTAGCTGCGCTCCGCGGTTTAATTTAAAAGGGTCATAGCGTGATATTATATAAGTTATAGCCTTCCTCGATAAATGAGCTATCCAAAACTAAAAGAATTTTTCAATTCGAACCAGTAGTTCCTGAGAATAGCGCGTTTAACCAATCAAACTCTTCAGGATTTCTATGCAGGAATCCATCAAAGCATCTGTTATGGGCAGACGTTGCACTTACCGTCACGTGAACTTTTTGCTCGCCTCGTCACTTTATCAAATAAAAAATTATATTATATCCATACATAATATTATAAATGCGAAAGTAACTCTGTCAGTCTCTCTGTCTGATTGTTACCTTTTCACGGTTCCACCGCTGAACCGACATTGACGAAATTTGGAACAGAGATAGCTTGCATCCAGTAAAAGGACAAAGGTTCCTTTTTATCTCGGAAAATCATATAGTTGTCACGAGATATTTAGAAAACATATTTCCAAGCGGATGAAGTCGCAAGCATCAGTTAGTATAGTATAGATTAGATTTCTCTTTTGTCTTACATTGTTAACGTTTAAAGTTTATTGTTGTTTTGTAAACAGTCAACTCAAAGCATGGAGATGTATAATTGTTATTTTAAATATATATTAAAAATGGCATCACAATCTAAGGCAGGAGTGCTCAAACGGTCGATCGCGATCGACCATTTATCATAATGTGTTATATATACATTTATACATAAATGTAATATCTATGCCACGATACACCCTACTTAGACGACAATCCTGCATCACACATACTTGCAGCCTCTCAGAGTCGATCGATCGTAGTCTAGCGTAAGTCGAAAGTTAAGGTGCACCCTTGATCTAAGGTGTCTACTATCGCACATTAATCATTCCATACATTATGCTAAAATTATTTCCAGTCCACTTAAAATAAAAAAAATAAAGAACGAACTATAATAATGGTAGAAAATTTATTTGTAAGAACCTAAGCGGTAATTTTAAAAGGACCGACTGAAACTGCTTTTAGTGCTTAAAATTTCTGCAGTTCTTAAACGTCACCGCAGCAATGCGATATAATTACTTACTTCCTATGTTTACTCGTAATGAATACGTATTAAAAAATTATTCAGATTTTCAACAACTTAGGTATATGTATTTAACTATACATCTAAGCTATGTTATAGATCAGGGGTCAGGCGCTCGCCTAAAATTTCATAATGCGAGAGTGACCTATTTTCTATCACCGGTGCCGGCACCAATCAAAATTCTTAAGTGTTGTTTTAGGTGCTGATTTACCAAGCCTATGCTTGGCGGTAAAAGTAAACATCGTGAGTCAGTGTTACATGACTGAACATATTTAGGCTGTTGCTTTTAATTGAAAAATCGGCTCTATATAATGCTAACTAGACTACTTTTACTTGGTCAATCTGTGCAATGCGGCTATTGCTGGATGCTAGATCTAAATCGGGCTAAGTCGTTCTATGGTAGTAGGATTCCTAAGCAAGAATCCGTCTAGGTAGAAACCACCCCAGGGCCCGTTGTTCTGCCGTGAAGCAGTAGTGTGTAAACATTACTGTGTTTCGGTTTGAAGGGCACTGTGAGCTAGCGTAATCATTGGGCATATGATACTTAAGAACTGATGTATCTGGGTGACGGGCGCAGTGCAGTGTCACACAGAAATGTTCTGGGTGTCGTAGCATTTGCGTTTGCACTTTACATCAGGTGAACGTTTTGCTCGTTTCGTCGCTACATCCAATAAAAAAAATCTGGCTAACCTCTATCCAGCTGTATTATGCAAATAGTATGGTCCTCTTACGTAAAAAATTCCTCTGCTTCGTCCGTCTTCTGTAAATAATATATCAAAAATCTTTTACAAAATTCTTCATCAAAAGACATAAACGAGCTCTACGTTTTACAACAGCCCTCTGGTGGTAAAATAGGACATCTATTATTGATTGAAAATTTATAAAAACTAACTATATAATATTTACCAATCGTATTACCTAATATAGGTTTTTATAAAGTCCATTGAATATATTAGAATACTATTTTACAATAAATATATTATCAGTGCCTTATTTTTTACCTAATAAATATTACTGTCTTTTTGATGATTTCTCATTGCGTGAATCGGATTTTTTTGCTGTCACTGCTACTTCCTAGTTTTAATTTTTGACAATATGACCAAATATGACCATGTGAAATAAAAAACATAAACATTGAGGAAGTTTTCTAATACAATTACATAAAAACATGTCTAAAAACGACTCAGAAGATAAAAGTGAAGATAAAGCTAATAATAATGTTTGTGAAACAAACCCTACTGAGAATGAACTTAACAGTATCTTAAAAAATCGTCTCAAGAATTATATCAAAAAACTCAATCGTAAGTGTCATTAAAAGCTTTAATAATTTATCTGTAAAAAATAACTAATTAACTATTGGAAGTAAAGTTAAAAAAAGCTGTTGACATGATCACCAACTATTTTTGTATACTGGTCGTGAAAGGGTAAATTTTATTTCAAATCTCGCTGTTTCAAACACTAATATTCTATAAAAAAACTTTTACTAAAAATGACTGGCAAGATTTATTGAATAATTTATTATGGTATTTTTAGAAACCAGTACAAACACAACAAGTGAAGAAAGCGAGAAAATTGAAATCGAAACTTTCAAACAACTCTATAAACCAAAACTTGAAGGAAATCAGGAATCTTATAAAAATATACCCAAATTTTATTTCAAACTCCCAAGATCAGATGAGGTTTTAGCTCAGAAGTTACGAGAAGAGACCAGGGCTCAGTTCCTCCAGAAGAAAAGTAAAGAATTGTTAGATAATAGCGAGCTCAAGCATTTATGGAGTTTGTTAGAAAAATCTAATGGAAACTATAGCACATCAAGTAATGATGAATTAACAATTGATTATATGCAATTCAAGAAGATTAGAGATGAGGCAGGGTCTAAGTATAGGTATTTTTATATGTAATATAATGTAGCATTGTATAATGTAACAGTGTAGGTATGTTATTACCATTCATGAGATAGCTTAAGTCATGGCTTATGTACATGCTTAGTCATAGGAATTCATGCTTTCATTATGGACTAAAACTAAACTTAACAGGAGGTCTATGATTAAATTTAAACCTAATATCTAAGTGGACTTTAGTGTCTAGTGTGAGCTGCGTTATCCTGCAACTATCAATAAGTAAATATTGATAGTTGAGTCAGAGAAGCTTATGTCCTGCAATCCACTGTAGAGCTGATGATGATGAATAGTGTTCTGACTCAATTGTGTGAATAAATATTTTGTAGAGCACCTATAACTATATTTCACTGTGCCTTGTGTTGACTGCGAGAGAATGTCAAAGGCATTCCCCTTGTAATCTTTTATTTTAAATAAGGTGAATATAATTAAGAATAAATAAATAAATATTTCAAGAAAACTTTTAAGTGTATAAATCTAAGCCTATCCATTCAAAAATGTTTAGTGTCACTTGTCTGAACAAATCACTAGTAACTAAATGATTTTATTATAATACTAGCTGACCCATATATACCCATAATGCTTCAAACTAAAGTTTTTGTAATGTTAAAGTCAGAACAGAACTGAAGAGAAAGAAAGAACAGTAATGTTCATAAAGTAAAATCCATTATTAGTGGGTGCCTGTGTTGGGAATAGAATATAAATCCCACATTTCTAGTCTTGTAATTTTGGAGATGTCATAACAAGTCAGTGGTAAATAGCTTTTATTATTAGATTACATACATACATAAGATCACGCCTGTATCCCATAAGGGGTAGTCAGAGACTGGGCACTCACTGCAAAAACAGATGACTGCCACAATCCATGTTTCACCAAAACAATATAATGCACTTAGTGTGATAGGTGGGGAGCCCATTGCCACCATGCGCTGTTGGGTGCACAGTGCAGTTTCATTCCTTACTCGCCTTTTACAAGATCCATTGGATGAGATGGAGTGGTAGTATTCTTTTAACAATCTGCCACCACATGGCATTATTAGATTAAAATATAATATACCTAATAAACATTAATATTTTCCAGACCATATTTCACAGCAGAAGTCTTTGGACGCTTGCAAGCAGCTGAAGGTGGTGTAGGGAAGGTCCGTGGTGTCTCCCTCTTTAACTATGTGATGCGAAGGGTATGGCTACAGCAGACAAGAATTGGTCTATCATTATATGATGTCACTGGACAGGGATATCTCACTGAACATGTGAGTAAATGTGAATTATTGTGTTTAATGCCATTTGTTAGAAAGAGTGCATGATATTTAATGCATCAATATAAATTACATTACCTACTTTTAAAAACAAAACTTTGTGCTACAATCTGTTTAATCGGTCACAAAAATAATGAGATATTTCTTGTGGGGAATTGATTTACCTCTTTTGTCGAAGTTAGGGCCAACCTAGTGGGACAAATCCGGCCCAGCTATACATATTCATCAACAACTTCGAGCATAGTGTTCCCACAAACGGTATAGGTGTGACATAAATGTTAGAGATGATCTTCGTCTTGTCAATTTCATCTTAAGACCAAGCAATTCGAAGTCACTATTGAGGTCATTGAGCATAGTTCAAAAATCTTCCAGCGATTCTGCCATAATTACTATGTGGTTGCACTGCTGTATCATGCTCTGCAGCACATTAATATACGAACAGTCAATCCAGATGAAGTGACTGTTTCATCGCCCAAATTTTGGCGGAATCAAAGACTTTCTCATAGTCCACATACACTGGATATAACGGTAGATTCTACTCTTCTGTCTTCTGTACAATCTAGCAGAAAGTATGTATGTGGTCTATTCTACTAAATCCTTTTCGGAATCCGGTCTGTTCGGGAGGGTAGAAGTCGTCAAGTCTGCTTGAGAAACGATTCATAATAGCTCTCGAAAAAACCACATAGCTAGCGACAGTGACAGTGACAGTACATATTTGTCGTATATCTACATCTAGTAGCTAAAGTAGCGAGGTCTACATACAGCATATTAAGGACTAAAAAAAACTTCTGGAAAACCGGTACTTGTAATTAAAGCGGAGCTTCTGAAAGCTGGTGGAAAACCGTTACTTACAGGTACTAACTTTCAGAAGTTCCTGTAACTCCATCATCACCTGGCACAGAGGCATTCTTAAGCTGTTTGAGAGCCATACTAATCCCGCTCAGTCTGACGTCCGATATATCATCGGAATAGTGTCGGACGAGTTTTGCTCTAGGGTCGTTGCTCATTACTAGTATGTATCTCCAACGATTTGTACAGCTGTCCATAAAAACTCAATCTCACTCAAAATCTCTGATCCAGCGGAAGTGACGCCACCGCTATCGGTCCTCAACTTAGTTGGCTCTTTCTGAAGGACAGATCCCCGGCAAAGATTTTGGAGAATTGGTTACGGTCTATCGCTTCCTCAATACGGGCTTTATTGAAGTTGCGTAGGTCTCGCCGCATACATTGGGAGATCTGTTTGTTCAGTTGCCGATTTGCTGCCACGTCATCAGAGAACTGTAGCTTCATTTCACGCCTAGCCTTCATGACATCGAGAGTGTGATCAGCAAGCTTATGTGATTGTAGAATATACAAATATGTAATTAGTTTAGTAATTAATTTTAATTTGTTTAAATTCTCACCATCATTTAACCCCTCACAAGCTCACTTCAAAACACTGCCCCCTAAAGACTACCATACAAAATGACTCATCCCATCCTTAGCGACCCGCTTCCTTAGCATCGACTTCCCGAAAATCAGTTGCCACTTCTTGCTTGATGATCCTCAGGACTTTGTCGGTTACTCTAATTCTGCTGCCAATATCTTTGTTAGGGATTCTATCTCACTGAAAAAAATCAAGCAAAGCTCTTTCCATAGGCACATGTATCAGACCTTCATCATCATCATTTTAGCCTATCACTAGGCCACTGCTGAACATAGGCCTCCCCCATAGAATACTACAAAAGTTTCCAGCTCTCATTTTGGAGGATTTGCTATAGTTGCCACGATAGGCAAGCCGCTTGGCAACCGCAGTTGCTGCTGCCCATCTTCTGGCTTTAATTTTCCCTTTGTCGTCTATTACGACACCCACGATATGAGATGGGGTGGTAGATTCCCTTAAGCCGCCACCACACGACATATCAGACTTTAAACTGCAAAAACTATTAATTAATAATTAATATATTTTATGTGGATCGCACTACTCGAAATTACTACCAAAATCAATCCAGAGAACATTCATGATGATTTTACAATAAAACATTATTTTCTTCATTCCTTTCAGGATTTGGAGAGTTATATAGCAGAACTGGTACCATCTTTGGCGGCCTTAGATGGATTAGATTCCTCATTTAGCTCTTTCTATGTCTGCACAGCAGCTAGAAAATTTTTATTCTTCCTCGATCCACTGAGAGTTGGCCGCGTGCGAATTCGAGATGTTCTCTCGTGTTCATTTTTAGATGACTTATTAGAGGTAAGAAGTAAAGAGAAGACTCCGTCGATTTGTTGATATATTGTTTATATATGAATTATGAACATAATAACTTTGATAAACAGGTGATTATTTACGAAATGATTAATTAAATTATGTATTTTGTATAGTATTTAAACAAAAAAAAACATTGTATAGAAATTTGGTAACAGCAGTGACGACGACCGTGTAGCCAAGCCGTGCATTCTGTTCAAATGTTGGTTTTGGGCTTGTTTGTGTGATTGAATAACTAATGTATTTTGTTCCCTTTTTAAACAAAACAAAATATGATAAACATTGTATGATGATGTTCTCTTAGCCGATTTCCACCACAACGACAACCGCCGACTACTGTCGAGAGCCATCAACTGCGCAGGAAATATTATAGTGCCACAAGTGTACGCGCAAACACAGAGGCACTCACTCGTCCCAACCTACTCGCGCTCGAGGTAACGCTGATGCGATAAGATCTGAGGTAGGCTAGGATGCAGTGTCGGAAACACGGGGACAATCACAACACCCCGAAAACCAACAATTTATGTTTTAGCACAAAAAATTGTTGGCTCCGGCTGGGATTCGAACCCAGTACCGGCGGCTTAGAAGTCAGGTACTCTGACCACATTGTATAGAAATGTGGTAACTGCTGTGACGACCATGTGGCCAAGCCGTGCATTCGAATATCAGCCGGAGCCAACATGTGGGTTTTTGGGTCTGTTTGTGTTCAGAGTCCCCGTGTCTCTGACACTGCATCCTAGTCTACCTTCGATCTTATCGCATGAGCGCTACATCGGGCGCGGGTAGGTTAAGACAAGCGCATACACTTGCGAGACTAAAATATACATACATCATATATTGTGCCAATATATATACATACAGCCACGCTCACACGGCAGAGACCTCACACGTGGCCCACATTTCCCCCCGGGGGAAACGAGACGTGACGGGTAGCGAACCACGTCGCCGCCATTTTGGTACGACACAAAAAAACTTTACTCTTCATTGCGTTCCCACGAACAGTATAGTAAAAGAATTGCATATTATGGTATTATTCAGAACCGTGTCTGTACAATACCTTAGTCGCCTCTTATGACACCTCCGTAAGAGAGGTAGATTCAATTCTACTCTGCGGAACATCTATCACCTATCATCAAATAATTTCCGGCAGTCAACGGAAATTGTCGCCGTAATCGAAAATATAACATGATAGTAAGAAAATGTTCCACTCTCTCATGAGTATTATAAGGTCAACTAATAAATCTGGGGAAGATTCCTCCAGCTAACCGGCCAAGCATGATGATTATGGGCAATCCTTTCGTCATGGGAGAGGACTATCCTCTGAAATGGACTATAGACAGGCTCATAATTTAAATAATATTGCAAATTTTCAGCTTCGTGAAGAAGACTTGCCTATGGAGCTACAAGAACAGAATTGGTTTAGCGCTGCATCTGCTTTACGTGTTTATGGACAGTATCTGAACTTGGATAGAGATCATAATGGCATGCTAAGCATAAATGAGCTGGCAGGGTAAGTATCAGGCAGGTTCCCTTTATAACATAATTTTAAAAAATTGCTCAGGCTCTAGTCTATGTAAATTAGACATGATTTTATAATGATACAAAGACTGACGAGGTTATAATGATAATGTTATTAATATCTGCATGAACACCAATTTCGCAAAAAAAAAAAGTTTGAAGTTTTAGCGCATACATCACTCACTCTTTACTTCTCGTATCTGTCGTCATATTAGATGCAATACAATCGCTAAATCCAGTCCGAACCAATAATTTTTTGTTTTGTTAGTTAGTAAATGTCATAGTAATCACATGACCTAGTATCGGCCTTACAGAGCTGCCACCACTACAGTTATTATTAATTGCTATTTGATGAACTGAAAGGAATCCGTCTAGGTAGGTACCACCCCAGGGCCAGCTATTCTGCCGTGAAGCAGTAGTGTGCAAACATTATTGTGTTTCGGTTTGAAGGGCACTGTGAGCTATCGTAATCACTGCGCATATGAGACTTAAGACCTGATGTCTCAGAGTAATGGGTACAATGTCACACAGAAATTTTCTGGGTGACACAGCATTTGTTATGGGCAGACGTTGCACTTACCATCAGGTGAACGATTTGCTCGTTTCATCACTTTATCCAATAAAAAAAATCACGAGACGAGACGGCACGGTCCCAAACTCCTATATAAAGGGAAAGGATGCCTCTGCTCAACAGTTGCGCATTTATACTGGTTTTTTTTTCAAACCCTTTTTGTTGCAATTGCAAAAAATAATCGTTATCTTTTTTTTTAATTTCAGATACGGCTCTGGAACACTAACCCGCGCTTTCCTACAGCGTGTTTTTCAACAGTGTCTAACATACGACGGTGAAATGGACTACAAGACCTATCTGGACCTAGTGTTGGCATTAGAGAACAGAAAGCAACCGGCCGCACTTGCTTACCTGTTCAGAGTGCTTGATATAAACTCGCAAGGATACTTGGATGCATTCACGCTGAATTATTTCTTTAAGGCAAGTGTACGATGTGAAAAACTAATACAAATTTTGCTTAGGTCCTTCCGTTTTTAATTTTTTATAGGAGTAGGTGACGAGACGAGAAAAACGTTCACCTAATCTTAAGTGCTACGTGTGCCCATAAGGAATGCTGTTTCTCACCCAGAACATTTCTGTGTGGCACCACACTCCGTCACCCTGAGACATCAGATCAATGTCTCACATGCACAGTAATTACACCAGCTCTCAGTGCACTTCAGATATACAGTAATGTTTACACACTACTTTGTGGTATCACAACTTTTGTACGTTAAAGAATATCCTTTTTAAAACATTTATTTATAAAAAATCATATCATATAATATTTGTTATCAGAAGGGATTTTTTTATCCTGTTAGAAAACCTTAAAGTGACCATAACTGATATTTCCTATTAATATTTAAAAGTATATACATTTCGACCGTAAAGTCAACTGCGGGGGAGAAACTTATCCATAGATTTTCTCTTATAGCATTGTCCCTCTCTATTGCTCGAAATATGCATGGTCATTTAATTATCGAACAAGGATTTGTAGTCCCCTCAAAATTAAACTTTTCGTTTTGTAATTACATTTCTTTTTCTTTTTACAGGCGATACAAGAGCAAATGGTCGCTCACGGCGCGGAACCAGTCAATTTCGACGACGTGAAAGACGAAATCTTCGACATGATCCGACCCGAACATCCTAACAGAATAACACTGCAGGATTTGATACGGAGCGGGCACGGCCATACTGCAGTTTCGATACTGCTAGAGCTGCATGGATTCTGGGCTTACGAGAATAGAGAAGCACTGGCCGCAGCTGGTGACCACAAGCAGTTGACAGAAATTGGAGTTCGGGCAGAAGAGATTCGATATATCTTCTCTGTAGATATATACATTTAAGAATTTGATGATAAATTCAAATTTCGGTGAACTTTGATAGGACAAGGCAATAAGTTCGAATAATCTTTAAGAACATTACCAGAAAAATTTTTGTGCAAAATTAAATAGTGTTGGTGTTGTATATAATATTACAATGAAAAAGCTTCTATACACAGATTGTTGAAACACTTACATGCATCTTTCTTTTTTTTGTTGCGATTTCGTATTAGAGTCTATAGTAAAAGTTACTTATATTTATGAGTACTTTCACCCCCTTTCGTCTTGTTACCTTATTTATCTCTTATAGGCTCGGAACTGGTTCCAATAAATATCTTTATGCTGCATATAAAAACTCATCTAAGCAACGAACTATATGGTATCGTCTCTTCCAAGTTACGAGAATGACAGAAGGCATCATATCAAAAATGGCAGACCTAAAAATCCGGACCGCTGTTAGGTAGCAGCGTAGACCACAGGTGCGAGGTGCCTGGTATTGAGAGGTCTGGTACTGGAAGAGTGATGGAAAAATACCATAAATTATTATCCCATTGGGTGAGGCAGAGACCACATCTGTATCCTACTTTTCGCCCCCTCGGCAAGCGAGACGTGACGGGTAGCAATACCACGTGGCCGCCATTTTGGAAAGAGCTAAATTTCTTGCTCCCCATTGCGTTCCCACGTGTAGCTAACGAGGATGTTGTCCACCCAAACAGAGCCCCGCATGCTTGGGTAAAGCTAGCCTTATTCTGGAGTCGCTCGGTCTTAGAGCAGATCGGCAGCTAAAGGCTAGGCTCGCTCGGAGACATGCAGCCATCGCCACGGCAACCACTGGCTTGGCGGAGAGGAAGGGAAAATGATGAAGTAGGAAATGGACTTGAGTTATGGAATCGGAAATTGGGATTATCTCGGAAGGAGCAGCAGTAACTCTGGAGGCCGGGGTCGCTTACTAAAGGGCCACTAAGTACTCCCTGGCCGTTTAACAATTAACGTTTTTATAAAAATTACAAACATACATACAGTCACGCCTTTTTCCCATGGTAGGCAAGGGACGCTCACGTAGCCCACGTTTCGCCTTCGCGGGAAACGTGTCGTGACGGGTGGCGAACCACGTCGCCGCCATTCCAGTGTGATTCTTAGAATTCTTAATCCCCATTGCGTTCCCGCGAATAGTATAGTGACAGCATTGCATATTATGGTGTTATTCTGCACAAATAAAGGCTGTCCGTACAATACCTTAGTCGCCTCTTACGAAACTTCGGTAGGAAAGAGGTAGGTCCTATTCTACTCTGCCGGACACCTAATGGCGAATAGTTTCATATTTGCTGTTTTCAAATCCCAAAACCAACCCGCTTGCCCGACCTTTTGAGTATTAGCAAACGTTTCATAAGTATTTTTATGAAAAGTTTCAAGTTCAAGGAAGTTTCCTATGAAGATTCCTTCATAGGACTTCCATCCCTCATTGCATTCCAACATTTGCTGACGCTTTCTGGAAATTGTCAATGTCCAGCAGTGTACTTTGAAAGGCTGGTAAAGTAGAAGAACTTGAGTTTCGACATATTGTACATGCAATATTATATCACCTTGGAATATTGTTGGCGTCCCAGTTTCATTATGTAAAAAAAGATTAATGAAAAGTTGATATAACGTATTAATTTTAATTTACGTTTATATAAAACAACATTGCTTTTTTTAGTTTAATTGTTAGGTCAATTTCGAGCAATTAACACAAAGTTTTGAATAAAAAATATATATATTAAAACAATAATGATTGCAACAATTTGATAAACATATTTAAAATTCATGCACTACTATAATTGTGAATATGACAAATTTCTATACAGGATTACAATGTATTTCAGCATTATACGTTATTTTTTTTTATTTCTACCACAGAGCGTATTTCAAAATGTTGCCATGTTAAAAAAGCCGTTATATTCTTTCATGTACCATGAATAATAAATTATCATTACGTTGTTTGTTTACTTTATATTATAATTATGGTATAAATACTGTGCTCTAAAAAATCACTTTGATTCGTAACAGTAAATAATATGTGCGTGTATAAAAAAATATTAATCTTAATCTTTCTAATATTCAAATGCTAGTTATATATTTAAATGTTTGTTACCCAATCACTTTCATACGGCTTAATAAAATTTGGCACAGAGATACATTGACGTGGAAGATGCCATATTTACTCGTAATTATGAAAGTTGATCATAAATAACAAAATATTTGTAAAAACACAACACCAATTAAGAAAAAGATATTAAACCTATATATTGCACTTTATTAATCTTTTAATTTTTGTAAACCATTATTCAGCATATGATCATGTCTATTTTTTTTTCTTGTTAATATTTATAATCTTTACTAGTTTTGCTTTTCTCTTTTATATACTGTATAATATGTATACTCCTAATTACAGATAGAACACCAGGCATATATATACTATTTATTTGCTTTGTATCATTATACTTTGTAAGGTAAAAAATGCAGTCAAGTCTTCTGATTCTACTTAAATATATATTTAATATACGAGTTCGTTGAAATATTAAGTTAAAAACTAACTTTCAATGTACCTGCTACAGTTTGTTTCCTGTCCCTTCCTGGCTAATTATGTTTATTACTTAATATGTTATTTATTTTCTTTGCAATTCTATAATGTCAATAAGGGAATTAAGGGCGTGATAAGGGAACGTTGCGGTGTAGATTGGTTGTTAGAGGGTTCGGGCACGTAGAGACGATGGATAAAAGATTGATAAAACATATGAGGCGAGTGTGAATGGGCAAGCCGATAAGGGTCGACGTAGGCGAACGTATCACGATCGGACCGAAGTCGTTTTAAGGAAAGGCCTTGTATCGAAATGCTAATGAAAGTAGAAAATGTGTCAGGATCGTAGTATATGTAAAGATGTGGTATCTGCCTACCCCAATGGGCTAGTTATTGGCTATATTATGTTCCTATTAAATTTTCTATGGATGTAGACAATTTCTAACTACTATTATTTAGAAATGTCCATGTTTAATCATTTCACTCGGTTGCGCTTATTTTAGATACTATACTCAAAGACTACTTTACTCATAGGCTCGAACAATAATGACCATTTTGCACTGTTGTGCTATTTGTACTATATAAAAACGAAATACATATTTAACATTACTTTGTGCGTACGTTAATTTTTTTTCTTTTATACAGACTCCTGGGCGCTCCTGTATTCATACACACTCCCCCTTTCCAAAAATTCGCTATACTCCTTTCCTGTTTGTTTGTCAGCAATGTTGATATCAGTTGACCGACCATAACCACCGCCTCCCGGGGACTTCATTATATATTTATCCTGAAATATAAAAGAATATTCATTATTGTAAATAGATTATTTCATAACATTGTCCCCAGCCTTGGGGGTCTCCTGTGTAACTCTGGTCGGTTTCGTTAATGGTATCAAATGAAACCGATCACGAAACCAACTAGTGTTACACAGTGGCCCCCCTAAACCAGTGTCACAGAGTGGCCCCCCCTACACCAGTGTTACACAGTGGCCCCCCTACACCAGTGTTACACAGTGGCCCCCCTACACCAGTGTTACACAGTGGCCCCCCTACACCAGTGTTACACAGTGGCCCCTCTACAAAGGACCAGAGAGAAAAGCATAACCGGATTTTGTTTTGTTCTTCCAATACCATGTCTTATATTAGAATTTCTCCTGTATCGTGAGTGATTTTACGGGCATAAATTTTACATGCCCAACACAATCATAACCGTAAACCAGCAAAATTTTGAAAACCACTTTATATATTATTTTATATTCTTTCTTGGCGTCGTCACCCTGAGACTTCAGTCCTTAAGTCCAGAATTTATACTAGCCATTCGGACCGAAACACGGCAATTTTCGCACACTACTGCTTCACGGCAGAATAACTGACACTGCGGTGGTACCCACCTACTAGACGGATTTCGTTCAAGGATTCATAATCCTACCATTATAACTGAGAACGTGATGATGGCCTATGATATTGAGATTTTTCAGAATTATTTATGAAAATTATATACGAACCCCTGGATATGCCTCGACAGAGGCTTTACCGCCGAGATTGATGATCCTCCCATCTTTTCTTTGAAGTAGGTTAAGGCCCCTTTCTCCAGGTTCACCACCTGAATAAAAGCATACTTATTGTATCCATTTGCCCGTTTAATTTAAGGTAACTTTTTTAGAATTGGGTTGGGTGAGATTGTAACTGGTCTGACCACTAGGCAGATCAGGCACGTGTTGCCTTGTGGTCAGACTTGACTTCTTAATACTAATGGGTGACGATGAACTCACCGTTCATTCCGTAAGGCTGAAAGGCTCTACGCTCGGTTAGTACCGACAACTGTACGGCACGCCTGAAGACCAGCTCTCTCGTAACACCGTCGCCACCGTTCCAGCGTCCTGAGATAGAACAGTAGTTACATTAACAAATCGTTTTTTTTTTCTATGGAAGAATTTGATGCGACCATCAAATCACTCATCGGATGATAAGTGTAACGCTCTTAACAATCTGTATCACACAGAACTTTTCTGTGGCGCCACACTGCGCCTGCCACCCTGAGACATCAGTTTTTTCTAAATCTCATAAGCATACTAGCTATCAGTGCCCTTAGAAACACGGTAGTGTTTCCACACTACTGCTTCACGGCTGAATAAGAGGTACCTACCTATATGGATTCCCACATAGGGATCCTACCACCAATATAATATAGCATTCTACGCATTTGGGTGACGTCGCAACTGTTATGGCATGGTACCTACCTAAAGGTGCTCCTATTCAGCAATCCGCCTAGGTAGGTACCGCCCCAGAGCCAGTTATTCTGCCGTGAAGCACTACCGTGCAAACAATAATGTGTTTTGGTCTGAAGGTCACTGAGAATTAGTCTAATCGCTGATTGCTGACTTAAAGGCTGAAGTCTTTGAGCGACGAGCGTAGTATAGTGACATACAGATATATTCTGGTTGACACAGCATCCGTTCTGGGCAGACGTTGGACTTACGATCAGATCAACGTTTTCCTCGCTTCGTCACTTTATCCCATAAAAGACTAATGAACGACACTGGTATTTTCCGTTTGTTCCGTAAACTTACCCTTCCCTCCGGATCCTTCGCGCAAAGAGAACTTCGACACGAGTATCGGATATCGCGTCTCGACGATCTCCACGTCGGTGATGCGTGTGTTGGTCATGTGCGTGTGGACTCCGCCCGAGCCGTGCCAGCCGGGACCCTGGCGAAAATAATTATAGATTCATTAACAATCATTATGGAAGATAGCGACGAGACGGCCAAATCGTTCACCTGATGGTAAGTGCGACGCCTGCCCATAACAAATGCTATGTCACCCAGAACATATGTATGGCAATGTACTTCGCTCATCATCCTGACACACCAGTTGTTAAGTACCATATGACCTACTTACAGGTCACTAGCTCTCAGTGCCCATCAGACCTAAACACAGTAATGTTTGCACACTACTGCTTCACGGCAGAATAAATTGCCTAGACGGTTTTTGTTATGCAAATTAGACTTCATCGAGACAAACAATGATCGTCCCCTGTCTTCGACATTGCATCTGACCCTTACGATATTACAGCATAATTGTTACCGGCTATGGGGAAGTGAAGACGAGTGAATTCATTCTTGTTACCCGAAAGTTAGAAGACCGCATAAGGAAATCATCATTTAAACGCATAAGGAAGCTCAAAATCGCTCAGTCAGGTATTGAAATTGCTCTGTGCGGTGTTTCTTTGCGAGATAGAATCCATAACGATGCGGCCAGGAGGACTCGAGTAAGCGACATAGCCCTAAGGATCGGCAAGGTGAAGTGGCAATACAACCGATAAACAGAGGAAGTAAGGTTTTTAGTTGGCAAACTCGCACCGGCAAACGTCTAGGTAGGTACCACCCTAGGCCAGTTATTCTGCCGAGAAGCAGTAGTGTGCAAACGTTACTGTGTTTCGGTTTAGAAGGGCACTGAGAGCTAGCGTAATCACTAGGCATATGAGACTTATAAACTGAGGACTAGGAGACGGGCGCAGTGTGGTGCCAAACAGAAAATTTCTGGGTGACACAGCATTTGTTGTGGGCGGACGTTGCACTTACCATCAGGTGAACGTTTTGCTCGTGTCTTCCCTTTCACCAATAAAAAACAATGGAGCGACGACCTACACAGTTTTGCGGGAAGTCGATGGGTGCAGGTAGCTAAGGGTGACAGTGTTTTGTAAAAAACTATGAGGAAAGTCTATGTTAATCAGTGAACTTGTGAAGGGTTGAAATGATGAGGATGAACCTGAAGTTGAACCACTGTGATGGTCGAAATCGGGCAACACGTGATGTCGCAGAAGTTCCAGAATCCATCGATAGAACCCTGAATATTACACCACTATTCAGAGTATTTTGAAAATTACAGTTAATTGCCTGTTAGTCCTAACCTAACCTCTGGATTTTAACTACTGTTTAAATGTAGGAAAAGTTCTTTAACATTAGTGTCACTCGAATTCCTGATTTAATTAAATTGTGAATATATATATAATATATATTCATATTATTATATACTCACGGCTCCACTGCCCCCCGCAACAGTTTCATAGTAGCCCCAACTCGTCTCCCCCAAGGTCAAGTTATTCATACAACCTTGTGAAGCGGCGCACACCTGTTAATTAACCAAGATTGGCAAAAATATAGTTTAATAGAATAAAATAAACTTATTTGTTAGCACATATACAACAATTACAGGAAAAAACAAATGAGCACATAAAAAATTCCCTCTGAGAAACAAGAACCAAAAACATAGTTTTGGAACTGTTAAGAAGAAAATAAAACTAATTAGCTTTATGGTATTACTACATACATTAACATTTTTTTTTATTGTATAAAGTGACGAAACGAGCAAAACGTTCACCTGATGGTAAGTGCAACGTCCGCCCAAA
Source organism: Luehdorfia chinensis (assembly GCA_019845155.1). Taxonomy (NCBI): domain Eukaryota; kingdom Metazoa; phylum Arthropoda; class Insecta; order Lepidoptera; family Papilionidae; genus Luehdorfia; species Luehdorfia chinensis. The sequence continues at coordinate 1,581,489 of JAHVAK010000028.1, forward strand.
ACAAATGCTGTGTCACCCAGAATATTTCTGTGTGACACCACACTGCGCCCGTCACCCTGAGACATCAGTTCTTAAGTCTTAAATGCCCAGTGATTACGCTAGCTCACAGTGCCCTTCAAACCGAAACACAGTAATGTTTGCACACTACTGCTTCACGGCAGAATAAGTGGCCCCGGGGTAATACCTACCTAGACGGATTCCTGTACAGATCCTTCGCGGATTCACTAGCTGTAATGTGTGTCGAAGAATTACTTGTGTGGTGCCAAAATGGTCCCACTCATCAAAAAACTGAAGCATTTGCACCAGCACTGATTGTCAGTGAAACCAGAGTTCGTAATTCAAACGCCATTCCACCATGGTATCCGTCAAGTGGGATAGTAAGAGGTTACGGTTTATAATAGTTTTGGTACTGCAACAACCAGGACACTGAGCTAGTGTAATCACTGGGCGCATGAGACTTAAGAACTGATGTCTCGGGGTGCCGGGCGCAGTGTGGTGTCACACAGAAATGTTCTGGGTGATACAGCATTTACTATGGGCAGACGTTACACTCACCATCAGGTGACCGTTTTGCTCGTTGCATTACTTTATCCAATAAAAAAAACCAATCGCCGATCTTTTCGTATGAGCGTTACATCGAGCGTGGGTAGGTTACGAGTGAATGCGTGTTCGCGCGTTCACTTGTAGCACTATAATACTCCTGCGAAGTTGATGGCTTCCGACAGCTTTCGAAAGTTATCACCGTGGTCGAAAATTGGCCAGGACGACATCAGGCGCCACGAGGAACATCGACACTGTGAACAGGTACATGCTCTCATCTCGCCTCGCCATAAATGGCGTTTCGTCCTAACCTACTTATTATACTATTCAGTACATTCATTATCATCATCATTTCAGCCAATCATAGTCCACTGTTGAACATAGGTCTCCCACATAATTGTCACAAAACACGATCCTGAGCCACCCGCATCCATCGACTTCCCGCAAAACCGTGCAGGTCGTCCTTCCATCTAGTGGGGTCGCCCTACACTGCTTTTGCCGGTACGAGGTTGCCACTCGAGAACTTTTCTTCCCCAACGGTTATCGCTTCTACGAGCTATGGCCATATAGCTCGTAGAAGCCCATTGCCACTTAAGCTTTCTAATCCTTAGGGGCATGTCGGTTGCTCTAGTTCTGCTACGGATAACGTCGTTACGGATTTTATCTCGCAGAGAAACCAAGAGCCTTTCCATAGCTTGCTGAGCAACTCTGAGCTTCCTCAATGCGGCCTACAGTATAGGACCACGTCTCGGTTCCATAAGTCACAAGTTTACAACTGGCACTGGTTGTAAACTTTTGTTTTGAGGCATTGAGGTATACTGGACGAGAAGATGTGACGCAGTTTTCCGAACGCTGCCCAGCCGAGTTAGATCGGTCGATTGACCTCTTGGTCGAAGTTGGACCTACCTAGTCGGACAATCTGACCTAGGTATACATATCTGTCGACAGCTTCCATCGTAGTGTTCCCAACAACAACCGGCATACGTGTGACATGGATGTTAGACATGATCTTCATCTTGTCCATGTTCATCTTAAGACCTACCCGTCGGTAGACACTATTATGATCATTGAGCAAAGTGCTAAGGCCCTCCAGCGATTCTGCCATTATGACTATGTCGTCGGCCAATCGAATGTATTCGCCATTGATGTTTATACCGTATCCTTTACAGTCCAGTAGTTTGAAGTCAACTTCCAACGCAGCGGTGAAGAGAAGAGTTTCGAGGATATTACATCACCCTGTCTAATACCTTTCTGCAATTGGATCGGTTTCGTACTCTGGTTCTGTACTCGGACAGCCATCATAGCATTGGATACAAGCACTGAAACACATTGATATACTGACAGTCGATTCGGTACCGCTGAAGCAACTGTAGCACCGCCCAAATTTCGAAGGAATTGAAGGCTTTCTCGTAGTCCACATACGCCAGACATAGCGGGAGATTGTACTCATCGGTATTTTGTACAATCTGGCCAAGGGTATGTATGTGGTCTATGGTACTAAAGCCGTATCGGAATCCGGCTTGTTTGGGTACATTAGCAATACATTAGCAGTTGGTTAAAACTAACGTGTTGTATACGTTAAGTAGCGTGCGTGTACGTGCATGTATACGTCAGTGTGCGTGTGCGTGTGCTTGTGTGTGTGCGTGTGCGTGTGCGTGTGCTTGTGTGTGTGCGTCAAATAAATATGTATATGATGTACTTCTTACCTGGAATGCTTTAAGCACAACGTCAACGATGCGTTGAGAAGTTAACACGTTGCCTCCGACCACTGCAGCGGTCTCGGAGGGGTCGAGAATCGACTCCGATGGGATTATAACTTTCACGGGATTCAAACAACCCTGCAGAGATATTCATTGATATAAGTTGCATTAAATCATATTGTACTTAATTCGACCACGCAAAAGACAGTATAAATATCGCAGTCATTTTGATTTATTGCTTACAACAAATGTACACAGTAAGTGCCGCACTTAGAGACGCTAACGATTATTTATGTAACACCTAAGTAATTAATTAAAATGTTAAATCAATGCTGAGACGTGGTAGGACAAGTGCCGGGAATAGCCGTAAATTTCATACTATGCGAGTGACCTCTAAATTTGGGCAGACGATGCACTTCCCATCAGGTGAGCGTTTTGCTCATCTCCTCAGTATCTTCGATAAAAAACCCTACAGATCATGTTTCGTCTCACCATCGACATAGAAATACAGTAATATTTTATATTTTCAAAATGAGAAATAAGTACCCACAATTTGAAAGTTTTATATTACATCGATTTTTCATCGTTTTGATCACTTAACATCAGGTGAGCCGCTTGCTCGTTTGCCCCCTCTTCTATATATATTTAAAAAAAAATACCTTTACATTACCACCTCACATCGAGCACCAGTAGTTTATGCCGATAATACCACCACCAAAAATATCTTACCCGTACGTTTAAGCCTATGGCCCTTTTTTATGGAAGAGGGGGCTAACAAGAATGTGGCTCACGCGATGGTAAGTGATCATCGCCGCCCATGAATATCCACAATACTCCCTACTAAGAGTCTTATAAATTCTTAACCGATGTTATGTAGCCGAGGTTTGACGTACCTGATTCAGTGGTACATCATGGCCGACCATACAACGCAGGCAGTAAATTAAAGCCGATAGGGTAATGGCTCGCGGTGCGTTCAAATTGCCCCACACTTCTACGCCAGTGCCTCTAAAAATAGAAACACGTTATATTGTATAACAACGTTTATGCTATATGATTATACTAGAAAAAATACATAGAAAAAGAAAAAAAGGAAAAAAGAAAAATACCTTTCAATATCAATACAAAAAAAAGTCCCTTCTAGTGAAGCTTATCTTTGTGTCTTTGTAAGTGTTTGCTTCGAACGACTGCATATTTATTTGTGATGCAAAATATTTTCTACGATTACCTTATTTATGTTTGTAATAGTCTGTTTTGTGTATTTTACGTTCGTTATCCTTATATTAATGTTAAACACATCCGTATGCAATTTCTCATGTAAGTGAATTAATTTCATATGGGAAATAAATAAATTCTTAACCTCCATTATAGGTAGGGTTGTCGGCAGTGTCAGGAACACGGGAACAGACAGACATCCAGCCCCAAAGACCAATTTGTGTATTTCATGGGCAGTTCTTTCAGTAAATTATGGAAAGTCTATGAAGGTTAAAATATATGAAGTTTCACCATTTATATAAAATGGACACATGGCCCTCGCTTTTTACTATGCATTAAGTTGAAAACATTTCATAATAACAACAGTCCATACCTGGTCTCACAGAAAATCAGAGCTGCGTGAAACCTTTTCGCGACAAATAGCAGGACATATAAAACAGTAACATTTTAGTTTTCAAGGATAATCTCTGCACTATTACATAAATAATTTTATGGTTTTAGTTTTGTATTACCAATATTAAAAATAAGAAAAGTTAGCGATGGAATAAGCATTCATCTCATCTGGGAGAGTTACATAGGTCAGACTTTGCTGAAACGGAGTCTTTACGTACGTCATCAGAAAAGCCATGACACTTGCTAGCGATTTGACATCCAAAAAAATTGTTTTTGAATACACTAATTATTGCATCTTAAACCTTTTTTTCTGCGGAAACTACCAAAGGGACAGTTATTCTACCGTGAAGCAGTAGTGTGCAAACATTACCGTGTTGCGGTCTGAAGGGCTAATCACGGGGCATATGAGACTTAAGAACTGACGTCTAAAGGTGACGAGCGGTGTGTGGTGCCACTCAGAAGTGTTCTAGTTGATAGAGCATTTGTTATGGGCAGACGTTGCACACTTACCATCAGGTAAACGTTTCGTTCGTCTCGACACTTAAAAGTTTTTTTTTGTAGGTACGTAAGAAAACGATACAATAGGTTTCTAAAATTAGTCATCATGCCTATTCTGATAAGACTCACGTGAAATCACAAACCGCAGCTGCCTCTGTTCTTATCTAGGGTTATGGTGAGAACTATCGGCGTCCCGTTGTCCATGTACTCGGTCGCTTTCAATACAGCTGAGCCGGTTTTCGTGATGGCGTTCTTGGCTATTTCCTGTGATGATTAAAAGCATCTCAGAAAACTTTCATAGCGCGATTATGGACGTATGGGAATATTTCTTGAGCTTCTCATGTGGCGACATAGATGTCGTTACATGTTCTTTACCAGATGCAGCTCATCTTGCATGCCTTTGTTTAGTCACCGGACTGTGTATTTTAGTCTGGCAATTATAAAGTCACGACCAGAATATGGTTAGTGGTCAAAAAATAAAAGATCAAAATTAACTGTTAAAAAATACTGGTTAGTAGTCAAGAAACAATACTGCGTAGAAAGGAACTGTCGACATTATTTCTTGACTTACATTAAAAACAAAAGATTTTGATACTGAAATTCCGAAGAACCGCAATCGTTCGCCTAAGTTACTACCCAACTAGCAAAGAACCCTTATAAATGATGAACTGCCTAGTGGTCTAGAAACAATGCTGTATAGAAAGGAACTGTCGACATTATTTCTTGACTTACATTAAAAACAAAAGATTTTGATACTGAAATTCCGAAGAACCGCAATCGTTCGCCTAAGTTACTACCCAACTAGCAAAGAACCCTTATAAATGATGAACTGCCTAGTGGTCCAGAAACAATGCTGTATAGAAAGGAACTGTCGATATTATTTCTTGACTTACATTAAAAACAAAAGATTTTGATACTGAAATCCCGAAGAACCGCAACCCTTCGCCTAAGTTACTACCCAACTAGCAAAGAACCCTTGTTAATTATGAACTACCTAGTGGTCCAGAAACAATACTGTCTAGAAAGGAACTGTCGACATTATTTCTTGACTTACATTAAAAACAAAAGATTTTGATACTGAAATTCCGAAGAACCGCAATCGTTCGCCTAAGTTACTACCCAACTAGCAAAGAACCCTTATAAATGATGAACTGCCTAGTGGTCCAGAAACAATGCTGTATAGAAAGGAACTGTCGATATTATTTCTTGACTTACATTAAAAACAAAAGATTTTGATACTGAAATCCCGAAGAACCGCAACCCGTTCGCCTAAGTTACTACCCAACTAGCAAAGAACCCTTGTTAATTATGAACTACCTAGTGGTCCAGAAACAATACTGTCTAGAAAGGAACTGTCGACATTATTTCTTGACTTACATTAAAAACAAAAGATTTTGATACTGAAATTCCGAAGAACCGCAATCGTTCGCCTAAGTTACTACCCAACTAGCAAAGAACCCTTATAAATGATGAACTGCGTAGTGGTCTATAAACAATGCTGTATAGAAAGAAACTGTCGACATTATTTCTTGACTTACATTAAAAGCAAAAGTTTTTGATACAGAATTTCCGAAAAACCGCAATCATTCACCTAAGTTACTACCCAACTAGCAACCTACCTAGTGGAATCATAAGTTCTGTCACAGACACTTAAACAAATTGTAAAACTTTTGTTATTAGTTTAAAATACATGTATGGAAACAAAAGTAGCCTAATGTAGTTTAAAATTTTAATGACATTTTCGATTTAGTTATTCGAAATGCCCACCTCGATTTCGAAGACAATCTCTCATCCTCCGAAACCAGTCGTCGACCGCAGCACGCACAATGTTCATGTCTGTATCAGCCACTGCTTTAATTAGGGATTCTTTGAGAGACTCCGAATTCTGGCGAGGTTTAGCGCAGGCATTCTCCTCCAAATGTTGCCATATTTTTTAATCCAACGGATTTAAGTCTAGGGCTGGAAGGGGCCCACTCGACATGCCTGATGAAGTCGATTCCATGGGTAATAAGCCAGTTTTGCGAGCATGCTGCCTGATGAGCTGGCGCTGAATCTTATTTAAATACCCAGTGTCTGTTTTCGAACATTGTTTGATAAAGAGGTTCCTCAACGTTCGTAAAAACAGTATTTTGTCCACAACAGCGCTAGCTTTCACACCTTTTCCACAGAAAAACACCTCAGTTAGGCTTGAATACGAGACTCGCAAAACAATAAACATAAATACTGATAATGCTGGATTCTCGGGATACGCCTTCTCGCTTTTTCAACGTTCACGTTAAAAAAAAAACACTCTTTTCACCGTATTACTGCTTAACCCCAATTGAAGAGGCAACATTTTTTGCGTCCGGACGGGATTTCGTTAGATTCTCGCCCGCACTGCTCTTATGACCACTGTTGTCCTAATCGAACGAGGTCGGCCACTTCTTTTGCGATCTTCTAAGGTCGAATCTTCATTAAATCGTTTGATAGTATGATATACCAACCTCAGCGTTATATCCAAATTACGCAGAAGTTTAAAAATCTCAGTTGGCGCGTAACCACATTGGTTCAGCGCAATACCCACGACTGTCTTCCTCTTGCGCCCAGACCATTTTTTAAATGGAACGAACTCAATTCCTTTTTTATTTTAAAATGGCGCAATAGTTGCTTATTCAAAATCAGCTCAAACATTTATAGCCAGTATTCGAAATTTAAATTATATAAAGATGTGACAGAACTTATGACCCGACTAATTACATTTTTTATGGTGGTACCATTGAGGTAGTCTAGTCCACGTCTAGGTCCCTCCAGGACCAGTTATACCGCCGTGAATCAGTAAAAGTAAAAAAAAGTAAATTTGTTATGGGCAGACGTTGCAATTTCCATCAGGTGAACGTTTTGCTCGTTTCGTCTCTTTATCAAATAAAAAAAAATCCAATTTCAAATTAAAAAATAAAAATAATTCTAATTTAAATAAAAACTAATTTTATTAAATGTGTAGTATTCGCGTAAATATATGAATCATAATTCACCTTTAACATATCTCTGACTGCAAGCTCAGCATTCTTCTGTATATGTGCCATATAAGCCTGGACTACATCGAGGCTGTAATGGTCGATCAGCTCCGTCACCAACTGGATACCCTGGCAGAATTAAATAATGATTTGGTGGTATATTGCCAAAATAGTCCCCCAGAAATTGCCAGGGGTGCACTTCGAATAGCAGCAGGAAAACTTTGTAAAAAAAAATATAACTTATTTTAATTGACACTCCTTAAAGATGTTTACTTTTAATGATTTGCATACAACTTAAATACATTAATAAACTACAGTTAAATCGGAGTTTAGTAATTTTGTTTTGTCTGTCCACGAGTCCTGGGGTTGAGTCTCCGTAGCCTGGATGTATCGTCACTGTCCCCGTGTCTGCCACATGCGTCATACTTGTGAACAGGTGCTATGCTGTATATATTATTATTATTTAATCTTGTCTAAAATTTTAACATGGAGCGTGCCTTGGTTTTCGTTGAGACTATTCTTTATACATTAATTTATAACGCATTTTTGATTAAGATAAAACAAAGGATTTACAAAAAAGAGGATTACTACGGAGTTTCTTTCGCCTGTTTCTTCTGTCACACAGTGCATTCACCTAATTACGCGCGCTGTCAGCACTTACGTTTTGACCAAATTTCATTATTTTAATTATTGTAATAACGTTCGAGACAGTTCGCGTTCGGTCAACAACGTACCCATATACATAACCATACCTAGTGTACTCATTAACATACCATTTTTATAATTATTTACCAGTTTACCAATTTTTACCATTTAATCAATTCTACGAATTATTATTAATATATCTTACGCAAACATTTCCGTGTTTCATACACTTACAATTAACAACTTAATTTGTTGGATTTACACCCTACAAATTTGGTCCTTCGGGCCAGATCTGAACCTATTGTAACAAAATGACGCTTGACAAACGACATTTATATTTCTTACGTCGAAAAATAAAGAAATTTCATATCATGTCATTAGCGTACAGCTATAGTATATACTGCGCAGTTGATAGCTTCGCTATTTAAAGGTTGTCATCGTAGTTCATTCGGTCATGAGGAGGACATCATCACCATCTACATTGTGTAAGCAGTCCTACTGACATAGTCCTCTCCTAAAGGGGAAGGCTTTGGCATAATCGCCACGCTTGGCAGGCGTATTGCCGATCGCAGTATCAGACGTCCAGAATATTGGACCTGGTTACTGCTCCATCTATCAAAGACCATGACAATTTTGATGACAGATGAGATGAGAATGATTGGCAGAGACTCTTACGGCACTACAACTCAGTAAAATGTACGGGTTATTACAAATATTGACTTCCGAAATTGAGTCGCATATACACTGACCACAGATACACATACATACAGTCGCAGTGACCACATCCGTAGCTCATTTTTCGTCCGCGGGAAACGGGACGTGATGTGCCTCAGTATTTCTTACCAGGGCACCATAATTGCATTGGCGATAAAAACTTTTAAATTAAGAAAAAATTACTTTCATATGGCATAGTACTATTAAAATATTTACCCGTTGGTTAGCAGCAACTTGTGCTTTCAAGTCCGAAAGGTTGTCAGCTAAGTTCCTGGTACCGGAGCATCCTGGCTCTTTGCCAGGGGCCATCAATTCTAGAACAAAGAACATTGAAAACTTATGCCCACTTACAGACCTTTATTTTTTTTTTCATTTATACGACAATACCTTACGATGCAGATAATGAATGTGTGGTTCCTAACTCATGGCTCAACTATGAGGCTCAACATATTAAACCTAAAATACTTTTTAAAATAAGTAAACAATATTCCAAACCAGAATATAAATAGTGACTCTGAAAACTATACCATCGCTTTAAAAAAAAATATTTTTAACTCTTTTAACTCTTTGTTTTTTTTTCCTAGACAACCATTTGTCTCTGCAAGAAGTTTTGTTGTCATTTATAACAGCGTACCTTCGACACTTACCTTCCACCAATTTGTCTTCGTTAAAATGGCCGCCATCGACCAATAGAAATGATTTAAAGGCAGCGCCCTCCTGCGCTAAATTTGTTGAATGTGGCGGCATGGAACCCGGCGTAAGTCCTCCTATATCGGCGTGATGGCCACGCGACGCTACGAAGAATATCGGCCGAGATTGCGATCTGAATCGTAATTATGAAAGATATATATGGAACAGAAGTACCTTTTTGTCTGTCTATCTGTTCGAACGGATTTAACTCGAGAACTATTACAGACATTGACATGAATTTTACACAGTTTATAAAGAATATCTCTGGGACAAACTTGGACAATATTTCATAGTCTTATGTTTATACTTTATTAGATTTTTTTAATGTAACTTGTCACTGCATGGTAACTTGTAACAAGCACTGCTAATAGAACAAGAAATACGCAATCCGGCTAAATGTTTTGAGCATTCAAGAGCATGATTGGGGACAGATTATCCTCGCATAGAATACCAGCGTAAACCAGCAACATAACGATACTGCTTATTAACATGTTTGTGCAAAAACACAAACGTTGTTTTCCGGTTCTGCTTATGGCGGCGTAAGGTATTCTACCACCCCGCATGTCGTCCTGTGGGTGTCATAAAAGGCGACAGAAGGAAAATGAAAACATGTAGATGGGCAGCAGAATCTTCCTTGAATCCAAACAAGTGAACTGCTGTTGCCAAGCGTGGCAATTATGGCAAATTCCCCCAGGATCTATGGGGGAGCTTTTGACTTTGAGCCTTGGACTTGTGATGGCAGAAAGGAAGAGGAGGATATATAAGACAGCGTAGTGTGCAAATATTAAAAGTAAGGTTAAAGTTAAGTCGAAAGTAAAAGTAGTTTTTAGTTTTTACCTTTTTAACACGCCTTTGTTACCCTGTATGTATGTATGTAACTAATAATATTATAATAAAACCTTTCAAATACATTTTCACCCACTTCCAGATGTCCCAATGATTTGAAATTTAGCACAAGCATTATGGACCAATGACAATACAATAATTTGTTGACTTTCAGCTGTATTCTCACTCGTTAGCGTAAGCGTGTTTTTTAGTTTTAAACTATAATATGAATGTTAACAATCATCTTACTTATGAAATACAGGTGTAATAACTGTTAAGTCAGGAAGATGAGAGCCGCCGGCTTTGGGATGGTTAGCCAGTAACACATCTCCAGGCTTCAGCGTATCTCCTCTTACTTTCATCTGTGAAGTAGGTTAATTAAAAACATTACTTATCTATGAATCACAACTTATCGATAGCTAGTGAAAGTACTAAAGACATGACACTTGATAACTGATGACTCAGTTAAGTCAGTCCAGCGGATTGCATTGCCACAAGGAATGTTTATGTTGCAGTTCTGGATAATAATGCAACTTTTATAGGCAGCCGTGGCACGTACCCTTACCGACGAATTCATTTATATACTTTTTTCGCCTTTCATGTTTTTTTCCTTATCGTATTTGTTATTGTGTTTTCGAATCTATATATGCACTGTGTAATGAACTATTTATATATGTGCTTTTAAATGTATTAATATGTAAATATAGATAAAAACTATAATTAAGCACATTATGACCATGGGTGCTGTAAAGCACTCGAAACGTCGGGTTATACATACATACATAAGATCACGACTGTATCCCATAAGGGGTAGTCAGAGACTGGGCACTCACTGCAAAAACAGATGACTGCCACAATCCACGTTTCACCAAAACAATATAATGCACTTGGTGTAATAGTGGTGCGCTGTTGGGTGCACAGTGCAGTTTAATTCCTTTCTCGCCTTTTACGAGATCCATTGGATGAGATGGAGTGGTAGTATTCTTTTATCGAGCCGCCACCACACGGCTGACCGTCAGCCAGGGTTGGCTGACAGAGAACGCCAAAAGGCATCCGGAAATAAAACCGCACAATGTTACTCTTAATTTAAGATTGCCGTTACGTTAAGCAATAAAGAATAAATAAATAATTACCATAATGTGAACGACTTGCTCGCTCACTAAGATTAAAAAAAAGTAAAGCATTCACCTGATACTGTACGGTCTCCTGCATTGCGCCCAAGTGGACTGGGATATGCGGCGCGTTGGAGACCAGACCGCCGTCAGGACCGAACAACGCGCAAGAGAAGTCCAGACGCTCCTTGATGTTCACTGAGATTGAAGTGCGCTGAAGTACCCTTGAAATAACATCATAACATATTTTGGCAGCGACAGAAATATAGTGACATATTTACAAAAACATGAAAGGCATCTAAATGAATTGAGCTCTCCAAATGAGGTAAACGCTTTGTTTTTAATTTGATAGTGTGTGACGATCAAAACGTTCACCTGATGGTAAGTGCAACGTTTGCCCATAACAGATGCTGTGTTACTCAAAATATTTCTGTGTGGCACAACACTGCGTCACCTTGAGACATAAGTTCTTAAGTCTCAAATGCCCAGTGATGACGCTAGCTCTCAGTGCCCTTCAGACCGAAACACAGTAATGTTTGCACACTACTGCTTCACGGCAGAATAACTGGCCCTGGGGTTGTATCTGCCTAGATGGATTCCTGCATAGGAATCCTACCACCAGGGTGGTTCACGATAATAGTCGATTGTGTTTGCCGATTTCAACGAAATTGTCCTCATTATATAGCTTACTAACTGAAGCCCGCGACTGCGTCCGCGGGGATTTAGGTTTTTTATAAATTGCCGTGGGAACTCTTTGATTTTCCGAAACAACAATGTATCCTATGTCCGTCTCCAGGATGCAAGCTATCTCTATGCCAAAATTCGTCAAGATCGGTTCAACGGTGGAACCGTGAAAAGGTAATAAACAGACGAGAGGGACAGAGAGAGTTGCTTTCGCATTTATAATACTGTACGTACTATGGATGTGTGGATAGTATGGATAGCCTCATTTAAAAACATAGCCAAGTTTTACTTCAATCGGTTGAGCAAAAACAAGATACAGCTTGAGCTCTTCGTACTATCCTGTCCCATATAAAGTTAAGGTCATGTGTTTCTGGTTATGGCGAACCACAATGTAGTAGTGGGCTATTTTAAGATCTACATTAAGATATTGTATAAAAAAAAAGTTGTGACGACCCAAATTGGCCGCAGTTGACACAATTTAACTTTAAACTTATGAGGTAATTTCTACATAATACAATAAATAACACGCGAGAGAACTATGAAAAAATGCATTCGTTCTCATTCAATCTGTCATTCCTTGATGGAAGTCTTACCTGCCCATCTGCTCGGCGATCGACATGAAGCGATGGGAAAAGATGCTCAACTGAACCGAGTCTAGTTCAGCGGTAACTTTTTTCGATCTTCCGGATCCGACTGTGATGCGTATATCGCCGTACTTTGTGATCTCGGCGTGGCAGTCTGATAGATAGAGAAGATAGATAACTCGTTTATTGGGATGATAGAAGATAGTAAATAGTATTACATTAAAAGACGCACCCATTACGTTTCACATAAAGTTTATGCTAAGAAAAATTACACACTATCATAAAGACAAGGATATAATGTCCTCTTGGGCGAATACTTCAATAACTTCCAAATACTTCCGGAAGTTATCGACTGCGCAGGAGATATTGCAGTGCCACAACTGTACGCAAACACAGAGGCATTAATTCGTTCTAACGTTACGGCACCCTGTGTAATGCGATAAGATCAGAGGTAGTCCATGATGCAGTGTCAGAGAAACGGGGCCACTACACAACCAGCCACGAAAACAAACAATCTGTGTTTTTGCTCAAAAGTTGGCTCCTGCTGGGATTCGAACCCACGACCCGCGGCGTAGAAGTCAGGTACTCTGACCACTGCACTACTGGATGGACCTACGTAGAGTCTGTATTTCGGTTTAAAGCCATATTTTTTTATTTTATGCCCAGGCATATGAGACTTAAGAACTGATGTCTCATGGTGACGGGCGCACATACAAATTCTCTGGGTAACTGCATTTGTTATGGGCAAACGTTGCACTTAACATCACGAGAATGTTTTGCACGTTTCGTCACCATATGCAATAAAAAAATGGTATGAGCTTTTGGTTCATTCTTGTCAGGGCGACATTTATTTGGTTATCAATCAATACTTTCTTTACATCTAATATAAGGCAGTGAGAGTTCGCACAAACACGTATCGATGTTAGACCGATACCATCAGTGGAATGTTTCCAAACATACCAGCAGCGTCAGAATGTCAGTAATTCATGGAGACAGTGACATTGCATTTAAAGCGTCAAAACTGAACTTCTTTAAGACATTATCGGCCGTGTGCCCGTATGGTCAGAGTACCTGACGCCCCTACCCCCGCGGGTCTTGGCTTCGACGCCAGCCGGAGCAAACATTCATGGAAAAACACAAATTCTTTGTTTTGTGAGTCTGATTGTGTTGTGCATGCGAATATTTTGTCTATCCTATCGAGAAATCGTACTGTGGGTCGTTATTTTTTCAAATTAAATAGTAGATAGATACGCTAATCCCTTACAGCTCATACCTGGTTCAACGAGAATAGTCGAGAGGCTGTCCATAATGATAGCAGGTCCGGGAATCACTTGATCAGGCATCAATTTCCCCAACAAATGTATCGCCGTATCTTGGTAGCCGCCTTCGAAGTACACTTTCACTGTCTGCAATAAAAAAATTATCTTGTCCCTTAAACATTGCATTGTTTATTTTATTTCTTATGGAAGAATATGGCGAATGAGGAGGCAAGCTCCAACCTGCTGGTGAGTGCAGCGTATGCCCATATCAAATAGTTTTGTGTGGCACCACACTCTGCTAGTCACCTTAAGACATCAGTTATTAAGTTTCATATGCCCAATAGTTATTTTTAATATAATTTAAGTAGATGACAACGATGTGTAGAAATAGCTGTTACTCTGCACTTGCAAGGCCCCTGGCTAGATATCTAAAGAAATGATTTTTTTTTTATTTGTTATAGTGACGGAACGAGACGACGTACTTACGACGTAAGTACAACGTCTGCCCATAACAAATGCTGTGTCACCCAGAACAGCGTGACGCCACAATGCGCCCGTCACTCTGAGACATAAGTTCTTAAGTCTCATATGCCCAGTGATTACGCTAGCTCACAGTGCCCTTCAAATCGAAACACAGTATTGTTTGCACAGTACTGCTTCAAGGCAGAAGTATCCGATGAAGCTGTGAAAGCCAAAAAGGCTAACAGCAATTACATCGCCGAAATTATATCACGGCAGAACATATTGTAAAAAATAACACTAGCTTGACCCGTATTCCCGATATTTCAGCACAGTATCGTGATCATAGACAGACGGCGCCATCTACCTTCTTTAAAGAATATAAACAACATTCAACCGACAGCTGTCTCGCATGAACAAATTGCCAACAGATGGCATATCTACAATTAAATTACTTAATTCAATATTTTTAATTATTATTTTAAGGATAACTTAATTTTTTTTTCTGTATAAAAAAATGTTAAGAGAATCTAATACACTTACTTTTTCAGCTACAGGTTTTATTCCCTTTCCGCTAGGTGGCGCCACTTGTTCTTCCACCTGACTCATGCCAACACCGCGGACGCGTACGTCGTCTACTATCACATCCCTTTCCGACAGTGTGAAGCCGAATTCGTTTCTATATCTATGAACAAAAAGCATTATTTACCTTAACTTGGAACTGTAACCCAGTTTTGATGAATCACCACCATTGACACTCCACAAAAAGACCAGGTCTGGACTTAGGTCTCTCCCGAGCTGGTAGGATTTATAATGGTCACGCTTGGGAGGCGAATTGGCGATTGCACTCCCAGTTAAAGATATTGCCACTGTGTAAAGCGTCTAGAAGATTGTCGCATTTCCACATGAATATATTATGTGGTTTATCTTCACAGACACGATAAACGCTGGAACCTTACCTTTGACGATTCTGTCGGCTCGGTTAGCTAAGTTTGCTTCTGCGCTACGGGTCGCAGGTTCGATTCCCGTACGGGACAAATTTTTGTATAACCTACAGATAGTTGTTCCGTGTCTGGATCATCATCATGACCATCTCAGCCTATCACTAGTCCCCTGCTGAATATAGGCCTCCCCCATAGATTTCAACAAGTTTGTAGCTCTCTATTTTGGGTGATGAGGCCAATTTTTTTTTTATAGGAGAGGGGGATAAACGAGCAAACGGCTCACGTGATGGTAAGTGATCACCGCCGCCCATGAACATCCGCAATACCAGGGTAATTCCGAATGCGTTGCCGGCCTTTGAGGAAAGAGTAGGCTCTTTTCTTGAAGGTCCCTAAGTCGTATCGGTCCGGAAAAACTGCTGGCGGCGGCCTATTCCACATAGTTGCCATGCTTGGCAGGCTAGGACCGCTGGATGTTTGTGTAAAACGCATCCACGATACAGGAAAAATCCGTATGAAGCACCGTATTTTGATAGTATCTGTTCATATATATGTAAAAAGCTTCATCATCACCATTTCAGCCTATCACTCGTCCACTGCTGAACAAAGGCCTCCCCCTTAGATAGCCACAAAAGTTTGTAACTCTCATTTTGCGGGGTGTTGCCGTAGTTGCCACGCTTGGCAGGCAGGTTAGCAACCGCAGTTTATTTATTTAGATGTTCCAGGAAAATGCTGCTGTCCATCTTCTGGTTTTCATTTTCCCTCTGTCGACTTTTACGACACCCACGGGATGAGATGGGATGGTAGAAGCCGCCACCACACGGCCAATAAAAAGCTTAGTAATATCAAATGACTAGCTGGGCCCCTAGCTTTCACCCGCGTTAAATAACACGAGAACATGACTACGCCGTAAGGCGGTAATGGTACCACGCTGACCTGAGCATACACATATTTTACATGTGATAGGATTCCTATGCAGGAATCCGTCTAGGTAGGTACCACCCGATGGCACTTATTCTGGTGTGAAGCAGTAGTGTGCAAACATTACTGTATTTCGGTTTGAAGGGCACTGTACTCTCAGGATGACGGGCGCAGTGTGGCGTCACACAGAAATGTTCTGGGTGACACCATCAGGTGAACGTTTTGCTCGTTTCGTCACTTTGTCCAATAAAAAAAAAAAACCCGTCTCGTTAATGGTTGGTTCTAGGGGTGCGTAATAAAAAGATGAATAGAAATGACTAAAAACCTATTGACGAATGCAGTGTAGAAGTCGCCATGTCGGCATGCCGTAGGCGATCTTGTGTCCATAATGGGAGCTACCATCAATGCGCAATCGGTTCCCGCGTAACGCAGATGTAGGTAAGGCTCTAGAACGATCTGAGTGTCGTCGAAGCCCTGGAAAGAGTTATAAAAAGATTATTTTTTCATATATTAGCCTTTATCTTATACATAAAAATATACTAAACTACCTAAAAAGCTAAGTTTACAATCCATTGCCACCCAACCTGAATGTTTCGAAGCAAAGAATCATTGAAGAAATCAACTCTATTCCAAGAGCGATGCTCCAGCGAGTTATTGAGTTGTTTAGCTCCAGGTTAAATAAATGTGAACAAGTGAATGGTGCGCATTTGCAAACGGTTGTTTTTCATAAATAAACTTCAAGAATTGCTGTTTAAATTAACATTAAATAAAACGAGATTTAATTGATATTTTGTTTTTTATTTAACATCTAAAAACGAAAATAATTCTGAGACACCCTTTACTAGTATATACCGTCTACCAACTTGTATAAGTTACTAATTGTATATACCGTCTACCAACTCGTATAAGTAACTACTTAATGCCCGGGATTCGTCGCAATGCCTATTTCAATTTTTTTATTAGTTTTGAGTAGGTAAATATTGATAGACAAAGCATACAGATTTTTATGTACAAAATTAATAAGACAATGATTTTATGTTCATTAATTTCGCGTAAGTGCCATCAACAACTTGACAAAGTTTCATCACAACCGGATGAACAATGCAGAAACGCATAGAAGACAAACAGTTAACTATGACACTTACAACTACATACATACATACAGTCTTACCTTTTTCCCATTTGAGGGGTAGGCATATACCACACCCGTAGTTCACTTTTCTCCCCCGCGAGAAACGAGATGTGACGGGTGGCGAACCACGTCGCCGCTATTTTGGTATGGGTCCAAAAATCCTAACTTCCCATAGCGCTCCCACTGAGCAGTATAGTGACAGCATTGCATATGGTATTATTGTGCACGAATAATAACTGTCCATACAATACCTTAGTCGCCTCTTACGACACGTCGTTAATGAAGAGGTAAGCGCTATTCTACTTTGCCGGTCACCTATCGGCTAAGTAAGAAGTGCAAACAAACAAAACGTACCTGTGCACGAAGCTTGTCCCTGCAGACGGCTGCCAACACATCCAGCTGCTGATCGAGCTGTGCAAACTGATCGGGGCAGTACACAGCTGCGCAGGGCTTCTGTGCCTCGTGCACCACGTGGGCGAGAGCCATGCCGTATGCCGATAAAATTCCTTAAAAAAAATATATTGGAAAATATCATACGGTATATTTGTTTGCCGTGTGTTGGCGGGCGTAAGAGAATCAAAATCTACCACCACATCTCAGCCCATGGGTGTCGTAAAAGTCGACAGAGGGAAAATTAAAACCAGATGGGCGTGCAGCATCTTCTTGGAACATCTGAATGAATAAACTACGGTTGCCAACCTGCCCGAATAGCATGGCAGCTATGGCAAAATCCCCCCAAAATGAGAGTTACCAACTATGGCCTATGTTCAGCAGTGGACTAGTGTTAGGCTGAAATGATGATGATGCCATTTTTTTTTAAAAGCGCCATGACTTCGTGGCGTTTCTGCCTGTTGACGAGACCAATGATATTATAAAATTAATAATAATATAATAATAATAATAAAACTTTTTTTATTTTCTCTCACATACATTACATTAATAGGTAGTTAACAAATTATAGTGAAACAACAAAAGTTTCTTATTTTATAATGTGGGAGACAGGAGCCCAAAGTAGGTAACACTGTGTTATGGGTCTCCTGGCTGCCCCTCTTGGAAGTTAATGCTTTTTGTTGACAAGTATGATTGATTTTTAACTATTTTACATGTATTAAGTAATATAAAATTAAATCTAAATATAGGATGTTTAGTGTGTTCTTAGTTCTTTTCTAGAATCTTAGATAGGGGTGGCAGAATGGAAATAGGGCGATAGTTTGAAAAATTGTCTCTTTCACCACTTTTGCAGATAGAGATTATAATTGATTTTTTAAGAGAAGTAGGGAAAATACCTTCAGTTAAGCATCTATTAAATATATGAATTAGCGGTGGAACAATAAGATTTTTTAAACACTTTAAAAGTTTTGAAGAAATATACAACCAACCTGTACAACTTTCTTGGTTAAGGTTTAAAATATGTCTTTCCACTTCCTCTTCATTTGTAGCTAGGAGAACAAAAGAGGTACAAGTAGCTGATGTGTTATTGATATTAGGAGGAAGAGGAGGTACATGTGATGTGAATTTGTTAGCTAAATTCGCACCCACGTTAGAAAAAAAGTAGTTAACTGCATTTACTGATTGTATAGGAGTATTTCTTACATTAAGGAGCTCCGAAGGCAAATCTTTAAGTTTATTGAGGTTATTTATATTTTTAATAGCTGACCAAATTTTTTTATTGTCATTTCCTGCAATTTTTAATTCGTTGCTTTCATAATTTCTTTCACATTTTTTTAGAATATCATTACAGTAATTCCTGTATATTTTATAAGTAATTATAATTGTTTCATTATTTGGCTCTTTTTTTACTTTGTAGTGCATTCTATCCCTCGTTCGTATACACTTAAGTAAACCCATTGTTACCCAGGGTTTTTTTGTAGTTTTATTTCTAGGTATTTTAATATTTATGGAGTTGTTTTTTAGTAAATTCTGAATATTTTCAATTAAGTAGTTAATAGCTTGATTTGGATTATACTCATTATTATATATTAGGCTAAAATCAATTTTTTTACATTCTTCATAGTGTCTCAAAATTAATTTTATTAGTGTATTTTACTATATTTTGAGTAGACCGTTTTCTGTTGTTGAGACAGAAAAGGATCGGCTCGTGATCTGTTATGGCAGTTTGTAGAATAAAAGTGTTAGAAGGATGTTTAGTTTTTAGAATGACATGATCCAGACAACTGCTTCCTCTGGTCGAATTAAAGAATACGTATCTATAAGTTACAAGCGTTACGAATGTCGCCTTTTTTTAGCTTCTCTTTCGGAGACTTTAAGAACTGATCTCTTAGAGTGACGGGCATATGGGCAGACATGGCACTTACCATCATGTGAACGTTTTGCTCGTTTCGTCACTTTATCAAATAAAAAAAAATATACTACCAGTCTTACCAGTAGCCGTGGGTTCTAGGTTCGAATCCTAGCGAAAGCAAATGTTTGTTAAACGTACATTACTTATTTATTTGCGGTGATTGTCTTATGCATGCCACATGTTATACATAAAAAGACTAACCGGCATATTTATGCAAGAGCACGGTGGATATGCCGAGTTGCTTGGCGACGGCACACGCGTGCTGCCCGCCCGCTCCGCCGAAGCACGCAAGTGCGTGCGCGGACGCGTCGTAGCCGCGAGCTGTAGTTAGCGCCCTAAAATTTACAAATAAATGTAAGTTTCGATACACTAACTAAGACACGGGCTTTTGGCGCCAACTCGAAAAGCGGCGGTAGAGTTTTAGCTAGCGTAATCACTAGGCATGTGAGACTTAAAATCTGATGTCTCAGAGTGGCGGACGCAGTGTGGCGTCACACAGAAATGTTCTGAAAAACACTTACCATCAGGTTTCGATATACTAACTAAGACACGGACTTTGGCGCCAACTCGAAAAGCGGCGGAAGAGTTATCGCTAGCGTAATCACTAGGCATATGAGACTTAAAAACTGATGTCTCAGGGTGACTGGCGCAGTGTGGTATCACACAGAAATGTTGTGGATGACACTTACCATCAGATTTCGATACACTAACTAAAACACGGACTTTGGCGTCAACTCGAAAAGCGGCGGTAGAGTTTTAGCTAGCGTCATCACTAGGCATGTGAGACTTAAAAACTGATGTCTCAGGGTGGCGGACGCAGTGTGGCGTCACACAGAAATGTTCTGGAAAACACTTACCATCAGGTTTCGATATACTAACTAAGACACGGACTTTGGCGCCAACTCGAAAAGCGGCGGTAGAGTTTTAGCTAGCGTAATCACTAGGCATATGAGACATAAAAACTGATGTCTCAGGGTGACGGGCGTAGTGTGGTGTCACACAGAAATGTTGTGGATAACACTTACCATCAGATTTCGATACACTAAGACACGGACTTTGGCGCCAACTCGATAAGCGGCGGTAGAGTTTTAGCTAGCGTCATCACTAGGCATGTGAGACTTAAAATCTGATGTCTCAGGGTGGCGGACGCAGTGTGGCGTCACACAGAAATGTTCTGGGTGACACTTACCATCAGGTTTGGATACACTAAGACACGGGCTTTTGGCGCCAACTGGAAAAGCGGCGGTAGAGTTTCAGCTAGCGTCATAACTAGGTATATGAGACTTAAAAACTGATGTCTCAGGGTGACGGGCGCAGTGTGGCGTCACACAGAAATGTTCTGGGTGACACTTACCATCAGGTTTCGATACACTAACTAAGACACGGGCTTTTGGCGTGAACTCGAAAAGCGGCGGTAGAGTAATTTTGTAATTTCTGTTCATATTTTGAATTTTTGATGTTTATTGTGCAGCAAGTGTGAGTGTGTGTGTTTAGTGATTGGAAAATTCAATTCAAGAACAATATTGTACTTTTCGCTTTGTCACCATCAGTCCAGCAAATATTCAGTAATAGTCAAATCTCATTTTACTGTCAATCGTAATGAACTCTTTGTTGTAATTAAATTATTACTAGACTTTGGCAAAAATGTCCCGATTTGGTAGCATATTATTATAATAATAAAAAAATGAAGAAGAACTAAGACATTAGTTCGTATCAGATACAATGAGATGGTGCTATGATGTTGATAAATGTCAGTATCGATGTTTCAGGACCATATAATATATTTTTTATATCAATTAAGTTTTTACGCTATACTGTACTTGGTTTGATTAGTGTCCAGGCCGATAGGTGTCCGGCAGAGTAAAATAACAACAACCTCTTTGTACTTGTTCTATTGTACGGCATACGCAGCATAAGCTGCAATGCTCTCATTATATTGCACGTGGGAACGCAATGGGGACTAAGAATTTTTTGACTCGTCTCAAAAATGCGGTGATGTGGTTCGCTACCAGTCTCGTTTCCCGTGGGGATGAAAAGTGGGCTCTACCTTCCGTATATGGGTAAAAGGCGTGACTGTATTTATGTAAACAAGACCATGTAACAATATAGAGCTGATCTTATCCATTTACAACAACTATAGTAGTGTGGGTACACATGTAGCCATATTCACACACATACCGACTTACCGTCACACACGGACGCACACTCGATCTGTCGGGCGCACGAATGCACGCACACACGCATGTATACAAACACGCTAACAACCCTTTGGAGGACCTCAATGCAGTGTCGTGGCTCCCGTGTTTGAATCTTAGCGAAGCAA
This sequence comes from Luehdorfia chinensis, assembly GCA_019845155.1. Taxonomy (NCBI): domain Eukaryota; kingdom Metazoa; phylum Arthropoda; class Insecta; order Lepidoptera; family Papilionidae; genus Luehdorfia; species Luehdorfia chinensis. The sequence goes on from JAHVAK010000028.1 coordinate 1,603,416, forward strand.
AGTTTATCTAGTTCTTTTCTAGAAGATATCACAGCGAATTGAAATCGGTTCGGAAGTGTATCTTTACTCACCTGATAAAATACCACCTGTTAAGTGTGTTATTTACAACCAAGTAAAGGTATAATTAAGAGTAAAAGGATAAAAAAGTATAAAATTAGGAGATAAATCCATTGCGGTTTCATGTAAGTCAAAACAGTTTAATTAACGTTCCAACACTATTTCCCTCTCCCTTTATCTCTCTTTCTTTCTATTTCTATGTTGTAGGGCTCACCTGATTGGCCGGCACATAGCTTCATTGGCGACATCAATAAAACCCATGGCGACTTCTTCCATGGTCATCTGAAATGAAATGTATTATTTAATAGTCTCTATTAAGCGTTCATAACTAACTTGAATTGAACGCTTTATGGTGGCGGCGTAAGAAAACCTTTTTTTTTAATTTGATAAAATGACGAAACGAGCAAAACGTTCACCTGATGGTAAGTGCAACTTCTGTCACACTGCGCCCGTCACCCTGAGACATGAGTTCTTAAGTCTCATATGCCCAGTGATTACGCTAGCTCTCAGTGCCCTTCAAAACCGAAACACACAGTAATGTTTACAAACTACTGATCACGGCAGAATAACTGGCCCTGAGGTGGTACCTACCTAGACGGACCTATCAACTCTTTTTGTCGCATGGATGGAGAAGTATCGCAAAAGCCGCAACCACCTTACCACACGGTCCGTGACCACGACTACTCCGCCAGGAGTATACGACAAAGAAGATGAATGCAAAAAAATTGTATTTCCTGAGATTAGCGCGTTAAAACAAAGAAATATAAGTGCTAAGATTATATATATTTATACCTGAATATACTTTCATTTCCCCAAAAAGTTTACGCCTGTTAACATAAATAAATAAAAATAAATTTTCAAACTGAGTTCCCGCCAAAGTTTATTTTAAAGCATATACATGCTGAATGTACTATACCTCTTTGCCGCCATCTTGTCTCAGGAACGAATTGATTTCATCTGTTATCTTCTTGAATGCAGTAATAGTGGCCTCCTTATCCAAAGGCTCGTTTTCATTTGGCCCGAATATCTTCGGGAAATATTCGGGCAATAGGCGACCTGAGTAAAGACATTAAAACTTGTTGGTATTGGTGATCAATAGATATGTCTTATATATACTCGGAAAATCGAAGTAATTTTTTTGTCTGTCTGTAGGAACGGATTTAAATTAAAAACTACTTGAGCTATAATGCTATAAGTCTGGTCCAACTTAGACTATGTGTCATCGTCTTTGTTACATCGGTTCCGAAATTATGAACATTATTTTTAATGATATTACACAGAACCATAGAGGTATGGTAGCAGAACACTTATCTATTGAAAATGTTGTTCTTTTTTATTGGATAAAGTGACTAGACGAGCAAAACGTTCACGTATGTGATGGTAAGTGCAACGTCTGCCCATAACAAATGCTGTCACACCTAGAACATTTCAGTGTGGCACCACATCGACTCCCAGTGACCTTCAGTCCGAAACACAGTAATGTTTGCACACTACTGCTTCACGGCAGAATAACTGGGTTTGGTTCCTACCAAGACGGATTCCTGCATAGTGATCCTACCACCAGTAAAAGTATTCTCTAAGCCTCTTACCCAGCAACAGATTAGCGTCAGTGACGGTCAATGGGCCCCCTTTCCGGTAGCAGGCGGGCCCGGGCTCCGCCCCAGCAGACTCGGGCCCGGCTACGAGAAGCCCCGAGCGGAAGAACAACATCGAACCCCCGCCGGCTGCCACTGTATTTATGTCTGTAAGAAAACCCTCATTGTATTGACATGTAATAATAATAATAATATCCTCCTGGCCGATTTTCATCAGGTAATGTGATTTATGCAGAAACTAAGAGGAGCATAACAGCTATGTTTACGACTCACAGTAATTTACAGTTCAAACAAAATATTGTTTAATAATTTTGAGTTAATTTATTTACTCGCAACTAGAGGGCGTAAGGGCCCGTTTAGAACGCGGTATGATTTGACTCAAATGCATGTAATAAGGTCATTGACCTTTAAGTTCAAATATAGACCAATCTATATTTGAACGTAAAGGTCAAGTAAAGTAGAAGCTATAATTCAGTACAAAGTTGTGGTTTTATTTAACACCCCTTCAAATATACACATTTAGTTCAAAAAACATTAGTGCATTAACAAGCTATCTATAAACTGGTTCCAAGATCCTAGAGTATTATTATATAATAAAATTATCTTCGACGCACGACCACTCTGTGGAACTTGCTGCCGCCAGCGGTTTTTCCGGACCGATATGACTAAGGGACCTGCAAGGAAAGAGCCTATTCCTTTCTCAAAGGCTGGCAACGCACCTGCGACTCTCCTGGTGTTGCGGATGTTCATGGGCGACGGCGATCACTTAATATTATGTGAGCCGCGTGCTCGTTTGCCCCCTCTTCTATAAAAAAAAATCATAATGTTTACCTAATTGTGGAGCTTGTATTGTCACCCCAGCTGTGGTCGCTTCGTGAACATGTTCCAAAGAACCTGCGTACCTCGATACGTCTGTCGAAGTTCCGCCCATGTCAAAGCCTGCAAATGTAGAGAACTAATTATTCCGTTACTTTTGAATGCAAGTGAAATTAAAAAACTTTTAGTACGCATGATCACATGCGTACTTTCGATTCTGACGCCTTCCAAAATTGCGTGTTTAATAAATACTCGTATACTGAACGAGGGAAGCCAGTCTTGATTTTAGCTGAGCCTATCTATTTAACAAGTCTACTGCTGAATATAGACTACCACAAAATACGGTCCTGAGTAAATTACTCACCCTGTCCCGACCTACCGTATGATAAATATCATATCATAGTTGCCACGCTTGGCAAATGAGCAATCACATGTTGGTGTAAGAAGATACTGATATCCGTCTCCTGGTTTAGATATCCTACCACTACATTTCGTCGTCGTTTGTCCGTAAATTTGATATAATGATTCTTGAAGTAATTAAAAACGAAGTAAGTCTAGTCTGAGATATCAGTTCTTAAGTCTCAAATGCCCAGTGATTACGCTAGCTCACAGTGCACTTCAAACCGAAACACAGCATTTTGTGACGCGTAACAACTATCACGGCAATAATAATACCCTATCCATTGAAATGACCTAGCAAAGCAATTTTTTTTTATCACACGTTTCATATAAAAGACAAGGACAGAGATGGAGAATAGTAACACCTAAAGTACCTATATACTTCTCAATATCACTTGTGTTTTTGTGAACTGCTACTTAAGCGACTTTGAAAATACTTTTCAATTTTCTTTACAACATTCATAAGGTGTATCGTAGATGCTTTAATGTGTTTTATATGAAACGAGCCAAGTCCAAAACAAGGTCATCATCATTTCAGCCTATCACTAGTCCACTGTTGGACATAAGTCTCCCCCATAGATTGCCACAAAAGTAGGTAGCTTTCATTTTGGGGGGATTTTGCCATAGTGGCCACGTTTGGCAGGACGAAGGAGGAAACGCTACTGCCCATCACCTGGTTTTCATCTTTGATCTGTCGATTTTTACGACACCCACGGGGTGAGACGGTGGTAGATTCTCCTCAGCCGCCAACACACGATGATGGTTAAAGGTAATTACAGAATATTCCTAATGAATTATTGAAGATATTAACCTATCACTGGCAAGCCAGTCTCCTTCTGGTAAGATGTCATAGCGTATCCCACCACACCGCCCGCCGGTCCCGATAGAATCGCACGGGATCCATTAAATCTGCAAAGAAATATATATTTTTTATCTCAGCACTACTACGAATCACGGCCACGCGGCTCAACGGTCATCGTATACCTTCAATCGTCTTTTCGCCTCACACCTTTTTCCCATATAAGGGATAGGCAGAGACCACACGCGTAGCCTACTATTTGCCCCCGCGGAAAACGAGACCCGACGGGCGGCGTACCACATTTGGGTTCGAACCTGGGAACCTGGGTTGGCATCTTATTATGATAGTCGTATACATAGATAATAGATTACCAAACCAATATAATTAGGCTAGTGGCGAGTCGATTGAAAAATATCCGATCCGGCAAAAGGTATGAGGCAAATTTGGGTCTCAAGAATTCATGTTACTCTAGAAACTAATTCTTTCTGGGGCTTACTATTACCATCATCATCATTACTTAGCACGAACATTGGCTTCACGCGTCCCGTTGCTGTCAGGAGTCTTACGCAGATTGACGCTCCATCTACGCTAGGTGCCTCCCACTCTAATTTAACCTAAACGCGGTCTTTACGTCTAGGACGCGCAAACTCGCACGACGCACTCAACTCTGCGACGGTGTGACCAACCCATTAGCACTTCAGTTTTTGAACACGGAAGACTGAGTCTTCGACCCTGGTCCTCGGAGCGATTACTTCTTTACGAATTGTGTCTACCAGAGAAACTCCGAGCTTGGTTTACGGTCTGTAATCTCTACAAATATGTCAATTGCTACAATACTTTTCGAGTTATAGTCATACGGACAGAGAAGTTATTCTACCGTGAAGCGGTAGTGTGCAAACTTTGCTGTGTTTCGGTCAGAAGGGCACTGAGAGCTAGTGTAATCACGGACCATATGAGACTTAAGAACTGATGTCTCAGCGTGACTAGCGCAGTGTGATTCCGTAATGTTCTGGGTGACACAGCATTTGTTATGGGCAGTCGTTACACTTATCATCAGATGAGCGTTTTGATCGTCTTATCACTTTATCCAATAAAAAAGAAACAAATGGCATGCATTTCTTTTATTTATTTAAAAATCTGGAAGATAGATAAACATAGACAGATTCTATATATTATTTTTATCAAAGTTGTTTTTGTCGGTCTGAAATATCTCACTTAATGCATCAAAATTAATGTTTTATACGCCATGATTAATTTTCCCTCTAATGACGAAAAATGAGTAAATGTCTAATAATTAATGTTTTCGTTAAAATCATTAACAAGATTGATTGTAGAAAGCGCCATCTGTTGACAATCTGTTCAACTAACAGGACAACTGTCGGTCGGAGTTGTTTTCATTGTTAGAAGAAGGTAGATGGCGCCATCCGTTCATAATCACGATACTGTGCGAAATATTGGCACAGGTAGTATAACTTACTACTAAATGAAAACCGGCACTCACAAGTTCATCGGAGTTAACCCGCCGTCAGACTGCATGAAAAGCACATTAGAGCCTTTCAAGCCGTCAGTGAATCCGTCAGCGAAGCCCCTGACATACTCCCGAATGTGAGGAGTGAGGTACGCGTCAGCGGAGGCTGTGAAACCACGCGGCACCATGCGAACCATAGACGTCACCGCATGAGAAAGGGACACTTGTTTGAATCCTGAAGACATAGTTGCTTATGTTTCTCTAACAGTTCAGTTTGATTAAAATTTCCTTACATCAAAATAGTAACTCGATCGTTTCATCGAATTTCAAATCACAACGATTCTAAAGAAGTTTTCACTTCGAAAGGAAAACAACAGTTTCAGAAAAAGAGTAAAGTGTCAAACATGTCAATTTTGAATCGGTTTCGGAACCGAGATAGTCCAGGCCGCTCCAGTACGGGTTGACGATCTCTGCATAGTCAAATTTTTTACTTCTAAGACTTCCAGGTTTCTTCACAATGCCCTCCTTCGTTATTGGTTGCTAAAACAGCACTTAGCATTAAAATGATCAATTTTTGGTGGTGCTTGTGATTCCCGCACGGGATAAATTTTTGTATGGCCGGATAGTCGTTCCGGGTTTGGGTGTTTGCGTATGAAATTTACGTATATATAAAGCGCACCCATGATACAAGAGAAATCGCACTATGCGCTTTTGTAAAAAAGTAAAGTAAAGTTTAAGCCCATGAATGTCCCACTGCTGAGCGCAGGCCTCCTCTCATTTCTGAGAGGGTATTGGAGCTAGGAAGATTCCGCCACGCTGCTCTAATGCGGGTTGGCGGACTGCACATGTCTTCGAAATATTTTTATTTCCCATACATGCCGGTTTCCTCACGATGTTATCCTTCACCGCCGAGCACGTGATAAATCAGCACTTAAAATTGCAATTAACAATTTTAGTGTTGCCGGCACCGGGAATCGAACCCAGGTCGCTCGCGTACTATGAAATTTAAAGCGAGCGCCTAGCCCCAGCTACCACCGCTTCTGTAGTTGGCAATAAAAGAAAATAAAAAAGACGGTGATGAAATACAAAACGAATCGACGCGAACAAAATTGCAGTCTTACCTAATTCCGAAGCAATTTTTCCAACCTTAAGCTCATGTTCGTGATACGTATAGCTATGTGCGAGTACGACAGCGATACTTTCGATGCCCTTCTCTCTCAATTTCTTCAGATCTCTCCTCACCGCTTCTTCATCCACTTCTTTCGTGACAAGCATCTTCTGTCCTGTAGTACCATATACCTCCTTCCAGTTGAATCTGGATTTATCGATTTGACAACGCTCTTCTAACGACGGCATTACCCTGCAGTCCACTTCGACCACTTCTTTGTAAAGAACTTCAGGGCGCTTTATATTCTGCGGAACATATGATTCAATAGCTAATTTAAGATTTTTCAAATTGCTAGCGAGCATGTTAGGCCATCACGTCTTGTACAATGTTATATCAATTATAACACTAGATTACTATATTTCTATTCCATTAATGGATTATTTTAATACAAAAACCTAAAGTGATGATGATTATTACGATTTTGAACCACGGCGACAATTTCCAAATACTTTCGGAAGCTATCAACTGAGCAGGAGACATAATAGTGTACACACAACATACCCGCAACAATATACAGGTCATGCGATAAGATCTGAAGTAGGTTACAATGCAGAGTAAAAGACACGGAGAGAACAACTACAGAACCAGAGCCGAATACCAACAATTTTATACACGCTAACACAATGACACTAATATTTCTCCCCCATTCCATACTCTTACGTTCAAACCTTTATGATGATGATGTCCTCCTGACCCATTTTCGACCACGGCTACAACTACCGAATTCTATCGGAAAATATCGACTGAGCAGGAGATATTATAGTGCCACAAGTGTATGCGCAAACAGCACTCACTCGTCCCAACCGTGCCCAATGTAACGGTCGTGCGATAAGATCGGCAGTAGGCTAGGATGCAGTGTTAGAGACACAAGGACTAGCGCAACACAACCAGACCCGAAAACCAACCATTTGTGTTTTTGCACAAATGTTGGCTCCAGCTGGGACCGAACCTGAATGAATCGCAATAAGATATTATTTGAACTGGAAAAGTACTTGAAATTAATAGGCATTGAAAAAAAGAAATTGAAACACAAATGCCAAGCAAGATATTGCAATCCTGAAGTGTTATGATAACATTAATTAACACTATCTATACGTTTACACCTATGCAAATAGTACTCTAACAAGTTACCAACTAAATTTATTTATTTAAGACAAGTTTACCAGATAACATTACACAAAACTAGAACTGAAATATAGCATAGACCTATTCAATACTGTCAAGTATTTTTTTTTAATTTGATAAATTGACGAAACAAAATGTTGACCTGATGGTAAGTGCAACGTCTGCCCATAACAAATGCTGTGTCACCCAGAACATTTCCGTGTGTCACACAGTGCGCCCGTCTCCCTGAGAGTGAGTGAGATGAGTTCTTAAGTCTCATATGCCCAGTGCTTACAATAGCTCTCAGTGCCCTTCAATCCGAAACACAGTAATGTTTGCTAACTACTGCTTCACGGCAGAATAACTCGCCCTGGGGTGGTACCTACCTAGACGGATTCCTGCATAAGAATCCTACCACCAGTGTCTTCACTCACATCTCAGCAGAGCGTCGAAATGACGTCATTGACTTAAGGTGCTGGATTAACCCGATTGCATTATCTGTATTGTAACAATGACTACCGTGAGGCCTAGTGAACAGTCTACCTGACACCTAGGCCACAAGTACCGGGTTGAATCCCTGCCAGAGCCAATATTTCTACAAAATAACATAGTAATTGGGTCTGGTTGTGTTGTAACAGTATCTGTGTCTCTGACATTGAATCCTACCTATAAAATCTCTTAATATTATCAGTTGATACTTCTTACAGTAATCAGAAGTTGTTGCAGTGGTCCAAAATCGGCCAAGAGACCAAAGATAATTTAAAAATTATAGCTTAAATCGAACCAAAAATTAAATAATAATATATTATTGTATCAGACGGTAGGATTCCTTTTCAGGAATCCATCTAGGTAAATAGCACGGCAGGGCCAGTTATTCTACCGTAAAGCAAAATATTGTGCAAATATACTGCTTCAGTGTGAAGGGCACTGCAAACTAGTGTAATTACTAAGCATAAGAGACTTACTGATGTCTTGAGAAAAGCCATAGACTGGTTGCATGCAGGAATGTTCTGGGTGACACAGCATTTGTTATGGAAGGATGTTGCACTTACCATTATTGTATTGCTGTTACCATTGGAATTTTGAATATTGTTATCTTCATTTGTGAATAATTTATTTAAAATATTTGATCAATATATACAAATGGTTATAGTTTTAAAAGTATACTACTCCAGATGGACAATGTTCAATTAAACGGATGAACCGTTAAAATGGCTTTAATTGTGTGAAACTATTTTAAGTCTACAATGTTAAAATAATGTGAACAAACTTACCAACATAAAAATATTTGGTCTGGCTTGATTTCCTATATACAATAAGTCCTTAAAGCCTTTATTGATAGCCAGTGCCATTTTAGCACCTTTTCTTTCCAGCAGTGCATTTGTTGCAACTGTTGTCCCCATTCTTATTGTCTCAATCAGTGATGAATTGACTTTTCCATTTTTGTCCAATGCATTACCCGTTTCCTGAAATATAAAATTTTGTGTAATAAGTACAATGTTAAATTTTTGCTTCCTTTGTGTTCCTGCTTTTTGCTTGTATTTATTTTTATGGAACAATGTGGTTATACAAGCAAATCATTCAACTTGTGGTAAGTGCCACTTCTGCCCATAACAGTAATTACGCTAGCTGTAAGTGCCTTTCAAACAGAAACTCAGTAATGTTCCCTCACTACTGCTTGATGGCAAAAACACTGGCACGGCAGTGGTACCTACCTAGACATATTCCTGCATAGGAATCTTAACTATAGTCATGACACATAAATAAGAGTAAATTATCTCTTTTTACTTATTTAGTTAATAGAATCAGACATTACTTTGCATAAATCCATTATAATGAAGGAAAGTAATTTAATTTGCTAAGATTTATATTTTGCATGCGGATCTTAGCAAAATAACTTACTTTCCTTCATTTTAAGGAAACATTGCCCACAGTATGACCTTGTAAAGCGGACAGACACATTTTATGGAATCACATTCTACCCAAATCTATACAATTTACAAATATTTGCTCCATATGGGCATCAAACCCACAACCCTAGATGAGGAGCTAATTACTTAACCACTGCACCAATGCTGCTTAGATAATGAAGATATTGAAAACAATCTACTTTGAATTTAAATAAATATTTATTTCTTTGAAACAGTTTGTAAAACAATGTGTAAGAGAGTGTTAACCTTAATAGAGACAGCAACATTATATAATAATAATGGAATTATTATATTTTTACAAATGGTCTACAATTATACATATATATGAACTTTGTCAAGATTAATTCAGCAGTGGAGCTGTGAAAAGGTAACAAACAGATGGAGGGACAGAGAGTTACTTTCAGATGTATAATATTAGTATGGATTATATATATTTATCAATAATAAATAATAAAATTACTTTGTTGTTAATAAACATGACCTTACCACATAAACTTATAAAATAACATTATTATAATATGTAAACTATTTTTAATAAAAACATAATTTCATGTGTCTGCAATAGAATCTATAATCAAATTTGAATCTTAATTTCAAAAAAATGCTTAATTGTAGTACAATTATAATAAGTAACCTGCTATGTGAATATGGCAATGAGTAGGTGCACATCCATTCATTCAATAAGTAAGGTCATTCCAGTAATACTCCCACTTCTTTGACCATTTGTGTGCATACCAATTTTTTTTACTGTGTACATATCTGTGAGAAATTTTGCGCCACTTATCAATCATAATTCAACTGTATTTACTTGACATGTAAAATTAAAATAGGGTTAATAGTCATGTTTATGTGTATGTTCTAAAAACAAAACTATTGAGTATAAATTTTATTTACATGCTCATTGGTATATAATATGATTATGAACACAGACCTCTTCCAATATTCTCCTTATAGCTTCTCTGGGTGCATCATCATAATTCTGAGGATCCACTGACAGCAATTTCATGACCCGCACCTTGCCATTTGGGCAATGGGCATACACATCTGTAAATGTGCCACCCCTGTCTATTGCAAACTGAAATCCTTTTGGTGGATTCATTGCCAAGATCTGTAAAAGAAAAAGAATGTAATATCTTTGTATATTGCGTGAAATGTTCTACCTACTTGAGCAGTTGTAGTGAAAGAAAAAGTTTCATAGATATATTAACGTCTATTTTTTATTTTAGTACTTTTTACAAATAAGGTTAATAAGAAGTTTGAATGTTTATTTAATAACTTTTTGTAGTTAATAAACTTACTCTACAATCCAAAACGAGATAGAACTTAGTACCTGCACTAGAGACTGATAAACATTGAATAATTTGTGGTAATGGTTTATACCTTATAAACGTGTGTAAAACTATTAATATTTGAATTGAATGAAAACGGAAATTTCTTTATTATCATTTAATCATTGAAACATAAATAACTGACGACAAAGTAAGACTTATTGTCTAGACATAAAGATCATTTTAGGTTATCAATAATAGATAAATGTAAATATTATATCTGTCAACATGCTAATTTCATTTTGTGTTACCAACAACAATCATTCAGACTTTTAGCAGCAACTCGAAAAATGGCAGTAGTGTTGTTTAATTTTGTGATTTCTGTGTATATTTGGAATTTTGATGTTTAATAATGATAGTTAATTATGCAGCAAGTGCTCCTGAGAGTGTACAGTGATTGGAAAATTCAATTCAAGACCAAAATTGTGCTTTTCGTTTGGTCTCCATCAGTCTGCCAAATCTTCAGTAAGTCAACTAACAATTTACTGTCGATCAAAATTTTGTATCTTGCTGCTTGAAGAATGGTAACCGTGAAAGTTTGAACACGATGACGGACATAATTGGCATACAATTTGCTGGAAAGTTTCGTTGCATTAGACAACTTTAATATTTAAATTCAATTACAAATTCGTTATCTAATAAATATCTAAAGAATTTATGCCGACGACGCTATAAGAGGAAGCAGAAGTTCAGGAAGAAAGAATGACCTTATAAATAGTGATAAACGTTCCCCTGCTTTTGTCAGTGGCATAAAAAAAAACAATTTATAAAAAAAAACAATCATCCAGTTAAATCTATATTAATCATTTGTAGAAAAATCGAGTAGTAAAGTCACTCTGCTACCTACTCAATTTTTTCAGTAAAGTTAGAACAACTTAAATTTTTCTAACTTAACTTTCTTGAGTCTGTCTGTCTTTTCTATTGGCGTGCTTTGAGAAGTAAGAAGGTTATTTAGTATATTTGTAAATCCACGGGAGATTGCATTTACAACTGAACAGTTTTAAAAAAATGTTCCCTCTCCCGAAAATATACTTTTATTTTTTACACGATTTTTGATGAATTTTTGGTTTCATTAAAAAGCAGATTGTTTTATTAATAAGATTTGTAGTTATTTGCAAAAAGATTTGAGAGTAAATAATCATAGCTGACATTGCGGTTAATAGTTGTCACCAGTTTTGGGCAGTTTTAAAAGACACGTCCTATGCAAACTACAAATGACAAAAAGTAACAGAAAATTATTACAATCACGCATCAAATTTATTACAACTGTTTAAAAAAAAGTTGTTACTTCGGTTTTGTCATAGGGGCTGGAAATACATTATTTTATCTTTAAAAAAAATTACCATACAATATAATTACAATACTACCTTTGCCTAAACTAATCATTATTTTTTTAATTTTTAAAGTAACTATATAAACTATATACACCACATATATACAGGTACCACCACATGGCTAGTTATTCTGCCGTGAAGCAGTAGTGTGCAACATTACTGCGTTTCGGTTTGAAGGGCACTGAGAGGTAGTATAATCACTGGGCATATTAGACTTAAGAATTGAAGTCTCAGGGGGACGGGCGCAGTGTGGTGCTGCACAGTGTGGTGCTGCACAGAAATATTCTGGGTGACACAGCATTGACATGGGCGGAAGTTGCACTTACCATCATATGAAAGTTTTACTTGTCCAGTCCATTTCTCAAAAAAAATATTATTACAAAACTGACAGACAAAATATTGTTAGGTCTGTTTCACGTAGTAATAAGAAGCTTAGGAGATTAGCCAACCAATATAGAAATTCTTTTCTCGCAATAAAAATATCAATCAAGAATATTTGTTAGTGTCAACACTTTTAGTTATTACAGAGTTACTTTAAAAAAGTCTTAACAATCGTAACATCGGAATAAGCAAAAGAAAAATTCAATTCCATAGGTATTTTACAAAACATGAAAATAATATATCTAGTATAAAATGTTATGTAAAGTAATTGTACGGATTATGTTTTGGTTACTAAAAAAGTACTTTGTATTATATTTCATGGTTGCATTTATTTATGCGTCATGTCTTTTCTTCACAGCTACAACACGTTGTGGTCGAATAGCATGAAAGCCACAACACGAGTTTCGTAAGGCGACTCCTCTAAGAAATTCGTGTCCGTGTTTGTTACAAAATTTTTATTACTGAAAAAAAAATCACTAGATGCCAACACTAAACTAGCACTAAACATAACCAAACTTTTAGAAACGTCATTATCACCTTGTCCCTAAATTTTTCATTGAATGTTTTATTTTTTTTCGTAATTTTACACAGAAAAGGTTAGTTTCACTTGGCGCATATTTAAATAGAATGGGTCGCAAAAATCGCAATGTTAATAAATTTGCTCAACGTAAACGAGAACGGAGAGAACAGGTAAGAAATATACTAAGAGTAAATAAAACACATTTGTAAAAATTGAAGAAATATATTTACTTACACATGACTAACGTGTTTAGGCAAAGAATCCTCAAGAAAAACCTGCGGCTGATACACGTAAACATTACGAAGATATTATAAGAGAAAATGCTGCATTTGAAGAGTATTACAAGGTATTTTTTTGTCACTGGATTTAATTTTTTTTACCTTTGAACAATTTACAGTAATTAAAAATATTGAAGTTAAGCCCCCATTTTCTTATTTTTAAAAAGTATTTGAATTTCATCATCATCATTTCTGCATATGCCCAGTCCACTGCTGAACATGGTCTCCCCTATACAAGCCACAAAAGTTTGTAGCTTCATTTTGGGGAGATTTTGCCATTTGAATTTAGTAAAACAAAACTTTGGTAAAAAGGGAGATATCTATCAATAAAAGTATAGTATAAGTTTTTACAGACATCAAATTATATTTGTCTAGTTAACTTATTAATTATTTTTGTTTAGTTAACTGCAACTGTGTATGATAATATGTCAATTTTATAATTCAAATGACCAAAAGTTCTAAATTTAAATAAACTTTCTTATTGCTAATAGTTACTTTTATAATTAAAAAAGTTAATGATTAGTTTAGGCAAAAGTAGTATTGTAATTATATTGAATTGTAATTTTTTTTATTAAATTTTTATTATTAATTGTTTATTATTACACTTTTACAGACTCAGGGAGTGTGCCCAGAAGAAGAATGGTCAGATTTTATGACATCCTTAAAAGGAAACCTGCCCACTGCTTTTCGTATAACTGGTTCCAAGTGTGAGGCAGATGCCTTGCTGAATATAGTCAAGAGTGAATATTTCTCTGATATTTTGAATATGAAGATTAAAAATGAAGAAAAGGGGGAAGAAGAGGAGATAAAACCATTTAATTTACCATGGTGTGTGTATACAATCACATTTATTTTATATAATAAGTTGGGGAAAAAGTTTTTTCACACTTTATATGAAAACTCAAGACAATTTTTTTCAAAGTTTATTTACATTTAATGACATGTAGTTTTGGCAGTCCTCTCTTCATGTTAACCTGACACTAATAGAATTCGGAAGAGAATAAAACAGGTGGAACGGTTACTTTTTTTTACTTTTTAAAGAAACACAAATGACTACATGGTTCATTAGGTTCATTCTTTCAGTGAGCTCCTATGGCACCCAAATATCGAGTCACAAATTTGATTCGCGGCTTGCATTGCAATTTTTCCAATTTTGTAATGTAATTTTAAAATGTATCAAATTTCTTCATTAGATTCACTCATTTTGACAAAAAGAAAAACAAGAAATAGCTGGAAACAATATTTTGCTAATTTGTTTCTTTTTTTTTAAATGTAACCTTTTTAATGTCATCAAAACCAGCCAGATACAAATAGTACAGCCAAAGAGATTTCATTCCAAGTTTATACATACCATATGCGAAAAGACTTTTCCACCAACCTAATACTATATTTCCTATATTATTAATTTAATAATTAGTTATTTGAATATTGATATTGTCTTATTATTACTATAGTTACATCATATTTAAAATAAAGTGGTTATAGCAGAACAGTCATCAACATGTGGTAGTTGCATAAGTAAAATTGATCAACATTTGTATCCCATGGGCTTACTTTTTCAATTGACTAGGGTATTGAAATTATTAATATCTTATGGCTACCATTAAGTGGTGGAATTACCATATTGAAGAATAATACATCTGCTAAGATTAAACAATATAATTAAGATTAAAAAATAAATAAACAGATATCTATAGCTGTTTATTTATTAACAGAACAGCTATTAACAGAACACACACAGATATTAAAAAAATACAATGAAATAAGAAAAATAAATAAAACATTAACTGTTTCAAGCACTTTTTGTGCACAGATGTGTGTGCATTTCAATGGTACAAATAGGCTGTAGCTCAGTGTAAATTTTGCTCACAAGGAAGCAAAGCTCTGATGTTCAACTACCACCTGAGGTGCAGATGGAATTTTTTTTCTTCATTAAAGAGTTTGGTGCAAATTTAAATAATATTTAAGACAGAGATATATACATTAGGATTACAGATTAATTAATTTGGTGATGTTAAACTTAAAACTTAAATGTTTAAAATTTGTTAGGCACCATTTCCCATACTCTGCTTGATTGCCACTCCATGCCAATGGAGAAGGGGAGGTAATAACTAACACACAAGTGGCTTAGTGGGCATTCCACTGCCACTTCAATTAGACACATTTAATGCTTTTAACCACAATTTATAAATGTTGGCTATAGAACCGTTTTTAGCCAAAAACAACAAATCCTCTATTAGGAGAGGCATATGTTGGGCAGTGGGCTATTAACATAAAAACTTTGCTTCCCTCTTACGAGTAATTATTGGTAGTGTTAGTGTTTAGTGGTTACATTAAAGCAAAAAAAAGTTTGATAGGTCAAAGAAAAAGTAAATCTATACTAAAATTAATACTTTGTCTATACTTTTAAAACTATTTAACTTAAAATCTGTGATGAATTTTGACAAAACTTTTTTAAAACATTTTTAATGTTTCTGGAACTGCTAAAGGGTATGTTATATTAAACTTTTTATATGAATTTATGAGTAAATTAATTGAATTTTTACGAGTTCTTTACTATTTGAGAATGTTTGTTAATGAATGAAATGAAAATCTATTACTAAACATTTGAATAGATTTCTTAGTAAATAATTAAAAAAATGAATGTTTACTTGTTCCACTAACCTGTAATGGAGCTCACAGTTATCGGATTGGTAGGAAGATGATTCATATGTGGGAGAAGTGCACCTTCATCAGTAATGCCGCTGGTGATGTGTAGAGTTATACTATATTATCAAAAGTGTTAAGTGCCAATACTGGAGGATAAGGTAATTCTTAAATATGGTAATTTATTTTACCACTAAAAAGGATCTGTCTCAAAGTGTTGGATTAATTTTCCACTGGTTCCTCTTTAATTTGGCCAAGATCTGTTGTGTTCACAAGGCTTTATATTGAGGGTTGTTTTGTCTCACACTCATTGATATGATGAAGATAATTGATAAATTGGCAGTGATCTCTGAATAGTAAAACACCATAGAATCTTAATGTTAAATTAGAGATGTTCAATCAATTTGTTATTAGCAACTTTTGCAACTATTATCATGTTAAAATAAATGTTTGCGGTAGGTTAGCACAATTGTATAATTAGTCCACTTTCACACGGCTTTATATTTTCCGTATACCATATACGAGATTGTATCGAATATTGCAGTGGCAATATAAAACATATTATTGTTCACATGGGTGTCTATGCGGGAAAATGTGTTCGAGACATATTTTTTCCCGTATAACGTCCGAAGTTGTTACCGAGGAGGCAGCATTTCGAACGATTTTATCGAATACGACAAGCAGTGGCGTTTATGTTAACGTTGTATCGTTTCATTCGTATCAATGGAAATGATAGTAGTCTAAACGACGGTCTCGTATACGAGAAAACTGTATACGTGAAAAAATCGAATCAAATAGTCAACGTGTGAACGTAGTCTTAGAAATGAAATTTAGAAACCATGCTTAAACGTAATGTTCTTTATTATGTAATGTTATTAGGTATCCAGGTGGTTTAGCCTGGCAACTTCGACTATCGCGGACCGATATTCGCAGAAGCGAACCATTATACAAACTCCACAATTTTCTGGTAGCGGAGACGGCAGCAGGAGGCGTATCGAGACAAGAAGCAGTCTCTATGATACCACCGGTTGTGCTGAATGTGGAGCCTCATCATAAGGTCAGTATTATTATCTTAAATAAACAAGTCACAAATTACCACACTGACTACACAATAATAAGAAGATGAGATACAATCTATTGCACTTCATAGGAGATAATGTGCAAACACTGAGGCACACCCGGTGTTACGCTCACGCGCTAAAAACGGAGTTAGTTAAGGATGCAGTGTGTAAATTTTATCATCATCATCATAATTTCAGTCATCACTAGTCCACTGCTGAACATAGGCTCCTCCATAGGTTGCCACAAAAGTATGCAGCTCTCATTTGGGGGGATTTTGCCATAGTTGCCACGCTTGGCAGGCGGGTTGGCAACCGCAGTTTATTTATTCAGACGTTCCAAGAAGATGCTGCTGCCCATCTCCCGGTAATTATTGTGTCTGCACAAATCTTGGCTCTACCTGAGATTCAAACTCATGACCGCAGGCGTAGAAGTCAAGTACTCTGACCACTAGGTTACAGTCGGTCTACAAAGTCAAACCCCAACTTAACCCAATCTTATCATTAAGTGCTGTTTCCTAATTTCATTAAATATTACTAAGTAATGGTATCTCATCCCGTGGATGTCGTAAAAGTCGACAGAGAGAAATTGAAAACCAGGAGATGGGCACCAGCATTTTCCTGGGACATCTGAATAAATAAACTGCGGTTGCCAACCCGTCTGCCAATCGTGACAACTATATTAAAATCCCCCCAAAATGAGAGCTACAAAATTTTGTGGCAATCTATGGGGGAGGCCTATGTTCAGCAGTAGACTAGTGACGGGCTGAAATGATGATGATGATAAATATAAAACCCGTTACGTTTTCTTTTATTTACGCGAATACTACACATTTAAATAAAACTACTTTTTACGGATTTTATGGCGTTTAATTTAAAACTCATTTTTAACCCGAGGTTTCGGGCGCTTTACAGCACTCATGGTCACGGGGGTACTGAGGTGACAGTTGTCCTGATGTCATATTTAACCCGGAGTACCTTCAGCTTTTAATTATTATTTTTAGTCCAATCTACGCAGAAAGAGCTTACTGTGCCTTGCAGTGGTATGGTTGGTTTTTGATTTTATTTTATTAATAATAGGATCCCAAGCCGGTGGTAGTACCCCGTGCTCGGCGGTGAAGGAAAACATCATGAGGAAACCTGCAGGTCTGAGAAATAAAAAATATTTCGACGACATGTGCAGTCCGCCTACCCGCATTGGAGCAGCGTGGCGGATTCTTCCTAGCTCCAACTCCCCTCTTAGAAATGAGAGGAGGCTTGTGCTCAGCAGTGGGACATTCATAGGCTGAAACTTTACTTTTTTTTCATCTAGGTGCCAGAAAATAATTGCCAGGTAGTCTTATGGTTGTACTAGAAGCAGGATGAATTTATCACAGTAATAATTACGACTTGATATAAAGACAAATGAGATTCCAGAAATAGGTCAACTTGAATATTATAGTTATCATTTTCTTTCAGGTGTTAGACATGTGCGCTGCTCCTGGTTCGAAAACAGCACAGTTAATAGAATTCCTGCACGCCGAAGAAGACAAAGTACCCACTGGTAACATTTTATAATATGTATTGATTTACAATAACTTATTTTACATAGCAGAATTACTGCAGGAACCTACTGTGCTAGTTACCAGTTACGTAGTGATAAAACAAGCAAATGTTCACTTGATGGTAAGTGTAACGTCTCCCCATAGCAAGTGCTGTGTCACCCAGAACATTTCTGTGTTTTTCTGTGACACCCCACTGCGCCCATCACTCTGAGACATCAGTTCTTAAGTCCCACGTGCCCAGTGATCACACTAGCTCCCACATTGCCCTTCATACCGAAACATAGTAATGTTTGCACACTATTGCTTCACGGCGGAATAACCAGCTCTGAGGTGGTACCTACCTAGACGGATTCCTGCATAGGAATCCTACCACAGGTGAAAGTTATTCTGCCGCTGAGCAGTGAAAGAAAGAAAAGAAGCAATGGGTGACGGACGTAGTGCGGTCCTACACAGAATTTAAAAATGGAAAGCCAGCGACACCGCATTATAGGCAGCTGTGGCACTTACCACCAGATGAATGACTTTATTGTCTCGTCAATTACTTCAATAAAAAAAGTTTAACTTGTTTAGGTTTTGTAATGGCGAACGACGTCGACAACAGCCGCTGTTACATGTTGGTGCATCAAGCCAAGCGTCTGAATTCACCCTGCATAGTCATCACCAACCATGACTCCGCTGTTATGCCATCACTTGTCATCACTGATGAACAGGTAACTATTCTCCAGGTTCTTTATGCTATTTTAAATGTTACGCCATTACAACTGTTTTTTTTTATTATTCGATAATGAAACGAGCAAAACGTTCACCTGATGGCAAGTGCAACGTCCGCCCATAACAAATGCTGTGTCACCCAGAAAATGTCCATCACCCTGAAACATAAGTTCTTAAGTCTCATATGCCCAGTGATTACGCTAGCTCTCAGTGCCCTTCAAACCGAAACATAGTAATGTTTGCACACTACTGCTTCACGGCAGAATAACTGGCCCTCGGGTGGTACCTACCTAGACGGATTCCTGCGTAGGAATCCTACCACCAGTGAATTGTACTTGTGTGAGTTGTGGAAAATCTGTTTAAATTACTTTTTGAAGCTATACTTCTTTTGTCGCATTTTGTAAAGGGGAAAATTGAGAGCTGCGCGCGCAGTGTTCTACAGAAGTGCGACAAGCATAGTGGAGTTAGCTATCAATGATGACATACATTACATACATTTATTTTATTGACTGAGCTCATTCGTAGAAGTACCGAAGTCACGCTCAGGGGGATTTGATATGAATGATGATATAATATATAAACTATAAAACTACCCAGCTTTATTATAGTAGTAAGATCATTAAAAAACCCAACATTATTTTTTTCATGATCTTACTACTATAATAAAGCTGGGTAGTTTGTATGTTTGAACGCGTTAATCTCAAGAAATACTAATCAAATTTGATTTTTTTTTTGCATTATATAGTATCTTTATTGAGGAAAGTTCTAGACTATAAAACTTTAAGTATACGACTTTATCTATATGTACGACCTAAGCTTAGAACCAAACATTACTGAGAAATGCGGGACTGTGAATGCCGTAATGTGCAGGCATGTGGTCGGCTTATTTAACGCGTCTGAAACCGCGGGACACAGCTTGTTGAAAATAAAATTGATTTTCATTGGATTTTACTAGTATTTTTATTTATAACATT
Organism: Luehdorfia chinensis; assembly: GCA_019845155.1. Classification (NCBI taxonomy): domain Eukaryota; kingdom Metazoa; phylum Arthropoda; class Insecta; order Lepidoptera; family Papilionidae; genus Luehdorfia; species Luehdorfia chinensis. The sequence continues at coordinate 1,623,527 of JAHVAK010000028.1, forward strand.
GTATTGTAACAGTTTTCTTCTTTTAAGGATCGAGCGGCAACGAAGCCGTTAAAATTCGATCGGATCTTATGCGACGTGCCTTGCTCGGGGGACGCGACTCTGCGTAAGAACCCTGACATTTGGTTGAAATGGTCTACAGGGAATGGAAATAACCTTCATGGGTGAGTTCTTAGAAGATCGGCGATTTCTATGGTTTCATACGTGACGACAGACTTTATTAGCCTGTTTTTTTATAGGTTTTTATAGATATTAGGTAGACAAAGGCCCTGTCCCAAGACGGAAGGTTGTACCGTAATCACCACGCTTGGCGGACGGATTTCTGATCGCAGTACTAGACTTTGTCTGGCATACCTCACGGTTGCACTCCGAAAGGGATCCCGTGGTCTTCAGCATTGGAGATGGCAATGGGGTTTTAGTCAGTAAGAGTCCTCTACCGACTAAAATCCCACGGATAGTCTATAGTTTATTTTTCCCCTAAGTCGACACTAATGACACACTACTAGTGGTAGGATTTATTTGAAGAAATCCGTCTGGATAGGTACCACCGCGGGGCCAGTTATTCTGCCTCGAAACAGTAGTTTGCAAACATTACTGTGTTTCGGTTTGAAGGGCACTGAGAGCTAGCGTAATCACTGGGCATATGAGAGTTAAGAACTGACGTCTCAAAGTCACGCACAAATGTTCTGGGTGACACAGCATTTGTTATGGGCAGATGTTGCACTTACCACTGGGTGAAAGTTTTGCTTGTTTCGTCACTTTATCCAATAAAACAAGTCTGTCTATGTCTGTGGTTTATTTTCCCCCTATGTTAATTTTGTAATGTCTTGTTTTCAGAATTCAATACCGCGTCCTCCGTCGTGGTTGTGAACTGTTGGCAGTGGGCGGTCGGCTGGTCTACTCGACCTGCTCCTTCAATCCGGTCGAAAACGAAGCAGTGGTGCATAGACTCTTGCAGGAGTCCGGGGAGAGCATTAAACTGGTGGATGTCTCCGAAATGCTACCGGGGCTGAAGTTTCACAAGGGTAATTGTTGTGTCGATTATTGACGACAGCGTGTCCTGGTGGTCGCAGTGGTCGTTTGTTCTGATGTGCTGTGCATCTGAAATTTGTGTATGTAAACTGTACTGTACTGGTACCCGACTTCTGAGTCCTTGGTCTTGGATTTGAATCTAGGTAAATCTACATTTTTGCAACACACAAATTGTTAGTTTCCGTGTCTGGATATAATTTGACCAACCCTATGACTGACACTGTTACCAACTTTATCTTGTTGTTAAGGTTGGGTGAGTGTGTGTTTTTTATGTAGGTAATAGACGAGACGATTAAAACTTTCACCTAATGGTAAGTGCAACGTCTGCCCGTAACAAATGTTGTGTCATCCAGAACATTTCAGTGTGGCACCACACTGCGCCCTAAACACGCCCAATTAATCAACCTATCAGTGTCCTTCAGATCGAAACACAGAATGTTTGCTGTATACTACTTGACGGTAGAACTGGCACTGCGATGGTACCCACTTAGGCCGATGGTCTGCAAAGGAATCCTGCCGCCAGAAAAAACTGTTTGTGCTGTCTGGGGCTTCAGTGAACACTTATTATCAGGTCAATGCTTATAACCGACGAGCGTGTGTGAAAACGCTAATGGAAGTAAAAGAAGCTAAAGATGTGTGTCAGAATCGTAGCAAGTGGAAAGATGTGATCTCTGCCTACCCCTATGGGAAAGAGGCGTGACTGTATGTATGTATGTATGCAATTCTTGTTAGACCATAAAAAATTGTAGCTACAAATCCTGCAAAGGTAAGGCATTTCTACATCTAGCAGTTGGCTGAGTCTGTATGATCTGATCACGGGAAACAAGTTTTTTTTATTATAAAATTGAGTTTATTTTAACGTCTATGGAATATTGCCAGATTTTAACAACACCCAAAGGATGGTGGGGATATATCAGAGTTGTGCTTATTCCCAGGTATGACACATTGGAGACCGGCGTCAAAGGACTTGGTGTTCTACGACAAATATGAAGATGTTCCGGAGAAATGGCAAACGGTTGTCCGACCGCAGATGTTCCCACCAAAACCTGAAGATCTAGAGAAATACAACTTAGAAAAGTGGTGAGTCAAAGTGAATGCATACAATCATTTCAAATTTGAAATCTCAGATTGAATGGGAGTTGATGAAAGTAGAGATGCAACAAATATTCGGCAACTATTCGGTTATTCGGCCTATTCGGCCATTTTTTTCAGTATTCGGTATTCGGCCGAATACTACTTACTATTTGGCCGAATACCTTAATACTTCTCCGCCACTTGACTATACATAGCATACACACAGCTAACTTGGAATCTTCAATGAAAATTTCAAAATATTTTCAAATAGGAGACTTTTTATTCACAACTGAAGCCATTTTAGACAATATACATTATTTTTTAAATGCGATATCATAAAATACAGCGAGTTTTGACACGACTTGCCGGCTACTGAGCCAAATACTCCCCGTCCCGTCACCGCCGCACGCACCGCACTAAAACATGTCGTAACTTGTTCGCGTGAAGTGTACTGGATCTCCCGCCGAATACTCGGCTGAGAACGCCGCCGAATATTCGGTATTCGGCCAAACGACGCGTGGCCTACGTGGTCAGAGTACCTGACTTCTAGGCCGCGGGTCCTGGGTTCGAATCCCAGCCGGAGCCAACATTTGTGCTAAAACATAAATTGTTGGTTTTCGGGTCTGGTTGTGTTGTGATTGTCCCCGTGTTTCTGACACTGCATCCTAGCCTACCTCCGATCTTATCGTATCAGCGTTACATCGGGCGCGGGTAGGTTGGGACGAGTGAGTGCCTCTGTGTTTGCGCGAACACTTGTGGCACTATAATATCTCCTGCGCAGTTGATGGCTCTCGACAGTAGTCGGCAGTTGTCGCCGTGTTCGAAATCGGCTAGGAGAACATCATCATCATCATTCGGCCAAATCACTATTCGTAGCATTTCTAGTTAACAGGACTGGAGCATCGTGACGGATTTATCCTGGCTCCGAAACCGTTTTCAAAATGGAACATTGCAGCAGTGGGACATTAATAAGTTCATTATTTAGTCTTTTATTAATATAGTTAGGAAGGTTCATTTTTCCTTACCAAGCTTTGCAAACAAAGAAAATTACTGAGACATAATGTCCGCCAACTAACATTGGGCCATCGTGGTACATTCTTCTGGACTATTCTCTTTAAAAAAAAACAATGTTTTCCCGGCCGATTTCCGTCGACAGCGGTAACTTCCGAATACTGCCAGAAGCTATAAACTGCGCGGGAGATATAGTGCCACAAGTGTGTGGTAACGCTCATGCGATAAGATCGGAAGTAGGCTAGGATGCAATTACAGAGACACAGACAATTGAATCAAAAACCAACAATTTGTTTTCTTGCACTATTGTTGTCTCTGGCTAGGACTCGAACCCAGGACCCGCGGCACAATAGTCAAGTACTCTAAGCACTAGGCCACGCGGTTGTCAATTATTTTTTTTTTAAATTGGTTCACAATTGACGAAAATATCAGTGAACATAAAATATACATACAGAAGAACGTAGAAATTCCTACTTTTTTGAAGTGGGTTAAAAATAACATCCCGTGTGACCAGCAGTGACCTTTCCACGCTTCTACCTTTTTGTAACTGTAACCTTAATGTCTTTTCACATAATTTGATCTCTTACTGCATTTAATAGCAATCGTATTTTTTTAGTATTAGAATATTACCACACCATCAAGACACGGGCGGATTCTTCGTAGCAGTATTCGAGAAGACATCACAATTGTCGTGGGAGAAAGCCGAGGAACAAAAGAAAAAAACTACCGAAACAGCGGAAGCATCAAAAGAAGAAAAGAAGGAGCCGCCTAAGAAGAAGAGGAGAATGGGCGGATACAGAGAGGATCCGTTCGTGTTCTTCTCTGGTGACACAGAAGACGTGTTCCCTTCTATCAAGGAGTATTACGATTTGAAATCCGATTTCGATCCCACCTGTCTCCTAACGAGATGCCATGTGGGGAAAAAGAAGAATATATATTTAGTCTCGTCTGTAGTGAAAGATGTTGTGCAGAAGAATGAGTTTAATATCAAGATCATCAACACGGGCGTAAAGACTTTTGTTAGATGCGACAATAAGAACATGACGTGTCCTTTCAGGTTGGTATTACTGTTTGTGTAATAATAATTTCTTCTTTTTTACGCTATGTCAATATTAGCCGATAGATGTCCGGCTGAGTAGAATAGCACCTACCTATCACTTTTCTTAACGAAGTGTCGTAAGAGGCGACTAAGATATTGTACGGACAGCCTTTAGTCGTACAGAATAACAAGATAATATACATAATGCTGTCACTATATTAGACTGGTGGTAGGATTTCTATGCAGGAATCCGTCTAGGTAGGTATCACCCCAGGGCCAGTTATTCTGCCGTGAAGCAGTAGTGTGCGAACATTACTGTGTTTCGGTTTGAAGGGCACTGTGAGCTAGCGTAATCACTGGGCATATGAGACTTAAGAACTTATGTCTCTGGGTAATGGGCGCAGTGTGGTGTCACACAGAAATATTCTGGGTGACACAGCATTTATCGTGGGAGACGTTGCACTTACCATCAGGTGAACGTTTTGCTCGTTTCGCTTTATTCAATTATTAAATTATTATTATTCACTTTATTAAATTAAAAAAAAACTGCTCTTGTGAGCGCAATGGGGAGTAAGAACTATTCACTCGTACCAAAATAGCGCCGACGTGAAAAGTGGGCTTTGGGTGTGGCCTCTCCCTACCCCTTATATGGGGAAAAGGCGTGACTGTACGTGTGTATTGATGTGTCAATATTAATATAAGTGATCGACTAAAATGTCTACAATCAAAAGTTCTCCTTTGGTGCAACTCGACCTAAATATTCGGACACTTAGAACAAATGACTTATTAAGATGAGCGGAAAGAGTTGCACTGAACCGCCCGACACAAAATTGTAGTACGCACTGATATGGACTGGGGTGGCACTTAACATTTTGAACGTCTCGCTTTATTGTCACTTAACAAAAAAAAGCATCAAAAATAGTGTCATATAATATTCTCAGACTTGTCGATTAAATTCCAAGATCTAGCGAAACAATGGCTCGATTCTATTTGAAACAAAAAGTTCCTTTACTTATCTTTGGTTTTACAATTACACTTGTTTTTAGATAAGTTAGATGTGAAAACTTTTTAATAGCATTAAGTTTTTTATTGTTTTAGTTTAATGTATCAAAGTCTTATTTGTATGCTGTTGGTTTTCCGAATAAAGTAAAATAAAAATAAAGTTTGTAAAAGCTCGACAAGGACTTTATTATATTAGTAATGTTTTTGATATTGTGGCTGTCTATGGGGGTACCTATGTTCAGCAGTGGACTTGTGATTGTGATGGGCTGAAATGATGATGATGTTGATTTTGATATTTTTATAAACTTATAGGTTGTCGCAAGAAGGCCTGCCAAGTGTATCACAGTATATAGGAAAAGCACGTAGAGTCAATATCCTTAAGGAAGACCTCATCCTGGTATTACAAAATGACAACCCAAGCAATCCACCCGATATCAAGCTATTTTCTGAACATACACAGAATTTGATAAAAGACTTTGGTGAGTATAAAACTGACGTGATCACACTTTTATTTAGCTTGGAGAATAATATACACATATTAGGTAGAATAACGAGAAATATGGATTTAATGTAATGCAGGAATCCGTCTAGGTAGGTACCAACCCAGGGCCAGTTATACTGCCTTAAAGCAGTAGCATGGAAACATTACTGTGTTTCGGTTTGAAGGGCACTGTGACCTAGTGTAATCACTAGGCATATGAGACTTAGGACTCATGTCTCAGGGTGATGGTCACAGTGTGGTGTCACACAGAAATTTTATGGGTGACACAGCATTTGTTATGGGCAGACGTTGCACTTACCATCAGGTGAACGTTTGACTCGTTTCATCAGTTTATCCAATAAAAAAATTGTTCAACCTTTTTCATACAAAACGAAAACGGGTTATAAATAGTTAAAATTAAACGCGATAAAATCTGTAAAAAATTGTTTTATTTAAATGTGTAGTATTCGCGTAAACAAAATAAAAACATTGTGTAAAAAAAATCTGAAAACCAATTATTTAAAAAAAAATATTATCATATTTAACAGAATATATTTTTAAATATGCTGCTAAAATATTGTGTATAATTTTGCATCCGGCAATGACAGCCTGACGAGTCTTCTTGTAAGTGATGCCCTGACTAGGGGCTTACTAATATATATTTGAAACCAAGGCCCGCCATGTCCAGTTATATGTGATCTTGCCTATGCAGGAATCCGTCTGGATAGGTACCAACACTCCAGGGCCAGTTATTCTGCCGTGAAGCAGTAGTGTGCAAACATTACTGTGTTTCAGTCTGAAGGTCACTGTGAGCTAGTGTAATCACTGGGCATGTGGGACTTAAGAACTGTTGTCTCAGGGTGACGGGCACAGTGTGTTGCCACACAGAAATGTTCCGGGCGACACAGCATTTGTTATGGGCAAACGTTGCACTTACCACCTGGTGAACGCTTTGCTCGTCTCGTCACTATCCAATAAAAAAAATTGTTCAACCTTCTTCATACAACATATTTCGGATTTGATTTTACTGTCGACTGCCGATCTAACCGAACATTAATAAATTATTGCCTGAAAAACAAAAGTCGCATTAAAGATGGACATGGGCCTCCCCCATGGGTTACGAAAAACGTTTGTGGCTCTCATTTTGGGGGGGAATTTGCTATAATTGCCACGCTTGGCCGGCGGGTTGGCAACCGCAGTTTTAAAAAATTCAGATGTTAAAGTAAGATGCTGCTGCCCATCTCCTGGTTTTCATTTTGCCTCTGTCGGCTTTTACGACACCCACGGGATGAGATGAAAGTTCCAGTATCTACGGCGGAATATTTCTGGTAAACTAGGCTGTAACACGCACTAAGTTTATTCCTTTAAACTTACGAAATCCTAAAAAAGATCGCGACGTTGTAACTTAAAAAAATACTCGCTCAGGATGACTGATTTCGAAAACTATCAATTTTTTTATTTACGAAAAAGTGTCATAAACGACCAAGTTGATTTTCTGGTCAACCGCTTTTCGGGCCCAATACTTGTATAATAATGCTTGTTTTATACGATCCAGGGTATATAAGATACCGATAAGACACCGAAACAGCAGTTCAGTCCCCATCGTTCGTTCGTTTCAGCCTATAACAAGTCCTCTGCTGAACATACGCCTCCCCCATAGATAGCCACAAAAGTTTGTAGCTCTCATTTTAGAGGGATTTTGCCATAGTTGCCACGCTTGACAGGCGGATTGGCAACCACAGTTTCAAATTTTCAAATTTCAAATTTTATTTATTTATTTATCAACAAAGTTCGTAACAATAATCATTGCTGGAGTCTTCTTTTAAGTAATGATGCCTGTAGTAGAAGACTCCGCTATTCCATTACCAGTATAAAATATTAAAGATATTTATTCAGATGTTAAAGGAAGATGCTGCTGCCCATCTTCTGGTTTCATTTTCCCACTGCCGACTTTTACTACCACCCACGTGATGAGGTGGGGTGGTAGATTTTTCTCTTAGGCCGGCCACCGGACAGTTTTTCCACCCATAAATATTTTTTTTGTGTTATTCAGCTACCGGCAGTTGCATTCTAGAGTACAAGGATACGGAAACGAACCTTAAACTAACGTTGGTGGGCTGGCGAGGTGTACACTCACTGCGCGCCTACACCGCCACTCCCGATACAGTGCACTATTTGAGACTCCTGGGCGCTGATTTTAGTAAATATGGTAAGTTGTTGTTCACTTCCTGGTGATGTTTAATATCTTTGATGATAACTTAGTAGTAACTGCTATAACGATATATATTTTTTAAGTATTGTTGCGGTTTCAATTGCTATGATACGATGGTGGATTGAAAAGTACTCGGCCTAACCAAGAAAATAAACACATACTAAATCAGTTATATTTTTATTTTTCTACATAATCACCATCAAGTTCAATACACTTTTACCCCCTCCCGTTCCAAGCATTTAGACCGTTAAAAAAAAATGATTCTTCCTTAGAGTCAAAATATGCGTCTACAGCTGCTTTGACCTCGTCGTTTGTCGAAAATCTTTGACCTCCCAAGTGCTTTTTTAGGTTAGGGAACAGAAAGAAGTCTGATGGTGCCAGATCAGGTGAATACGGCGGATGCGGTAACAGTTCAAAGCCACAGTTGTGAATTCCAGCCATTGACTGTACTGACGTGTGAACACGGGCGTTATCTTGATGAAACAGGACTTTTCTTCTGAGCATTCCTCGACGTTTTTCTTTTATTTCCTCTCGTAAACGACGTAGTAAGGTGCAGTAGTAATCAGAGTTTATAGTCTGACCCCTTTCAAGATAATCAATCATAATCACACCTTTCGAGTCCCAGAATACTGAAGCCATCACCTTATTTGCCGACAAAATCGACTTAGCCTTTTTAGGGGGTCGTGAACCAGGTCTTCAAAACAGTGGAGTTTTGATTGTTGTTTTGTTTCCGGTGTACAGTAATGAACCCATGTTTCGTCCATAGTAACAAAACGATTCAAAAAATCATCTGCATCGGCTTCAAATAACTCCAAACAGTCGCGTGAAATAGTCAATCGCGTCCTTTTTTGTTCAACTGAAAGCAGTCGCGGAACCCACCTCGCAGACACCTTGTGGAAACCCAACTCGTTGACAATGATGTTTTGAGTTCGTTCATAAGAGATGCCTATAATCTCGGCTATCTCTCTAATTTTTAATCTGCGGTCTCCCATTATTAAATCAAGTACTTTTTTAATATTTTCGTCAGTAGTTGACGTCGAAGGCCTTCCAGAGCGGGGTTCATCTTTCACACTCTCTCTACCACGCTTAAATTCTGCTATCCATTTTTTGACGGATGAATATGACAGAGCACAATCGCCTAATGTACTGACCATGTCATCATGGATGGCTTTTGATGATAGCCCCTTCTTATGGAGGTACTTAATGACGGCACGCTGCTCGATTTGCTCCATTCGCGGAAATTATGACCGATTACTTTGTTAATAAATTTATAAAATCACAACTAATTATCGCACACGTTTCGAACTTCACACAATGAACTAGTCTGAACTGAACTAAATAATGTGGGTAGATTTGATTTTTAGAATTGAATGGATCTGTGTTAGGCCGAGTACTTTGCAATCCACCCTCGTAATTAACGACCGCGTAGTCTTTCCTACAGAAGTGTCGTAAGAGGCGACTTAGGTATTGTATGGACAGCCTTTATTCGTGCAGAATAACACCATTATATGCAATGCTATCACTGTACTGCTCGTGCGAACGCAACTCAGAGTAAGAATTTTTTGACTCGTACCAAAATGGCGGCGACGTGGTTCGCTACTGCTACTATAGTGCATCCTCGCTCACCTGATCTTATCGCAAGAGCGTTATATTGGCCACGGGTAGGTTAAGACCAGTGAAGGCCTGTGTTTTACTTTTGGCACTATAATATCTCCTGCGCAGTTGATAGCTTCCGATAGTATATGTTGACGCCGCGGTCAAAAATCGACCGGAGGCAATGTGTTTTCCGCAATACATTCCGATTTTAAATTTTAAGGATTATAAGCTTTTATTTGAGATGCTTATATTTTCCAAAATCAAAGTAAGAAATCTTTATTTAATTGAGGCTTATAATACTGGTGGTAGGATTCCTATGCAGGAATCCGTCTAGGTAGGTACCACCCCAGGGCGTTATACTGCCGTGAAGCAGTAGTGTGCAAGCATTACTGTGTTTCGGTTTGAAGGGCACTGTGAGCTAGCGTATTCACTGAGCATTTGAGACTTAAGAACTTATGTCTCAGAGTGACGGGCGCAGTGTGGTGTCACACAGAAATATTCTGGGAGACACAGCATTTGTTGTAGATAGACGTTGCACTTACCATCAGGTGAACGTTTTGCTCGTTTTGTCACTAAAAAAAAAGTGTAAAAAGAATAATAAAATCTGTCGTCGACGGTGAAACGCCATCGGTCTAACTAGTGTAACAGTGTTCGATTAAATTGCTGAAAATATATTTTCGATAACACGTCATGATTTTTTTTCAGACGTAAACAAATTCAAAAAGGCATCGGACGTACAAGACGAAGCAGAATCTAATGACGTCACTGAAACTTCGCAGTGTTCAACAAGCGAAAATGAACCTAATGGCGAAAAGGATAACAACGAAGATGTCCCTACAAACGATGTTATAAATACCAGTAGTACGTAAGGCTCAGATTGAATAAATGTTATATACTGCATTGTAATTTATTCAATATATTTTTTTCCATTTAAGTTATACAATATTTTGACATAATAATATTGTTTTATTTTTTTCAACCCTTATCTAAATAACATACTGAGTAGTTATGGATTTGGCTAGTTATTAGTATTGGAGAATCTATTGCTACGTCTGTCTGTCCATTTCACGTTTGTAACGTTGTGCGTGATATTTTTAATGTACCGTACACACGATACCATACCATAGTATAATTATGCTGGCAAATCTGTGTCAGTTGTCATTTAGAAATTTGAAAGCTGTCAAGGGATCGGTCTTTGCAAAGTGCTCCAAGGAAGTCATCAGGTCAAGAGACATAATGATGTAATCATCGGTCTTCAAAGCCTTTAATTTATTATCGATCGCGGTGGAAGCAGACGTTCTTCCACGCAATGCTTGTTGGTGATTTCCTGTGATGTTGGAGTCCACAGGAAATGGGATTGAGTCAATGATGGGTGCAAATAAAGATTATTAAATGACTGGATGAATGGTCAATTAGCCAGTCGCTCGGTCAACAAAAACAAAAAATTATAGTCGAAAAAAAAAACGATAGTCAATAATTCAAAACAAATAATAGATGGTTAACTGGATGGATATTGGTACATATGTTAGTATGAACTATACTAACTATAAAATGTAACTTCTATTAACTCATTTTATTTCTCCACCATTTAGTAATAAGAAACACACTGAACACCAACACAATTGTTTATCTTTGTAACTGGAGTTCATGCTGGGCAGGGGTGAGGATTGGGATTTGAATCCTGCATCCCCAAGTACGCCAATGTTCGCATCCTAGCCGTAACCAGATTTCGTACTATGTATATGTAATAACACGAATAATTGGTTTTCGGATCTGGCTGTCTTGTAATGGTCCCCTATCTCTGACACTGCATGCTAGGCCAACTCCGATCTGAGTGTTAGACGATAGTCTAGTGACTCCCAACCTTTTCTTATTGAACCACAAGAACATTGAATAGAAAGTTATTGTAATATTTGGGTTTTCTTCGATTTACAGTTAATAGAATCAGGCGTTGCCTTGCGGAAATCCATTATAATGAATCTAAGGAAAGAAAAGGAAGTTAATTTGCTCAGCGGATCTCCGCATGAAAAAATATATATAAAATTGTATATATTAACTAGTTTTTGAATAGCACCGCTCGCCTTCCTTCAGTAGCGTGCACACGCAAACTAACACCGCCATCAGGAACCGCCACCAGATACCCTACACCACTACAATACTACCACTAGGTAATATACACCACTGAAGTCGAAACCACGACACGTTTTTCGCCCCGAAACGAGGCATTATCAAGCCTCATAGACTCGGCGACAGACAGCCGTCGAGTGACTGGAGTTTCGACTTCAGTGGTGTATATTACCTAGTGGTAGTATTGATACTACTAGGTAATTTTGAATATACACTATTTTATATATTTTTTTCATGCGGATGTTAGGAAAAATAACTTCTTTTCCTTCATTAGTCTTGTTTTTAATCATAATAATAATGAGCAAAGCAGAAAATCCGTTTTCACATAGTAAAGTTGTGTGAAAACTTATTTAAACGTTTATAACTTGGTTTCGCAGACCTCATTCAGTTCTGGCGGTCCGCTAATGGTCCACGGACCACCGGTTGCTAACATAACGATAGACTGTCAGGCGCGGTTCGGGTAGGTTAGTAGTAGGGTAGCCAGGCGACCGGATATAGCCGGACATAGGCTTTTTTGGAAGCAAGTCCGGCTTTTTTTAGGCTTTACATTTCACCAGTCACGCGATCAGTGCAGTGTTTAATTTTGTTTTGATTTGCATAATAAAGAAGAGTGATTCATTAAACTTTGTTGTTATTTCATTAGAAGTTCAGACGATTTGATGATGAAGGTTCAAAAAGTCCGGCTTCATTAATTTGCTTCATTTCCGTTAAAATTGTTCTGCAATTTCAAGCGCTGATTTACCACATACCGGAGGAATAAAAATATTTCGAAGACATGTGAAGTCCACCAACCCGCATTGAAGCAGCATGGCGTTTGCGTACTGGTTCCAAGACCCTCTCAGAAGTAAGACGAGGTAGGCCTGTGCTCAGCAGTGAGACATTTATAGGTTTTACTTAGGTACATAAGTTTAGGTTGTACTTTACTTTTCATAAAGTTCATAAGTTAGCTGAATTTGCGATGATAGCCGCATAGTTCGATGGTTCATGCCAAAAGCCACGCAGTGTACGACAAATAAAAATGTGTAAATAAATAACTCGGTGGATATAGGTTGAAGATATCTTTTGTACAGATCTATGGCGGAAGCCTTAACTTTCATAGCGCGGGAATGTCCTGCTTATGCAATACCCATTCCTGGTGACGGCTAAATAAATTTGATAATTGTAAATGACAATGTTACACGTGCTCGACGATGAGGGGAATATCGTGGGAAAACCACCCATAGCAATTAAAAAAAAATCGACGTCATGTGTGATGCTGTCAACTCGACCTGGAGCAGTGTGGCGCGCTTTTCCTTACTCCGACAACCTCTCAAAAATTAGAAAAGTATATAAGCTGTTAAATGATGACATTGAAGTAATAATAATATGAGTTCAAGTTTAGAATTCCTTTATTCACAAACCGTCTTCCCCGTAAATTCATTCGCAGTACGAGCGATAACAATCCTTAACACATTAGTTACAAAATTAAAAACTTATAATAATAACGAAATAAATTGCACGATTAACAAAATGTTTTAATATTTCGATAAATTATATACAACGACTAGTACAGTTTTTAGTCGCTACTAAAAATAAGTTATAAATATAATAAAAGTTAGGTTAACGACGATCAATTAAAATCCTCTCTAATTGCTTTCTTTCTTTTAATATGATGAAATTAACAATGTTTTAAGAAATAAGATAAATAAACAATATTGGACATTTTACGATAATACTTATATTGCAAAATCCGAAAAAGATTAAGAATTTGTTGAGAATTTGACATTAGTTGTTAGTGGAACAGAAATGCCTTTTTAAAAATACCTTTAATTAATCATAAATCCGATTTCCTTCCAAACAACTTTATTATTATAATTAAATTTCCAAAAACTGAATCTATCAGTGTAAAAAATATTGAATCGTAGAGTCAGCAAAGATTTTATATATCCTTATGACGAAGAATATTAAAAAAAATCAATTAATATTGTTTTACAGATACCAAAGGCACACTTAGCAAAATGGCGAGAATAGACTGCTTCTATATATTTCTGTGCAAAAACAAACGATATTGCGACAAGCCGTTTTGGATTTTCAGTTTTATCCGACACAAAGGAGCGTCGTGGACATGCAACATACGCTTTAATTTAAATGACGTTCTCTGGGGTATAGGATATAGGTTAAAACTATAAAAAAACATTATTATACAGTGTTTGTCAGGACATTCGTCATTTTACGACAGTAACCATCTACTTCCGTGCATTTTATTGTATTTTGTATGTTATATTAAATGTTATCATTAATAGACGATTTAAAACAATGCACCAAATGACACTTCAGCGCAATAAATTACAATTAATACATGCGTACAGTCACATATTTTTCCCCTATAAGGGGTAGGCAAGGCCACACGCGTAGCTCACTTTTCGGGCACTTTGACGGGGCACGAGTCACAAAATTCTTACTACCCCATTGCGTTCCCACGAGCAGTAGACAGCATTGAATATTATTTTGTTTAATTAATAGCTTTTACATAATTTCTTCTAAAATTTATTTAGTCGCAATATTTAACTTTTTTGGCATTTTGTTTTCATTAAGTGAGTCTAGTTTTTCTATCAGTCATTAGGTATACAGTCACACCTTTGCAGTCTTTTTTTTTTAATTATTTTTTTTTATTTCATATAAGTGACGGAACGAGCAAAACGTTCACCTGATGGTAAGTGCAACGTCTGCCCATAACAAATGCTGTGTCACCCAGAAAATGACTGTGTGACACCACACTGCGCCCGTCACCCTGAGACATCAGTTCTTAAGTCTCATATGCCCAGTGATTACGCTAGCTCACAGTTCCCTTCAAACCGAAACACAGTAATGTCTTTATCGGGAGCCGAGACGGCGGGAGTTAAGACTGTTTATTAAGGAAAAAAATTCTGACTTTTATGTACGTACTTGTACTTGTTATAGAGTTCCATTTTCAACTTATACTATACATAAGTTGAATTAATTTTCCAATTTGTTCAGAAAAAGATTTACTGCAAATCGAAATATAAAAAAGTTTTATTTATGTTACTTGCATAATATTTTTTTACCATTCAGTTTTTTTGTCATTGTTGTTTTGAGGAGGTTGTGGTGCATTGTAATTGTAAAGTATTACATGTTATTTCATAGTACGCTATTAGCCCGGAGGCTTCGACAGCATCGTTGGACGATATATTAAAAAAAATGTATGTATTTATTATATCTGTATAGTTTGGATAAATATGTAGAGAGTAGAATATTAATAAAATATATAAAAGTCATTAGTCAAATGGATTTGTTTATATTTTTTTTAATAAAGAACGCCAAATCACGCGTGGTTACATAAGTTTGTGATCTCATTCAAAACAATATCCACTTTATTAATAAATAACGAAGCACGTTCATTGAAACCAAAAGATATTGATTGATATAAATGCCGGTTCAGTTAGTGCTTCTGCGCAAAGTCTTCTATTTCGAAACCTAATACACGTTTGGTATTTAACTTGACGTTTTGAGTAACATCTTAATTTATCCAGAGATCTACAAATTATAACTTAATTTTTTAAAGCATATTTTTTATCTTATTTATGCAAATTTAAAATACCACGCGTGCACAACTACCTCGCTATAATTAGAAACATTCGAACAAATTATATTTTACGTACTACAACGCTTTATCCTAGAAGCAATCAGCAGAAGTTTAAGAAAGAGTTTATTCGTCTCAGCACCTTTTCAATAATTTTTAGATTTTTTCTATATTAAAATGTATTTATTTTACTTCAATGTGGACAGAATAGAAGAATTAGAGAGCGTAGAATAATTTACTATAGATTTAATCTATGCGTTACATATGACAACATTAAAAGTACACTGCATATAATAAACAGTTTCGTTTTAAAACGAATAATTGTTGTCGTTTAATTACTTGTTTTTATAGAGATAATATTGAAAGGTACTAGGTTAGAGGTCATGAACGTCTGGTTCATTGCTGCAAGCTTGAGTATGTCAAATTTGTAAACAAAGTCAAAACGGCAAGTTTAAAATTTATTTTTTTACTAGTTTAAGCCCGCGTTGTTGGAACTCTTTGATTTTCCAAAATAAAAAGTATCCTATGTCCGTCTCCAGGATGCAAACTATCTCTGTGCCGAATTTAGTCAAGATCGTTTCAATTATTGAGCCGTGAAAAGGTAGCAAACAGATGGACAGAGAGAGAGTTACTTACACATTTATAATATTAAATATACATATACTCGTATATTGCGGATTACAATAGTTATTATTGGGAATAAGTAGTTACGAATTTAACGCTAAAATTATATTTGTGACGTGATGTATCATTTACTTTATACTACATATAACATAATATGATTTTTCTCAAATTGTTGCAATATTTAGTCTGTACATTATATTTCTTAATACTTTTTAAATTTTAGTGGAAGTGACGGGACGAGCACGTTGACCTCCTGATGGTAAAAGCAGAGGTTGCTCAGAACAGATGTCGCGATATCACCCAGAGAACTTGCTAACTGCAAAGCTCTGTGTAGCACCGACCTGCGCTAGTCACCCTGACACAGTCAGGTCTCATGCTCGTTCATTGGCAGCACGTTCCCATATTTTTTTTGTTTTAAAGACAAATTTCACATGCACATGTACATGTGAAATTTGTCTGTGTGGCATGTGTGGCAATAAGACCCGAAAAATCCCGAAATTTAATATGCATTTTTGAATTGGCAGTAATGCTTTGTGGAAGAAAGTGACATACATACATACGTACATACATACATAAGATCACGACTGTATCCCATAAGGGGTAGTCAGAGACTGGGCACTCACTGCAAAAACAGATGACTACCACAATCCACGTTTCACCAAAACAATATAATGCACTTGGTGTGATAGGTGGTGAGCCCATCGCCACCATGCGATGTTGGGTGTACAGTGCAGTTTTATTCCTTACTCACCACACGGCAAGGTTAAAATTAAGAAAGTGACGTGAAGTGCAAATCGTTAACCTGATTGCCCGTCCATAACAGTTGTGTTTCGTCTACAACAGTCGATTAAAAATCTCTGTATGGTACCCCACTGCCCTGGTAACCTTGGGATATGAATCGTCTTATGTGCACTGTAGTTTGTGTGTGCCTTACAGGTTTCGGTCTGATATACATCCTTCGACCGTAACACTGGTGTTTGCATACTACTGCTTGACTGTAGAATATCCTACTACCATGTTTACTCTTAATGTTGCCATATTTTCGCCTTTTATATCCTAACCTTATTTTATTTACTTTATTTCTATACCAACAACAAAAGACCAACCTCAAATACCTGTTTCAATAAATCTCGACCCGATATCACAGTGGTGATGTGGTTTTTCGTATAATCTAATTTCTTATCTATTTTTTTAATCTATTACACAGATGAAATGATCTTATCATATTTTAGTGAGAGTAATAGTGATAGTAGAATTAAAAAAAATAGCTTGACTCAATAAACAACGGACAATACACATACAGAGTTACGTACGAGTAATGTTGTTAATAAGAATTTGCATGCAAAGTTTTTACATTGATTTAATAACATGTATTACGAGTACTTACAAAGCGTTAACACACTTCGTCAAGTTTATTTCGAGTGTATTTTTATCATTTTTTTTTAATTGGAATAAGTTCTATAAATGATAAAATGCATTATATTACCGTTATTATGGCCGGACGTTTTAAATTTTGTACACAACTAAACAATTTTAGTTTGTTTCAAAAGTTATGGACATAATTTGGTTTGAGCTTGCGAAATATTAACTGTAATTCGGATGTATATACATATCAAAATTAAAAAGAAAAATTACTAATTAGTATATTGTAGACGTACAAAAAAGACTTGCAAATAGCTAAGATTGTGACGTGTTCGATAATTTGCATCAAATTCCACTTGATACAATGTACCGATGTCCGAGATAGTGACCATGTCTCTCTAGTGACAACAGAGGCGGTTTTCCCTAAAGGCCCGGGTCTAGGGCGGAAATCTTAGTGAGTTTTTTCATTTTTATTAATAATTACCCACAAATAAAAATGGTAAGCATCAATATCTAAAGACACACAAAAAGATACACTGGTTGAGATAATTTTATCATTTACAAACTTTCGTTGTTTTTTACTTTAATTTAATTCTTATACCTCATTTAAATGAAACTAATTTTACGGATTTTATCGCGTTTTATTTTATTATTTAAACCATCGGGTTATAAATAATAAAATAAAACGCGATAAAATCCGTAAAATTAGTTTCATTTAAATGTGTAGTGTTCGCGTAAATATAAGAAATCTTATACCTCACTTAATTTTTCGTGCTTTACCGGGAGTAAGAGGGGCGGCAATCTTCCGTAGGTCTAAGGCAGCCAGGGTATCAAATCAGCCCCTGGGAGAGAATGTCAACGTCAAGCCTGTGTGACTAAAATGCCTATGTAATGGTTAAAGTCTGACACCGGAAAAGATAAATAACCTAAACTGAATAATCTGTTTCTTTCCTGCTACTCAAGCCTACAAAAATTAATACTACATTTCAATCATAAATACTTTCTAAAGAGACTGATTAAGAAAAATAATTTGTTAGTTTACTTGTCGAAACGATGCCTACCTTATCTGCTATTATTTTTAAATATTTACACTTAACTACCCTATTTGTTTATTATTTCCATTGCAATAGAAGTCTAATTTATTCTTATATTTTAATAATACGCTGACCGCTATAACTATCATTCCTCTACGGACTACTACTTGAGACTGAAATCCATTTGACTATGACAACGTAAAGAAATAATTAAATAACTAAACTATTTATAGCGATTTTTCAACTACGAAAAATTGATATACTTAAAAAATAAAATTTATAAATCAATCATAAACAATGCCGATAGAAAATAATGTCTTAAACTCGACTAGTTTTTTTAAAACGATAATGTTGTTTTGAAATTAAAATATTAACATAATGAGAGAATGCCGCGGGGTCCCCGTAACATTATAAACACAATACTTTCAGAAACTCGAACGATTGATATATTACACCATCAACACACCAAAATTAATTGTTTATGCAATTAAACACATGAGCAATATCTAAGACGGAATCCATACACTTTGGACGGTGGCAGAACGGATGAGAAAAACTGTGCCTTAACTTAACTTTTTAATAGACGTATGCATTTTTGGAAATTGACTGATGTGTTTTAAGTATAATAATATATATTTATAAAGGTCCTGGTGAAAAACAAAAATATTGAGACCTGTTTTTCTTTTTGTAACAAAAGAGAAGACAACAATGTATGCAGATAGAACATATGGAAGCATCTTCTAATATTTTTAAATAAGTCAGATACACTCTTTTTAAAAGTTTGAATATGGTATCATATGTTTTACTAAAATAGCTATAGTTATGAGGTGGATATTTGTGACTTTTTCAAAAATTGTTTGTAAGTGAAGAAACTGAGGGACTGTCTAATTTATCAAACAAACCATATGGGAAATATTTCCACCGCTCACTATCTAGTCCCAAAATAAAGCATAGCTTCTACTAGCTTCTAATATAAGTAATAGCTTTTGAGATCATCGAGTGCCGTAAAATTATTTATAAATATTATGAATAACAATTAAACAAAATTCTGAAATTTAAATGCTACTCTGTATACAACATGTAATAATGATAATGAAAATTAAACGACAATATCATTAGTGTGAGTTAATGGGTAAATTGGCAATAAACTAGTATGGTATTCATTAAAATGAAAAGTCCTATATATTAACTACATGATTTCACTATTGTTAATGTATGTATGATATTTTATGAGAATGGCTAAAAGTATTAATTTTTTTCGAAACGAGCAAAAACGATTTTTGAAATTGATTTCATCAACAGTGGAGAAAAGTATTATCAGTAATCCAAAATAACTCACAATCTGGGAGCACATCATACTAGCTCCAAGAAAATTAACATAAAGAGGGAAAAGCATATGATATTAATAAACTTTCGCTAACCATATTGCATGTAAGTTGACTATCAAGTATGTTTTTACCTGTATATTTCCACGTAACGATATTACAACTAATTATATCAACTTATAACTGAATGTATATATGCAGGTAATACAACAAATAATATTTTTTTTATAAAAAAAACCTAAATAAGATCAAAAAATAATAACTTTTAAAATAATATCACTTATATTACGTACTTATCAGAATGTGACTGTTCTGCTTTATAAAATAACAAAAGCATAAACGCAACGTTCATAAATAAAATAAGTCTATAACGTAAGGGTTTTAACATAATTGGGCTAAGTAGGTGTTAGTCGTGGGTTTCGTGGGACACTGCATTAGATGACGTTGCCAGGGTAGATCACGGGCCAACACGTTTGTCAGACAGTATGGACATTTCCATTCATCTAGGCCAAGAGCTGCAAAAAAATTACTGACTTTGAAAACACCTCTACATATGATATATTATCTTTTACATCATTAGATGTAATATGATGCAGCTAGCTTTTGTTAACCATTAACAATAGAAAATATATTATTAGTCATAGACAAGGAAGCATCAATAATAACAATACTGTCCTTTGTATTCGACTATGCAAATAGGTGTGTCGCAGGGGTTGACCTTTGGTCCCTTAAAATTTTCAATCTTTACAAATGATCTATAGGATAACATTTTTGAAATACAAAGATAAAACAATTTACACCACAAAATAGCACTAAAACAACTTGAATATAATTCCCTTCATTAGCAGTAATAAATTTGAATTGGTACAATGGTATACATTAAATTTTGCCATGAGACCTCAATGCACACAGAGACCTTAGTCCACATTTTGATAATATATACCTAGTTACCACAAGTTTTCAAGGGTTTCATGTTAAAATTATATATATTTTAAAAGATCTTTATTGAAAAAATAGTATATTTTAAATTGATTACTCCGCTATCAGTCAGGAGCAACGTAATTTTTCTGGAAACGACTTTTACACCCTTATGATATGTGAAATGTCTTTATAGAAGTTAAAGCATTCGTTAATTAATTAATGTAATTAGAAAAAATAAACTTAATCCATAGAATTTACTTACGTATACAGTTAACGTGGTACTCGCTTTCATCAATACGGAGGGCTGCCCCGCACTTCTGACATGGCTTCCATAGGCCCTCACTCAACGAACACTCCTCTGTAGTTTTAAATTATATTTAAGATATATTTATCTCATCGTGTTTTAAGATTACAAAGAATAATAGAATCGAATAACGTAAATCATACTATAACATTAAGCGTCAAATAATTCTATATTTAATATATTTTTATCGGAACCTATCATTGTCAAAATTAACAGCGACACACGGACAATCAACTACTCAACCAGGTACGAAAACCAACAATTTGTATTTTTGTCGAATTCCAGCCGCACCAGAACCCAGGATCTGTGGCGTAGCAGTAATGTCCTCTGACAATACGTTGTCGACATACGTAAACCAACTGAGAAATCACTAAGACTCTCTCACCCAGCAGATGAGCATGAAGTCCCCTCGCTTCGAGTGCTAAATGGCAGTGAGGGCACCGCGCGAGCAGAACGCATCGCCGCCAGTAGTGCGCCTCTAAAGCGGTCGACCGAACTCGACGGCCACACCATGTACACGTTGTACTGGAAACGTTAAAATGTATAATCTATAAATATGTTTTCTCAAAGGTGTATTTTGTTGATATGAAATATCTCCCTTAATACTATGTCAAAATATATATCCCTCTAATGACGAAAAATATATAAATATCTTTCTAATTAATGTTTTCGATAAAATAATTGTGTAAAAAGATTGAATGAATTAATTTAATTGTAGAAAGCGCCATCTCCTTCAACATTGATGCACAATGATAGCTCCGGCTAGGATTCCATCCGCAGAGATCGTGATGCTCGGCGACTTCAACGCCCACCACGCCGAATGAAGCCGAACGGCTATGTGGTCTCCGTCGATGCCCCTCTGGGATCTTCGGACCTCTGTCTGATCCGGAGTACAGTGCCTATCATGTGCCCAATGCGATCACGATTTGCAGGTTCGCGGATTGGGAACAGATGAGGTCTTTCTTTGCATCCCATGGGAGCCGGTTTGCTTTTCGCTGGATGATCCCGACGTCGTTGCCGAGTCTGTCGCTGATGTGGTGCTTCAGGGAATGGAACTCTTCGTTCCATTCTCCGTGGTGCCAATCGGTGGTAGACCTTGGTTTGGGGGCACCTGCAGAATAGCATCTCGCCAAAAGCAGCAGTGTTACTGTGACTTTAAGAAGAAGTACAACTCTGCTTCCAGGTCTTACAAAAGAGTAATTGCTACGACAAAGTCTTAGCACATTGGCAGAATTGGCGAGAAACTAGGTCAACTTCCTTCGGGAACCCGTGCGTTCTGGTCTTTCGCCAAGGCTGTCCAAAGGAATTTCTGTCAGCCATCATTTCCATCCCTGACCAGGGGGGCAATTCGCTGGCCCATGATGCAAAGGGAGAAAGCCGATCTGATCCGATGGCATCCCGCCTATCGTGCTGAGGAGGTGTGCTCCAGAGTTGGCACCGGTTTTAACATGTCTTTTACGGTACTCCTAATCTGACCACTAGGCCACGACCGCGTGGCCTAGTGTTCAGAGTACCCGACTTCTAAGCCGCGGGTCCAGGGTTCGAACCCAGCCGGAGCCAACATTTGTGCTAAAACACACATTGTTGGTTTTCGGGTCTGGTTGTGTTGTGTTTGTCCCAGTGTTTCTGACACTGCATCCTAGCCTACCTCCGATCTTATCACATCAGCGTTACATCGGGCGCGTGTAGGTTGAGAAGAGCGAGTGCCTCTGTGTTTGCGCGTACACTTGTGGCACTATAATATCTCCTGCGCAGTTGATGGCTCTCGACAGTAGTCGGAAGTTGTCGCCGTGGTCGAAATTGGCTAGGAGAGCATCACATCACTCTCTAAGCGTCGTCCCGAAGTCATTGAAGATAGCTTTGGTGCACCCGATCCCTAAAAAAGGCGACCGCTTCAGATCCGTCCAACTACAGGCCGATTGCCATCACCTCCGTGCTCTCCAAAATAATGGAGTCTCGAAATAATGAACTGCCAGCTCTTGAGTTACTTAGACGAGCACCAGCTGATTAGTGACCGCCAGTACGGCTTCCGTCGCGTTCGCTCAGCTGGTGATCTTCTAGTGTTACCTCACACATCGATGAGCGGGCAGTCGAAAGCAAGGGAGAGGCCCAGGCAGTTAGCTGGGACATAGCGAAGGCCTTTGATCGGGTCTGGCACAAAGCGCTTCTTTCTTATGGGCTTCCCGAGAAACTTTTGCATTTGGGTCACCAGTTTTCTCACAAATCGGAGCATCAAGGTCATAGTTGACGGTGCATGCTCGGACTCTAAGTCTGTGAATGCTGGTGTCCCACAAGGCTGTGTGCTATTACCAACCCCGTTTCTTCTGCATATCAACGATATGTTACAAAATAGTAACATTTATTGTTATGCAGTTGACAGCACTGGTGATGCCGTATACACCGGCCTTGTATATTTCTCGGTAACTCGTCGACGAGTACAGGAACAAACATGTCTCTGAAGTCGAATAAATCTTGGACTGGGGCCGACAAAATTTAGTCCAGTTCAACCCTAAGAAGACACACGTTTGCGCATTTACCGCTAAAAATAAACTCTTCGTCGTTCCGAGGAAGTGTTAGGATTAATTCCAGCCGCTGATTTTCACCATGGCACATTGCGGCACAGCAAAAAATTCCAGCGTATTTCGCGCTATATTAATATGAATAATGGAATTTTTGGTAGCAAGGGAACGGAGTATACAAGGTGTGCAATAAAAAGTATAACAAATGTAAATGTTTTGGCGATAACAAATATCCTAGTGTAAAAGTGACTTGTATTGATCGGTACTTTTCTCCCTTTCGGCTTGTTACCCTATTTACCTAATAGCTTATATGTTTAATTATCACTTAGTTCTACTAACTTGCACACAGGTTCAGGGGTAGTCTCATTACTCGCGTCTACTCCCACAGCCTCGTAGACTTCATACTGGTGCTCATTAGCTATCTGCTGTCTTCTTCCTTTAACAAAAGCTTACTTGTTTACATCATCTATCGGGATTTTCATTTTTTTATGGAAATAAGCAAATAAGTGACGAAACATGCAAATCGTTCACCCGATGATAAGTGCAACGTCTGCCTTTAATAAATGCTGTGTCACCCAGAACATTTCTGTGCACCACACTGCACTCGTCACTTTGAGAAATCAGTTCTTAAGTCTCATATGCCCGCTGATCGTCTCATCCCGTGGGAATCGTAAAAGTCGACAGGGAGATAAAGAAAACCAGGAGATGGGCAGCAGCATCTTCTTGGAACATGAGAGCTATATATTTTTGTGGCAATCTATGGGGGAGGCCTATGTTCAGCAGTGGACTAGTGATAGACTGAAATGATGATGATTATAATGATGATATGCACAATAATTACAATAGCTATCAGTGCCCATCAAACCGAAACACAGTTATGTTTGCACACTACTTCTCCACGACAGAATAACTGACACTGCGGTGGTACCTTCCTAGACGTATTACTGCGTAGGCATCATACCACCAGACTGTAACTGAAATTATAAATTAGTTAAAAAAATGTAATTCGGTGCTTCTAAAGTTAATTCGGTGCTTCCGATTTCGAATTAGTCGACTAGATTTCATAGCACCAGCTCCGGTATAATCGTTATAATAATAGGCTGAGAAAGAATTAGTTTAAAATTTACATGAGACGCTTTCAGAGGGATATTATTATTAGAAATATATTTAGTGTTTCTTATTTACCTGGACTGTAATAACCACTCTCATCCATCTGACTACTTTCCTCTAGATGCAAATTCCTCAACCCAGCTACTAATTTAGGCGAATCTAATCCCGTGTCCCTAAAGAACTCTGCTTTCATTTTAGGAGAATCCAAACTCCTGCAGTCTGAATCGGATCTCATATCATTCCTGGACATTTGTGGAGAATCCATTGGTAAAGAGTCAAGACTTCGGTCGTTTTTATTTGTTTTAGGCGATCCAATAGTTGGTGAATCTCTATAATCGATGTGCAGAGGTTCGTAGACAGTGGCAGGTACGTTCTTTTAGCAGGGGTTTCGAGGGATCGTGGTCGTAATGGATCATCGAGTGTCGATTCTCTATGTTACGATTAGCTCTGCGGTATGTTACTTCTTCAGATTGATGTTCTTGGAAGTGTACCTGAAAAATACTTTATATTAAATTTATTCTCATATTCAATACCTTTGCAGTCGAAATATATTTGCTGGTGGTATTTAATTCCTGCAAAAATCGGTCTAGGTAGGTACTACCCCAGGGCCAGTTATTCTGTTGTGAAGCAGTAGTGTGCAAAAATTACTGTGCTTCGGTCTGAAGAGCACTGAGAGCTAGTGTAACCACTGGGCATATAAGACTTAAGAACTGATGTCTCAGGGTGACGGGCGCAGTATGGTGCCACACAGAAATGTTCACACGGCATTTGTTATGGGC
Organism: Luehdorfia chinensis; assembly: GCA_019845155.1. Taxonomy (NCBI): domain Eukaryota; kingdom Metazoa; phylum Arthropoda; class Insecta; order Lepidoptera; family Papilionidae; genus Luehdorfia; species Luehdorfia chinensis. The sequence goes on from JAHVAK010000028.1 coordinate 1,648,656, forward strand.
AGACGTTTGACTTACCATCAGGTGAACGTATTGCCTGGCTCCTCACTTTATCCAAAAAAAAAGCATTTATATATTTTGTTGTATATTAAATAGATGAATACAATAAAGACAATTAATATTAAGAAGTTTTTAAATATTTATCAATTCTAGGAAAAGGACATGACGCAGTATTTTCTACAGCAAAATTTCCGCAGCACTGTTATTCAGTCGGTGCGACTGATATAATAAACGGATTCCCGCATAGAAATCCTACCACCAGTAAAACTATTATGTCAGTTACTTTTTATCGCCAACAAATACACACAATTTCACGAATTCATGGAAATTTGTTCGTTGAAATTAATGTTGGGAAACTTTACTATTCCAGATAGGCATCATTGGAGGTTCATTATAAAATTATATTAAAGATAATTCAAACAACCGATTACAACGCAGCAGCTCCACAGTTTCATGATTTTCTCGTAGACCCTATAATCAAAACTTGGCCAAATTTCTATGGGACCAACCTCGAGTATAACCAATTCAACTAAATAAAAAATCAATGAATGGGTATAATTGCGAGATTCGCTATCGTAACAAAAATATTCGTCACATCTTTTTGAATCCGGAAAACACATCAATCAACGTAGCTTCGTAATGCTTACGAAGTAAGTAAAAAAACAACTAAAAACAGCTATAATCCATGCGAGCACAGGCTCCTCTTTTTTGAGGATTTGAGCTGCGAAGAGTCCACACGTGCACCAATGCGAGTTGCACTTAACATGACCTCGGAATATTTCTATCGCAGCAGGTTCCTCATATGTTTTCCTTACCACGGCCGTGCAATCACTAAATGCGGAACAATTTTAGACGCGGCACTTGGATCGACTCAGTCACCGAAATTATCGGGCTCTGAGGTACCACGGCTCTTTCGCTAAATAATTCAATTTGTATGATACCAAACATCGGCACCAAGACCAATTTGTTGGACACCTGTAAAACGATTTCATTAAAAAAGGGTCATGAAACGTTAAGGAAATGCTCCACTTTTTAATGTAAAATCTTGTGAACAATGCACTTTGAACCATAACAGCTTACCTTTTCATTACCTACAGCGGAAGATCTAGGCGAATGCTTATGGACTGACAGCGCTGTCCAACCTTAACTTATTATATCCAGGGTAATTGGAAAAGTCCTTGACAGTCCGACTGGGAGTATACTTTTTTGTCGGAGACTTCTTCAGACTACTCTTAGCCCTTGATGTTGTGAAACTACCGCTTAGACTGGACGGGGCTAAAGTGGCTCCACTAGCGCTGGACTTCAGGCAGCCTGTAGGAGGAGGTAGCACCAATAGATGACGTCATCAATGATGAAGTCATTCCAGATACAGTGGTCCCGGAACGCGTGGACTGAGCAATGCTGGCAGTTTCGTGAGCCGTGTCCGCCGCTGATTGATCTGCGCCATTTAAGAGTTGTTCTTCTGTTGGTGCTTGGTTAAGCATTTTCTGTAAAAACACCATTGTTAACAGTGAAATCGATTTCAATACCACTTCAATAAGTAAATTATAAATATTCCAGAAATCTTGTGGATACTTTTTGTATCAATCACATTTGTATGCTCCCGAGAACTGAGGTGGTTAATGAGGCATATCAGTAAGATAACTGTGTGGCATGGTAATATTCTGGGGTCCTGGATTCGAATCCCGTTCGATGTCAACAACACAGTTGACAATTGGTTGAAAGTATTGCAAAAATACCATGTTGCTGGTTCCGAACCTAGTTCTGATATAAACAACCGACTTTTACGACGACCGCGTGGCCTAGTGGTCAGAGTACCTGACTTATACGTCGCGGGGGTTTCTGACACTGCATCCTAGCCTACCTCCGATCTTATCACATCAGCGTTACATCGGGCGCGGGAAGGTAGGGACTAGTGACTGCCTCTGTGTTTGCGCGTACACTTGTGGCACTATAATATCTCCTGCGCAGTTGATGGCTCTCGACAGTATTCGGAAGTTATCGCCGTGGTCGAAATCGGCTCGGAGAATATCAATAAACAAATACACACTAACTACAATAACACTTTCTACTCTGTTATCAGAGTAGAAAGTGACGAAGCGAGCAAGACCAACGTAGACAACTCTTCATCGTGTTAGTTTCAACGGTTTCTAAGTTATGAATAGTTTTACGATAATATATAACGATAATTCCAAACTAAGACCGCTGAGACGTATCCAATATACTATCTACATGATGTACATAGTATATTGGAAAAGACTACATTTTTTGTTGTAAGTGTCGTCCACGTGAAGTTGCTGTTTATAAGATATGATAGTGCCGTGTGGTGAAGGCGTGAGGGAATCTACCACCTCATCTCATTCCGTGAGTGTCGTAAAAGTCTACAAAGGGAAAATGAAAACCTAGAAGATGGACAGCAGTCTCCTCTCTCTCCTGCAGTAACCTCTATCTAAATAAATGAACTGCGGTTGCCAACCCGCCTGCCAAGTGTGGCGACTATGGCAAAACCCGACCAAAATGAGAGCTTGTGGCAATCCATAGGGCAGGCCTATGTTCAGTAGCGGACAAGTGATATGTTGAAATAATGATGATGATCGTGATTATATTGCACCTACCACCATTTTAACTCTAAAAATTATAGTATATGTGAAGCTTAAACTACACTTAGACTTTTGTTAATATCCTGTATAAATAAACCACTTACACGTTAACTACACGCGCGCACCACCCACACAGACAAACACTCACACACACTCATACGCATGCCAACCTCCTACACATAAACATAAAACATTTGTATACAAAATTGTTTCATTTTCTCTTTATATGGTCCGTGAGGTCCTGGGTGCGCATACCAGCCGGGCCCAACATTTGTGCTAAAACACAAATTGTTGGTTTCTGGTCTGGTTGTGTTGGAACTGCATCCTCGCCTACATCCGATATTATCGCATTAGCGTTACATCGGGCGGGTAGGCTGCGACGTGTACACTATAATATCTCCTGCGCAGTTGATAGCTCTCGACAATATTCGGAAGTTGTCGCCTTTGGTCGAAATCGATCAGGAGAACATCATATGGTCTGTAACAAATAAGCCACTATAGGAGGAGGGAACTGTCTCACATACAGGGTTTCATAATTCAGGAGTCAGGATATCAACGAATTGTACAATAATTTGTGTTGAATAAAGATGTTATTTTACTATTTTAATGATAGGGATAAAAACGTATAAGCGCATAGTTAATTACATAAGATTCGATAAAATATATACAATACATTATACAATAAAATATATAAATAAAACTCCAATCAGCACCTCTAGCGGCAGGTGACACCACTCGTCCGAGGAGGGACAAAGTGAAAGAAACCGGCTGAGAATGCGGGCGGTATAGAGGAGCACTGACTTGACTGACTCACTGAGAATAATTTCGATCGATATGTCGGTCACCTTGTGAGCTAGGTACAGATCTTCTCACCTGTTTCGGCTTTCACGAGGTTCTCGTTATATGGAAAAGTAACGTCGACCAAAAATACTTTCGACCGTGCCCTGTCCAGCAGCACGATATCAGGCTTATTCGCAAGAATAGTCCTGTCCGTGATGATGGTCCGGTCCCAATGGACTCTCGCTAGGACATTTTTGAGCACGGCCTCCGGCAAGTACTTAAAGTGAGGCTGTTTCCATTCAACGAAACCGTACTTTTAAGACATTTTTAAGACATTTATATTTTAAGACATTTATTCCGACACTTCATTTCATTCACAAATTACAATACAACAGGTGAATAAACAAAATTAATAAGAATAGGAATATAATAAAAAAAAACAAAGGAAAATCAATGAACAAAAAAATAAAATAAAAAGAAAATAAAGGGAATAACAACAATTCATTAACTTAAGAGCGAGCTCCTGATGGAAAATCCTGGCACCATATTTTTTTTATTAATAGTCAACGCGAACGAAGTCACGGGTACAGCTTACCATTTAATATAACTTGCCTGCATATCAATCCGGTCAAATTGCTGAAAAAGATGCCTGTAGATCAAGTTGCGCCTCGTAACGGCGTCATCTGGAGGTAGCTGAGCTCGAACGACCCTGGGCGAGCGGGTGTACGCTGCTAGCAGTATCCTCTCTGCAGCAGCTCGGACAGACCCTGCCGCATGCTGGGCTCCAGCTGCCCCGCATTCGGCGAGACGACGGACTGTTAAACCGCTGGGGAGAAATTCAAATATTAATGGTTATTAGTTTGTTTAAATGTAGCGCTCTGTATATGGTCGTAAGTATTTATGCATGTGTATATATAGATATGTACGTATTGTTATCGTTTCGTAATAAGGCAACTGCGAAGAAACATATCGAAAGGATTAATAGCATCTACCTCTTTCCTACCAAGGTGTTGTAAGAGACGTCTAAGGTATATGAAATGAAATGAAAATTATTTATTCTTCAACATACGAAATATAAATTTCGTTTGTCAAACGTCATTTTTTACAATCTACCACCGTTTCCTCTGACGAAGAAGAAACAGGCGAAAGAATCTTCGTAGGTATCCTCTATTTTGTTATTTTTGTCAAAGTACATTATAAATAAATTTACAAAGAACGGTCTCATAGAAAACCAAAGCACGATCCGTGACATAATTTTATACAAGATTCAATAACAAATGAATAAAAGCATAGCAAACTCGAGCAGACCAGACTCCACCAACAGCACCTGTTTACAAGGATGAAGCATGTGGCAGCCATCGCCCTCCTCGACCATATTCAAGGGAAGTGGACGACCCCCCAGTCGGTTTGTCTCTGAGGAGCTTATATTTTGAACCGGTACGTTCATAAGACCTTTAAACAAGCTCATTTTTTTTTGGATAAAGTGACGACAGGAGCAAAACGGTCACCTGATGGTAAGTGCAACGTCTGCCCATAACAAAACCACGACACCCAGAAAATTTCTGTGTGACACCACACTGTGCCCGTCACTCTGAGACTGACTGAGACATCAGTTCCTAAGTCTGATATGCCCAGTGATTACGCTAGCTCTTAGTGCCCTTCAAACCGAAACACAGTAATGTTTGCACACTACGAGTACTAGTGAGCTTCACGACAGAATAACTGGTCCTGGGGTGGCACCTACCTAGACGGATCCTGCACAGGAATACTACCACCAATACAACAATTAATCAACAATCTAAAACATCAATAACCTGATGTCAAAAAAAGTTATAGTACCGAAGAGTCAACTCATTGATTTTGCTTGTTTTCATTAATGAAACCGAAGATTATATGTACCTACTTCGATAAAATGACTCAGCGTTCCATATTAGATAATGGCTGCTCTGTTCGTATCTAAACATTATCTAAAACAGTGTTACTAAATTAATTTTATTGAATGACATTAAAACAAATGATGTCATAAACTACTTATTAATTCTTATTTCGAGAAATGTCTCTGAAGGGGATATAGCTCAGTGGCAGAGCAATCGACTGCAGATCGATAGGCCCCCGGTTCAAATCCGGGTGTCCCCTGCTCTCTATTTTTGCCACGCGACTTTTCTTTGAATTTTTTTTAGCTAATTTCTATATTAGTGAACAATTGAACAAAATATTTTCAATGTTCATAATTATTTTCGTAATATAATTACAATTCATATGTCATTTGTGTCAAAATCGTACTATTTGAGTGTTACTGTAGGACGCAGGCCTTTTTGTGACTCGCGAAAGTTATAATTTTTTTAATAAAAGCAGTTCTTTTTGTCTCAACTTATTTAGACTAAAATTATAAGACATGTAACAGTGTTTATTGTGCCGGACAATCTAATAAACTGTTTAATCAATCATTTCGGAATTTTGATAATGAAAAATGATAGAGAATATTTCAGAAATTAATAAACATCTATTAATAAATGAAAACTACTCACCTGTTTTTGTCAGTAGAGATGCCGTGAGTGAGTATGAGCTGCTCTAGAATCTGAAGGCGCGAGAGCGCCAGCCTCGGGTGCATGGAGGCGGCTACTGGGCGCACCAGCTGCTGAGGGATTACGTTGAGACTCCTGAAAGTAAATTGGTCTGTAAGTACCGTGATAAAATTTCATGCTGATAGCACTTGAAAAGAATATTTTTATCATTATAGTCATCTAACTGTTAATAGAAGTCTCGGGTTTCCTCAAAAAAAGACTGGCCTAGTAAGGAAACGGAGAGAAATTACTTATTGCACGCCTCATAACGCGAATTCGTGCTTTATTATCGCTACAAAATTATCCTCCAATCCTGTTCATTGACTTTTAATCTCTGTTACCATCGCATCAGTACGCATAAATAAGATAAATTATACATCACCGTGTAGATAAATTATTAAACTTTAATTCTGAACAAGTTTAAATTTTTAAGTTAATTTTTTTTTTCTTTTTTTATTGGATAAGTGACGAAACGAGCAAAACGTTCACCTGATGGTAAGTGCAACGTCTGCCCATAATAAATGATGTGTCACCAAAAAAATTCTGTGTGACCCATCACCCTGAGACATAGTTCTTAAGTATCATATGCCCAGTGATTACGCTCACAGTGCCCTACAAACCGAAACACAGTAATGTTAGAACACTACTGCTTCGCGGCAGAATAACTGGCCCTGGGGTGGTACCTACCTAGATTAAGCTCGTTCTGACAAGTATGTTGTATGAAACCTGTAAATACGACATCCTTTGAAAACACTATTAATAAACACTGTTTTTTTAATACGTTAATTTTTTATAGGAATCCCTATTAAAATTACCGTCAAAACTTTTGATGTTTCATTATAATTAATAAAAGTTAATGCCTACAATACAATTCCACAAAATAAAACCTTGGTAACGTTAAAATTTTCTGTTTTAATTTATTACTGCTGCAATGTTTCATATAAAAAATTTAATGACCGTTATGAGGCGTGCAAGTAAGGATTTTCGAAATTTTTTATTGTTTATTTCTATCCAATGATTTCTATATTTACGCGAATATAACATATATTAAAAATAATTAAAAAGCTGAAGGTACTCGGATTAACCATGACATCAGGACATCTGTCACCTCAGTCCCCCCGTGACTCCGTGACCGCGTGCTTTATAGCGCTCAAAATTAAACGCGATAATTTTTTTTTATTAAAAGTGTATATTCGGGTAAAGATAAGAAAACATTACATAGAAATAAACAATAAATAATTTGGAAAATCAAAAAAAATTCAAAAGTTTCAGTAGTTTTTGAGTTTAATCATTACAACCATATAAAAAATCGAATCTTTTCTCTTTATAATATTAGTTTACATAAATCGTACCTGACTTGCGGGCATTCGGCCACAGTAAGCACGGTGTGTTGGGCAGTGGAGTGCATCCTAGGTGCAGGATCACCACACGCTCGGAGCAACTCTGGAAGCAACTTATCTATGCACCGACCAACTTCTGCTGCACAAACTCTGAAAAAGATGGTACATCGACATTAATTCGTATTCTGATTTGATTATGTTGCGGTAAAGCTTTATGACACGAGGCAATATTCTTAAAATGTGTTTTTGGTAACTTCCGTTAAGTTTATGAGGTTGTTTGTGGGGAAGTCAATAATAAATACATTAAAGAGTTTTTTTTATAGAAATGGGGGCAAAAGAGCCGATTGACTCACCTGATGGTAAGTGATCACCGGCGCCCATAAACATCCGCAATACCGAAGGTGGCCTTGGAATATGCTATTTTCTAGAAGGTCCTTAAGTCGTATCGGTTCAGAAAAACCGCCGCCGGCAGCAAATTCCACAAAGCGGCCGTGCGCGGCAGAAAATTCGACACAACACATGAACTATCATCTATATATCCCGTGTGGTGGCGGTTTAAGTGTATCTACCACTCCATCTCATCCCGTGAGTGTCTACGGTTGCCAACCCCCTGCCAAGCGTGGCAACTATGGTAAAATCCCTCCAAAATGAGTGCTACAAACTGTTGTGGCAATCTATGGGGGAGGCCTATGTTCAGCAGTGGACTAGCGATAAGCTGAAATGATGATGATGATGATGACATGAACTATACATATACCTTGAGATAATTTATGTACCTTACATTTATTTGTCGAGCTCTTTGAAAACTATAAGAGCACTAGTAACTTTTATAATTTCAGCAGTAAATGGAAGCGTGGCGTTGATATGGGTGACCGATTGTAATAATTTTATTGCCCCCCTTTATTGCACAGTTAACATTGTCTCTTTAACTTTCAAGTCTCTCTTCTCCAACCACTTCTAAGCTTTCGTGCTCACCATTTGTGTTTCCATCAGCATTGCTTTCACTTTAATCAAAGAAGCCTGTTGGGACAGAGCCTACATCTTTTAAGTGACTATTTTAATGCATCAGCACAACCTTTCATACTGCAAATTAATGTTTATATGTCGGAGTGATCACCGACCACCAGGTGACCCATTAGCTTTTTTGTCCCCCAAAGTTCTCCAAAAAATCTTGGACATTACACTCGTTACGATAAGAGGAGAATTTTGATAAATTCACGTTCCAAAACTATACTAAACTTGGAAAGGGCAGAGTTTATGCTGCTTAATATAATTTAAAACAATAGAATTTAGTTCGAATCCCAGCCGGATCCCATATTAGTACTAAGACACAAACTGATGGTTTTCGGGACGTGATGCTAGGAGAAGAGGTAGCCTAAACCCCACGACATACCACCAAGGGGGAGTGGAGGAATAAAGAGAGTATAAAAGTGGCTTTAAAAACCTCAAGTGATTAAAAGATGGCCCCTTACCTGTCGGGGACGAACTCCTTGAACAGCGCAATAACGACTTCGTTAGCCTGGCTGTAGACAGAGAACACCTTGTCCCGGAGCGCGCGCTGCAGCAGTGTGGCGGCGGCGCGGGCGGTCTTGTTGGGCGACGTCTTACTACTGCCGTTAGATGGCGCAGTCAACTCCGCGCGGAGCCGGGACAGACCCTCCTCTTTATCCAGATAGTTCTTCGAGTAGAACTTTTCCACCTGACCCAAAAATATATTACGAAATACCCGTCAGCATTGTTAACTGAAAAATCATGTCGTCTTGTTGCTGTGTACAAAAAATATTCAACGATTTCCTGCAAATGTTTTTACAACATTAAATAGTTTTGACATTACTTGATTATTAAAAAGATTTATAACATAAAACACGAAGATATTTTGATAATAATGCTGTCTCATGATGAACACTACGAAGAATAAACAACATTTCATCGTCGTCGTCGTTTCAGCCTATCACAAGTCCACTGCTGAACATAGGCCTCCCCGATAGATGGCCACAAAAGATTGTAGCTCTCATTTTGGGGATTTTTCCATGATTGCCGCGCTTGCCAGCAGGGTTGGCAACCGCATTTTTATTATTTAGATGTTCCAGGAAGATGCTGCTGCCCATCTCCTGGTTTTCATTTTCCCTCTGTCGACTTTTACGACACCCACGGGATGAGATGGGGTGGTAGATTCTGTTATGCCGCCACCACACCAACATTCCATACATCTATGTAAAAAATTACACAAATTGCTTATATACAAGCTTCAAACCGGATCCGGAGATTTTACTTATAGGTCATACAAATATTTGTTACCAATACCCCCAGAAGAGTGGCAAATTTTCTAATTTGCTATGTCCGCCGCGCCATCTCATCCCGTTTATGTCGTTAAAGTCGACTAAGGGTCCTTCCCATGGGGGTAGGCAGAGACCACATCTTTTCACTAGCTACGATTCTGATACACACACATCTTTTGCTACTTCTACTTTCATCAGCGTTTACATACAAGGTCGTCGGTGTCGAGCACTTTTGACGTGGCCTATCCTTATAACGTCTTCGATCTGATCGTGATAATATTCGCCTACATCGACTTTAGGTGAATGCCTAGAAAATCTAAAGGCAGAATAAGCACCTCGAAAAATAAAAGACCTAAAATACTCAGATTGGTGACCGGCAGCTGTTAGCAGCTGTAGACTGATTATTTTTATGGAAAATTTCTGTCACCCAAATGTACCATCATTACCTGAAAACCTAAGTACATTGCCATTGATGATGTCCTGGCTGATTTTCGGCAACACATATTATAGTATCACAAATGTAAGCGTGAACACAGAGGCTTTGCCGATAGATGTCCAGCAGAGTAGAGTAGCACCTACCCCTTTCCTACCGAGGTGTTGTAAGAGGCGACTAAGGTATTGTACGGACAGCTTTTATTCGTACAGAATAACACCACAATATGCAATGCTGTCACTATACTGCTCATGGGAACGCAATAGGGAGAAACAATTTTTGACTCACACCAAAATGGCGACGACGTGGTTCGCTAGCCGTCACGTCTTGTTTCCCGTGAGGGCGAAAAGTGGGCTATGTTAGTGGCCTCTGCCTACCTCTTATATGGGAAAAAGGCGGGTATGTATATATAGATGTATACAGAGGCTAATTCGTCCTTCCTAATCTACCCGCGCCTGATTTAATGCTATTCGGAGATAGACTTGGATGTGGTGAAAATCCGACAATTGCAACACAACCAGACCCGAAAAATAACCATTTGCGTTTTTGCAAAACGTTGGCTCCTCCTGGGAAGCGAACCAAGAACCCGCGGTGTGAAGACAGATTCTGAGCACTAGATCACCGCGATTAGTCGATGTACACTTACTAAAGGATACCCAAAGATAAGTATAGGTAAGGCAGCCTGCTTGCGCTCGCGCTCGGTGAGGCGGTGCGGCGCGCGCGGCAGTGGGGCGCTGCCCGCGCTGCACTCCTCCTCGCGCGCCTCTCGCGCCTCCCGCGCCTCCCGCAGGAACTCGTTCGTGTGCGAACTGAAAGGAATACTTGACAAGCCTGGAATGAGCCTTTATTGTTATATATTTAGGTGAGAGGACCAAGAGCGTCGCCAGCCAATAGGCTGGGGGGAAGGTGGGATTGGTGGGTGGGGTTCGATTTTTGACCAAGGCAACAATTATCGAATACTGTTGTAAGTTATCAACTGTGTAGAATATAACGGCGCATGTGGTCATGTGATCGACTTAATTTAAGCGGGTGAAACCGCGAGCTTCGGCTAGTCGGGCAATAAATGACTTGGCATTAGATAAACAAATCGAGTCGCTAGTGAGGGAGGGGCATCGGCACCTACCTGCTCCCCCGTGGCGATGCCCTTGGATTGGAGGACTAATTAATTACATTAAAAAAATCCTGACGAAGAACGCCTTGTATGCCAACGCCAAGAATTACTGGTACGCCTTTCAATTATTGGTTTTTGTGTTAAGTTATCTATCCAGAAATATTAGAGTCCGTTTTTATGAACTTTCAATGTATGGATTCCAAATGCTTTGGAGAAAAAGAAGGCTCGCACGGTGCTGGTATATTATAGACTTAAATATTTAAATAATCAAGCCCGATGGGAAACAGGAGGCTAAGTGCGGATTAAGGAGGCTATTAATATAATATCATTTAGAAACGCTTAGGAACTTACTGTCTCAATGCCGGTAGTAATCGTTCTTCGTAGGCTTCAAACGTCGACCTTGGACCGGCGCTTTTATTTCTTCGTCTTACTAATGTGCCTTTAAAAATTAAAAGAAGATTTGTATTTAAAATATTCCTATACTGTTTTTCTATTTTTGCCCACGTAAGCTCTGTAGTGCCATCACTACAGAGCTTAGGGTCCCTGCGTTTGACTTAAATAACATAGGACGCCGCGTGCCGGAATCGCTAAAACTGTTAACTACAATGCAGGATTACCACGTGGTTCGTGGATATAAATAACAATTATACAAATATGTTAAATCAAAAATATTTCAACGTCGTATGAAGTCGGCCAACTCTAGAGCAGCGTGGAGCGTGGAGCGTGGTAGACTTTTTCCGGCTTCAAAACCATCTCAAATATAAGAGGAAACCTACGTATATTTAAATTATCATAAGAGAGTGGTCGTGAAGTTCGTACGAAACGTACATAAGTCGACGCGCTACTAGAATGAACTCGGGGACGAAGTTACTACTCATTCTGGAATGAACCTGCGCATAAACTCGTAGCTCAATTCACTCTTATACTTCGTTGGCTTCTATGAGTTAATAATAATTAAGTTATCATTTCAGCGATTTACCGTTAGCTGCATTGGGTGTTATGCTTCTACGAGGGCTATCAGTCTCTTTCCGTAATTCGTCTTCTTCCTTCTTTTGAACTTCTGTTTTTTCTTCTACGGCTGGTGGAGGGAGTTGTGCGGGTTGTGGCTGTATATCTTCTTCACTGGTTTTGATTTGACTCTGCAATTATTTAAATATCGGAATTTTTCTTCTTTGACGAACTTCTGTATGACATGTGACGAATTATTAGATATTATAGATATTATACACGCTCGTACAAGTATACTTGTTTAAGCACAATCGAGCATGTACTAATGCTTAAACAGAAGCTGATCTTCTACTTAATCTAATGGCGGAGAGCACCACGAGAAAATAAGCTTAATACCTTGAAAGAATATCTAAGCAATATCTATTGACATCGGACGCGCTATGATGCATTGTCTACTTTTTTAACCGGCGTCAAAAAAGGAGGCGGTTCTGTATATATGTAGTTCTGTATGATTAAATAATTAGTTAATTATTTGATCATAAACTTGGTTTTTCCACAAAAATACTCTAAACCACAGTATCAATAGTGTTATTTGTCTTAACTATAATTAAAGCCACGCTAAGACTAAATTAATTATTTACTATTGTCAAAACTGTCTCAAGTTAATTGGTGATTTATCATTGATCAGATTTCTGAGGTAGTTATTGATATTGTTGTTGTTTCGGACTTTCCTTGGCCTAAAATGTTAATTTATAATTAGGAATGCGCCTACACTAGGAACATTTTGAGCTTCTTTTTCTACGCCGTTTATAAACACTTGCTCTGGTGGCTCGGTCTCACTGTCTATTGGAGGAACAGGCGATGGTATATCCAAGCTGAGGGAACCGGCGATGACAGATGGTGACAAATGGTGAGAGAAGTCGTAGGCTTGAGGCATTGACGAGTCGTTACGGGAGTCCGGCTGAAAGAGACAAATTATATTCGAATTAACTTTTATGCTTAAGTAATTATATCACTGACATTTATTAAATGCACTACTTTACTATTTTTCTCATTGTTATTAAAAAAAACAATGTCCCATGGTAAGATTTCTCTTCTGAATCGCAGGAGCGTTTTCACAGACGAATTTCCCATGCACAACACAACCAGACCCGGAAACCAACAATTTGTATTTTTGCACAAATGTCATCTCCGACTGGCAATCGAACCCAGGACTCGTGGCGTAGAAGTCAGCCAGTGGTCGTCGAAAGTATAATCCAAATCTCAAAACTGTTTAAACCAAACTTAACCTTTTTTTTATTTTAAATTTAAAGCACCATCTTATGTAATTCCATTCTAATTTCGACTTCAGGTTCCTTTACTTTTACCTTAACAACAGTTTATTTCCAACATGTTTATTGTCAGTAAATATTTAGTTACTATTTGTTTTGTATATGATACAAGCACTGAAATCACTGTACAAGGATTCCAGTGCTTGTGTCAGGGTAAACGGGGCGTACACAGACTGGTTTAACATCGAAAAAGGTGTTAGACAGGGATGTGTGGCTTCACCGTGGCTGTTTAACCTATTTATAGACAATTGCTTGAAAGATCTTAAAGAGAGTGCATTTGGATTAAGAATGAATGATCTGACCGTCAAATGCCTCCTATACGCCGATGATCAGGTTATATTAGCATCATCGGAGGAGGAGTTGCAGGCGATGGTTAATATTATGAATGATGCTCTACAAAGCAAAGGAATGAAAATTAATGTAGATAAGACGAAAGTAATGGTTTTTGAAAGAGAAGAAAGTATGTCGGATTGCAAAGTTCTGATTGAAGGAGAAAGAGTGGAACAAGTGAAAGAGTTTGTATATTTGGGTTCAAAATTTTCGAGAGACGGAAAGTACGACTGTGATATTGAACGAAGAGCGTTGGCAGGAAATAAATTATATGGGGCCCTGCATAACTTTATGTGCAGCCAGAATGTTTCTAAAAAGGGACGACTGGCTGTACATAGAGGAGTACTGGTCCCCACACTTATGTACGGTAGTGAATGTTGGGTCTGGCAGAAGAAGCATGAAAATAAGATTAATGCTGTTGAAATGAAAAGTTTGAGAAGTATAGCTGGAGTGACTTTGATGGACAAACTAAGAAACAACGTGATAAGAGAACGTTGCGGTGTGGTAGAAGATGTAGTGACAAAGATAGAGAAAGGGATGCTTAGATGGTTTGGACACGTAGAGAGGATGGATGAAAGAAGATTGACGAAACAGATTTATGAGGCGAGTGTGAATGGGCAAGCCGGTAAGGGTCGACGTAGGCGAACGTATTACGATCAGATCGAAATCGTTTTGAGGAAAGGCCACGTCAAAAGTACCCGCAACCGACGAGCTTGTATGAAAACACTAATGAAAGTAGAGGAAGCTAAAGATGTGTGTCAGGATCGTAGCAAGTGGAAAGATGTGGTCTCTGCCTACCCCTATGGGAAAGAGGCGTGACTCTATGTATGTATGTATGTATGTTTTGTATAAGTAATAAGTTACTAATTAGTTGTAAAAGTAGTAATAAGTTTTATGCCTTGTGGTGGCGGCTTAAGAGAATCTACAACCCCATCTCATCTCGTGGGTGTCGTAAAAGTCGACAGATGGAAAAATAAAACCAGCAGATCGACAGCAGCATTTTCCTGGAACATCTGAATAAATAAACTATAATTACTGGTGGCAAAATACTTCAGGCCAGTTATTCTGCCATGAAGCAGTAGTGAGTAGCGTGACGGACTATTCCCGACTCTTAAACCCTCACAGAAATGAGAGGAGGCCTGTGCTCTGCAGTGGGATATTTACTTTTTTAAACCCTCTCAAAAAAAGAGAGGAGTTTTATGGGTAGCATTGAGATGCTTGAATACTGTTTCTTTTCTTATTAGTAACAAGTTCATACAATAAAACCTTTACATTAGACTTGTTGCATTACACACGACCAATTTACAATATTACCTTCAGCAGATACTATCAAAACAATGGTACATATTTCTCTTGACAATTAATATCTTATAGACTCTGCGAGACTACTTACTCCGTCTTCTTCAAAAAGTCTGCATAGCTGCGGATCTTCTTTAACTCCAGCTAAAGCGTCTGCTATTCTGTCCCTCATTCTCCTCGCCAGCTCAAAGTCATCTCTTGCAGCAGCGGTTCTCTTGCGTAATCTCCAGCGACCGATCCTGATGCCAGCAGCCGCAAGAGCCGATGCTGCGGACTTTAGACGTCGCGCGTATTCGAAACGTTCCTCTGTAGATTTCAAGAAAGGCACTTCCATTGGGTACGAAGTTTAGTGTAATGTGATAAAGTATGCCTCGTTACGATGGTCTATCACCTAATCTGATTGTTATCTCTCCTGACCTCGAACAGAAGTGGGAACAGGCATCTTATATAGTAGCTTTATGGACAGCAGCGTCTACCTAACACTCTTAGTGAGACATATCTTCTAGTAACCCTAGATTATACAGGTGGCCTACTACCTGTATACTCTAGAGTATCCAGTAGCATTCCTCTAAGTATGTACCACCGCAATGCCAGTTATTCTGCCGATAAGTAGTAGTGTGTAAACATCACTATGTTTCGATCTGTTAGCTAGTCTATTAACAAACAAAGAGCTTGCTATTCTTAACCAAAATATGTTAGTTTACAAAGCAGAGTTTTGTGATCTACGCAATCAAATGCCTTAGATAAATCACAGAGCACGCCAACAGCATTCTGAGAAGCCTCCCATGCACTACAAATCTATTGAACTAAACTTATTCTTGCATCAATTAATTTGCCGTGTGGTGGCGGCTCGATAAAAGAATACTACCACTCCATCTCTTCCAAGGAATCCCGTAAAAGGCGGGTAAGGAATTAAACTGCACTGTGCACCCAACAGCGCATGATGGCGATAGGCTCACCACCTATCACACCAAGCATTATATTTTTTGGAAACGTGGATTGCGGCAGTCATCTGTTTTTGCAGTGAGTGCCCAGTCTCTGACTACCCTTTATGGGATACAGTCGTGATCTTATGTCTGTATGCAATTAAGGAACGCCCATTGGTAAAATCAAACTGATGATAGTAAAATAACTTATTGGTTTTAAACAAGGACAACATTTGGT
Source organism: Luehdorfia chinensis (assembly GCA_019845155.1). Classification (NCBI taxonomy): domain Eukaryota; kingdom Metazoa; phylum Arthropoda; class Insecta; order Lepidoptera; family Papilionidae; genus Luehdorfia; species Luehdorfia chinensis. Next base: position 1,664,832 of record JAHVAK010000028.1, read on the forward strand.
TAAGCATCAACTTCTCCAATAATTAACTTAAAACCGGTAATATAGGACACGGGCTTAAAATTGCCCGGGTCTTTAGAGTCACTGTACTGTATTTCAAGAGGAGGATTTAGTGGAGAGCGAACTATGGCGCCACACAGAAATGTTCGTATGGTTTAATATTTGGCACAGTATTTCTTATGAGTAGCACCTAGCATGTGATGAAAGGAAAAGTTCTAAATTGAGTCCTAGACTGAGGCGATCAATACACTGGAACGGAGTATACTTACCAGTTACAGCAGTCTTTTTCTTCTCATCTAGACTCCTCACTAGGTCAGCTATCTCGTTGTCAACATACATGACGAAAGCCAGGTCGTCGTAAGGAGAATAGGTTGGCTCGGATTTTGGAGTCACTGGTGTAGATTTGCCGACTTCATCCACTTCATCGCCAAGGACATTAACAGCCATCAGCGCCACCTGTCCAGAAAGACATTGTCTACTGTATTATGAACAAGCTGTGCCCGGCGACTTCACTCACATAGACCTTTTTCGACGTAGCAAAGACTTACTGCGCAAAATGCATTTGAATAATTTCTATACTTTTCGAGGCGTAGACATTTGTACAAAATACAAATAGACATAGATCTTTTATAATTAATAAGCGAATATGTCAGCGGATACGGTAATGATGTTATTAATAAAAAGAAGAAAAAAGCACAACAAGTCAGAAACGGTAAAGCAACTTGCACTTCAGAAGCGGTAAACATTTAATTCTGTTTACCATAATATGCTGCTAGCTCTTCTCTCGCATTTGAATACCTCATCTTCAGCCCAGGAATGGTTCTCATCATATCTTCGAGGGCGCCTACACGCTGTACGTGCTGCCCAAAATGAGTCTGATAGGTGTAATGTACTCACCGGCGTTCCTCAAGGCGGTATTCTCTCTCCCCTTTTGTTTTCTATTTTTATTAATCATAATGAATCTCAAGTGTTCTTACCATCTGTATGCCGATGACTGGTAACTATATGCGCAAGCGGTATCATCCGCAATCAATAAAGCCATATCAATTTTCTTCCAACCACTACCAAGGTTTTGTTTGTCCAATCTCTTATTCTGCCCATTATCGACTATATTGATGTGTGTCGCCCTGACTTGTCTCAACAACATTTTAACACATTGGATCGTCTCCTCAATAACTGTATCAAATACACATATGGTCTGCCGTGAATATGATCATATATCTGCTTTTTGCAATCAGTTTAACTAGCTCCCTATTCGTCAGCGCAGATAAGTTAGAATACTGTGCACCCTTTTAACAATACTAAACGATCCATGTGCTCCTGATTGTTTAAAAGCTAAGTTTCAATACCAGGGAGATTCTCATTACTGTTTTCTCCGTTCTTCGGATAATCTCAAGTTGCTCCTTACACCGTTCTGGTTACATATCTCACTCATTCACCTTAATGGCTTAAGACTCCGGAACGATATACCTCTTGACATTAAAAAAGCTCCTAACAAGATTACTTTCAAAAATAAAGTCCGGGAATACTTTAAAAATTCGTTTCAAGTTTGATTTTTTCTTTCCTGTTTCTTGTGTATGTATATTTATATAAATATGTATGCTTGTGTTTCTGTATGTAGGTATATATATATTTTTTTATTGTTTATGAATTTATAATCATATTTTTTTAATTCACTTTTTATTGTTCGCCGCCACAGCCTATCATCATATTATGTTTATTCCCTGCTTTTTCTCATGGTTGATTGGAAGAGAATACCTTTAGGCATTGTGTCCGCCATATGTACCAGTAGTGCATAAAAGTTTTAATTAATAAATAAAATAAACTTGGTGGTAGCTCCGTCGTTTACTGGCAGGAGTACGAACATTTTTTACTCCGCTTTGCAACGGCATTCGAAAGGTGGCAGAATAACCATTTTTAAAAATGCCAAACCGGTGACAGACGGCAGCGTATGAGATGCCAATTCGCCTGCCATTTACTGACTGTTGATGATGATGATACAGTAAATACCGCATGTTAAAACGTGACGTCAAGTACCTGGTCATTGTCATTCGCTGGTGGATGTGGGCCCGACAGCCTGAGTTTTACAAAACGGGCGATGGTAGGTTCTGGAAGAGCAGCCGACCTATAATATGTAAGAGATTTTGGTAAAAATGTCGTATCATTAAGAAATTGACAAAGAAATTAAACAGTTTTCTTTAACCGAGGATTAGGTATCTTCACAAAAAATCTTCTGCGTTGTGTGCGAGTTTTACTTTTAAATTGATCATTCGGAAACACCTAGACCCATGACAACTATCTGTAGGCCATACAAATATATCACGAGAATAAAAGCCGCGACCCATAACGCAGAATCAATTTGCTTACCCACTGAGCCGACAATGCTCTCATCACATCCGTTATAAATAATTTTAATTACATATATTAGCCGTGTGGTAGCGGCCTAAGAGAATCTACCACCCCTTCCCATCCCGTGGGTGTCGTAAAAGTCGACAGAGGGACATTAAAACCAGGAGATGGGCAGCAGCATCTTCCTGGAACATCTGAATAAATAAACTGCAGTTGCCAACCCGCCTGCCAAGCGTGGCAACTATGGCAAAATCCCTCCAATATGAGAGCGACAAACTTTTGTGGCTATCTATGGGGGAGGCCTATGTTCAGCAGTGGACTTGTGATAGGCTGAAACGACGACGACGACGACATATATACGTATATATATACATATATCCTACATTTTAAATAAGGTGAATACAATAAAGAATAAATAAATAAATAATACTCTTTATCACGGATAATAAACAATAGTTCCACAGCTGAAGCACCTAAATGTTAATTTTGTCTGTCAACGGTTCAAGCCACCAGCACACCTACCTAATGAAGCCTGGGCCATGGATTCACATCGGGCCGAAGCCAATATTTGAGCAGCACAAATAATTGGTTTTTGCGGTGTTATTGTGATTATTCAGTATCTCTGACAGTGCATCTGACCGTTCCTTCGATCTTATCGCATGAGCTTTACTAAGCCGACTGCCAGTTAATAGCCAGAATACATCCAGTATATTTTACAGTAGTATAGGTATTAGCCCAAACAGACAGACAATTTCTCGTTCGCACCCGTTCGACATAAATCTCAGAAACAGAAAAACTCAGACCCGAAAATTAACAATTTATTTTTTACAAATATTGCCTTCCGTAGGGATCCTTTCTAAGGACCCACAACTCAGCGTTCAGTTACACTGGCCAGTTCCACCGGTCATCAAATGCGACAATGACATAAACTATTGTGATGACGTAAACCTGAGCTCCCTCGTCCGAGCTTGCGGCGCTGGTTTCGCGAGTGTGACGCGGCCGACACTGGTGTATGTCGCTCCGCATGGTGTGGCCGCGCCCTCCGACACCAGCCCACCTGACACCAAAACCTCCACGCAAGCAGCTGTTACAGAAAACATATGCTAAATTTAATACAATTTAAGAAAACTTATTTTACGGATTTTATCGCGTTTAATTTTATTATTTATAACCCATCCGTCCGCCCGTGAACATGATAAAATCCGTAAAATTAGTTTCATTTAAATGTGTAGTGTTCGCGTAAATATAAGAAATCATTATACAATTTAAGAAGTTAAAAATTACCGATCGAGACAAAAATAACGCTATCCTCTTCGTAATTTTTTGGAGAACAGGCTATGACCGGCACCTGTTGAGATATGGCAATGAAAGAAAGAGTAGGTTAATTTCAGGGAAACTGCCTAATTATAAGGCAGTTTTTATGTGAATAGTTTACGTTGTATTAAAAAAGCGTGCATTTAAAGGATCGGTAATTTATCTGAAACTGGCTGACTAAAGTATAGCACCGAATACGATATTTTTTTATAATTGAAATAGTAAATTGTATGTAAATAAAATGCTCGACAAGTCTGCTGCGCTTGCTTACTTTCAAATGGAATATAACCACTACGTTTTACAGCATTATTTTAAACCTAACCTTACTTCTTGAAAATTTCTTCGATCCAGAGCAGTCGCCCAATAAGTACTTTAGATGACAGTTTTATAATTTATCTCTTTAAAAATCACACCGCTACCAAATAAATGGCTGAATAACCATTCCTAATATGCCAAATTTAGATTATCCAGAACGATGATGCATCGAAGAAGCCAGTTGTCTGGCACTGTAAATGGCCAATCGTCCACCAAGTGTGGGTTACAGTAAATCTTCCTGGATTTACCGTAACCGATGCGGTGACTTCACACAACGATTCACTTTGTATTTTGTATGCACTTTTTGGTTACGTTACTCAACTTTTGACTAATAAATATGATTCCTTTCAGTTCAGTATTAAAGGATGAGGGCTGTCATTCATGTGTTGCAAAAATCTTTGATAGGAGGCGAATAGCAGCATACACGACTCCGCCCGTTGGTTGAATGAGCATAGAGCCACTTGAATATCATAACAATATCATACAAATTCATATTTTTTTTTAACAGGATAGAAGTCTGACTTACGTATGAGCTGATGGTGTGCAAGGAGTTGTAATTTGTGGACACTGGTGACGCAGGTTAGCCGGAGAAGCAGTTCGTGGGGCGGAGCGCCAGCGCTTCGCCACCCGCGCGCTGCGGGGCCTTGGGCGTTCAGCTCGCATGCTGGGTAGCAGCTGTCTTCACCTTTCAATAAAGATATCGGTTTACCGTGTGGTGGCGGCTTAAGAGAATCTACCACCCTATCTCATCCCGCGGGTGTCGTAAAAGTCGACAGAGGGAAAATGAAAACCAGAAGACGAGCAGCAGCATCTTCTGGGAACATCTTAATAAATAAACTGCGGTTGCCAATCCGCCTGCCATGCGTGGCAACTATGGCAAAGCCCCCTTCAATGGGAGCTTTTGTGGCAATCCATGGTGGAGCCCTATGTTCAGCAGTGGATTGGTGATAGGCTGAAATGATGATCGGTTTACTTGATTCTAAAGAAGTAATAACGAATCAAGTGAAACTTGACTCAACACATAGTTAAAAATAATTATATACAACAAAATAGCAAAAGAAGCAATACATTTTTAATTACTTCGCCAAGGGTAATTAAAAGTACTAAACACAAAGGTCAACAATCCTTGATTCTCCGGAAAGTAATTTCGTAGATTGTATTTGAAAACATGAAAGATACTTTTTGACCGTGCCAATATCTCAAATTAAAATAATCATCTGTCTTTTCAGAGACGAATGGGCGTAGCAAGTTACGCAATTTCTTATTTCTCGTCGCACCTATCAAAATAGTCATAACAGAAGCTATTAGAGTTTAAGATCGGGTACGACACCATGTTATTAATCAGTAAACACTTTTATCCTGCAGAGTAGAAAGGCACCTACCACTTTCCCACCGCAATGTCGTATTCATGCAGAATAATACCATAATATGCAATGCTGTCACTATACTGCTCGTGGGAACGCAATGGGGAGTAAAAAAATTTTGTCTCTCGTACCAAAATGGCGGTGGTTCGCCAACCGTCACGTCACGTTTCGAGCGGTGCGAAAGGTGGGCTATGAAGGATTTCTATGCAGGAATCAGCCAAGTTAGATACCACCATTGTGCCAGTATTTCTGCTGTCATGCAGTCTTGTACAAACACCACTGTCTTTCGCTTTTAACGGCACTGGTAGTGTAATTATAGGGCATATGAAACTTCAGCGCGGTGCGGTGTTACACAGGACTTTCCGTGCGAATAGTTGGGTTCGCATCTGTTAAGTGCAGGCGTGGCAGTAACCATCAGTCACACAACGCGCCTCCACATAATGTTCGTCACTTACTCAGCATTTAAGTCACATAATGAATTGGAGTAGAGCTGTGTGGTGGCGGCTCGTTAAAAGAATACTACCACTCCATCTCATCCAATGGATCTCGTAAAAGGCGAGTAAGGAATTAAACTGCACTGTGCACCCAACAGCGCATGGTGGCGATGGGCTCACCACCTATCACACAAAGTGCATTATATTGTTTTGGTGAAACGTGGATTGTGGCAGTCATCTGTTTTTGCAGTGAGTGCCCAGTCTCTGACTACCCCTTATGGGATACAGTCGTGATCTTATGTATGTATGTATGAATTGGAGTAGATGTTTTGTAATAAAATTTTTGGCCGCATTGCTTCGAACGTTATATATATTTTCGGTGATGTAATTGCTGTTAGCCTTCTCGGCTTTTACAGCTTCATCGGATACTGTGCTCGCGGGCCAGGGGCCCGTGTGCCAGGTTTGGTTTGACCCAAACATAAATAAATAAATAAATAAAAACTCCTACAAAACCCTCGAAGTTCGGACTGTGTCGCGTTCGCTGCGTGCTTTCGCGGTTTCGAAAATCTTAAACATTTTAAGTCGTCTACTGACCGTCCGAAGGAGGCTGCGCGCGTCCATTCGGACGCTTCGAACGTTAATGTGCCTATTTAGCCGAGCAACTTTATGTTTTGAAGTCTCAATCTATTCTGTTAAAGTAAAAATAGGAACTATTATATTACGATTTTGTATTGTAGTTATACCTAAAGTAAAAAAAATAATAAAGTTTCAGCCTATAAGTGTCCCACTGCTGAGCACAGACCTCCTCTCATTTCTGAGAGGATTTTGGAGCTAGGAAGAATCCGCCACGCTGCTCCATTGCGGGTTGGCGGACTTCACATGTCTTCGAAATATTTTTTTATTTTCTCAGACATGCGGGTTTCCTTACGATGTTTTCCTTCACCGCCTAGCAAGTGGTAAATCAGCACTTAAAATTGCTAAAAAATGAACAATTTTAGTGGTGCCGGCTCCGCGAATCGAACCCAGGTCACTCGCGTACTATGAAATTTTTAGCGAGCGCCTAGCCCCTGTGCTACCACGGTAGTTACACCTATCCGACTATTATTCTGAAACTCTTATATTGAACTCACGAAGCTTATCGCGATCCCATTATGATATACACTGTAGAACCCTAAAGTAAAACTGACAAGGCGTGATGGAGCCTACACATCAGTAGGATAACTCATAAGACCTGTATAAAACGTGACCGTTAACAAACGACAAGGTATCCGGAAACATTTGCTATATTTTATTAGGAATTTGACTTTGACGTAAAACTACAACATACATACATACAGTCACGCCTTTTTCCCATCTAAGTGGTAGGCAGAGATCACACCTGTAGCCCATTCATCGAACTCGCGGCAAACGGGACGTTACGGGTAACGAACCACGACGCCGCCATTTTGGTGCTAGTCAATAAATTCTTACTCTCCATTGCCTTTCCACGAGCAGTATAGTGATAGCATTGCATATTCTAGTAGCATTCCTCGCGAATAAAGGAGTCTGTTCTGTGCTCCGTACAATACCCTAGTTGCCTTTTACTACACCTCGGTAGGAAAGAGGTAGGTGCTATTCTACTCTGCCGGACACCTATCGATACCCGGACCCCTAAGTAGTTTTAAAATATACATCACTTGCGTTAATAGAATTATAGCAATTAAATTTATGACTGTCAATTAAAACTATAATTGGTAGTGACAAGGACGATACTCAGATTTTTAGTCACATATTTCATCTTCTTAGGTAGGGCCTACAGACATTTGAAAGCCAGGCGAGGTATCTCTCGACTCATCATTTATTTAAAAGTTATAAAGGCGATGATTATAATATACATTTTATAATTATACAACTTTTACAGGTCTGTTAGATCATATAATATATATTATAAAGTTATATAAAGTTGAATATAATAGGCTCAAGTCGGGGCATATAAACGTCTCGTCTTTTATATGACCATAGTTAATACAAAAATGTGAAGTCTCAATATAAACGTGACAAATTTTTGCTAGCTTATCATTTAATTTATCGGTTGAACCTTAAAATTGGATTAAGGCACAGCCTATCCTCAAAAAGTCGGAAATCCTCCATTCCGTCGAGTATGGCTTAAAGCTATTGCGGAATTATGTCTTATGAAAATTCTTAATATTTATACATAAAATAAATAAAAAATACAAAGAATAAAAAAGTCCATAAATTTTCTTATTTTTCGACACATTACGAAACTTTTTTTTTTATTGGATAAAGCGATGAAACGAGCAAAACGTTCACCTGATGGTAAGTGCAACGTCTGGCCATAACAAATGCTGTGTCACCCAGAAAATTGCGGTGTGACACCACACTGTGCCCATCACCCTGAGAAATAGGTTCTTAAGTCTAATATGCCCTATATTCTTAAGTCACAGTGCCCTTCAAACCAAACCACAGTAACGTTTGCACACTACTGCTTCACGGCAGAATAACTGGCCCTGGGGTGGTGCCTATCTAGGTGGATTCCTGCATAGGAATCCTACCACCAGTAAAACTCCCACTACGAAACTCCCGCTAGTAACATAACCGACTCTAATTTGAAAACATTATTTAAAGTTTTATTAAATACAATCCTTCATTGGATGTTATGCCTCAGTCAGGTCAGGTCTCAGTAAGAGGTGCTCCAAATTGTAATTGGATACTTGGTGGTAAGTGGGTGTCCTTTCACCAAAGATGCCAAGGTTTTGTTAAAGTCTAAGATCCACACAAATTGGTTTATTACTATCGAGGAAGGTGTATAATACTGTATCTACAGTTTTTTCATTTATTTTGGAAACAAACAGCTTATTTTCAAATGAAATTACAAATAGACATAATAATGAAAGCCAAAAACAGTTTCCACTACTAATTAACAAAATTATGTGTTCAGTAAAAATCAAAATTCATTTAACAGTGTTCAAAATAACATAATTTTAGTATTTTTTTTAACAATAGATATGTTACAAGTAAAGCTACCACGGCTCTATATCTGTTAATATCGTTACATACATACATACGTTACGTACATACGTACGTATACGTGTAAATAAGTACAGGCGAATGTAATAAAGCGTATTAATGAAACTTCAGTTAGAGTGGTAAAGAGTTCACTATGGAAAGATAGAAGGTAAAACCTCGAGAAACTAGAAGGGCATTCATAACATTTTTATGCCCATGCCTGAACCGCTTTCATGGACCATAAAAGTGTAGTATAGGTGTTACGTAGCTTTACTGATCTGGCAGTGGCTACAGTTATTAGTGACCTAATCAAACAAATTGCCCATTAAAAAGTCAGATAGAGGAGCGCACTCTTAGATAGCCATGGCTTACAAATACTATACGTAGCAGATTGCCACTATTGATCGACGGTTATTAGTTAGTATAGTCAGTCGTCACAAGAATAAAAGCTATGAGACATTCAACAGTTAACAGGAGGTTGCTCGGTATTCTATTGATAAGTGCTCTGATGCCCATAGTGCCACCTATAGAGTGGGGAAGATGTGTTAACCCACCGCTATCGAATCTCATACCGCGTCGTAACGAACCAATGTGCTTTTTTAATTTGGTGCGAACGGAGATACTTTTGAATTACATACATACATACATAAGATCACGACTGTATCCCATAAGGGGTAGTCAGAGACTGGGCACTCACTGCAAAAACAGATGACTGCCACAATCCACGTTTCACCAAAACAATATAATGCACTTGGTGTGATAGGTGGTGAGCCTATCGCCACCATGCGCTGTTGGGTGCACAGTGCAGTTTAATTCCTTACTCGCCTTTTACGAGATCCATTGGATGAGATGGAGTGGTAGTATTCTTTTAACGAGCCGCCACCACACGGCTTCAAAAATAATATATACAGACGAATTGAGAACCTTCCTTCCTTTCCTTTTTTGGAGTCGTTTAAAATTTACGCTCGGCACATCTACGATTTCAGATTTAATTTTGCTATAAATTTAATTTATATGTATGTCGATATGAAATTATAAGAACCTAAGTATATATTAATGTTATTTGTATTTTTTATCTAAAGTACATATTTTTTGCGTCGTCTCTATTCATTTCTAGAACTCCCACCCCTACAATCTAACAGGAAAACTTCACTGCAATAACTGAAACAATTTGACTGCAATGCGGCAGCCGTTTATTTCAAAAGAAAAAAGCAGTAATGTGTCATTTGGTATGGGAACTGAATTTTTCCGTCGTAAGTTTTGCTAATGAAGACAACAGAAATATATAAAGACAATAACTCACTTTTTTAATAAATAAAACGTTGGCTTTGTGTCTTAAGAAAGTACCCCGTTATATCCTATGTGCGTCGAAAGAGCCGACTAAGCGTTTTTAGTCGGTGGCGGAAAATTCATCTCCAATAATGGTCAACCGAAAATACAGAGACTGGTAATGTGCAGCTTGTGGTACTGTTATCACCAATTCGCTTCCCAAGCGTGGTGATTACGGCTAATCCTTGCTTTAGAGAGAAGCTTACATACCAGATATGTAAATAATGTATGAACTTTTACTGGTTTTAGGATTCCTATGCAGGAATCCGTCTAGGTACTCGTATGTACCACCACAGTGCCAGTTATTCTGCCGTGAAGCAGTCGTGTGCAAACATTACTGTGTTACAATCTGAAGGGCACTAAGAGCTAGTATAATTACTGGGTATATGAGAGTAATGAAATGATGTCTCAGGGGGACGGGCGCAGTGTGGTGCACACAAAAATGTTCAGGGTGAAGCAGCATTTGTTATTGGCAGACGTTGCACTTACCATCAGGTGAATTAAACTTTATAGTACACAAAATACCTAGGTTCTATTACTTGTGCTGGCACCTCCAAAATTGTTGTGGGCGGACGTTGCACTTACCATCAGGTGAACGTTTTGCTCGTTTCGTCAAATTATACACTAAAAAAAATATTATGTGCTGTTTTACCACGTATTGAGAGGTCAAGGAAAACATCGTTAATAAAACCTGCATATCTGAGGAATAAAAATGTTTCATGGACATGTGAAGTCAGCCAATTCGCATTGGAGCGGCATAGCGGACTCTTCGTTCCTCTTAAGCCTTTTTAAAATCCCAAGGAGGCCAGTGTTCAGCAGTGGGACATTTATAAGTTGTTACTTTTAAATGAAGTTAATTGTATCTTTTAATGTCTACATGAGAATAAAGATAATGTAATTGATCTGATTTAGGAAACCATGTTTATAATTTCTTACTCAGAATATTAATCATTATAAATAAAATATCTGAAACGTAACCAACGTGCTTACGTAATGTTTGTCTTAGAGAAGGTTCTAGTAAATAAGGCAACTTAGATATGCTATAGTTTGAGATACGTCCAATTTTTTTGCTTACTCCTAAAATAACCTTAAGAAAGGAAATATGTGACTTTGAGGTACTGAAAATTTATGTTAAAATATTTATAGACAATACAACGCATTAGACAATGGAATAGACGATGATGTAATGCTAGCTGCATTTACGTCACTGCACTAATGCTAAAAGTAATGTTTGTTTTCGTATTGCACATATATTTTCTTTTAACCAACTCACCCATTTGCTCCAATCTAATTTTTAATCTAAACTAATATTATAAAGAGGAAGGATTAGATTTTTTGTATGTGTGGTTGTAATGATTTAACTCAAAAACTACTGCACCGATTTTAAAAATTCTTTCACCTATATACAACTACATTATCATATTAGTCTATCAAAATACAGGAAGAATCGAAAGATGATGACATTCGTATCATGATATTAATTATTATCCTACAAAATATTTTCAAAGTCAAGGTTGTTTATGTACATGTAAAGTCCTCTTTAAATTATTCGAATGGGACCTATGGTTTAGAAGTATCCTATCGATAGGTATAAAAATACTAAAAGTAACAGAAATGCCGCGGTGTGAGACTAAAATCTATTAATAACTTACCTACATATAATTATTATTTTAATTATTTTAATTATATATTTTCTTTTATTTAAAACTTTAAAACGCTCTTTAAAAAATACAGCGGCCGCGGTGTCTCCCGAACGCCGCGCCGCCGCCCGGCTTCATGCGACTTGGGCATCATTTGCCAGGTGAGCGGCTCCGTTTGCGCAGCGGTCGAGGCGATCGTTTTATTTTGCTACCACGACATCAAATATTAGCTATATTTCATGACTTATGTTCCCATAAATAAAACATTATTTTGGTAAAATATCGTAATCTTATCTGACCAGCTCCGGAGCCGCCGATGAGAATAGTCGCTACAAAAATGTTAGTGTAAGGAATTGTGGTTGTTCTATTTGTCCCCGTCCCTACCCGTGCGATATCGGGGCGGATCGCTAGTAAATTAATAAAAATGTTAAGTAGATCCATACGATCGTAAGAAAAATTTAGTAGGCGTTATTTTCTAGTCCTCACGTGATGGGATCTTTGATACGAGTATTATAGTAGACCTGTATGGTCATGTTCATTGTACATTTTTATAAATTATTGCATTTTACATGTGCAACGGTTATTTATTAATTGGTTTATAATCCCTTGGTTTTAAGTGACAATGAGATCAAATTTAACATTCATCTACCATAGTAGATAAATTACTATTGTCTTCAACTAAATGCGGCGTGTCGTGTTGGAAGACCAATGAGATTCTATACGATATATTATAACTCATAGACCATTACATTACAATTTTACAAGCTTACCTTCAATATACGTAGTATCTGTAATAGGATACTTTGTTTGGTGGTAAGATTCATATGCAGAAATTCGTCTAGGTAGACTAGGTAGCCAGTGCCAATTATTCTGCCGCGACTCAGTAGTGTTTCGGACTGAAGGGCACTGAGAGCTAAAGTAATTACCGGGCATAAGAGACTTAATAAATCAGTTGTTAAGTCTCATACACAGAAATATTCTTGGTAACACAGCATTTGTTATGGGCGGACGTTGCACTTACTATCAGGTGAACGTTTTGCTGATCTCCTCACTTTCTCCTATAAAAAAAGTTATTTTCCATTATTTTATTCGCTGCACCTATCATCACTATCACAAATCGCACCACACCATGATTGAACTGGCAGGGAATGCTTATACGAATTAAGTTATGACCTATTCTATTAAGGTATTATTTATTGCAGAAAAAGTAAATACGTTCAGAAAACAAATCAATCAATCAATTAATATATCCTTTATTGTACACCAAATACGGGAATAAGCCCAAAATAACAAAAAAAAAGTTTAAAAATATGTACAATAGGCGGTTTTATCGCTCAGAAAGCGATTTCTTACAGACAACCATTGTAAACGAGTTTTGAATGGTGAGTAAAAGTACTAGAGACCCTCAGACTGTCACAACGCAATTTTAAATATATACTTCAACAAGGATATATCTATGTGTTTCTCGGCCAGTGATCACTGTTTTCTCACGTCTCTATCACGTAAAAAAAAGAATTTCGAAAGAAAATATATTTTTTTATTTACATATATCGAAAGTAAACTATTTTCATAAGCTCACTTGATTGTAAGTGATTCACCGTTGCCCATGAACATCCGCAACACTATTGCAAAAGCGTGGCCTGAGAAAACCTTTGAGAAAATATCTAGAAGAGCTCATGAGACTATACAAAATTACATTGGGATTACCAAAACCGAACCTCACTCCTGCACCATGTCATCACGTACCAAATTAATTCTTTTTCAATGTACCATGTCTTATTGATTTGTTATATTTGTTTAAAAGTTCTAAATTTGCTATAAAGTATCTGAGAGAGACAAGAACGAATTCATAAATGATAATATCTTTAGGTAAAGATGAAATTACTTAAAAGTTCACTGAAATGTAGCGCCAGACAGTCTACACAGACTGAATCTCGATCGATTGCTGTCGAGTCGGCTACTAAATATTTTATAAGCTTGTTATCAGAAGCTAGAAATTGTCCTCAATGCGTCAATACATATGAACGGCTATTTCTTACTACATATTATTACAATTTTGGAGATTCACATACGTACAAAGTCAAGTCTTTTGACAAAAATTTGATGACATGATAGCATTTTTTTAATACAGTAGAGATAACCGGGCGTTACTTTGCGGAAATCCATCGTAAAGAAAGAAAATGAAGGAAAGGAAGTTAATTTGTAAAGATCCGCAAAATATAAAATATTGTATATTACCTAGCGTTTGAAGGACACCGCCCGCCTTCCCCTGAAAGTGTTCTTCAAACGTGCACAAACAAACTAACACCGCAAGCAGATACTCTCCACCACTACAATACTAGGTAATTACAGCAGAATCAGTGCCCTTCGAACCGAAACCGTGATGTTCGTACCCCACTGATTGACGGTAACATAATTGACAGTACGGTGGTATCTACCTACGCGGATTCCTACTTAGGAAAACTACCACCAGTTATCATAGGATCATAAGGATATACACTCCTATCAGCTAGTGCTAGGTATGCTATTAGAATGTACGCTATTTGAATAGCGGTTTCAAGATAATATATCTCAAATTGAGCATTTGTATCGTATCACAAAATTAGGCTGCTTATTACTTACATACAATCACGCCTTTTTCCCATATAAGGGGTAGGCAGAACCCCACCTGCAGTCCACTCTTCGTCCCCGCGAGAAGCGAGACGGGTGACGAACCATGTCGCCGACATTTTGGTACGAGTCAAAAAATTCTTACTCCCCACTGCGTTCCCACGTGCAGTGTAGTATCAGCATTGCATATTACATACATATCCCATAAGGGGTATTCAGAGACTGGGCACTCACTGCAAAAACAGATGACTGCCACAATCCACGTTTCACCAAAACAATATAATGCACTTGGTGTGATAGGTGGTGAGCCCATCGCCACCATGCGCTGTTGGGTGCACAGTGCAGTTTAATTCCTTACTCGACTTATACGAGATCCGCTGGATGAGATGGAGTGGTAGTATTCTTTTATCGAGCCGCCACCACATGGTATTATTATACACGAATAAAGGCTGTCCGTACAAAAACTTAGTCGCCTCTTGAGACCCCTCGGTAGGAAAGTAAATCTACCAGGCACCTATCGGCTAAGGCTAAACTACTTATTACATAATGTTAGTGTATCTTGTCTAGAATGTTATTGAGAATTGAATACAAATTATTATTATAAAAATTGGCAGACTCAATTTCAGCCTAAAAACTTTTTTTTAGTAATGGTATTTTACGAATGTACGATGAAACGATCATAAATTAAGATGATTTTTAGTGACCATCTTAATATTTTCTGGTAGTCATCAGATTATGCCAACTGGGGACGGTAAAGTGTAGCACCATAAGAAGACTTGTCAACCCATATCTGGTTTAACTTCTAAGGAATCCTTAAGGGATGTGTCGTCGACGCGGAGACATTCACTACATTCATACTCGAAAATCTAGAACTTTCTAGAATCGAAAACCGCTGTCCAACGCGAACTATTTATTAGACCGCTAGTCTGTGGTAGACATTTTCTTAGTAACGCATGCATGTTATTCCTACTCGTAAGTAGGTATAATAAAATTGTATGAAATATGTAACTTTTTACAACTAAAAGTACTCACATAACTTGAGTACTGTTAGTTGTCAAACTGTAGTTGTATTAATGTAATTAACACGGTTATAACGTCATCCTAGAAGATGCGAATTCATTCTCGCCTTAACCTATTCTTGTTAAACTAGGCAAGCGAAACTATGCCAGGAATATTCTCTCACTGTGAGCATCAGAAACGAAGGAGCATATTGAAGGGGTTCCCGGGCACGTCAACCACTTTCAGCCGAAGTCAATCCATTCGTGCATTGTGTCGTTAAATGCCAAATTGGAATAGAGGTATCATCACCATCATCACTTCAGCCTAACACTAGTCCACGGCTGAACACGCCTACCCCAAAAATTGCTACAAAAGCTTGCTGCTCTCATTTTGAGGGGATTTTGCAGATTGCTACGCTTGGCTGGGGGGTGGGCAACCGCAGTTTATTTATTTAGATGTTCCAGGAAGGTGCTGCCGCCCATCTTTTTTTTTGATTTTACCTCTGTCGACTTTTACGAGACCCACGGTATGAGATGGTGTGGTAGATTCTCTAAAGCCGCCACCACTCGGCATGGATGGAGGAATGAATGAATATAATTTCTGTGCACACTCTCAGAAGTGTAACATTTAGAATATTTATTTTTATTTCATTATCAACATCATCATCATTTCAGCTCGTCACATGACCTCTGCTGTATATAGGCCTCCCCCATAGCGCAATAAAGCGCGGAATATAATTTGCTTGCTGAATATAATTGATTAGGAAGCATTTATCTTACAGAATTGTCAAAGATTGCAAAAATATCGAAAGACAGATCGAAATCTGACTGGTGATAGGATTCCTATGCAGGAGTCCGTCTAGGTAGGTACCACCCCAGGGCCAGTTATTCTACCGTGAAGAAGTAGTGTGCAAACATTACTGTGTTTCAGTTTGAAGGGCACTGTGAGCTAGCGTAATCACTGGGCATATGAGACTTAAAAACCTATGTCTCAGGGTGATGGGCACAGTGTAGTGTCACACAGAAATTTTCTGGGTGGCACAGCATTTGTTATGGGCAGACGTTGCACTTACCGTCAGGTGAACGTTTTGCTCGTTTCATCACTGTATGCAATAAAAAAAAATAGGTTGAAATGATGATAATAATGATAGCGAAATTAGAACTTAATATAGATATTATTAAAATTAAAAATAAAACCTAAATTAAATACAGTTACTTGTATGATCTATATTTGAAGTAGCAGAAGTTACCACTATTGACAGATCGTTTTGTATGGAATATTAATTTATTATTTTATTTTCAAAAAGAAATATTGTGATAATTGTTTCAAAATTTCACGTTGGTATTTTTATTTGAATAATAAAATCAAAACTTGTGATGCATAGGAATTAAAAGTGAAGCTTAAACTTAACTATTAAAACTATTAATAATTAATACTTACTTGTTGCGTAAACGACGTGGAATGGAATGCGTTTAGGCATTATCTGTTCTCTTTCACTACCTCCCGGCTTCATGTGATATTTTTATATTCACTTCCATTTCTGATTACGATGATTGAATGAAAATTGACGAAATGCATTTACGTAGATTTAGAAAAATACATCGCAAAAGAAAACACATTTTTATCAAAAACAACTCAAACAAAAAAGCTCAACCTCTACTACATTTCTCGTTGTATCTACGGTTTTGGTGTAAAAGTAAATAAAAACCTGATAATAAAATATCGTAAGTGAAGAAACAAGAATGACGGAGGGTTGAGGACGAAGTTAGTGCGAAATGAGCGGCGCTGACGAAAATCAATAGTCGTTACCGGGGTGCTCCTCACCGCCCTCTTTGTAAGAAACATGTTTATGCGCCATCTACTTGCAAATAGAGGAACAACAAGTTTTTTTTTCAATTTATTTTTAGAACACATATAGAGTATACTACTAAGGATATTTCACAATTTACAATATTATAAGTTTTGAGATCTAGTAACACATATAGTTAATAGAATCAGGCGTTACTTTGCGGAAATCCATTATAATGAATAAAAGTTACTTTGCTAAGATCCGCATGCAAAATATAAAAATGGTGTATATTACCTAGTTTTTTGAAGTGCACCACCCGCCCTCCCTCAGTAGCGTGCACAAGCAAACTAACACCGCCACCAGGAACCGCCACCAGGTTCGTCGCCAGTCACCAGACTCGGCGGCCGTCTGTCGTAGAGTCTATTACGCTTGATAATGCCTCGTTTTGGGGCGAAACACGTGTCGTGTTCTCGACTTCAGTGGTGTATATTATCTAGTGGTGGTATTGTAGTGGTTGGTGGAGGGTACCTGGTGGCGGTTCCTGGTGGCGGTGTTAGTTTGCTTGTGCACGCTACTGAGGGAGGGCGGGTGGTGCACTTCAAAAAACTAGGTAATATACACCATTTTTATATTTTGCATGCGGATCTTAGCAAAGTAACTTACTTTTATTCATTATCTAGTAACACACTCAAAATTGTGTCCGTAACAAGCATCAAATGTGTGAAGGAACTTAAAATAATTATAAGCAAATATGAAATACAGTTATGAAGTTATAAAAACAAGTAATGATACTATTGATCAATTCCTAATAATGAAAAAAACTCAAGATGAATCTAAGTTTCAAAACTAAACTTCGTTTTAAGTTTCAAACAAACAATTTCTGCAAAACAAATAAAGGGCAAAAAGCATTTTTTTGGGAACGTTTTTGTATAGCCTCCATAAGTACATAACCATCTTTAGAATAGGACTTTCCTAATAGACAGGATTGTTAAAAGTTGAACAAATTTGACAAAGCGGAATATGCAACACGCCGAGTGTCTCGGTAACTAAATGTCGAGACGAGCGATTTGTTTACCTAATGTTATTATAAAGGAGGAAAGATTATATAATGTACTACATTTTCATAGTACTCATTATAACTCACAAAAAAGTCCGCGAGGCTATATGTCTAACTATTATAGTGAAGTCACAATAAGCACTTTTTGTTCAAATCAGTCAATCAAAACACGGGTAGAATCGAAAGATGATGACATTCGTATTATAATATTAATCCTTGTCCTACTAAATAGTTTTATAGTAAAGGTTGATTATGTACATGTAAATTCCTCTTTAAATTATTCGAATCGGACCTATCGTTTAGAAGTTACGACGGGTACAAAAATGCTAAAAGTAAGAAAAATGCTGCGGTGTGAGCGAACAGCCATACGTGCCATGTGCCATACCACCAGTGGGCGAACCACTGCCTCCAGTGACTGTCGACGAAGTCACTAAGATAGTTAAAAATCTTAAAAACCGATCCGCGCCCGGCCTCGACGGCATAAACAACAGGGTGATGAAATGTCTAACTACGCCGCTATTGTGTCTGTTAGTTACTACTTTTAACGCGCTCCTCTCCAGCTGTTCCTTTCCGGACGATTGGAAAGAAGCCGACGTTATAGGCATTCCGAAGCCTAACAAGCCTAGGAACATTAGAACTAGAGAATTTAAACGACCGCCCTAAGCCTGTGCCTAACAGGGGCCTTATTTTTCGATGTCGCAAAGGCATTTGACAAAGTCTGGCACAGCGGCTTGTATTACAAGTAGTATCACACTAAAGTGCCGGACAGACTCGTGAACATCATACGAGCCTTCTTGTCCAACGCCTATTTCGATTCCGGGTAGAGGGAACACGCTCTTCACGCCGCCGTCTCCGAGCGGGTGTCCCTCAGGGCTACTGCCTCTCCCCACTCCTTTTCTCGCTATATACTAGCGAGATATTCCTAGAGACCCGAAAGTCAATCTTGCGCTTTTCGCAGATGACACGGCCTTGTACTATTCCGACAAGCACAAGGGCCGCATAACGATTCATCTCCAAGCCGCAGCCGATCGCCTAGGCAAATGGTTCCGGAAATGGAGAATAGAGGTAAGCCCCGAGAAAAGCGTAGCGATATACTCGAGGGGCACGCCTAGGCCCGCTAGACGAATTCACAAAATCGGCAACAATCAACTAGGCACGATCACCCTATTCGGACGCCCTATTCCCTGGGAAAAGAGCGTCAAATACCTCAGGGTAACTTTAAAGGCAGCGATGTCGTTCGCTGCACACATAAAAAACGTTCGAAATAGAGCGGCTTTTATCTCAAGCCGACTATATCCCTTAACTTGCTCTTCAAGCAAAATGTGCTTAAGACACAAACTGCGCCTCTATAAGACTTGCATAAGACCCGTAATGGCCTATCCTTGCGTCGCTTTCGCTCACGCGGCGGGCAATCAATTAAAGAAGTTACAGAGCATTCAAAATCGATTCTTGCGAGGTGCCACCTGAGCCGGTTGGTATCAACACAACGTAGACCTTCACAGCGACTGTGAAATGCCCTTAATCTCTGAACACCTCAGAGCATTATCACGGTGGTTTTTCGAAAAAGCCGCGGTTCATCCAGACCCACTGGTGGTTAAAGCAGCAATTTACCGACCAGATATAAACGCGACCGAACGCAAACCCGCGAAACGTGCTAGACGACACGGACGTCTCAGCACTCCCTGACCACGATACCGTCAGTCACGATCCAGGCTACACTGTACACACAGTTAATAGTTTTAATATAACACGCACCACGACGCGCGACCGCCGTAGAGAGCGGCGCGCTGCAGTCGACAATCACACCGCGTACACACGATACACCCGTGTTCCAGGGCGGTTCTCACCGCCCAGAGTTACCGACACACAAGTCGACAGTCCAAATGGAGGCCCGCAGCCTCCCTCGGACGGTCTTAAGACGACTTAAAAACCTTTTAGAGATATTCTAAATCGCGCAAGCACGCAGCGAACGCGACAGTCCGAATTTCGAGGTTATTGTAGGAATTTATTTATGTATTTATGTTTGGGTCAACCCAAACCTGGCACGCGGGCCCCTGGCCAGTGAGCACAGTATCCGATGAAGCTGTAAAAGCCAAAAAAGGCTAACAGAAATTATTACTGGACGATTTGGGCGGATTTCTCGGTACGACGACCACACTAATTTTTCAAAAAGATAAGAGGGTATTTGATTACACCAAAAAGTCATGTTGCTAAGTGATGGTCTCGGCGGTATTTCATTTTTAATATATTACGTTTGTTAATGTACGGTGAGTGCGCAGCGGTATATTGAAACAGAACCTCGCACAGGCATTCTGCACTCCCGAAAGAGTTTTTGACTGCGTATTAATAGGCGAGATCCGTATACTACATCCAAATATTTATATTTCGAAAGAATTAACGAGTCGCAGAGCCTGATTCGAATATCTGTCATAAACTTAAATTTACCTCCATTCAGTACCAGTGCGTTTGATTCTGACTAAGCAGCAATGCTTTCTAGATCCTCATTTAATTTCGCAATTATCGTCTGCATACATATGGTATCTGCAATGTTTAATGTGATCTATTATATCGGCACAATACACTGCAAACAAAAGAGGTCCTAATATGGAACCCTGTGGTACGCCTCGATTAACGCAACAAAGTTCCGAGATTAGTGGAGATCCACTAGGGTTTGAAATTTATACTCTTTGTACGCCATATTTGAAATAACTTTCGAACCATTTTACTACCGAAACATCAAAGCCTTAGTAGTGCAATTTGGACAGAAGCTATGGCATATTCAGACAGTCAAATGCCCTTGAAGAATCAAGCATGGCCAATACAGTACCCCTACCACTATCTTGATCCGATAAAATGTCATCCACTACTTTAATCATAGCGGTTGATGTGTTATGATATTGCCTAAAACCCGATTATAGACTTGGAAGTAAGTATATCTCCAAATATTTTCTTAGTTGTTCAGCCACAACCTTTTCCAAGATCTTACACACACATGGGAGTATACTCATTGGGCGAATGTCTTTCAGGTTTCAGGTTAGTGGGGTTTGTGTTTTTAGGTATAGGCCCAACTACTGCATATTGCCAATCAGTGAGATATGTATGATATGATATGGGATAGATATTGTATTAGGAAAATACCTTTTCAACAGGTCTGGGGAAATGCCATCTATGGGGGAATGCGATCACTTAAACCGAATGCGGTGGATGCATTCAATTTAAGTGATCGTGCTATTTTTACTACGTTACTTTCCTCAACTGTCTTTAATTTAAATTTACTTGATACTTTAACATGAAATTCAAATAATGTTATAATAGAGATGGAAACTAACGAGCTCGCGTTCCTCCAACTTGATGCCAAGTTTGGCGCCGCAGGCCACGGCAACGTGCATCGGATTCTCCCCATCCTCTTCGGGGACGCCACATATTTATCTTCTATTTGACTGTTGACTCGAGCCATCAGAATTTCGTCTTTATAATTCCCAGGCACCCGTTTGTTTCCAGAATTTACTGCACTGTATTCTCCAATTTATCATTACGAATATCGCAATTGCTGACAAGGGCCTTTATGTCACGGAGTTCCTCACGGAATGCTCGAAATTCTTCTAGGTTTAAAACCTCACTCGTACTTGCGGCGCTCATTAACGAATTCTTAACCGGCGTAGTGTCTTTATTGCACCGCTTTTCTTTTATTTTGCAGTCACGACAAGCCCATGAAGGCAACAAAGGAGTATTGGAAGCAATGCCCACACACGCGCGATGTAATTGTTTACTGTATTTTGCGCCAGATACAGCAGCGCCATCTTGTGAGGACAACTATTTACCGCACGCATTACACTTAACCGCCATAATCTCTGTTATTGATTATATTATGATATTGGTAAGTTAGATGGCGTTAGCACTAACACTTTGCTCGTGACGGTGACACTATTATGTGAGGGTAATATCTAATTCCACTTTATTTTATTACCTTCACAAATAAAAATTGTACCAAATTTATAATTGTTGTTTTACTGTTTATTCACTAATCACTACTCGCACGTATGTGACCACAGTATATAATACCCGCAGAAAAAAACGCCTTCACTTTTTCACAATTTCTCCTACTTTGCAACGATTAAGTAATTTTAAATTTGTATATACTTCTCCGGCTTAGTAACTATGTGACACAAGGCAGACGTCCGTAACGTCACCGATAAAAAAAGTGTGAGGGAGAATAAAAAGGCATGTAAGTAGTGAGAAATATATTATATCTTGCAGAAATTCTCTTGGGTGACCGCGACGATCCAGTCGAGGTACATTGTGACGCGCGTGTTGATAGCGGGAAATGTTGGACGCGCAGAACGTGCCGTAGCTGACAATGCCCACGCTGTACAGCCTACCGGTGGACGGCTCCGTGTATAACAGCGGACCGCCAGAGTCATCCTGTAGCATACATACATATAGTTACGCCTTTTTCCAATTTAAGGAGTTGGCAGAGACTACACCGTAGCCAACTTTACGAATCTTATTGTAGCAGTAGGCTTAAATTAGTAACGTCCTTCTGGTCGAATTCTACAACGGAACATTGTAACTTAAATATAATATCGCCGATTGGTCAGGATTTGTTATAGAGCCGTAAGAATACAATCAAACTAAACTTATATATGGTACCCGATATAGTGGTATCCCTATGCATGAATTCATCTATGTAGGTACCACGGCAGTGCCAACTATTCTCCCGTTAAGCAGTACAATGCAAACTGCACTGTCTTTCAGTCTGAAGTTAGCAAGTGAAATTCCTGGGCATATAACACTTAAGAACTGATGTCTCTGGATGACGAGAGATGTGCGATTTCAAACAGATGCGTTCTGGGTTTAGCATTTGTTAGAGGCTGACATTGCACTTACCATCAGATGAACGATTTGGTCCCCTCGTCACTTTGGTGCATAAAAAAAAATATAAATCGTAGTAATTGGCTTTGGCCGGGATTAGAAACTATGAAGAATATAACTCAGCTGGGCAGCCTAACGTCTTCTTAATAAGGAATACTCCGAGTAACACAGCATCTGTTTTGGGCAAACGTTTCACTTACCATCAGGTGAACGTTTTGCTCGTATCGACACTTTATCAATAAATAAAAAAATAAAAAAAAACCTAAAACCTCAGTTTCTTCAAACACCAAAGCGTGGTCCTTCTCCGCAGCCCGCATGAAGAAGATCAAAGCCGCTCTTAAGAGAATCTATCAACCCATCTCATCCCGTGGGTGTCGTAAAAGCTGACAGAGGGAAAATAAAAACCAGGAGATGGGCAGCAGCATCTTCCTAAAACATCTGGAATAAATAAACTGCGGTTGCCAAACCTCCTGCCAAGCAACTATGGCAAAATACCCCAAAATGAGAGCAATCTTTGGGGGAGGCCAATGTTCAGCGGTGGACTAGTGATAGGCTAAAACGAAGAAACAACTAAAAGACTAACTAGCGCCATAAGAGTGCGAAATGAATGAAGCGATCCCAATTGCGACTTATTTTCCTCCTTTCCTGAGGAAATTTAAGTACACTGTCCGCGTTTGCCGGTACGAAGTTGCAACTCGTTCGCTTTCCCGACGTTTATTTGATCTACGAGGTATAGCGTCAGCTAGTGACCGACACTTCAGTTTCCTGATCCTGAAGCATATATCGGTACTGCAGTCCTGCTGCAGTGATTTTCGAAGAGACTTATTATTATTCTGTGAGGTGGATCTTGTTTTTCTAAAGTAAACATTATTTTGACCCACTGATGGTGACCTCCTGACCGATTTTTAAATACTGTCGTAAGTGAAGGCACTCACTTGTCCTAACCTACCTTCGCCCGATGCAATGCTCATGCGCTAAGATAAGAAGTAGGCTAGGATGCAGTGACAGAGACAAGGGAACAATCATCACAACACAACCAAACCAAAAAACCAACAATTTGTGTTTTTCACAAGTGCTTGGCCCCAGGCGGGATCCGAATCCAGCGACCCGCGGTGCAGAAGCCAGGAACTCTCTCTCTGACCACTAGACAACGTGGTCGTCCAACGCCAGAAGTAACGGTCATGAGATAAACTCAGTGGTAGGCAAGGATGACACGGAGACCGTCATAAAGACAGTCTCAATACAAGCAGACCCGAAAACCTACAATTTGCTGTTTTAGCAGAAATTTTGGGATTCGAACTCACGACCCGCGGCTGGAACACTAATGCTTACTTGACAAGCGTCTTTCCCTGGAGTTAAAGTACACAATTGGCGCGGCGTGACCGAGGACACTGCTGCGACGGCAGGCGGGTTGACTGATCACGTTTACATTCCACTTTCTGCAGTGTTGGAGATGTTGGACCGCCGGGGAGATAGTGTGCCCCAACCTGAACAGAATAAATTTGTCTATTATAGTAAATATGCTGTAGTCGTATTAAATTTTAATTTATTGGTCCAATGCCGGATATGGATATATGTCATTCAAGAACAGGGGATTTGTCTGACAGGTGGACTTGCAATCGCATTTGATATGGGTATTCCGCGACCTGTCTGCATTTGTTTTAGTCTACTCGTGTCGCCTAGGGGAGGAGACGGATTTTTAGTAAAGTCTCACAATGAATTTTAAATCCTTCTTTGTCTTAGAATGTTAAAGAATCTCGCAGTAAAGCTTAAATAGTAGTTTAAGATACGACGTCTCCTGGCCGACTTTTAGATCACGGAATCCTAATACTGTCGGAGACTATCAACTGCGCAGGAGATATTATAGTGCTAAAAGTGTACGCGCAAACATAGGTATACCCACTTGTTCTAGCCTTCCCGCGGCCGATAAGATCGCAGGTAAGCTAGAATGTAGTGTCAGAGAAATGGGGACAATCACAACACCAGCGAATTCAAATACCATCTGAAGCCAACATTTTCACAAATGTTGGCTCCGATGGGATTCGAATCCCGGTATGTACTATAAACGTGTTATTACGTTTCATTAAATTTATTTAAAGAAACCGAAAGAATAGACTTATGAGAAGTAATTAATACTCCTTCAATAGAAAACGGTGTCACGTCGCATCGTATCGAAACACGACGAAGATTCATTAGGCATTATGACTTCGCGTATTGGGTTGTTACAAACGTGTTCCGCTCTGTCTATGAAAAAGAAACGACGCAGAGCAGCGCAGACAAAGAAAAAGATAACACACTACTGGGCACATTTGAAGGGAACCAAGAGTTAATATACTCGTAGTTTTATTATGTACATACAGCCAGAATTTCAACAGATTTCAGCCTGTATTTAAGTTTATCTGTTTTATCATTACTTCTAAGCTTTTTATCATAATTTGACAAATGTAAGCGTCGTGATCGTCCGCTGATTGTAGTGTTGTGACGTCACACTAAATTCAATATGGCGCCCTCGAAAGGACATAAAGTCATACCAAATAAAAGGACAGGCAGAAGGATTTAAATTCCGAAATACAATCCTATAGGAAAATTCCTTATAATTTTAGTATATTTTAGATATGTTATGTAAACTATATAAGTTGTAAAGCGGCACTGCACATAATTTCTTAGAAAAGAAAACCCCAAAAAAAATTTTAATAAAAATTTAGTTTAAAAACTAAAACCCGAGCATTTAAAAATCGCACTCTAAAAACTATGAAACATGAGAATATTCCTGACTTACATTCTTACTTACAAACTATTCAATTTTATCACCTAATAAGTAGACGAGGGAATTGTCATCAGTGTGACATCCCGTGGTTGTCGTAGAGTCAACATAGAGAAAATAAAAAGTGGGAGATAGGCAGCAGCATCTTGTTGGAACATTTGAATAAATAAACTGCGGTTGCAAACCAGACGTGCGTGGCAACTATGGCAAAATCCCCCCAAAATGTGAGCTACTATTTTTAATGGCAATATATGGGGGAGGCCTATGTTCAGCGGTGAACTGGTGATGGGCTGATGTGGTGGTGGGGGTGGTGAAGCAGACAACTTACATATTATACATTTTGATTTAACACATAGACTTAGTCATGTTTGGGTGAAAACCATGGTAGTATGCCAGTACGATGTCCTGCCGGTCTATTTTAGACCGCGGCTTCAACTACCGATTATTGTCGAAATTTATCAACTGCGCAGGAGATATTATATATGCCACAAGTTTACGTGCAAACATAGGGGCATTTACTCGTCCCAACTTACCCGTACCCGATATAACGCTTATGCCATAAAATCGGGGGTAGGCTAGAACGCAATGTCAGAAACAGAAGGACAAACACGACAACCAGACCTGAAAACCGAACAATTTCTGTTTTTGCACAAATATTGGATTGGATAGAGTCGAACCGTGGACAACGTAGTACTCTGGTATTCTAACCACAAGGCCACGCAGTCGACATTAGTTCATTAGTTCTTTCTTTAGTACTGTTAGTCGCTCTACTTAAGTTAATGTTTCGGATGCCTGCATACTACCTAAAATAGTGACTTTATCTCCAGCAAAGTCAGAGTTGATATATTTGAAGGGCAAGCAGACGGGACCGACGCGGTCACTGAACAGGATGTCTTGGGCCACCCTCAGGATCGAGATGTCATTATCGTTATTGTTCCTGAAAAACAACACGTAAGTGTGCGAAGTTTGATAGTGTGTTTTTTTTATTGGATAAAGTGTCGAGTTGAGAAAAACGTTCTCGTGATGGTAAGTGCAACGCCTGCTCATTATAAACGCTGTGTTACCACATTGCGCTTGTCACCATGACAAATCAGTTCTTAAGTTTGCCAGCAATTACGTTAGCTATAAGTGCCATTCCGATCAATACACACGGCAGACTAATTGACACTGGTACCTAGACGGATTCGTGCATAGGAATCCTACCACCAGTAACAGAGTTAGTGCTAATACTAGCACGTCTTCATATTTACGAACCCCATGTAACTATGATTCGGTAAGATTGTAGTAAGGGTCGGATGTACTGTCTAGAACTGCTAATTTGTGTGAAGCCCATTTATTTGCTTAGGTAGTATTTGAACCCACGACGAAAAACAGCAGGTAACATACGCCTACAAAGTCACGCAGTCTGTTTTCTTACTAACTGTTGTCATTTGCCGTATCAAAAATGGTATTTATATGACTTTTGTAAATACATCTTGACCGTTATTTAGCCTGCAAAAAGTACACATAGTCTCATAAATAGCCTCATAGCCTCTCCCAAGTTACGGAGGATTTGTAGAAGCTACGCTTGGCTAGCAGATCGGCGTTCGCAGTACCAACCTTTGCGCACTTTAGTATTTTTTTACAATTTCACTGTAGTAAGGTGTTATCTGGGCAGTGTCTTGATTCTTTATCCATAATATCGCTGTCTATAGGTCACAGTTTGCCAAATTTTAAGTAGTTTAACAACCGGCGCACTGAGAACTCGTATGTCACTGAGAAACATAAAATAATTACTTGTTGTAAAGCGGGTGCAACTCGATCCTAGTAACTGCATAGGCTCGCGTCGCCGGTGACTCGGCTAAAAAGAGATATAAAAATAGATAGAAAGAAGTAAAACTCTACAACTAGGCAATACACACCACAGATGTCGAGAACACGACACGCGTTTAATCTCAAAACTAGGCATTATCAAGTGTTATTGATTCTACGATAGACAGCACTTGGCGGCTACTCTTCAAAAACTAGGTAATATTCACCATTTTATATTTTGCATGTGGACCTTAGCAAATTGACTTTGTTTCCTTCATTATAATGGATTTTCTTTAAGTAACGCTTAATTCTATTAGCTATAAGTAATAGATATTTAAAAGTTAGTTTGCCGTATAACGTAAAACGACACTGATTGAAAATATTACAGTCTGGTAAAAATATTCCAAAGTGAAACTTTTTTTAAATTAAAATTTGTGTATTCCTAATGAAAAATGTTGTCAGAAGAATTATTTGCTTTCCACTTTCAATTGCTTTTAAAGTCACTATTGCAGTAATGTTGAATAGCTTATTCTTTTACATCCTGCAATATACGATTAGGACTACATAACTCAAGCACAAGTAACAATCGCAGCACAAGCTTTTAAGCTTAGTTAATGTTGAAACCTCTTTAAATATTTATTTTTTTAATATCAATTCCGACGCAAGACATATGCAGCACAAACGTTTAAAAAACCATTCCATTTAACTGATCCGTAGAAAAAAGCAGCAGTCGGAGTTCGATAAATCGTCCCAGAAAGTGACTAAAATTAAATATTATTAAGGGAATCTCACCCAATCTCGCCTAAGGTGAAGGGGGGAGGAGGGGTCTCAGCGAATATCACTTATTTTCTAATCCTCAAGAAACGGTAAAATTGCCAGAGAATTGGGTTAAATTAAGTAAATAATTACGATCAATTGTCAGAAAAATAGCCCTGTCTTATCAACAGATTTTCACCAATATTGCTTCAACATTCACACGGGATACATCACGATAACCACGGGAAAGGTTTCCGGGAACCAGGAGAAAATGCCTTAATCGACTCTGACAAAGTAAAGTGAAAGTAAAGAAAATAGTTTTATATGTATCCATCCAAAAAGACAATGTCATAATTAACCACGAAATAGTCAAATAAAACATAATTTTCAAAACTGAACCTGGCATCGCCTCGCCTCTTAGCCTGTTATGGGAGGTAATTGTCATAGTTACTACTTTTAGCAGACTAGTGGGCAACTCGAAAAATCTTAGTGCTCTGAGGTGAAAATATCATTGAGGAATAAAGGTATAGATGGGTCAATGTCTCTTACCATCAGGTGAACCCTTTCTACATAAAAATAAAAACTTTATAATTTCTCAAAAAAAAACATTTTTTAACTATTTTAATCTTACCAGAGGTAACATCGTGCTCTCCAACAACGACCGCGATTTCATTGACCGTCTTCTCTGCGACACAGTGCGCGGCGGTCAGGACGTACCTCTTGCTGATGATGACGCCACCGCATTTAATGGCAATGATATTCAAGAACGCAATACCGGCCATCATTGGGAACTCGTTTATGCCTGTCTCTTGACCACCCACGATCCGGTTCTAGAAGTAAATGACACAGAATTGTAATGAACATACCTCTACCCACTTATACGCTACGTAAAATAGAGTAATCTCTATAATTACTCGGTACATTATTTACATAATACTTATAGCAGATAAAAACTTCGCAAAAAAGAAGCATCCGTTTTGGATCAATAAAATACCCAGCAGGCAGTTTATTTTTATTTTTTGGTCAATAATTTATAAATAATACCATATTAGTATGCACCCGATAGTAAGAGCCCCACGACTTCGTTCAACAGTGCGGTGTCATCCGCTTTCTACGGGAAAATTCTGTAAATGACGGCACTGCCCTCGTCACCATGAGACATCGGTTCTTAAGTCTCATATGTCCTGTTAATATAATTACACTAGATTTGGTGCCGTTCAAACCGATATACAGAGGTTTTGCACACCACTTCTTTACGGTAAAATAACTAGCACTGCGGTGGTGCCTATCTAGACGTATAGCTGCATGCGAATCTCCACTCAAATCATATTCATAACAATTATCATGTTGACTGTTGCTCTCACCAATTTTCTGTAGCCGCATTGACAAGTAGGCGGGATGACGGGAACGCGTTGTGCGGTCAGCTCGCAAACGAACCGACCACCTGGGCTCTGGTACGATGTGACGAGGCCTTGAGGTCGTAAATAATGTTTAAAACATTTGATTAACTTATAATACATCTTTTAATTTAATCACTAGAATGAAATGGGTTCATCATCATCATCATCACTTTAGCCTTTCACTAGTCCACTGCTGAACATAGGCGTCCCCCATAGATATCTGGAAGGAATTTTCCACAGTTGCCACGTTTGGCAGGCGGGTTGGCAATAGGGTTGCTAGATCGGAATACCAAAATATCTAAACAAAATGCAAATTGGGGTCTTTGATCCCAAAATCTCGATAATTAGAAATAAAAATGGAAATGGGGGAGAAATAAAAATCAAAATGTAACTTTTATTTTAAAAATCATGAATTCCACAAAAACATTTTATTTTTAGCACTTATCTAAGGTCGCGCGTTAATTTGAAATTTTATTATCTGTAATGTACTTTATGAAAAGTTGTTTGTCGGGATATTTTGTATGTTGTACGGAGTGTGGACAATGCGTAAAATGACATAAGAATTCAGATAAATCCCGACCATCTGGTGAACCTAGTTGGCAACCGCAGTTGATGTTCCAGTCCATCTGCTGGTTTTAATGTATAAATAATTTCTGTCGACTTTTAATCCACCCACGGGACGAGATGGGCTGGTATGATTCCCTTACGGCACCACTACACGGTCAATGGAATGGATTTCGTTACTTTAATTTTAAGCTTTAAAACTGTGAACTGAACGTAAACAACTTTAGTGGTGAGTAACTAAAGACGTTAACAATATAAAGGGTTGCGATTGGTTGCCGATGACGTGATATATCCTATTGGTCAGACATCGGTAGTTCGATATTAATGGAAGACTCCAAGGAAACAGCAAAAATCCATAGCGCATTTCGGTGCACCTCCTCACGCAAGATGCGTGTATTACGGCTTCAACACTATAGGTGTATAGAATAGAACTGCTCATTCCCTGGTCAGGGCTATATGGCGGTATTAACACCTCCCATCCAAAATCTCTTAATTTTTGCTGAATGCCTAAAGATGTGTGTGGTCTAGCGTTCATAAAAGGCCACACCCTTTCTATTGATCAATTCCGACCGCTTTCTCTCAACTTTTTGCTTTATTCTCATCAGTTGTTGGCAGTAGAGATCCGAATCGATGGTTCTGCCTGGCGGTAAAAGCTCATAATGAACGACGCCATTCCAATCCGACCATACACAAAGCAGTCACCTTATTGCGAGTGAGTCCGGGTTTTCGAGCACTCTGTGAAGACTGACCGACCCTTGACCGCGACCTTTTTTGCACGTTCTTGTACTACGTGATCCACTTTTCATCACCAGTTATCAATCTCTCAAAAACGGTTCGGTTTCAGAACGTTTTAATAAAAAATCGGAAATGAGTACACGGTTCATTAGGTTTCTTTTAGTTTTTTTTCTTTTAGGTTGGTTTTCTTTTTGCATTCCATGAACCATGAGTAACTGCGATTTGATGGAATTTCCTCCTAAATGCACCTAACAAATCTTATAAATCAGAAATATTACAGGATATAAACGGTCGACCGTTTATCATAATGTATTATATATGCATTAATGAAATATCTATGCCACGATACACCCTGCATCACACATACTTGCAGCCTCTCAGAGTCCATACTTCAAGTTTGAGCACCCCTGGTATACAGTAACGAAACGAGCAACACTTTCCCCTGATGGTAAATGTAACGTCTGCCCATAACAAATGCTGTGTTACCCAGAACCTTTCCGTGTGACACCACACGTTCTTAGGTCTAATATGCCCAGTGATCACGCTAGCTCTAAGTGCCCTTCAAACCGAAACACAGTAATGTTTGCACACTACTGCTTCACGGGAAAATAACTGGCCCTGGGGTGGCACCTACCTAGACTGATCCCTGCATAGGAATCCTACCACCGATTATCGCCGCCCACGAACATCCGCAATACCATAGATATTCCGTGTGCGGTGCCGGCCTTTGCTGTCATGGGCACTCGTGGCACTTACCATGTGAACGACTTGTTCGACTTGTCATAATCAAAGTACCAGTGCCAAATCTGCGATTCACATATACATACAGACACGCCTTTTTCCCATGTAAGGGGTAAGCAGATACCACACCCTCATCCTACTTTACCCCCCGCATGACGGGTGGCGAACCACGTCGCCGATATTTTGGTACGAGTCAAAAAAATCTTACTCCCCTTTCCGTTCCCACAAGCAGTACAGGGACAGCATTGCATGTTATGGTGTTATTCTGCACGACTAAAGGCTGTCCGTACAATATCATAGTCGCTTGTTACGACACCTCGGCAGGAAAGAGATAGGTGCTATGCTACTCTACCGGACTTCGTATTATAACACTAGGTTATCTATATTCAACGAGCTCAACAGAACCTGCTGCTGTAATGATCGAAAATTTGTAAATATAAATTTATAAAATATTAAGTGTGGATAAATGTTCGTAAAGTCCATTTTTAATGTGTGTCTACTGGTATGTCGGGAAAGGAATAAGCCAAATTTTAAGTCAATAGGTCTTGTAGGTTCCAAGATATCGTGATGAGCCAGTGGTTAATCGCTTATACACATATATAGAAAACACTTCTTGTCACTAATCCAAACAAATATTATAAATGCGAAAGTAACTCTCGCTGTCCCTCTGTCTGTTTGTTACATTTTAGGGTTCAACCGCTTAACCGATCCTGACGAAATTTGGCACAGAGATAGCTTGCATCCTGGAGACGGACATAGGATACTGTTAATCTCAAAAAATCGAATAGTTTCCATGTGATATTTAAAAACTGATTTTCACGCGGACGAAGTCGCGGGCATCAGCCAGTTTATTATTTATTGTAAAAAAAAACAGAAGTGAAAGTGCATTGAAATAATTTTCATTACACATACTACTCGTATTTGCACCTTTTAACAAACGAACTCAATAATATATTAGAAATACATATGTATTATTTACGCAAGATAAAACAATTATAATATTAAAATGATATATCAATAATGGGTACGTAATCAGCTTTCAGATATCAAATAAAGATATCAATACAATCCCAAAAATTTATCAAAGAACATCAAATCGTTATATCAGTATACTTTATTGTGGAGAGTCTTAACGTTATACGTAGTCCCACGGCTTTATTATTTTTTGTTATATATTTATTTAAAGCGACCCGGACCGGCATCACCTGGGTAAATTTTTAACAGTGATATACTTAATAAATAAATTGCCAAAGGAAAATAACAATATGTTACTTGTTTCACTAATAATACTGTTAATGCTCAGCTCCTATAAGAGCTAAGACCATTTTAATACACATAAATCTTCCTAGAGAGATGCAGATTATAGCAGTGAAAACTGCACGCAAATTCGTTCAGTGGTTCTCGAGATCAGCACGGTCACACAACTAATGGTCACTGTTAGCCCGAAGGCTTTTTACAGCTTCACCGGATTGAAAGGCAGCACAGCCCGCGAGAGGGGACCGCTTGGACCGTCATCCTATGCGCGAGAGTAACTGACTCTGAGGTGCCCAAGGGGGCCGGCCTCGGCTCAGTCAGTTGCTTTATAGACACTCACCAGGGGCTTCCTTTTATACTATGTATAGATAGATATAGATGCAAGTAAGTGACGAGACGAGCAACCTGATGATAAATGCCTGACCGCAATAGTTGCAGTTTCAACCACCAAAGACGCAGTTGCTAAGGCCCATATGCCTTGTAATTGCACTAAATAAAGTGCCCTTCAAACCTAGGCATATTCCTAGTGATCACTAGTTAATTAATTGATAATTGGTAGCAGAGTTGCATACATCTTTTCAAAGCATCATTTATTACTATGGTACGGCATAATTTTATACATGGTAATTACAGCGGATTCGATTTTATTTAGATACTTGAAATTTGTTAAACGTTTTGAAAACTTAATCGTAAATAAATATTTCCATTTTATAAGTTATACAATTTATTTAGATATTTATAAGAATAAATTAAAATAAATTTTATTAAATGTAGATTATAACATCGTCATCATTTTAGCCCATCACAAGTCGGCAGCTGAACATTAGCCTCCTCATACTCGTAGATTGCCACAAAACACTACCGAGCTACCTGCACTCATAGACTCCGCAAACCCGTGCAGTTTATCGCTCTTTTTTTCATTGTTTAAAGTGACGGAACGAGCAAAACGTTCACCTGAATGTAAGTGCAACGTCCGCCCACAAAAAATGCTGTGTCACCACACTGCGCCCGTCACCCTGAGACATCAGTTCTTAAGTTTCAAATGCCCAGTGATTACGGTAGCTCACAGTGCCCTCCAAACCGAAACACAGTAATGCTGCACACTAGTACTTCACGGCAGAATAACTGCACAGGAATCCTACCACCAGTCATACCTCATCTAGTGGGGGTCGCCCTATACTTGTATTACCTCGCATTTGCAGGTACGAGGTTGCTACTCAAGGTTCTCCAATGGTTATCGGTTCTTACCACCACAGTTCTTACACTCATTGCCCTCAGCTTGCTAATTGCAATTTACAGAGAGAGGACAAGTAAATTTCTTGTAATACATGACTATATCATATACATACATACCTACACTCAGCTTCCGATCTTGGGACGTTATATTTAAAGTACCACGACCGCAATAATATTCTGCTGACGCCAGCTGCGGATCTCCGGTTTTAGAGACGAGCAACCGGTCCATATAGCAGGAAGGTGTCTGCAATTAATATTGAATTTATAATCACCTCGCAATTCGTGTGTAACACAGAAAAATATATTATTTATACCAATAATAAAATTGAAGTCTGTCTGTGATTTCATAAATATATGTTTATATACTCGTATACTAACTCAATCGCATTAGATAGAGTTACTGGGGTTGCCACCTTTTTAAGAAGATATATTTTTTTTAAATCCAAAAATATAGTACTTTTGAGACATTTAGAAAAAATACACTTTTATTTTTTATTTCTTTTCCGTTTATATTTGCTATAACTCTTCACGTTGGCTATTTTATTTGAACAGCAAAAAAAATAAACAATTAAATTACATCGGGCAGCATTCATCGACACATTGACAATAACAGAAAGTTGACGTTTAAGTGCCGTCAATGCATTTCTTTCTGAAATTATCGAGGCATTGTCGGCCCATAAAAAATGCCGTGCCACCCAGAACTTTCTTTGTGGCACCAAACATCAGTTCTTAATTCTCATAAGCCCAGTGATTACACCAGCTTTGAGTGCCCTTAACACCGAAACACAGTAATATTTGCACATTACTGCTTCACGGCAGAATAACTGGCCCTGGAGTAGACGGCCTTAGATGGATTCTTGCACAGGTATCCTACCACCAGTAACTATCACCAGTACTGCGTAATTAGAAGTCCTCTCGCGGTACACTTTGATAGCGTGCGGAGTACGGCCACTGTTAAGCGACCGCCCACCTGAACACAGGTAATTCATTACTTGTAATATCAATGAGTATGCTCTTTACAATTTTATTAAACTACCTAGTCCGGCCATAAGTTCTGTTACAAATGAAAATGCATTTTTTTAATGAAGTAATATAATACTATTAAAATTTATACCTACATATTTATTAGTCTCAGCAAAAAATAAAAAATATTCTATTCGAAATGGCCGCCTTTGGCTTTTATTCAGGCCCCACCAAACCATCACTGACGCAGGATGATGACCACGTTGTACCTTTCCGACCACTTGAGCAGCTTCTTTAGAACTGTGAGCGTATACTTTATCATTTTGCTTATTGTAGTGTTCTTCAATCGTGAAATTTTTTTCATCGGTAAAGAGGATATTTCTGTGCCTTTCACCTCCGTATCGCGACAGAAGGCGTTTTGATCGATCCACTCTCTTTAATTGTAAAGATTTATTTAGGGCATGTCCTGTATATCGACGATAAGCACCGAGCTTCAGGTCTTGTTTTATAAAACGCGACAGAGTCCTAGCGGGAATTTTAATTTCTCGCGAAAAGATTTTTTGCTTCCTAATGGGGTTTCGACGAATTCTGGCTTTAACAGCATTAACGGCCTTTGTAGTTCTAACAGCACGCGGCCGCCCCGATCTTTTCTGGTCTTCGACAGAGGAAGTGTTGTTGTATCTGTTGATAGTACGATATACGATCATACGGCTGATACCAAGCTTTTTAAGTGTATGGAATATGACCGACGGCTCCATACCCACTTTGTGCAAGGCGATCACTGCAATCCTATTTTCTTTAACACCGCATTCCATATTGTAATTTGATAAAGAACACGAAAAAATATGTGAAATGGCACAAAATCGAAAGAAGTCTTTAAAATATACATGTTTCAAATTCAAAAAAAGTTTTTATGTAACAGTATTTATGGCCAGACTAGTTAGATCTTTATATCTATCTAAGTATTAAAATAGAAACTTTAAAAAAGCATTTCAAAAACCTTAGTAAACTCACCTCGGGCAAATTAATATCGGTACAGACAAGCCGGCAGTTATACCCTATAGGACAAGTCGCTTGCCATCTGCACTGAACGCCGCCGGTGTAGTAATTTGGATAGTTAGGGCTGTAGATATAATAAGTTCGGTTGGGTAGAACCATCTGTATTCACAAAAACATGATGACAATGATGACTACTGTGGACTGGAACATAGTCACAGTTTATCAACACATGGACTGTAATGCTATCAGGCATTCGGCTGTTTGAACCGAAAAATCTGATCGAAAAATAGCTGAGTATTTTCATATTCTGAAGAATTTGCATATGTAAAACGCACCGACGACACTGGAGAAATCTTAATAATATAAATTTTGGTTAACGAAGGATTAAAATGAAGCTAAGTAAAAATCTCATAGTCTTATACTAATAATAGATCAGTGTTATTTTACCTATAGTTAGCCGAAAGATGTCCAGCGGAGTGGAATAGCACCTACCTCTTTTCTACCAAGATGTCATCAAAGGCGACTAAGGTATTGTAAGGTACTGTTCTGTAATATACGACAGCCTTTTATATGGGAAAAAGGTGTGATCATATATATGTGTGTATGTATGTTATTTTACTATTGACCTGGGTTCGGTTCCTCGGTGCATGTCTGAGGAATGAAAATATTTCGAGGACATTGTGAATTCCGTCAACCTGAATTGGAGCAGCGTGGCGTAATCTAAGCTCTCCCATAATGATATGAGACCTATGCTCAGCTGATAAGAGACATTAATAAGCTGTTCCTTTTTGTAAGTAATTATCCCGCGTGTAATTTTGTTTGTATATACAATATATCTTATCAATATTTTTGAGTTCTCTTCAAAATCTCACCAAAACTTGACTGAAGTCATGTTTGTTATTTACTGCACGTTTTGCAGTCATGTTCACTGTTCAAAATTGTAATATAAAAAAGTACATACAGGTTGAATGACGTCGCAGTCGCGGTCTTGAGCTCGCCCAGTGCTAAGTAGAACAAGTAGAAAACCGATAGGAATAAGACTCATCTGAAAAAAGTAATTCAACAATAAACGCACTTCTCTATTATTTTCCAAGATGGGCATAAGCATACCACTACCGTCGCCAAATTCTCAACAGCACTTCTGTTAAGAAATACACGCTAGCGAAGTTGACAACACGACTTTTGTTTCCCACAGCGAGGCATTATAAATAGAAGTGAGCATTATGTTTTTTTAAATGTATAAAGTGGTGTGTCGCCCACAAAATGTCTGTGTGGCATCACACTGCGCTCTGTCCTTAGGTTATATGTATGTAACAGCTCGTTACCCTAAGACATCAGTTCTCCAGTCTCATATGCCCACTAATTACAATGGCTCCCAGCTCTCAGTAATGTTTGCACACTACTGCTTCACGGCAGAATAATTGGCATTAGGGTGGTACCTACCAAGACGAAGCAAATATTGTCTACGACTGGAATTGGAACCCAGGACCCGCAGCGTAGAAGTCAGGTATTTTCACCCCTACTAATTCAGAAATTTTGGTTTGGTATAGGAATGGAATGAATGGTATAGGGACACAACATTCTTTTTTATATATTTACTAGCTGACACCCGCGGCTTGGCCCACGTGAGATTCCACTACACTTTAACGAAGTTAAGGTACATTGCTATCCCTCAGAAACCATTATATAATTTTAAGAGCGCGTGGCAAATCAGCAGTTAATACTGCAGAACAATTTTAGAGGTGCCGTCACTTAGGACAGAACTCACTCACAGACACAGGTCACTAGCGTGCTATGAAATTCGAGGCGATCGCCCGGTCCCTGAGCTACCACCACGTTTATCAAGTATTAGATCCTATTAATGGATTATGAACAATCTATTATGTGTGGAGACCGCCTTTCCGAGAAATTCATTTTTCAGTATTATATTTT
Organism: Luehdorfia chinensis; assembly: GCA_019845155.1. Classification (NCBI taxonomy): domain Eukaryota; kingdom Metazoa; phylum Arthropoda; class Insecta; order Lepidoptera; family Papilionidae; genus Luehdorfia; species Luehdorfia chinensis. The sequence continues at coordinate 1,703,042 of JAHVAK010000028.1, forward strand.
AATTTAATCTGGATAAGATAAATCATTTACTTTGCTTATATAATGATATTATCGAATATCAATCAGATAGGTTTTCCTGTCGTAAAAAAAGATATAAGTAAAAACATTTCTTCTACTGCGAGAGTGGAATATACGGGTAACTGTGATTAATGCCGCTCTTTAAGCCGAAGACATTGGAAAAAGCGTCCGTTTTGTCGTCGAAACAATTTATAACTCACAAAGATACAGGTTTCCTTACTGGTTGAAGGATTCCTATGGTAGATACCACCTCAGGGCCAGTTATTCTGCCATAAAGCAGTAGGTGAGCAAACATTACTGTGTTCCGGTTTGAAGGGCACTGTGAGCTAGCGTAATCACTGGGCATATGAGACTTAAGAACTGATGTCTCAGGGGTGACGGGCGCATTGTGGTGTCACAGGAGAACGTTTTGCTCGTTCCGTCACTTTTATCTAAATAAAAAAAAAACCGCCTGCCGAGCGATAACGGCTTATTCTCAAAATTCGGAAGAGGCCTATACAGTGGATTTTTGAGGGCTCAAGAAAAGTAAAGTGGTTTAGCATGTCTTATTATAACTCATCTATTCTATAACATTTCGATATTTTTTATTATCATAATGTGCCTATGCTATGTAGTCCACGGCCACACAACGCTTCACCCACATCACGCTATGTATAATTATATGTATACGGTATAACAGACCGAATTTTGTTTAAATTATTATTTACTTTAATCGTCTATCGCACCAGAATCACCATAAGTTACATTGTTAGTCATTCCATAATTGCAAATATTCAACTTTATTTTTTAAAACAATAAAAAGTTGTTCGCCAGCTTTCAATTTATAATTAATAATTATAATCATTATACATTATACAGTTTTTGTAAATAACTGATTAAAAATCGTATTGCGGTTACAAAATAAATCTTTGTTAGAAACATTATTTTAAAATGAATTGTCGAGAATAAACCCCCAGTATAGTTATGTTCGAAAATGAGTTTTATTTATTACCTTTTCTATCAAGCAAAAACAAGTAATCTGATTAGTTTCGTCTTTAACTAGGAGTCACGTTTGTTACGAATTCACGGCAGCCTGAAGCTGAAAACTCTTGTCAATGTAAAAGTTGTTGTTATATTAGGATTGCGAAAATCGTTTCGACTCTCTTATCCTGTACTGGTATGAGGAGCCTTCAGAAACTATCAATGAAACAGACATTAGATTTATAAAAGACACCACAATATTAAAAAATATTGCAAAGAAAAGCTTAGACTAAATATTTTAGTATGTATTTATCTGTTTTGTTTAATAATACTGGCAATGTTATTAACATTATTAATATTCCTATTCAGGAGATAGTTCACGACATCAGTCGAATGGTGGGCACGATCCTGCAACGTTAGTGTTGCCAGGTGGCAAAGTCCAGTCAAATTTCGGGATGGAACTAAAAAATAATCGGGACAGCCACAATGGCTACAAAAAACTGACTGAGTTTTTTTTAAATGGTATATTACCATTGGTTAGTACCAGAAACAAAGCAAAACGTACTTAAATTAGATAAATATAGGGGTTAATGAAAAGTCGGAAAATTTTGCGTCCCGATCAAGGGTGAACCGGTACGTGTCACCAGACCCCTGAAAGTCGGGACATTCCGCGCAAATCGGGACACCTGACAACACTATGCGACGACATTTTTCGTAGTCCTTACCGTAATTCATTGGGTTATTTGCGTTTAATCTACATATATAATATCTATTACTGACTTAATCAATGTGGCGCCTTAAGTGATATTTTTCTTTACAATTTCACTGTCTAGAAGAAACAGTTCTTTAATGACTTAACTGAAAGTTATTAACAATGACTGGAACTAACCGAACATTACTTGAATGAAGTGTAGCACTTCCCTGTGATATATATTACACATATCTTTAAAAGATTCGATGTTTTATAACATTCAAAAACGGCCTATTGAAAAAAGGTTTGACGACCGCGTGGCCTAATGGTTAGATTAGCTTTGTAGTTCGACGAAAAAAAAGAACCTATAAGATTGGCCTTCGAGTTGTCCTCCCTGTGCAGAGATAGTAGTGATGGCTGACAGAAATTCCCTTGGACAGCCTTGGCGGGAGACCGGAACGCAAGGGTTCCCGAAGGAAGACGAACTAATTTCTCGCCAAATTTGCCAATGTGCTCAGACTTTGCCTGGAGGCAGAATTTTACTTCAACTTATAATCGCCAGATTTTGAATCCAAAGATGCCGAGGCCTGGCAACACTGCTGCTTTTGGCGAAACGCCATTCTGAAGGAAGGTGCAGCCTGAGCATCCACGCTCAGGTAGCGACTGGTAGCCCGAAGCGCGGGTGCTCAGGGAGTCATTCTCCAGCACTGGTGGTGCTGGTACTCCCTGGGGTAGATTTTTTATTTCCGCTACCATGTTTTTTTGGGCCTCCGGTTGCCTACACTTACCACCAGACGAAACGCAGAAGTTTGTTAAACATCTACTTCATGCCGGTGTTCTGTGAGGTCGTGGTACTTCCCGGTCGAGCCGGCCCATTCATGCAAGAACAAAAGCTGCTGGTTTCAAACCTTTTTTTAATAATCAATTATAAGGTTTACACTTCTTCCATGGTAACAGATTAATCGTATCCGATAGCTACTAAAATTAGTAGGTGTATCAGCACAAATAACTCTAAGATATGCGTTAACTCATTAACATACCCGTGGCATTGTTACGTTATGCCTTCTCATTGTACGTTAGGCCTCCTTGGCCTAACGTACACTTGTACAAATTTTCCGATATGGTTAATATGAGACTATAATAAAATAACAAAACTGACATTGAAAATCGCTCTTATAATTTTACCTCAGATCATTTTTTTTTTGTTTTTCACAGAGCGTTTTACAATGTAAAGTTAGTTTTTTATACTGAAATATTTATGTTTACTTTACTTTTGGTTATTACACAATGGGCTTGTACACATTAATGATTCAGTAAGCAATTAATTAAAAAGATATTCCATAAAATAAACTGAAATATATTGTAAAAAATATCATCATTTCAGTCTATCATAGTCCAATGCTGAACATAGGCCTCCCCCAAAGATTGCCACAAAAGTTTGTAGCTCTCATTTTAAGAGGATATTGCCATAGTTGCCACGCTTGGCAGGCGGATTGGCAACCGTAGGTTATTTATTCAGATGTTCCAGGAATATGCTGCTGCCCATTTTCTGGTTTAAATGTTCCCTCTGTCGACTTTAACGACACCAACAGGATGAGATGTGGTGGTAGATTCTCTAAGCCGCCACCACACGGCGGTCAAAAGTAAATTACAAGTTAATTGTGTATCTAGATAAAAATCTTAACAAGCAAACACTTTGTTTTGTCTTAGAATTAAAATAATAACCATTAAACGCACGTACAAAAATGAACAAGACTTTGTAATTAATAAGAGGATATTTACCTTCAAAAAGTTATAATTCACTTTATCAATTCTAAATGTTTAATACATTATTAATTTTAATAACTTTAAAACAGACACGTAAATTAATTTATATAACAGCTGTCACATTTGCCCAAATTAAATTAAATACATATGCTGTCACCTTTCCATGTGACAATTGAGAGTCGTGTGAAGTAGTGGCGGCAGCATTAATTGTTTTAAACGCTTCATTAACACATCAACAGCAGATAACAAAGTAGCTGCGCTACAATCAGTGTTGAAAAGGCTTTAGTACTGATAAGGAAAAATGATTTTAGCACATCAAGAGACACTGTCGCCTTTAACATAAATTTCTCGTTTACAACATATGTAATTTTTGTGTACAAAACAATGTCTCCATACGCATATCCAGCTATGAATCAAAAATACCACGCAACATTTCAGTAAATTTTCATGATTCACTTTATCACAAGCATGTACTTGGTTGCATTTAACATTATTATATTATTCAATATTATATTATTCAGTATTTATTTCATCAGGGTAACTTCTACCACCTTGGTCTCCGTTTTGCGGATATTTCCATTAACTAATATTATTATTTTCCACACGCCATTAGAATCTAGGACATATTACCAACGAAAGAAAGAATGAAGGAAAGTTTAAGAAAGTAGTCAAACAAAAACAAGGGTTCTTCCAAACGTTTACTTATATAATTCTGATTTCTTATATTGTATTGTCAAATATCGAAGCTAGTTCGTAAAAATAAGTTCCGAAACTGTTAACTCATATATGTGTGATTTTGTATGTAAATTTGTACGTATGTTTAAGACTTCAGAGAGCACAAGGAATATGTGACAGGAAACACCTGGCCGCCGAGCTTCAGCGCGTCAAGGAAGTTTTGCACGACAACAAGCTTCGGGTTTCGCGACTGCGTCGCAGTGACCGAGTGAAACCGGTCACAGTCGAGCGTGTACCTGCTATGCTACTTTATGTCAGAGGAGTCACCGACAAAATTGGCTATATCTTGAAGCGGGCTTCCATAAAAACATTCTTCAAGCCGCCGAAGAAGATAAGTCAGTTCTTACCATCTGTCAAGTGTAACATCCCTCTACAAAATGCAGGAGTATACAAGTTAGATTGTGAATGTGGGCTCTCTTACATAGGGCAAACAAAAATATCCATTAAAACCCGCGTAAAAATACATATAGATGATGTGAAGCATCGTCGCTCTAGGAAGTCTGCAGTCTGTGACCATGTTCTCAAATGACCATGTTCGCAAATCCTTGCAAAAGAACACCGATTCTTACCCAAGATGATTTCAATAGAGTAGATGGTTGGGTATTACTGCCGGCTTGGGATCCTATAATTAATAAAATTAAATCAAAAAACAAGCATACCACTGCAATACTTCAAAACACAGTTAGCTCTTTTTGCGTAGATCGGTCCAAAAATAATAATTAAAGCTAAAGGTACCCCGTGTTAACTATGACATCAGGACATCTTTCACCTCAGCCCTCCAGTCCTCAGACCATAGGGTGCTGTAAAGCGCTCGAAATGTCGGGTCATAAACAATTGAAAATTAAACGCGACAAAATCCGTTAAAATTACTTTTATTTAAATGTGTAGTATTCGCTTAAATATAAGAAATCATTATATGTTTATGAGTATTTACAAATAAAAGTATGTATGCATTTACAGTTTTCAGCAATCCAGGCGCCCTGGGCGAAATATTTTTCGTCCCATTCGTTAATAGTTGCTATCGAATATATGTTTTTTTAAATAAGAACGACAAAATAGTTGTGAAAGTATTTCATAATAGAATTTCATTGATTGAATTAAGAAAAACACCCACATGAGCCTTGGAAAATACATACATACATAAGATCACGACTGTATCCCATAAGGGGTAGTCAGAGACTGGGCACTCACTGCAAAAACAGATGACTGCTACAATCCACGTTTCACCAAAACTATATAATGCACTTGGTGTGATAGGTGGTGAGCCCATCGCCATCATGCGCTGTTGGGTGCACAGTGCAGTTTAATTCCTTACTCGCCTTTTACGAGATCCCTTGGATGAGATGGAGTGGTAGTATTCTTTTATCGAGCCGCCACCACACGGCATAAAAAAAATAAAACCAATGTCAATATACATCGACATAATAACTTTTATGAAATTTAGATTATTGCTCTGGTTTTTATATACTCGTATTAGAAAGTGACGACACAAGCAAAACGTTCGCCTGGTGGTACGTAAGTGCAACGTCTGCCCATAACAAATACCCATGCTGTGTGCCCTTCCCCCCCAGACATCAGTTCTTGATTCTCAGTCTTATATGACCAGCCCTTAGCCCTTACTGCCTTTCAGACCGAAACACAGTAACGTTTGCACACTACTGCTTCACGGCACAATAATGGGCTCTGACCTACGAGTACCTACACTGATCCCTGCATAGTTATAACTGGTTAGGTAGGATAACTATGCAGGTAAAGCTGTTTGGTTGGTTGGTTTCCGAAACAACGGACTGTCTTGGGAAGAACGTGAATAAACCCCGCGACCGAATTTATTATTTTTTTCTTTTCAATATTAATGGTTTCTTATTTAAAATAATAATCTTCTACTCCGTCTGATACTGTGGGTGTTGAGTGTTGACTTAGAAAAACATATCGGTATAACCATCTCGAAAAAAGCCAGACCAAAACTACAAAAAAAAAATGCCTAACAGTGGACTATTAACAGGCTGATGATGATGACGATGACTTATTTGGGACCATTAATACGTTGTATTTATTAACCGATTTATTTTCGTTGGTGTTGCATGGTAGGATGAATGTTCACGACCGCCTAGCCTAGTGATCATAGTGAACCTGACTTTTACGCCGCGGGTCCTGGGTTCGAATCCCAATCGGAGCAAGCATTTGTGCTAAACCACAAATTGTTGGTTTGAGTCTGGTTGTGTTGTGATTGTCCCTGTGTTTCTAACACTGCATCCTAGCCCACCTAAGATCTTATCGCATCTGCGTTGCATCGGAAGGGGGTAGGTAAGGAAGAGTGAGTGCCCCTGTGTTCGCGCATACACTTGTGGCACTATAATAGCCTCAAACATTGAGTTTAGTACTACTGTTGCCTTCCCGCTTGTAAGGTACGATGTCGATCGCGTATGTTAAGAGTAAAGAAAGCCTCCGTGAGATTTGGATGGTAAAATTAAAGTGCTCCAATTTTGAACACCTTTGTATAGAGGTCATTATTGTCATTGTTCGTTGGTATCTTAGAGTAATATGTTTTAAGTTACTGAAATAATAAGAATTATTCAATACTCGAAGCTGTTATTGAATACTTAGTATTCTCCATTGCAACAAAATCAGTTTATATTGAAATATTGTAATTAATTTCAGAATCCGTCTAGGTAGGTGCCACCCCAGGGCCAGTTATTCTGTCGTGGAGCAGTAGTGTGCAAACATTACTGTGTTTCGGTTTGAAGGGCACTGATAGCTAGTGTACTTAAGAACTGATGTCTCAGGGTGTCGGGCGCAGTGCGGTGTCACTCAGAAATGTTCTGGGTGACGCAGCATTTGTTATGAGCAAACGTTGCACTTACCATCAGTTAAACGTTTTGCTCGTCTCGTAACTGTTTCCAATAAAAAATAAAGTGTACAGACAATAATCTCTATCGATTAAATATATTTATAGATATTTGCTTAATTTCTCAGTGGCACTAGTCGTATGATCTTACTAGAGAGTTCTATGTTACAGAAATCGCTTTTCTCTAAAACATACATACATACATACATAAGATCACGACTGTATCCCATAAGGGGTAGTCAGAGACTGGGCACTCACTGCAAAAACAGATGACTGCCACAATCCACGTTTCACCAAAACAATATAATGCACTTGGCGTGATAGGTGTTGAGCCCATCGCCACCATACGCTGTTGGGCGCACAGTGCAGTTTCATTCCTTACTCGCCTTTTACGAGATCTATTGGATGAGATGGAGTGGTAACGAGCCGCCACCACACGGCATAACCATTCTCTAAAACAATCGCTACTATAACTAGGTAGCCGAAGCAATATAAGCGTAAATCTGTGCACGCTAAAATTTCGATATCCAGGATTGTACATTTAATATGCCATACCAGTCTTACACTAGTGTCCAACTTGCCACATTAAGAAAAAGAAATAAAAATGCCCAAAAAAGAAATAATAATTCAATTATTTCGAGTAAAATATACCGATTTAATTACGCCGATAAATGTCCGGCAGAGTAGAATAGCACCTACCTCTTTCCTACCGAGGTGTCGTAAAATACGACTAAAGTATTGTACGGACAGCCTTTTTTCGTGCACATTAATACCATAATATGCACAACGGAGTCAGATTTGTTTTAAATCGTATCAAAATGGCGGCGACGTGGTTCGCCACCCGCCACGTCTCGTTTCCTCACCAAGAAGCAAAGAAAATGTGTTTTTTTTAAACGGCTGCGTTTTCTCACAAATCCCCGGCTGGGATTCGAACCGTGGACGCGCGTCGAAGAAGTCAGGTTCTCTGGAAACTAGGTTACATGGTCGTAACTATCTAAATACTAAAATATTAACCGTAATCACCAGTTATTCAAGTAATAGGCATGCATGTCCTAGTTTGTAGTAAATAGTATTCATACGAATAAAACAGTTATTCGTCGTTTATATTTTTACTGGTGGCAGTATTTCTATGAAATGATAAATAGGAATTCGTCTACGTAGGTACCACCCGCAGTACCAGTAATTCTACCGTGAAGCAGTAGTGTGCAAACATTACTGTGTTTCTCTCTGAATGGCAGTGTTAGCTAGTGTAATTACTGTGCATATCAGACTTATGAACTGATGTCTCAGTGTGGCGAGCGCAACGTGGTGCCACACAGAAATGTTCTGGTCTGCACAGCATTTGATATGAGTTGACGTTGCACTTACCATCAGGTGAGCCATTTGCTCGTCTCGTCACTATACTCCATAAAATAATCGTCATTTATAGAACGATAACAACATTGTATAAAAATTAAAACATATTTCTTGTTTTTGTTAATCTGAAGATAAAAAGATTGTATCCACACCTAAAAAAGTGAACTGCCAATAATGGTTCTGTCACTGAGCACAGGATATTTTTAGATGGTTTTGGCGTCGGTAAGAAATCGCCACGCAGCTCCATTGTGGCTTGAGACGACTTCACATCAACGAAATATTTTTACTTTCTAAGTCTAGAATGATTTTAATAATACGTGCTGATGTCTTAGAATCTAAGACATCATCACGTATTATTACATTCATTCTAAAGCGGCCGGCACCAGGCATGGAATCCAGCTGCCGTCCTCGTGACCTACTGTCCTATTCAGTTGTGATTTTTCCCAAAATTTAAAATTTTCATGCGTTGTAACATTTAATTACAAGATGTTGCCTTTTGTTACCACGCACCACAGTCTAAATAATCGTATATATATTACATTATAAATAATTACGGTAATAAATACTATAATTGTCAATGATTGAATAATAAAACTTAATCATAATGGTTTGTACAAGCATTGTATTGCTTAGCCCCTGCCAAATGTAAAGAGTAGTCAGTCCCTCTGCTATTGTTATTAATAATTACACTAACCACATGCTAAATAATCTTGTATGCAAAATAATAATGACATTTATAATATAATGCTGTTAATTAATTTACTAATTAATGTATCAAATAAACTTTAAATCGAAATGGCTAGTACAAGCATTGTATTGACTGACCCCTATCACAAGTGTAAGAGGAATCAGTCCCTCTACTACTCTCATTTTATCTATAAATACGCATGTATTCTAGATCAAGAGCAAGAGATGGGCAAAAGATCTTAGACAGAGCGTTACGCTGTTCAATATACGAGTATTATATAATCCATTGTAATTAAATAATTGTCTCGAAATTAAAAGTGATTGCCGACTATTGTTGTATATTTTTGGCTAATCCTACCCATTTTCTGTAATACTTTTTAAAAAAAATTAAAAGTTAATCGAAATTCGCCTTCTAAAAATATGCGCGTAAACGTTTTGTGTTTTTTATAATAACCTTTGAAACTCATTAGTTACTATAGTTAATCTTCCTCGCCTTGATCCAAAAAACTATCATAATGAAGAATGTAAACTTAGTCATACGCTTATTTTATTAATGTATCTAAAGACAACTATTGTTGTCTATTGAATTTATGTGGCTTAATAAACTGTAGAAGGAGAATGTAAATACTACGTAGGTATACATGTTTTGGGTAATCTATGTTGTAGAAGATTCTCTATGGAAGGCAGGAGCTATGTGATTTATTAAATAACTACTCAAGTAAAATATATATCTTTTATTCAAGTAAATATATCAATTATAATCCTGAATGTTGGTTAACAGTTACAGAGGAAATGTTAAAGTTAACGTATTACTGTTATTTTGGTACTTGTACCATCGAAATACTGCATTTCTAAATTATTATTTTCACCCCGGTCGCTAAAAATATTTTGTTTGCGGCTTACAGAATGCTGACCGAATACACCATTACCATTACCTCTTTTAAAATAATTCATTCCCAATTATTTCGTGTGCTGATGAACTTTGCCAAAATTTTTCATGCCTGCCGAAATTCATAATACTAGGTACTACTATTAAATGTAGTTTTGTAATTTAGAAAAATTAAAATAAAACTTCGCTTACGCCAAATGTGAGATCCATTGTCTTAGAATTTTAAACCAGCTTGGCTTTATTGTTATGTTAATGTTAAACATATATAAAAACATCTGTTGTAGGTAATGACAGCATCGATTTTGGGGAGCAAATAAAAATGAAAAAAACTTTTGATTTGTGGTTTCTTATATTTATATATAAAGTCTACTAACAATAATAACATATTTTAGCTGATCTATTCAATTATATCTACTTACAATAGTCAGGTAATCTTTAGTTAACCTTCAAAGCCAGACTGTGCGGGTATAAGGAATAATTTACATATCGATGTTCCAGTTTCGGAGAGTACGTAGGTACGTACGTAACTATATACACGACGTTACGACACACGACATTACTATAGAGAATGTTGAGATCGTTGCGTTAACTTTTATGGCTACAGTAAGATAAAGCAGTACTTTAAGGTTATTACACCAACATATTATTCAAGCTGAAGTGGTAATGGGCCGGACATATAGCTCTAGGAGTCGATAACCGTTTGAGAGGAAAGGTCGTACCGGCAACGAACTGCACGGTTTTGCGGGAAGTCGATGGATGCAGGCGGCTTAGGACCGTGTTGTGTGGACTTGTGACGGGCTGCAGTGATGATGATGTCGTCGTTCGTCGTCGTTTCAGCCTATCACAAGTCCTACTGCTGAACATAGACCTCCCCCATAGAGCCACAAAAGTTTGTAGCTCTCATATTGGAGGGATTTTGCCATAGTTGCCACGCTTGGCAGGCGGATTGGCAACCGCAGTTTATTTATTCAGATGTTCCAGGAAGATGCTGCCTCCCATCTCCTGGTTTTAATTTCCCTCTGTCGACTTTTACGACACCCACGGGATGGGATGGGGTGGTAGATTCTCTTAGGCCGCTACCACACGGTACAAAAACAAATGATGATGATTATACCATATTACCATCATATAAGGAGTCCACCGCTTGGAATATAAAACTTTAACAATCTGCGTCAACACAGCCACTTTCTCTGTTTAAGGGAAAGTAATACGACATCATGATTCTAATAGAATACCCAATAAATCCAATCGGAGGAAGTGAAATGAAATGAAAATTTATTTATAACATTATTTTTCGACGTAAGAAATATAAATTTCGTTTGTCAAACATCACTTCTTTACAATCTACCGCCGTTTCGTAATGAGGTTCCTCTGGCGGAGGAGAAACAGGCGAAAGAAACTCCGGAGGTATCCTCTTTTTTGTAATCTTTTTTTTTATCCTTAGTCAAAAATACATTATAATTAAATTTACAAAGAATAGTCTCAAGGCAAACCAAAGCCAAAGGAAGTTTCGGAAGACGCCAAAGACAGACGGACAGTCGCAATAGACAAACAATACAATACAGGTAAGTACACAACATCATACTACAGTCTTTGTAATACGATAAGGCACCAAACTGTAAATGCTCAGATCATAAGGCATCATGCCGCGTACGCAATCATGTGGTCGGCTTATTTTACGCGGGTGAAGCCGTTAGTAATTTATATGACGCTAAAATATTGTTTCGGGTATCCAGAGCCTGCGACTTACAAATCAAGTACACTGACCCTAAAGTCATGCTTATAAGATAACCTTTTAGATTAAGACAGAGGAAATGAATCAATTTTGGCTTATATACAATGTTTAATTTCCGTATATACGTAAGCCGTATCATAGCTAACTGGGTCACGACAACATCAGACAATAAAACAGCCCGTACGTTTGTGTAATCTGTGCACGGAAGGCTTAGCTCAAAGGGTCTATGTCCAAGGTACGAAAACATTTGTTCAGCATTCAGAATTGTAAAATTAATTGCCGGAAAAAAATATGTATGTATAGCCGACCACATAATTGCTTTACCACTTTTGACAACAACTTCCAGTAATTTAAAATTTCACTAAGAATCATACATTTATTTACGTATTAAATGAACGCAATTGGTTAACTGTAAGCCAATCAAAGCATTGGTTAATATTAATAGGGCGTCTTGTTTAATCTTTATTCCAAAGAAATAGATGTCACTTTTCTACTAATACTTATAATCTAAATGTCACTAGAAACAATGGAGTTGTAATGTTACAACCTTGTGGGAAACCATTTAAAATTAAATTCCTTTTCATTTCTACCAGTTGGTAACTGGGCATTAATTAAAATTTAAAATGTCACGTAATTTTAATATATCACAAAGGGCAGAAATGATTTCATTACACAGATCGGGATATAACATAAGTCAAATTACGAGAGAATAAAATATATCACGTTTCACCATACGAATTTGGATTACACGAGAAGGCGATGAATGATGATCTCCAAAATCACAGGGGAAGTGGTCGTCGTCCTAAAGTAACGAGCGCGCAAGGGAAATAATGAGACTTGCGTATGAAGAAAACGGTTTTACACCTACGGCCCAATTTGAAAAACAATTTGACGTCAGTGCTGAAACTATTCGCCGCCATTTGCACAAGACGGGGCTGCACAACAGGCGTTACATTAAAAAGTTTATTTGACTGATGCCCATAAAGCAACAGCTCTGAATTATGTTAATACTTTAGAAAACGTCATGTTGACCGTCCAGAACGTTTATCCAGAAAATGAACTTTAATTAACTTAACTAAACTATTTCATTATTTACAAGACAACTGTTGATTACATATGGCTAGGATTACCCGCGACTGGTTCCAAAGACACCCATTCATGCGGCTGATACGCCTTCAAAATCGCCTGATTTAAACCCATTTTGAAAATATTTGGGGACTTATGGTGCAATTATAGAATCGCCGCAATGAGAGAACGAAACGCCCTTGAAAGTCATTGCAGAGACTTGGGAGCAGTCTACTTGAGAGTGGGATACGAGTTACGGATATTGGTTCGTGACTTTTTTTTTATAGAAGAGGGGGCAAACGAGCAGGTGGCTCACGTGATGGTAAGTGATCACCGCCGCCCATGAACACCTACATTACCAGAGGAATAGCAGATGCGTTTCCGGCTTTTGAAAAAGGAATAGGCTCTTTTCTTGAAGGTCCCTAAGTCATATCGGTCCGGAAAAACCGCTGGCGGCAGCACATTCCATAAAGTGCAAGTGCGTGGCAGAATTCCGCGACTTATTGGTTCAATGAGATTTTGACGATTGCTAGCACTACTAACTACTACTACTACTAGTATTACTAATTTAATATTGTCTTATCATTCATCAGAAAATTTTTCAACTATTATGCGGATAATTTTAGACCTGAAGTTAATTTTTTTTTTAACAAAAAGTTTTTATAGGTAACACCGTATTTTGCCCTTTGGGATATATTTATTAATGTGCTTTACCAATGAATATGCACGAAATGACAAAACAATATAGTAAATTACACGTAACCACACACTAAGTAGAACTATACGTCACTGACGTCATGCAATGGTGACCTCCACCATCACCATTTCAGCCTGTCACCAGTTCACTGCTGATCATAGGCTTCCCCCATAGATTGCCACAAATATTCTTAGCAGACTTTTTGAGGAGATTTTGCCATAGTTGCCACGCTTGGCAGACGGGTTGGCAACCGCAGTTAATTTATTCAGATGTTACAGGAAGATGCTGCTGCTCACCTTCCGGTTTTAGTTTTCTCTCTGTCGACCTTTTCGAGACCCACGGGATGAGATGGGGTCGTAGATTCTCTTAAGCCACAAGGCAATTGTGACAGGAGTATGCAACTGTCACATTAATATTTTAAGCGAAAATAGACGATGTAGTTTCGTGATGTGCAAACGACATTCAACCTAAAGGTGGTAGAGCAATTGTGTTTTTTTATTATTCTTTATGCCAAATTTACTGGTGGTAGTATTCCTATGCAGAAATCCGTCTAGGTAAGTACCACCCCAGGGCCAGTTATTCTGCCGTGAAGCAGTAGTGTGCAAACATTACTGTGTTTCGGTTTGAAGGGCACTGAGAGCTAGCTTAATCACGGGGCATATGAGACCTAAGTACTGATGTCTCAGGGTGACAGGCGCAGTGTGGTGGTACACAGAAATATTCTGAGTAACATAGCATCTGTTATGGGCAAACGTTGCACTTACCATCAGGTGAACGTTTTGCTCGTGTCGTCCCTTTCTCCGACAAAAAATGGTCATGTATACTGTGTTACTATGGTGTAATTGAAGTCTCCTGGCCGATTTCGACTATGGCCGATTCGAGCTATCAACTGCGCAGGAGATATGATAGTGCCACGTGTACGCACAAACACAGAGGCACTTACTCGTCCCAATCTACCCGCGCCCGATGTAACACTCATGCTATAAGTTCGGAGGTGGGCTAGAATATAGTGTTAGAAACACGAGGACAATCACAACACAACCAGACCCGAAAAACAAACAATTACTGGACGTATGAGACTTAACAACAAACTACAAGCACCCCAGCTTTGCTCTGCTTGATTTAATCGAAAATGTAAAGACTATTGATTTAAAATCACACTTCTATTTTATATACTACTAGCTGATGCCCTGGGGCATCGCCCGCGCGGATATAGGCTTTTAAAACATCCCGTGGGAACTATTAGATTTGCCGGGATAAAAAGTATCCTCTATCCGTTTCCAGGAAACGAGCTATCTCTGTGCCCAATTTAGTTAATAACGGTTCAGCGTTTGGGCCGTGAAAAGGCAACAAACAGACAGAAGACTTTCGCATTTATATTATTAGTATAGACGTATGGATTTGAGTAAAGCAATACGTCTTAAATGCACTTAATGAAGTTTCGCGCCTGACAAAACAAATTAGCAAATATTCAATTTGACGTTTTTCGACGTAATAAGCAGACATATTTTTTTTAGGCGAGAATACACAAAAGTTGCACCTTTCAAGGCAAAAAGAGAGATTACTTTATAGAATAGGCCTTTTAAGCTTTTAAGTGCACTGTAACCCGATTCTGGACGAAAGGTACAAGTGTTGGGAGAGAAAGTTTGACAGCAGGACAAAGCTGGTAAAGGGAGAGGGAAATATTAAAGTGGGCTTTTATATAATATGGATTGAATCCCGTGAAGACTGATTGGAACCTCCCGCTTGCTATTCAAACATTTTCACATTCACATTAAAAAAAATGTACGATGTACTAATTAGGTTTTCGCAATTAAAGTTAAAAAGATATAATAACCATTTAATATAACATATGTTACCACGAGATGGGCAGCAGCGTCTTCCTAGAACATCTGAATAAAAAAACCGCGGTTGCCAACCCGCCTGCCTAGCGTGGCAACTACTGCAAAACATTCCAAAATGGGAGCTACAAACTTTTGTGGCAATCTATGGGGGAGGCCTATATACATAGTATCAGCCTATATATCAGTAGTGGATTAGGGATAGGCTGAAATGATGATGAAAATATATATTAATGTTCATAAATTAGATATTAATTGTTTAAAATTGAATATACTACATTGCAAACGAGTTATATATATGTGTTTTCCGGACCGATATGACTTAGGGACCTTCAAGAAAAGAGCCTATTCCTTTCTCAAAGGCCGGCAACGCATCTGATAATCCTCTGGTAGTGTAGATGTTCATGGGCGGCGGTGATCACTTACCATCAGGTGAGCCGCTTGCTCGTTTCCCCCTATTCCATAAAAAAAAAGTGTGACTAGAAAAAATTGCACTCGAAAGTCATCAAAAACAACGTTAGGTCATCAAACTAGAATCGTGTCCCTTTTAGAACCTCAAAATTACTGGCTTTTAGTATCCTGTAAACGCATTCGCGCATTAGCTTAGCAATAACCTTCCGCGCCATGGGTCCCGGGTTCGATTCCCGTACGGAATTAATATTTGTATGGTCTAAAAATACATAGTTGTTTCGGGGTCAGGGTTTTTATGCATGTGCAATTTGTACACCCTGATATAACAAAATAACGAAGTTATTACGAAGTAAAACTATACTGGTGGTTTTTCATATAACTCTACGTCAATGTCAATTTGACATATTCTGTTCAATTTTACACTTTTTTCTTCTTCTATTTCACTTTCCCTTTTCTCTCCTTTTCTTGAAAGTAGCCCCCTGAGCCCGGAACTAGCTTCACATGCGGCTTAGCTTCTTTCTTTTCCTTTTCCTTAGTCGATGTAGAGTCGGGAGACGAGTCCGACAAAATGCCTTGTAGACGGTGAGTGTTTGTTTGACTTAATCTGCGTAAAAAATGATTGATTTAATGTTCTCTTACCACAATTCAATATTCAGTGTATCTATTCATATGATCCGAGATAGAGTGTGACATATCTTGTATGTCATTTCTGTCAAATATCTAGAAAATATTCCATAGAAACGATCAAACAGCGCACCTTTTTTGTCACACATTGCATAAAAGACAAGGACGAAAGTAACTTCAAATATAAATGGACGGATGGCGTAACCATTTTATTATTAGTAAGGTGATTGATTGATTCTAAGGCGAAAGCAACTTGCAAGGTTTAATGTTTGTGAATAGGTTAAATAAGACGCACAACTAGCCGGAACAACAACCATTTATTCACTGACAAGGACAACCAAATATAAACTCTTATATTTATAATAATTTACATAGGACTTTCCTACATACATCTCACAAAGAAGTTGGGGTAAACGCAAAGTCGCGGCGATACATTACTCCAGGACAGTTTCTAACCCTGTATAAAACTCAGGTTCGGTCTGATGTATAGTACTGTTGCCACATTTGGGCTGGAGGATTCCTATGGTAGCAATCCGCATGCAGGAATCCGTCTAGGTAGGTACTACCCCAGAGCCAGTTATTCTGCCGTGAAGCAGTAGTGTGCAAACATTTACTGTGTTTCGGTTTGAAGGGCACTGTGAGCTAGCGTAATCACTGGGCATATGAGACTTAAGAACTTAGGTCTCAGGGTGATGGGCTCAGTGTGGTGTCACACAGAAATTTTCTGGATGACACAGCATTTGTTATGGGCAGAAGTTGCACTTATCATCACGTGAACGTTTTGCTCGTTTCATCGCTTTATCCAATAAAAAAAAGTATCAACTGGTAGCATTGTACTCATTGGAGAGACGAGACAAGGGGCTAATCGGTGATCCTGACTTGGGTAATACCAATTTGCCAAATCTCGAACACAAGCGTATGGTACCCAGTCTCTCGCTGTTCTACAGGTTACATATTGGAGAGTGTGCGCAAGAATTACACAAATTAATTATTTTCATCTTTCCTTTTCATCATCAGACAACAAGACGTACTGCGGGTTTCCACCCTTTCGTTGTGGACATACGTTGCATTCGGACGAAGCGTCTTACTTCGTCGTTCATAATACGTACAACAATGGACTGGAATTATTTGCCTGCATGAGTATTCCCGTCCGTATACACTGTGGGTACCTTTAAGAGATGTGTGAATAGGCTTTTTCTAAGCTAGTGCGTTGACCACCCAAAACTATATCGCCACTTACCATCAGGACCCACCTGAAGGTAAGTGGCGATATACTTTTCAGAGTAGTTTTAAATATTTTTTTATTAAAAGTTAAGTAAAGGTTCAGCCTATAAATGTCCCACTGCTGAGCACAGGCCTCCTCTCATTTCTGAGAAGGTTTTGGAAATAGGAAGAATCCGCCACGCTGCTCCAATGCGGGCTGGCGGACTGCACATGTCTTCGAAATATTTTTTATTACTCAGACATGCAGGTTTCCTCACGATGTTTTCCTTCACCGCCGAGCACGTGATAAATCAGCACTAAAAATTGCAATTAACAATTTTAGTGGTGCCGGCACCGGGAATCGAACCCAGGTCACTCGCGTACTATGAAATTTAAAGCGAGCGCCTAGCCCCTCATTTCCTATGAAATATAATATATAATATAACACGGGTGTTAGGATTTCTATGCAGGAATCCGTCTAGGTAGGTTCCACCTTAGTGCCAGTTATTCTGCCGTGCAGTAGTAGTGTGCAAACATTACTGTGTTTCGGTTCGAAGGGCACTGATAGGTAGCGTAATCATGTGAGACTTAAGAACTGATGTCTCAAGGTGACAGGCGCAGTGTGGTACTACACAGAAATATTCTAAGTAACACAGTATCTGTTATGAGCAGACTGTTGTCTTACCATCAGGTGAACGCTTTTCGTCAATTTATTAAACATCGTCTAAATAGAAAATTGGGCATAGCGAAATCGTCATTCCTTTTGTTTTTCTTACTAACCTTACTTCCTCCACATCGGCCACCTTATCAATAAGACTCTTGATGATTCCTTCCTTGTGTTCCAAAGCAAGAGATGCCCTCTCCAGTTCGCGTCTGTACTCGACCTGCGCGTGAGCTGCTCTCCTCTCTTGTTCCATTATACGTCTCTCGAGTTCTTCTAGGGACGTGTATGCACGAGATTTAACTACCTAGGGGAAATAACAAACATTCAAGGGTCTTCTTTAAAGGGGAAACAAGCGAGCTTATGACATATAGAGGCGTATATAAAGCCTCCCCCCTTCCCTTAATATACGGGGCGAAGGGGATTTGAACACCCTCTCTCCTTAGCATACGACGTGAAAATCTAAAGGAGGAAGAAAACAAGACCCATTTTATAATGATGATTGTGATGATGTCCTTCTATCCATCCACAACCATGGAGGCAACTTATAGTTACTATCGGCAGATCACCTACGCAAGATCCACTCGCTTCTTTGATCTCCGTGTCTGATATAACGCAGTTGGGACGCTGTGATTAACAGTGTGGTGCGCTAACTCTCTCTCAGTTTGAAGTATCTTTAAGAGTTAGCGAACCCTATTTGCCACACATGCCACACTGCATCGAAATAAAATGTGACTTTAAACTGATATATAATTTATTAAGCTACGTTATCAAGGGATAATTTTACGAAGCTATGCCTGCTTACATCTGGCTGGCATGAGAACGTGGGTCAAGCTGCGTTAGAAGTGAAGTCGAACCGCAGTAAAACTGAAGCCGAGGTATTTTTTTTATTATTTTATTGTATAAAGTGACGAAACGAGCAAAACGTTCACCTGATGGTAAGTGTAAGGTGCACCCACAACAAATGCTGTGTCACCCAGAATATTTCTGTGTGAGACCACACTGAGCCCATCACCCTGAGACATCAGTTCTTAAGTCTCAAATGCCCAGTGATTACTCTAGCTCACAGTGCCCTTCAAACCGAAACACAGTAATGCTTGCACACTACTACTTCACGGCAGAATAACTGGCCCTGGGGTGGAACCTACCTAGACGGATTCCTACACAGGAATCCTACCACCAGTAAAATGGCACCACCAGTAGTATGCTAAAAACGAAGCCAAGCTACGTTGGAGAAAAGAAGTGAAGACAAACGTGGCACCTTTATTTCGTTCTTGATCCTGTCGAGTGTGTGCAGTGCGTGGCGCAGCGGCTCGTGTCCGGCGCGCTGCGCCCGCACGCTGCGGCGCACGCGGCACGCTTTTGCCGCAGACGTGCGGGCACGATGGCGGAATATTACCGCTGCCCGCCGGTACAATCTAATTCAAATGTAAATATTCAAATTCCCCCACCGTATCCCGACCGCGTGACCTAGTGCTCAGAGTACATCATTTCTACTTCGGGTTCGAATCCCACCCAGAGTCAACATTTGTGGAAAAACTCAAATTCATGGATTTCGGGTCTTAATGTGCATGTGAAATTCAGACAGAAGGAATCAGTAACACGACACTTGTTTACCCCACAACGAGGTAAGTGCATTAAGTAAACTAAATATGAACTTAATTACTGAAATTATGAACTGCCAGCTCTTGAGGTACTTAGAGCAGCACCAACTGATTAGCGACCGCCAGTACGGTTTCCGTCGAGGTCGCTGAGCTGGGGATCTTCTAGTGTACCTCACTCATCGATGGGTGGAGGCAGTCGACAGCAAGGGGGGGGGGGGGTCTGGCACAAAGCGCATCTTTCAAAGCTGCCTTCTTACGGGCTTCCCGTGAAGTATTGCAATTGGGTCACCAGGTTCACAGACCGGAGCATAAAGGTCGTAGTTGACGGTGCATGCTCGGACTCTAAGTCTGTGAATGCTGGTGTCCCACAAGGCTGAGTGCTATCACCAACCCTATTTCTTCTGCATATCAATGATATGTTACAAATAAGTAACATTCATTGCTATGCAGATGACAGCACTGGTGATGCCGTATACACCGGCCGTGCTAATATTTCTCGGGAACACGTGGACGAGTACCCGGACAAACATGTGTCTGAAGTCGAGATATTGTTCGACAAAATCTCGGATTGGGTCCGACTAAATTTAGTCCAGTTCATCCCTAAGAAGACACAGGTTTGCGCGTTTCCCGCTAAAAAGAAACCCTTCGTCGTATCATCTCATTTTGAGAGCACTCCTCTCGTTGCCTCAGCCAGTATCGGTATTCTTGGCGTCGACATATCGAGTGACGTTCAGTTTCTCGGTCACCTGGAAGGGAAGGCCAAATTGGCTTCCAAAATGCTCGGTGTGCTCAGCAGAGCGCGACAGTACTTCATGCCGACGCTCCGATTGCAACTGTATAAGGCGCAGGTTCGCACATGGAGTACGGTTCTCATCTCTGGGCGGGGGCGCCCTAGTGTCAGCTACTTCCATTTGACCGCATTCAACGAAGAGCGACTCGAATCATCGAAGACCAAGTTCCATCTGATCGGCTTGATCCACTGGCTTTGCGAAGCGATGTAGCACTCTTTGCATTTTTTATAGGATCTACCATGGAGTGTTCCGAGGAATTATTCGGATTAATTCCAGCAGCTGATTTTCACCAGCGCACTTTGCGGCACAGCGCAATATTTCATCGTCACCACCTTGATGGTTGGCATTCCAGCACTGCGTTTTTCGCGGAATTTTCTGCCACGCACAGGCACTTAATGGAATCTGCTGCCGCCAGCGATTTTTCCGGACCGATACGACTTAGGGACCTTCAAGAAAAGAGCCTATTCCTTTCTCAAAGGCCGGCAGCGCGTCTGCTAATCCTCTGGTAGTGTAGATGTTCATGGGCGGCGGTGATCACTTACCATCAGGTGAGCCGCTTGCTCGTTTGCCGCCTCCTCCATAAAAAAAAAGTGTTGTCGACTCTAAGGCAAACAGCCGCCAATCTCGGTGGAAGGGCGAACGGTGCTATTGAAAAGTGGGTAATACATATTTTTTCGTAAGTCATCGATCACGGCTATCATAGCATGCAGCAAGTTTAGTCTGTAGTACTTTCAATATGCCATTTTTCGAGATGATTACCCCGACAACTGTCAGACTTCATGGCATTTTTCAGGCTGAGATCTAGTCCTTTGTCGAATCTTACATCGCCCACGGGATGAAACGAGATAGCAGATTTATTTATAATACCACGACACGACTGTAACAGCATCGTCATTTGAGCCTATCACAAGTACACCGCTGAATAGACGCCTCCTCCATAAATAGAGACATACGCATATCAATCGATTTCCCACAAAACCGTGAAAGTCGACGGTTCTATGAGCTATCTGGCCGGCACATTGCCACTTCAGCTTACTGATCCCTATAGCTACGAAGGTGACTCTAGTTCTGCTGCGGATATCATCGTTACGGATTCTATCTCGCAGAGAAACGGCAAGAATGAGCTCTTTCCGTAGCTCGTAGAGCGACTTCCTGCAGTAAAGTCCAAGTCTCGGTGCCGTTTGTCATCAATGACAATATTGTTTCCCTTGGCGATACAGTTATTTCGGCCATAATTACCTGACATTCTTTAAAGCGGCCTTCAACTCCTCCTTCACGGCCTCGTGCTCTCGACATATCTTATTATACTTCTCTTCTAAGCTTCGAAAATCAGTCGTATAGCTTTTTCAACTGCTCTGTCTTACGTTCGTTTTCCATCGAATACTGATGCTTGAGCTCCTCTAATAATCTGTGATTAAGAAACGACGTATAGTTAATAATCATGACTTTCTAAGGCTCTGAGCAGTGCACGACGGTACTTAGTTCTCCCCAAGATTTTTTGTACAAGAGAAAGCGTTGCTCTATTGTACTGGGGATACATTTACAGACACTGATTGTCCCTGCAAAAACACCCAGTAGAACTATCTGAATGAAATAGATCTTGCGACTCGTAACGCAGATGACAGTTGCACTTAGCCACTGCCACAATAAAGCAGAATGTGCCATTATCGCCACGCTTAACTGGTGGCAAGGCAATTCGCACGTTAAACACAGCTTCACGGCACCGACCTAAATATTTCAGGTTTGGAAAATTGGACGCCACGATTTTCCCAGTATTTCCATTAGTTAATTTTCCGACATCTACTGGAGAAATGACTACCACAAAACGAATATTAAAAATAGATTTTCACACTCAGCATATGCCTCCTTTCATTTCTGAGAGGGTTTGGAGCCGAGACCAATCCGCCACGCTGCTCGCTGCGAGTTGGCGGACTTCGCATGACTTCGAAATATTTTTATTCCTCAGACATGCAGATTTCCTCACGAAAGGAAAGAAAGTTAATTTGCTAAGTTAAGCATGCATGCGGATCTTAGCAAATTAACTTTTGTTCCTTTTTTATGCAAACATGCACGCGGATCTTAGCAAATTAAGTTTATTTCCTTTATTACAATGTATTTCCGCAAAGTAACGCCTGATTCTATTAAGGACACCTAAATGAAAATTATATATGTTACTGATACCGTTTGCAGTGTTCCAGTCTCCGTTCGTGCAAGTCTGCGGGCACGGTTCTAGCTCGCATTGCGTCCAGTTGCGATATCTTCCCCGCCGAAGCTTCCAGAGCATTCTTTACTGCGAAGTACTCGCGGTGTACTGTTTCGTAGTCGCGCATCATTGCTGCCACTGTCAAATATTGTAAATATTAATATTTTTGTTATCATTTATTATATTTCACAGCCGAATTGGGGCGCATTCGACTTTTTTATGGAAACAAGTGACAGGACGAGCGAATCGTTCACCTGGTGGTAAGTGCAACGTCTGCCCATAACAAACGTGTCTCTGAGAACATTTCCGTGTGACACTGCACTGTTTGTCATCCTGAGATACAACCAGTAATTACACTAGCTACGGTAATGTTTGCACACTACTGCTTTACGGAAAAATAACTGACACGGCGGTGGTACCTACCTAGACGGATTCCTGCATAGAAATTCTGCCACCAGTAAAACTGCAAGTGTAATGGGCAGACGTTGCCCTTACCATCAGTTCACCTGGACTTGCTTGTCCAGGAGATAAGATCTTACATTAAAAAAAATACGCGGCTGCCCGTCACAGGTTTGTATATTTTCAATCTGACTATTCCTGAGGATTCTACTACTGTAGGAAGCCATGTCGATTTCTTTCCTCCCTATCTATGTCAAATCTTACACAAATGAGAATAGACCGTGTGGCATCTTCTAACTCCGCTATCACACAGATAAACCTAACAGAAGTACTTACTAATTTTTTTTTTTCATTAAAGTGACGGAACGAGTACAACGTTCACCTGATGGTAAGTGCAACGTCTGCCTATAACCAATGCTGTGTCACCCAGAAAATTACTGTGTGACACCACACTGCGCCCGTCACCTAGAGACATCAGTTCTTAAGTCTTATATGCCCAGTGATTACGCTAGCTCACAGTGCCCTTCAAACTGAAACACAGTAATGTTTGCACACTACTGCTTCACGGCAGAATAACTGGCCCTGGGGTGGTACCTACCTAGACGGATTCCTGCATAAGAATCCTACCGCCAATATTAGTATGTTCAAAAATTTTACTTACTTTTATCTTCATACAACTCATACACTTCTTTTAACTTCGACTCCGCCCGTTCCGCCCTTTCGGCCAAAGCAGCCTTCTCGATATCCTTAGTCTCTTCCGTCACTGCGAGCTTCTTGTAGCTCTGTCTTACTTGCACCAGCTCGTTTTCTAAGGTCTCTACCTTGACAGACAGAGATTTATTTTCACTTATTATTTGCTTGGATTTCTTATTCATGTTTTCGAATTGTTTCTCGTAGTCCAAGATGAGGTTGTCTTTTTCTTGTAGATTTTCTTGATAGGCGTCAAACAGAGGTGCTGAAAAATATAGCGATAATAGAGTCATGCTCAAAACTTTGAAAATGCACAAAATTATAATATCTCTAACATTATCTTTTTATCTTTATCGTTAAAGTTACCTTTTTTTAAAACACTACTATTTATAAAAAATATAATACCTTTTAATACTTATAATTGAATAAAACATGGTAAATATGCAGGTGTTTTACTTGAATTTCACTATTCTACAATTGTCAAACATTTTAATCTAATAATATAACATTAATATCTAGAATTTAACAAATTTTAATTAATTATTATATTTATTCTCATTTACATAATTCTAATCAGTTCGGAATACCAAAGAATTCTTTAACGTCGTATAAATTTTAAGGAATTTTACAATTATAAAGTATTTTTGTTGGTAGAGTTCCTATGTGGGAATCCGTCCAGGTAGGTACAATCCACGGCCAGTTATTGTGACATGAAGCATTAGTGTGTAAACATTACCGTGCTGCGGTCTGAAGGGCACTGAGATCTAGTGCTGCTACTGGGCATATAATATTTAAGAACTGATGTTTCACTGACGTTTCTCTGTCTGAGACAGAAATGTTCAGGGTGAAACAGCTTACCATCAGGTGAAAGTTTTGTCGTTTTGATGATGAAAGTTTTGAAGTGTTTTCGTGTCGTCCCTTTCTGCTATAAAAAAGGCCATTAATGATTTTGATACAATTTACGACTTAGTTTAACTTCGAGTATTTTTGGGTCCTACGATCTATCCAAATAGATCTAATCTTTGGAAAAGTTTAATTCCCTTTACTCTTTACTCCTAGTTCAAATATTACCTAATAGATGGCATTGATGAATTGGTCTAGTTTAATTTAACTGTCTAATTTTTGAAGCCAAAACTGAACTTTTTAACTGAGCTTGTTCGTATCGCATATGTAATAATTACCTAATGCTTGGGCACTAAGTAATCCAGATAAATCTACCAGTCTCGCATGGCTTTCTTCGTGGCCTTCTTTCTTCGATGCAGTCTCATCGGTTCCAGATTCTGTAAGATGGTAAATGGAACAATAAAAACTATTGAAACTTATTGATATTATGTTATGCCTTCTCTAAGATGGCTGATGGCCGAGAGCTATAAACACTTACGTGTTTTGTGACAATCTTTGGGGGGTGGTCTATGTTCAGCAGTGAACTGGTGATAGGCTGAAATAATGATGATGATGAAAAGTGTTATGACAACATAAAAGTTCAAATTTCGGGCCGTGGAATGTTCGATAGCCAAGTTGCGTAACAACTGTCCAGGGACCCCTTCCGGCCGGGTGCCCGTGGCATTTTGCTCGACCTGCCCTATTGTTACGCCACTGCCTCCACCACTACAACACTATTAGGCAATACACACCACCGGCAAAAGATATGTTATTGTTTAGATATGGGAAGATAAAGGCAGGTAAGTGCCTCTGTGCAAAACCATAGCCATACAACCACGACACATTAGATCATGATAATTGGAAGAGCTAGTTAATTTTAACTTGCCTCGTCTATGTCCAAGGCTGGCTGTAATGAGGGAGTCAAGACATTCAAACTTGTCAATCGCTTTGTTATCAGTGGCCAACGTGGAAATGTTGCTGCGAAGTTTCTCCTGATAGCGGGAAAGCTGCACGTTAAGTCTGTAAATAAATTAAAATTAAATATATTTATCTGCTCTTCACAGATGGTGTACTCAATGCCACTGGAATCAACCATACAACATTTCTTAATGCAAAAAAAATTCAAAATATTATTGATGACGCTACGACTTTTATGTGTTAGGAGAAGCTACATCCCTAATGCAATCCCTAACTTGACTGGCGGATTGGCGGTAGGATGGCACAGTGCCAGACGCCATGCATCTTTGAAGCTGCTACTCGTCACGGTCTTTGTACAGTCATGAGCAATGAACCTCATCATAATGGTATAAGGTTCAAAAGTTTACCAAATTGTAAATTTGTGAGTGCACGTGAATGAACTTTAAGTCTTTGCCGTGGTGGCTTAGGGACAGGGGACTCGTCTCAAACATAAATAGGTCGGTAACATTTTCTCCTGAGAAATTTTTCTGGAGCTTCCTGTAACTACAGGATTTATAACAAACCCACGATAAGTGGGAATGGGGCGGGGTAAATTTTCTTACGCCAACAACACAAAGTAAATCTTCTAAAGTATATTTAAAAAAAAATAAGTACACTTTTAAGACTATCAGTCTGATATGTAAAGCCCGAGCTTAATTCGTAATACTGATAATGTCCTTCTGGACAATTTTGGTCATTAAGACATCGTCTGGGTCAGAAATTGGCAACTGCGTAGGATATAATATATAGTGCGGTAGGTAATAAGTATTAGTGCAAACTCAGAGACACTCACTCGTTCTTTACCTACCCGTATCTGACATAACGTTAATGAGTCACTGTTTTCACTGGTGGTAGGAATCCGTCTAGGTATGTACCACTGCAGCGCCAGTTATTCTGCCGTGAATCAGTAGTATGCAAACATTACTGTGATTCGGTCTAAAAGGCACTGTGAATTAGTGTAATTACTGGGCATATGAGACTTAAGAACTGATGTCTCGGGGGGACGGGTACAGTGTGGGTGCCACACAGCTATGTTCTGGGTGATATAGCGTTTGTTATGGGCAGACTAACTTATACAAAAAAAATATTCTGAAGCAGTATCATCATAATATACAAAGAAATATGCGGAGACAGCCACAACAGATACAGACCCGAACAATTAGATTCGAATCCACGACTTGGCAAGATGCGATAACTGCTGAGCCGCCGGGACAGCGTGGCTCATCAGCAATCATACCTTGCTGAGGCCATAACTAAATTCAAAAGTCCCCCCGTGACCATGGGTGCTGTAAAGCACTCGAAACGTCGGGTTATAAATAATAAAATTAAACGCGATAAAATCCGTAAAATTAGTTTCATTTAAATGTGTAGTGTTCGCGTAAATATAAGAAATCATTATCAAAAGGTAAATATTTAATAAAGGTGATAAATATACCTGTACAATACATCCTTGAGGGCTTGCATATCTTTCTGCAGTCGTAAATTCTGTTCCCTGGCTTGATTCAACACAATCTGCCTGCTGCTGCAGCTCATACACACCTCCACTAGAGGAATAGCTGTACAGGGTTCAGCTTGATCTAAATACACCAACGAAAAGTCAAAATCAACAAATATAAGGATATACTTCTAACCTGATCTTGTAACATCAATATCCTTCGGTCACTTCTAGAGCCTTCCATCTACTATCACAGAGCAGTAAAGAGAAGATAAGAATAAATAAGGTAAAGATCTAAAAGGAGAAACAAGAACATCTCTTTTGTTTTCTTTTAATTATTTTAGCCGATATTAACTTTTTTCTTGATTTTTTCGCTGGAATTGTGGTTACTTTTTTGTTTTCTAGGGTGTTTAGTCATTGAGGTCCATTAAACAACATTATGCATAATCAATTCTTAATAATTAATTAAAATTAAACTATCTTGTTACCTACTAATGCTTTAAGGTACGGCATGTCAAATTTCTGGACGGAAGATAAAAATAAAGACAATCGGGATTTTAGTTTTCAAATCGGGATATACGAAAATAACTTTGAACGACTCTTGCAAGATAAAGAGTTCTTTTTTTTTAAACTTAGGACATTTCGCGTCCAGATTCTGGGTAAATTAAGACATGTCTATGACCCCTGAAAAACATGAATTCCCGCACGGGGAAGCGTTACTTGTTACTCGCTGGGATTTTTACTTCCCTAACTAATGTGTAACTTTGGTAGGTTTCGTGATCGGTTTTATTTTGGCGTATGAAACTTATTCATAGGTTAATGGGATCAAATGAAACAGAGAAACACACAGTAGACTGTGTAACTCACACAGTAGACCCCCAGAACAGTAGTATTTTTGCGAAACAGTGGAGTTTAAAAAAATAACGACCGATGATTATTATGTAAAAATATTATTTTAATCTACACTAATATTGCAATGCCGAAGAGTTTGTTTGGTTAAACGCGCTAATCTCAAGAACTACTGGTTTGAATTTAAAAAAATATTTTAGTGTTGGATAGCCCATTTATCAAGGAAGGCATTTCTATAGGCTATATAACATCATTCTATGACCCGATTACAGCGATTTCTTTTAAATTACACGGCGGGTGAAACCGCTGGGCACAGCTATATTTAATAAAAATACTAATATATTCTATTCCTGAGGACTACAAAGTAATGCCTGTACGAAAACTCCTGAAGTTTTGTGTAGCTAAAATTATTACTAATACTTCGACATCTTAATTTAATTTACTCCTCTTTTTGTTCTGGTGCTCCTGACGTTTGCAAACAGCAAATAATTTGCTAACAATGTTTTGGAGCTGCGCAATATTCGGTGTTAAATATTAAGGCATAGATGATATAAGGCAGATAAAGCCGTAGTTTTATTAAAACATCAATGGCTTTCGGGTCTTAATGTGTTGTGATTGTTCTGCGTCTCGGACTGCATCCTAGCCTACCTCCGATCTGATTCCATAAGCACGGGTGCGGATAGATTCTGACGAGTGAGTGCCTCTGTGGCTTACATCTGTGTCAGTAAAATATCCCTTTCGCAGTTCTTCCGGCGGATTTCGAAAGCTGTTACAGCGATCGAAGATCGACTAGGAGGACTTAAAACTTTTTAGGTGTCGTAAATATACTGCTAATAGAGCAGTGTTAGATTACGAATCGTGGTAGGATCACTGGTTGTAGGATTCCTATGCAGGAATCCGTCTAGGTATGTACCACCGCAAGGCCAGTTATTCTCACGTCAAGCAGTAGTGTGCAAACATTACTGTTTCAGTTTGAAGGGCACTGAAAGCTAGCGTAATCACTGGGCATATGAGAACACAGCATTAGTTATGGGCAGACGTTTTACTTACCATCAGGTGAAAGATTTGCTCGTTTCAGCACTTTGTCCAAAAAAAAAATCAGGATCCGCCCGCCCGCCTTTTTTCATAGTACGCGTGTGACCTGAGCTCGATCCCCGGTACCGGCATCCCTGAGAGGCCTGTGTTCAGCAGTGGGTTATGGGCTGTTACTTTACTTTTTTAAATCTACTAAGAAACGTCATTTACCTTTATCTGGGATTTCAAACTGTTTAACTTTTTCCTGCAAATTCTTGCATTTGTTCTCCAAATCAGCATTCCTTTCCCTCTCTTCTCTGATCACTCTTTTACACTCTTCCGCGTATTTCACTAGAGTCGCGTGTTCGCACTTAAGACGGTCATTTTCACTAGCAAAAAGCTTATTATATTCTAAGACAGCTTTAAGTTTTTCTTTTAATTTTGCTATGTGGGCATCTTTCTCTGATATCTACAAATACATATATTTTATTTTATTATTAAATATGTCCTGCAGATTGTTGTTATGTCGAGTGTTTGTGTATGTGCAATTAATCTCTTTGAAACCACTTACAATATATGAGCGCACTCTGTGAACCCTAGTGTATAGCAACATTAAGCAAAAAAATACTATTATGAAAGAAATGTAAATAGCAAGTGTTTAAAATTTAAATAAATAGGTTTACTAGTTAGTATACTGTATCAGAACACCACATTTTAATTTTTCATTATTGTTTTGTGTTCAAAGTCCAAATTTCCTAATTGAATATAGGCTTATTTAAAGCTCTTATGAATATCGGAATCTACACCAGTTCGAAAAATTGGACCTTTTCACAGAAGAACCAGCAATAAACTCTTCGAGTCTTCCTTTTTGTCAATGTTATGTATTTTCAAAAATAAACCACGACGGAAGTGTCAAAATATTTATCTCCTTGAATAGGTCTCTTAGCGACTTGTTAAAGATTGCCAGAAATGCTTGTTTTTGCAAAATAAATATTGTCTAATATAGCTGTAGATCCTCACAGTAATACACCTAAGACCTAATACAGAGGAAGTATGCACAATAGGTCAATTTAGCTGTACCTTCATCACATCACTTTTTTATAGCAAAAAATGGCGGCTTCATCTTTCGAAGATATTTTTTTTCAAAGTGTGTTCACTGTAACACACATTAAAAAAATATTGCTTGATATCGATAGATCCCAAGAAATACAGTTGATTTTCAAACGAATGATCAGAATACGCCGACATAATTTACTGACTGTCTTTTTAAAGTGTAAACATATTATTTTCCTGCATTTAAAAGTAAATTATTCTAGTTCTAAAAACAATATCTAGTTTGATTAGATTGTGCCCGCATTAAGACATTTCTGTTAAGTTTTAATAACAATAAGGTCTCATCAGAGAACAGAACTATCTCTGACCTTATTTTCTACTAAAGTTGTTAACAAAAGTCCTCTTATGTTACTGTGGCAGTTGTAAACTACTTACTGCAACAATATTTTCTTCACATCTATCCATGAGAGCGGTTATAAGTGCTTCATACTTTTTGCTAAGTTTCTTCTTCTGCTCCCTGAGCAAATGCTTCCCTTCTTTACTTATGTGAGGTGTGTTGGCTACAGCGCCATGTATGTTTCGCTTTCGTGGAGGCTTTGCTGGTCGTTCCACTAATAATGTAAAACAAACATTTTTGCACAGGAGAACAAAAAGTGTAACTTAAGTTTATGAATGGATATTTGATGGTACTGGGTGTAACTATAGTTAAGGGATAGGTCTGTTGTATTCCTACGAATTTTCGACCTTACTTTTTATACCTAATATAATACTTGTAAATTTGTATGCCTAACTACATAAGCATGAAGATTACTTCATAATTCCTTCAGGTTTTTACAACTCCATATTTGTGCACAATATTTTGCTTGAGGTGTAAATGCATCTATTGTTGGAAATAATAAATTATGAACCTGTTTTCTCTGTAGTCTATATACAATATTACTTTAATTTAATCTTGCTTTCTTATATTTACGCGAACACTACACATTTAAATGAAACTAATTTTACGATTTAATCGCGTTTATTTTGTTATTTATACCCGAGTTGTGTTTCAGCCCCATGTCACGGGGACTAGTGACAGCACTGATGTCATATCATAATCTTCTTGTGTAGATGACAGTTATTAAATTTCTTGTTACCCTGTATCTATCAACATTGTGTAGAGTCAGTACTAGCATAGTCAGAGACATTCATTTGTCATGAATGAAATATGAAGAGATACAGGACAATAACAATTCAATCAACCCACACACAATACACTGTCAGTTTCTTAAATATTGGTGAAAGTTGCAGTGCAAATTTACACCTGCAATTTTACAAGCATTTATGCTGCCCAATGAGTTAAATTGTCGTCATACATCCTACATCCATTTGAACTGGGCTCTGTCCAGCATAATCTAGATTTCCTCCAAAAAGAAGTAAAGTTTTATGCATAGGAGTACTATATTACTTGTTGTTATTTGGTGGATTTCAAGCAATTTATACTTCTTATTAAAAATACAGACAAACAATTAAAATAAAAGTGATTTAAAAATGTGATACTTTTTTACCTAATAAATCTTTTGGGTCCTCATACAAAGTATTGTCATCTGGAAATTTCTCCATATCCTTCTGTTGGAGCATTTTAGACTCTGTCTTCTTCAACACAGCATTCAAAATATCTATGCGCAGACTATTGCGCTTTTCGGCTTTAGATATATGAAAGTGCTGGTGCCAAGGTGTAAAGTTACCCGTAAAAGTTAACTTTTCTGGGCTGCTCTTATCATATATTTTTTTTGTAACTTTTTTATTTTTTGACCCCTAGGATATAAAGAAGAATTGACTGTTATGATATGTGGGTTTTGTAGAGATTACCATTTACATTTGAACAAAAAAAAACTATGTGGTAATTTAATAGAATATTTATCATGATCTACTTAAAGGACTGTTTGTGACAAAATAAAAATTAACCAGCGAAAGTAACATTTAAGCCTCTGCTGGCAGCTGAAAGGTTAAATTACACCTATGTTATAAATGTAGATAATATATTGCAATTAAAATCGAATAATTAAAACATACATACTTTAGGTAAAAACTGTACATAATCATCATCCATTGTCAACTTCCAGTCAATTCCCTTACCAAAAAATTTGGGTTTTTATCCATTTCGCTATAAAAATTATTACTTTGGAAAGAACGATATTGGATAGTATACTATTGTTTCATTGGTATCCAAAAACCGAAAAGCAGAATAAAATATCAGTAAATGAGTTATTTGTAGGTCACAAACAAAAAGCAGATTTTAATAGGTCAATCCGCTGTTCAATAAGTGCAAATATGTACTAAATATCGATAAAACTGCAAAAAAGTTCATAGTATTAACACGGTGATGACAAGAACTGATTAAAAGTAATAGCTAGAATTTTTGCATAATGTGAATTAAATATGTTTGTATTTAACAATATTTTTATGACATTAATTAATATTATATTTGTAGATACTAATATAAAATTGATAACAAACCTTTTATGTTTGACAATTTCGTTGTTAGTTGCTATGGAAACCTAGGGTTACCATTTTTTAAACAAGACACATTACGTTGGAAAAGTCTATTTTTAATTAAGTTGTATTTAGCAAATTAAATATTAAGTAAAATTAAAAATCGTTGTAATCACAAGATTTTAGAAAATAACAATGTATAAATGAGGTTTTTTGTAACCACTGAGTATAACAGAGATGAGATAAGGTAAATTGTAGAAGGATTGTTTAATAAAAAAAAAATATTCATCTATTAATTTAATAACAGTATTTATAAAAATAATAACTAATAAGAAATAAATTAAAATTATATACATATTCACAAATCTAATTTAGGTAGAAAATGCCATACAAATCGAAGCTGAATGTAAGTGAAAAATTTAGTATTGATAAACAAAGCGAAAATGATAAAACTTGGAGCACTTGGTACTTGATTAAATATACATTTATGTGATTTTATATCTTTTTAAATTATGATAGGTAAGTTAGAAGATATTGTTTCATTATTTTTTTAAATATGGTAGTGGTTACACTGCCAACTATATGACAAAACTTTAATTCTGCTTCGTTTTACTAGATGGCAGTGCGTATGAAGAGAGGCATGAATGTACTGCAAAATAAAAAAGTTCATTGTTCATGTGTCCTTATTGATTTTTGAAGACATTTCAATTTAGTCGCATAAAACCAAATGAGAGCGTGCGCGGAAACAGCTGAGCGAAATCAGCGACAGTGTGGCTTAATCATGAACTAGACAGTCGCGTCATGTCTACCTCCCTGTTTGGTTAATAATGCGCGGTGGATTTGATAACCTATAACACTGTTGTCACTCCGTCCTTTCAAATTTGGAATCCTTTAGTTAATTTTACATATAAAATAAGTTTAAAAAAGTGTTATTTAGTGCATTAACACCGTTTACAAAATCAAGATACGCGTAATCGTATCTTTAGTGAGTTTTGTACATTTATCGATTTTTTATTTTACAATGAGCGTAACGTTTTGTTTACTTTTAATTTTTGTGTAAGCCTAACGTAAATATGATGTTAATGTGCATTATTCAACGCTAGTGTTGTGTCGTGTTTTGATTCAATTATGTGCGAGAGTTCGCGCGAAACTGCTTGTTTTGGATGACAAAAACATGGAATTCGAGAACGATTTCAGCTTAAAAGAATGGGCGAAGGACAAGCCTTTGTCCATTCTGCAACTGGATCCGGCAGACCGTGCCGTTTTAAGGATAGCAGGTTAGTTATAAACCGTGTAAAGTGCATCGCATATTGTTTCAGTTTTTTCGTGAAACATTGCGCATTCTTGACATTTTTACACGCTTAATCAGGGCATGTTATCACATTAGATAGTGACGACACTAATACCGGTATAAACGTATTTATTATTATGAAATACGTGCCTGATCTAAAAGTTAAACATTACGTTGGCAAAATTTGTATTTCGGTTTTCA
The DNA here is from genome assembly GCA_019845155.1 of Luehdorfia chinensis. Classification (NCBI taxonomy): domain Eukaryota; kingdom Metazoa; phylum Arthropoda; class Insecta; order Lepidoptera; family Papilionidae; genus Luehdorfia; species Luehdorfia chinensis. The sequence goes on from JAHVAK010000028.1 coordinate 1,737,071, forward strand.
CTTTCGTTGAAGTGATACTGAATGCCGGTAAAAAATAATAGTTTTACGCTATAGTATGTTGCTATTAGTCGTAGTGCTGTGGTTATAGCAAATCAAGCCGGTTTTTCGTCCACTCGTACTAGGTTCTCCTTTTGTACGTGAATGCTTCCCACGATTCAGTTCTATAGATGCGCTTATCTATTTTTAATAACCGCTCTTGATGCTTATAACCATTAACGGCATGTAAACACCCTCGCCTAAGAGTTATTATTTTTAAATTATTAAATGATTTCAACATAATAATGTTTTTCCTAGTAATAACTGATTTGTTACTAAGTAAACGGAATATTTATTATCCCAGTAAGGCGGAATCGGATACTGCGTTATACACTTAACTTTATTATAGTTTTTGTAGCATTTTCTGCTTGTGATTACGCCACAGTATTTGACTTACACTAAAACTTTACTTTGGTTCATACCCTGTGAATGAAACCAGCCTCAAAATCGTTTAATAATCAGGAAATATTTAATGCGTTATAAGATATTATTATGTGATTTTCTTCCAAACTCGTCAAGTTTTTGTTTTGTTTTATCCATTGACACTAAATTGACCTACCCGCTAGTATAACCTATTCTTAAAAATATTTTTTTGGATATGTAAAGTACAAAAATAATAATGCTTTGACTGTTTTCGTATGTTTTGGTAAACTTGACGTTCTTAATTTTAGGGGAAATTCCGATTTTTTTTGCGTCGCCGTAAAAAATAAAAGAGGTGTTAAAATAAATCTGCCCAAATGTATAAAAACGCATGTCAGGCAGCGATAAAGCTGAAGAGTCTGGTGTTGCGATCGCCAAATCGCCTGTCATGTGTTGTATACGTTGTATGCGATTACGGCAAATCCTTCATTGTTGGGAGGGGCATGTCCAGCCGTGGGCTGTTAATAAGCACGACGACAACTTGCATTATATTATGTGTAAGATATCATAATGCATAAGTCGTATTAAAAATGTAGGTATTCTGAAAGTTATATGATCTAGTCGTGCACGCTAACCGTGAAAATCGATTTTACTTAGTGCCAACACGATACCTCGCAAGTCTAGCTCGTAATGCCAATGTTAGTGTTTTATGTATGAATATAGAAACGTGTGAAGTATAACATCATATACAGTCTGATCGCTTATTAAACTGGGACGACGTGCGTCGAAAAAAGGTTTTATTTGTACCGATGTCTGTGTCACCTCATGAGAAACTTAAGAAATAGCTCATACGTCCTGCGTCGCCCTATTGAAGTTTCATCAACATCTAACTATATACATACATACATACATAAGATCACGACTGTATCCCATTAGGGGTAGTCAGAGACTGGGCATTCACTGCAAAAACTGATGACTGCCACAATCCACGTTTCTCCAAAACAATATAATGCACTTGGTTTGATATGTGGTGAGCCCATCGCCACCATGCGCTGTTGGGTGCACAGTGCAGTTTAATTCCTTACTCGCCTTTTACGAGATCCATTGGATGAGATGGAGTGGTGGTATTCTTTTAACGAGCCGCCCACCACTATATAGTCTCATATAGTCTCCGTCCTTATTATACCAATTAAAGTCCTTCAAATCTCTTGTTCCATCCATTGAAATTTAATAACGTATGCTGCTGCTTAATTTAAATCTACCGCTGCCTCTCAACCCGTTGGTTTTTAAAGGACCTAGGGAAAATGGTAAATTCCCATTTCCTAACCCTGAATCGTAAATTGTCGAAGCACCCTATATGTATATCTATTACTATAGCTAAAAAGCAAACTTCACCTATGGGTGAGGCCATAACATTGTGCACCTAAACTTTTTGTACACGCTTCTCACCCACATACTTCAGTTCTTAAGGCCCATATGCCCAGTAATTATACTAGGTTACACTACTCAGTGCCCTTAAGACAAAGTAACGTTTGCACACTACTGCTTCAGGGCAGAATAACTGGCCCTGCGTTTGTACCTACCTAGATGAATTCTTGCATAGGAATCTAATAAATGTAATACTCGAGCAACGGTTACCCTACTGTTGGTAACGAAGTATTTCGTCAGTTCTCCGGTGACACCGTAACATCTTTATTATACGTCGAAGATAGACGTGGTAATCTGGAGAAAGCAGATACAATCACGTAGAATGTGAACTTTATCATCCTTACTTATATACAAAACCGCGTAGCCTAGTGGTTAGAGTTCTTAACTTCTATGCCGCGGTCCTGGGTCCGAATTCCTACCGGAGCCAATATCAGGTTGTGTTGTCATTGTCCCCCGTGATCGTTACATCGGCCGCGGGTAGGAAAGGACTAGTGAGTGCCTCTGTGTTCGCGCGTACACTCGTGGCACTATAATATCTCCTGCGCAACTGATAGCTTCTGATAGTTTTCGGAAGTTGTCGCCGTGACCAAAAATCGACCCATAGGAGGACTACATAAAATAACACGTTTAAAATTTTTTCTCGGCTGCCAATGTCGTAACAGTTGTCGATAGTAAATCAATTATATAGTAATAATAGCGTATATGCCGTTTTTATATACTTTTTTTTTATTGAATGCAGTCGACAATTTTATAGTTTTTTATCTATAACAATAGGCGCGTCATAGTCATGGCCTGTTAAAAACAAACTTATCGCGATCCGTAACAAACAGTTCGTTTTATACTTTCATTATTACCTTTCATGCAATTAGAGTGGAGACAATCGGAACCGCCAGGGTCCAATGATCGGTGCCAGTTAAATTCCTCAGCTTTAGTATAAAAGTCGTGTGCTTCTGTAAGCTACAGCATTGTGTATGAGCTAACTGTAAGAGTATTCAAAAACGCGCGAACCATAAATTTGACCATTAATGTTACTGACGACCGTATGTCTCAGGGCTAGCCAACTCGGTAGGCTCGCTTTCAATTCTAGCCGTAGCCAATATTTATGAACCATTAGCTACCCGCCCCGGCTTCGCAAGGGTGCAATTTTATAATGAAAAAAATGTGAAGTGCCCTTAACAAAAAAAATGTTAAGTGTGTTTATTTTATAACATGTCTATCTCCAGAATTGTCGAACTGAACGTCCCTTTGTTTTTTTTATTGAGATTTGAATACAAAAATCTTTATATATATAATTCTTCTGTGCGTGTGTACGTCACTGAACTCTTAAACTATTGGACCGATGTTAATTATTTTTTTTGTGTGTGTTTGTGTGGTTCCCTGGATGGTTTAAATTCAGAATTAGACCCAGTAGGTGGCGCTGCGATAGAGTTCTAGGAAAAGGACAAAAGTCACTCGGTATATAGTTAATAGTTAATTCGAATATCGAAAAATCGATTGCTAATCTGTTTACTTTACCCGCTGTGCAAGCCAACGTTCGGGCGGGACGTCTGTCGGGTCCGCTAGTACTATATAAATTTCTAATTTTCCAAATCAATATCGTGCCTGCCCTATTTTCCCTAATACGTACACATATTTTCTTGATTGTATCGCGTCACTATTGGATACGGGAAAGTGAAGACCAATATGTGTAAGCGTCACAATTTAATTTCACATAACTAAAAATTGTTCGACATCACCGCAGTGTTATTCTGTCATAAAGCAGTAGTTTGCGGACATTACTGTGTTTACGTCACTGTTGCTGGTGTATATAAATTTTCGGTGATGTAATTGCTGTTGGCCTTCTCGGCTTTTACAGCTTCATGGGATACTGTGTGGTTTGACACAAACATAGATAAATAAAAAAACTCCTTCAAAAACTTCGAAATTCGGACTGTCGCGTTCGCTGCGTGCTTGCGCGATTTAGAATATCTCTAAAAGTTTTTTAAGTCGTCTAAAGACCGTCCGAGGGAAACTGCGGCCCTCCATTCGGACTGTCGACTTGCGTGTCGGTAACTCTGGGCGGTGAGAACCGCCCTGGAGCACGGGTGAATCGTGTTGTTGCTGGTGTAATTACTGAGCATTGGAGACTTTCGAACTCCTGTTATGGGCAGACGTATTTACCATCAGGGGAACGACGATTAAAAAAAAAAACCTTATTTACAAAGTTATTCAGCCAAAATTAATTAGATCATTAAGAGATGCATAGTAACAGGCTTATGCTCTACATACGCTGGAGCACCAGGCACCACGCACCTTGGAAGTTGAAGTCGTTCACCGGCTTGTGTTTTTAGATATGTTTATTCCACCACCTGCCGGATGCCATAAGGCTTTAGGCATTTCATTTCTCTTGGGTTGCAGATTTTCTTACGCTGCCACGACACACGCCACTTGAAATATAAATACACGTTAAAAATTTGTAAAAATTCGCCGTCTGGTAGCGGCTTAAGAAAATCTACCACCCCATCTCAACCCGTGGGTTTCGTAGAAGTCGACATAGGGAAAATGAAAACCAGGAGATGGGTAGCAGCATCTTCCTGGAACATCTGAATAAATAAACTGCGGTTGCCAATCCGCCTGCCAAGCGTGGCAACTATGGCAAAATCCCCCCACCCCCCCAAAACGAGAGCTACAAAGTTTTGTGGCAATGTATGGGGGAGGCCTATGTTCAGCAGTGGACTAGTGTTAGGCTGAAACGATGATGATGACGATAAAAAATTCGTTGGTAATAGGTAACTTTCGTTATAATTCCGTTACAATAGCTTTAAATCGTGTAAAATTTAACACTTAAAATAAAAAAAAAACGATAATAAAACTGGAATACTTCTTTAATTAAATATTTGCGCTACTCAAAATCTAATAACTAAAATCATTAGACAGTGTTATTCCTTGTGGCATAGTGTTGAAAGTTTATGATTTACCTTTGAGAGAGAAAATAACTAGAACCTTCTTAAAATGGCGACAGATGACTAGTACAAAACGTCGTTTCGATGCGTGAACCGTTATAGCCTTATTGTTGCCGATAGACAATTGTCAAGTACATTCACGTTGCACCTGTGACTGTGACGCATTGGCTCAAATTCACGGCTGTTATAATAAATGTCTTTGTCTCACTTAGTATATTTTAAAAGTAATTACACAGATGCAATGGAAATATTAATTATTCTTGACAATGGTTCATGAGCAATGGCAAAAAAAAACTTTTGTTTTGTAGGCGTGTAGTAATAAAAAAGTAACAGCCTATAAAACATCTGCCGATCACAAATCTCTAATTTCTGAGAAGGTTTTAGAGTTGGGAAGAGTCCGCCACGCAGCAACAATGCTGGTTGGCGTTCACAAGCCCTTGAAATATGTTTATTCCGATACATGCAGATTCACTCACGATGTTTTCCTTTACTCAGGCACAAAATGTAAGGTGGCGGCCTAAGCCAATCTACCACCCCATCTCACCCCGTGGGTGTCGTAAAAGTCGACAGAGGGCAAAAGAAAACCAGGAGATGGGCAGCAGCATTATTCATCAACATCTGAATAAATAAAATGCGGTTGCCCAGCGGGGCGACTATGGCAAAACCCCCTCAAAATTATAGGCAAAAATCTTTTGTGGCTATCTCTGGGGGAGGCCTATGTTCAGTAGTGGACTTGTGATAGGCTGAAACGACGCACAAAATTGCAGAACAATTTAAGAGGTGCCGGTACCAGGGGAAACTAACGTCATCACATCTGTTTTCCGTCGTCTTCAGACTTATCCAACCTTCTCGTTGATTTTATCACTTAACCGTTATATCGAAATAGGAGAAGGCGAGAACGAGGGATTTTTCAACATTGTCCCATACTAGTTTTTCTGCATGGTGAGTGTATTTACAAATATAAATGCACATGTACAAACGTCCAGACTCGGAACGACTGTCTGTAGGTCATACAAATATTATCATTCATCATAATTTCAGCCTATTTTAGTCACTGTTGGTAGGATTTCTAGGTAGGTACCACCCCAGTGCTAGTTATTCTGCAGTGAAGCAGTAGTTTGCAAACATAATTGTGTTGCGGTTCGAAGGGCACTGAGAGCTAGCGTAATCACTAGGCATATGAGAGTTAAGAACTGATGTCTTTGGATGACGAGCGCAGTGTGTTGTCATACAAAAACGTTCTGAATGACACAGAATTTGTTATGGGTAGACGTTGCACTTACCATCAGGTGAACGTTTTGCTCGTTTCGTCACTTAAATAAATAAAAATAAGAACATAGGACTCCCCCATAGATTGCCACAAATATTATTCTTGCAGGAATCGAATCCGCGATCCCCAAAAATCAATAAACATATCCTGCGCAGGCAACGTCTTGCCGTGGTTAAATCAGGCAGAAATACATTATATAATAAACTTTTTTTGAAAATTTGTATTTCGTAGCCATCCCCACCCGATGGAAGAGAACATACCTACCTTAAAGTACAATGTAAAGATAATTCTTACTTAAAGCGTGTTTGTATACGAACATATACCGCTTTTCTCGATTAATTAACAGGTGTATATGGCAGGAGCAATAGCGATAGCTTGTAAGCGATATGGATATCGGATTCCATTTATCAAGGAAGTCTTAAGCGAGTCTTGAGTATTAACAGAATGTTTGGACCGGTCTGCTTTATCTTATAGTGTGATTGTAGTCTAAATTTACCTTAGCATGCTACTATTGGCCATGTGGTGCAAGATAATCTACCACCCCATCTCATCCCGTGTGTGTAGTAAAAGTCGACAGTGGGAAAATTAAAATCACAAGATGTGCAGCAGCGTCTTCCTGGAATCTCTGAATAAATAGACTGCGGTAGCCAAACCGCCTGCCAAGTGTGGCAACAATGGGAAAATCCCCCAAAATGAGAGCTTTAAACTTTTGTAGCAATCTACAGGGGAACATAGGCCATGTTTAGCAGTGGACTGGTGATAGGCTAAAATGATGATGATGATTATGAATTGTCCGTCGTCCACTGACACACAGACGGAGTATTTCAAGGCAAGAGTGAAAAGGCAACTTGACAAATAAGTTAAGGCAGGATCCTGGTCATACGTTGGTCTATTCACAATAAATATTATTATTATCAGAGAGGGCGGAAACACGTATGTAAGTCTGCTGCGCCATCTTACCCTGTAGAAATCGTAAGAAGTCGACTGAGGGGTATGCCGTGTAAGGCATGCAGTAGCGTGTCATTTTTTAAATTTTAGAACATCTTCACACTACGATACGATATCGGTATCGGGTTACGATACGATAACGGGACACGTAAAATGTATAAAATATCTTGCCTTTCACATTATCCAACACGATATCGGATATCAGATCGGATAAATTTTGAAGACGATGTGAGTACGCTTTGCTGATGTTTAGAATCTACATTCTACTTGGGATTGCCTTTACACGGTCGAGCCACACTGCAGTTTTTTACAGTTGCACATAGTATTGAGTCAGCGGTGCTAGGCTAATACTAGCTGACAGGGCAGCATAATGTTGCCATGTTTCGTTTGGTGAGTTAGGAGAATCGTTGACCCACTTACTGGCAACGAGACGATGCAATCCATTGTAATACTCAAGGGTAAGGTGGAGGGGGTGGTTAACAAACATCTTGGTTCTTTATCGAATATAAAATGTAAATAGAAAAGTAGTTAAAATTCGGGTTTCGCTTTAATGTTTATAGTAAATTTACATTTTTTTTTAAACTGCATTAAAACCAACTTTTCTTTAAAATATTTTTAGACAGAATCACTGCTTATGAGTATAACTTCATTAAATCAGGAGATATTCCAATGATTAATCAATAACAACGTTGATAGTGACTGATTTAATTTCAGTTACAAACTAGTAACTATTTTCAATCGGACAAACCAACTGCCGTCTAAACCACGTCTTTCACGCTGCATTCAAGCAATTATCTTGAATTAATGAAATAAATATATAGTAACAAATAATTCAAATTTCGACCATCCAAAAACATTGTACTACCACCATCCTACTTTATAGCTCTTTTTGCCTTAAATGTAAATTCGCTGTCGCCTCGCACTTTAATTAGCAAGTCTAATTTACTGCTTGCTTATGGAGTATCAACGCCGGAACTTCGTTTGAAGATCATACGGTAAAAGATAACAATACCAGCATTTTTCTTATATTTAGTAATTTAAATATGTATTTAGTTGTCACACAAGATCAAAAGACAGCGTACCGCCTGACTATCGAATTAATCTTCTTTTCTTAATTCCTCTTAATCTTAAGTCTTTAAACGTAATTGTCGCCCACGAAGAACAAGTAGACAAATAACAACTCAGGAATATAAGTAGTGAAATGTTATCGATGAAATAAACTGGTGTAAATTAACTTGTGGTATGATTCCAATGTAGGTATCCGCCCAGGAAGGCCACCACTGCAGTGCCAGTTATTCTTCCGTCAAGCAGCAGCTTTCAAGCATTACTGCTTCAGCCTTGAGGGCACTGATAGCTTAGACTGAAGAACTGATGTCTCACGGCTATGAGCTTCCGATTGACTTTCTGAATATCTGAAAGTAAGATTGATTTGATTTGATATTTACTGGTAGTAGGATTCCTATGCAGGAATCCGTCTAGGTAGGTACCACCCCAGGGCCACTTATTCTGCCGTGAAGCAGTAGTGTGCAAACATTACTGTGATTTGGTTTTAAGGGCACTGACATAAGAACTGTTGTCTTAGGGTGACGGGCGCATTATGTTGTCACACTGTTCTGGGCGACACAGCATTTGTTATGGGCGGACGTTGCACTTACCATCAGGTGAATGTTTTGCACGTTCCGTCACTTTTATCAAATTAAAAAAAAAAAACTATCCCTGAACGGATAGGTTAACCATAACAACCTATATTCGTACAGGACATAAAAGAAACGAAAGGGAAAATTTTCCCAATTTTTTTTATTTTGATTGGGAATACGCTTAGGCTTTTCGCGTATTCCCAATAAAAATACAGATCACAGTATCACCCGATTAACTAGCGGTGATTTCCAAGAATAGTGAGCATGAAGATATACAGTCAAGTCTTTTTCCAATGGAAAGGGAAAGAGGCCACACCCGTAGCGTACATTTCGTGACATGACGGGTGGCGAATTACGTCGCCGCCATTTCGGTACGAGACGAAAAAATCTTACTCCCCATTGCGATCCCACGAGTGACAGCATAGCATATTATCGTAGTAGTCTGCACGAATAAACGGTTGACCGTACAATACCTTAGTCGCCTATCACGACACCTCGGTAGGAAAGAGGGAATTGCACAGTCGAATAGCATCTACCTCCAATACTACCTCTTGAGCAGTTGATCCTATCAACATTTACCAATTTTTATATAAAAAAAATATCAAATTGTTCATTTTGTGACAAAGTCTATAATTATTTTTTACTGTTTGCTATCATGAAATGCTGCGTTACTGTTATCATAATGCAAACTATAATTTTTGTTACTAGATCAAGGTTCATAGTTACAACACTACACCGAGGTTACATACGAAATAAGTGAAAAGTGCGACTTTGATACTAAAACAATTTTGTTTGATGTAGATTCGTCCTCGTCGCTCATCCATTGCCGTTCAAGTTTTGTAAACCAGTATCTATGTATATTAGATTACATATCAGAGAGACAACATGGGCCTTGAAAAGGTCTCACGATGACATAGCAGACAAGTTTATAAACTTTAATTAATTTTTTACTTACCGTAACTGTTCCTTTGATGAGCTAAGGTCGCTCTTCTACACATTGTGGTATTGATTTATTCATATAAATGTAACGTAATTACCGTTGTCATTAATAATAACTGGCTGTGCCCCGCGGTTTCGCCCGCGTAAAATAAGCCTTCTACATGATTCCCTCATCGGTAATGTCCATTCTCGAGCGTTTCTCTCCTTAAGGCCGTATGACAGTTTCATAACCTAGATCCTTCATTAATAATCGTGGTATGTACAGCTAAATAATTTCTCAAATCGGATTAGTATTTCCGGAGATTAGCTCGTACAAACATACAAACTCTCCAGCTTTATTCGTTTAGTAATATAGCATCCTGGATGATGTTAACCACAACAGTTTTTTTTCATGTCTGTTTTTTCAAGTACCACGCTCGTCTACAACTTTTTCATTATGTAGGAAAGTTCTGTATGGTAAAATTTACATACATACATAGAGTCACGCCTCTTTCCCATTGAGGTAGGCAGAGACCACGTCTTTCCACTTGCTAATATCCTGACACACATCTTTTGCTTCTTCTACTTTCATTAGTGTGTTTTCATACAAGCAAGCTCGTCGATTGGGGGTACTTTTAACGTGGCCCTTCCTTTAAACAACAACGATCTGATTGTGATACGTTCACCTACGTCGGCCCTTAAAGGCTCGTCCATTCACACTCGCTCTATAAATCTGTTTCGTCAATCTTACATCAATTTATCTTTGTCACTACATCTACTGCACCGCAACGTTCTCTTCCCTATGTACAACAGGCAGTCTTATCGCTCTGTAAACAAGTTCTTCCCGACAACCATTGTTTAGAGAAAGTATTTAATTCCACAAAAATCAGTTGCACAAGCGCGCAGCTGTGGAAAAAGGAGGAAAGAACGGTACTTCGGATGGAAAAACTGACAGATGATCGAAGAAATCATTATTGGGTGAAGGCTATACTCAAACCGGTCAAAAATTTAGAAGTGGAGGGATTGAACAACACGTGGAATAAAGCAGAAAATATTGCTATATTCCTGCAAAGACGGATTTGGCAATAGAGTTGTTTACGAAATTCGGCTGAAGCTTGATTCAGAAGAAGTATAACTTCACGCAAACAAAACCGCGGGCACAACTTGTCGTTTATAACGGCTTAGGTCAGTAATAGTATGTTGTTACTATATATGTGCTCTGTAGTACTAAGGTAGCACGTTCCATGTTAGTAACCGTTTAGGAACTGTTGTCAGGGGGTGTTATTTTTACTAATTTTTTTTATTGTATAAAGTGACAAAACGTGCAAAACGTTCACTATATGGTAAGTGCAACGTCCGCCCACACCAAGTGCTGTGTCACCCAGAATATTTCTGTGTAACACCACACTGCGCCCGTCATCCTGAGACATCAGTTCTTAAGTCTCAAATGCCCAGTGCTTACGCTGGCTCACAGTACCCTTCAAACCGAAACACAGTAATGCTTGCACACTACTGCTTCACGGCAGAATAACTGGCTCGGGGTGGTACCTAGACGGATTCCTGCATCGGAATCCTACCACCATCGTGTAATATGATTGCTATTTGAAGTATCTGAGTATCCGATCTGATTCTGTGGGCTGTAGTGTTAGAGTCGAAAGAAAATGCTTAGAAAATCTGACAAGAACTGATGTCGTAATAATAATATAAAATATACCACATTTAATGCGGTTGCGAGACGAAAAGGATTTATTGTAATCGAAAGCAATTACAAATTATTAGGTCCAGTCAGATTTTCGAGCAAAGCGTCAGCTTCTGAGCGTACTATCGGAAGCTATCAACCTCACAGGAGATATCATTAACAGACGGTCAGTTTTTTATTAAAATTATTCGTTACGTACCATTGGTTAGTACAAGAAATAAAACAAATAAAACTTAAACAAAGTAGATTCATTTAGAGGTCCCCTGAAAATGGAGACGTCACACATAAACCTGGGACACCTGGTTACACTAGTTAGGATACAGTCACAGAGACGCGGAGACAATTACAATACAACTGGTTGCTCGTCGAGGGGAAGTCAGGTTATCTGACCACTGACCAATTATGATTGTTACATTTGTCCATCATCATCATCATTACAGTCTCTAATCATCACAAGTCCTCTACTGGACGACGTCCTACTCGATATATATTGTCACATAACACGGTCCAGGAGGTCTATTTTGTAACTCTGGTAGGTTTGGCGATCTGTTTCATTTTGGCATATGAAGCTCATTCATTGGTTAATGGGATCAAATGAAACGGATAACGAAACCAACCCGAGTTACACAGCAGACCACTTGATCCACATGCATCTAACTACTTGCCGCAAAATGTCATTACGTAAAGGTAATAACGATAATTCTTTACTAATATATCAAGTTAAATATTTGTTCAAGCTATTTTTGCGGTTATTGAAAAGTAATTTGGGTCTAAATGTTATGTTCTATTTGGTGTTAAGTTGCGAAATTATTCAGTTTGGCGTTTTGCGTAACAACGTTGTTACAGTCTCACCGAACGCGACTGGTTTATTAGCGCCAGTGAGAATCTAACCGGTACTAGTCAGGTTTATAAACAGTGGCTTCCAACCTATTCTTCGACTAACCGCATTTAATATTTAAATGAATGTGGTCTCTTACATAGGGAAAAACAAAAATATTTATTAAAAGCACATAGCTGATGTGAAACATCGACGCTTTAGGAAGTAAGTCTGCAGTTAGTGACCACGTTCTGGATCCCAATAATTACATCAGATTTTATAGACCATAAATCCTTGCAAAAGAACACCGATTCATCCAAGAATGATTCTCGAGCATATTGAAATTAAAAAAACACTAATTTAACACTAATTTAAATATAGAAGATGGTTATGTACTACCACGTGCTTGGGAACCTCGTATAACTTATAAAATGAAATCAAAAAGCAGGCATACCATTGCAATACTTCAAGACACTGTAAACTCATTTTGTGTAGATCGGACTAAAACTAATAATTAAAAAGAATTTGGGTTATAAATTTACAAAGTAAACGCGATAAAATCCATCATCATCATCACCATCATATCAGCCTCACTAGTCCACTGCTGAACATAGGCCTACCCCACAGATTGTCAAAAATTTTAGGTCTCATTTTGGGGGGATTTCGCCATAGTTACCAGGCTTGGCAGGCGGGTTGGCAACCGCAGTTTATTTATTTGGTTGTTCCAGGAAGATGCCGCTGCCCATCTCCTGGTTTTAATTTTCCCTCTGTCTACTTTTACGACACCCACGGGTTGAGACGGGGAGGTAGATTCTCTTCAGCCGCTACCACACGGCATACATAAAATTTGTTTTATTAAATGTATAATATTCGTGTTAATATAAGTTTTTGAAAACTTTTAATTAAACATTAAACTTTAGGACGAAAAAATTTTTGAGGCAGCTGTTGCTCAAAGCTATACATACGAGTACATACATACATAAGAGCACGACTGTGTCCCATAAGGGGTAGTCAGAGACTGGGAACTCACTCCAAAAACAGATGACTGCCACAATCCACGTTTCACCAAAACAATATAATGCACTTGGTGTGATAGGTGGTGAGCCCATCGCCACCATGCGCTGTTGGGTGCACAGTGCAGTTTAATTCCCTTACTCGCCCTTTACGAGATCCATTGGATGAGATGGAGTGGTAGTATTCTTTTAACGAGCCGCTACCACACGGCTGGCTATACGTACGTATAAAATTTTATTTCGCGGCCCTTTATTTCGTTCGGCGGACCTCTGGTGGTTCGCGGACCAACGTTTAGGGATCACTGTTCTAATAGAAGGGGAACGTGCATCCAACACCGAAAGGAAAAATTGCGTTTGTAAACGTTCGGACTTGAAGGCTTACGTTATTGGACTTTCACAATATTATGAGACATTTTATCACGGTTTGCTCGTTTTCTGACAATACTGTTAAGAGTTATTTATTTTAGTAACGCACTATACATTCGTAGTTTTTGTTGGAGGAAATAAAACAGTTCTGTCCTCTATTAATAACTCAATACGATTTGTCATTATAAATACGGTTTCCTAATGATTTACTATAAAAAATATTTCATTATTGTTTTAGGTACCACTCTGATTAACAACTATTTGTGGGTCATACAAATATTTGTCCCGTGCGGGAATCGAACCCGTGATCCATGACCCAGCCTGGTGGTTAAAGTTTTACAGTAGCGGTTACAGTTCCGGGGTTCGAATCCCAGCCAGAGTCAACATTTGTGCAAAAACTACTACTACTATAATGTAGGTTTGTTTTTGTCTGGTTATGTTGTGTTTTTTGTCTGGTGACAATGCATTGGGATGCCTAGCTCCGATATTATCGCATGAGCGTTACATCGGGCACGTGAAGGTTGGGTAGAGTGAGTGGCTATCCTGCGCAGTTGAGATTTTCCGACAGAATTCGGTGATTGTCACCATGGTCGAAAATCGGCCAGAACATCATAACGCGGAAGCCAATCGTTCAGTCCCTTCTTCTACCGAGCCGATGTCTTTTCAAATGCATACATATAACGTCATCGATTTTCCCTTTACTTTAAATCAATTATAACCCACAAGCAAGCGTATATCTGTGCATACTTACATGTGATTTTTTTCATTGCGTAATGTTAACCAATGCTTGACTTACAGTTTAAAATATTTAAATGCATAGTTTTAATTAAGCAGCAAAAAAATCGTTTAATTACGTTGTAAATATTATTATTATTATCAACTATAATTATACATAAATGTAAGCGCTTTTGCTGTTAATTATGTTGTTAACGTACATCAGATTATTCTTAGCACAGTTAAAATGGCCTTCGCGAATAATTAGAGCGAAAATAAATTCACTGGCTCTACGTCTAAAAAAGAGATACAATACATATTTATATACTTAGAGGAGCAGGATATTATTTGCAATTTGAGAGTTGGTAGGCGTAGCGCCTAAGCGATTGGCTTTTGTGCTCATTTGACATTTTTAGGCGGACAAACATACAATTTCCCGCACGCATCAACTACCCTCACCATTCTGAGGTTTGCTGGAATAGTCTTTAAACGACTTCAAAAAAGGAGGCGGTTCTATGTTCGTCTGTATGCATTTTTTTATCTATGTTCCACAATATTTTCGTCAATTGTAAACCAATTTTAAATAATATTTTTGTTTGAAATGGGATACCGAAGGTGTAGTGCCATATAATATAAGTCAAGTTCCGATAATGGAATCCAGGAGAAAACCATGAAACTCTGAAATTCGCTAAAGGAAGTTTAGGAGCTGTTGCGTTGGAGTCGGTTCTTTGATTATATAATTATTTATAGTTATGCTCGCATTTGCACATAAAATTACGTAATTTTTATAATTTATTGTTGACAACATAATGTGTACATAAAAAATAAATAAATAAAACAGCTGGAAAATAATAGAAGTTAACATAATGATCGTGTTATAAGACAAATTATCATTACGGTAATTTAGTAATAGAGTCGCCGCGTTACAAAGCGGAGAATGCTAATTAAATAAGATTGTACATCCGGCCAAAATGCTTATTAACTACTTTATCTTTGTTAGAAGTACAATGAGGGCGAGAAGTTTGTAACATTCCTAGAATTATCCTTGTTCCTTGCTTTACTCATATTAAGGTAAGGACTTGAATGGGGTTGGCGAAAACTATTGGCTTATTTTAGAATGTAAGCAGGTGTTACAGTTTTTACAGGTGGTAGGGGTCTTTGCAGAAATCCATCTAGGTAGGTACCACCGCAGAACCAGTTATTCTGCCGTGAAGCCGTAGCGTGCAAACATTACTGTGTGTTGGTCTGAAGAGCACTGAAGTACTTAAATACTAGACATATGTGACTTAGGAACTGATTTCCAAGTGGTGCCACACAGAGCTGTCACAGTTTTTACAGGAGGTATGGGTCATATGTAGAAATCCGTCTAGGTAGGTGCCTGCTACAGTGCCAGGTTATTCTGCCGTCAAGTAGTCTGTAAACAACACTGTTTCGGTTTGAAGGGTACAGAAGCTAGTGTATATATAATAAGGCACGTGAGACTTAACAGAAAAGCACAGAGCTTGATAATGAACAGTTCTGGTTGGGACCGCAATTGTTATGGGCAGGCGTAGCATTTTCGATCGGTCGTCTCGTCACTATTTACCGTAAAAAAAATATGAATACTTCACTCTTACAATCGTGGCCTTGCCATTAACTGAATCTTTTAGCGCAATGTTTAGACTGTAGTTAGATGCATCGTTAGTGTTCCCAACTGTGCTATAGACAAATACCTACTTTCCTTCTTGTACAAACCAACCGTAGCAAGTGACCTCATACTGTTACTGTTGCGAACAAATAATTTTACAAGACAATAATAATTTAAAATTCAGAGCAAGTTTGTTATTTTCACACCTACACATCATTTCGACTTCACATGTTGTGATTTTAATTTTTTTTTATTTCATAGAAGTGACGGAACGAGCAAAACGTTCACCTTATGGTAAGTGCACGTCTGCCCATAACAAATGCTGTGTCACCCAGAAAATTTCTGTGCGACACCACACTGCGCCTGTCACCCTGAGACATCAGTTCTTAAGTCTCATATGCCCTGTGATTACGCTAGCTCTCAGTGCCCTTCAAACCGAAACACAGTAATGTTTGCACACTACTGCTTACCTACCTAGACGGATGCCTGTATAGGAATCATACCACCAGTAAAATAATGTTCAAAAGTGAATATTGCTTGATTACTTTTTTCTTTATTTCGTAACTTGTACGTCAACAAGTAACAGTTTTCGATATTTCATTATAAAGTAAGGGTCACAACCCAATCTATAAATAATCTTGAAGCCACATAGGGATCAATTCAGGTTTTTGTTTGCAAAACCTGTTACTTCTTATGGGTTATTTGGTGGCTATTGTTGAGAAGAAATCCAAGGAGCAAATCTTAAAAAACTATGGACTAGAGAGAGTCTTCAGAGGTAATGTAGAAAGGTCACTAGTTCCATTAAGGCGGCTAGTCCATTGTGATCAATTTGCTCAAATGAAGTATCACCGAGTAACAAGGAAGCCCGGAATGAGTTCGTTGACGTCGACATCTAATATACGTTTATGACGTGACGTGACATACATACAGACCGATCCTGATGATAGATTCAGTGATGTACGTACGTATATTTTATGAACGGGAGAACTCAATTTGTTTATATTATGAAGAATGAAGAAATGGTTAATTAGATGCCATTACATTCATACAGGTCAAGCTTATAAATGCAGTACGTTATGTATTTATACTCGTATCTATGAGAATGCAATATTTTTATGATTATCACCTGGTATTCTCACCAGCGGGGCTATTACGTATTCAAAGTGAAGATCACTTAGGAAAGTATTGAACGAATATCCGTCAAATAATTGTTTTCATACTGGTTATGGTTAACGAAAATGACGATTATTTTTCATATGACGTCTTTTTTGTTAATCATAGCCATATATCAGACAATTATTTGAGAGATATTCGTTCAACACTTTTATAAGTGGTCTTCACTCACTTTGTATACGTCACTTTGGATACGCAATAGCCCCGCTGGATCATCAGCTCATTGCTGTTCAAGCGTGTTATTAATTCGCTTTTATTAGCACTAGTGGTCGAAATTCACAATTACTTACTTTGAAGTTTGAGTATTAATTCAAACCTCAATAACGTTCAACTTAAAAATTATTGGCACCATTTTAAAAACTATGGTGGCAACCACTACTCTGTGCGACTGTTTGACCACAGACGACGTGATTGAATTTGTCAATACGAAATGTAAGTAATGAATGTTTTATTTTATTGAATTTAATGTTTTTGTAGCTACATTTAATAATAATACTTTATTTATTTTGCTCTCACAAGGTTTAAGTACATAACTTATGTTGTTATAATCATTTAAACAGTGTTTTGTGAGAGCCTGGTGTTAGTACTAGGAAAACCTGTATTACTAATCACCAGACCCTCGTCCCTTTTAGGTAATATAATATCAATATAACATTTCAATTTAAGATAAGTAATAGCTTGTGACAACAAGTCTGTAGTATTGATTATATAAGTATAAAACAAAAGAAAAACAAAAAAAAACTTATATGTAGGCTGATTATGTAAGAGTGTGTGTAGGTGAAAGTTGCATTTGATGCATTTGAAAAAAGCTTTAGCTGAAGGTCACGAACACCGACGGCTTCAAGCTTTTGAATTAGCCTGCGCACAGAGACTGTGTCGAATGCTTTAGCCAAATCCAAGAAGATGGCAATTATCTTTTTTCTAGAATCTAGTTTAGTTGCTATACTTTCAGTCAAATTATGTACAGCTGCTTCTGTAGATTTGCCTGTCCTAAAACCGTATTGAGTACAGGAAAGTAGCCTATTAGTTTCTAGATATTTTATCAGCCTCGTGTTCATAAGACTGCTCAAGGATCTTGGACATAGCAGGAAGAATCGCTATTGGCCTATAATTGTTGACACAACCTTTGTCCCCAGCTTTAAATATTGGGTGAATAAGCGATTTTTTAAATGCAATTGGGAAGACAGCTGTTGAAAATTAGAGTTTGCAAATGTATGTAATGGGTGCTACAAGATTTTTTGTATAATTTTTAATGAATCTAGCGGATATATTATCCCAACCCACTGCGCAATCAGTTTTCAGATTAGACATTATACTTTCAATTTCAGATTCAGTTGTAGGTAACTGTGCAAATGAAGAGGAAAAAGAAGCAGCAGCATTAGCAGAAGAAGACACTACAGGATGGTCAATCAACATTTTTTCGGCTAGTGTCTTACCGATATTGGCAAAGAACCAATTTGATGCACTTACAGAAGCTATGGGATCAACGTCTCTTATTAATTCTGATGGAGATAAAAATTACTTTTGTGTATTTGTAATAGATTTGATGGTTTCCCACAATTTTTTATTCCTAGAACTTATTCCTTTATAATTCAGCTTTTTCATACTCTCTTTTAAGTCCTTTTAGTATATTGTTGCAAAAATTTCTATACCTTATATAAGTTAGTTTTAATATTTCATTATCCTTATCCTTTTTTAATTTCTCATGTAATTTATCTCTATTCCTCATACATTTTAAGAGACCGTGCGTTATCCATGGTTTTATGATTCTTTTGCGGTTTGAAAGTATAATAGTTTTGGTGATAGCTTTAATGACATTACAAAGGGCATCCATTAAATAATTTGTGGCAATATTTACATCTGTTGTGTTGTAAACCGGGTTAAAATCAAATTGTTCTACGCATTCAGTAAGAGAGGTATAATTAATTTTTTTAATTGACTTAGGTATTGAATTAATTGATAATTTACTATCAAAATATAGTGTGGTAGTGTAATGATCTGTAATTGTCGTATTTATAACGTAGCAAAAAGCTTTTCGTTTCGTTTTTAGTATGATATGATCTAAACAAGTAAGGGAGTGTGTAGGTAGGTTGTAGGCTGGAAGGAGACCGTGAGAAGCCAGCAGGTTGAGATAGGTATAGGATCGATTATCATTATTAACTTCTACAGTGTCTATGTTAATATCTCCAATGATAAATATATTGTCATACAATGCACATCCTTCTAAACATTTATTCAATGACGTTATAAATCGGTCGATATTGTAATTCGACGGTGGGCGGTAAATAGCAAAGATAGCTATCTCTGAATTTAATGCAAGTCGCAAACAGTTTGCATCCATGAATTCGTCTTCCGACACATACGCTTCCTTCTTCTCCATATAAACTAACTATGCCAAATATCACACTCCTTCGTGCGCAATAATTTCTTAAAAGGGGGTACAAAGTTTATTGATGTCCAGTATGTATGTATGTAATATTTCAATAAAATTTTCATCCACTTCCAGACGGAATAATTTGATATTTTGCTCACGTATTCTCACCAATATAATCAGGTCATTGCTGTTTATTTTTAGTTTTTAAACCATATTATAATTTCATATTTTTTTAAAACTTTAATTTTACTACTTCCGCTTCGAGATCAATGCTCCTTCTAATAAACAAGCCCAAGTTTAACACGTTCCACTTTACGAGAGTACATTTAAGTTTCACCGCAAATCGTTAAAAGAATTACAGCTTAATAGAAAATAAGTTATTACAGTTTCAATCATTAATGGACGCTATTATATCAGATGATACAATAAACACTAAAGCAGGAAAGCATATTCTCTTATCCACAGAATAAGAACGTTGCCTTATACAATACAGTGTTGTTGAAAACATAAACTACCGACCTTACCTCCGCCCACACAATTGCGTTCATTCTATTTCAGTTCCCAACAAAATAGGGAAGTATTGATTATTAGCAATAAGTAGGGCGGACGCCACATTTAGCAAGCTGAAAATACCCAAGCTACCCTCGCAGTTTTGTGGGGCGTTTAAGATTATTACGCCAGAGGGAAATCAATATATGAATACTCTTGTCAGTTTATTATCTACTGTTATTTCCCCTTGAGACTTTAGTTCATCATTTTTAAGTTATATATCAATCGCAAAGGGCTAATGTCCAAGGTGTAATGAAAGCTGCAAGGACTTTCCAGGTTTCTTTTCCATTATTTCCCTAAGTAGACACTTGTGACATCCTCAATCGTAAAATTTGTCTGAATGGTAGATTTTCTTACGCCGCCTCTACACGGCATTCTTAGCCACGCCGTCCGCTGGCGTAATCGAAGGTAAGGATAAAAGATTGTCTTCGTTTCTCTCTTAAAGTCCTGTGTACATAATTTAAAAAGTACTGCGAGTTCTCGGGTGGAGATTGTAAAGTAACGCGAATATAAATGCTAGCAGAGCCTACACTCGTAACTAATAATACTTAAAAAAAGATCTCTTACATCGGTTTAGGATCTCGCAAAGGTTAAACAAAATGTAGTTACATTTTGAATAAATATAGTAATTACTTTGTTTGCAATGTGATAACGGCATAATTAAGAATTCGTGCTTTTTACGTTCCAATAAATATTATTTAAGGAACTGGTTTTTACAAAATTATGATTCAAACTAATTCTTGGATTTACGAGCTCCAGTTTTATATGACTTCCTTCTTGCTTATTAATTTCATTATAATATAGATAGCGTACTTATATATTCAAAACAGTTTTATCTCAACTATTAAATGTCATAACTCATTTGTAACTTTTTTAACCTTAACATTTTTAAAT
This sequence comes from Luehdorfia chinensis, assembly GCA_019845155.1. Classification (NCBI taxonomy): domain Eukaryota; kingdom Metazoa; phylum Arthropoda; class Insecta; order Lepidoptera; family Papilionidae; genus Luehdorfia; species Luehdorfia chinensis. The sequence goes on from JAHVAK010000028.1 coordinate 1,757,836, forward strand.
ATTCAAAATAAAGACAATAATTTGCTCACAAACATTTAGATACTGTACTAGCTGTGCTCCTCGGTTTCATCCGCCTATAATAAGCATAATACATGACTGCTCAGTTTGGCTTTCATGGTCACAGATCATTCAGTTCTCAGCTTGCCGCTCCTAAAAGTCGTAGCATAAACCTGACATTACTGAGAAGGGTCGAACTGTCAATACTCAGGTCAGCGACGTGGCGTATGGCGCAGTCATGTGGTCCGCTTATTTTAGGAGGGTGGAACTTCCGAGGTGGACTTCCGACTTCGGCGAAATAACCACTTCGAGAATACCATACTGAAAATACTTCTGAAATCTCGTATGACCAGTGATTACACTAGCTCTCAGTGCCCTTCAGACCGAAACATTTAATTCTTGCCCACTACTGCTTCACGCCAGAATAACTGGCCCTGGGGTGGTACCTATCTAGACGGAATCCTGCATAGGAATCTTTCCACCAATCAATTTGGAGAATAATAGTATTTGCGGTATTACTATTACGTTATAATGTTCAAAAATAAAATAAAAACTATTTATCGATCAATTCTATACGTGGATCGGTAGTTTGAGGTTTATTTTTTCTGCCGTGAAGCAGTAGTGTGCGAACATTACTGTGTTTCGGTCTGAAGGGCACTGATAGCTACCGTAATCACAGGGCATGTGAGAGTTAAGAACTGATGTCTCATGGTATGATGACGGATGACTCAAATTAAAAAAAATGTGTTTATCTACCTTTAAGCTGCTGCTTAGATACTTTTATTAGAAGTACCTAAATACTTTCACATTATTGTAAGTTCAATTTGGATATATATCAATTATACGTAAAATTATTTTTGTACCTGCCTATTTCTTTCTGCAAGTTCACTTGTATTGGTCACAAATATTAATTGGCAACGATTGCAGCGCTGTGCACGTTACGCTGTTGCATCCAATAAGGCGTGTGCTTGTGAAAGTAAAGTATTAAATGGATCTTAATAGATAATAAGGGTGCCGCTACACTTGAGCAGTTTTTCCAGTTCGCTTTTATAGGTTTTAACAGAAATTTAAGCAACCATAAATTTTTCGTTGAATATGGTATTTTGTTTCAACGTTGCCTAGTTATAAACGAATAAAAATACTCTTCTTTACAAACTCAATCTGTCAATGACGTCAGCTTACGTTAATTTTTTAATATGCGTCAATTTAAAAAAAAATCATTTTTATAGCATACTTTTATGTGTTGTTTGTAAAGCTGTGATTCGAAATAGATACGTCTTAAAAAAATTATATATAATCATATTATAGTTAAAAACTAAAAAAAAACACTTGAACATCAATGAGCTGATGATCTTGGTGAGAATCTTATTTGATTGGATAAAGAGACGAAATAAGAAAAACTTTCACTTGATGGTACGTGCAATGTCTGCCCATAACAAATGTTGTATCGCGCATAAAAATTCTGTGTTACACCACACTGCGCCCGTTCGTTTTCGGGTCTGGCCGTGTTCTGATTGTCACCGTGTCGATGACACTGCATCCTAGCCAACCTCCGCTCTTATGACATGAGCGTTATATCGAACGCGGGTGGTCAGAACGAGTGCATTTGTTTGCGCGTACACTGTAATATCTCCTGCTCAGTTGATAGCTTCCGGCAGTGTTCGGAAGTTTTCGCCTTCGTCGAAAATCTGCCAAATCGGCGGACTTTAGGGCGTCAACCAATGAGGTGATCGCTGCCAAACTATTTTTACTTCTTTATGTTACTTTTTTTATTTAAAAAATGTGTAAATAATGTAAAAAAAATATTGAAAAAAATAGCCCACTGTAGGATTTCTCTTGTAACATGGCTGCATTTTACAGACACACTATGGCATACACAGTATACATCCAGACCCGAAAACCAGCAATATATGTTTTGGTCAAATGTTGGCTCCGTATTCGAACCCAGGACCCGCGGCGTACAAGATAGAGAGAAGTGAAGCGATACATTGATTAAAAAAAACTGAAAGAAAAACAATTGCCCATTGGTCATCTTGCTGGTTATTGCCAGTTTGAAAAAAAATTACGTTGAATGAGTATTATTTTAATAATCTATATTGAATAATTGTATTTTACGGGTTACAGTCAGTACTTGCCACCAGTGAAGTGTGTGGTCGTTTCTCACCATTTTGTAATAAATAAACCACGCCAGTGTGGGTATAGCCTTAAACCAACATAGACAGCCGTGTGGCTGAGTGGATTGTGCGTTCAATAAAAGTGACACAACATCGTAAATTGCCTCTCACATGAGAACTGGCGAAACTGAGCGGTCTTTTCAGGTTCCAATTACGAATATAAATCACCTATACAAGTACCCACTTGCTCAATCGATTGCCAACAGCGTAGTACAAAACATAAAACTTTTCGACGGATCGATTCCTACATCGCCTACTTTTGTATTGAATAAATGATATATATAGATAGGTGTCCGACAGAGGAGAATAGCACCGATTTCTTTCCTACCGAGGTGTCGTAAGAGACGAAGGTATTGTACGGACAGCCTTTATTCGCGCAGAATAACACCATAATATGCAATGCTGTTACTATACTGTTCGTACTCGTAGGATCGCAATGGGCATTAAGAAATTTATGACTCGTCCCAAAATGGCGACTACGGGGTTCGCCAACCGTCACGTCTCGTTTCTCGTTAAAAAGTGGGCTACGTGCGCGACTACCTATCCATTATATGGGAAAAAGACGCGACTGTATGTATGTATGCATAAATGATGAGTTGCTAAATACGTCATCATGTTGATGGTGTCCCCCCGGTTTGCTTTCGACAGTTTCCGGTTAATATCATAAACTGCGCAAGTTTTAGCCCAAATAAAGGCTCTCACTTATCCCGAACCGGGTGTAATGCATATGCGCTTAGATCAAAGGTAGGGCATCGCAAATATTTGATTCGGAGGGTATTCGAACAACAGTACCCGTGACGCTATCATAGAATAGGTTGTATGCTCGTGTGTCGTCATCATCATTTCAGCCCATCATAGTCCACTATTGAATATAGGCCTCCCGCATATATTGCCCTAAACCACGGACCTGAGCTACCTGCATCAAGTACCTTCCTGTAAAATCGTGCAAGACGTCGCTCCTTCTAGTCTAGTTTTGCCATAGATTGCCACAAAACATGACCCTGAGCCACTAGACGGAGCGACGACCTGCACGGTTTTGCGGGAAGTCGATGGCTGCATGTGTCTCAGAACCGTCCTTATTTACATTAAGAAAATCTTGCCTTGAAAACAATGTAAAATATTGATCGGTACGTATGTATGTATATGGCCGAACCTGATTGGGATGTAGGAGTCTGTGCAAACAATGCAAACTTTGCTGGGGGCAAACAATACTTTTGTTCGAGAATGTAGATGGCCTTCGAGATGCCTCGCACGTTAGCAAGCTGTCTCACGGAACAAAGCAATACTGTGGAGTCTGAACAATCGGCTTCGGATCTTTATTGTGTGCTTTCTTTCCACTAAGCATCATATAATCACTAAGTGTCACATCTATACCGGTTGTTGTTGGAAACACTGCTCGTAGCTAGTCGGTCATGATACTTATAAGTCCGACTAGTTAAGTCTACCCCAAGAAGCCCATTCACGACTCTTACTTGATTAATAGCATCAGGTGTTACTTTTTTTTTATTTGATGAAAGTGACGGAACGAGCAGAACGTTCACCTGGTGGTAAGTGCAACGTCAGCCCATAACAAATGCTGTGTCACCCAGAACATTTCTGTGTGACACCACATTGCTCTTTTCACCCTGAGACATCAGTTCATAAGTCTCATATGCCCAGTGATTATGCTAGCTCTCAATGCCCTTCAAACCGAAACACAGAAATGCTTGAACACCACTGCTTCATGGCAGAATAACTGGCACTGGAATGGTTCCTACCTAGACGGATTCCTGCATAGGAATCCTACCACCATCCATTATCCATTATAATGAAGGAAAGGAAGTTTATTTGCTAAGATCCGCATGCATTATATAAAATGGTGTATATTACCCACTTTTTCAAGAGCTCCGCCCAACCTCCCACAGTACGCCAATAGATACCCTCCTCCACTACAACACTACCACTAGGCAATATACACCACTGAAGTCGAGACCACGACACGTGTTTCACCTCAAAACGAGGCTTTATCAAGTGTTATTGACTCTACGACAGACAACCGCTGCTGTGGGAATACACCATTTTATATTTTGCATGCGGATCTTAGCAAATTGACTTCCTTTTCCTTCATGACTTCCTTCATAACTTGGTTGTCCAGTTTTGAGTAAACTGCATTCAGTATACCTAAAAGTTTGAAAAAAAAAGCACTTTCACCATTGCGTGTTTGACTGTGATGACAGAGACGTGGTGCTTTCCATAAGAAAGGTCAAAGTAGTTCAGTGATCTGTGAAATGAAAGGGCTATGCGCAATGGTTCGCTGCGAGGTAGAATCCGTAACGGCGATTTCCTTTTTTTATGGAAGAGCGTGATTAAACGAGGAAATCGTTCATCTGATGGTAAGTTTAACGTCGGCCCATAACAAATGCTGTGTCACTAAGAATATTTATGTGTGGCATCACCTTGAGACATCAGTTTTTAAATCTCATATGCTCGAATAGAATCTCGCGTAGAATAAATGTTGGTGGGGAAAAAAATGTCCGTAAGTCATTCTTAGTTACTTTACGTTTAGACAAAAATAGGCTCCAAAAATGACCTTGAGTAATCGATTTTCTTTTTACAACGGATACAACCTAAATTTGTATTACCTTAATATCTGAAATAAAAAAAAGAACACTTGTTTCTTTTCTATAAATAAAGAATTTGAATAAACCGATGACCACAAATATAATACATACAACAAAATAAATAAAATTCTTGATCTATACCCATTATATAAGCGCGATTTTAAAAGCGACGACAACTTCCGACTACAGTCGAGAGCCATCAACTGCGCAGGAGATATTATAGCGCCACAAGTGTACGCGCAAACACAGAGGCACTCACTCGTCCCAACCTACCGCCCGATGTAAGGCTGATGCGATAAGATCGGAGGTAGGCTAGGATGCAGTGTCAGAAACACGGGGACAATCACAACCAGACCCGAAAACCAACAATTTATGTTTTAGCACAAATGTTGGCTCCGGCTGGGAATCGAACCCAGGACCCGCGGCTTAGAAGTCAGGTACTCTGACCACTAGGCCACGCGGTAGTTAGCGGTTAGTGTGTACCTTATAGGTTAATGCATATGGAAGAGGCTGGTATCTGAGTATGGAACAGGCCTGGCCTAGTTTAGATACCAGAAGTAATAATGTTATAGCGTATACTTCTCATTTAGCTTTTTTTCTTTGTTTTATTGAGAAATATTTTGTTATAGAAAATGTTCACAGTTACAGTGGTCTCACATATGTGTTGTGTTAACATCTAGTCATAACGTGTTATCTGTTATTGCGATGCAAATTTTGTTCTACCTACACCTGTCCTATTATTTTTCATAAGTTCAAAAATGTTTGTGTATACTACTTTGAGAATTAAATAAATAAATAAAATAACAAATCCGTCTGGATGGGTCCACAGTTATAAATGTATAACTTCGAGTCATATCTGAACCAATTTAACCTTTCCGTAAACGTCAACACCGGATGAGTAGTTAGCACGTCTGTGTAGGTGTCCCGAGTGTAGTTAAATTTAGGCGGATCGATATACGAGCACCAGATTCTAAACGCGGCATTAGAAATTTACTAGCTGAAGCCCGCGACTACGTCCGCGTTGATTTAGATTTTTTTTTATAGCATAAAGTGATGAAACTAGCAAAACGTTCACCTGATGGTAAGTGCAACGTCTGCCCATAACAAATGCTGTGACACCCAGAAAATTTCTGTGTGGCACTACAATGTGCCCATCACTCTGAGACATAGGTTCTTAAGTCTCATATGCCCAGTGATTACGCTGGCTCACAGTGCCCTTCAAACCGAAACACAGTAATGTTTGCACACTACTGCTTCACGGTAGAATAACTGGCCCTGGGGTGGTACCTACCTAGACGGACTCCTGCATAGGAATCCTACCACCAGTAAAGATACCAGAGAAGATTGTTTTAAATACCGTGGGAAATATTTCGTTTTCCGGAATCAAAAGTATAAGTATAATATGTCCGTCTCTAGGATGCAAGCTATCTCTGTGCGAGTTTAATCAAAATTGGTTCAACGGTTGAGCCATAAAAAGGTAACAAACAGACAAAGGGACAGAGAGAGTTACTTACGCATTTATAACATCACTATGGATTTGTCTGTGTATTTTAAGTGTCCGTATAAACCCAGAGAAGTAATAACAGTAAACTGTTCTGTTGTAATAATGTTAGATACTCGACTATGATTAAGCGTGCCTTAGGTTGAAGGGATGACGGCCGCAGTGTGGTCTTACACAGAAATGTCCTGTGTGGCACAGCATTTGTTATGAGCAGACGTAGAACTTAACAACAGGTGGACGTTTTGCGCGTTTCGTCACTTTATTAAAAAAAAAGAAAAAGTACGAATGCTAATTTATACAACTCAAAACTTCTACCAATTACTTTATAAAGAATTAAGAAGTCAGACAACATAAACTGTTATCGTATGAAGATATGGCGTAAATTCCATAATTTGGCATAATGAGTTAAATATACATAGGGTAATTTATGTAAAAAAGTTATATTTACTTCTTATTGTATATTCAGTTACCGTAATTGGGTACAGTTGCGCTGTGGTGTAATTTTGGTAATCAAATCAAAAATTTAAAGGTACGGACAGTATAAAAAAGTTTTTACGACGCGGTTTTTGCGCAGTGGATAGTAAGATTGTCTTCAGCGCTACGGGACGCAGGTTCAATTCCCGAACAGAACAAAAAATCGTCCGGTCTATCTGTTATTTTTGTCAGTAAACAACGACACAGGAGAAATCATAGTGCGGGGCGTCATTGTCAAACAATAAAATAAGAAAAGAATGGCCAAGCGATCAATTCATGCCAAAGCATCAGGTATATTGTATTTGTGATACACGATCGCCGTATCAGCTCACACGGAATTAGAAAGAATTACCAGAAATGCAAAGAAATCTAATAATTAAATATTACTGAGAACAGTTTTCTGGCATTGTACTGTACCTACTATTTTATTTATTTGGTGAACTATATTTTGGTGGTAGGCCACTGGGTCAGGCTATTACGGTTGGCATATTTTGAGATGGTTATTCAGTTACTTTTTGGTAAGCACTGGTGGTAGGATTCCTATGTAGGGATCCGTCTAGGTACGAACCACACCCGGGCCAGTTATTCTGCCGTAAAGCAGCAGAGTGCAAACATTACTGTTTTTCGGTTTAAAGGGCACTGTGAGCTAGTGCAATCACTGGGCATGTGAGATCTAAGAACAGATGTTTCAGGGTGATGGGGGCAGTGTGATGTCACACAGAAATGTTCTGGGTGACACAGCATTTGCTATGGGCAGTCGTTGTGTATGCGAACATGTCACAGTAACGCGATAATCATATAAAACTTGATAGTTTCTGACAACCTCAATAAATTTTTCTGTGAACACGTTTCGTTGGTACCTTAATTACAAAATTAACATGATCAATTCTACTTTCTTGGATGGGACACGTCCAGCAGAGGACTGTTCACAGGCAAAAACGATGAGTTGTCGCAGGATATGGGAATAATTTTTAATTTATTTCTTAAAAATAAGTATAGAAAATATTAAATATAAAACAAAAGTCCTATTTTTGTTACAAGCTTTTATTTGTGAGACCTTTGTCCAGCAATGGACTTCTAATGTTACTAGGGCTCCTACTAGTCAAAACAAATCAAACGAGCCCAAACACGACTGAGTTATGTTAAGAAGATGAGGAGTTATTATGACCACCTCCCGCCACCATCATGGTTCCATGTTACACACATACATAGAATCACTGCCATTTGACCACATATTATCAGACCAAGTTATATAAAAACTTGTAAACATAAAGCGTAAATTGTGTTATAAAAGTCGTCGTTCGTATCGCATCGTGTAATGTTTTTCGATTTTTAACGAACACGTAAAAATCGAAAAACATTAAACGTAACACAAATTTGTAGTAATTGTGGTGTAGTCGTTATAACGATTCTGAGAAAGTAATCAGTTTCGCTCAATAAAAGAAAAATCTCCTGTTTGGTTTTATATTAAGCGGTAAATTGTGCTTATTTTCAATACATTGTGCTCTAAAAACTTAAAAAGTAAGTAAAATATTTATTTATATACAACCAAAGTCATTCAATTTTTTGCGACGAATATGAAGTTCGTATTTCGATAATAACCACAAAAAGAGTGCAGATAACTGAGTCATTTCATTCACCGTAATATTGTAGTTGTTCTCAAAACAGCCTTAACGTAACATACATTTTCAATGCGGCGCATTCGGATCGAAAAGTATTATTTCAAAAAATTGCATTTGTTATCTTTGCCATTTCCGTAACGATGATGACGTACTGCCAACAAGTTGCCTGTGTATATTGCTGCGGCTTGAATTTAGTAAAACACCTTGAATAGGCATTACAAAATGTATTAACCTACTAGATGAAACCCGCGTGGATTTAGATCTTTGATTTTCCGAACTAAAGATTATCCTATGTCGGTCTCCAGTACGTAAACTATCTCTGCGCTTTCAACTGTTGAGCCGTGAAAAGGAAGCAAACAGACAAAGGGACAAAGAGAGTTACTTTCGCATTTATAATGCTAGTATGGATTTGCGTTTTTTTTTATTGGATAAAGTGATGAAACGTGCAAAACGTTCACCTGATGGTAAGTGCAACGTCTGCCCATAAGAAGATTTCTGTGTGACAACACACAGTGCCCATCGCTCCGAGACATAAGTTCTTAAGTCTCATATGCCCGGTGATTACGATAGCTCATATTGCCCTTCAAACCGAAACACAGTAATGTCTGCACACAACTGATTCACGGAAGAATAACTGGTGCTACATTGTCTGATGACATGAGACTTAAAAACTGATGTCTCATGGCGACAAACGCAGTGTGGTGTCACACATAAATGTTCTGGATGACAAAACATTTGACATGGGCAGACATTGCTTATCAACAGGTGAACCATTTGCTTGACTCGTCACTTTCTTTAATAAAAAAATATTAAAAAAAGAACGTTGCTTTCTTTGATTTCTTCCGTCTCGTGGGTGTTTTTCACGTGCACAAACAACCAAACCCTGAAAACTGGTTCGGCCCCACAAATATCTGTCCAAGTGACCTGAATCGAACACGTCAAGCATATTGCTGAAGACAATTGCGCCGACCAAACCGTACAGCAAACTTGCATTATAAAATTACTACAAATAAACTTTAAACATGCAATTTAAACGTTCCAATGTTACATTTGCATCGCGAAGCATCCCGACTACGTTAATGTAATGTTCTAATGTGATTACAATTAGCTAATTACCAATTTCTAGTAATCAACACCAGTGTAAGTTTTTCTAGACTAGACTTCTTTTTCTTTTGGTAGGAATAATGCAGTGCTTTGATATGCTTAGACATGACATGTGTGTCAAAATTGTTGGGTTAGGTTTTTGGTTAGTTTCCTTGTATCTCAGTGAAACAAATTATTCTTAATATTATTTCTAATTTGTCTTTTCCAATATAAAACTATATGGAAATATTATACTAAAAAGTAAATTGTTTTATTTTTAATGTATAAAGTGCTGTCCGTATGTAGAAAAGCCGTACTTACAGTTCAAAATTAATTTTGAATTAATTAAAAAAATATAAGATACGCAACATTTATTTAATCTTGGATAAAATTGTAATCAGTTCAGGGAACAGTATTATAGTATTGCTTTGTTATAACAATTGGTAATGGCAAGAAATAGTATCAATTTTACGAGCGCTTCCAGTATCTCTTTGATTAATAATTATTTTCTGGATCATGGGAACATCAAATATAAAAAACCGCCGTTAATACTATAACCAACAAAAGTTGTTACTAAATTGCAACTGTTTATTTCGTTCGACAGACTATACCACTCATTAGTAGTGCCTTTGCAATGGTTTATAAATAATAGATATGTATATAATATGTATATAGAATTTCACTGCTCCATGGACACAATTTCATTCAAATGATACAGTAGGAATGAAATTTCCTTTCTCGCTGTGCTTTAACATGTCACTTTTCAAATGTCTCTTCATAATTTTTCGTGAACATGAATACACTAAGGAAATTCACTGTTTTATAAACGAATGTACACGTGTTTTTATTAAATCATTCGTTACGTATCTATACGTCTATAACTCTGTCTTTACGTTTCCCTTTTTGCTCACTTGCATCTCGGTGTTTACCTTCTTCTAGCTCCTAGATAAGTACGTTTGTTTTTAAGTTTGTCGACAATTTGTTTTATAAGGCATTGGAAGCGTTCAACGTGACTAGTGTGTCTAGTGCTGCGATCGGCAATCCGCCTGCCAAGCGACTTGGGAAAGGCCTATGCCTCAGACGGCCCACGGACATAGGTCCTGCAGAGGAATGTTAAGAGACTGATAATGATTATTATTATAAAAGAATACATGTATAAAGATAATATATACGAATGAGGTGAGCGCTGTCGAGCTATTTCTCCATATTTATGTTTTTTTGTACATGTTTTTGAAAATTGTTGATCCAGCCCGCTGGGTTTCATGTTGGTTTTTCCTGGTTGGTTCGGCCTGGAGGGCACTGATAGCTAGTTTTATTACTGGGCATATGTCACTTAAGAACACCCAGAATATTCCTGGGTGCCATACAGTAATGTTTTAGATAACACATTCTGGGTGCATTTATTATGGGATGGGCAGACGTTGCTCTCGAGGTAGACGATCAGCTCGTCCCGTTGCTTTCTTCCATAAAAAAATACCAAAGCTAAGGGAAAGCGGGTAAGCCCTTATCCGTACCGATGACTGTTATGTTTTTCCAATACTACAAAACAATTGGAACAATAACGATAACAATCTCCCTTCGATGTTTCCCTTCTAGCCGAGTTAATTTTTACGAATCAGCATTCCAACATGATTTGCGAATGGTTAAGAACGTGTGAGTCAGTAAGATAAACAATTTAGAGGTCACGGGTTCAAGGCCACGCGCTGTGACGGCACGCCTGCGGCAGCGATTTCTTGTTTTTCAAATTTAAATGGGCTCGTCTTTCTGTGTTATCTACTGACGTTCTTATCTGTTTTGTTTATAGTTTTTCTTTTGACAGTTTTTTTTAATACGTTTCGATTTTAAGACGTTCGTTTAGTATTATTTAAACAATCTATGTTGAATAAAAATATATTCAATTCTATTCGATTACAATAATAATTAGTTCGTCAACTTTTTTAGAATTTTTTTATATTATTCAGTAAGTTTTATTGCTTTTCTAAGCCTATTAGTTAGTAAGTGAAGATAATGAAATAAAATAAAGTTTATAAATTAAAAATCAATGCTTACATACTTATCGTTTTTTAATTAAAAGTAATTTTCTTGAAGTTCTGGAAACTGAGAAAGGTTACCAAACTTATGACAATTTGATACATTTTATTCTTATTGTGAATCAGATTTATTAAAAGTATCTGTCTAACCTCGAACACAGGCTAAGGGTAGCCAGTCTCTCGGTGTTCTACAGATTACATTTTGGAGAGTGTGCGCAGGAATTACACAAATTAAGTCCCCCTTCCTCTTTCCATCATCGGACAACTAGATAGACGCACGGCGGGTTTCCAACCTTTCGCTGGTAATATCTACATCGCCTCTTACCATGAAATGGGATCGTAGTTAATCACTAGCTTATAAATTAAAAATAATCATATTGATTACAAGTTCGTTGTTTAAGACACCCAGAAACTACCTTAGGTTTTGTTTCGTCGTAACATTATGTTCTGCATTTGTATGTAGCAGAAAGTAGAAGAAAAATGCTTCACAGGCAGTGCTTGTTGAGAATTAATGACTTCATAATTATTTTCTTACCACACGCATATACGATTTACACGGTGATATGTTCACAAATTGTCATCGTTGTATTATGTGGGTAGTTCGTTAAAATAGTTCTTAAAATATCTTTTAAGATTGGTTCTGCAACATAAAATCTTACTTCTTTCATTTTCTTACTAACTCGCTTTTTTGCGTAATTTAAAATGATGACAGGTAGGCTTATGTCGATGTTAATCTAGCAGGCTAGATTATACAACCTGTTTTAGCCCCTGGCTTAATGTGTTCAGCTACATGTTTTTTGCTTGAGTTTTTCGAGATGTAAAACATGATACGCTGAAATATGAGAGCTATATAATTTAGTCGTTAGTAATGGTGTGATAATGTAACGTCTGTGTGGGAATGTTAGGATTGTTACGTTAATAGGTTTCTTGAAATCCGCGTTAGCTCCTGATGCTAACGTTAGTACGCGAATGAAGTAGGATCGGGGTGCCGGCGCCACTGAAATTATTAATAGTAAATTTAGGGTGTGGTGGCGGCTTCAGATAATCTACCACCCCATCTCATATCGTGGGTGTCGTAAAAGTCCACAGAGGGAAAGTGAAAAACAGAAGATTGACAGCATCTTTCTTGAACATTTGAATAAATAAACTGCGGTTCAGAACCCGCCTCCCAAGCTTAACAACTATGCAAAGTACCTCCAAAATGACAGCTACAAACTTACGTGTATTGCAGCAATCTATGGGGGAGGCCTATGTTTAACAGTGGACTAGTGGATAGGCTGAAATGATGATGATGTTCCTTTACATTAGGAACACTTTGTAAACAGCATATAATAAAAAAATATTCGGATGACATGTGAATCCGTTAACTCGGACTGTAGCAATATTGCCAAGTCTTCGTCCCGCTTAAAAAAAGTGGCGGCCGATATCTTATGGGGCATTAATAGACTGTAACACTAATCTTATTTCATATTTTTAACGAACGAAGCCCCACAGTAGGATATCTCCTGTGTCTTGAGTGTGTTATGGACATAAATTTCACATGAACAACACAACCTGATGCGAAAACCTACAATTTGTGTTTTTCACAAATGTTGGCTCCGGCTGGAATTCGAACCTCGAACCCGCGGCGTAGAAGTCAAGTACCCTGACCAACTAGGCCCCGCGGTCGTCTATTTTACACTACTTTTTTCTATTGGTTACCTGTTTTACATCCCTAATATGTCATTTAAAAAGTAAAGTTTCAGCTTATAAATGTCCCACTGTTGAGCACAGGCCTCCTCTCATTTCTGAGATGGATTTTGGAGCTAGGAAGAATCCGCCACTGCTCCCACTGCGGGTTGGCGGATTATTGATTGATATTGGATATATATATGGGTCTTTTCCTTACAAGTAACTGAGATTTGAGATAAGCAATGAATTTATAGAGTCTTCGAACATAACTTTAAAATGTAGACTTAATTCCTTAAGTACAAAAAAAAAGTGATAAATTGTTTTATAATTCCGTAAAGCTCCTGTTATCGCATATGGTAGCCGGTCATTACAGCTTTAAAAGTCATGTTGCATACTTTTGAGTTGAACAGTTGTTCGGCGAACCATGAAGAGATCTATTTTATATATAGACCCGGAGATTCTTGAAGTGGTTCCAAAATGGGGTCCTAAATTGAACTAGAACAATCGAGTAAACTATAAATATCAGCTAGCTGACGTGGTGATGTAACGGCTACGTATTGCCTTACGTTTTGGGAGAACGTCTTCGAAAGAACGGAGCGGGCAGTCTCATTATTAAAATGCAGGCAGACAAGATGGCAAAAAGGCACAGATGATATCTTCTCTGTCGAAATCGGACAGGATGACATTTTTATCGACCTTGACATATCAGTGAAGTAATTTGGTGACTCGGTAGGCACAGTGGCTAAGTTATGATCAGGTCTGCGCTGTGAGTGTATTACTTACAGATAGCTGTTCTGAATCTGGGTGTTTATGTATGTGCAATTTATGTCGATGTATAGGTATGCAAACGTCCCCCGATAGTAGAAATGTTCGTGTGAAGCTTTTCTTTAATTACTTTTTAAAGATGTGAAAGAAGAGTCTGTCACCTCGGTCCCCCCGTGACCATGGGTGCTGTAAAGCGCCCGAAACGTCGGGTTATAAATAGTTTAAATTAAACGCGTTAAAATCCGTAAAAATAATTTTATTTAAAAGTGAAAGAAGAAATTGAAATTATTTTCGTTGGAAAATAATGCTAGTTATGTCACCCTCATACTCTCCAAGTAAGGGGTTCCTGGTGGTAAGCCAAACTGCGTAGGTTGATAAAGCTCTTCTATGACGCGAGCGTGTCCCATATTTGCAGACGCGGCGTCGGGACGCCGGGCGCCGTCTGACCTCAGCGATGAAGGCACACTGCACTGCACAAATGTTATTAAAAGTTATCTCTGTTATTATGATATTTACTAGGTGGTAAGATTGCCGTACAGAATCCGTCTGGATAGGTAACGCAGCGCCAGTTATTCTGCTGTAAACCAGTAGTAGTGCAAAAATTACTGTGCTTCGGTCGGAAGGGCACTGAGAGCTAGTGTAATTACTGGGCATATGAGACTTAAGAACTAATGTTCGGGGACGAGCGCAGTGTGGTGCTCGCACATACGACGCACATAGTTTGTCTGCGAGGCATTTCTTATGGATTGCACGCATAACGATTCAACTCCAAGCTGCAGCCGATCCCTAGGCGAATGGTTCCGGAAATGGAGAATAGAGGTAAACCCCGAGAAAAGTGTAGCGATATACTTCTCGAGGGGCACACCAAAGCCCGCTAGACGATGTCACCCAATCGGCAACAATCAGCTAGGCACGATCACCCTGTTCGGACGCCCTATTCCCTGGGAAAAGAGCGTCAAATACCTCGGGGTCACTTTAGACGCAGCGATGTCGATCGCTGCACACATTAAAAACATACGCAATAGAGCGGCTTTTATCTCAAGCCGTCTATACCCATTAACTTGCTCCTCAAGCAAAATGTGCTTAAGACACAAACTTCGCCTCTATATGACTTGCATAAGACTCATAATGGACTATGCTTGCGTCGCTTCCGCTCACGCGACGGGCAATCAATTAAAGAAGTTACAGAGCGTTCAAAATCGATTCTTGCGAACTGCCACCGGAGCCGGTTGGTATCAACGCAATGTAGATCTTCACAGCGACTGTGAAATGCCCTTAATCTCTGAACACTTCAGATAATTATCACGGCGGTTTTACGAAAAAGCCGCGGTTCATTGAAACCCGCTGGTGGTTAAAGCAGCAAATTACCGACCAAACAGAAACGCGACCGAACGCAACGGTCGCCCGCGAAACGTATTAGACGACACGGACGTCTCAGCACTCCCTGACCACGATACCGTCAGTCACGATCCAGGCCACACTGTACACACTAGTCCATAGCTTTAATATAACACGCACCACGACGCGCGACCGCCGTAGAGAGCGGCGCGCAATAGTCAATAATCACACCGCGTACACACGATTCACCCGTGTTCCAGGGCGATTCTCACCGCCCAGAGTTACCGACACACAAGTCGACAGTCCGAATGGACGCCTGCAGCCTCCCTCGGACGGTCATTAGACGACTTAAAATTTTTAAGATATTCGAAATTGCGAAAGCACGCAGCGAACACGACACAGTCCGAATTTCGAGGTTTTTGTTGGAGTTTATTTGTTTATTTATGTTTGGGTCAAACCAAACCTGACAACGCGGGCCCCTGGCTACGTTGCATTTATCATAAGGTGAACACTTTCCTATAAAAAAAACTTATTAAAATATTTTATTGGATATGTTACAAGACTATCGTCTACAACGTATACTTGTAGAATAGTGACGACCGCGTTTCTTATTGATTAGAGTACCTAGTTACTATGCTGCGTATTCAGAGCTCCGAATCGCAGCAGGAGCAAACGGTTTTCTGATTCTGTCGGTGGGTCTGATTGCGTTGTGAGTTCCTGACGCTACATCCTATCCCCTGCCTCTCTGATCTTATCTTATGAGCGTAACGTCCCCTTACCCGTCCGACACGGGTAGGCGAGAACGTACTATAATATCCCCGGCGTAGTTTATAACTTTTGACGGTGTTCAGAAGTTGACGCTGTGGTCGAAGTGTGTGGACATAAGGGTTAACTGATTAATATTCTCAAATACATATTTTGTTTTATTAGTGTGTACATACGATGATGAAGTAGTTTTAGACAACAACGGGCTTGGCAGTGTGTGAGAGAGGCACACAATAAATTTTGTTTTGTATCTTCATCACCAGTCTTTAAAAAAATAAGAAAAACAGTATTTGTTTTAGTTATTATTGCAGTATTATTAATATTTTAAATCAGGCAACTCCATATGAAGAAGTTAAGTTATTAAAACGTAACTTTTTTAACTAAAAGTAAAATATAAAGTTATGTATCAGGATCGTAGCAAGTGGAAAGATGTGGTCTCTGTCTACCCCAATCGGAAGAGGCGAGATTCTGCGTATGTATGGAAAAAAATCTTCTAAATTGGGAAACGACAAAAAATTGTGCAAATTGTTGATAATAATTCCAGCCGCCGAATTTTACCGTCGCGCATTGCGACATTATCTCTGAATTCCGTCCATATCACTTTGATGGTTGGCATTCCACCACACTACGCCAAGGCATTTTCTGCAAAGTACGACAAATATGTGGAATCGCGAGCGGTTTTCCGGAACGATACGACTTAGGGCTTCAAAAATAAGCCTACTCCTTTCTCATAAGCCGACAACGCATCTGCGATTGCTCTAGTATTGCGGAGGTACACCGACATACTCGGTGAGCCTGTTGCTCGTTTGCCTCCTCTGTAAAAAAATGTCCTCCTAGCCGATTTCCAACGTTTTCCATTTAACAATCAGAAGATGTTACGCGAGATGTATTATAATTCTGTAGGTGGTATTTTTCGTATTCGACAAGTACTGATTAACTTCGGCTTCAATGAGCCACACGGTCGTCAAATCGTTACCGTAACAAAATTGCACTATTCAGATTGTTGCATTAATTACTAGATAACTTATTCATTGTAGGCAGAAAGCAGCTGCTTTAGTATTATCACGTGTGAACCACTCAACTGGAACAACCGACAGAGTTCGACAGGAACTTTCTTTTCTTCCCCTACCATGTAAGAACTTGTAAATAAATGAAAAACAAAGGCCGTCAGAAACGCTAATGTTGTTTACTATGGATTTAATAAGTTGTTATTTGCAGATCACTTTAAAATATTGTGCAGTGATCGCGATGACGATTAATGATCTTGATGTAGTTTTCGGAACGTTGCCGTTATGTAATAGTGTCTAATGGGGTTTACTAAATGATACGAGTAGCGTACCTCGGGTTATATCAGTTGTACAAATACAGCACATTTACCATCTAGGATAAAACGAATATCTTAAAAAAAAACTTTTTATATACCACGTTTTAAGAACGGACTAAAAATATAAAGTTAGCTTACAATCAATTGCAAAATTTCTACCAAACAGACAGACAGACAAGAAAGCGAGTTAGTAATGAATAGTCATCCGTGTGGTGGCGTGTTAAGACGATCTGCCACCCCATCTTTATAAACTGCGGTTGCCAGCCTGCCTAGCTACAAACTTTTGTCGCAATTCATGGGGGAGGCCTATGTTCAGCAGTGGAATGATGATGAGGAGATTATCCTTGTCAGATAATCAAAATAGGGTATTATCACGACAGAAAAGATCACAAAACATTTTCTCAAGTGAAAAACAAATGTTGAATACACTTTTCACTTTATTTGAAGGGGGTCTAAAATAATATTTCTCTAAAGATCTTACGAGTTCTGTGTTTCCTTTTTCAACAAAAGATTATTTTAAATAAGCTAATAAGACAGATAGACGGATGTATAGACGGACAGACCGATATTAGTTGCCTGCTGAGCATGGAGCATGGAATTGAGATGTTGCCAGAAAATGGCAAAGACCGATAGGGGTCCTGGGTTGGAAAGAAAGAAAGAAAAACAAAAAAAAATGAATAATCTCAAATTACAAGACTAATAGTCATCAAAGAGAACATCATATTCCTTACGAGAGTTTATTTGTATCGAAGGTAGTAGGATTATTTGTATCGAATATAGTGGCGTGGACTTTCAGCTGATGGTAATTGCAACGTCTGCCTATAACAAATGACGTGTCACCCAGAACAACACACCCTGAGGCATCAGTTCTGAAGTCTCATATGCCCAGTAATTACACTAGCTCTCAGTGCCGTTCAGACCGAAACACAGTAATGTTTCACACTGCTGCTACACGGAAGAATAACTGTTATATTTTCACATCACTATGTTTCGGTTTGAATGTCACTGAAGCTAAGAGTAAGCTAAGCATAGGGAATGTCTCATATGACGAGCGCAATGCGGTGCGGTTTCCGAAGTTCTGGGTGAAGGATTTGCTCGTTTCACCACTACATCTTGACTGACGACTGTGCTCCTTTGCCGCCCTTTTTCCGATTAAAAAAACATAACTGCATTATGCATGTAACGATCTCGCGACCAGTCGAAACAAGTCGTACTTCTCATCAATCAATCCAACTTTAAATAGAAAATTGTGCAGCAGTAAACAGAAATGTCCAGCCAAATAGTTATTGCACACAATACTCGTTTATAAAATAATGCGTATGTAATGAAATTTGTTTATTTGTTTCGTCTTTTAAATTTTATTGAAGTTGAAGTCGTTTGCATTTTTATTAGGGAGCATTCCAGAATAATATTAGTCAAAAAAAAAGGATCCTTTATTTTTGGAAATAATGAAATCACAATTTTTCGATTTAGAAGCTGTTATAAAATGGTTAAAGCTATTCCGGAATTTAATGTATGAAAACTTCTTAGTTGCTTCTATATCAATTTATAATTTGACGTAATGTTACCCAACCCGTAATCAAAACGTTTAGCGATACACTTTCTTCGCCTGTAATTCAAAAAACGTACCGTGGTAGTGATATTCTTATTAACTTCATAAAATAATTGGTGGAAATTCAATATACAGTGCCCAAGACATAGTAGATGTATACACATATAAAATAATGTATACACACAAAATGTTTGTATACACAAAATCGACCTGAAAATCAAAGATTTATAAGTTGCACAAATGTTGGCTACGCCTTGGATTATAACTTAAGATTCTAGAGAACCTGAGCCACATGTTCGTTTCGAATTATTAAATAGGATATTATAAACAGGTTGAGCCCATTACTCATCACGTGACAATTTTTTTTTGTTACTTTTCATCATGCGGGTGATATAATGTACCTATTTTTTTATATTCACTATAAAACGCAAGACTTCATTATCGAGACAGTGTAAAAAGCCATATACCATATGAAATATAATATTGACATAGGAGGAACTAACTGCGAAACATGCCTTTCGTATCCAAAGGAGTGTCCGACACTACCCCAGACCTAGTTTTCCTTTCTCAAGCATGCTTCAGTGGCACTTCATCTAAGAGCAAATATTAGGTAACGGCTTCTGTCGCTGAAGATTCTTAAGCCGCGATAATTGCATTGCAGTTGGCTGATCGTGTCTTACAGACGCAATACATTGATTATAGGAAGGGTAAGTTACATATATTTACGGTCGTATAATTTCCTGCGCTGGTGACCTCTATAGTTATAATCGTATCGAGAGAATCGAGTCGCTATGGTCGAAATCATATAATATTATGTACACATAGTTTTTCCTAAATGTTTGACTTTCAAAAGTGACTAGAGTCATATGGTAGGAGCACCACTAAAATTGTATATTGCAATTTTAAGTTCTGATTTACCACGCCGGCGATGTAGGTCTGAGAAACATGTTTTTTTTTATTGGATAAAGTGATGAAACGAGCAAAACGTTCACCTGATGGTAAGTGCAACGTCTGCCCATAACAAATGCTGTGTCACTCAAAAAATTTCTGTGTGACACCACACTGTGCCCATCACCCTGAGACATAATTTCTTAAGTCTCATATGCCCAGTGATTACGCTATCTCACAGTGCCCTTCAAACCGAAACACACCAAGTTTGCGCACTACTGCCTCACGACAGAATAACTGGCCCTGGAGTGGTACCTACCTAGACGGACTCCTGCATAGGAATCCTACCACCTCGAAGTGACGCCAACCCGCATTGGAGCACCGTGGCGGATTCTCCCCGTAACCAAAGAAACTCAGAAATGAGAGGAGGCTTGTGCTCAGCAGTGGGGACATTTTAAGGCTGTTAGTTTACTTTACCACGGGGTACTTGTTTACGCTGGAGGTACTTGCACGAAAAAAGTTAGATTCGACCGAGAAAAGATAAGATGTTCTTACGGAGAGCATATAAAAAAAAGCCTCAGGTAGAAGAGCCACGCTGCAGAATGCCAGTCTTAAGTATAGCAGCGCAATAACGTGAGTGCTGAGAACAACAGACTGAATTACTAGTAGCAAAGTATTCTATATGCACCTAATTTTTGATTCTCTTTATAGTAGTAGTTCTCTCTTCTTTACTAGTGATAGGATACCTATGCAGGAATCCGTCTAGGTAGTTATCACCGCAGTGCCAGTTATTCTTTCGTGAAGCAGTAGTTGTCAAACGTGTGTCAACAGATAATGATTTCTTATATTTACGCGAACACTACAGATTTATAAATGAAATTAAATTTTACCGATTTTATCGCGTTTGTATTTACTATTTATATCCCGGCGTTTCGAGTGCTCTATATCACCCATGGTCACGGGAGGACTGAGGTGACAGATGTCCTGATGTCATAGTTAACCCGGAGTACCTTCAGCTTTTAATTATTCGTTTTGGTCCGATCTACGCAGAAAGAGGTAACTGTATTTTGAAGTCTTGCAGTGATATGCTTGGTTTTTGATTTAATTTTGTTAATTTTACTGGTGGTAGGATTCCAATGCTGGAATCCGTCTAGGTAGGTACCACCCCAGGGCCAGTTATTCTGCCGTGAAGCAGTAGTGTGCAAGCATTACTGTGTTTCGGTTTGAAGGGCACTGTGAGCTAGCGTAATCACTGGGCATTTGAGACTTAAGAACTGATGTCTCAGGGTGACGGGCGCAGTGTGGTGTCACACAGAAATATTCTGGGTGACAGAATTTGTTGTGGGCGGACGTTGCACTTACCATCAGGTGAACGTTTTGCTCGTTTCGTCACTTTATACAATAAAAAAGAATTATAAGATCCCAAGCTGGTGGTAATACCCAACCATCTTCTCTATTAAAATTAGGATGTTTTTTAATTTCAATAGCCTCGCGAATCATCCTTGGTAGAAATCGGTGTTCTTTTGCGAGGATTTGTGGTTTATCAAATCTGATGTAATGGTTGGGATGATCCAGAACAACATGGTCACAGACTGCAGACTTCCTGGAGCGACGATGCTTCACATGAGCTATATGTTTAAATATGTGTCAACAGTTCATCTACCATGTGTAATAATCAATGAAATTAAAAATGTGTACATTAATAAAGCCGTGTGGTGGCGGCTCGTTAAAAGAATACTACCACTCCATCTCATCCAATGGATCTCGTAAGAGGCGAGTAAGGAATTAAACTGCACTGTGCATGGTGCACCCAACAGCGCATGGTGGCGATGGGCTCACCACCTATCACACCAAGTGCATTATATTGTTTTGGTGAAACGTGGATTGTGGCAGTCATCTGTTTTTGCAGTGAGTGCCCAGTCTCTGACTACCCCTTATGGGATACAGTCGTGATCTTATGTATGTATGTATGTACATTAATAAACCAAAAAGATTTTTTTTTGGTAAGTGCAGAACGACCACGCTGCACTTACAAATCAAAA
Source organism: Luehdorfia chinensis (assembly GCA_019845155.1). NCBI lineage: Eukaryota > Metazoa > Arthropoda > Insecta > Lepidoptera > Papilionidae > Luehdorfia > Luehdorfia chinensis. Next base: position 1,779,662 of record JAHVAK010000028.1, read on the forward strand.
CATATATAAAAACTTTTAGTCATGTAGTTAATAAATAGATTGAATAAGTAAGCAGTAAAGTTAATTAGATTACTTAGAAATCGTTGTCTAACTCATAAATGTTAGTTATTTTTGCCAGCCGAATATATTAAAATCAATAAGCGCGGTATCGATTAATGTTCGATAAATGGAGCACGCAATGTCGAGACCCTGATCGGACACCGGGCGAACCCGCAACGGCCGTTAACCTCAAGATTATAATCTCGATATTTTGGTGATTACGAGCATGCGCCGAATCACTAAGGGAGGCGTGTTCCGAATTGAGTACTATAGACTAGCTATCCTACTGACAGTAATATTCGATCTAATATTACTGTTAGTGGGATTCCTATGATGGAGTCCGTCCAGGTAGGTACCACCGTAGGGCTAGTTATTTGGCCCGAAGTAGTACTGTGCAAACATTACTGTGCTTCGGTCTGAAAGGCAATGAGAGCTAGCTAGCTATTGGAAATGTGAAACTTATGAACGCCCGTCCCCGTGATACATCGGACATTTTCTGGTTGACAACACAGAAATTTCATCAGAACGGGCGGACGTTTCACTTACCATTTGGAGAACGTTTTCCTCGTACGTCACTTTCTGCTATAAACTGGAAATTGGTCGAATAATAGAGTAGTTTGTATTTAATAAAATATCAGTATCAATATATCATATTTACAGACATAAATTTCAAATGCAGAATCCAGACCCGGAACAACTTTGTAGGCCAAAGAAATATTTGTCCCGTACGGGAATCGACGACTAGACGATGCGGATGTTGTTGCTTATGGGAAAACATTACTACAGTACAGTACCTACCTTGTAATCCAATAAATTATGAAGACGGTGACCAAGTGTATTAAAGTGATACTCTACGGTACGCAATTTCGTCGAAAAAAAGAACACAAGAAGTATGTATAAAATAGAATAATTGTATGATACATGAAATTAGGTTTACTTATTAGATTTAGGTTTACTAGGGTTTTTTTTACTTTTTATATTTTGCACCATCAGCCAGGGTTATATATCCCTTTAGACATTCAAGGATCCTGCAATGTTATCAACATTGAACTACCTACCTATGTAACAGCTGGAGATACATTTTATTTTATTACTTTACGATAACCCCTTTGACATTAAGCTTAACTGCAATAATTGCATTAATACTATAAACAATAACACAATGTTTTCTTTATTCTATATATCGATTTCTAGTGGAATCGACGGATCTAATGGAATCGGATAGAATTACCGTCACACGTGCTAAGAACGACTGGGATGAGCGTCATATGTGTCTGGTTCTGCGTTCGCCAATTCACCTGCGGAGCTTTGCGACTACAGTATTCCAAACGGGTAGAGAAAGAAAGAAAACGTTTATTCAACATTGCAAAACTTTACGTCATAAATACAAATTATAAACACAGACACGATAAACAGTATGAGTGTGTCTATCTACTAATATATTATCTTACTACTATAATAAAGCTAGACAGTTTGTATGTTTGAACGCGCTGATCTCTGGAAATACTGATCCGATATGAAAGATATTTCTTTGTATTGGACAGCCCGTTTATTGAGAAATATTATAGGCTGACTGATATAACGAACCTTACCTTCTTATGTGATCGACCTATAATACGCGGGTGAAACCACGGTACGTGGCTAGTTTAAAATAAGTATATATTTAATATAATAACACAAAGACGAATAATAGTTTTTTTACACCAAAGGAGCAGCCAGCTCTGCTATATATTGCGGCACAGAGCCTCAATGCTGATTTTCAGCTGGACTCAGTGACCCAAATGACAAAAAGCAAACATATTTCAGACGGATTTTAGAAACGATTAAAAGTATACGAGATGAGGGAGTCATAATTTTTAATATAAAGCCCCAACAGCAACATACTCAGCCCTACCACTACGCACTTCTAGCCTACCCCTTTCTCAAAGGCCGGTGGTGTCTCTGGTGTTGCAGATTCATGGGCGGCGGTGATCACTCGCCATCAGGTGAGCCGTTTGCTCGTTTCTCCCTTCTTGAAAAAACTAGAAAACGTACAAAAATTACGCTTCTTCATCAAGTGGACTCTTACGACACCGTCGGGAAGAGATGGGGGTGGCAGATTTTCTGACGCCACCACACGGCAACTTACCATAAAAAAATATTATTAATGTTATAACTCAGTCCCAACGTCATTATTGCTTGAACTTGAATTATTATTCTGTTTACTTTACCGTCATTTATTTTGCATATTTTCCCCATAATCATTTGGTTTTCTGCAAGCTGCAATGCAGCTACAAGGAACCTTACTGCAGTGTGACCTTACATTTTATATTTATATACAAATCGATTTTGACCTTGCCCGCTGTGCGTCACAAGGGTGTGGGTTGTGATGGCTAACGTTCTTGATTTTTTTATTTTTTATTAACGGAAAATATGTTTTGTTTACGTCTAAGTTTAATTTTAATATAACAATTTTGTATACCCCACTGCTGACCTTAGGCTTCTTATATTTAGAGAGGATTTACCAGTTGGACAAAGTCACGTTGCTCCATTACGGGTTGGCGATTTCACAGGTTGGAATAATTTTTGCTTCTTAAACATGTCGGTTACCTCACGGTCTTTTTCTTCAATGTTGTTGTTAATTAACACTTAAAATTGGAATATTTGCGGTTCCTGTATCGAACCTATCTCACGAGTTCGAGAGTTTCTCACTATAACGCCGCGGGTCTTGGGCTTCGAATCCCAGCCAGCGACCATTTGTGCAAAAATACAAATTATTGGTTTTCCGTTATGGTTGCTTTGTGATTGTCCTTGTGGCTCCGAAACTGAAACATAGTCTACCTCCGATCTTGTCGCATGAGCGTTACATTGGGCACAGATAGGATACGGTAACCTGTGTTTGCGCGTATACTTGTGGCACTTTTATATATCCTGCGCAGTTTATCACTTCCAACAGTATTTGTCGCCGTGGTCGAAAATCGGATAGGAGAACATCCAACATAAAATATAAAGAGAGTTCTTCTCGTTGTCACTGTTTCGACAGTCAAAATAATCTTCTATATTAGTAAGTACTTACTGCTCCCAACACCGAAATTCAGTTCAGCCTAAGCCTAATCTTAAGGTAATAGTGCCCAGAAGTATCTTTTACCAGGGTTAAATACTCGTATGTATGATTAAAGTTTAATAACATGTACTACATTATTATCGTTCAAAAAGGACTAAACAAATTTCTTTCACAAAGCTTACGTGCTTAGTTATAATAAATTCAACTAAATTGCCTTTCGTGTAACAAGATAATTTGACAAACTTGTTATGTCAACTGTATACCTGTGCGCACTAAATTAAATAAATATTAGAACTAGTTTTATTAAGGCTGTAAGCAGGACATTGACGGTTAGTTTGTGTACTACGTTCTAATTAACTCGTATGACAGAATTATAACGACGAGAATTATAAACTACTAACGTAAACCCTCGACTACGACCGTTAGTTATTTTTAATTACCGTGGGAGCTCTTTCATTTTCTCGAATAAAAAGTATCCTATGTCCGTCTCCAGGATGCCAGCTATCTCTGTGCCGAATTTGTTCAAGATCGGTTTAACAGTTGAGCCGGGAAAAGGTCACAAACAGACAGAGGGACAGAGAGAGTTATTTTCGGATTTATAAAATTAAGTAATGATTGTACATTTTCTAAAAAAAATTATACCTCACGTAAACATTTCTCCCTTAGACATACATTTTACATGCACAATAAAACCAGACCAGAAAACCAACCATTTGTGTTTTTGCACAAATGATGGCTTCGGCTGGGACTCCTACATAGGGTTGCCATCTTTTTCTTGAAGAAATATACTTTTTTTTTCATTACAAAAGTATAGTACTTTAGGACGGAGAGGAAATACAGAAAAAACGTACTCATTTATTTTTAAACATTATTTTTTTAACATTATGTGCATATATGTATTAAAAATCCTCGTTTTTAAAAAAATAAATGATTCTATTACATAAACATTTATCGACAAATGGACAATAACAGAAAGTTGACGTTTAATTGTCGTAATGTAAGTACCGTCAATGCGTTCCGTTCTGAAATACGACACGCTGCGGGTGCTTTCCAGACACATTTTTTTTTCTGCCACGCAGAAGCACTTTGTGGAATCTGCTGCCGCCAGCGGTTTTTCCGGACCGATACGACCTAGGGACCTTCAAGAAAAGAGCCTATTCCTTTCTCAAAGGCCGGCAACGCATCTGCTATTACTCTGGTATTGTAGATGTTCATGGGCAGCGGTGATCACTTACCATCAGGTGAGCCGCTTGCTCGTTTGCCCCCTCTTCCATAAAAAAATATAGTTAATATAAAAAAAGTGAGAGCGATGAAAATATAGTATTTTTCGTACTATATTATTTTTCTATAATATACAGTGCAACTGACTATAATATAGTACGACTATAACATAGTAATTATAGTACGAGTATACGGGCTACGGGGATATTAGGTAAGATATCTGCGGCGAAGATGTCAGATACTCTGACCACTAGGGCACGCGGTCGTTGTTTAAGTTCACGGCTCACGTAGCTCAGCGGTAAGCTGCTTTCTCCATCATGGTTTCTGAGTTTGATTGGAAATACCTGATGGTAAGTGCAACGTCTGCCCTTAACAAATGCTGTGTCACCAAGAACATTTCTGAGACCATCAGAGACATCAGTTCTTATCTCATATGCCCTATAATTGTAGTAGCTTCAATTCCATTACAACCTAAACGCAGTGGTTTTTGCTTCACGGTAGAATAACAGGCACTGCGACGGTACCTACCATAGGAATCCTATCATCAGTCTTTCTAATCAAGTCTGAATTTCATTCACTTTCATCTCTTAGGCATTATATTATGTGAAGATTAATAACAGTCTCTGAATTAGCTCGGTTGTTCATGTTAGTATTAAATTCACTGCGTAGATAACAGTTAGAGACAGCGAACCGTGATAGAAAAGGACCAGGAGACAATCACGGGTAATATTCATGATGTTATTAATTAAAGTGTCGAGATGAGCAAAACGTTCACCTGTTGTTAAGTGCAACGTCTGCCTACGACAAATATCGTGTCATCCCAGAACATATCTGTGTGACACCACCCTGACGTCACCCTGAAACATCAGTTCTTAAGTCTTATATGCCCAGTGATAACACTAGCTCTCAGTGCCGTTCCGACCTAAACAGTAATGTTTGCACACTACTTCTTCACGGCAGAATAACTACCTCTGGGGTGGTACCTACCTAGACGAAATCCTGCATAGGAATCCTACATCGTTCAATATATTTAAGTACTTTTTAACAATTTACTGCTGGACTGAGGATTTGTCGTAATCACCATACTTGGCAGGCAAATTGGCGACCGCTGTATCAGACGCTTTGTACTTTAGATTCTGCAGGTTGCTGATTATGGCCATCTGTAGGCAGCCATGAGATTTTCCAGGCATTTACCTCAGTTGACTCTTACCACACCCACGGTGTCAGTAGGTACTTACAGGGTGGGCACATACGTAGTTAAATACCTGTATTTAATGTGCGATGACTTATTACCCGCGTGATCTCATCCCGTGAGTGTCGTAAAAGTCGACAGAGGGAAAATAAAAACCAGGAGATGGGCAGCAGCATGTTCCTGGAATATCTGGATAAATAAACTGCGGTTGCCAACCCGCCTGCCAAGCTTGGCAACTATGGCAAAATCCCCCCAAAATGTGAAATACAAATTTCCGTGGCAAACTATAAGGGAGGCCTATGTTCAGCAGTTGACTAGTGATAGGTTGATGACGAAGATGTTGACGTAGCAGTGCTATGTTTCGCTGAATAAAATTATATAGATGTGTTATCTCAAAATAGATCACCGAGCGAAACTAGTTCATACTTCGTTAATTCATGCATAATCTTATCATAATATTTAAATTAATATTGTTAACTGCGAGGCACTACATAACCGTGTCACTGAATTCAAACGAGGCTACGTCGTTAGACCTTGCAGCTAACTACAGAATTATCATAACACTACAACATAAGGCTCTAATGCACTAGGGTTTTCAGCACGAACACTTAGGGCGGATTTCACCGTTGAAACTAAACGCGATCAGTTCAAGCTGAACGAAGTTAAGCGTTTAACTGAGTTCAATGCTACTGTTTGAATTTCACCAACATCAACTGAACGCGATTAAAGCTAAACGCGGTTCAAATTCTGAACGCCCAATTTTCGACGTTCAGCTCTTTAGACGCGTTTAGAGAGCTGTCATTGTCAATTACACAACTATGTAAACACAAGAAATATTTTTAATACGTTTTGTTCATTGTTTGCATATCTATGTGTCTTATGCATAAAAACAGGCTGTTTGATGTCGCAAAATAATAAATACATCGAGTTTTTGTTTTATATTGTGACGATATTTCACGTAAACTTCGTTTTTCTGAACGCGATCAAAATGGAGCCGGTGAAGTCGGTTAGACGAAAACCGAGTTCAAATGATACATTTGAACTAAGTACAGTAAAACGTGGTTTTATTAAACTTAGTTTCCAAAGCGATCGGTGAAATCGGGTCTTAGTTCGACGTTGGGCGAACTTTACGTCAACGTTATAAATCACGCTATCGTGCTGTTTATTTTGTAAGAAATAGAAAAGTTGTGCACGCTTTTGTTTTCAATACTCCCCCTCGAACATTTCTTCATATCTAGAAAAAGGTGAATTACTTAATATGTCATCTAGGCTACAACTATAATTTGCAAGTTTGTTATTTGGGGTGGTAAGATCTATTTCACCAGAATACCTCTACAATAAACTTACCTGATCCAGTGATTGCAACTTGCATAATACACGTGGCTCCAACTTTTAACTGTTCCTAGACACTTCATCGTTGCCTTCCGTGGCAGTTTTCGTTATTTGGCTACCAAATGCTGGAACAATCTTCCGCCACCCTTTCGTAAAATCGGTTCTAAGTTTGATTTGAAAATTCGTTATAAAGAACATCTTCTGCAAAAGTAGGTCCTGTTTTGCGTAAGTAATCAATAAGTGGTTGCCGGTCTAGTGGTTAGAGAAATTGATGACGTGTCTATGTGACGTTTAGAATTATAGATTATAACACATCAGGTATTAAGAACTGAGTACAGACAACGAATGTCACTTTGACGTCATATTTCATAATATCTGTAATATCATTATTACTGTCTTATCTTAAGTAAGTATTTAAAATAGTTCTTTTTTTTATTGCGTAAAGTGATTGAAACGAGCAAAACGGTCACCAGATGGTGAGGGCAACGTCTGCCCATAACAAATGCTATGTCACCCAGAAAATTTCTGTGTGACACTACACTGTGCCCATCACCCTGAGACATAGGTTCTTAAGTCTCATATACCCAGTGATTACGCTAGCTCACAGTGCCATTCAAACCGCAACACAGTAATGCTTGTACACTACTGCTTTACGGTAGATAACCGGCCCTGGGGTGGTACCTACCTAGACGGACTCCTGCATAGTAAGTAATTAAAAAGTAATGACATCAAATATATTTTATGCCCAGTAATCGCTTGCGCTGTTGTGATAGTCTCTATTTAAACTTATTATATTTTTTCTAAGTCCGAAAGAATATGAGCGCTGCAGTAACATTGTTGCTGTAGAAATATGCTGAGTTGTTTGCTTTATCGTTGCTGCAATCCGGTCGCCTTCTTCTTCTTCTTTTTTTCTTTTTTCGTCTTCTATTATGAAGTTTTTTAGGTTAACATGCTTTGTTATGTTTGTACTTTTAATTGTTAATAGTTTTGCAGCTACGAATAAAAAATGTTCTACTCAATTCTATTCTAAAAAGAAGTAAAGTAATTCTAGTAAACTGCGAAAATGCTAATCTTTTGGCATATATAAGGTAAATTTAGAAGTTACCCGGTGCAAATGTTAGTAAATAAAGTTATTTTTTGTAAGTTTTAGAGGCTATCTTTACACAGTTACATACATACATAGAGTCACGCCTTTCTCCCTTATAAGGGGCAGGCAGATGCCACACACGTAGCCTACTTAACGCTCCCGCGGGAAACGAGACGGGACGGGCGGCGAACCATGTCGCCGCCATTTTGGTATGAGTCAAAAAAAATCTTACTCGTTACGTCATAGCGTTCCCACAAGCAGTATAGTGACAGCATTGCATAGTATGGTTGTTATTCTGCACGAGTAAAGGCGGTCCTAAAATACCTTAGGCGTCTCTTACGACAACTCGTTAGGAACTATTCTACTCTCCCGGACATCTATCGGGTAGGCTATTAGATAAAACTGCACAAATCCGTGTTTGTTACACTCTAGTGTGTTAATACCTTAATTTCAAAATTACCATAACACTGCACGGTTTACCTAAATACATTTAAAAGAATTCCGGTTTTTAAACATTGCTTACACTAGTACCTCTTGACTGAGCCGTAACCGCGAAGGTTGCTCGAATAAGTGTCGTTACTACGAAAGAAGATTTATCATGATAAATTTTCGAGAACTTTGTGTGTGGTTATTGTCGTTTCACATCATTACTGTTATGAATAAATTGTATCTCAAACATTAACACTAACGGTAAAGCAACCCGATAGCATTATCCCGCTTACAATGCATTACAGGTCTTACGTCAAGGGAATGTACCAACGCACTACCAGTTATTTTGCCGTGAAGACGTGTTGAAGAAGTAGTGTGCAAATATGACTGTGCTTCGGTTTGAAAAGCAATGATAGGTAGTGTAATTACTAAACTTATGTGGCTTAAACTGATGTCTCAGTCAGAGTGCAGTGCGGTGCCACACAGAAATGTTCCAGGTGACGCATTTGTTATGAGCAGACGTTACACTTACCATCAGGTTGGCGATGTGTTCCGCTCTTCATTTTCTTCCATAAAAAAATCATATATATTGTACATTGTCGGACAATGTCATCAGTCATCGTACATCTTATTTTGGTGCTACGTCGTGGAGAATCAGTCATGCGGAGGTCTGTTGTGTGGCGGCAGTATAAAAGAACCTCATCAGATTATCTCGTCCCATGGGTGTCGTAAAAGGAGACTAATGGAATGAATACATCAGCCAACATGCGTCAGCATTATTTTAAACTTTTGTACTTTTAAAAAAAAAAGATGCCCCACATTTCGGTTTATTCATTTTACTGTCTATTTTCTAAACCTAAGTAAATTTTTGTCAAGTTAATAAGTAAAAACAGTGAAGTGATCTACCCACCGCTGAGCAGAGGCCTCCTCTCATTTATGAGAGGGTTTTGGAGCCAGGAAGAGTCCACGGTACTTCAATGCGGGTTTGCGGACTTCACGTGTCTTCGAAATATTTTTATTCCTCAGACATTCAGGTTTCTTCACGGACGTTTTCCTGTGCCGCTAAGCACGTGGTAAATCAGAACTTAAAAGAATGCAGAACAATTTTAGAGGTGACGGCACCGAGATCGAACACAGGTCACTCGCGTACTATGAAATTAAAGGCGAGGGCCCGGCCCCTGAGCTACCACGGCTCTTGGAGTTAATAAGTACAAGTCTCTATTATGATGCAGTGTATGAAGTCTCCGCCCCAGTCGCTATTAACGACAGTTAGCTATGCCATTGATACCATGTGATGTCACCGGGTGCGGTTTGTAAGCACCTGCTGCTAATTTATTAGTGGGTGAGGCCGTTTGATGTATTCTTACTTATGTATTTTACTATTTGCGATTTTTAATTACATTCCTCATAAAGGTCTTTAAAGCTATTTAATAAGACCGGCAGTTATTTTGCGTTCCGAAATTGTTTTTACTATAAATGTGAATTCCAGCAGGATTTCTCTTTAAAGAATCTCCCGATTCGACTTGGTACCCTCAAAAAAAAAACCTCTTTCTCAAAAGCCGGCAACACAATCGCAATTCCTCTGGTATTGCGGATGTTTATGTGCGGCGGTGTTCATTTACCATCGCTTGCTCGATTACCCCGCTCTTCTATAAAAAGTACAATTAAACTATTGTACCGTTATTCGATTCCCGGTGCTCTTAAATTTTTAATTGAAATTTTAAGTGCTGTTTTGCTATGTGCTTAATGGTTAAGGAAAACGTCGTAAAAAGCCTGCATCTCAGAGAAACAAAAATATTTCGACATGCGAAGATTGCCAACCTGCATTGTACTTTTCCGAAATATATTAAAAATAAAATTTATTTCAAAAATAAATATAATAACAGACAGATTTGTTCTGATTGGCACAGCATTGTTTATGGGCAGACATTGCACTTACCATCAGGTCAACGATTTTATCGTCTCGTCACTTTATCAAATAAAAAAAGCTTTGCAATACATGAAGACAAGTAACCCAGATAATGTCTGATTCTATTTGTAGTCGAAGCGGACCTAATGAAAGACTATTAATTCAGATATTGGCTTGATTGGCTCGAGGATGAGAAAGGAGCAACATAACGCAGCACTTTATAAGAAATAGCAATTACGTGAATGTTATGCGAGGCGATTAGAAATATCCTCTTCATTCTACTAAGAATGCTAGACTCGTTAAAAGCATAGATACTCGTAGTAGTTTGGCTCTCAATATAAATAAATTGGATCGGTAACACCAATTTGCTTGCCCGGACAGTCGTTTTGTTTCAACAATTTATGTGATTCTGGTACTGCGAGTCACGGTTAAAATGAAATTAGGCTCTCTCTGTAAATACATACATACATACATAAGATCACGACTGTATCCCATAAGGGGTAGTCAGAGACTGGGCACTCACTGCAAAAACAGATGACTGCCACAATCCGCGTTTCACCAAAGCAATGTAATGCACTTGGTGTGATAGGTTGTGAGCCCATCGTCACCATGCGCTGTTGGGTGCACTGTGCAGTTTAATACCTTACTCGCCTTTTACGAGATCCATTGGATGAGATGGAGTGGAAGTATTCTTTTAACGAGCCGCCACCACACGGCTCAAATTAATAAATCTCTGTAAATACATTAAAATAATAATAAATAGATTAAAATTTAATGACGTTGAAGTATTTTTAAGCTTCAATTCTGAAGACATAAAAATTCACAATAGAATATTGAAAAGAAATATTGGACGACGATGATAATTTTTTGTAAATTGTTTTTGTCCCGTATTAAAAAGAATTATAACCATTTCTGGAAAAACGGAAGCGAAAGGAGCTTAAAAATAAATTTATTATCTCGGACAAAAGTAAATTCAATCAAAACAAACCAAAAATGGCAATAGGCAATACTGCCATGGATCAGTAGAGTTAGAGTATTTATTAGCTTTAAATTAATATAATAATTTAGGGTAAATTAGAGTAATTTGAGACGCTTAAGAGGCTTAATTTTAAGTAAAGGCGATGAAAACTAGAGGCGGGAAGCCTTAAACTTAATTCGTTGGTCTACATAATATAATCGGATTAGAATCATAAAGGTACATTCATAGAATATAAAGCGGACTAGTTATTAAAACATTCTGTTAGTCCTAGAATTCTTACTACTAAAATAAAGCTGGAGAGTTTGTGTGTTTGAACGCGATAATCATAGGACATACTTATCTGATTTGAAAAAATATTTTTGCAATAGATAGGCCGTTTATTGGAAAAGGTTTATGCTATAAAATCTTTACGTTACGGCCTTATTTCTTAAGGCCGTACGCTGAGAACCGAACTTTATCGAGAAGGCCCGAACTGTGAATGCCCTGGTCAGCGAGGTACCATGCCGTACGTCACAATCTTGTGGTCGGCTTATTTTACGCGGGTGATAATGCGGGCCACAGGTAGTTTAATAACATTTTAAGCATTTGTTTTGCAAATTATCTTAAGTTGATTTAAGGTCTAGCTGCTTTTAGAACGTTTACGTTCACAGCATTCAGGTGGCAGGATTCCTATGCAGGAATCCGTCTTGGTAGGTACCACCCCAGGGCCAGTTATTCTGCCTTGAAGCAATAGTGTGCAAACATTACTGTGTTTCGGTTTGAAGGGCACTGAGAGCTAGTATAATCGTTGGGCATATGAGACTTAAGAACTGATGTCTCTGGGTGAAGGTAAGGTAAGGTTTCTTCTTTACGACAAGTAAACCATTGCCCATTTTTGATGTAAATTGAACTGCTGATTTTATCTATCTGTCAATATATTTGTAATTTATATGCAATACAGTTCTGTGTGTGGCCTGCAGTGGACGCGGTGTTTTGTTTATTGTTCTAACACGCGCGCGCCAGCTGCGGGCCATCAAGAAGCCAAACACAACCGGTGTCGGGTGTCATGCTTTGTTCACGGTTTCCGTTTATTAGACCTTAATTAGAATCGGGTTTTGTTAACTTGAAAGTTATCTACTTATCTGTGCTATGCTTATCTGCTCCGTAGGTACTGTCGTGTGGTGGCGGCTCGTTAAAAGAATACTACCACTCCATCTCATCCAATGGATCTCGTAAAAGGCGAGTAAGGAATTAAACTGCACTGTGCACCCAACAGCGCGTGGTGGCGATGGGCTCACCACCCATCACACCAAGTGCATTATATTGTTTTGGTGAAACGTGGATTGTGGCAGTCATCTGTTTTTGCAGTGAGTGCCCAGTCTCTGACTACCCCTAATGGGATACAGTCGTGATCTTATGTATGTATGTATGTAGGTACTGTTTCATGAAACGTATCATTTATGTTCATGAGTGAAGTAATGTTACGTCTTATTAATATCCCATTTCTGAAAGAAAGAAAGAAGAAATATCATTTATTCACGTCACAACATGCAGCACAGAGATTAAAAGGAATATAGAAAAAAAATAAAGATATTAGACTAAACTTTACATAGATAAGAAACAATAACATAGATTTTTTAAAATAAATAAAAATTATTTAACTTTTTACACTTAAAAAAATTAAACACGGAATTATCAGAAAAAAGCACAGGTGTCTACTGAGGAGTTATTTTATCTGTGCAGTAGAATTGCCGCGAAAAGTTTCTCGCTGCCGCGACTTTGGTATTACAACCTCGGCGCTGATTTTCAGCGATAACGACATTGACCGGGTATTTCGGTTTAGCTGTGAACTGTGTTCTTACTGTTCCATAAAAGCAAGAAACACTAATCTATTAATTACGAATTAAGTCATAAAATCTGTGATTGGTGAGTGACAAGCTGAGATAAAAAAGCTAAGGTCACAATTTAGACAAATATATCTTCTGGGCATATTACTGTATCATTAATATTTACATATTACAATATAATTTCGCCATTTAAGGCAAATGCCCGGTCCCTAAGCTATCACTTCACAAAATGTGTATCTTCTAGTTCTTCTATACCTTCATCGTTTTCTTTAAGTACGCCACTTAGGGCCCAATCTTTAATCACGTAAGGTTTTTAGACCACTTGTATTCCCCTCCATCCCCCTTGGCGATACGTCGTGATGTTAGAGGCGTCCCCTATCCCCGCCCCGTCCCAGTATCACGGGTATTTTTCGTTTTTGAGATTTTTAGACACAACTTCGCCCGCTCGTGTTTTTACACGGTCGCACAATTCAATTCGATATTTACGTCACACATATATTATCGTGATTTTTCTGAAAAATTCCCCGCTGTTCGAACCTCACGTGATTAAAGAACGTGATGAAAGGAGTATACCTAAGGGGTCCTTAGTATACCTAAAGGTCCTTAGGGATACTAATGGATTAGTGATGTAAAAAGGAACATTTTCGTATCAGATTATTGAGGAATAGTTTTTAAATTATTTTAATATGTCGAAAACAGTGTTTTCATTCATTCTACATTCATACATAATAAGTAATTCATACAAAAGTTAGTAAAGCGATACGCAAAGGTGCATCTGTAATAATAACCGCTAGCTAACATTCGTTCGTTACGCTTCTGTGATTTTACTCTCGGTTTTTCCAAACGATCATAACTTTTACTTTTTACAACGAAATTACATAATAAGCTGACTAAATTTTACAGCGCTTTTTTACACGCTTATTTAAATTTTTATTTATTTTATATGAATGTGTACGAAAGTCAGTCGCAGAGAAGATAGGCAAATTTAATTTAGAGTGTTTAATTGTAGACTAAGGACCTTTTCCATTGGAAATAGAAAAGGGGCTCATAACGATCGTAAAAAAATGCACGGTCGGAGGTAGTAAATCGTTAATTTAAGTAGATGAAAGAGGGTGGGTGCAATATAGGTATATATAGGCAGCGGTGTGGTGGCGGTGTAAGAAGATCTAACGCCCATTCTCATTCCGTGTAACAATACATTTACAAATATACGTTGGCTTGTAACGACATTTAATTATTTTCCGTTATTGGAGAGAAAGTAATCTTCAAAATGACATTCCATTCAAAATCTAGCATTGATTTTGATACAGTATTAATATATTTCATACCGACAAAAAACATCTTTGAGAAATAATATAGATAGAAAGATTATAACACCTTTAATTATATTCTTCTTCACAACACAATTAAAATAGTTTAGTGAAAGATACGGTCTGCCTCGTTATATAAATATGCAGTCTGTTTTTAAATTAATGTTACATGTGTAAGGCGTCCTGCAGGTGCCTTTCAACAACTGCAAAGGTCAAATTATTTCTAGCAATTACTGCATACCTAATGATATATGATGTAAAGTCACAAAACGGCGTGATTAGGCTATTGTGACTAGGCGCATTGACATGTTTGTGTTAATATTTGTCAATATTATGCATGTTAATAATTGCAACTGTAAAAGCTAATAATCAATTTGTTTATTCGATGTAGTCTAATTACAAAGAAATAGTCACGTCTTCCCATTGGGGTAGTCAGAGACCACATCTTTCCATTTTCTTCTTCTTTTGCTTCTTCTACTTTCATTAACGATTTCATACAATTTCGACGGTTGCAAAATATCACCGATCTGATCGTGATACGTACGCCTATGTCGACCCCTAACGAACTCATTCACACTCGCCTCTGAAATCTGTTTCGTCAATAAAATTAATTTTATTTTCATGCTTCTTCTACCACAACATTCACTATCATACATAAGTGTGGGGACCAGTACCGCCTAATCTACAGCGAGTCGTGCCGTTTTAGATACGTTCTGGCTATTCATAAAGTTATGTAGGGCTCCATTCTGCCAACGCTCTTCACTCAATATCACAGTCGCAACCCAAGAACACAAACTCTTTCACTCATTCCACTCTTTGTCCTTCATTCAGATCTTCTCTTTCAAAAACCATTTCTTTCGTCTTCATTCACTTTCATTTATTTATTTATTTACACTTTATTGTACTAACTGTACAAACGGCGGACTTAATGCCATATGGCATTTTCTACCAGTGAATCAGAGATTTAGCGGGAGAAGTGTGTACGGCGGTGGGCAGCACTTTCTCATCCCTGTGCTTTTTATATAATTTGTAATTAGATTCCCTTAACGGAAATCATGTAAGTAACGGTTGTTTGTATGGAGCCTCCACTCCTAGCCAACAGTTAAACCGGCATCTGAATTGTTGTAAACGTGCCTGTCTTAAAACCGAAGTCTAACCATTCCAGTGATAACATACGGAACCGACACGTGATCCTTCACTGTAAGCCGCATGAATTAGCAAAGTCGCTCAGCGAGCTATGGAAATATATACGCTCGGTGTTTCTCTGAGAGATAGAATCTGTAAAGATGATATCCCCAGCAGAACTAGAGTAACCGACGTTGCCCTAAGGATCAGCTAGCTGAAGTGGCAATTGGCCGGACATATATCTCGTAGAGAAGAAGAAATGTTCTGGAGTGGCAGCCTCGTGCCTCCAAACGCAGTGTACAACGACTAACCACTAGATGGGGCGACGACCTGCACGGCTTTGCCGGAAGTCGATGGATGCGGGTGGCTAAGGACCGTGTTTTGTGGCAATCTAAAAGGGCTATGTTTAGCAGTGGACTTGTGATTAGTAATGATGATATAAGAATGCAAGCATAGTTTGTTTCTTTATAGCGAATATAGTAAATTAAGACCTAGAATCAGCTCGTTTCTTTTTAATATAGTACATTAAGACCTGATATATTTAATAGCTAGTTGCGAAAGATTATTACAGTAGAAGAGATTAGTGTCTTGATCTCATTAAATTAACGTTGTTTCTGTTCTTTATATTAAGCAAAATAGAATTACAAAATACACCTGTGGAATTATCTGCAAGATATTTCAACGACATTAATTATTTGGCTTAGTTATAGATTTTCTCAGTTGTTTTTTTTTATTTGGAATCGGATTTCACTCATGTAGGCAGTTGCGCTCTTAAATTGCACACGCATACTAAAAACAGTGATTCTAACGCAGTTTTTTTTTAAATATTTCATTTATTTTTCCTTAGTCTTGAAATTAATAAATTCAAAAGTTGAATGTTCTTTTTGCGGGTGTTTTTTGATATTTTTGGTACATTAATAAAACCCGTTTGCGACCACGTTCTGGATCATCCTAACAATACATTAGATTGGATAGACCACAAATCCTTGCAAAAGTACCTTGATTCCTACCAAAGGTGATTTGCGAAGCTATTGAATTTAAAACAAAACATCCTAATTTCAGTAGAGAAGACGATTGGGTTCTACTACCGGCTTGAAATCCTATTATTATTAAAGTTAAGTCAAAAACCAAGCATACCACTGCAAGACTTAGTAAGCTCATTCTGCGTAGATCGGACCAAAAATAATAATTAAAAGCTGAAGGTTTTACTATGACATCAGGATCTCAAACATATCAGTCCTCCCGTGATCATGGGTGCTGTAAAGCTCTCGTAACGAAAGGCAATACATACTTAATATTATTATTTTTTAAAAAATTGTCTTATCTTTAAAAATACGATATTATATTTGTGCAACTTTCTTATCGTTCGATATATTTTAAAATAGTTCATCGCGGGAAAGGCCATTGTGTAGACTTATGACACTCTTTGACTGCGGTTGCCAATCCGCCTGCCTAGCGTGGCAACTATGGCAAAATCCCCTAAAAATGAGAGCTAAAATTTTTGTGGCCCTCTTCGGGGGAGGCCTATTTAGCAGTGGACCTATCACTATAGGCTGAAATGATAATAATGACGACTCTTTGACTTTCAGTCTACCTTTTTATTAATTATAATTTACAATTACAACAAGTATTTTTGAGACATCATTATTGTTTAATTTCTCAGTGAATATTACTAATAATAAAAACTGTAAATGAAACCGTGTCCTCTATATTTGCGCCACAGGTGCTTCGTGACTCTTAAGTAACCTGTCGTCGGTGCTTTTGTTTGTGGCCACTCACGCGTAGCTAATGTACAATGTTCTATAACACTGTTCGACTTAGGCTGGATGCATATGACGCGGTGACGCCTTGATATGTGTCGTCAAATGAAGCAATTTGTTTTACTAGCTTATTTCTAGAAATTAAGCTGCGCAAGAATCTGGCTTTCGTTTCCTTACTCTTCAACTGACAGACTCCGGTGATGGCCGACTACAATCTACTAAGCAAAATGTATTCACTAATACAACGCCTATCCTGTAGGCTATTATATACAACAATAATGCATGATGCCTAATTAAGCCGTTTATAACGGATCAGAAAGTTAAGAGAAGTTCTCTAGCTCTAGTTCTAGAATTCTAGGACTAAGCCGTAAGATCCTTGGGAGCGTGTTACGAATTTGGTAAGATTTTTTAATGGATTGAGTGAAGAGACGAGCAAAACGTTCAAAGCAAAACGATGCTGTGTCATCCAGAATATTTGTGTGGCACCACACTGCGCCCATCCACCTAAGACACAGTCTTAAGTCTCATATGCCCAGTGATTACACTAGCTCTCAGTACCCTTCAGACCGAAACACAGTAATGTTTGCACACTACTGCTTCACGGCAGAAAAACTGGCCCTGGGGTGGTACCTACCTAGGTTCCTGCATCCTACCACCAGTATATAATTGTCCCAAATCGAGTAACGTCGTTTTGTATATTCTTAAATTTATCGCAAAAGTATGCGAATCGTGTATTAGTATTTTAAATTCGAACATGAGTTTGTCAGAAACCGGAGTCTTTTGGTGTACCAAATACGTGAATGATCTGTCCTAATTTGACATACACAAAGTAGCTTTTGGTTTTATTAGTGTAGTTTTTGATACGGTTTCAACAAAAGAAATAAAGTTGAACTCATCAGAATCAACTGATGTTTTCAAAAAGCAAAGAAACGTTGTCAAGTATGTACTCTGGTTTATGCAGAGACGCAATGTCATTGCTCCTGTTGTCGCAACTGAGGCGCGGAACAATGAAAGCTGATAACGCAGAGTTGTTTTAAATTGCGGATCAAGTTATTCGTGGTGAAGAAACCGCTTTTTGTCTCACAGATGAATATATAAGTTCTAGTAATGTATTTAACGCAACGGTTCTTATTTGTATTCTTATATAATAAAAATAACATCTTTATTTTATTTTTAATAATATTACATTCAGTTTTTTTTTTCTAAAATTTAGTTCTCATAAAAGATGGTGTGTACTCGACGTCCTAACAATGGCAAAGTCCTGTAGGCTAAAGTAGGATTACTCAACCCTTTAAATAAATGAACAAATGTATTCTAAAATTGATGCTGTTTACCAATAATATTATTATATATAGTATTTATTTATTTTCAAATATTTTCTTTTATATTTTTTTTTTCATATGAAATAATTATCGTAATATTCATTAAGTATGAAATTATAACCGCGATATCACACGAGAGAGCTTGGTTCTACTGTTGTTAATTTACATAGCATGTCTTATATATCTTTATTCTGATGATAAATTTCTCTATCAACTAATTAATGCAATAGATCAGGGAATGATCTCTTTAACAAGTGAATGTCTGAAAATATTGTCACGCATCTTCCAAGAGCTTTATCTTCTACTATTCTCAACGATTAAAACTTCAGCCATGTCTAGTAAACCTTACCTCATCATTTTCATAGCACACTGTTGGGCGACCGCGTGGCTTAGTGGTAAAAGTACCTGACTTCTACGCCGCGGGTCCTGGGTTCGACCCCACCCGTAGTAAACATTTGTGTTAAAACACCCATTGTTGGTTTTCGGGTCTGGTTTAGTTAATTGTCACCGTGTTTCTGACACTGCATCCTAGCCTACATCAGATCTTATCGCATGTGCGTTATATATCGGGTGCGGTTAGGTTGGGAGGAATGAGTGCCTCTGTATTTGCGCGTACACTTGTGGCACTATACATATATATATGTCAACTGCGCAGATGATAGCTTGCTCATCTCGTCACTATCTTCTACATACATACATATAGTCTAGCCTTTTTTCCATATACGGGGTAGGTAGTGGCCACACATGTAGCCTACTTTTCGCCCCAGCCGGAAACGAGACGTGACAGGTTGCAAACCACGTCGCCGCCATTTTGGTACGAGTCAAAAAAAATCTGACTCCGTAGCGTTTTCACGAGCAGTATAGTGACAGCATTGCATATTATGGTATTAATTTGCACGAACAAATACTGTCCGTATATAATATCTTAGTCGCCTCTTACGACACTTTTGTAGGAAAGAGGTAGATGCAGGGTAGAGGTATTCTGCCGGACACCTACCTATTACTAACTTCTATAAATAAATATATGTTTAAGAATCTGCCTAGGTAGGTACCACCATAGTGCCAGTTATTCTGTGCACAAGCAGTACTGTGTAAACTGCACTGTATTTGGCATATGAGAGTTAATAACAGATGTATCGTGGTGACGAGCGAAATGTTGTATTATTATACAGACGGTAAGGTCTATTTGGCACTGCAACTGTTATGAGTAGCTGTTGCGATTACCTTCAGGGGTCAACAAACTCCTGATCTCAAAAAAAAAGTATATAATATTGAATTCCAAATATATCTAAAGTCCTCTCACAAACCTATCCAACGAAGTTTATTTGTCCATAAAATTTAATAAATTGCGAATAAAACTTATTATTCACCAGTACAACCGGTAAATCGAATGGAAAAGACATGTCATTGCAATTTGTATTCATCATGGACGCGCCGGCTCAGCGGCTAACGGTCGCGACTGTCAACGTGCACGTGGCTCGCATCCCGGTCCAAAACAGCGTATACCATTGTACTAATCCCTTTTTCTCTCATTGCAGGTAACGAAGCGTACGGAATAACAAGCAGGTTCGAAATAGCCGACACTGAATACGATGCAAGTTCATTCATAATTCATGCTCACGTTCTGAGCTGAGTGTGTGACGCTAAGATGCCTTTTGGTTAGATAATTACAGGACTTTCATGTCTTGAGATTGGAAATGAACACGTCTGTTGCTATTTCTTGTAAGCACCACATTCATAGCGTTTAAGGGATAATTGTCCATTGTTTAGAACGACGATATGGCAACTGTGTAAAAAAAAAACTTATGGTATGGTTCAAGTTACAAAACCAGTGGTACTATCTGCCGTCGCTGGTTGAATGTATATGGGGATGTAACTTCAGGGAATGTTTTCGTTGAATCTATTGCCTTGTTGTATAGGTCTAGAAAGATCGGCGTCAATACGAAGTTCCACTTCCTTATCTGTACACACCAAAAATATCCCTTAGTTTGCTAGTACGCCCAATAATAATAATGTAGTCAACAGTATGGAAGCGTAATTCATACGTGCGTCAAATAACTATTTCATTTAAGCCAATAGTTGGTTTATAAAGTCGTAAAAAGTGTGTCTTCCTTTCGAACTTATCACTATACGGTGGAAGATCCTAGAAAACACTTAAGACGAAAATTGGGTTGAATAAGATATGTCGTCTAGTTTTTGAGATATGGGATATTTTCGGTTACAAACTATTCCCCACTACGAAACCTTTCACTGTGCGTGGTAGCGCACTTGGCCGATGTTTGACGTTATGCAGGAATCCATCTAGGTAGGTACAACCCCTGGCCAGTTATTCTGCCGTGAAGCAGTAGTGTGCTAACATTAGAGTGTTTCGGTCTGAAGGGCACTGAGAGCTAGTGTAATCACTGGGCATATGAGACTTAACAGCTGATGTTTCTGGGTGGCGGGCGCAGTGTGGTGCCACAGTGAAATGTTCTGGTTGACACAGAATTTGTTCGTTTAACGTTTTGCTCGTCTCGTCAATTTTAATCCATAAAAAAATTCAGGTATCTCTTGATAAACGTTTGTTTAAATCAATAATTGTGTTGGCTTATTCAACAAAAAACAAATCGGTGAATGGCTAAAAACTTACAGTGTCAGCTATTTAATAATGTCTGCTGTCTAATCTTAATTATGTTATTGACGTCCAGGCCTAATTATATCTTTATTGCCTTAGAGAATTCACAGGAGGAGATTTGTGATATTTTCCTAGCCACTATACTATTGTGGACGCCATTAGATACAAGACAGGAAAATATTTGTGTTTATTAATTGCTAACTTAATGTTCGTACGACGTCCGGGGCTTTATTCTTAGTCCCTTTTTATTTCTTATTTTTAATAACGAGTATCTATAGTTGGGTATAAAAAAAGTATAAAGCTTCCAATATTTTTATGTATGAAAGCAAATTAAATAGAAATGTAAAAAGTACACTTTTGTTTGAAATAAAGCAGGTTCGCGCTCTCACAGAATGTCAGAGTAAAGTAGTAACATCATTCTGCTGCATTTCGCATAGTGAGTGACAAGAACCGAAGACCTGTTTGTACACTTTACTTACCCAAAAAATAAGCAAAATAATCTCTTCAAATATGCCAGACATAAATAATATTATTTACATTATGTCTAGCCAGTCTGAGCAATTGTATAGTATACAATGGACGAAATACAACTGGTGTATTTAAGTTATTAAACAATGTAAGAATGAAGGTTATTCCCAGTACAGTCATGTGAATCTGTCCTATTGAACCATTACAAAAATAAAATTATTTTAATGGCAAATACGAGCTACGTCAGATTGTCGGTCTCTGTGATAAGCCCACGAGGATGTGTATTGTTTATGTAATGTTTTGACTTATATTTATTGCCTTTTAATATAACATATTTTTTTGTTCACTACACCTATAATACTAATGTCCGCGACTTCGTCTGCGTGTATACAAGTTTTTCTAATATCCCGTGGGAACTATTTGATCATATGTCCGTCTCCAGGACGCAAGCTATCTCTGTGCTAAATTTCGTCACGATCGGGTCAAAGGTTGAACCGTGAAAAAGTAATAAACAGACAAAGGGACAGAGAGAGTTCCTTAGGCATTATATTTATAATATTAGTATGAATAAGTAATAAAAAAAACTTTATCCTACTTGCCCTACCTGACTTCCTATTACTTAACTAACTTAGAAAATAATAACTCACACTTATTTTTATATGTGTTAAACTAATAGTAAACAAATGTTATGAAAATGAAGGAAAGTACGATTATTGGATTGATTCAGGACCAAAAAAAGTCTTATTATGATTTGACTATTTAAGAGATTGTGATAGTAGACTTAAAAATGATAATTCTTAAAAATAAAGGTTTCTACCGCTTTGTGCTTGACATTTTCGCAATGTTCATACTATACATACTGAACAGTGATTTTATGTCAAGATATTTTTTTTAATTATAATCACTACAAAATTTGACATAAAGCGAAACCATAAAAATCATTTGTAAATAAATACATGAAAATATATTAATTCAAACTAAAAGTTTTAAAGACAGCTGCTGCTGATATTTTTATTTTTACATTATATATACATGATTTTCTTGTAATTTTGACATTTCTCTTTTTCCTTGTCCAACATGCACTACTGCAAAGCACATTTAATCTCACACAACCTGACCGTTTTCCGTTTGCTCTACCAGAAGCTACCTCGCTGTAAAAGTGGTTCCCACGGTAATGCTCTGGTTTATGAAGACACGTGATCTGTTTTATCAGTCCCTTATTAATCACTCTTTTATACAAAATATCACAGTTTATATTAGTACAGATATCTATAGTGAAAATCTAAAAGTAAATTGAATTAATTATTATACTATTATTAAGGTAAATAAAGAAATTATTAAAACAATGTATTTAAGTAATGAATTAGTGTCATCAATTTGTATCAGTACTATTGTCGCATTACACTTATTAAATTACGTTCTTCCCAATTCTTTTAAATTAAAATTTTGCCTTAATAGGTATTCTTCTGTATCGTGGGGTGTTTACCGAAATTTAAGATACAATCATCATTAGTTCATATTGTTCCTAGTTTATAATATGTATTATCTATATTTTATTATTTTTTAATATCATGTAGTGGATGTGAGTATATATAATCCGTCGGTATATTTTATTAGTAATATACCGTCAAATTTTTGTAACCGCTTTCGCTGTTTACTCCCTGCCCTGAGGTGACTGGCACATAATGATTTTAGCATTAAGTCAGCATTTCGTTACTTTAATTATTGTACGGTTTAATAAAGCATAAATAAATTAATAAATACATCATATTGATGGTTGACATACATAGTGCGTTTTTCAAGGAATTTTCTGCCACGCACCGCTGCTTTGTGGAATTTGGTGCCCCCAGTGGCAACTTAAGAAGAGAACCTACTCCATTCTTAAAGACCGGAAACGCACCCGTAAATATTCTGGTATTGCGGATGTTCATGGGCAGCGGTGATCACTTACCATCAGATCTCTCTTCTATAAAAAAGCTGGTCGCATCATCACATGGTGTCAACCTTCATTCGACTTTAAAACAAATGCTATTAAAAAAAACTAATTTTGGACACAATTGCTCCTTTTTACTAATTATATCAGTGAGTATATGTTTTGTTTTTAGATACTTACATATTTAGTTACTTGTTCCGTATTTGGCTATGCTAAAATTTACAGTCAAGTACAGTTATCGGTCCTAGGCGTTTTTTAAAGTCGTAACATATGAAAAAATTAAATGTTTAACTAAGCAAAAAATGTAGTACCTGTACTAAACTCGCCCACAAGCCTCTGAGGTAGAGTCACTGACCTATCTCAAGTGATACTGATTGAACAGATGCGAGAAATCTTTGATTTTTTATTATAAAAAAACCGAGATTTTTTACATTCATTGCAACAGAGTGTTAAACCTTCTGCCCGAGTCACAACGTCGAGAAGTTACCGTCCAGCAAAGACAATGTTGTACAGATAACACTCGAATAAAAAAAAATTTACGCAGGCTTTCAGAAAAACGCGTTTATTATATTATATTCGAGAAACAGTTTATACTTGATTTGGCTAGAGGGATGTTTTAATTAATGGTTATGCAAGAAACCACTTTTCATGTACTAAGCCATTTTTTTACCACACTGTGCTGCAAGGGAGAGTTTTGTAAATAATGTAATATCTAAAATAAAATAACATCTGTTTTGACTGTACCCAATTAATTAATAAAAAAAAATAGTAAAAATAATGTCCTTGAAAAATAGATACAAACTATTTTTTAATAATTTTTTAAGAGGTATAAGTAATTTTGTTGTATAGATTTGTATATTAAATTAATACTAAAGTTTTGACGGTCCCATGTTAGAATGATTAACCGGAGTACCAGACTTCTCGCACTTTAGACGTAGCTGAGCTTTATTCTTTCTTTGAATTGTTCTGAGTATTTTTTGTCTGAAATGTTTAAGATTTCTCTTAGTCGACTTTTATGGTCAAAGATCTTGGGTGAACAATAGATAACACTCTCAGTTGGCGCCCCCAACTCGCTGATGTTAGCCAAAAAGATAAAAACAAAGGTTATACTAGTTAAAAACCTGGTTTTGCTTGTGCTATATTATGCGGACGTATGCTACACTGACGCCTCTCAAGAACTTCAAAACAAATTGGATCGTCTCCTCAACAACTGTATACGATTCATTTATGACTTACGTAAACACGACCATATTTCCTCTTTTCGTTCTCAGCTTAAATGGCTTCGTATCACTTCTCGTAGGTCCTTCAAAACAGTTTGTACCTTGTTTTCCATCTTACACGGTCCATTTGTCCCTGCATATCTGAAATGTAAATTTCAGTATCAGGGTGACTCATGACCGCTGCCTCCGTTCTGCGGATAATTCCACTCTTCACGTCCCTTTCTGCCGTACCGGCTTTATTTATAATTATTTTGCTTCACACGCTGTAACACTGTGGAATTAGTTACCAACCAACATACGGTTGGCTAAATCCAAGGCTTGTTTCAAACGCCTACTCTGGGAGCATCACTTAACAATGAATTAGTAATTTCTAATATTTTTGCGTACTACTTCTTCTATTTCATTTTATATTACTTTTTTTATATATGATCCTTATACATAGTTTCAGTTCAGAACTTGTCAATATTTATGTGCGTATATACAAACATACGTTTGTGTTACATACGCATGTATTATATATATGTGTGTGTGTGTATGGATATGTATGTATTCAGTACTGTGCAATTTAAAATCGAATTTGTCTTGTCTCCTTTCACTTATTTGTTTATTTTTTTTCTTAATTTATTTTAAACCTTACCACTAAGCACCCTTAACATGTTCTCTGTCAACCCAAAGGTAGATTGGTAGAGAATACATCTAGGCATTAAGTCCGCCTTTTGGTACAATATTGTGTACTAATAAAGTTTAAATAAATAAAATAAATATACGAGTATAAATAAAAAATTCGGCCACAACTTTTGCATGTATATCAAAAAAAATTTATTTTAATTTGTTAAACTTAACACAAAGCTTTAATATTTTTTAAGTCGATAAGGGTTGTTGGAGGTTGTTAGGGTAATCAAATTGAAAGCGTACGTATTTTTTTTTTAATTTGTGTCCCCTCTTCCGGCCGCTTAGTCTCTGTCGCTTGCGGCGCGTTGTCGTAGGTCGCAGCTATAAATAATACGACCGATTGATGTGCTGTGCAGTAATGTGGTTTAAATTTTATGCAGGCGTCTGTCATAATAGATTAGTAGTATGTTTCATTCATTCTATCTGTTATGAGTTATTTCGCAATGGATATGTGGATCGGCACGTTATTGAATCGTGAAATACTTTTTTGCTATTTAGATTCGGATCATTAATTTGTGTTCTTTCTTTGAATGTTTTTTTATTGACAAATTAATTAGTTTATCTCTTTGTGCCAATTCTATTCTATCAAACAAACCAAAACAGAAGAAACACCTTATTGTAAGTGCCACCGACAGTTGCGGTGTCGTTGAGAATTTTGGATTGTAAAGTTAAGTATATCACAGCACTGCGCTTATCACGTGCATATAGACGACACGGACGTCTCAGCACTCCCTGACCACGATACGGTCAGTCACGATCCAGGCTACACTGTACACACAGTTAATAGCTTTAATATAACACGCACCACGACTCGCGACCGCCGTAGAGAGCGGCGCGCTGCAGTCGACAATCACACCGCGTACACACGATACACCCGTGTTCCAAGGCGGTTCTGACCGTCCAGAGTTACCGACACACAAGTCGATAGTCCGAATGGAGGCCCGCAGCCTCCCTCGGACGGTCATTAGACGACTTAAAAGCATTTTGAGATATTCTAAGGAGTTTATTTATGTATTTATGTTTGGGTCATACCAAACCTGGCACGCGGGCCCGATGGCCCGTGAGCACAGTATCCGATGAAGCTGTAAAAGCCAAAAAGGCTAACAGCAATTACATCACCGAAATTATATATACTGCGCTTATCACCATGAGAGATCGGTTTCTAATTCTTCTATACCCCGGAGTCATACTATCTTCGATGCCCTTTAAACAGAAACTTAGTGGTGTTTGTACACCACTGCTTGAGAGCAATTAATGGCGCTACGGTGGTACCTACCTATGCAAATTCTTGCATAGGAATACTGCTTTAAAGAGCTTACGTATCAGAGTGACTGGCGCAGTGTGGTGCTACACAGATAAATTCTGAGTAACAGAACATCTGTTATGGGCACTTACCATCAGGTGAACGTTTTGCTCGTTTCGCAACTTTATAAAATAAAATAAAAAACCTAGGAAAGACGAAGGTGCTACTCTACTCTGCCGGACAAGTAACAATGTAAAAATGGAATCTATTAATGCACGGCTTTGGTATAAGATACAAAATATAATTAAACTAATACAAATTTATGTTTATATGATTAATAGCAATAACAAAAAGCCGTAGTAATAGTGTCTTCTAATTTTCGCAAATGTACATTAAAAACAGAAAGAGATGACGAAATGTAGGGCAGAGCTTTGAAGTAGATGATTCTTTGAGCTAAGTGTAATTTCAGCAAACTTTCCGCAGTCTCGTACGAAAAGGTCTTTTGACTTTCGCATGAAGATAAGAGAATTTATGTATGATATTATTTTAATTTGCAAATTGTCTTTCATAATCATGAGCCGTGGTAGCTCAGGGGCTAGGCGCTCGCTTTAAATTTCATAGTACGCGAGTGACCTGGGTTCGAGTCCCGGTGCCGGCACCAATAAAATTGTTAATTGCAATTTTAAGTGCTGATTTACCACGTGCTCGGCGGTGAAGGAAAACATCGTTAGGAAACCTGCATGTCTGAGAAATAAAAAAAATATTTCGATGACACGTGTAGTCCGCCAACCCGCATTGGAGCAGCGTGGCGGATTCTTCCCAGCTCCAAAACCCTCTCAGAAATGAGAGGAGGCCTGTGCTCAGCAGTGGGCTATTATAGGTTGAAACTTTACTCTACATAAAAATCATAACGTGTCAACATAATAATGCTAACGATAAGTTAAGCGAATAGCGAATTAAGTAGGATGGGAAGGGGACCCCAAAAGCAGCTGCCCATCACTATTATTTAATTTAGGTTGGACATAATTGAGGTGGTTATTCCGCCATCTGTCGAAAGTCATCACAACTTTTTTGTAAATTCATTTGACGTCTTTTACTACACCTACGTATGAGTTTGGGGTACCTGATGAGGTAGATTACCTGAAGCCGCCTCCACGCGTCAATAACTTACCACCAGGCCAGAGCAAGAGAATTGCTAATTTGTTGTATTTAAAAAAAACGATGCCCTGCAGTATGATTCTTACTGTATCGTGGGTGCGTTTTACACATACATACATTTTTCATGCACACCACAACCCGACCCGAAAACCAACGATTAAAGTTTTTGCACTAACATTGTCCGGCTTGTACTCGAACCCAGGACCCGCGGTGCAGAAGTCAGGTACGCTGACGACTGCGCCACGCGGTCATCATAATTTAATATCAAGAATATTTTTTTAGGCATTGTGAAAACATTACTGTGTTTCGGTTTAAAGGGCGCTGAGAGCTAGCGTAATCACTGGTCATATGAGATTTAAGTACTGATGTCTCAGAGAGACGATTGCAGTGTGGTGCCATACAGAAATGTTCTGGTCGACACGGCTTTTGTTATGGGCAGACGTTGCACTTAACTTGGGCTTTTTATGTCACTTTAATCAAAATAAATATATACACTAATAAAGTCGAGAACATGAAACGTGTTACGTTCCACACCGTGGCACTATCAAGGCAACGATCAACGAGACGGAAATTAATTTAATTACACAAGCGGTGCCCATAATTCAAACAACTAATTACGTGTTTTCCTGGGCGATTTTCGACCACGGCGACAACTTTCGAATACTATTCAAACCTATCAACTACGTAGAAGACAAATAGGCACTCACTCCTCATAACCTACCTGTACCTGATGTAACGCTAATGCGATAACATTGGAGGTAGGATGCAGTTTCAGAGACACGGTGACAATCACGACACAACCAGACCCAAAAAAAAAACATTTTGTGATTTTGCCCTAGGACCCGCGCAGTAGAAGTCAACTAATTATATATATAAACAAAAAACTAAATACACATATATATAACGTAATACGACCAAATGTTCCACAACATTCAGTTGTAATATCAAACAGCGGTTCAAAGTTTTTACCACATCATGCTCTGCTCTCGTAAACAAGCCGGCAATTAGCTGTCGATGACGCGATGATTTGCAAGTGGCCCGTGGTACGCTGAGAAAGTGGCGGTCACGGCTCGGCGGGCACAGCGTTTTTTTCGCAACTCGTTAACTATTGGGCGCAAGTGATGAGCTGAAAGCAGCGGGTCTTATCGAAGTGCAACTTCTTTGGGCGCGAAAAGTAGATCAAAATTTCAAAGTCGAAATTTAGTGGAAAGTATCTGACGGAAAATACGTACATGATCAGCCAACGAAAAAAAGAAAACTAAACCCGTCGATGGGCTCGTTTTTGTTCTTAATTAATATTTGTTGATTAAATAATAATTATTAATATTTATTTATTTAGACTAACCAGTGTTAATTATAATGATACATTTATAAATAATTATAATTTAACACTAGAGGTTTACAAGGCTGTTGAAAATGATTAAAAAAAATTATTCTAGAAATCGGTTAAAAGAAACTTACATAAATAACAAACTTAAAAAACAATTTGATATTAAATGCCAAAAATTAAGAAGGAATAAAACAAGTTACAATTGATTTTAGTCTAAAATATATATACTGTATATAATAGTGATTTTAAAGTGAGTACTAACAAAAATTTGTTGAAATTTATTTATTTCTACTTTATTTAAATTTCTAATGAATATTATAAGAAGTTTCACTTCTGTCACGTGGACAGTTGCATGCGTTTCTTTTTTGAGTTTATAATACTTTCTATGTTATAATTCCTATTTTCAAACAGGGTAATTCCTTCGTTACGGTTAAAATTACTAAAACAAGTAGCTTTACTTAGATGATCTAACATTGTCGCTGTAGTATCTCAGTAGGTTTTATTTAATTTATTTATTTAGAATATTAAATATCTTCTCGTAGAAATTTATTAAAAAAATATATGGTGGAAAAAATAAATAAAATTACAACTGAATTTCGAATAAAGTAATTATTTTTTCTGCAAGTTAGCAAATGTGTTGATCTAATCTACAAGTCAAAAACAAGATTATTTGTTAAGTTTTCGAGGTGTATAAACCAACAGAAAAAGTTTTTAAAATATGATTTGTTTTTGTTAAAGGTATAATATTGATAAAGCTCTAACGTTTGGACCACACGCGCAGTGTTGATCAGAGATCGGTTTACATTCATGAATATATATTTTTTATTTGTTTGATACAGTGCTATTTGCTTTCAGATTTAAAGCAAGAATTCGCTTTTAATGTGCTATTGGTGTTATAAATTACACCGATTCTACTTTAACAGAGTTTATTAGATTTCGGTAGTATTATAGCTGTTAGTCTTGATGCTTTAATGGCTTCATCACTCCCAGGGGTGGAGCCGGTGATATAGTACCCTACAGTTGGATTTCTTGTATTGTAAGTTCGTTTTACAGACATACATTTTTCTACACTTTTTAAAACACAAAACGTTTATTTTCCGATCTGGTTATTTCGGGTATCTGTTGAACAATACAAGATAAATTCTAGTGCAGGGCATCGTATTTTATAAGAAAAATAAAAGATTAAATGAGTTGTGACCTCTGAGGGCTGAGGGCTATAGTAGATTGTCCTCATTGCCAGTGGTTAGATCACCATAATGATTTCTTATATTTACGCGAACACTACACATTTAAATGAAACTAATTTTACGGATTTTATCGCGTTTTATTTTATTATTTATAACCCGACGTTTCGAGTGCTTTACAGCACCCATGGTCGCGGGCGGACTGAGGTGACAGATGTCCCGATGTCATAGTTAACCCGGAGTACCTTCAGCTTTTAATTATTATTCCTTGTCCGATCTACGCAGAAAGAGCTTACTGTGTCTTGAAGTCTTGCAGTGGTATGCTTGGTTTTTGATTTAATTTTATTAATTATAGGATCCCAAGCTGGTGGTAATACCCAACCATCTTCTCTATTAAAATTAGGATGTTTTTTAATTTCAATAGCCTCGCGAATCATCCTTGGTAGGAATCGGTGTTCTTTTGCGAGGATTTGTGGTTTATCAAATCTGATGTAATGGTTGGGATGATCCAGAACATGGTCACAGACTGCAGACTTCCTAGAGCGACGATGCTTCACGTCAGCTATATGTTCTTTTACGCGGGTTTTAACTGATCTTTTTGTTTGCCCTATGTAAGAGAGACCACATTCACAATCCAGCTTGTATACTCCTGCATCTTGTAGAGGGATGTTACACTTGACAGATGGTAAAAACTGACTTATCTTCTTAGGCGGCTTGAAAAATGTTCTTATGGAAGCCCGCTTCAAGATATAGCCAATCTTGTCCGTGACTCCTCTGACATATGGTAGGACTGCAGGTACACGCTCGACTGTGGCCGGCTTCACTCGGTCACTGCGACGAAGGCGCGGAACCCGAAGCTTGTTGTCTTGCAAAACTTGCTTGACATGCTGAAGCTCGGCGGCCAGGTGTTTACTGTCACAGATCCCTTGTGCTCTCTGAAACAAAGATTTGCCCACGGTAGCTAGCTGTGAAGGATGGTGGTGAGATTCACCGTTTAAGTACCTATTTGTATGGGTCTTTTTCCTATACACAGTGTGACTCAAGGTGTTATTAGGATTTCTAATTATTAAAACATCTAGAAAAGCTAAACAGTTATTTGTCTCTAACTCCATTGTAAATTGTATTTTAGAATTTATGGAGTTAAGGTGGTCTAAAAATGCAGTGACTTTATCAGAAGGTAGTATTGTGAAAGTATCATCTACGTACCGCTTGTAGAACCTTGGATTTACTGGAGAAGTACGGAGGGCTTTCTCCTCAAAGTCTTCCATGAAGATGTCAGCAACAATGGAAGATACTGGGGAGCCCATCGCCACACCATCTACTTGCCGGTAGTATTGCTCCTTCCACAATTCGCCGGTTAGAAGATCTCAAGACCAAGCGCGCAAGATTTATAACATCTTTAAATTTCTTGAAGAGATGCAGAGACCATAATCTCATTCCTACGTGTGTCAAAATATCAGCTAAAAAGGACATTCGAGGAAGCGCTAAGATCTTAAATCAGGCAAGTAAAAAGTTGTTACGAACGGTGATTCAGCATAACCGTACCGATCTGCATAGAATAAATACCGCCATAGACAATTCATCCAGTGAACTAAAAACAATTTTAACGACATTTGATTTTAATAATTGCATCGAAACCTTAAATAAGCGCGAAACAACTAAATATAATGAATGCAAAAATAAACATATACAAAAATATCAAAAGTTAACGACCAAATTAAATGTCAAACTTCAATCTCAACGAATGAACGGAACGCGACCGTTGAGTAAAGACAAAGATCATAGATTACGCGCGGTCTATAATCTGTCAAAACAAACACTGGATGAATCAACTTTACAAGTATTATCGAAGGGAATGAATTTCGCAATAACACCGCGAAGAATACCGTATGAAGAAATTATTTGTAGTGTTGAGGATTGTCTGTTTAAAAATAATATCGGTAAAGAAGATTTGGAGGCTATACGTCAAGACATTTCGTCTATGTTACGTCGAAGTTCTGTGCCGAAACTGAATCTTCCCAAAGACCAATTAAAAGCGTTAAATAACTTACGAAACAGACCCGAACTCACGATTCTCCGCGCAGATAAAGGTAACGCTACGGTAGTAATGGAGACGTCGGATTATAATTTCAAAATGCAAGAACTTTTGGCGGACGTAAACACCTATAAAAAGGTCAAGACAGACCCAACGACTAACACGCTTAAAATAACTAGCGATCTAATAAAGAAACACGCCGAGAAATTAAATCTAGACGTAAATTCGATAGTACCTTCTTGTGCCAAACCACCGAAGTTGTATGGGTTACCCAAAATACACAAACTCAATGCTCCGCTACGTCCAATAGTGAGTCAAATCGATTCGCCAACTTACAGATTGGCTCAACATGTGGCTAAAATACTCTCCCCACTTAGAGGACACACAAGAGCACACACAAAGGATTCCTACCATTTTGTCAGTGAGATAAAAGACCTACATCTTACTGACAATGAAACTATGGTCAGTTTTGATGTCCAGTCGTTATTTACATGCCTACCTGTTGAAGACTGCATCTCAATTGTAACTAGGAAGCTAACAGAGAACAACATGCCCGTAGAACATGCAGAATTACTCAGACATTGCCTAACATCTGGCTATCTATTGTGGAAGGAGCAATACTACCGGCAAGTAGATGGTGTGGCGATGGGCTCCCCAGTATCTTCCATTGTTGCTGACATCTTCATGGAAGACTTTGAGGAGAAAGCCCTCCGTACTTCTCCAGTAAATCCAAGGTTCTACAAGCGGTACGTAGATGATACTTTCACAATACTACCTTCTGATAAAGTCACTGCATTTTTAGACCACCTTAACTCCATAAATTCTAAAATACAATTTACAATGGAGTTAGAGACAAATAACTGTTTAGCTTTTCTAGATGTTTTAATAATTAGAAATCCTAATAACACCTTGAGTCACACTGTGTATAGGAAAAAGACCCATACAAATAGGTACTTAAACGGTGAATCTCACCACCATCCTTCACAGCTAGCTACCGTGGGCAAATCTTTGTTTCAGAGAGCACAAGGGATCTGTGACAGTAAACACCTGGCCGCCGAGCTTCAGCATGTCAAGCAAGTTTTGCAAGACAACAAGCTTCGGGTTCCGCGCCTTCGTCGCAGTGACCGAGTGAAGCCGGCCACAGTCGAGCGTGTACCTGCAGTCCTACCATATGTCAGAGGAGTCACGGACAAGATTGGCTATATCTTGAAGCGGGCTTCCATAAGAACATTTTTCAAGCCGCCTAAGAAGATAAGTCAGTTTTTACCATCTGTCAAGTGTAACATCCCTCTACAAGATGCAGGAGTATACAAGCTGGATTGTGAATGTGGTCTCTCTTACATAGGGCAAACAAAAAGATCAGTTAAAACCCGCGTAAAAGAACATATAGCTGACGTGAAGCATCGTCGCTCTAGGAAGTCTGCAGTCTGTGACCATGTTCTGGATCATCCCAACCATTACATCAGATTTGATAAACCACAAATCCTCGCAAAAGAACACCGATTCCTACCAAGGATGATTCGCGAGGCTATTGAAATTAAAAAACATCCTAATTTTAATAGAGAAGATGGTTGGGTATTACCACCAGCTTGGGATCCTATAATTAATAAAATTAAATCAAAAACCAAGCATACCACTGCAAGACTTCAAGACACAGTAAGCTCTTTCTGCGTAGATCGGACAAGGAATAATAATTAAAAGCTGAAGGTACTCCGGGTTAACTATGACATCGGGACATCTGTCACCTCAGTCCGCCCGTGACCATGGGTGCTGTAAAGCACTCGAAACGTCGGGTTATAAATAATAAAATAAAACGCGATAAAATCCGTAAAATTAGTTTCATTTAAATGGTTAGATCACCAGTTCGCGTCACTCACTTTTCGTAATGCAGCTGCGATATGCTGCTATTTTTGGTTGGTATTTGAAGGTCTGGTTCTTACACAGTCAAGCCGACCCATTTATATTTCACAGTCATAAACAAAGCCCGTACAAAAGGTTGAGTATCCTTCAATTTCTAAAGTTCATCAATTGGTAGTATCAGTAGTTTGGACGTCAGTTCGGACGACCAAACTTGTGTCAATTGATCTGGGCGGTCAGAACTGCCGGGCATGCTTACATTTGGGTACTTGAAGACGTGATCTGGTCAGGATATATAGCATTTTTGTACGAATGCAAATTTCGTTTTTAACAATCAGGGAATAATCTTTTATATCTACAAAATATTTTGCTATTATTGCTTGTCATTTAAAGGTAATCGTTATGGTTCATTAATAATTTCTAGCTTGTTATTGAACTAAATAATATTTGAGTTTTTTTTAAAAAAGTGACGAGACGAGCAAAACATTCACCCGATGGTAAGTGCAACGTCTGACCATAACAGATGCTGTGTAACTCAGAAAATTTCTATGTAGCACCACACTGCGCCCGTCACCCTGAGACAAGTTCTTAAGTCTCATATGCCCAGTGATTACGCTAGCTCTCAGTGCCCTTCGACCGAAACACAGTAATGTTTGCATAGTACTGCTTCACGGGAGAAGTAACTGTCCCTGGGGTGGTACCTACCTAGACGGATTCCTGCATAGGAATCCTACCACCGTCATAACAAACATTATTGAAGTTTACACTATTCAAATTACTTTTTTAGCTAGACGAATAAAATAGTATAAATAGCAATTTGAACTGAAGTTCCAAACACTTTCAGGTACTAAGTACGTATACGGAGCGACTAGGCAGAGTCTTTGCGCGTGTACACAGGCAAGAAATAAATAAAAATCAATGACCGCTACTATCTTGATAAGTGTCGGTTATACACCCTTCATACAATGTATCGTGTTATTTATCAGGTGCAAAGCGCGTACAAAAGTGCTTCAGTGCGCATAAATATCAGATGCAATTATTGTTGCACCGCCCTTACTGTCCCTCCTTTTCGATCTTTGAATGGCGTCGCAAACCATATTTCCACGAGACGTTTTCTTGCCGCGTCGAACCGGGTCTACATCCGGTCGTCAGTCTTGTATGGGACACTATGGAGTCATTTACACGATTCCGTTGCTAGCGCCGATACACTGCGACGCCGGGCACAGCGGGCGCCGTGCAGTGGATTTTGGCAGTGTATGAGCGCGAGCGGTCCTAATCACGAGTCCTGGCTTGCCTACGCGCAAAATGGAGGAACAACCAGGAATTATTAATAAATATTATTAATAAACTAACGTATGTGTAATAAACCAAAGTAAAAGAGCGAATGAAGGCCGTACCTCCACATAACTGGTCACAAACCGTGACGTGTACTAACTGTCTCGTGCGAAAGCTTGGCCGTGTTCTACCCGGCGCCGGCAAACAATCGGGCCATCCATCTCGGTGGATATGCGCCCTTATAATTGTACAGACTGCATTATAACCTTCCCTTATACTAAGTTTTATTCCAATTAAGTTGTTTCATCAGATTTGATAACAATGAGTTTGTGTTTACGCGAGAACTTGCGACACTTGTTTTATGGAATAATGTGATGTGACGAGCAAATCGCTCAGAACATTTCTGCATGCATCCAGAAAGCGCTCGTTACTGAGGCATCATCTCTTTCGTCGCATATGCCCAGTAATTCACTGGCTAACAGTGCCCTTCAGACCGAAACATTAATGTTTGCACACAACTGCTTGGTGATGGCAGAATAATGCCTCATTTGGTACCTACCTAGACGTACTCCTGCGTAGATATCCTACCACCAGTATTGTCATGGCTTACTATAAACAAACTTAAATTAATTATAAATATTTACATAATCGACAGCGCAATACCTTATATTATAAATCTCACAATGATTTTTTATATTTACGCAAACACTACACATTTAAATAACACGATTTTTTACGGATGTCTCTGAACTCGCTCTGAAACAAAGATTTACACACGGTAGCTTACTGTAAGTGGTATGCTTGGTTTTTGATTAAAACGGTGAGATTCGCTGTCACCAAGCCTTGCCACTGCAAGGCTTCAAGACACAGTTAGCACTTTCTGAGTAGATCGAATCAAAAATAATAATTAAAAGCTTAAGATACCCCGGGTTAACTATGACATCGGGCATCTGTCACCTCCCATGACCATGGTTGCTGTAAAGCGCTCGCGAAGCGCCGGGTTATAAATAGTTCAAAAATAAACACGATAAAATCAGTAAAAAATAATTTTGATTAAATTATAAATCTTTTTATTTTTTTATATAATATTGTTTATGTCACTTTGAAGTTGAATTGTGTATGGCGCAAGATTCGTAGAATAATTCAATCATCGCCAAGGCGATTAACTTGCCTTCAAAAAACCTAATATAGATAAGACCTTGGTTATAGATAAAGTGCGATTAAAGGGTGCCTGAATCAACAGGTGATGTCACTGCTAACAGTACTCGTGTAGTGTTTCATTAACAATCTATGTGGTGTCGGAAAATCGGGCTTTATGGTAAGATAAGGAATGCTAGTTCGGTGAACACATTCCTTATCTATAACAATAACCTTTTTTATGGGAGAATATGAAGGGACTAGCAAAACGTTCACCTGCTAGTAAGTGTAACGTCTGCCCGTAGCAAACGCTGTTCCACCCAGAACATTTCTGTGTGGCACCACACTGCGCCCGTCACCCTGAGACATCAGTTCTTAAGTATCATATGCCGTGTAACTACACAAGTCCCGAATTTTGGCACACTGGACCTGGCAACACTATCTGT
Organism: Luehdorfia chinensis; assembly: GCA_019845155.1. Classification (NCBI taxonomy): domain Eukaryota; kingdom Metazoa; phylum Arthropoda; class Insecta; order Lepidoptera; family Papilionidae; genus Luehdorfia; species Luehdorfia chinensis. The sequence goes on from JAHVAK010000028.1 coordinate 1,816,808, forward strand.
AATCCATTAAAAAGTAAAGTTTCAACCTATAAATGTCCCACTGTTGAGCACAGGCCTCCTCTCATTTCAGAGAGGGTTTTGGAGCTAGGAAGAATCCGCCACGCTGGTCCAATGCGGGTTGGCCGTGTGCAGTCCGCACATGTCTACGAAATATATTTTTTTTATTTCTTAGACATGCAGGTTTCCTCACGATGTTTTCCTTCACCGCCGAGTACGTGTTAATTTAGCACTTAAGATTGCAATTAACAATTTTAGTGGTGCCGGCACCGGGAATCGAACCCAGGTCACTCGCGTACTATGAAATTTAAAGCAAGCACCTAGCCCATATATCCATGTAAAAATATACCGTGTAGAAGTTGATCGCACAGACACGGCACCAACTGATGATGTCATCATCATCATCATCATCATCATTTCAGTCTATTACTAGTCTACTGCTGAACATAGACCTCCCCATAGATTGCCACAAAAGTTTGTAGCTCTCATTTTGGGGGGATTTTGCCATAGTTGCGACGCTTGGCAGGCGGGTTGGCAACCGCAGTTTAATAATTTAGATATTCCAGGAAGATGCTGCTGCACATCTTCTGGTTTTAATTTTCCCTCTGTTGACTTTTACGTAACCCACGGGATGAGATGGGGTGGTAGATTCTCTTAAGCCGGTACCACCGCGGATAATGATGCGTTATTTGACTAGAATCCTGAAAGATGAATTCTCCAGCACTGCATCTCAGTAAATTGCTAGTCAAGACATTCTGTGTATCTAGTGAGATACACAGAATGTCTTTGTGTAGTGGCTGATCAATTGATTAAAATATGGTCGAAGCTCACTAGTAACAGTGCTACCGGTTCAGCATAAACCTCACGATACATTTTGGAAATCTACATACATACAGTCATATAAGAGGCAGGCAGAGACCATACACGTAGTCCGGTTTTCACCCCCGCGGGAAACGATTTCTGACTGGTGGCGAACCACGTCGCTGCCATTTTGTAACAGTATAGTGACGGCGTTTCATATTATGGTGTTATTAATAAAGGCTGTCCGTACTTTTACGACACCTCGGTATAAAAGAGGTAGGTGCTACTCTACCCTGCCGGACACCGGAAAATAACGGAATTGGAGATCTACTGTTAAAGATACTCATTTACGGATATCAGGCAAAGCACAACGCTGTAAAAAGACTATTTGACGTTACATGGCGTCTCCATGCCATACGAGTATGTATACAGCCTAAGTCACGCAGTGTTATAGAACATTGTACATTAGCTGCGCATGAGTGGCCACAAACAACAGCACCGACTACAGGTTAGCAAATAATTATGAAGAACCTCTGGGATAACGCCACGGCATATGTGTATCCTTTTTATTTCCTTGAAGGATTAAATAATTTATCTGTATATTATTGCAGCCGTGGTAGCTCAGGAGTTGGGCGCTCGCCTTAAATTTAGATAATACGATACGATAATACGATAGTAACTTGGGTTATATTCGGTGCCGGCACCTCTAAAATTTTGCAATTTGCACAAAAATTGCACAAAAAAAGACTTGGCAACCCTAGTCTCAGCCTTTGTGTTATTTCGGAAAGTAGTGTTTGTTCATATCTATAAAAAAAAACAAAGGACCGGGCGAGCTGCCTGGTAATTAAATTCCCACATCATAGACGCTGTAAAAGATGTCTCGGTTAGGCAGTATTCTCTTAAGTAAGCCACAGCTGTTCATAGTTCCCCGGTCATTGTTAACATTTTTAGTTTTTATGACTCAACCCTGTGAAACATTATTTTTTTTATTTTGTAAGCCCCACTTGTTACTGTCATTTTTATAAAGCAAAAAACAAACTTTTTTATTATTGATTTATATTAATACCTAAACGACGAATATTGATATTATTGATTTATATTAATACCTAGATGAATGGACACATTTGTTGTTATTTTGTTTCGTCGTGCTTTTGGTTCGACGAAGAAAATTGGTAAATTGCGAACAATTTCCGCAAGCCTTTGGCGTCGGGTCATTGACAGTCTACCTACGTTATCTCCTTTGCGTGGGTTTGTTACAAATTTATATAAACGCCTCTTCTGAGTTCTGACAAATGAGCCATATTATAAAATTAGCTGGTACATTTTTCTGTAATTTTTTTTTACAGCTGAACTACACTCAGCGTCACAAAAATCGCACCTCTCTGAGTTTGCGCGAAAAATGGCTGTAATGGCTAGAAACGAATTATATTTATATAAATATTGGTATGTTTGAAATGGGTATTTGAATAGCTTAACATTATTAATAAAAAAATCATGAAATCATTAAAACATTTATCATTATAGAGCGTCAAAAATAAACACTGTCAAATGCTCGTTAGTAAGGACTCTAGTTACACCACCTAAAAAGGGTATAAAAGGGTCGATCTGGATGAAATATGGGCCAGTCGTAATTTAGACTTTGCAGTGAACACACGTGAACAAGTAACCCAAGTAAGAACAAGTAAAGATGGACACCAGCTCTGAAGAAACCGCTCAAGTGATTGCCCTATTGCAGTCGGGGATGCGGCTGTGTGACGTTGTTCGACAGTTGAACCTGTCCCGTTTTTCAGTTCGACGGGTTTTCCAACGTTTTCAGCAGACTGGTGGTTATGTTAGAAAACCGGGATCTGGAAGAAAACGGTGCACATCGAAAGAGATGACCGTTTCATCGTTACGACATCTTTACGAAACCGTTTTACAAATGCTGTTGAGTTGCAACAACAGCTTCGATCAACTCGGAGAACATCTGTGAGTGTTTCTACGATAAGAAGAAGGTTACACGAAAAGAGTTCAACAGCCCATAGACCTGCTAAAGGTCCAAAACTTACTGCACAGCATCGCAGAGATCGCCTAGAGTTTGCTCGCAATCATTGCGAGTGGACTCTAGAACAGTGGCGGACCGTACTCTTCTCTGATGAGACGAGGGTCTGTCTCTTCTGCAATGACAGACGTAGAAGGGTCTACAGAAGACAGGGGGAGAGGTTCACACAACCCTGCTTCGAAGAATCCGTCGAATACGGGGGTGGCTCGTGTATGTTTTGGGGCGGCATTTCCGTCGACGGGAAAACGGAACTTGTGTGCGTTGCCCGGACTCGGGGTGGCCGTGGGCAAGGGTCATTAAATGCTGGTCGGTACATTACTGAAATCCTGGAGGAACATGTGGTCCCGTATGCTGGTTATGTCGGTGATGGATTCATGTTAATGCATGATAATGCTCGTTGCCACACCGCGGCTATTGTACGGGATTATTTACAGGAGGTCGATATCCCTGTTATGCATTGGCCAGCACGAAGTCCAGACCTTAACCCAATAGAACATCTCTGGGATGACCTGAAACGGCGCGTGCGAGCTTGAGATCCAGCTACTCAGCCTCAGCCACTCTTCAAGAGCTCCAAGATGCGGTACTTGAAGAGTGGGAACAAATACCCCAAGAGGCTGTTGCGATCCTTGTAAGGTCCATGAAAGATCGCATGGAAGCCGTTATCAAGGCAAGGGGGGATAACACTAGGTTTTATTTAATTTTTTAAATTATTAATTTGCAATTTGTACATACCCTGTCTTTTTCTTTAATTTCTCTTTAGTCTCGTTATAAAAGTAAATTTCAATTAAAATTCCTGAAAGCTAATGAAATTACCTTTCGAATGATACCCTCAAACCACAACATTGCCATTGGCCTGTTGTGTTAAAATAGTATTTAAATTATTTTTTTCGGATGTGCGATTTTTTTGACGCCGAGTGTAGTTTTGAAATTAAAATATGTGTTTTACTTCTGGAGTTGATTCCATAGGTAGCAGTAGTTCAGAGACCTCCAATGAGCATAGATGGCACACGACGAGATACGCAAGGCGAGTGCCATTACTTGGATGCATTACATGAAGCTAAAGCTCGGTCTAAGTGGCGCCATTAGGGAGAGGAATAGTCTTGAGTGTTGTGATTGTTGTGGACGATACCATAATATGGGTGTTCTTGGTAGTGGGGTTTATGCAATCGATTACTGGATATTGGCATCTCTATCATCTCTATCAAAAGCAACATTTAGATCTAGATATTTGACGTCTTGCTCATATCGTCGCTTTTTCTAGACTGAGCGCCACTTCACTACATTGTTGTAAGCGCAGTCTCTACTCAAAGACACGCTAACTCCAACGGTTGTCACTACTGCGACAGACGGACGTGAACATCACATATTAGTACTCGGCAATAATTGTCTACCACCCACTTTGTTTTTATCACAGCAACGAGTGGAAGAGAGAACGATCAGTAGCAGGTCTAATTGAGAAGTGAAGAGCGTTTTGATCCCTTAATAAGTAATTCTAATTTTGTATTTTCAAAAAACTGGTATTCTTTTTGTTTACTGGCTGTCATTTATTTGTTTTAACTTTGCTATTTATCGATTTATTTTAAAATTTACGAAAGGTAAACAAAATTTTCAAATTTAAATGTTGAAGATAGAAAGTCTAAAATATTTTAGTTAGAATAACTACACGTGGACAGAGCTGCAAAGAACAGCTAGTATAATATCAAAGGTTAAAGTCAATCAACAAAATAAACAGCATAACGTTGTGTTTGTATTGGGCTATTAATAAAATTATTCATGATATTGGAATGGAGGACAAACAAACCCTCTTTTACATAAATATTTTAGATGGCAATTATTATTTACATATATTGCATAATTGTTGTTGTTACTTTTGTTCGTCCCCGTTCTTTTTTTTATTCTTTACTAGCGATCTACCCCGGTTTCTCACGGATGCAAATTGCAATTTATTAATGAAGAAAATGACAACTGCGCTTAGCAAGCAAATAATAAGTATGTTTAATTTATAACATGTCTGTATCTCCAGAACCATCAAACTGAACGTCACTTTCTTTTACTAAGATTCGAATACAACAATACCATCAAAATTTCTGTGGCTTTTTTTTCGGTGGCTTCAAGGCGCTTGCTTTAAATTTCATAGTACGCGAGTGGCCTGGGTTCGATTCCCGGTGCCGGCACCACTAAAATTGTTAATTGCAATTTTAAGTACTGAATTACCACGTGCTCGGCGGTGAAGGAAAACATCGTGAGGAAACCTGCATGTCTGAGAAATAAAAAAAAATATTCCGAAGACGTGCAGTCCGCCTACCCGCATTGGAGCAGCGTGGCGGATTCTTCCTAGCTCCAAAACCCTCTCAGAAATGAGAGGAGGCCTGTGCTCAGCATTGGGACATTTATAGGCTGAAACTTTACTTTACTTAATGATTTCTTATAATTACGCGAACACTACACATTTAAATGAAACTAGTTTTACGGATTTTATCGCGTTTAATTTTATTATTTATAACCCGACGTTTCGAGTGCTTTACAGCATCCATGGTCACGGGGGGACTGAGGTGACAGATGTCTTGATGTCATAGTTAACCCGGAGTACCTTCAGCTTTTAATTATTATTATTGGTCCGATCTACGCAGAAAGAGCCTGAGCTACAAGCTCTTTAATTTTATTAGCTTAAAGCACTCGAAACGTCGGGTTATAAATAATCAAATTAAACGCGATAAAATCCGTAAAATTAGTTTCTTTACTTTACTTTTTACTTTACAAACATTGTCTCGACAATGACGAACACAACAAAATAAAAATTTGCCAAATCGTTCGAGCCGTTGTCAAGCGACGATCTTTCATGCATGATTTTTATTTATCTAGATTTTATGGATGTAAGTCGCGAGGCACGCAATACGTTCATCTGATGGCAAATGCACTTTCCAATGGAAAATTCTGAAGGATAAACATTGCGCTCGTCACCATAAAGTCATCGGTTCTTAAGACTAATAAGCTGCATAGTTACACTAGCTGAGTGCCCTTCAAACTGTGGTGGTTGCACACCCCTGCTTCAGGCAGGAATCCTACTAGATCAAAGAGGTTCCGGTTAATTTTTTTCTACTTTCGCTTACCACTCATGACTTGCACGTAGACTAAACGTCTCATTCAAATCAGGAGGGTCAATTGGATCGTCTTATTTTCATTTTACGGGCAGAAGCTACGAGGTCAAACACCTATCTTAGTCTTTCATTAGTAACCTTACTAAGATTCAGATTATTAGCTTCTGATGATTCCTAATATTTAGTGAGATAATAAAAACATATATAATACTTTAATACCTGGTAATCTTTAGTAACTAGAAGTTTATCTCGTGCTATTTTTTAGTAAATTCGTACACATAAAGCCAAGATAATGCTTATGTTAACTTAAAATATGTCCACATCAACAGCACAGCAAAAATCTCATCGAATCGAGATATATTCCGAGAGAATAGTTCGCAACGCTGTTGCTTGAATTCCTTTGAATAATAATTATTTGGAAATACTGGTTTTCTGCGATGTTTTCGTTGTTGTTATAAATCTAAACTTTAAATTGTGAGATTTAGTTTTATAAATATGACTATGATATTAAGCGAAGGGAGTTGGCAGGAAATCAAGTTAAAGGGACCCTGCATAGCTTTATCGTATTAGAAGGTATCTAAAAATGCACGACTGACTGTCGATAGGGAGAGACTGGTCCCCACACTTATGAATGGTAGTGAATGTCGGGTCTGGCAGAAGAAGCTTCAAAGTAAGATTAATGCTATGGAAATGAGAATTTTGAGAAGTATAGCTAGAGTGACTTTGATCGACAAATTGAGGAACAGCGTGATAATGGAACGTTACGTTATGTTTGAAGATGTAGTGAGAAATGAAGAGAATGCATGAAAGAAGAAGAAGACAGATTTATGAGGCCAGTGTGAATGGGCGAGTCGGTAAGGGTCGACCTATGCGTAGGTATCACGATCAGATCGGAGACGTTTTAAGGTAAGGTCACGTCAAAAGTATCCGCAACCGACTTGCTTGTTTGAAAACACTATTAAAAGTAGAAGAAGCGAAAGATGTGTGTCAGGATCGTAGCAAGTGGAAAGATGTGGTCTCTGCCTACCCCAATGGGAAAGAGATGTTACTTGTTGTATGTACGTATGTACTACATACATTTCGTTGCGTTACACAAGTGTAATTCTGCAATCCTAGCGAACATATAATGATATGATCACTCGAGTAATGTGCTGGGTGATGTGTAATGTCTTCTCTGCCTACTGGGACTACTCTACCAGCGGGTAAGTTAACGCCACTAATATCGATAATATCTCCTAGTTCTTGTCAATGAATATTTAAAAGAAGGCTGATATTTTCAAGGTTTTCACGCGTATGATTTTATCGTTGGCCAGATAAGATTGCTTATTCTAACAAAGCATTTATTACTGCAGTTGATAAACCTAGATCCCATAGTTTGTTGCGTAGTTGCTCTAATACTAATAATAGTTATAGTAAAGGAAATCATTCATCACCATCATCATTTCAGCCTATATCTAGTCCACAACTGCTTTCATTATTGGGGATTTCGCCATGTTGCCACGCTTGGCAGGCGGGTTTGCAACCGTAGTTTATATATGTTCCAGGAAGATGCTGCTGCTCCTCCTGGTTTTAATTTTCTCCAGCGACTTTTACGACACTCACGGGATGAGATGGGGTGGTAGATTCTCTTAAGCCGCTACCACACGGCCGTGGTAGCTCAGGGGCTAGGCGCTCGCTTTAAATCATTTACAACACAAAGCAGTTATTATAAATGTACTACAGCCTTATTGAGTCTAGGTAATGAATTTTACATGAACAGATCCTGTTTAAATCTCGGCGCACGATTATACTTGATAATTTTAGTTGTAATAAATATGTATGGCCGTGTGGTGGCGGCTCGTTAAAAGAATACTACCACTCCATCTCATCTAATGGATCTCGTAAAAGGCGAGTAAGGAATTAAACTGCACTGTGCACCCAACCGCGCATGGTGGCGATGGGCTCACCACCTATCATACCAAGTGCATTATATTGTTTTGGTGAAACGTGGTTTATGGCAGTCATCTCTTTTTGCAGTGAGTGCCCAGTCTCTGACTACCCCTTATGGGATACAGTCGTGATCTTTTGTATGTATAAATATGTAGTGCAGGACTGTAATAATAATGTATACCATTTATTCCCTCCCCCAAATAGGTTTCACTACTAGGACATTAGAAAAATATGTTAAATCTATATTGCGTTCTAATCTATACTGATGATTGTAACATTCGGCACTATGGTGGGTCCTTTGAAAACTACCACGCTGACGTCACTAACATAATTTCTATTGTAACATTACTAATATACCTGTTAACCACTTCAACTAAGCGCTATAAAGTTCAAGACAACAGTCGAATGATGGGCTCGATCCTGCTGCGTCATGTTTCGCAGTCCTCACCCTAAGCGATAAGGCGCTTAAATAAAGCCTTATATCAACTACAGATGGTTTATTATATCTGCAAACGATAGTACTAGGATAGATTGAGCTCGTATGTATAGCAGGATCGATTGAGCTTATATGTGCAGCACGCTATTACCCCGGCGACTTTACTTTTGTCAAAGCAATCGTAGCACGATTCAATTTCGTATGATGCCAACTAGCGAATGTTTGATGAAAAAAAGCCGGAGAGTTTGTATGTTTGAACGCGCTAATCTCAGGAAATAGTAATTCAATTTGAATAAATATTGTCATCATCATCATTTCAGCTTATCATTGTTCCTTTTTGAACAAAGGCCTCCCCAACAGATTTTTTTTTATTGGATAAAGTGATGAAACGAGCAAAACGTTCACCTGATCGTAAGTGCAACGTCTGCCCATAACAAATGCTGTGTCACCCAGAAAATTTCTGTGTGACAGACACCACACTGTGCCTGTCACCTTGAGACATAAGTTCTTAAGTCTCATATTCCCAGTGATTACGCTAGCTCACAGTGCCCTTCAAACCGAAACAGAGTAATGTTTGCACACTACTGCTTCACGGCGGAATAACTGGCCCTGGGATGGTACCTACCTAGACGGATTCCTGCATAAAACACGGTCCTGAGCCACCTGCATCAATCGACTTGCCGCAAAACCGTGCAGGTCGTCGCTACATCTAGTGTTCGATCGCCATACATTCATCGCTGTAATCCATGGCAAGCAGAATGTTGTAGAAAAGCATAATATATAAAAATGCCGTGTGGTGGTGGAGCCATGTGGTGGTGGAGCCGTGTGGTGGCGGCGTAAGAGAATCTACCACCGCATCTCATCCTGTGGGTTTCGTAAAAGTCGACAGAGGGAAAGTTAAAATCAGGAGATGGGCAGCAGCGTCTTCCTGGAATAGCCAATCAAATAAACTGCGGATGCCAAATCAGCTGCCAAGGCAACTATGGCAAAAAACATTGGAAGCGTATGTTTAGCAGTGGACTAGTGATAGGTTGAAATGATGATATAAAATATATTTAATTATCAGTTATATATAAAATGATAACGACGTCATCAAGATCATCAATTCCAACAATCATTAAGTTATTGTCGGTCACGCCATCAGATGACATCACTCGTCAAGTCGATGATTGATAAATTGAATGTTGCGTGATGACTTAATGTCTATTGCGTTATTGACCTTCTTGGTTCTTCGTCCACTGCCAAAGTAATTTGTATAAATCAACTTTGATTTTATTGGCGGTCTGAATAAACATACATTCACTAACACATACTTAAACTATCATCATTGCTGTAACTGAAACCTTCGTCGTCTTCTTCTTTCTTCTTGTACAATAACTGGCACTTCGGTGCTACCTACCTAGATGGATTTCTGCATAGGACACCTACCACCAGTTAACGTACTAAATAACGAAGTAAATAGCTTTTTTTGTTGGATAAATTGATGAAACGAGCATAACGTTCACCTAATGGTAAGTGCAACGTCTATCCATAACAAATGTTGTATCACCCAGAAAATTTCTGTGTGACCCTACACTGTGCCCATCACCCTGAGACATAAGTTCTTGAGTCTCTTATGCCCAGTGATTACGCTAGCTCACAGTGCCCTTCAAACCGAAACACAGTAATGTTTGCACACTTCTGCTTCACGGCAGAATAACTGGCCCTGGGGTGGTATCCAACTAGACGGATTCCTGCATAGGAATCCTACCACCAGTATATTTCTGCGAGCTGGAGGTACTACGACAAAGAAATACTTAATGAAATCTTTCCGATCGCTATATGAACCGATAGTGTAAGAGAGGAAGAACGTGAGTTCAGCTCTTGCACATATTTTCTGCAATGTGCCTTCAGGCCTTTGAACTCGCCTTAACACCAAATTCCGATACTTGCCACCGAGCTACTTGCCAGATACATTGACTCGAAGACCTGAAATACAAAGTCGACTTCGACCCAGATTTCATATGAAGGATAACGGGAAACTGTTATTACGAAGAGAGGGAATATAGCTATATTTTATCTTTCATATAATTGGACAAATTAAAGAATGATAAGATGCTCCAGGCGCCAGGCCCATTATAACTACAGTTGTTAGACGTGGGGGGTTTTCGTTTAACTTATGAAAGTCGCTCTAGGCGAAGCATTTAAGCCAATCAGAATAGGCTACATGAATACAAGTCTATTTTATTGGACTGTGTATTATACATCTTTAGCTAAAGGCAAAAAGGTTAACACAAAGATGAATCAAAAAAAAAAATAACAACTATGATTTATCTATACATAGTAAATAAATAAAATTGAAGTGTCTGTCTGTAAAAACAAAATAACAGCTTTTTACTCAATGCTTATGAAAGTGTATACGGTACTTATAAGAAAAGTACAATTTTTAAAATGTTTGTCTGTCGGTTTGTTCCGGCTAATCTCCGAAACGGCTGGACCGATTTTGATGGGACTTTCAATGAGAAATAGCTGATATTATAGCGGGTAACTTAGGCTACTTCAATTTTAGAAAAAAGTTATTTTTCTTCCGCGGATTCCGCGCAAGAAACCTTAAAACCTTAAAATCCGATTCAAATAGGAAAGGATGTATATCATCGATCGGGTTCGGCTAATATTTCAAGTATTCAAAAGAGTAATTTTTTTATATTGTACACTATAACTTGGCTAAAGCCATTTTATATTTATAAAGGGTTATGGTGCCAAGGAGGGGTACTTCCCGTTATTTTAATCGACGTGTCATCACGATATTGTGCTACAATGGCGATTAGGTCAAAAATCAGCACTTTTCATCAGTTTTCGCGGTGCTTGCCTCGGGTAAACCTTGGTCGCCTGAGTACTATAGAGCTCTAGTTAACAAACAATTAATCTTTCAAATCAGTGAAAAACAAGTAAAGTTTCAGCCTATAAATGTTCCACTGCTGAGCACAGGCCTCCTTTCATTTCTGAGAGGGTTTTGGAGCTAGGAAGAATCCGCCACGTTGCTCCAATGCGGGTTGACGGACTACACGTGTCTTCGAAATATTTTTTATTTCTCAGACATGCAGGTTTCGTCACTGATGTTTTCCTTCACCACCGAGCACGTGGTAAATCAGCACTTAAAATTGCAATTAACAATTTTAGTGGTGCCGGCACCGAGAATCGAACCCAGGTAACTCGCGTTCTATGAAATTAAAAGCGAAGCGCCTAGCCCCTGAGCTACCAAATCAGTGGTAACAATTATTACAAAGAGTAATTTACTCCTTAAACATTGCAACACGATAACGTTTTAACCGAGAATAAACAGCTCTACCCTCCCTAGAGTCCTCACTTGACTCGGCGTTACATCACATGCCGTTACGTCATCGAGAGACGTAATTTTCCATCAGTCATGATGACGGCTTGTTCTTGATCCATTGCAACTTACGGAGATTTTTTATTGTTTTATAGAAATACGCCGTTTAGCCGCAATCGTAGATAATGATAGAAGGCACGCCCTTCTAGGTGCACATTTCCGCATTATTTTGTATCTGTTTTATTCAAATTAAATAACGGTGTTTTGTACCCAAAGTAGAAATAGGTACTATGTAATCGTAATAAATACACTTTATTGGAAAATAAATAAGCCGTGTTGTGGAGGCTCGATTAAAGAATACTACCACTCCATCTCATCCAATGGATCTCGTAAAAGGCGAGTAAGGAATTAAACTGCACTGTGCACCCAACAGCGCATGGTGGCGATGGGCTCACCACCTATCACATCAAGTGCATTATATTGTTTCGGTGAAACGTGGATTGTGACAGTCATCTGTTTTTGCAGTGAGTGCCCAGTCTCTGACTACCCCTTATGGGATACAGTCGTGATCTTATGTATGTATGTATGTATGTTTACACACACAATTACACAATTACTACTGTTTTATAATTCGGCAAATCTTGTGATGTTTTGCGTTACCAAATGTATTACAATCCAATTTTGAAATAAAAAATAATATCCTGGATATGAAGTAGCGTACAAAGGAATATATGATTGTGACATGTCCAATTATAAAATTTAACAGTGATATTACGAGTAGTATAGATACAAATCTATATTATAATATGAAATATGCGTTATTGATTATTTTACCGTTACGGCCTCTCCAGTCGTACTCATCCTTCCTCATCCAGATGAGCCTGCGTTCTTAATTTCACCCACACTTCTCCCTGAGTAAAGTATATTGTAGTTAAAAGAATTAGGCGTTACTTTGCACTGATAATTAATACAAATGCAAAAGATTGAAGATTTGTCTCTCATTAATTAGTAAAAATATTGCAGCATTGCGCTGAGGCAAAAACCTTTCTCTGGCTCGATACACACCCCATTATTTTGTATATTATTGTTTTCTTTGTTCTATAGATCTGATCTCTATTGTTACAGCGAATAAATGTTTTTCTATTGTATTATATTCTAATATAATATGTTATGAATAATATTTTTACCCAGAACAGATTGATATCCTGCCACAGTGTATAGTGTGGGACATCAGTTATTGTTTGAAAAAAATTAAAAATATTAGAAAATGCATACATACTCTTAATTTTTTTTATGTAGCAATTGTTGAATCGCACAGCTTCTTCGCATACAAAAACTGCAATCATGCAAACAAAGTTTATAAAGTTCGAATAATCAAGGAATTTTAGAGTAACAGAATCATTCCTCGACGTCGCTTTTAAGTTCTGCATGGTTACATTTAAATATTATGGTTTATTTTTTTCTTTACACTACATAATAAATAATAAATAGTGTCATCAACTATCAGTTATCGTTATCTTCACCCTTTAAACCGTAAGCTAATAACGAATATGGGAGGATTTTCTGTATTGTTAAGACTTGAACAACTTAACCGCTTACAACAACTTAACTTACCCCCACAGCAGCACTGTGCGAATGTAGTAAATGCGAGCAACTACTATTTATATAGGAAAAAGTGATGTGAATAAATGCTGTGTCACCCAGAACATACCTGTGTGTGTGTGCCCAGCTAATTTCTGCCTGGCACCTCACTGCGCTCGTCACCCTAAGACATCGGTTCTTAAGTCTCATATGCCCAGTAATTATACTAGGGCTCAGTGCCTTTCAGACCGAAACACAGTAATGTTTGCACACTACTGTTTCACGGTAGAATAACTTACCCAGACGGATTCCTGCACAGGAATTGTCCCATCAGTAGTTGAGGGAGATCAATGTTCAGTGGGCGCTGTTCGCGTCATGGAATATCTTACGCCGGTCTACACAGACCTGTTTTAACTAATTTAACTAATACTCCGATTGGATTAGTGAACGGAATCTTTAACTTATATGGCTTTTAAGAATATTAGCAATTTCATAGTCCATTATTTATTCAATATAGATTACTTACATAGTACTTATTGAACTAAAAAGTGAACTGGTTCGCAAAAAAAATGCCTCTGTCCTGGGAAGAACCAGTAAGAAACCCAGCGATCGTTAAAAGCAGGGCCCTAGTTAAACTTTTGTTTATTTGTTTATTTGATAAAATGTCCAAACGAGCAAAACGTTCACCTGATGGTAAGTGCAACGTCTGCCCATAACAAATGCTGTGTCACCCAGAACATTTCTGTCACCCCACCACCTGCGCCCGTCACCCTGACACATGTGTTCTGAATCTCATGCCGTCTGCCTCGCTCTCAGTGACCCTTAAAGCGAAACACAGTAATGTTTGTACACTACTGCTTCACGGCAGAATAACTAGCGTTGGGGTGTTACGTACCTAGACGGATTCCTTCAATAAGAATCCTACCACCAGTAACCACCAGTGAACTATTTCCATCCAGTGATCCATAAAGTGAAACTCGTTCGAAAACTACTTTGTTTATTCGGCTCGGTTAGTGCAGTGGCTAAGCTATTGTCTGCGCTATTGGTCACGGGTTAAATTCTGCACAGGACAAAATTTATGCAAAAACACAAATGTTTGTGTCTGGTTGTGTTGTGATTGTCCTTGCGTCTCTGACACTGCATCCTAGCCTACCTCCGATCATATCGCATGAACGTTATATCGAACACGGGTAGGTTGGGACGAGTGTATACTTGTGGCATTATCTCATGCGCAGTTGATAGCTCCAGACAATGTTACTCCCGGACTACTCCCGGTAGTTGCCGCCATGGTCGATAATCAACCAGGGGAATATCATTGTATTTACACTTGCTTCAGTGTCCAAACCGAAACAGTAGTGTCTACACACTACTGCTTGACGGAAGAAAAACTGGCAGTACGGTGGTACCTACCTAGGCGCATTCCTGCATAGGAATCCTTACTAAGTGTGTATTTTCGAATGTTTACCTACTGCTGATGTTGATATGTAATTGATACCTTTTAATAGTTACGCTACACTAGTCTTTGCTTCGACTTATTATCTGAAAAGGTTCTAGAATTACGTAATCTAATTACGTTCCTAAGTCCACACGAATAAAGTTAATTGCTCAAAAAAAATTATTAAAAATATTAACCCCACACTAGAATTTCTTCTGTGTCGTGAGTACGTTTTACACAAATAAATTTCACAAGCACAAACACCGTGGTGGCTCAGGGGCTAGGCGATTAGGGTTCGATTCCCGGTGCCGGCACCACTAAAATTGTTAATTGCAATTTTAACCACGTGCGCAGTGGTGAAGGAAAATATCGTGAGGAAACCTGCATGTCTGAGAAATAAAAAATATTTCGAAGACATGTGCAGTCTGCCAACCTCTGAAACTTTTTATTTATATTTTCGAAGTAAGCCCCAAGGGTCATGGGCGCGGTGGACGCCGATCGGGCGTTCGCTCGACAATTGTCAAACGCTAACAAGATGTTCACAATATGTAGTGTAAATTCAGGTTCGCTGGAACTTTCCTTCTTGTGCTAACTTCACTTGATGAAGAGTTTGCAGAGAAAACAATTAAAGTCCCTGACGTACGCGCGGCCTTAGGACGGCATAACCTAATGTAATCCGTTGCATATAAATTCATACCATTTTATCGATAACCCGTAACACAAAAACGGGCGCGTGTTGTAATAACTAATCCCTTCTTTTCTTTTAATTCTATAAAAAATATTTTAAAACTTTGCATTAAATACCTCTATTTCATATCTTGACTCTCACCACTTCATAACTCAGTGGAACGCATAAAAACAAAATGAACCGCCGTCCTCTCACACGGCCATAAACAGCCGCGCGTGTCATTATTACAGACCGCTCGACGAGAGGAGAGGATCGGGGATCGAAATAGATCGCTTCCCGGTTTGTTGCACTTGACACTAACTGGGATACGATGAAAGGTGGTGGTCGGGTTTTTAACAATCGGGATTGTGTAGGGCGTTGTTTCTTAAACTGTTCTGTGTCGAGTCTTCATTCACACACATTTCAAGCCTCGACTTACAATAATTGCAATACATAATTGCCAATAGATATGCAGAAAATAGAAGGGTAATTCTGTGTGTTTGTCAGCCCGATTTTTATTTGTTTCTAATGAAACGATGGCCTGCACTGGGATAAGGTGTGTGTTACTGTGTCGTGGGTGCGTTTAACAACTATCTGTAAGCCATACAAATATTTGACCGGTAAGGGAATCGAACCATCAACCCGCGGCTCAGAGAAGTCAAGGGCTCAGCCACTGCGCCAACCGGGCCGACATATATAATAGATTAAAACCAAAGGACCAATAAAAATATACCATAAATTTCAAAATCGTCGACACATCTTGTTTAATTAATTGATTTCGTGTGTTAATGTTTATTTTTTAGGAATCGTAATTCAAATATGACCACCCAGTTTGAGAAACAGTGGTTTAGAATATTCTCGTATGTCGAGTTTTTGGAACAAAACGAGCCACCGTCGCAACTTATGGTTGTTGTAATACAATGATGTACAAATGCCATATTTGTTTTATAAAAATACTAGCTTTGTCTCGCGGCTTTACCGGCGTAACGCTGTTTCACTACGGGTTAGCAGAATATCTTTACCGCCATACACAAGGTAAATCAGCACAAAAAATTATAATTTAAATTAATATCTCTGCACCGGGAATAGAATCTAAAGCATTGGAGTGATGCGATTTTTTTACCTACCCCTAATTTGATATCAACTGAGCTATTGTCTTTTTATATAAGAAAGTGACAAGACCAGCAAATCGGTCACAAGAAGGCAAATTCTGCATTTTAGTCTTAGGCCTGTGAGGCCAGCGCTCGTCACCCAGAGACCAGTAATGGATTTAGTCTCAGAACCGAGAGGACAGTGCCGAGGCCGACAAAACTGTAGGGGCGGCAAAATTAAAAAGAACGTATAAATTTTAAATCTTGATTTGGTTTAGTTTGTGTTATTTATTATTATAAAAAATAATCATTAATACATTAAAAATGATCGTAAAAAAATCTGTGTAAATGTTTTCTTAAATGATAAATATCAATAACTTGAGTGAACTGTTCTAGCCATTGAGACATATATCAATGGATATTATAAAGCAAAAGGGCGTTATATCGGGGGGGGGGGGGGGGGGGGGCAAAAGGCGCAGTATGAACTAAATCCGCCACTGTCTGAGACATCAGCTTAGCCTTTTATAAAGTGCCCTTCAAACCGAAACACAGTAATGTTTGCACACTACTGTTTTACTGCAGAATAACTGGCACTGAGGTGGTACCAAGACGGATTCTACCGTGATACCGAGACGGTGATAGGAGACCCTACACCGGTAAAACCCTCTTCGTTTCATCGTAATACCTCGAAAAGGTTCGCACTTGTCTTTGTATATTGATCTTCTAATGAAGCAAATTGCACCGTTTAAATTAAATCATACTCAACGATATAGGAAGGATGTAAACAATTTGTTAGCGCTCGTACGTGAAGCCGAAAATGCCATTTAGCGTTCCATCTTACAAACTGCGCACTTCCTACACCGGGTGCGTTATTGTGACGAATGGCACCAGTGTACCGGTCGGATTGTGACGTTAAAAATACCTTAAAGACGTAATTATACGTGTGGGTATGTTTTTACGATGCTGCCTTTAATGTTGCTTCTATTTGCATTGATATTTTGTATTGATTGTGCGACAGTAACTACGAACTGAACGTTATTATTATTTTCTTAGATTTTAAAATTGCGGTATTGAAAATGGCGTGTATTACTTGCTTTTTGAGGCCACCAACCGCCCTCCCGCTGTCCTGCAACAGTACACAAACAGTTCACAAACAAGCCGATTGTCTTTAGACACGTGACATACTCTCATTCTTACTGGCGGTAGGATTCCTATGCAGGTATCCGTCTAGGTAGATACCACCCCAGGGCCAGTTATTCTGCCGTGAAACAATAATGTGCAAACAGTCCTGTGTTTCGGTCTGAAGGGTACTGAGAGCTAGCGTAATCACTGGGCATATGAGACTTCAGAACTAATGTCTCAAGGTGACAGGCGCAGAGTGGTGCTACACGGAAATATTCAGAGTAACACAGCATCTGTGTTACTCTGATTGAATGTACTGTGTCATTTTTTACTATTTTTACATTCCGGTATTTGACAGACTGGTCCTGAAAATTATTATTAATTTTTAATGCCTAGTAGTAGTGCGTATTTGATGGCGGTGTTAGTTTATTTGAGCTTGTGCATATACTGTACGCGGGCCCTAGTGCGAGACGGTAGGTAGTGCTCTTCAAAAACTAGGCAATACACACTACTTGTACTTTTGATCTTAGTTAAGTTACTCAGATGTTATATCCTTCTGTTATAAATAGAAATACGTTAAAATGTTCAGAATATATGTTGCAAACAAAATAGTGGTGAAAAACAAATTTGCCAAAACGGTGGTGTTACTTGTCAATTTACCTTAAATATTTTTAAACGGCATGACGTACTGCAGCTGAGACAATGTTTATTTATCGACGAACTCATCGTCAGTCGGCTGCGGCTCCAAGAGGTTCGCACGCATGCGTTAATTGTCGCTCGACGCGTGTGAATGTTTGTCTGTTTGACTTTGTCGTTTGACAGTGATGCTTCCTGTTCGTAATGTCGATTTATCTCTAAAAATTTATAATTCATTTTCATTTATACTTTACTTTAAGCTTTATTACTAACACAATAACACACATAATTTTCATAATATTTTTGCCTGCATAAGAATTTTCAATTATAAAACGGAGCCAAATTTTAAGTCAATCTTTGGAGGAGTCCTATTTGCAACAATGGGTGATGGGCTAATTGATGATGTAGCGTAAAAAAAAAATTAATATTGTGTTAAAACTATAATAAAGCTTTACCGCTGTTAAATATAATTACAAGCTCATTAAAATCAGTATTGAACGCAACCTTTAATAAAGCTTTCAACGGCTCACTTCTCCCGTAGTACTGAAAACAAACATCCTTTGTGTTTATTTGCATTTTTGGGTAAACCATGAGAAGTGCTCTCGCGACAAAACAAGTAGAAATTTTCCTTTTAGAAGCACACATAAATAAAGCCCATATAAAGTAAAAATAAACCACAATCATAATATCGTTGACATGTATCGTAATAAAACAAATTATTAAGAAAAAATGCAAAACGATAACATAACTGGCTTCTTCATAAATTAGACATTTAATTTATGTACATAAGTGCCTCACATCACGAATGCAGTTTTAACCAAAACCACCATCTGTAGGGTGTGGGCCTCACAATTAGAAGAAAGGCCGACCGACGACTATTAAACCCGTAGCGCAGAAGCCAATTACTCAGTTACTTCCCCAGCGAGCTGGGCCTTGAACTGATAAGAAGGTAGGTACCACCGCAGGGCCAGTTATTCTGCCGTGAAGCAATGGTGTGCTAACATTACTGTTGCGGTCTGAAGGGCACTGAGAGCTAGTGTAATTACTGGGTACATGGGACTTAGTAACAGATGTCTCTGGGTGACGGGCGCAGTGTGGTGCCACACAGAAGTGCTCTAGGTGACACAGCATTTGTTATGGATTGAACTTCTTCCACTTCTTGATTTCATTAATGATTTCAACTTTATTTCATCAAGGTACTATATTTAAAAGTTACGAAACCTAGCTTCTGAATGCAGTATTTGTCCCATTACAGTTACGTTTTAAACAATAAAAGTAACCTTAATTTATAATATGAATTCGAGTACTAAAACTGTAGCTGTTGTGAATTTAGTGGCCGTGTGAAAACCGACCATATTTTACAAGGTTCGTGCGGCCAAGTAAAGCATATCATAAATGTGGGGCCACTAGAAACATTGATCAGTATTTTATTTAAAAAAAAGATGTTATACGATGTTGTGAATAATATGAAATGAAATAAAAATTCTTTATTTTTCGACGTAATATAAATTACGATTGTCCAACGTCATTTCTTTACAATCTACTGCTATTTGGTAATGAGGTTCCACTGAAGGAGAAGAAAGAGGCGAAATAAGAGGAGGAAATCCTCTTTTATCTCAGTCAAAAGTACTCGTACATTATAATTTAAATTACAAAGAATAGTGTCAAGGAAAACCAAAGCACGCTCCATGTTCAAATCTTAGACAAGATTATATGCAATATAAGTAATTTTTGTGAATGAAATAGTTCTTTGATTAGTATTTTTTTTGCATTTATTTATTGCATTTATATCAACGCATATTGTATACTATATAATACATTTAGTATACAATATGCGTTGATATAAATGCATGTCTAAAATACCATTCCATCAAAAAAATAATTACATACAAAGTGTAGTTCTCAATTAACTTTTGTTTATTGACTTATTGATCAAGTTTTTTTTGGATATATCACTCAATGTTGGAATTAAAGTAACCTAAACGTATATTGCTCCGTCTTTATGGCCCCACAAAATACGTGATGGGAGTTAAGAATTGATTTCGAATGTTTTTAGTTTTTAGGTAACTATATGATTTTCACACGATTTGGATCACAATTTGAAATTAAATTAGATGCAGGTCACGCTCTAGATTTGCTTGCCAAGTTTTGGTACAGGAAAATATTGGAATATTTCGGTTATGCTTAAGATTCAAATGCAAAATTCGTTCGTTAACAACGGAGGTTTTTGTGCCAAGAAAGGATGTCCTCCAATATTTTAACAGACCTAGATAAACTTTTATTGTTCTAGATAAATTTATATATATAACCCTACTTAATATTAAAACAATAATAAAGTCAAGGTTTCTTTTATATAGTTTATCGTAACCTATGTCCCTATTCATATCTTAGATTGTTTTTTTGATACATTTTTATTATCATGGCAATTTGATTATTAATGTCGTTTAATGTTTCGATAAAATAAGTAGGTTTGATTTGATAAAATTTTAAAAATTATAAGCCACATAACCTGTAAATGTCCCACTGCTGAATACTGCTTATTAAAAAATTTTTTGAAAGGCTTTTGGAGCTGGGATGTGTCACGTTGCTCCCTTGCGAGCTGGTTGGCTTTACACTGTTCTCGAAATATCTCTTGTTTCTTAGACAATCAGTTTTCCTTACAATGTCTTCCATGTCCTCACAATGTCATCGATGAGAATTGCAGCAGCATCTTCCTGGAACATCTCAATACATAAACTGCGGTTGCCGATCCGCTTGCCAAGCGTGGCTACTGGCAAAATCCTCCCAAAATTATAGGTCAAATCTTTTGTGGCGATCTATGGCGGAGGCCTATGTTCAGAAGAGAACTAGTGATAGGCTGAAAGTGATGATGACGCAGTAATTCAACTCTTAAAATAGCAATAAACAGTGTTAGTGGTGCCAGCGGTGGTAATCAAACGTAAATCATTACTATGAAATCTACACGCACGCTATTTAACAAGAGGTTTAAGTTCAGTTCAGAGATCAAAGGCTTAACTGCAGTTTTTAAATTGAAGTTTGTCTTTGATCTTTCTTATATTTAGCTTTGTTCGCGTTCTTGCTCGCTCGGCTTGCGTCGGCTTGTCAATGTAAGTCCAGAACCAAGATATTAGCGTGCACCAAGAACTATGTGCATATTTGTGCGTGCTTGTTGCCAGTACATACGAAACTGAGACGTGGTAGGACCTAAACCTACTGCTGCTATTATGGGCTGCTTGAAGAAGCTCGCTCGGCGTGATCTGCTCGTTGTAACTTGCATGACTTTGTAGCCAGAACGTATCGAAAAGGCATGACTAGCTGTACATAGAAGAGTACTGGTCCCCACACTTTTTAATGGTAGTGAACGTTGGGACTGGCAGAAGAAGCGCGATAGAAACTACTTCGATGACTTGGCACGTAGAGAGGACGGATGAAAGAAGAGTTACGAAACAGACTTATGCGTCGACTTTGAATGGGCAAGTCGTTACAGATTTAAGTCGTTTAAAGGAAAGGGCACGCAAAAGTACCCAGCAACGCAAAAGTAACTTAAGCCTACCCCAATGGGAAAGAGGCGTGACTCTATGTATATATATGTGTATGCTCGGTGTTTCTCTGCTACATATAATCCGTAACGATGATATCCGCAGCAGAACTAGAGTAACCGATATTGCCCTTAGGTAGCTGATAACAGTTAGGGAAGAAAGGTTTACAAATGACAAACGAAGTGTAGGGGCAAGTGTAAGTCGTCGCTACATCTGGTGCGACGGTCCTGCGCAAACTGCACGCATTGACATCCCGCAAACCAACTATGGATTTGCCATAGTCTGTGCCTTGGTACCCCCCAAAAAACGAGGAATAAAATAAACATGAATTAACAAAAATAATAGGCACTAAAGTAACTGCTAAGTATATATGCAATTATTAACTAATAAATAAATTTATATATTAATACGTGAAGAGAAAACTTTGTACACCATTGCATATTGCGGGCACGGAGGAGAGATGAGATTTGGCATAGTTAAAGTTTGTGTGCAGAAGTGAGGAAGCTAATATTTATATTTTTGTGTTATAAATACATTCAATTGAATAAAATAAAACATTCATTTTTTACGTTCATACTGACAATGCCAATCACATATAGTATGTCGTTCGTTTATGTAAATACTGTCAATGTTAAACACCTAAGAGTCTGTGGTCAGTGGAGTAGAGCACAGAATAGTGATTTTCGCTATAGAATTTAAAAAATTTACCAACAAATAATAATTACTTAAAACTCAATAACTTAAAAAAATATGAGTTGCGGTCGAATTTCGACCACAGGGCGACAGGGTGTTCATAACAAAAAGAGCCCTGCAACGTATATAGCGTAGTGCTCTCCTTATCTCCCTCTGTCCAAGTACGTATTTTCCGTCCCTTTTTCATCAGAAACGTTACATATAGAAACGTTGCAGTCAAATTCGAACTTGAAATATTACTCTTCGCGCCTTAGTTTCACTGCAAAAACATTGAATGAACAGAATACTTCATCATACTTTTTATTAGCAAGGAAATAACACATATAGATATGAGAGTAATCAAGGTGTTGATTACTATCATTGCGACTTGCGACCACGTGACTGGAACTAAGTTCATTGCACGGACATCGCAGGAGATCAAAGGTCTGATAAGCAATGATGTAGTATGCAAGAATTTGCTATTTCTTCGTCATAATTTTCAGTACAAACGTCGTTTTGCAGCTGTCGAAAGTCGAATAAATTTACTCTGCATTATGATTGCACTTTTAATATATCATATTTATGTCAAGAATGCTTTGGTTATTTATTTTAGTATTTATTTTATTTGAACTGGAACCACTTATTTAAAATATAAAAAATAGTTTATTGACACTACTTACATTCGTGAATAATAAGATATAAGCTCCATTTTAGGGTTATTTGAAAGCAAGAGGCGCTATCTGTATCCTTCACGTTTAAACATTCTCAATCTTCGATCGCTTGTACGAGTAGTCGAGTAGAGTGGTAGTCATGGTACAGTTATTGCATGGACATAGTTCTCCTTCTTTACAACAGATGGCGCTGTTTTAAATGTATAATTTTTAATGTTTATTATATTTTTCAGGTAAGCATCCAGTTGCGTGCATGGTCGCGTTAAGGTAAATTAAATACAAATATTAACACATGTTTTAGTAAATAATTTTATCCGTAATTAATACCTGCTAGTTGATAATGCATGCAGTTTAAGCGAATGACGTCAATGGTATTGCAATACATTGTATCCGTTTAAATTGATCTGCACAACGCTGACAAGATTATATTAACGATTAGATAGAGCTGTCTCTACCGTGATGTTATTATCGTAGAAACGTGTATCACTGCAGCTTATCCCCAAAAATGTGTTTGTTTAAGGTTTTATTATGTAGGAAGTCACGTACACCAGTCTTAAATATTTTAAAATATCATTATCATCTTTATTTTAGCCCATTTTAAGTCCACTGCTGAACAGGTCACTGATAACTGTTAGCGAAGAAAGGTTCTCGATTGACAAACGCAGTGTAGGCGACCCCCCTCTAGATGGAGCGACGCCCTACACGGTTTTGCAAGAAGTCAATAGATGCAGGTGGCTCAGAACCTCATCCGTTGCCCACTTTTCGACCTCACGGGAAACGAGACGTGACGGGTGGCAAACCACGACGCCGCCACTTTGGTACTAGTCAAAATGTTTGTTTCTCATTGCCTTTTTTCTGGGGTTATCCGCACATGGAGCAGATTGACACGCTAACAACTAGGCTCGACTAGGTTAGCACGCAGCAATCGGTACAGCAACCAATAGCTTAGCGGAGAGGAGAGGAAAAGGATTAGGTAGAAATTGGACTAGAGGTAGGGAATGCGGGAGTTGGAAAAAAAAGTATAAAGTTTCTTTTTTTTTATTGCATTAAGTGATGAAACGAGCAAAACGTTCACCCTGATGGTAAGTGCAACGTCTGCCCATAACAAATGTTGTGTCGCCCAGAAAATTTCTGTGTGACACTACACTGTGCCCATCACCCTGAGACATAGGTTCTTAAGTCTCATATGCCCAGTGATTACGCTAGCTCACAGTGCCCTTCAAACCGAAACACAGTAATGTTTGCACACTACTGCTTCACGGTAGAATAGCTGGCCCTGGGGTGGTACCTACCTAGACGGACTCCTGTATAGGAATCCTACCACCAGTAAAGATACTACTATTTCGGAAGGAGCAGGAAAATACAGCAGCAGCTCGAAAAACCGGGGCGCTTGCCTCCTTCAAATGACCCTATTCCTTTCTCAAAGGCCGTCAACGCACCCGTATTTCCTCTGCGGATGTTCACGGAGGGCGGTTATCATTTATCATCAGGTGAGCCACATCATTTGCCCGCTCTCCTGTAACAAAAAATAACTAGGTCAAGTACTCCCTGGATCTATGACATACAACATTTAAATAATACACGCATAGTCACGGCTGTTTCCCATTGGGGTATGTATAGACCATATCTTTCCACTTGCTACGGATAGTACATAATGAAATTAATATGTCTGAAAAAAGGTAATTAAATGTAATTTAAATAATAATTCTGAGCGCTAACGTACATAATACTGGTATTGCGTAACAAATGTAACTTCTACTGCCAAGTAAAAGTAATTAAGAAAGAATTTAAAAAAAACTGAATCGACCTTCACAACGTAAAAATATAAAATGCAATTATAAATGATATTTTTGTTGGTGGTAATAATATATAATATTGCTATAATAAGGCTACACAATATGTCTGAATGTAATTACAAAATGTACAGTTGTTTTAACGATCTCACAAGGCGACTCAACATAGTAGACGTTCAACTACTTTTATTAAACATTTTTACTTAAATGTTAATAGACACAGGGCGCTTTCGAGAGGATTATGTGATCTGGGAAGCGTTCACCACGCTACCCCAATGCGAGTTGACGAACTTCGCATGTTCTCGAAATATATAGATTGATTGCTAGTTAAAAACTATTGCTGGATAATTCCATACTCATTCAAAACATGAGTACATTTAAGCGCAGGCATCGTTAGCAAGGGTAGCAACATCACATAGGACTGGCCGCTTTAAAATGAAATAAAAAAGAAATAAATAAAAAATATAACAAATAAAAAAGGTAGTTGGCGGGAATCATTGCAAGAATTGCAAACGAGCAGTGTCCGCGCTTTACGGAGTGAATTCGCGTAGGTTTTCTTGTTATAAATAACTAATTATTGTGCTTCATATACGGTTTGTTCCTGCATTCCTTGTGCATTTTCCATTGCTTAGACTGCAATCGGTGGTAGGACAAACAGACGCTATTGACCAATTGAGGGAGCTTTGATTATTTTTGTTTTGGTAGGGAAGATTCCCGTTCATTAGGTCAACACCCTTGGGCGTTTGATACCTTGTCAAAAGTCTAGCAAACAGCCGAGACATGCATTATATAGTTTATACATACATATATTGCATAAGATTTTATTCAGAAGTTGATCTAATAGAACAAATAAATACAGACATACAATCTTTACCATATAAGGGGTAGACAGAGACCAGTCACGTGGCACACTTTTCACCCCGCGGGAAACGAGACGTGACGGGTGGCGAACAACGTTACCGCCATTTTGGTATGCGTCAGAAAACATCTTAATCCTCATAGCGTTCCCACGACCAGTATAGTGACAGCATTGTAAATTATGATAATATTACTCTGCACGGATGGAATATGTCCGTGCAATATCTTAGTCGTTTTTACGACACCTAGGTAGGAAAGAGGTAGGTGCTAGTCTACTCTACCTAATAGAGTAAATAATTTACCATATAACAGAGTAACATACAAAAACACAAAAATGAAATGTTCTAGTTGCTTTATTTATTAGGATTATTGTTATTAGGATTCCGAATTACTAACACATCCAGAAAAGCTAAAGAGTTATTTACCTCTAACTCCATTGTCAATTGTGATGGTAAAATTGTGAAAGTATCATCTACATACCGCTTGTAGAATCTTGGATTTACTGGAGAAGTACGGAGGGCTTTCTCCTCAAAGTCTTCCATGAAAAGAGCCCATCGCCACACCATCTACTTGCTTGTAGTACTGTTCCTTCCACAATAGATAGCCAGATGTAAGACAATGTCTAAGTAGTTCTGCATATTCTGCTGGCATGTTGTTCTCCGCTAGCTTCCTGGATACAATTGAGATGCAGTCTTCTACAGGTAAAAAAAAAATAAAAGAAAAATAAAAGTTAAAATAATATTTAGTTAATCTCGGTTCGTTGATGGTTATTCTGTTAAATGATAATTTCAAAAACAAACAGAGACGTTAAAGAATTGTTTCATTCAAATATCGAATCCGAATTTTGTTTTTTCGTCATTATAACCAATAAAAAAAAAGTTTTTTCACGGTGTAACCTTTCTAGCCGTTTTCGATACTGATTGGAATTAGTGTTCATAAATTTATTGAAAGCAGCAGCCCGAGAATTGATATCTGTAGGTAGATGGCAGTGGGGCCGCACAAATTTAGCGAGCTCGGTTTAGCGCGGCATGCCGGTGACAATGTATTAGTGTTGATGGGCCGTAACACTCAACTAGGAATAACTTGTTAGATCAAGAAAATAAAATATCTCGAGACTGTGCAATAGAGCGGCGAAATAATACATTAAACAGTAAACTATTATATTTAATTTACATTATATTTTGTTGGTTGTATGAAGTGGGGTGGTGTTTGTAGTGCTAGTATTGTAAGCAATGAGGCAGGTGACAGTTACGTTATACGTGGTTTTACCGATTACTCAAAAATTAGGGACAACGACTAAAGGAATTCTAGAATTTCGGGAGCTGTTTCAGAGTCTGGTATGTTTGAGCAACTCAAAAAAAATTACAATACATATTATTACGAGTCAGAGATTTTTTTTATCGTACCAAAATGGCGGCGACGTGGTTCGCCACCCGTCATTTCTCATTTCCCGGAGGGCGAAAAGTGGGCTACGTGTGTCTACTTCTGTATGGGAAAAAGGCGTGACTGCATGTATGTATTTAACAATTGTTTGTTGACACCATGAACTTTGTTAAAAAAAACTTGGCTGCGTTCAGCAATGGACTCGTGATAGGCTGAAATGATGGTGATAATGAAGGCTTTTTCTTTCTCTTGAAAGGTCAAAAAGCTGCTAGAGGCTCGAAAAACTGTAGAGAAAACAGAAACAGATGCCTTTGTACTAATTTACTATCTTTGTAATTTCTACTGTAATTTTTATTTGTACATAAACAGTAAAATAAAAATAAAATAAATAACCATAAAAAAACATTGGAATCGTCATTTTGATACAGATACAATAATATCAAAATAAAAGGATAAGATAAACGTCTTGATCGATATTCGATCACGAATTATAATAATTTATAAAATTGTTTCTCTTCACCCTAGCCCAGTGTTCACAACCCTGTGAACACCAGCTGCAGTATTTCAGTTTTGTTTGCGTCTTGTTTGAAAAGCGAGAGGGAGATATGGCGACACTAATGCCTTGCCCTGAGATTAATTTGAGTAATACGTCCGCACTTCAACTGGAGAATGTGCGTGTGCGCTTGTCTGTCAACATTGATGTAACGTCGTCTGGATGATATTTGTGTATGCACTCGGGTTGAAATAAACATTTTTTTCTTTTTACAATATGCAAATGCCATTGAATCGCTAATGATATACATAGAAAAATTCTTCTATTGTCCCCTTTTTAATAGCCGATAGGTGTCCGGCAGAGTAGAATATCACCTACCTCTTTCCTACAGAGGTGTCATAAGAGGCGACTAAGGTATTGTACGCACAGCCTTTGTTCGTGCAGAATAACAGCATAATATATAATGTTGTCACTATACTGCTCGGGGGAACGCAATCGGGAGTAAGAATTTTTTTGACACGTACAAAAATGGCGGCGACGTGGTCAGCCACCCGTCACATCTTGTTTCCCGGGAGGGCGAAAAGTGAGCTTGTATGAGAAAAGGCGTGAATGTATGTCCCTTTTTATTAGTGTACAAAAACTTAATGTATGCTTTTGGACTGTAAGGCTGTAATTTTTGGAGCTGTGTCTTCTATTTTTTTGGTGTAAATTCGATTTTCCATATATTTATAAACACATTAGACTTAGAATTGGATAACAAGCAACACTGGAGAAGCAAGGCAGACACTTCCCGGCTCCAAAAACCCTCTCAAAAAATGAAAGGAGACTTTACATTTCTTACTCTTAATTAGTTAAGGCAAAAAGTAGAGTTAATACTTTTTGAATTTGGTATAATATACTTAATTTACTTGCAATTTATTTAGCAGAATTAAATCATTTCATCATCATCATTAATGACAATACTTAAATCATTTAATAATACAAAAAAATATAATGTTAAATAATAATAATTCTTCTTGTTGTTTTATGGTCATTCTACCTGTCTTGATTGTTACAAAGAGCACATGTTACCTTATCATCATCATTGAGCAAGTCCACTGCTGAACATCCCTATGTTCCCATGGCCCCACATTTAGAGGTCTTTGTCCTGATCCAACTGCATCCATTGACGTAGGGGGTCGCCCTACATTCCGTTTGTCGGTACGAGGATGACAAACGTAGAACCGATTTCTCTAACTGTTATTGGTTTTACGAGCTATATGGTCGTTCCATTGCCAGTTCAGCTTACTGATCCTTACAGCTTGTCGGTTGCTGTAGTTCTAGTTCTGAATATCATCGTCAAGGATTCTATTTCGCAGAGAATCCTAGATATGTTATCGTATATTATATTCTTACTGGAGAAGTACGGAGGGCTTTCTCCTCAAAGTCTTCCATGAAAATGTCGGCGACAATGGGAGATACTGGAGAGCCCATCGCCACACCATCTACTTGCTTGTAGTACTGTTCCTTCCACAATAGATAGCCAGATGTAAGGCAATGTCTAAGTAGTTCTGCATATTCTGCTGGCATGTTGTTCTTCGCTAGCTTCTTGGATACAATTGAGATGCAGTCTTCTACAGGTAAAAAAAAAAGAAAAATAAAAGTTATAATAATATTTAGTTAATCTCGGAGTACGAGGATGACAAACGAGAACCGATTTCTCTAACTTTTATTGGTTTTACGAGCTATATGGTCATTCCATTGCCAGTTCAGCTTACTGATCCTTACAGCTTGTCGGTTGCTGTAGTTCTAGTTCTGAATATCGTCGTCAAGGATTCTATTTCGCAGAGAATCCTAGATATGTTATCGTATATTATATTCTTGTTAGCGTATTGTCCAGTTGCCACAATAGCTTACCACACTAGGGTTGATTGGCTAAGGATTCGGATAGTCATTAAGTCCGTCCATTGTCACCTTAGAATTTAAGGGTATAGCAGTGAAGAGTAATCCTATGCGGGAATCCGACTAGGTAGGTACCACTCCAGGGCCAGTTAATCTACCGTGTAGCAGTAGTGTGCAAACATTACTGTGTTTCGGTTTGAAGGGCACTGTGAGCTAGCGTAATCAGTGGGCATATGAGACTTAAGAACTTATGTCTCAGGGTGATGGGCACAGCGTGGTGTCACAACAAAAATTTTCTGGGTGACACAGCATTTGTTATGGGCAGACGTTGCACTTACCACCAGGTTAACGTTTTGCTCGTTTCATCACTTTATCCAATAAAAAAAAATCCACCTAAATATTTTTTTTGTTGTTTTAAGTGTGCTAGAGAACAGTTCCTGTTGCTACATATACAGTATAGGCTATTAATATATGTGGGTATTATGATTCTATGTAATTTTGATTACACACAGGAAAGCTAATTAGGCTATTAGCACGGCAGTGTACTTTATGTCGCTAATATGAAAATTAAATGACACTAACACAGTTAACGGGCATCATTTAAATCGACCTTGCCCCCGAGCTGTCACAATATATCAACGTCTAGTTATCAGGTTCGATAAACGCATCAATAATAACTTGTTTGCCGAACAAGACGCATTATTTGCGGCCAATTAGTCCCGTAATTCATCGGCGAAATGGATCCGAAACATTTAGGACTATAATACTAAATTGGGTATGCAAATGCGAGAAAGGAAGGCTTGGAAAAATCTGAAATTATAAAAAATATTCTTCCCTGGTCGATTATACCAATACATAGCTCAAAAATTAGCGAATTTCTCAAATACTGCCTTAGACTTGAACTCACGAGCCACGCTCTGTTGCTTTAAGATATATACCTAAAAGAGGCTAAAAGGCTTTAGAACTTTTTATTTAAGAATTGATGGGTGCGTTTTTAAAATATGATTTAGTTCTACATAGTTTAACATAAGTTATAATAGAAACAAGTTTGCATAATAATTAACTTATATTTACGAAATACTACACATTTAAATAGTAGAGTAACTAGATTTTGCAGATTTTATCGCGTCCATTTTTACTCTTTATTAGTTTTTCGATGTTTTACAGCATCCATGGTCACGGGAGGACTGAGGTGACAGATGTCTCGATGTCATGTTAACCCAGAGTACCTTTAGCTTATAATTATTATTTTTGGTCCGACCCACACAGAATGAGCTTGCTGTGTCTTGAAGTATTGCTGTGGTATGCTTGGTTTTTGATATCATTTTATTAATGATAGGATCTCTAGCCGGTGGTTGTCCCCAACCAACTTTTATTTTGAAATTTGGATATTATTTATTTCAATAGCCATCCTTGTTACATTCGATGTTCTTTTGCAAGGATTTGTGGTTTATCATATCTGATGTAATAGTCCTGATTCCAGACCACGGTCACAGACTATTACTTAAAGGCAAGTTTGATTTTTCCTTTTTAAATTTATAAGTAGTTGCTTGTCTGCAATTTAAGATAAGACGTATTTGCCAGTGTTAGTACTAATTGGAACCCACACACGCAGTGCTATCCGACTGATAATGTAAAATGAAAGGTTACTGTTAATGAATATTTTTTGTATGACTCACAAAGTAAAACTTACAGAGTTAAGTATTTCCAAGTACGTATTTTGTCAATATATCCAAGTTTATAAGTAGACGATACCATGACCCTGATATTAATTACACATAATTCTGGCAATGTTGCTGGTGACATCACCGGTGTTGCGTCACCGACCCTTGTTTTGATCAAATATTTTGTATAGCTTTAAGCAGCTTCTCAAGGCTGGCAAGATATTTGTGACCTCAGATCGAGCCAAGTCTTCGCGCCATAATTTCTCCAAACGGAAAAGAAATAAAAAAAAAACCATTACGTAAAGCATCGGATAATAAAAAAGCGGTCAAGTTGGAGTTGACCTCCGCGCAACTTGAGATTATTTTTAGTTGTTATGCAAAATATTAAATAGCCTTTCTTTTTAATTTATCGCGTAAAGTATTTGAAGGTTTTTATTGCATTTTAAACTGATTTAACACTTTTAGATCTCCAAGGTTGCCATTTCGTGGCGGCATAACAATATGCCACCGTATATTATCCCGTGGGTTTTGTAAGAATCGACGAAGGGCCTGCAAAATTGCATCTCTAAAGTCTCTTTTTTTAAGGTTCTTACTGAATATCGAACAACTCTAAAATAGACCAGTGGTGGGCTGCAGCGTCTAAGGTGCCAGGCGCCTGACACCAATCCGTCTGCCAACTGCCAAGCGCGGTCATTGCGGAAAATTACTCAATGTAGACGAAGCTTTTGGCAGGCAGTAGACTGTTGAGAAGTTGTTCCTCTGATATATTTACCTTATTGAATAGGATTACAAAAGTTCATCGATTGAACCATGAAAAGGTAACAAACAAACAGAGGTTAGGTAGTTACGCAGGGACTATAGTGGAGGTACGATAAGGTATAAGGTATAAGGATATGGGTCCCCCTACCACAATAGTACTCAGGGGTGCTACGGATCTACAAATTGAATATTCTTTGAAGGTGATCCGTCTAGGTAGGTACCATCCCAGGGCCAGTTAATTTCCCGTGAAGCAGTAGTATGCGCTAACATTACTGTGTTTCGTTTTGAAGGGCACTGAGAGCTAACCGAATTACTGGTCATATGAGACTTAAGAACTTATGTCTCAGGGTACCAGGCGCTGTGTGGTGCCACACAGAAATGTTCCGGGTGATACAGGACTTGTTATGGGCAGACGTTGCACCTACCACCAGGTGAATTTTTTGCTCGTCTCGTCACTTTCAAAAGATCAGATCTCAACTTAAAACAGATATTTTAAAAATGTTGCTGTATCATTTTACTGGGGTAAGAAAGATTCACTAACATTTGACATTTTCCGAGATGGCAATTCCTCCTTCTATCGGATGCCACAAGATTTTCTAGGCATTTACCTTAGTATAGATTTTCGACAACAGTTGAACATGCATAAGACGATGTCAACATGTGCATTCGACGGCTTTCGGTGGTATCGTTGAATGCCTTATTGAAT
Organism: Luehdorfia chinensis; assembly: GCA_019845155.1. Taxonomy (NCBI): domain Eukaryota; kingdom Metazoa; phylum Arthropoda; class Insecta; order Lepidoptera; family Papilionidae; genus Luehdorfia; species Luehdorfia chinensis. The sequence continues at coordinate 1,849,371 of JAHVAK010000028.1, forward strand.
TTGGTCAGTACTTAATCATCACAGGTTACATGGTGAACCAGAGTGAATGACCTCAAGTCTTCACTAGAACACATCTTACAATTTTATTGCTCCATAAACTGAGCTTAGAATTTACTTAGTACGTGCGATCTTTGCACCAAACTACCGCTGCGGACGCCGCTATTTACAGAGCATGCTGAATGTACGAGTACTCGTATTGTAATTATAGTAAAATTTTCCCTATTTACTTTACATCACGGTGGCTCAGTTAGCGCAGTTGAGAAGCGGTTGGCTCCTTATACAAGCTACAGATACTTTGGGCGGATTTCACCGTTGAAAATAAACTCGATCAGTTCAACCTAAACGAAGTTTAAGCGCTTAACTGAGTTCGATGATTCAGTTTGCATTTCATCAACATCAAATGAACGCAGTTAAAGCTAAACGCGGTTAAAATTCAGAAAGCCCAATTTTCGAGGTTTAACTCTATAAACGCCTTTAGATGTCATTGTCAATTCTACAACTATGTATACCCAATTTTTTTTTATATTGTATTGTTTATTGTTTGCATACCTATGTCACCTATATACAGAAACAGACGGTTCGTTGCCGCAAAATACGAAATACATCGAATTATTCTCATAGATTGTGACTATATTTCATGTATGTCGTTTTCTTAAACGCGATCAAAATGGAGCTAGTGAAATCGGTTATACGAAAACCGAGATCAAATTATACATTTGAATTCAATTAAGTAAACAATGGTTTTATTAAACTCTGTTTTCAAAGCGAGCGGTGAAATCGGTTCTTAGTTGTTCGGGGTCTGATCGTTTGTGTGTTTGCGATTTATGTCTGTCAAATGTACCCACGATATAGGAGAAAATCAGACCCGACCCGAAAACCAACAATTTTTGTTTTAGTACAAAGTTGGCTTAGGTTTTGATTCTAAGCCAGGACCCGCGTCGTGGAAGTAACATACTCTAGTCTACAACATTTCTGTGTGGCACCCTTCTGCGCTCGGTATCCTAAGACATCAGCTATTAAGTCTCATTTGTATGTGTCTCTTTCCCAGTAATTACACTAGACGGATCCCTGTATAGGTATCCTACCACCAGTGAACGGTTCTACATACAGTCATATTAAATGACGGCGTATCCCCTGCAGTGGAATATTAGTTAGTAGCGTGGTGGCTCAGGGACCGGATGCTCGCCTTTTATTTCATTGTAAACGAATGGCTGCTGTTTCATCTCCGGTGCCGCACCACTAAAATTAATCTTACACTTCAATACGTCGTGGAAAAACTTCATATCTGAAAATTTAAAAAAAAATCCGTGTCATCATCATTATCATCATCATCATTTCATCCTATCTAAGTACGAGGTTGCCACTCGAGAACCTTTCTTCCTCAACGGTTGTCGGTTCTACGAGCTAAATAGAGGCGGCACATGATCTTTAGGGCTATGTCGGTTACTTTAGTTCCTTTCCCGTGTATTTATATTCATTTAACGTCATTCGTTTCACCACCACCACCGTCGAGAAAAAGAGGAGGGTTTTCCAGTCGTCCCGTATATTCTTTTTATGTATGACCACGTAAAACTTCGTTATTTATGAACCGTTTTAATGATAATGATACCTCGTTCGCGATAATCCATAGAATATCATCTGCAGTTCTGTTATTCATGGGTTTCATACAGTTAATCGATTTTTCATTAAGATGAGACGTTGAAACGGTGTCATTAGTTAAGAAACTAATTCAGGCCAAAAAGAGCGTGCTTCGGCGCCATTTTAGTTGCAACGAATCGCGATGAAGGCGGTGCGGCCAATGACCTTAGCTTTTTAAGTTATTACAGTGGGACTATGTTATAGAACTTTGTTACTAAGAGTAATTAAAAGTAAAGTAAAAATACTCTCAATCATGGAATATACATAATTTCATTAGCACTCAGGAAACATACATGCGTACATACAATATATGCCAATTTTCATTCGACAAGACGAAACATTTCTTCGGGAATCTAAAAATATTATCAATATTTTTTTCTTGGCAAAACAGAAATCACAACTATGGTGGATCAGTCAGAACTTCGCATCATCTGCATCAATTTTATTTGATTACTTTTAAGTCGTCTCTCAAGGAAGTTTGCAACGATGCGTCACCATGGTGCAGCAGTCTCGTAGTGTCTTTAGTGCCCTCAGCCGAACAGCTCGATAAACACTGTGTTACAACCGTGGTATACGATTCTGAATTGACCGATGTACAATTTTTCAGCCAAGATGTTCATTCAAAAAACTAGCGGCTATGTTGCCAATTATCAGCGGTCTTTGCTTTAACTATAATAAACTTGTTTATTTATTTACTTTTTATTGCTAAACCCTTAGATTCTACGTGTATTTAATGCCTAAACGAAACGAAAACTTTGAAAGTTCAAGTATGACGTAAACATACTTTCAGTGATTTTTTTATGGAAGACAGTGACGATACGAGCAAATCACGTGATGGTAGGTTCAACGTCTGCCCATAACAAATGCTGAGGCACCTAGAACCTTTTGTGTGTGGCACCGCACTGTTGTGTTCACCCTGTGACATTAGTTCTTAAGTCTCATATGCCCAGTAATTGCATAAACTATCAGTGCCCTTCAGACCAAAACACAGTAATACTTGCACACTACTGCGTCACGGCAGAATAACTGGCCCCGCGGTGATACTTACCCGATTTCTGAAACATATTTGGTTTTATAATATGTAGTAGGGTAGAGTTAAAGGGGGAGATATTATTCTATACTTTCGTACTCACATCATAGATATTCATAGAAAGTGGCTACCGCTGCGGCAGTGAACGTTCGCAGTACCCTGAGAATTGCATCGTTACCGCCGTAAGATGAAGACGCTATAGATTAACTAAATAATAAAAAAAACTTATTCATTTACTGAAAATTACGTTTGTATGGTTGGTGTATGGTTGTACCGAGAAAGCCGAAATTTATATATAATATTTGTAAATAGATTAAATTTAATAAAATAAAATATTCATTATTTACATACTGACAGAGTGCCTGTCTTCTACGCCACGGGTTCTGAGTTCGAATCCAAGCCAGGGCCATACATACCTACAGTCACGCCTCATCCCCGTTGGGGTAGGCAGAGAGCAGACGACATCATATCAATAGCTACAACCCTGACACACATCTTTCGCTTCTTCTACTTTCTTTTGGTTTGGGTACTTTTAACGTGGCCTTTCTATAAAAGGTCAAAAAAATCTGGTGGATACGTACGGCTATGGCGACCCTTTCCGGTTTGTCCATTCATTCACATTCGCCTCATAAATCTGTTTCGACAATCGTCTTTCATCCATCACCTCTAGGTGCCCAAACCATATAAGCATTTATTTCTCTATTAAGATAAAGACCCCGGTCACCTTAAAGTTAGCATGCTCGTCAATTATTGTTTAGACCGTGTTTGTAGGAGGTCAACGGGTCTCCACTGAGCACCTCACTTAATATGAACGTAGTGTTATTGCCATCTGCACCGCTGCAATTGAATTCATTGATCTTTTACGAACTACGATCGTAAATCGTGCAATAATTCGCTTCGGCGCCGCAATGCACGTTGATTGACATTCAAATTGATGACAATGCGGGTGAATTCATCATCTTATTAACTTCGGGAAGTTGTTTTTTTCATTTTACTTATTTTAAAAACAGTATAATAGCGGCTTAAGAGAATCTACCACCCCATCTCATCCCGTGGGTGTCGTAAAAGTCGACAGAAGGAAAATAAAAAAGCAGGAGATGGGCAGCAGCATGTTCCTGGAACATCTAAATAAATAAACTGCTGTTGTCAACCCGCCTGCCAAGCGTGGCAACCATGGCAAAATCCTCCCAACAAGAAGAAGCAGTGGCCTAGTTGTAGGCTGAAAAGAAGAAGAAGAATGTAAATACCGTATTATTTTAATTGAAAAAAGTGATCAGTGATTAGGCAAGAGCAAGAGCATGTCGTTCACCTTATAGCCAGTGCAACGTCTGCCCATAACAAATGCTGTATCACTTACAACATTTCTGTTGACGGCAGATATACTGAAATTGTGGTCGTCCCTACCCAGACAGATTCCTGCATAGGACTCCTACCACCAATGGAAACACCTACCCATTAAATGTTATAATGTAAACACCGGCCAGACTGTACAAGTCCTTTACCTCACGGGGTAGTTTTAACTATTTTCTACTAGCTAATATCCGTGGCTTCGACCGCGCGAGATTCCACTACACTGTAACGAAGCTAGGGCACATTGCTATCCCTCAGGTCCATCCAATTTTTTCGGGTTTAAAAAGCTAAGTTGTTCTCGGGCCTCTAAGCTGTCGTCATACCAAAAATCAGGTCGATCGGTCACTCTGTTGAAGCACGAAAGACGGATAAACAAATCAACAAACCAATAAACCAACAAACACAAACACAAACACAAACACAAACTTTCCTACCGAGTTGTCGTAAGAGTCGGCTAAGATATTTTATAGACGGCCTTTATTCGTGCAGAATAATACCATTATACTCGTATGAAATGGTGTCAGTATACTGCTTGTGGGAACGCAATGGGGTGTAAGAATTTCTTTACTCGTACCAAAATGGCGGCGACGCGGTTCGCCACCCGTGTCTCATTTCCCGCAGAGCGAGAAATGGGCTACGGGTGTGGTCTCTGCTTAACTCTGATGGGGAAACGGCGTGACTGTACGTAAGTATGTGAGTCGAGTGGGCCTGATGGCATCCCACCTATTGTGCTGAGGATGTGTGCTCCAGAGTTGGCACCGGTTTTAACGCGTCTTTTCCGGTACTCCTACTCTGTAGGCGTCGTCCCGAAGTCATGGAAGACAGCTTTGGTGCACCCGATCCCTAAAAAAGGCGACCGCTCAGATCCGTCCAACTACAGACCGATTGCCATCACCTCCTTGCTCTCCAAAATTATGGAGTCCATTATGAACTGCCAGCTCTTGAGGTACTTAGAGGAGCACCAGCTGATTAGCGACCGCCAGTACGGTTTCCGTCGGGGTCGCTCGGCTGGTGATCTTCTAGTGTACCTCACTCATCGATGGGCGGAGGCAGTCGAGAGTAAGGGGGAGGCCCTGGCAGTTAGCTTGGACATAGCGAAGGCCTTTGATCGGGTCTGGCACAAAGCGCTTCTTTCGAAGCTGCCTTCTTACGGGCTCCCCGAGAAATTTTGTAATTGGGTCACCAGTTTTCTCACAGACCGGAGCATCAAGGTCGTAGTTGACGGTGCATGCTCGGACTCTAAGTCTGTGAATGCTGGTGTCCCACAAGGCTGTGTGCTATCACCAACCCTGTTTCTTCTGCATATCAATGATATGTTGCAAATTAGTAACATTCATTGCTATGCAGATGACAGCACTGGTGATGCCGTATACACCGGCCGTGCTAATATTTCTCGGGAACACGTTGACGAGTACCGGAACAAACTTGTGTCGGAAGTCGAGTTTTTGTTAGACAAAATCTCGAATTGGGGCCGACTAAATCTAGTCCAGTTCAACCCCAAGAAGACACAGGTTTGCGCGTTTACCGCTAAAAAGAAACCCTTCGTCGTATCACCTAATTTTGAGAGCACTCCCCTCGTTGCCGCAGCCAGTATCGGTATTCTTGGCGTCGACATATCGAGTGACGTTCAGTTTCGCGGTCACCTGGAAGGGAAGGCCAAATTGGCTTCCAAAAAGCTTGGCGTCCTCAGTAGAGCGCGACAATACTTCATGCCGACCCAACGCTTGCAACTTTATAAGGCGCAGGTTCGGCCGCACATGGAGTACTGTTCTCATCTCTGGGCGGGGGCGCCCCAGTGTCAGCTACTTCCATTTGACCGCATTCAACGGAGAGCGGCTCGAATCGTCGACGACCATGTTCTATCAGATCGGCTTGATCCACTGGCTTTGCGAAGAGATGTTGCATCCCTTTGCATTTTTTATAAGATCTACCATGGGGAGTGTTCCGAAGAATTGTTCGGATTAATTCCAGCCGCTGATTTTCACCATCGCACATTGCGGCATAGCGCGAAATGTCATCGTCACCACCTTGATGGTTGGCATTCCAGCACAGTGCGTTTTTCGCGCAATTTTCTGCCCCGCACAAGCACCATATGGAATCTGCTGCCGCCAGCGGTTTTTCCGGGCCGATACGACTTAGGGACCTTCAAGAAAAGAGCCTATTCCTTCCTCAAAGGCCGGCAACGCATCTGCTATTCCTCTGGTATTGTAGATGTTCATGGGCGGCGGTGATCACTTACCATCAGGTGAGCCGCTTGCTCGTTTGCCTCCTCTGACATAAAAAAAAAAAAAAAAAAAAGTATGTTAATCGTATCGCGATTCTTATTCACCGATGACATCATAGAGGAATGGAATCGGGGTATATATTTGGTAATGTCCCTTGTATCGCCCCCGTTGCGCCCACTTGCTTTCGAGTGAGTAACGCTGCCTGTTAAGTGTTGCCATGAGTTACTTATAAGGAACTATTTAATGGTTGATGACAGCTTGAGTTTTTGACAGGCTCCGCTGGCTAAGGTATCGTGATAATCAGAATTGATATAAATCTGTAAACATTTTAAGTGTCGAAAATGTACCCTATGCTTATTAGGATACGTTTCTATCTACTATTATTGAATTAAAAAAGATATTTGATAATCCAGAGGGCCGTAGATAATGTCATTTCGATATGGGATTCAGTTTGTTGATTCAGGCGTTAGTAGTTGGAAAGGGCTACTCAGAACGCTGTTTCAGAACGAGTGAACATATAAAGTCAACATTTGTAACTATTGTAACATATTTAGCGACTAATTTTGATGCGTAACTTCTATCTTCCACTGACTTTTTTATTTAAAAAAAAATTAAGCATCGTTCCACACGAGTATCTCCTGTACCGTGAGTAAGTTTACAGACTTAAATTTCACGTGCACAACATCACTAGACCGACAATTTGTGTAATTAGAGATATGATGATTCCCGCTGAGATTCGAACCCATGACCGGCGGAAAAGAAATCAGGTACTCGTCAGTCGTCACAGTCATCAAAGAATTGAAGGGTAAAAGTGACCGTTGAATCTGACGATCGCTCAATTTCAATTCTCATTAAATAATTTTTCGTAGTAAAGATATGACCACATTACCGCTGCAATACTTTGCGTGGGTTTAACTTTATTTATATTTCATCTTTCTGCTTTATAAGGTCATCAATAAAAACGTATTGCGATATTTATTCCCTCAAGTAGGGCGATGTTAAAATTATTATTAAGCTTCAGTGAATTCAATTTGTTATTGTTTTGACGTAATTTTAATTGTGTTTGAAGCCAGCCGGTGTTATTAAATCCCTTAAGAACCAATGTCACATGGCAACACCGCAACGCCATTAGGTGAACGTTTATTCGACGGCACAATAACCAAATCCTAAATAGAATTCCGCCAGTAATAATAAGATAATGAAAATAATTATACGTATTTTATTAAAGCCGTGAATTAGATCCCGACTAAAGAGTCAAGAGTTAAGAGAGAATGTAAATTGATTAACCCAATCGTGTATCACTTGAAAATCCTCACACGAAGCAATGAGTGCCAACAACGCACCTAATTGATTATTTTGCCATTAACCTTAACACCATCCTCAAGGTCATGTTATGCTTGTGACATAATGACCTCAGAGCATACCACAGAGCAAATAAATAATATAATAAGAATTCCGGTAAATTTACACTTAAATTGTCAATATCAATTTTAATAGTACGGTCATCTGGGACATGGTGGCGGCTCGATAAAAGAATACTACCACTCCATCTTATCCAATTGATCTCGTTAAGGGCGAGTAAGGGAATTAAACTGCACTGTGCACCCAACAGCGCATGGCGGCGATGGCCTCACCACCTATCACACCAAGTGCATTATATTGTTTTGGTGAAACGTGGATTGTGGCAGTCGTCTGTTTTTGCAGTGAGTGCCCAGTCTCTGACTACCCCTTATGGGATACAGTCGTGATCTTATGTATGTATGTATGTCATCTGGGACCTTGATAACTTGCTTAGATACTCTGAAATTTAAGGCGAGGGCCCGGTCGCTTGAGAACAGAATGAAAATATACTCGAAATTTGTATATATATATATATATATATATCAGTTCTTAAATCTCATATGCCGAGTGATTACACTAGCTCTCAGTGCCCTTCAGACCGAAACATAGTAGTGTTGGCACACTACTGCTTCACGGCAGAATAATTGGCCGTGAATAATTTTCTGTTTGAAATATTAATATATGACATTACAACAATATTTTTTCTAACTTCCCACCATTACATACTAATGCTAATCAATGAACACGCAATCTTCAGCCTACGACTATTAAAGGCTACTTAGCAATTACCACAAGTCCTTTCAGCTTCCTGTTTTCGTTCTCTATTTGCATACGCTGCTCTGTCGGTGATTTATAATTAAATAATAAATAAAGCACTTTAGATCCATATGCAGTGATTTGTATTACCACAATAAATATTCTTGACGTTGCAGCGGCGCTTGCAGATGTCATTTAACCGGAGACGAGTGACGCGATACAATGTACTTGATTTTTTTTTACTGTTTTGTCTTCTCAATTAATTTAAGTCAGCTTGTGTGTGTCTGTGAAAAAACACAGCAAAAACACAAATTATTGATTTTCGGATTGTGTTTTGTATGTTCCAGTGCTTTCTTTCGATATTTTTACACGAGCTTCACAACAGGCGTGCGAATGTTAGGACAAGAGAGTGACTCTGTGTTTGCGCGTACATTTGTGTACATTGTGACTATAATATCTCCTGCGCGGGTTGATTGATACAGCAGTATTCGGCGTTGCCGCCGTGGTCGTAAACTGACCAGAACGAGGACATCATACTTTGTAAATGTGTTATAGACTTCTATATATCGATATTTTTATTTACCTGTAGGCATTTGGGACTTATGAACTGATGTCTCGGGGTGACGGGCGCAGCGTGCACACGTTCTGGATGACACAGCATTTGTTGTGGGCGGACGTTGCACTTACCATCAGGTGAACGTTTTGCTCGTTTCGTCACTTTATACAATAAAAAAAAGAAGACCTTAAGACATTGTACACACCTTACAGAAAATCCAAAGATTTATTAATTATATACTCGTATTACTAGATGTGGCCCGCGGTTTCACCCGCGTAAAATAAGCCGATCATATGACTACGACGTACGGCATCGTACCTCGTTGACCTGAGCATTTACAGTTCAGCGTTTTTCACGTATTTTCGGTTTTAATTCGGCATTAAGTCCGTAGCATGAAGTTTTACCCGTAGTTGTCCGTAACTAGAAACTTCCGCAATAAAAAAGCTATCTAATGCAAAACTAATTCTTCTAATCGGATTCGTATTTTCTGAGTTTAGCTCGTTCAAACGTACAAACTATTTAGGTTGATTATGGTACATAAACATATTCAAATTATACGGTCATAGTTTCCAAACAATATCTTGTACCACTTAGTACGTAAACCCACAAAGTTGCTTCAATATTCATAGCACCTACTTCCAGTCCTCCTACAAATTGCCATAGCGAACATCTGAATTATGTATACCCTTTGTTCTGATACATATAAAATGGCGCTAGGACGTCTAGCTCGTAAATTAACTTTGGCATAAATCATTGTGTGGTGTTATACCATATTGAAAATTTAAGGTGAAGTCAACAAAAGTCGATATGTGTTGGAGTCGCGTTTAATCGTAATTTAATAAGTGACGGGCCTAATCAGCTCCATTTTACCTAATCTTTAGCTCCTCAGGAGTGTTGTTGGAAGTCGTGTCGCTTTTTTTATGACACCAGCCAACGTAGTTTAGGCCAGACACATTACCTACGTACTCCTGTGGTAGCAACTCCTGCAGCGTAAATGCCTGTACATCCTTAAACGGCTTTGCTGCAGCTTATCTTAGGGCGGATTTCACCGTTGAAACTAAACGCGATCAGTTCAAGCTGAACGAAGTTTAAGCGTTTAACTGAGTTCAATGCTACTGTTTGCATTTCACCAACATCAACTGAACGCGATTAAAGCTAAACGCGGTTCAAATTCTGAACGCCCAATTTTCGACGTTCAGCTCTATAAACGCGTTTGAGAGCTGTCATTGTCAATTGCACAACTATGTAAACACAATAAATATTTTTAATACGTTTTGTTTATTGTTTGCATACCTATGTGTCCTATGCATAAAACAGGCTGTTTGATATTGCAAAATAATAAATACATCGAGTTTTTGTTTTAGATTGTGACGATATTTCACGTAAACTTCGTTTTTCCGAACGCGATCAAAATGGAGCCGGTGAAATCGGTTAGACGAAAACCGAGTTCAAATGTTACATTTGAACTGAGTTCAGAAAAACGTGGTTTTATTAAACTTGGTTTCCAAAGCGATCGGTGAAATCGGGTCTTAGACGTCACGCAAATCAAGACTGCCGCGTATATATGTGCTACGTATTCCTTATTTAATTCCCTTAATGTATACTTTCACTGTATTACTAGCCTTTAAGCAGTCTTATTTTGGCATTTTCCAACTTGGAATATAACAATTTATTTGCTACGTTTGGCAAGCGAAATGTTTGAAAAGCGAACAATTTTCACTGGCATATATAATGACGAGTCTAATTCTTTAGAATCCCTGACGGTTTTCTATATTCTATCTTTGCTGGGCTTCATAAATGGAAAGCCTTTAACTGTAATGGTTTTTTATTGAAGAAAGTGATGAGACGAGCCACCTGATGGTAAGCGCAACGTCTGTCCATAACAAATACTGTGTCAACCAGAACATTTCTGTGTGGCACCACACTGCGCTAGTCACTCTGAGACATCAGTTCTTAAGTCTCATGTGCTCAATAAAACTGAAACGCTTGAAAAATGTTTGCACTCTACTGCTTGACGGTAGAATTTCTAGCACTGTGGTGGTACTTGCCTGGACGGATACGGATTCCTGTATAGTTCGTACAAAATTTATTTCGTAGCCACATTCAGAAAATATGTTTCTACTTTTCAACCAGCTTGTTGAAAACCCACTGTTGAAAGGACATCATCATTTCATTATCATTGCAAGCTATCACTAGTCCACTGCTGAACATAGGCCTCCCCCATAGATTGCCACGAAAATTTGTAGCTCTCATTTGTGGGGTATTTTGCCATAGTTGCCACGCTTGGCGGGCGGGTTCGCAACCGCAGTTTAGTTATTCAGATGTTCTAGGAAGATGCTGCTGTCCATCTTCTGGTTTTTATTTTCCCTTTATCGACTTTTACGACACCCACGGGATGAGATGGGGTGGTAGATTCTCTTAAGCCGCCACCACGCCACAAAGGACATGATCCTCTCCAAAGAAGTTTTGCCACGCTTGGATCGATCGAGGATTGGAGCTCTTTACAATTTCGGTCTGACATTTTCGGGATGATTATTCCGAAACCGGTCGAAAGTCAAGATTTCACTTAGTTACGTTTTTGTTATGCTTGACACATGGAAAATATGTTCAATTCTAGAAAATTCCTACAAATTCTTGTTAAGAAACAACTGAAACATTTGTGAAACAGATTAAAATATTTCACAGCTGAAGTCACGCTCGACTAATATAACAATAGAAATAATACAACGATGACACAGTTCCAGTAAATCGTTCGAAAACAACTCTTAGTTAAACGGCCTTCTGTACGAATTTGGTGGGAATATTCGATAAGAGGCTCGTTAAACGAAATTCTGTCTCAAACCTCGTGTTAGATCACTGTATAATGATCGTGAGCGCCTACGATCAAGCCCACGCGGTCGCAGTATACGCTTTTGCGCTATTTGTTGACAGCATTCCTATGTTATATCGGTGCCTAGGTATTGTTAATGGAAACGGAAAACGTAGCGTAGAGGCCATTACACTAATGTATTAACTAGTCTAATGGTTTTTGCGTTCTGCGATGTAGATGGGAAACAGGTGTTTGTGCAGTGTTGTCGAACGCTAATACGTAATTACACTGTGAATTATTCTTATGATGTATTTTTATTAGATATTATTTACAAATACAAGTAATTAAAGTGAAACGAAATGTTGTTCGATTGGACAAGTTTTGTGAGTTTGTATTTGTAATTCAAGAAAACCTGTGTGTTATTCTGTGTGTTTCGGTTTGAAGGACATTGTATCTAGTATGATTACAGAGAATTACTGTCTAAGGGTTATGAGCGCAGTGAGCACACAGAAGTGAATTTTATTTTTTATTTTATTGAAAATTGAAATTTCGGTGAGACACTGCAACTTTTAGAGGCAGGCACCCCTTGCCATCAGGTGAACGATTTCCTCCTTTCCCCACTTTCTTCCATTTAAAAAACAAAAGGTCCTCGTATAGTTTTTTGTATATGTTGTTAAAAGATATATGAGATATTTTTAGTGTATTGCACAATACTAGATTTATTCTTAACTTAAAATATTACTCTTGTAATATGTATAACTGTGTTGTAGGTAGATTATTACTGTGGTGAACATAGTGGTAGCTTGACCGGAGAATCAACACGCGCACATAGAATACCAGCAGCACAATGGTGCTGTGTCACGTGTAGTGAGACGAGAATTGGAGTTCCAATTTCTAAACTAATATTATAAAGAGGAAAGATTTGGTTTTTTGTGTGTTTGGCTGTAATGATTTAACTCAAAAACTACTGAACCGATTTTAAAAATTCTTCCACCTATATACAACTACATTATCACCGAGTAACATGAGTTGTATTTAATTTAAAAAAAAACCGAGACTCACAACCTCGATGATGCCCAAGTTGAGTACTACAACTAAGTTGAATACTTGGGCATCATCGCGGTGCGCGGCTCCTTTTGCGCAGCGGTCGAGAACCGTCGTTTTATTTTGCTACCACGACATCAAATATTAGCTATATTTCATGGCTTATTTTCCCATAAATAAAACATTATTTTGGTAACTCAATCTTACCTGACCAGCTGCAGATTCGCCGATGAGCATACAAACATGTTACTGCTTAATCTTACTTGTCCAAATAAAGTACTAATTTATCTTTCTAATATCTACCTACCAGTGCGAAGCTCGGGCGGATCGCTAGTCTGTAATAAAGCATTCTGTGTCGGTCTTATAGTGCTCTTACATTTTGATTAGGATCGAAGTAGGGGCTCTGTAGGTCTAAGTTTGACTTTGATTGTTCACCAGTCGTAACACCCATACTTAATCATAAATGCGAAAGTAACTCTCTCTGTCCCTCTGTATGTTTGTTACTTTTTCACGGCTCAATCGTTGAACCAATCTTGTCGAAATTCGGCACAGAGTTAGCTTGCGTCCTGGAGACGGATATAGATTACTTTTTATTCCGAAAAATCAAAGAGTGCAAAAAAGTGTGGAATAAAAGTCAAAATTATATAATTATGAACATAGCAATCTTGTAGCAACCAGTAAATTTGTCCCATTGTTTTCATCTTTAACAATCCACGAACCCCAGCACATTTATGAATAAGTAAATTTCTATTAGTGCATAGTGCAGCAGGAAGCATAAGTTATAGTTGGCGGTCGTTTCCGAAGTTTCAGCTTCAATGGTCGTAAAACATCGCGCACAAATACGTCTTTTTATAGGATACGTCGAATAGTGCACCCAACTGATGTAAATAAGGTCGAAAATATTTCCACAATTTAAAGTAGATTTTCCGAAGTCCTGGTTAGGTCACGTACCTATACTGGATAATCGTTTTACATTTCAGAAATAGTGTGTATGTACCCTTATTTGCACTGCGTGTTAAATATAATCCTCCAACAACGTTTCCAGGATGTATTCGTGCTTGAGAGTTTGAGGTAACGACTTAGCATTTAAAAGGATACGTTTCTTTAGAAAATTATATAATAAAACTTGAATTCTGAAGCAAAGCGAAGAACTCTGCGCAAAAAAATCACTTTTTTAAATACTCGTATAATGATAACGGATAACCCCTCTTCTATGGCGATCTAAATATTCTATTATTAGTGTTCTGAATTCTGATTTTCTTATCTCTGATACTTTCTTCAATGCGAGGATGGGTAAGGAATAACTATTATATTCACCTGGGAGCTTAGCTCACTTTAACTTTGCACTCAGAGAGAGGCGGAGCGATTGGCTTCCTCTGTTTCAGGCGCGAGATCGATCCGTACGGAACAAACGTGTATTACGCCACCCACGATATTGAGAAAGATCTTCGTGTGAGGCATATTTTTTTTTAATCATTCGTTAACTGAAACTTCAACTAATGATATCGTGGTCGTTGTTGTATGGAGAAATTGATTCATTCTTCAAAACCATACTTTTGAAACTTTGAAAAGCAAACACGACATTGCTTAGCCAAACGGCCTACAACGTCAATTTCAGTGCGTCGCAAATTAGTAATTAACAGTATTTGTCCCCCTTCCACCACTCGTGCGTTCACCTTTGGGCGATGAGTCGAAACGCTTGATAAGTTATCGCTCGAAGTCTTTGATCAAGCAATAGATTGTTATCTATTTGGGTAGCCTCTATTCAGCACGGGTTTTACTACGCTCCGCCTGCGGGTACGCACGCGTGTTTTTCTAACGGTATCTTTGGTTTAGTTTCGTTTGTATCCAGCTCAGTAGTTTACGTATGCTCTCAGCTAAAAATTGCCAGTACCAGTATCAGGAGCGAATAGGGATTTATAAGAAAACGACAATAAAAATCTAATATTTTATAATGTCATATGAACACAGACTTCAACACACTGAAGCGGGCCAAATCACGACGCATAACTTTGATCGCAAATACGCCTAGCTCCATTGCGTTGAGATACGACCTCTCTCTGTAGTGTGCAATTATCATCATCATCATCATTATCATTTCAGCGTATCACTAGTCTACTGTTGAGCATAGGCGTACACCCAAAGATCGCGACCTCACAAAACATGGTCCTGAGCTTTCGACTTCGAGGGCTCAGGACCGTGGTCGACCTCCCGCAAAACCGTGCAGGTCGTTGAGTTTATTCATACAAAATGTACAAAAATGATGTAAGAGAATTTTTGCAAGACAATTTGTTGCGGTGCGCCACCGTGTATGGGAATCTTAACACTGTCACATTTTATAAAAAAAAAAAAACTCAACTGTGAGTAAACCATCACCAAAATAAAGAGATTTTCAAATGCACCAGCCGTGCGTATAATACTATGAAAATAATTTACTACTATAAATACCATATTATGTGTTAAACATATTTTAAACGTTGCCTAGTGGAAAACCTGATTCCTACGCCACAGGTAATGGGTTCGAATCCCAGCCTGAGCCAACATTACTGCAAAAAAATAAATTTATGGTTTTCCGGCCTAGTCTTGTTGGGGTTGTACATAACTGACACTGCATCTTCGCCTATCTACTTAAATCAGTAAAGTTAAAGGAGGAGTGCCTTAGTGTATGCGCGTACCTTTATGGCACTATAATATTTCTTGCGCAGTAGATAGCTTCCCTCAGAATTCGGAAAATGTTGAAGTCATACTGGCCGATTACGACGACGTTGTCGTCTTCCTTTCTAGTTAGATACATAAGAAAATTATGCCCAGTATTTTTTTTATAGTTTTATTTGATAAAGTGACGAAACGAGCAAAACGTTCACCTGATGGTAAGTGCATCGTCTGCCCTTAACAAATGCTGTTCACCCAGAACATTTTTGTGTGACACCATACTCCGCCTGTCACCCTGAGACATGAGACATGAGTTCTTATTAACTTCTTCGTTCTTCTTATTAATTCGTTCTAATTTAACTAGCTCTCAGTGCTCTTCAGTCATAACAGAAACACAGTAATGATTGCTCAATACTGCTTCACGGCAGAATAACTGGCCCTGGAGTCGTACCTACCTAGACGGATTCCTGCATGGGAATCCTACGACCAGTAAAAGTTCAAATAAAAGCCCAAAAGATAAAGATAAGTCACTAATCTCGACATAAAGAGAGCCATTTGGTATCTGTCTGACGTGCAAGCCACGCGGTATGGAAAGCGCGTAAATTATTAAAGCCGTTGTAAGGTAAATGTGCAATGGCGTATGAGCTTTCGTCTCACTGCGGGGTGCGGTTGTTCGCCCGCAAATCGGAAACCGCGTGTACATTCGATACCGCGAATTTAATATCTCCGAATGTAAGCCGACGAAACGTCACGTGAGTGCGAGATTCAAATAATAGGTTTTAGTGCAAGACTGAAACCTAATGCGCTATAGAGTGTTACTATAATAAATAAATAAAACATACATAAGGTCACGACTGTATCCCATAAGGGGTAGTCAGAGACTGGGCACTCATTGCAAAAGCAGATGACTGCCACAATCCACGTTTCACCAAAACAATATAATGCACTTGGTGTGTGCAGTGCAGTTAAATTCCTTACTCGCCTTTTACGAGATCCATTGGATGTGATGGAGTGGTAGTATTCTTTTAACGAGCCGCCACCACACGGCACTAAATAAAAAAAACGACTTCAAATCATGGTCATGCTTATGCGAATTTAAGAGTTTGATTGTTTTCTCACGGATACCATAATCATAACTTAACCAAAAAAAGAGGGTACCTCAGGGAAGGTCCTATATGATAGGACCATCCCTGAGGTACCCTCTTTTTAATAAAAAAAACATCGAATTCGGTCCACTTGGTAAAGAATGGTCCGAGTGGTAGCCGCTTCAGAGAGTCAACCACGCCATCTCATCCCGTGGTTGTCGTAAAATCTGATCGCAGCATCTTCCTGAATAAATAAACTGCGGTTGATAACCCGCCTGCCAAGCGTGGCAACTGTGCCAAAATCCCCCATAAATGAGGGTCTTCCATAAGTGAGGGGGAGGCCTATGTTCTGCAGTGGACTAGTGATAGGCTGAAATAATGATGATGATGATACATAAAAGAAATATTCCGACGAATTGAGAACCTCCTCCATTACATTTACATTTTTAAGTCGATTAAAAAGAAGAATAACGAAATAGCACCACAATTGACTGTGTTGGCTCGAAGTTGTGTTATTTTGAATTGCTAAGCTTTAAACGACGTTCCTGTATTTTGTATACTGCGTGTATACAAGCCTGCCCGCTGAGTCATTGGTCCTGGGTTGGAATTAGTTCGGTTTCCCTTTTTTAATAGTCGTTTATGATAAGACGAACAAGTCGCTCGCCTGATGTACGAACGTAAGTGACACGCCATTCCATAATAGTAGAAGTAAAGTGCCACCCAGAGATTTTATTTATATAGAAAACCATCCAACCAATTATAAAGAAAAACAGCATTTTTTAATAACATTTGTATCTTATAGTCTTATCTTAACACTAGCCTATTATAGGTTTTCCTAGTGCCTATACATATTACGGGTCTAGGAGCAAAGCATCATTATAATATAATAACATCTGTATAATTTTAATATTCAAGCTGAGATTAAGTAATAAAGTTTTACATGTTTAAATTTTTTTTATGCAATTGCAATGTTTATTAACAATGGTAATAAAATATGATTGCATCGGATATTTCTGTGTACAGTCACACTGCTCTTGTCACCATGACTAGGCTCGCCCTTAGTCACGTAGCCATCGGCACCGCTTGCTGGAGAGGAGGTAATATAAGTTGGAAAAGGAACTATAAAGTGCACGATACTACCTCTATACTACCTCGGAAGGAGTAGGAGGAGACAGCAGTAGCTCAAGAGCCCGGTTGTTTACCCGGTACTCTACCGTATTTGCTGGACAAAGCAACTGGGTAAATTACTCCCTGGTACTCCATTTCTTGAATAATTAAATTAATTAAACAAAAATAGTGAAATGAAATGAATATTCTTTATTTTTCGACGTAAGTAATATAAATTTAGTTTGACAAACGTAATTTTTTTTTACAATCTACCACCGTTTCGTAACTCTTTTTTTATCTTAATCAAAAATACTTGATAAATAGAGTTACAAAGAATAGTCTCAAAGAAAACTATGTTGAAGTTTTTGACAAGATTCAATAATAAATATAAAGTATATTCCAAACTCGAGAGTTTGCAATATACTTTACTATTTATTATGAAAAAAAAACCAACAAGCCCCTGTTGTTGGTTTTTTTTTATTGGATAAAGTGATGAAACGACCAAAACGTTCACGTGTTGGTAAGTGCAACTTCTGCCCATAACAAATCTGTAGCTGTATCACCCAGAAAATTGTGCAATGTGCCCATCACCCTGAGACATAAGTTCTTAAGTCTCATATGCCCAGTAATTACGCTAGCTCACAGTGCCCTTCAAACCGAAACACAGTAATGTTTGCACACTACTGCTTCACGGCAGAATAACTGGCCCTGGGGTGGTACCTACCTAGACGGATTCCTGCATAGGAATCCTACCACCAGACCTACCATCCGTTCTGTTCTGCTCCACCTACCATGGTGGAGCAGAACAGCCTCCACAGCACCTCTTCACGAGTATGACGTATGTGGCAGCCATCAGTGTTTTATAAAAGCAACACTATGTAGACGATCTACTTCAGATAGTCAATTAACCGTAATCTTTACCAACATACATCACAGATGGCTCAAAATCTTGCAAAATATGAAGTTAAAATGTTCATAGCTTCGGAACGAGTAAGCAAACACTATTAAACATTTAGATGAACTCTGGGAGTTATCCTTATATACAATTACCGGCACAATTAGCGGAACGTTAAAGGCAGAATATAGAAATAATAACGAGTATATTAAAACAAATAATAATCAGACATGAAGTAACAAACTGATAAACATCTTTTAACATCGACTTTAAGAAGTTTTTAATTAAATTTTATTAAAAATAATTAAAAAAAAAACACATTTTTCTCTATTTTGTGGGAACACCAACAGTGTTGTAAACTAAACATGAAAGAAACTGAAGATTTTAACATTAAATAAATGAGAGTCTAATGACGTGTTTTTCCCCCTCGTGCTCTAACTAACGTTTCCATCCTTCTGGGCATGCTGTAAATTATGTTATCTATTGTATCTATGGATGGGCTCTGCCACTCTTCAAGTAATGCGTTTTGCAGTTCTCTCAGGTTGTTGGGGGTGCTATTCTGGATTTAACACTTTTCTTTAACAAATCCCAAACATGCTCTATATGATTCATGTCCGGGCATCTTGCTGGCCACTGCATGACTGTTATAACCACATGGTTTAGATATGCTTGGACTGAGCGAGCACTGTGAGCCCGAGCATTATCCTGGATCAGAATAAAACCGTCATCATTATAGGGGGCAAATGGCACAACATGTTCTTCTAAAATATCCCTGATGGTAGGTACATAGCAGTCATATTCCCTCCATTGACCATCACTACCTCCGTACGATCTCCGAAAGTTATCCCCCATATGCCAAAGTATTTTCAAAATTAGTCTGAATGTATCGTTCTCCTTCGCGTCTCCATATTTTCTGCCTTCCATCGATCTGGTTTAAGAGCAATCTACACTCATCAGTGAAAAGTACTCGCCTCCATTGGTTTATATACCAAAAACGATGTTCGCGTGCAAAGTTTAACCGATGTAAACGATGGTGTCTCTCAAGTTTTGGAGCTTTGGCCGCGGTACATACGAACCTATGCCCACTTCTTCAAATCTTCTGCGAACTGTACGCACGCTCACTCGCACTCCTAGCACTCCTAGCACGACTTCAAGCTTAATTCGGGCCTGCACAGGAAGTGCACTTTTTTTTGCCGTGGGCCCTCTTCCTCACAAGAGTCAATTAGTCAACCGGTATCGTCGAATACTGCGATGAATCGTTGAAATCGATCGCTGTAGTTTGGCGACAATAGATCTGTAGGTATGACCATTTATTCGCATTTCATCTGCCCCAATAATCTCTGGTGGTGTTAAATCGGGCATTTTTATTTTATTTCAACTAAGGTGCCTACTATTGACACGAAAAAATAACATTAGCTAATATAATTGAAAATATATCGCATTTATAAAACTTTTAAATTTTTCCACAGACTTATGTTCAATTTTTATATTAAAGTTATCAATAAAAAGTTAAACTAACTGGCCAGTCTTTTATGAAATATTATGAAAAATAATGTTTTTTTTTGTGTTCCGCTTATTGTGCCGGTGTGTGGATTATAAACGCGAATGTAACTCCCTCTGTCCATTTTCACGGGTTAATCATAGGACCGATATTGACGAAATTTGGCACTATTTAGAGATAGCTAGCATCCAGGAGACGGACATAGGAATTTTATCACGGAAAATCAAATCGTTCCCTCGGGATATTTCAAAAATCTATATCCACGCGAACGTAGCCGCGGGCTTCAGCTAGTTATCAATAAACTGTGTAAAATTTATATCCATTAGTTTAATTCTTCGCGAGTTAAAACTGTTCGGATAGACAGACTGGCAGACAAAGAAGCTCTGTCTATTTTACACAAATGTATGTAAGATTTAACCAAATGTGTCAATATTTAAATTATTTTCTAGTAAAGCTGGTATAATCTAATTTCTAATGCATTAGTTATACAATTAACGCTTTAAAGTCGACACATAGTTATTGCGAAAAACAGTGCGAAGGCGTAACTGCGAACAGCGAAAGCGCACCAGTGTGTAACAGGTTCGATGTCAGGGCTGCTAATGCGACCGATTTATATTCAAGTCACACTTGATTTGCAAGAGTAGCACTGTGAATGCTCGAATAAAATTTTATCAGGAGATTTGTACATAAATTTACAATTACTATCGATTCTATATAATTCATATTTTTTTTTTTGAATCATTATAATTGAAAAATATATTTATTCTATTTCTTCTACCATATCTTTCCGACATAGACATACTCCAAATTCATCTATTTGTAGTATTTATACACATTGAGAAACCCTCAATCCCGCAAAAGTTGTCTATAGCTCATAAAAATATTTGTCCCGCGCAGGCATCGAATGCGTGACCCTTAGTGCAGAAACGAATCGCTTAGGTACTGCGCCAACCAGTCAGGATTAATTTTGACTAAAGGTTGGTTAAAAGTAAAGAAACAGCCTAGAAATGTCCCACTGCTAAGCACAGGACTCTTGTCATTTTTGAGAGGGTTTTGGAGTCAGGAAAAGTCCGCCAAGCTACTCCAATGCGGTTTGGCGGACTTCACATGTCTTAGAAATATTTTGATTTCTCAGACATGCAGGTTCACGGTGTTGTTATTCACCGCTGAACGCGTTGTAAAAAAAGCCATTTGCAAATTGCTAAACAATTTTAGAGGTCCGCCACCGAGGATCGAACTCTCGGTTATTCGCGTCCTATGATATTTAAGGCACTAAGAATTTTAAAGTATCCGATGAAGCTGTAAAAGCCGAGAAGGCTAACCAGCAATTACATCACCAAAAATGTATAGATTTTTAAATAATGCTATGTTCGTTACACGGATTAAACATGATATTTTACCGTTTCCTCATTATAATATTTATCTCAGTGGCTATTGTATGTCTAGGTACTGAGTGTTTAAATTAAGAAGCGTAGGTGTGATGTCGCGCTGCAGCAAAACAGCATAATTAAGTGGGTGCGACACTTCCTACGAGACGAAGGTTGCGAAATTATATGTTGTACGTACTTTATCTTCCTACTATAATAAAGCTGGAGTGTTTGTATGTTTGAACGAGCTAATCTCAGGTAATACTAATCCGATTAAAAAAAAAAAACGATTTATTCGACAGCCGCAACACTAGGTTTGTTTTAATATTAATCCAATTCATCACCAGTGCCATCTCTTGTGACGAAGATTAACTTTCGCCAATCAAGCTGTGTGCGTGCCACTTTCATTGTGTGGTAATAAGTCCGAAGTTTAATTGATTACGCAATTACGGGCTGACTAAATCGATGAATAAATAGCAGTGGTTATTAGCGGGACCCACGCATTAGAAGTGTTAGTCAGATGATTAGTCAGTGTGCAGTGCCGTGATTGAGGATAAAAGTACATGTTTTTTTTGTATATTAACGGTTATGGCTGTATTTCGGGCTATATTTGACTTTGTCAGCTATTCAAGGAGACTAATATTTTGACACTTCCGTCATTGTTTATGTTTGAAAATATTATGTCCCTACGGAAAAACATGAATTTATTCAAAAAAATAGTGACTGTATCCTGTAGAATGAGCAGAGGCCGAAAATTGACGTTCCTATATTTTGGTTGGCATAAACTAGAGTCTTTTCTTAGTAGATCTATAACATTTTATAATGAAATTCCTAAAAGTGTATCTCAGAAATCAGACATAAATTTCAAAAAAACTTGTCAAGAAGTCATTGTGTAGAGGAAAAAGAAATCGCGAAAATCAAGTAAACTCCATTTGGGAACTCCCTGTCTACAATATATTTAATAAAAAGAAATAAATTAATGTAGGTATATTATAAATAACATTATGTAATATAAAATTGAATTGAAAAATAACGTATTAAGAAGACCCAAGAGTTTCTTGCTGTTTCTTCTTAGAGAAGGCCCTTTTTTTTCGAGCCGGTGCAGATTTTGACATTTATAAGAGCTTTATAGAAGCCTAAATTGAATATAATTTGACTTTGTGAATGTTGTATTTTGATGTAGTTATGAAGTAAATTGCATCTATTTGGATGCTTCTTCGAAGGATAGACTTTTACTGGTGGTTGGATTCTTATGTAGGCATCCATCCGCCTAGACAAGTACCTAATGTTGCACGAATATATCTTCTGCGCTGTTGATAGTTTCCGACAGTATGCGGGAGTTATCACTTAGATCAAAAATCGGCCAGAAAGAGATTATCATTGTTTTCATATCATAGAAATTAAATTATTTTATTTGACTTGATGTAATTGCTCTACCACAGTTACGAAAAAAATCCTTAATTCTGAAAAGAACCAGAAAAAAATCCCGCTATGTTTTATAGTGATATTGTGACTCAGTGTACTAGAACTACCAGAATATACCCGGTTTCAATCCATAGCACCACTAAAATTATTCATTGGAATTTCAATACCACTCCGTGGTGAAGAAAAAGATCGTAAGGAAACACCCATGTTTATGAAATAAAAAATTTAAAAATGAAAAGTTTTCTAGGTCCAAAAACAGGTCTATGCCCAACAGTAGGACATTAAGAACATATCCTGCTAGTTTATTTTAAGCTGTGGTGGGCGTGATAAGTGCAGTGATTGTAGAATTGACTTCAGTGCTATGGGCCACGGGTTTAATTTCCGCTAATTATTCGTAAGTGTGTACGTATGTATGATAAACGCACCTTCGATACCGATTTAATCTGAAAATGTTCGATGATCCAAGTGTTCTAGGTTAAGCTACGTTTTAACATACTACAAAAAAGAAGGAGGTTCTCAATTCATTTGTATATATTTTTATATATGTTCTGGCATAAATTCTTTTTTAATGAACCGATTTTATTCTTTTTTTATTAGGAAGGTACCCCGTAAGGGTACACATAAATTTCGTCAAGTTCATGATGGGATTTATGAGAAAATCCTGAAACTCTTAAATTCGCACAATCATTTGAGTTTCTGCGTTTAAGTCGATTTTTATTAAATAATTATATTTAAGTAAAACGTAGCACTTATCTATTTTTATAATTTAACCATCCTTTATACAGCAGTTCACAGGACGATACAATTGCTTACGGATAACAGTGCAGGCAAATATCCTGTTCGATTTTTAGGGTAGTTGTCAACGCACGAAACATACTTGGTAGTATGGACGCTTTAATATTTTGCAGTCATTTGCCTTAGAGTTCGGAGTAGCAGATATTGTTACGCCGCCACCCAACGGTCCAATAAAAAGTTCCATCAGTTCTTCTTAACCTGTGTACGGATTATATTAGAGTCAACTGCTTATGGTAAAAAATTGTAGAGCCGATATATTGTCTATTTTGCTATTACTAGGCCATTCTCTGTCGTCTGGCGCTTGCTTATTTATGTGACAGGGCAAAACTTACATTTCCATTTCAAACGTTGGCAGCATTGGATACGAATTCTGGGTCGCGGCGCCTGCCTTTTTAGGATACGCAAGGGAATCGACAATCCACTTGCGTTTAATCTTGTCAGTTCACTGTTGAAAAAAGTACTATTTTGCGTCTATAGGTTTAGGTAAGTTATTTAAATAAAACTACTTTTTTACGGATTTTATCGCGTTTAATTTTTGAACTATTTTTACCCGACGTTTCGGACGCTTTACAGCACCCATGGTCACGGGGGGACCGTCTGAAGCATTTTAATTTTTTTAAGTTTTTTTTCACGAAAGTAAAATGTGTGCAAACCATTTTTTTTTTTAAGAAAGTATCCAAGTTTTTGTTTTATTGGAAAAAGTGATGAAACGAGCTAAACGTTCGCCTGATGGTATGTGCAACGTCTCCTCATAAAAAATACAGTGTCATCCAGAACATTTCTGTGTGACACCTCCCTACGCCCATCACCCCGAGACATAAGTTCTTAATTCTCATATGCCCTGTGATTACAATAGCTCAGAGTGCCCTTCAAACCGAAACACAGTAATGTTTACACACTACTACTTCACGGCAGAATAACTGGCCCTGGGGTGGTACCTACCTAGACGGATTCCCGCATAGGAATCCTACCACCAGTAAAGTGGCAATCGTAGAACCGATCAGCTGAATAAAAAATGTTCTCGAGTGGCAACTACGGTACTGACAAACGCAGGGTAGGTCACGGTTGGGCGGGCAGTCGATGGATGCAGGTGACTTAGCTATTTTGTAGTAGTGTACGGGGAAGCCCATGTATTTCTATAGGAGAAAGTGACGCGACGAGCAAATCGGTTCACCTCACGGTATGTGCAACGTCTGCCCATAACAGTTGCTGTGTCACCCAGGACATTTAATAGCAATGTTGTGTGGCACCGACCGCACTTGTCAGTTTAGTAAATTATACAAGGACTTTTTAGACAGAGACAAATCCATTGATATATTAAGTTAGTCAAGTCACCTGACTCTTCAGTGGGAGAGGTCAGGTGTTAGATTTTAATTTTCTTATTATGTTGTTTTATTACTGTCATGGCAGGTATTTTATGTATAATAGGGTCTTTTAAATTGTAATCGCACGACTACTCTTAATTTGCATGCTGTAGCTGCCTGTAAATGAAGTTATATGTGTACCTAGCACCTTAGTTTTATTATTGTTATTATTGTAATATACGTGTTATTCTGTTGGCAGTTCCAAAATAAATAAATAAATAAATAATTACACTAACTTACAACGAAGCCCTCTCAACGAAGCACAGTAATGTTTGCACATTACTGCTTGATGGGAAATTTAATGGCACTGCGGTCGTACCTACTTAGACGGATCTCTGCATAGGAATCCAACCACTACTGGGGTGCGAAGAGTCCCACCATCCAGTGATAATATTTCCCAATGAGCTACTTTTTTTACTATTAAACTACTACGTTCTCTTTATCGTATGAAAAATTTTCTTGCAACCACTAACAAGGTTTTGCTTGTCCAATCTCTCATTCTGCCGATTAATGTAGATTGAAGATCGTCTGCTTAATAATTGTATAAGATACATTTATGGTCTTCGTAAATACGATCATGTATCTCCGTTTCGTAATCAGCTTAACTGGCTATCCGTCAGCGCAGGTATGTCAGAATACTCTGCACCCTTTTCAATCCATGTGCTCCTGAGTATTTGAAATGTAAGCTTCAATACCTAGGAGACTCTCATGACTGTTCTCTCCGTTCCTCGGGTAATCTCTTTTTAATGTTTGCTGGCCGCCTATCATATCTTTATCTCTGCTTAGCCTTATGGTTGACTGGGAGAGAATGCCTTCAGGCATTAAGTCCACCATATGTACAATTTGAGTGCGTAGAAGTTTAAATAAATAAATAAATAAAAGGTTAATAATATAGATATGATAGGTATACGTTGTCACCTTTGGAAACCCGGTTTTCATAATTTACCGTATGAAACATAGCAACGTCATTTTTTTACCATACATGTGGCATTTCGGTTTCATAAATCGACTATTTCTTCTTCAAAATTATTTTTTATTTTCTTAGAAATTATAATCTCAGTTTTTCTACAATATCTCTTCATGTGTCTTCTGTCTTGCTCTTTGCAAGCACTTTAATATTCCGTTTCATACATAAAATAATCATTGAAATTACTTTTACGTGCCTCAATTAGTAGAAAATCAATGAATTTTATTTCTGTCTCTCTTTATGCAGTCACTAGACGCTGGTAAACTAAGAGGTCTTCCCTGGTCAAACCGAACCATTTATATGCTACCGCCAACATCCTGCTGTAACGAAGCTCTGCCACCAAGCATTTATATTTCCAAACGTCGTTAATCAAATAAATAAAATGGAAGTGTCTGTCTGTAATTTAGAAATAAAGACGTTTTCATATAGTTAATAAAATCAAGCGTTACTTTGCGGAAATCCATTTTAATGAAGGAAAGTAAGTTAATTTGCTAAGATCCGTATGCAAAATATAAAATGGTGTTTATTACCCAGTTTTTTTAAAAAGCACCGCCCGCCCTCCCTCGGTAGCGTGCACAAGCAAACTAACACCGCCACCAAAACTTGCTTGCAAAACTTGCTTGACATGCTGAAGCTCGGCGGCCAGGTGTTTACTGTCACAGATCCCTTGCGCTCTTTGAAACAACGATTTACCCACGGTAGCTAACTGTGGATTGGACTTGTGGATGGAGGATGGTGGTGAGATTAACCGTTTAAATGTCTATTATCTGTGACTATGTTCTGGATCACCCCAACCATTTCATCAGATTTGACAGACCACAAATCCTTGCAAAAGAACACCAATTCCTATCAAGGATGATTCGCGTGGCTATTGAAATAAAAAAAAACATCCTTACTTCAATAGGGAAGATGGTTGGGTACTACCACTGGCTTGGGATCCTATTTTTAATAAAATTAAATCAAAAACTAAGCATACCACTGCAAAGCTTCAAGACACAGTAAGCTCTTTCTGCGTAGATCGGCCTAAAAATAATAATTAAAAGCTGAAGGTACCCCGGCTTAAATATGACATCAGGACATCTATCACCTCTGTCCTCCCGTGACCATGGGTGCTGTAAAGCGCTCGAAACGTCGGGTTATAAATAGTTTGAATGAAACGCGATAAAATCCTTAAAAATAGAAACTTTCATTGTCAAGTAAGACTTTTCAGAGAGTAATCTGTGCTATTTTTTATTTCGAAAATATTTAGGGTTCTTGTGAATAGACCTGTTACGCGCGGCTTTAATTTTGCTTTGTTCATTATTATTTTAGTTCAGAGCATTTTAAATATTTACCTTAATTTGTAAAGTGGCTTTGAAAATTCATAGTTATTTTTTTTTCGAATTCACCTTATCTATAGCTGGAGATTTTGTATATTTAAACGCACTAATCTCAAGAATAAGTAATGCTATTTGAAAATTTATTTTCGCATTAGATAGCCCGTTTATTGAGAGAAGAAAACAGCTAGTATAATACAAATTAAATACAATGTAAATTAAACGCGATGCAATCCGTAAAATTAGCGTAATTAAGTGTGTAATATTCGCGTAAATATAAGAAATCGGTCACTTTGTTTTATTTAAGCTTTGATTTAAACGAAGGCTATAAAATTAAAGATGCCAATTTAGATCGTAAAGTTTTTTTTTCTTAGAAATCCGCTGGTCTTGGCCTTAGACGCCTGTGTGCGATTTTATTGTTACCAATCACTAAACTAGTTCACGTCGGGTCTGACTCAAGTTTCCGATGTCATCTGTCTTATTCAGAAATTCTCTGACATCATTTTGCACAGTATGTCCTATATGCTATTTAATAGAATATGCGAAACATGGGACCCGTATGGTGAAGCCGAGTAAAGTGGAAGATATAACAAATATGCACTAACATTTGATATAGTTGTAATTCATTAGTAAAATATACTGATAGACAATTGTGATAATTTTCTTGATAATTAAAGTTGAGAAATCTGTAATAATAAAGTTGGTCCAACATTCTATATAATTGTGGCACTATAATATCCCCTGCGCAGTTGATAACTTCCGATAGTATTCGGAAGTTGTCGCTATGATCGAAAATCGGACAGAACATCAACTTGTGTGAAATTAATGTCAATAGCTATCGCAGTTCTCAAGTTAAATGCGTTCGAATAGTAAGACAGACAAAAAAGGTACTTCTATTTTAAACATAGTATGATTAACAAGCTTTTTTTCCTCACTGGGAGTTTATAGAATTATTTAAAATTTTCCAAATTAGTCCTCAGCTTATTTTTGCTTCTTTCCTCTAAATGTGATTTTGTGTTAAAATAATTTTACCGTGAATTTAAATAAGCTGAACACATCTGTACTTTAAATACATACATACATACATACATAAGATCACGACTGTATCCCGTAAGGGGTAGTCAGAGACTGTGCACTCACTGCAAAAACAGATGACTGCCACAATCCACGTTTCACCAAAACAATATAATGCACTTGGTGTGGTAGGTGGTGAGCCCATCGCACGTTAAATAAACATGACTTAACACGCTCTTGTTGGTCTGATAAAGTAATTAGCCATCCTTTTACAGGAAAATCGACGAGCTTGACCTAGATCGCCGCGAATTCCTATAAAGACTGGATATCTAATTGTTACATGTATGTAATTGAAATGTAACTTGAATGCAAACGAGGTAATAACGATTATCGTGAGTACTGAGGGTTTTTTATTTAATATGTTTGATGTAAAAATGCTGTAGTGTTTTAATATAAAAAAGTTAAATGTTACTCAAACAAGTTGTGATAAGTATTTTAAAGTTATTACCTTTTTTTTATAAAAAAAACATGCTGGGATTATTCCTGTATCGTGGGTGCGTTAAGCTACTTAAAATAATCTACCACCGACAGAGGGATAATGAAAACCAGGAGAAAGGGCAGCAGTATCTTCCTGGATCATCTGAATAAGTAAACTGCGTTTGCCAACCCGCCTGCCAAGCGTGGCAACTATGACCTATAGTTAGTAGTGGAAAAGTGATAGGCTAAAATGATGATGTTGACCTTAAGGAATATTGACAGACAATATGCTAAATCATTTCCTAGATATATATCTTTACCTTTCTAATTTTGCTTTACCCTTGAAGTTAAGAAAGTATGAAGTTGACGAGGACTGCTAAAATCTACCAACACGGGCAAATACGTTTTTGCTGAGTCACTTGTGTTTGTCGAATATATCGGATTAATTTATGTAATTATACATTGCTGTTCTAAATTTATTTCTGTGAAATACGAGCACAAGGAAAAGTAATGATAAATTGTGCCCTACAAACACAGTGACCTTCGCGACTGTTATCAAATACTGGCATTCTGTATGCAAATGTTTGTATTATTTATTGCAATTTGTGCGAACAATGAAACCGATGCGCATTGTAAATAATCGCTTAGTTTTTTACAACACCGATTTAATTGACGATCGCCTTCCGGTCACAGGACCTGCCTACTACTCCGGTCCAGGGAATCTACTACGGTTTTTTTTATTGCATAAAGTGATGAAACGAACAAAACTTTCACCTGATGGTAAGGGCAACGTCTGCCCATAACAAATGCTGTGCCATTGTTCCCATCTTACCTTCGACATAGGTTCTTAAGTCTCATATGGCCAGTGATTACGCTAGCTCACAGTGCCCTTCAAACCGAAACACAGTAATGCTTGCACACTACTGCTTCACGGTAGAATAACTGGCTCTGGGGTGGTACCCACCTAGACGGACTCCTGCATAGGAATCCTACCACCAGTAAAAGTAAGTTTTCAACCACGATATCACCCTTCACTAAACATTCATTCTATTGGTTGCCCATATCCGAAAGAAGGCCGTCCGTAGAAGTTGCATCCGAAGTAATTTGGTAGTAAGGTTTATATTTGAAGTCCGTCGTTGCTTCGAATCGATCGGAAACATAGCACTTCGATTTTCGTAGTAGGCCCCCTAGGATTGAATTCCCTGGAGCTAACATTGTGAATTGGCAGTGCCAGATATTCCCTTCAGACGTTGCTCGATATTAATTTCAGACGTTGTCTTAAGTCTGTTATAATTGACGTGGTTATACATTCGTGAATCGGAAGCCAAGACATTTTTCTGTCATTTCTCTTTGTAGACTTTTATGACACTGGTGGTGAGATTTCTATGCAGGAATCCGTCCAGCTACCACAGGGCCAGTTATTCTACCGTTAAGAAGTAGTATGCAAATTTTAGTTTCGGTTTGAAGGACACTGAGAGCTAGTGTAATCACTGGGTATATAAGAATTAATAACAGATGTCTCAGGGTGACAAGCGCAATGTGGTATAAAACGCTATGCTATATAAATTTGAATGTTATTTAGTCGAAAAACCGAGTTCAACACAACAGCTCCAAACATGCTATTTATATAACATGAATTTTTATGATTTTCTCATTGTCCCTACCTTCGGAACTTGATCAAATTGCTATGAAACCAACCTTGAGTATAATTCAACTAAAAAAGAGTCATTAAAATTGGTTCAGAATTGGCGAAGATATCGCGTAACATACATAAAAAAAATATTCATTCGAATTAAGCACCTCCTCATTTTTTGAAGTCGGTTACAATAAACCACGGATCAGGGAGCTTTTAGAAAAGAGCCTATTCATCTCTTAGATGCTGGCAACGCACCCGCAACTCCTCTGGTATTGCGGATTTTCATGGGCAGCGGTCATCAACCACCATTAGAGGACCCACTTCCTCGTTTGCCCCCTCTTCTATAAAACCTATCTTCCTAATGTCGTTAAGGACTTTTTATAATTGTTATATTGATGAAATTCGTCTGTTATTTGTCTAAGAAGAATACCGTTGGGTAAAATTGTGCAGTAACAGCGTAGAGGCATGGGTAACTTTTAATATTTTTATTCAGATTGCGATAATTGTCCATATTCCCACGCTTTATATTCGTATGCATAAATTAAACATTTAATTGAACAATCAAAGTCGGTTAAGTTCTAAGAAAGTATTTTAATAATCTCTGTCCATTTGATTTAAATACATGGCTGACTATCAAGCTTGATTAATACAATTCATGTTAGATAGATATATTTGATTTAAATGATTATCTAAATGATTTCTGAGTTATATTTAAAATAAAAGACGATTAACGATTACGATTAATGACCAAATTGTAGTAATGTTTTGATTTAAAAAAAATACAGTTAAATGCGTTTAATATTTGGGCTCTGAGGGTACCGTACAATTCCATCATTATCACTCATATTTTTAGTCAGTGGTGTTCTCCTGGCCGATTTTCCACGATTGACCACGGCGACAACTTCCGAATACTACAGGAAGCTATCAACTGCGCAAGAGATATTATAGTGCCACAACTTGTACGCCCAAACACTCACTCGTGCCAACCGGGTAGGCGCCCGATTGTAACGCTCATGGGTCAATCACAACACAACCCGACCCGAGAACCAACAATTTGTGTTTTGCACAAATGTTGGCTTCGGCTGTTTACCCGAATATTCGAACCTAGGACCTGCGACGTAGAAGTCAGGTACTCTAACTCTTGCCAAGCGTGAAGATTAAGGCAAATACTCTCAACTGGGAGATGTCTGTGTTCAGCAATGAACTGTTGACAGGTTGATGATGATGATGATGACAAATGACGTTTAATAAGTATTATGTAAATAATCTATATTGAATAAAAATTTTATATTCTTTTCATTACGATACAATAAAGTAACTAAAGGAATGAAGTTTCTATTTATATAAAAAGGGGCCTCGGGGACTGGACGCTCGCTTTAAATTAGACAGTACGCGAGTGACCTGAGTATGATCCTCGGTGCCGGCCCCTCTGAAATTTTTCTGCAATTTAAGTGCTGATTGACTTTATTCGTGTTTGGCGGTGAAAGAAACCATCGTAAGGAAACCTGCATGTCTAAGGAATAAAAAAGTCCGCCGTATAAATGAGAGGCAATTCGGGTCTGGACATACTGTAATTGTACTAGGATATTTGGATCTTTGCTGCATTTGAGACTTGTGATATTATCACATCGTATATATAAGTATTAAATTGTTTTATGCAAAAACGAATACATATACATTGTCGTTAGTGAGAAAAAGACGTGAGTTTTAAAAGTCGTATGGATTTTATGGGAATAATGATTTTATTCTTTATGCAATATATTTTATTTATTTGTTTTCCATGCCGACGCTTTCGACTTTTTCCTTGTTCTTGATATCATGTCTATCCAGCGGTTGTCTGGAAGATATTGCTGTCAGCAATAAGACCGCCCATTGCTCACTCTTACTTATATATTTTTTTTCCAACTGACTTTTTTGTAATTTATTTTACATATAATGGTTGCAATAAAGAATATAAATAAATAAAGAATAAAATAAGTGATGATCGACCTAATCGTTCACCTGATGGGAAGTGCATCCTCTGCCCATAACAAATGCTGTGTCACTTAGAACATATCTATGTGACACTACACTGCGCTCGTCTACTAATATAACGTAATAGTATCTATCTAGACGGATTCCTCCATAGGAACCCAACCACTCTTGTTGTTTTTAATCAGCTGAAGTTTGATTGCCTATAGAAGCGAAGATTGGAAGTTTCTTTGAAAAAAAAACTAAAGAAAAAGGACAGGGGGCCCCCTGTCCTTTTTCTTTAGTTTTTTTTTCACAGAACCCTAATTGTTCTATAGTTCTGCCTCATTCATATTTTCTAAAACTGTAAATATCTACCGGTAAACACAATACTGCGTTTTCTAGATGCAAATCAAAAGAGATACTGTATAAAATTGCTTCGCTATATCCCGCTGTCCTTGACAGTGAAAAAGTTTCTGTATTTAATCACGTTACAATTGATACCCATGGATGATAACATAGTTTCCAAGTGTTTTTTTTTTCTATCCACTAACTATTGAGTCACTAAACGTTCGCCACCAATCTCCATTCAAGCCTTCGAACACCGTTCATATACAGCACACACTTGCACATCACCCACACAAACACAACGCTTAAGCCAGTTTGACGTTTCTCGTTACTCGAGTCAGTTGGCCGAGGCACGGCGTCGTGGAACTATCTTTCTCTCGCCGCCATCTTGTTTTATTTCGTCCGGGCTGCTAAACAAAAATAAAATTTACGTGTCTGCTAGTGTTGTGTTCTGTGTACTCGTTCACACGAGGTTTGAATTAAACCGAAGATTTCAATACGTTTTTCTCACCGATAACAGGATTTGGGTATTTCCAACGGTTTTTGAGGTTATTAGCTTAGTGAATGTTTTTTTTTCGTCTCTAACGTGTCACGATGGCGCGAATCGCCGTAATACTGCATGTGATGTAAATATACTCGGATAGTTTTATCTGTAACTCAGACGGTAAATAGAAAACCGAACAGGACATGTCTATATTAACCTTACCATTTCTCGTACTGCCGTTACTTATATTTATCTAACTATAAGAGTGTAATATGATCAAATTTCCGTTAAATCAAAAGACGTAAACAAACTTCGTGGCATTCAATTCATTCGTGTTTGCCTAACATCCGTACTAGATGTGTATCCGTTTTACCGGTAAGGTAAACTAAATAATTACTTATATCTTTATTAGCATCGAGTAAGGTGACCTTAGTTTTTTTTTTCATTGACACAAATATACAAAAAACTTTATTTACCAATTAAACTAATAGTCGTAAATCCAAATTGAAATTCATATTGAAGACCTGTTCTAAGTTTGAGAATATACTTGTAATTGTTAACAGACATTCATAACAACCGTCTTATCTATACAAATAATTTAAATCGAAATGTCTGTTTGTTACAACAAAATAACAGTTTTTTACTCAATGCTTATGAAAGTATATACTAAGTAAAAAAACTATTTTCAAAATTTCTGTCTGTCTGTCTGTTTGTCCCGGCTAATCTCCGAAACAGCTGGACCGATTTTAACGGGACTTTCACTGACAGATAGCTGATATAATTGCGAGTAATCTAGACTACTTTAATTTTAGAAAAATAATTAGGGTTTCTCATAAAAAAAATAAAACTCCAAAATCTGATTCGAATAGGGTCCGCTTTTTTACGCAAGTGACACCGCGGCAATAACAAGGTTTTTTTTTATGGAAGAAAGTGACGAGTCTAGTAAATTGTTCGCCTGATGGTAAGTGCAACGCCCTGCCCGTAACAAATGCTGTTTCACCCAGAACATTGAACACCACACTGCGCTCGTCACCCTGAGACATCAGTTCTTGAGTCTCATATACCCAGTAATTACACTAGCCCTCCAGATCGACACACAGAAATGTTTCCACACTATTGCTTCGGCAGTATAAACTATAGTAGTGGTTTATATTTGAAATACTTAAAATCAGTTATTATCCACATATTTTATAAAGGACGTAATATTCTAAAATCTATTTGCACTTACTCTTTATAACTATGCTTCAACACAATGTGCTTTCCTCAATAAATGTGTGATGCAGTTTCATTTTGAACGTTAAAGTTCGAAAATAGTTTTAGGGTTACGGTCAACGTCCCGGCGCGAAATAGGTTAGCGAGTTGGCCAAAAGACTTCAACGCAAACGGCGTAAGATGTTTCATAATTTGTCTTATAAATCTTAAATTTATCTCTGCTTAGCCTTATGTTTGACTGGGAGAGAATGCCTTCAGGCATTAAGTCCGCCATATATACAACTTAAGTGCATAGAAGTTTAAAAAAATAAAAAATAAATAAATAAATTTACGACTGTAATAGGGGTTATTTATTTTAACACACTTTTATTAGCTTAACTCGTATGTTTGCATGTAATAGAATCTTTCAATTACATTTTCACCCACTTCCAGACATCCGAATAATTTCAAAATTTGCACAGGTCTTAAGGACCGATGACAATACAATATTTTTATAACTGTGATCTGGTATTCTCACCAGGCATTCTCATTTATTTATTTACTCGACGTTCTCTGCCAGTGTCATCAGTTTTTTTTTGGTTTTTTTTACTATAATATGATTTTTTAATAATTGAATCATTTCTCTTTCTTGATTAGTCGCGTTTGGTTCGAGAATAATTTCAAACTTGTTTGTTTTATTTGTTCTTGGGGAATATTGAAAAATATTTCGCATTGCAAAATATAATGATATATATAGATACACTTATTCCAAATGCCTCAATTTGCTTTAAAAAATTGTTCTTAAACTGTTCTAGTCCGTCTACAACTATTGCATTGTATTCATTGATACTATTTTATTAATATTAAAATTCTGTATTGAATATTGAACGTTATGCTTGATGTTTACTTCACATTTTAACGACGTACGGCTATTTGATATACAAACACGAATGCTGTCATCGACGAAACGCGTAATTTTTTTCATATAATAAATACTGCTACAGATGAGCTCACGTTATTTTAATATTTTTTAATTCCCATTTTATTATCTGTAGACACTGAATACAAGTATTATAACGTATGGTGTAATAATTGCGAGTTAAAAAGTCGCAGTGGCAAAAAAAGATCTAGTGCCTACCGCCCTTAATTCCTTTTGGGGCGCTAATGTTGAGTCCTATGCATTATAAATCTTATTCCTGTATATTCTTCCTGAGAAGATGCAATGAAAATAAAGCAGTTACACATATTTTGAATAATAATATCGATATACTAAATGAATAATTTTTCGTTGTATCACAAATTCACGACGAATTCTCAACGCAGGAAATGTAATTACTAAAAAATCTGGTCCCCATTATATTTTTTTCTTTTATATATGTATACTGACCACGGTGACAATTTCCGATTGTTGGAGGCTATCAACTGCGCAGAATATATTATAGTGCTACAATTGCACGCACAAACACAGAGGTGCACTCACAACATTGGAAGTAGACTAAGATGTAGTGTCAGAGACACGGCGACACAATAAATCACAACATAACAAGACCCGAAAGCCAATCAATTGTTTATGAATAAACGTTTCAGTTATGTTCCGAACTAGAGACCCTTGGTGGTTGATATGACCCTTCAGGTACTCGTAACCACATCGCGGCCTTCACAATAAATTTTATTTATTTAATATTAATCAATTTAATTAATGAAAATCATGACATATTTGAATAAGATAGATAAATTGTAAATCCATAGGTATACGTACATATCAGATATGCTAACATATCTGCGATAAAATTTGTCAGGTTTCAATAAAATTTAAGTGATAATTTTACCGAGTCACGTAAATGTAGACATTATTAAAATAGTTAATTCGTAATACGATTATTAGTATAAGGTCAGTCCACTACAGAACATATCCAGCTTTCTCCATACACTACGAACAGATATAAAATATTAACGTAGTTATTAATTCAAATAAAATAATTTTATCCAGAGTTATGTTCATAATACCCACAGCTCTGCATAGATCAGAACGCGGGGCGGGTTGTTTTAATCCTTATATTCCTAAATATTATAATAATTTTCTCTCTGTCTGATACATTTTTGAAATTATTCATAAAGAGTCTACAACTTCTGATATTTAGTCTTGTGTGTTACTGACTTTATGAACTTAACTTGCTTACCAGAACGAAGGTCGTGATGTGTTAGAGACTTTATCCGCTTAATTCTTTTGACCTTGCTTTAGTAAGGAATAAAAGTTAACTTTATCAATAATCATATTGCGTTAGAGTAGGGAGACCACTAGATGGAACGATGACCAGCACGGTTTGGCGGGAAGTTAATTAATATAGGTGGCATAGGACCGTGTTTTGTGGCAATATATGTATTTTAGAGGCATATGCAGTGGACTTTTGATTTATTTATTTATTTATTTATTAAATCGCCAACATAGCAGACACTCTTATCAACTATAGAATTTTAAAATAAAAGCTCAAGCTAAGTGTTGCAATAATTATAGGCGACGACGACATGCGCTGAAATCTTTACACCTTACTACGTTTAACAATATATCTTAAATTTAACAACTCACAGAAAAATATTAACATAATATAAAACAAGAAGACAACCTTTGGTAACAGAGATGATACTTCAACATAAATCTAGAACTGATTTTTTGGCTAAAATGGTTTAGATGATGATATTGCGTTAGATAAATAAACAAAACACTGTCCACGTTCCATATAATATGTTCCTCACTAAAATACAGATGATACTTCAACATAAATCTAGAACTGATTTTTTGGCTAAAATGGTTTAGATGATGATATTGCGTTAGATAAATAAACAAAACACTGTCCACGTTCCATATAATATGTTCCTCACTAAAATACAGTATGTTACAATATTATCGTAACTGACTCACTGATAACGTCATGACCGTCTCATAACGTACAAATATTTACAATTAATTTAAACTGCGAATTACAACTTTATTGCATTAGATATACAGACCACAATATTGTGCACATTAACTCTTATGATCCATGCACACTAAATAATTAGGTAAACTCGGACTTCATCAAGACTGTGTTAAGTTATGCGGTTTTGACGCGTTAGTCTCTTACATTGTACCTATTGGGAAATAAATGTAAATATTTAAGTGATTAATACAGTAACGCTATTTATTATAATAACTTCAATTAAAAAAGGCGGGGTAAAATTATAAAAGTAGTAGTTGTTTCAATGTTGGTAGGATTCCTTTGCAGAAATCCGTCTAGGCTGCAGTGCCAGTTATTCTGCCGTGAATCAGTAACAGTGCAAACACTGTGTTTAGTCGAAAGCGATCTGATATCTAGTGCAATTACTGGGCATATGAGACTTACGAACAGATGTCTCAGGTGGTGGTTGTGCAGTGGTACCACGCAGAAATGTTCTGGTCTGTGTCAGCAGGTCAATGATTTGCTCGTTTTGCCACTTTATCCAATAAAACAAAACTTATGTTTAGGCAATGTGACGCAAAAATAAATGTATATAAAAGTATTTTATGCATTATTTCATAAACTGCTGCGAAATATTTATTTTAAATAACATTTTAAATTACTTTAAACTTTTCTAACATAATTATTTTATTTTTTTCTTGTTGAAATTCTTCAACAGATTTATAAATAGATTGATTAAACCATTTCTTATTTAGGTTTTCGAACGCTTTACATTTTTTTCCAAATGAAGTAAGCATACGTGATTTAAGAAAAACTTAGTTTCATTGATTGTTTCGAACACGTGGGAGAGCTCGAGCAGTAGCTTCGTTTCTAAGAACTCATCATATTCCATATAGAACGCGAAACGCGTACAAGTTCAGATTTAAAAGATGGTAACAATGTTGTGAATTGTGTATTTTAGTTCGTAGAGAGAATGTTTGCGGTTAAGAAAGTATATATTTCTACGTGTAGTATCTGTTAGTTAGTGTGATGCCATTAAGCTTAAAACAGACTAATGAAGTCACGAAATTTAGACAAAAAATAATAATAATAATAACTCATTTAATTAAACCAGCAAAATGGTACATACGACACAAAACAAAAATGTAACTCAATAGAAAAAATATTACCTTAAACATATAGTAAATTAAAAAAAATTGCGATGCTGTATCGATATCGTTTCAACTCAGCAGTATGTTGGCAAGAAACGCTGGTAATCAGCTGACATTCAACTGCCTTTTTTGCTTTTACAGTATTGGTCTGTTAAAGAGCTACTTAATGAAAACATTAACTTAAGTATGCTTCAAGTAGTGATAAGTATGTTTCGAAATTCAATGCATGTGTACATTCAAGTCGCATTATTATTGGCTTAACTTTGCTGACCCTGACAAAAGTTTTGATTTCTGTGATTGCGTCTATAATTCACACGAATATTTTAAACGAATATGTTTCGTAGGTATAAATGTTTTCAAACATTGTTTTATGTTTGAATATCATTATTGGATTGGAATATCCAATTAAGCGCCAATGCCATAGTTATATATATATATATACCCTATATATATATAGGGTACTAACATATAGGTAGGTGGTAGCTAGAAGCCGTGGTAGCTCAGGGGCCTGGTGCTCGCCTTTAATTTCATAGTAAGCTAGTAACCTGGGTTCGATCCCCGATGCCAGCACCTCTTAAATTGTTCTACAATTTTAAGTCCCGATTTACTACGTGCTTAGCGGTGAAGGAAAACATCGTGAGGAAACCTGCATGTCCGAGGAATAGAAATATTTCGAGGACATGTGAAGTCCGCCAACCCGCATTGGAGCAACGCGGCGGACTATTCCCGGCTCCAAAACCCTCTCAGAAATGAGAGGAGGCCTGTGCTCAGCAGTGGGACATTTATAGGCTGTTAATTTACTTTTTTTTTAACATATAATTTAACATAGATTTAGGGTACTAACTGCGAAACATAGCGCAGGTTTGAGCCTGCCATTAGACTATTGTCGTGAACCATCTCCTAGCATAAACTTTTGACAACTTCATAGGAATATCCAGTAATGTTAATGGCATTGCTAGTATTCTTTAAAAAAAACACGTTTTTCGTCCTCACTTTAATTTACGATAACCTCAACGCAACTCCATGCGTTTAAAGAATAGAAATAAAAAGTTTTTAAAAGATTCATTGGCGAAAGATATATTATAGTGATATTCCAAGTATCCGATGTACCGTAAAAGCGATAAGATCGTAGAAAGACGAGTATCAGCCGAAAGGGAAGGTCGCACACCGTGGTCGAAATCGCCCGTACGTCTTTTCTTTTTTCTTTTATTTAAAATGTTGCTCCATTCTAGAAAAACTCCTGTATCGTGAATGTGTTTTACAGACATTGCACAA
This sequence comes from Luehdorfia chinensis, assembly GCA_019845155.1. Lineage (NCBI taxonomy): Eukaryota > Metazoa > Arthropoda > Insecta > Lepidoptera > Papilionidae > Luehdorfia > Luehdorfia chinensis. The sequence continues at coordinate 1,889,056 of JAHVAK010000028.1, forward strand.
ACACCAGGCACAACGACCTGTAAATCATACAAATATTTGTCCCATGCGGGAATCGAACTCGCGGCTCATGCATATAATAGCCTACAAATAACTCAGTAGACTTCCAGAACGGAACTGGAACCTTGCAACTTTGAACCGATAATCCAAATGGCTAAGCCTAATGTTGAATCAATCTGTGCTCGTACTTAATGATATTTAAAACTTAATCAACTTTCGGCCATTGACGCAGTAACGATTTCTTAGAGCCATTTTGTCCTACAAACAAATGCAGCAGTCAGCGTAGATAACGACCCTAACACAAATGTAGAGAAATGGAGTCGATGATAATGTTCACCAACTTATTGTCAATACAGTTTTATGCTGTAGGGCTGTCAGTTTAATGGAATTATTGGAATACACAAGACATTGGAACAGACAAAAAATATTATATATAATTTTTACATACCCTTGTTAAAGGTTCTTCGTTAACGATAAATGTTTTATTGTATCTAAGTATTGAATAAAACTAAATGTATGGATTTTTATCGCGTTAAATTTGATTTCAAATTATTTCGGTGGTTTCGAGCGCTTGCAGCCCGTACAGCGGAGGACGTAGACTTTAATGTGTTAGACGAAACGGTGATAGTTAATCGAGGCTTTTAATTATTTATATATATTATATATTAAGCGTGCTTCAAAATTGATATTAAATAGTAAATATTATTTTAATCAATCTCTTTTTTAAGAAATCATTATGTATCAAAGAATATTTAATTATAATTATAATATCCAGGGCCATTTATTCTGCCGTGAAGCAGTAATGTGCAATTATTACTGTTTCGGTCTGAAGGGCACTGAGAGCTAGCGTAATCACTGGGCATATAAAACTTAAGAACTGATGTCTCAGAGTGACGGGCGCAGTGTGGTGTCATACACATAAATGTTCTGGGTGCCACAGCATTTGTTATGAGCAGACGTTGTACTTAACATCAGGTGTACGTATACTCGTAACGTCGCTATCCAATATTTTTTTATTGTATTATGATAATTACATTGCGTTGCTAGCCCACTATGTATAGGAAAATCCCAAACTTTAAACAAAACAGCACAATAAATATATAGTTTCATGTATCCGAACTAGGCGCGTAACTGTTTAATGTGTGACAACCCTAACTAGCGGACTTTCTTTGCTGCGGGCAACAGGCCGATGGTGATGTACGCGCGGTGATTGCGGAGGTGAAAGGTGTTCAAAGATTACATTCTAATTGAAATGGCTACATATTATGAAAAACTAGCATAATCACTGGGCATATGAGTTAGTTCTTAAACTAACGTTTTAGGGGGACAGGAGTCATGTGGTGGACGGGCACAGAATTGCTATGGGAGGACGTTGCACTTACCATCAGCTGAACGTTTTGCTCAACTCGTCCCTTTCTCCAATAAAAAAATATGATTTTGTTACTAATATCTTTTTAGTTGAACAATTAATGCCATATGTACGAGTTGCATTAAACAATTTTAATTGCAAAGAAAAACTTCCTTGGCCTGGCTTTTTGTAATCACATATTTAATTTAATTAACAGTTTATATTACATTGTAACCAAATGAGTTCAAGTCCCTTTTGCGGACATCCTTTGTTCGTTAAGCTCGTGCGTATGTTAAAGGGGTGCCTCATTGTAAAACAGCTCGCGTATGCTGTGGGGGGGGTCCTGAATGCGTAACCAATGAAGTGCGCAAAGGTGCATCACGTTGGATCTTTGACGAGCTGTTTCCATATCCAATCTATCGCAAGTTGGATACTTGATAGGACCTCCGTACAAGTTATGTCAGATTCTATCCCGAATCATGGATACATCGAATATTTAAACCCTCGGTTAGTCAGCTTTCTAAATATTACTAAAAATAACCAGATAATCGATAGCAGTGTCTTTTCGAAACATCATACTTCGGTTCTCTGACATCTGGGAAATTTCCCCCTTCAAAAACTGTCATAAAAACATGTGTAATGATTTACGTAATACGTGTCGCATAGAAATATTCTGGGTGAGACAGCTTATGTTATGAGCAGACGTTGCACTTACCATCATATAACGTTTTGCTCATATAAATAAACGTCTAGATAATCTTACATATCATTTCTAAACATAAGTATCGTAAGGATTATATTTTTATGACACTTAAGTTCATATTTCAATTCTTAGTCTTTTAATAATCCCACTGTTGTATATGGGCCTCTCCCAAGTAGAGTTGCCAGGCGTCCGAATTTTATTTAAAAGTCCGTCTAACTGGCTGATCTGTTTGGATTTCCGGTTTAAGGACCTGGCCTATCCTACTCCCAAGTGGGGAAGGTTTGCCTTAATCCCCTGGTTTAGCAGATGTATTCGTATTTGGTAGTACTAAACTCTTCGCACCTAAGAAACGGCGACTCGTCACTGGTTTGTGTATTTTCGGTCTGTTAATTTACGAGATGGTTATTTCGCCAACTGGGAGTGAGGTCAGCAGCTTCGAAAGAAGTCGGCCGGCCACGGTGGCTACTTAATGTTGGTCCTATATAATGACGTCGTCTAGCGACTCTGTTCATACAATTTGTAAGATTTTTAATATTAGTTCATTACAAAGGGCACGCGTTGCCCTTGAGGATTGATGAATGAGATTGAGATGGATTGAAATTTGGTTTCCGGCGGCTGTTTGGCACTCATCATCCGAAGTCTTCTAAGAAACCGTGATCCTTCCCCAGCCGTACCGTGCTAATGCTCTAAGCTAATCTGAAAAATATTCACAAGTAACTGTGCGATGGTATTACACAATTTCACGCATGCAAATCACGCTCTTAGGAGAACAACCGCTGGAACAGTTACGTTACGAATTGACGGCGCGTGCTACGGGTTAAGACGTTCCGTTACTCGCGAACTAAGATCGTGTTTAATTATTTGTAACGGCAGGGTCGGTTGCTGTTGAACTATGGCAATGTGTCAAACTAGAGCAAGTTACGTTCTTAATAAGTAAGTAAGTTAGTTTTGTTTCAGTCATAGAACTTTGACCAATGTACCTTTCAAGTTTGGTATACATACATATAGTCACGCCTTTTTCCCGTATTAGGTGTACGCAGAGGCCACTCAGGTAGCCCACTTTTCGCCACCGCGGGAAACGAGACGTGACGGGTAACGAACCACATCGGCGTCATTTTGGTACGAGTCAAAACATTCTTACCCCCAATTGCGTTCCCCCGAGCAGTATAGTGACAGCATTGCATATTATGGTGTTATTCTATACGAATAAAGGTTGCCTATACAATACCTTCAACGCTTCTAACGACACCTCATTTAGAAAGAGGTAGGTGCTATTCTCACCTAACGGATATTCGGAATAATGTCTACAATAATTACGGTAGGCTTGACTTTGTGTCGATGAGTGAGGCCTTTTATAATCTTCCAAAATTTTCAAAATGATTACTGTGCTGTTATTAATGCTGATTTAGTCTCGATAGTTTGGGGTTATCACACCCGTGAAACAAGTCCCCTCCGACTAGAATTTCTTCTGTAACTTAGACGCGTTTTACGGGCATAAATTCCAAATGCACAAACATCTAACTACTATGAAGATCTTCAATTAATCCGTGCAGAAATCGTACCCACGCATCACAGAAGCCAATCGCTGAACCACTGAGACGTCAAAATATATATCCATTAACTTGAGATTCCCATAAGGTATAAGTAGATCGATTTCTGCATCGGATTCCATTTCCAACCTATATTTTTGATTTGGTATTTTCAATTATTTTATATGTTAGCAAATATACTTTCTACTACGCCTAAAACGCAATCGATGTCTCCAATATACCGCATGAAATCATCGATACTGGAGATTCGTATGTCTAAGGTAACGATAGACTTAGTTATCCCGTTAGTGCGGAACCGGTCCGTGCCGTGGATTCCTCGCGTTCTTCGGATAGCTTTCGCGAGTACTGATTGTTAATAATGGACTCTATTGACTGTAATTACTGAATATTGATAATTTAATAGTTGATTGTATTGAGTTTTATGCAGTCATCATCCGAATGCTACATAAATACTACCTACTGGTGGTAGGATTCCTATGCAGGAATCCGTCTAGGTAGGTACCACCCCAGGGCCAGTTATTCTGCCGTGAAGCAGTAGTGTGCAAGCATTACTGTGTTTCGGTTTGAAGGGCACTGAGAGCTAGCGTAATCACTGGGCATTTGAGGACTTAAGAACTGATGTCTCAGGGTGACGGGCGCAGTGTGGTGTCACACAGAAATATTCTGGGTGACACACCATTTGTTGTGGGCGGACGTTGCACTTACCATCAGGTGAACGTTTTGCTCGTTTCGTCACTTTAAAGGTTAATATTTCAATACCAACGAATTTATGCGCCAGGATATCCATATCAACATTTTTTTTAAATCAAAACTACTTACACTACTGCAAACCTACTTATCCATAGGTTCTTTGTTCCGTATATTTGCGAATATAAAACAGTACCCCTTTTTTTCTGGTACCTTCTCTCGAGCTTTTTTTGACAAAACGAGCAAAACGTTCGCCCGATGGTAAGTGCAACATCTGCCTATAACAAATGCTGTGTTACCCAGAATATTTCTGTCTGACACCACACTGCGCCCGTCACCGTTAGACATCACGTCTCGTCACTTTCTCCCATAAAAAAAGGCCACTAAATTGTTCTCGCGTTTCGGCAAACGGCAAAGTTCACCGGTCGTGATCTTTTTCCTAATGCAGCGGAAGGACTGCTACGAGTGCCTCTAAATCTTAATTGGAAAGTTCTGCGTATCATCCCACTGCGCTCGTCCCTATGAAACACCTGTTCTTAAGTCTCATATGCCCTGTAATTACACTAGCTATCAGTGCCCTTCAACTTTGACGGCGGAATAACTGGCACTGCGTTGGTTTCATTATCGTTAAACTCTAATTTGTAACGTGGTTCATTTTATTTTAAACACGTTACGCGTTAATACAAAACATGCTTATACCGGCAGTAATGTTAGTTACAAAACTACGAGGTTCAAACCCTGAGTTCTGCAATTATAAGTCGAGTGCGTCCTCAGCAGCACTAATGACGATACAATTTGCCTGATTTATTACGGCCTGTCCGTCAGTTCCGCGAGTGATTAATCGGTCTGGATTTTCGACAGTGTCGATGTCTCTTTTCACTTTCGCCATAAAAAAATCATTTTTCGCAGAACAGCATTCTTCGAAGTCATTATCGGTTGCAGACGCTCATGTAAATGTTGTTACAGGACTCTTTTCACTCTCGTTTCGTTATTTATAATTGATAAATAACCTTTTTACTGTATAACGGGATGTTGTTGTTAAACGTATACATTGCCCTATTAATAGATTACTGGCTCTGTTATATGTGCTAAGGGTTTTGTACATACATACATAAGATCACGACTGTATCCCATAAGGGGTAGTCAGAGACTGGGCACTCACTGCAAAAACAGATGACTGCCACAATCCACGTAACCAACCAACCAAACAACCAAGTGCATTATATTGTATTTAATAAAACCGTATTTTATTAAATACAATATAATGCACTTGGTGTGATAGGTAGTGAGCCCATCGCCACCATGCGCTGCTGGGTGCACAGTGCAGTTTAATTCCTTACTCGCCTTTTACGAGATCCATTGGATGAGATGGAGTGGTAGTATTCTTTTAACGAGCCGCCACCAAAATTGAGTATAAGTTCAGTCCTGCCCTATTTCAACTTTTAAAATGCATCCTAAGCGGATTTAAGAAAATAAAGATAATTTGTTAAATGTAAACCGATTAAATGCAAGCTGCCCTTGTTGCTTTTATTAACAATAATCATTCCCATAAGCAATAAATTCTTTTAATTATATTTCCTAAAGAATTTGTTTCATCTTGCCTTCCTCGTTATATTAAAACCACGCTAAGATGTAGTTATTATTGTACGTAACTATGTACACTAGGATTTCTCCTGTATCGTGAATAAGTTTAACAGACATACATTGAGATGTTGCGTTTATATTTCTCTTAATAAGTAGTAGACAAGACAAATAAGTCGTAAAAGTGTGGCAGACGTATTTAGTTCCGGAAATTTCACGGCCTCGCAATTCTCTTGGTCGCAAACGAACACTACGATAAAAGCCTCCTTGGGACTTAATAACAAACGACTCGTCAGTTTTGGAGCAACGCTCGCTGCGTACGAAGGTCGAATGTTTTGAAGTAATTCTCCCCATCCATATCGAGAACATAAATATAACATTCAAATTTAACCGTCTAGACTCTAGACAGACTTAGTTCTTACGAAATAATTCATTTATATGCATGTCAGTAAAGCTTTTTGACGATTAATTATATTAGTGAAAAATTTGAAATTTAAATCCACGTAATCCATAATAAGCAAATTTAACTAACAAAAAGGCATGGAAATGCAATTGGGAAGGGCGGATAAGAAACTTGAATTTCCAACCCTTACGTTTACGAAGTTAATGCCCTTTTCAAAAAATATATTTTTTTGAATTAGTCATTTATTACCAGTTCATATCTGCAATAACTAAATAGCATAGAATAATCTGTCCGTAATTTTTATCTTGTTCACACTTCTGTCTGTGTGTGTCTCCTTATACGTACATAACTTGGGACCTATAGAAGCTATGGATAGTGAATTTATATAGATAATACACAAACCCTCGTCTCTCCTCTGTGTCTTTTTTCAGTCGTAATTTCTTAAACACTTCTGCGAGACAAATGAACTGTACAGTCTACGTGAGTAAAGTCACGGGCGAAAATTAAATTTCAGATTATTTTAAAATAAATTCGGATCTTAAAACTTACTGACTCACTGCAGTTGAACACGCTGCTGAGGACAGGCTAAAAGAACTTATACCATATAGAAGTTCTACCATCTTTGTATACACGTTCTTAGCTTCGTAAAACGTTTGACAAACTTACCTTGATTAAACTTACTTAAGCTACTATTGACCAAAGCTGATATCGTTAGTAAAGCAAAAAGAAAAAATGCAGAAATTAGATTTAGAGACGGAAGACAATTGCGCGGTCAACGTTCAAACAAATTGGATTGCTTCATAAAACCGTATTTTATTAAATACAATGGGCGATGCGTCTTGAGAAATTAAACGTTCGCACGATAACGAGTTCTTATTGTTTCTGAAACTGTTATTTGTTGGGTTTCGGTCGAGGTCGTAATTTAACGTTGTAAAATTTCGAATGAACGTATTACATTGTCTCGCCAGACATTTTTCTCGAGATCTATTTATTTCAAGTTTTAAAATTATTTCAAGTTTTAACCATATCGCTGCGGCTTGTTAAACTTCACACAAGTACACTAAAGTACTTATTTTTAGTCACTGTGAAGTGTGTAAGTTTTTTTGTTAGCGTTAATTCTTCTCTAGGCTCTGTAATATATTCTTCGCCCATGACAACTTTAGCTGTTAACCAAAATCGCTGTTTTTTCTGCTTCATTCATTTCATTTCTTCAATGGCTTCAGCGTGAAGTTAACAGCTTAACAACATGTAATAATTACTTGTATGGCTTACTGCTAATTTAACGGAGAACTATTAATTTAACAGTCACGGTAAAGAAGTCATAGTGTGCAAAAACATTGACTATAACAGGTTTCACGCAAGTGAACCGTTTCATATTTAACTTAACTTTTGTAACTTAAATAATTATTGATTTATTATATCTGCGACCCCATCTCATCCCATGGGTGTCGTAAAAGTCGACAGGGAAAATTAAAACCAGAAGATGGGCAGCAGCTTCTTCCTGGAAAATATGAATAAACTGCGGTTGCCAAGCGTGGCAACTATGGCAAAATCCCCCCAAAAATGAGAGCTACAAAATTTTGTGGCAATCTATGAGGGAGGCCTATGTTCAGCAGTGGACTAATATACTCGTATATATATAGGCTGAAATGATGACGCGAATACTACACATTAAATTAAACTAAAACGGATTTTGTCGCGTTTTATTTTTACTGTTTAATGTCGGGTCACAAATAGTACAAATGAAACTTGAAAAAAATGTAACTCTCGGTGACGTCACATACAATTGAATCATCAAAAAATTTATCCAGGATTTGATCCGCAACTGGTTTGGTTTTTTTTGTAATATGAGTAATATTGGGAGAGGGCTTTGACCCGCGCCGTAATATGCTCGCTAACGTTTGAGATCGAGTTACACGCACATTTAAAATATTCCTTTGATACCACGAATAACGTAAGCAGTTGTTCTGGTCGGAGAAAACCCTCTTGTATCTTATAAAGAAATTCGGTACTTATTTAGTGTTATTTTCTGAGCTGGTTTAGGCTGTCTTTAATCTCTCATCTATAGATATTTTATATCCTCCTCTTGGCCAAATTTCTACCACGGCGGGCAACTCCCGAATATAGACGGAATCTGTTAAGTGCGCAGGAGATATAACAGTGCCTCAAGTATACGCGCAAAACTGTGTTTGCGACCCGTTTTAACCTACCCGCTAATGTAACGCTCATGAGATAAGATCAGAGGTACGCTTGGATGCATTTTCAGAGACACTGGGACAATCACAACTTAACTAGATCCGAAAAGTGCAATTTGTGTTTTTGCTCCGACTGAGACTCGTATCCAGAACCCACTTAGAATTCGGGTCAACTCTGATCACTGTATTTCCACTGTTCTGAGCTGTTTTATCCACCTAGTGGAGCATGATTCCAAATCTGCATTTCGTGTGTAAAATAGGTTTTTTAAAGCGTTTAAAACGAAACGATCCAAATATTTTCGGCATGAAACAAGTTTATTGCATCCCTTAATATACCTGCAGCGAAATCAAAAACATGCCAACTAAAAAGTCAGTCGATTAATATTTTTCAACAACGACGACGTTATAACTTTATTTTGAAATAAGAGCAACTTTGAAACCTTTTTCAATGTAGTCTTTTTATTTTGGATCACATAAAAAATCGTGAGCTTTTTAATTTTTATATACACTCGTATATGAGGGCATGAGTTTTGTAAATACTGAATAATTCAATTCGGTGTTGTTTTCTTCACGCAATTGTCTATATCAACAGTCATTGAGCTGTGTACTCACTACAGTTGTTTTATGTCTATGAGTTCGGTGCAAATATTTATCGAGCATTAACCAGTGGGTCAGTTGACGCAAACGCAGTAGATACGTGTAAAATAGAGAATCGCCTCCGTCATTTAGTAATAAAGTAGGCTGCGTCGATCGTAGTGACTTTTTTATCATCATGTAGTTTTAACGTTTGACACTGGTCAAAATCGTTACTTAATACTTAAGATTAAAAAAGTTCTCTTCTTGTATTTATTGTTTGTAACTGTTTTTTTTAATTACTATGTATGTTAAGAACTTTCTTCGTTAATTGTAGCTTTTGATACTGGCCGAAATAAACTTTTTTATTTTTTGAATTAGTAAGTAGAACATACTAGTTATGTTCAACACTGGTCAAAATGTTTGCTGAATTCACCTAAGATTAATAAAACTACTTTTTTGATTTCTCTGTTTGATTTAGTAGAACTAGACGAGTTAATTTTAACAAAAGTTACATTAAATAATACGAAAATATTTTAATTTATATATTTACACTGTGATTTTAATGTTTATGTGACATGCTTAATTAAATAAAGGTTGGGTTTGGCAAGTTCGGAAGGGACGACGACTCATGTGTTAAATGCGTTACTCGACTTTTATCAATTTTGTACTACATACATACTGACATTTTTAACCATAATCATTTATTTGCTTTTATTTAATAATCAGTGTACAGTGTGATTTAGGCAAAGCTCAAAGACAACCTGGTGGTTTTGCTGGTAATGGAATTCCTGTGCAGGAATCCGTCTAGTTAGGTACCACCTGAAGGGCCGAACAGAAACGTTCTTGGTTATACAGCATTTGTTATGAGCAGACGTAACACAATCAGGTGAACGTTTTGCTAGTCGCGTCACTTTAGTCTAGAAAAAAGTAAGCGATCAATGTAATTTTCTAATTCTCATTTTTGGCGAGAATCCATCGCATCCCACCCCATCTAGAAGGTTGTAATACTTCTTTAATTTTGAACATATATCGTGGATTTCACAGTGAATGAATTATAATTACCGAATAGGACGTCGGTCGAAATTCTCACGTATGTCTACCGAAGCGAACACAATTTTTCAATTAAGACGTTCGCGTTCGGTGGACAATTGTGTGACCACTCACTAACCTAATTCGTTAGTAGTTTGAGAATTGGTATTAACTCGCTTCGGTTATAGACAATTATTGCTTTGAAGTGTTTCTCTCGACTAATTAAAGCTATGTTTGATCACAGGCAGTAATTAAAATTATTTCTTTTTTCTTTAAAAAAAACAACGCCCCACAGTAGATTTTTTCATGTATGGGTGCATTTTATAGACATATATTTCACAAGCAATCCCGAAATATAATATCCAGACCCGAAAACAAACAATTTGTGTTTTTGCACAAATGTTGGCTCCGGTTAGGGATTCGAACCCAAGATACGCGGCGTAGAAGTCAGGTACCACTAGGCCACGCGGTCTTCTTTAAAATTCAAATGTTAAATGAACCGGCTTCACGCACTACATGCACTACAAATGGCTTCACTGCTTGTACTGAAAATACACGACCATTCATTGACTGTATAACACTGCCATAGAATTTGTCTTGTCTGAAAATCATTCAGCGTGCTTCGGTTAACTATGAGTATATTATAAAACTATCATTTGTCAAACAAGATACAACAAATATATACCTGCTAAGTTTCTTTCGCCTCTTTCGTCTCCGTCAGAGGAACTATTACGAAACGTTGGTAGATTGTAAAAAAAAAAAATACGTTAGACAAACGAAATTTACATTTCTTACGTCGAAAAATAAAGTAATTTCATTGTGATGGTACAATGACCTCTTGGTCAATTCTGCTTAAGGCAGACTCGCCACTTTGCTTTTACATAATTTTGCTTTTGATCACATAACAGGAGAAGTAGTAGTTTATGTTTTTTTATTGTATAAATTTATGAAATGAGCAAAACGTTCACCTGATGGTAAGTGCAACGTCTGCCCTATAACATATGCTGTATCACCCAGAATATTTCCGTGTGACACCTCACTGTGCCCATCACCCTGAGAAATGGGTTCTTAAGTCTCATATGCCTAGTGATTACGCTAGCTCTCAGTGCCCTTCAAATCGAAACATAGCTATGTTTGCAATCTATTGCTTCACGGCAGAATAACTGGCCCTGGAGTGGTACCTACCGAGATATTTCCTGCATAGCCCAGGACCCTCGACTCAGCGAGCCGGTTCGCTGCTATTTATATACCTCTATAATTAGGCTGAAGAGTTTGTTTGTTTCTTTTTTGTTTGAAGCGCGTGAATTACTGGAACTACCAGTCGGGTTTTAAAAATTATTTTTGCATTTGATAGCCCAATTCTTGAGGAAGATTATAGGCTTTTTAACATCCCGCTACAACTCTTACGGGTGATTTCTTTTTAATTAAACGGCGAGTGAAACCGAGGGCCTCAGCTATTTATATAAATAAAATCGATTACTGGTGGTAGGATGCAGTAATCCGTCTAGGTAGGTTACCACCCCAGGGCCAGTTATTCTGCCGTGAAGCAGTAGTGTGCAAACATTACTGTGTTTCGGTCTGAAGGGCACTGTGAGCTAGCGTAATCACTGGGCATATGCGACTTGTTATGCAATTGTTATTGTTGTTGTGCATATGATGTCTCAGGGTGACGGGCGCAATGTGGTGTCACAAAGAAATGTTCTGGGTGAACGTTTTGCTCGTTTCGTCACTTTATCAAATAAAAAAAAGCCACTGACTCATCGACTTGTCATACAATATAAATTTGGCATACATATTCCTTTCCAGACATAGGCCGCGTTGCACCAAACGAATTGTCAGCCGTCGATTGTGAGCATGCTCACAGTGAGCCCATATGTGCTGAACACCCTGTGCTGAAAATACGTTGTTAAGTTCAGCTACGTAGCCAATCAGCGTCCATTGCGCGTAGTTACCGTGAATCTGCCGGCGAGAGTTCGTGTTCAGTGTGAACGATAAAACGCTCGTCTCACAGTCGGCGACACTTGACACTACGTTTGGTCGCACCAACGCGGCCTTAATCGTGAATTGGTAAACGAGACGGACACATGACCCATCGAAGAGAACGAGTAACGGCTAGTCATCTATAAATTAAATTGTTCGGGCAGTCATCCATATCCATACTATTATTATAAGTGCGAAAGTAACTCCCCCTGTCGCTCTGTCTGTTAGTTTCTTTCATTTTAACGGCTCAACCGTTTAACTGATCTCGACGAAATTGTGCACAGAGATAGTTTGCGTCCTGGAGACGGACGGGACTTTTGTTCCCGAAAATCAAAGAGTTCCCCCGGCATTTTTAGAGAACCTTCATGCACGCGGACGTAGTCGCGGGCTTCAGCTAGTTATCAATATATACGTTACCTATTTATTATCGCTGATGTAACAAGGCTACGAAATTTTTTATCTGTAATTTGTAGTTTATTACGAACGATTCAATTCCGTTCTTGCTAATTATCCAAGTCTATACATTTAAATATTTCTGTCACATAGGTAGATTTATTTTATCGCTTGTGATAATGTTGTTATTTGGATTGAGTAGACTAATTATGTATTTTTCATATACTCGGGCATTAAATTCTCGTAATACTTTTTTAATAAATACGGCTAGGTAGGATTTGTAAAATTTATGTGTGATTGTGCAGAATCCGTGATTATATATCCTGGTGACGACCGAGTAGCCAAGTGGTCAGAGTACCTGAATCTACGCCGTGGGTCCTGGGTTCGAAACCCAGCCGGTGCCTTAATTTGTGAAAAAATATAAATCGTTGGTTTTCGGGTCTGGTTGTGGTGTAAATCTGAAATCACTAGGAATGGAGCATCGTGTTAAAAAAAAGAATTGTCTATATATATAAGAGCGACTTACCACAGAGTCATCACGTTACCTCCGAAACTACAAGAGCTGTTGACTTGAAATTGGGCTTATATGTCTTTCCCGACATAGACACCCACTAAGAACGGTTTTTAAGAACATTTACACCTAAATATGTAAACGGGCTGGACACATTACGCCCAGCGAAAAGGGCGCGTAACGTCTAGTCGACTATAAATTAAATTGTTCGTGAAAGTCATTATCGTCAAGTCTTTTTATTACTTGATTACCATTGATCATCGGTCCCGGTATTAGTTATTGTATAAGTTGTAAGTTTATTTCGATTCTTTAAAATAAGTTTGATTGTACAATTGTTTGTTGTTCCCCATAAATAAAATAAAAAGATTGAAGTAATTGGTAATGAACGGCGTCGGTCGTAAAAAGGAAATCTCGACGCTCTTGTTGAGACAATAATCTTGTTATTCTTATTCTGTTCACGAATAACGATTAAAAGAGGCCATCTTTATGCTGTTTGTATTTTATGATATCTTAATACTTTAAGCGAGCAATTCTAGTATATATATATAAATATACACATATATACATATAAATAAATATTAATCCCAAGTTTGTCTACATATGTTTGTTTTAACACAAGTAATTAAAATGTGTTTTTAATATATAACTTCCATATTATTCAAATTTATATTTGCTACACAACTACATGAAATTGTTGACATGACAGCAGGTAGCTTCACTGAACGGTATAAGTAGCGAATATATGTACATAAATAAGAAATACTTATAGGTATATAATTTTTTTCTCAGAAAATCTAACTATATTTTTTTTAATAGTAGTCTATAACAATACGCCGTGGGGTGGCGGCTTAAGAGAATCTACCACCGCATCTCATCCCGAGGGTGTCGTAAAAGTCGACAGAGGGAAAATAAAAACCAGAAGATGGGCAGCAGCATCTTTCTGGAACATCTGAATAAATAAATTGCGGTTGCCAACCCGCCTTCCAAGCGTGGGAACTATGGCAAAACGTTCAATCTATGAGGCATAGACATGATGGGTTGAAATGATGAAGACTATAACAATTAATGTGCATTCAAATATAAAAAAAAACTAATCGTATCGTGATAGTAATTGGTAAACATTTCGTAATATTTAGCAACATTCGAAATAATTGCCAAGCGTTGCCACACGCAACAACATTGTATGTAAGAGATAAATACGTAAACGAGTTTCAAAAACGGACAATGCGGTGAAATCCGGACCCTCCTGTGTCATTGTGCGACCTTTGTGGTGCGGCTGTACTTTAAGCGGATTCATTTTTTATTAAATTAATTTTAAAAGTATCCGCTTTTTTTGGAGCACTGAACAATAACACTTAGATAAGTATTTCTTGTTGTTTGATAGAATTCCCATGTCAATTAAAAACGTGTCTTGTTTTTAATTAAAGATTTTTTTTCGGAAACATTATTGTAAAGAATTTTCGCTTGATTTTCATTAACAATTATATTTAGTTTATACTAGTATACAAGTAAAACATCGTAATGCATTCAGCGATGGTATATTTAATTTTTAATATTTAAATTGCCGTTTTATCTATTGATATTACTATATAATCTGCATAAATTTCATGTCGAGAGCGCCACAGCAGCTTTCGAGTTGTTTTTTCAAAAACAAAATCTCGTATACAAAATCTACTATTATATTCTAAATTTATCTCTATTTATTTAAGCATAAATAATAGTTATAAAATTTAACAATCTCCTCATCATCATCATTTCAGCCTATCTTAGTCCACCGTTGAACATAGACCTCCCCCATAGATTGCCACAAAGCACGGTCCTGAGCCACCTGCATCGATGGACTTCCCGCAAAATCATCTCCTAAATATATAAAAAAAATGCACCTAGCTCACAGCTGCGCCCCAAGACAGTTATTGTTCCGTACGAGTACATTCCCACGGCAGAGGTGGCAGCAAAACGAAGGCCGCACGGCCTTGAGTGTTCCGTGCAGATAATTTGGTTGCCGCACGGGACTGTAACGTTTTACTTTTGTTGTGACAAACCTGTTTTGTGAACCGTATACTTGATGTTTCGGTGGTGTCGCGTCTTTAGCTTTACATTACTTTATTATATACAGGCTGTTCCCTCAACTGTGTCGTCGTAAAATTTATTTGTGCCTAAACGATGTAGCTCCGTATTGTATACTTCATTAGATTATTTCTAATCTAAGAAGCTAAGAGAGTAAAATTCGACTGGAAAACTGTCTGTCAGCGCTGGCGTCGGAGGTTCGTACATTCATTTCGTTTCCGGTTGCGTACCTCCTTCTAAAATATACCAGTTATACAGTTATACGACATTTAATTTATTTTATTATCATTGAAGCCTAAACACTGTCTACAGCCATTCTTGTCGTGTTTAATTTTTGCTGGTTCAATTTGTTACAATATTATTTAATCAAAAGTAACTTAATTCAAAACAAAACTGTATTATAGCAAATGAATATTAACTTTTGTTATTTATGAGTCGTAAATCATATTGGTATTCCTTTCCGTCATCTACGTAGATACACAGACGGTATCGGGTTTTGTATGCTGCCTAGATGAACTGGTTGCACAAATAGAGCAAACTTTTAGATCGAAATATCAAAATCGCAAACATTGACAAGGTCGCTTGCATAATGATTCTAATATTTACGTGAATACTACGCAATTTAATAAAACTAGATTTAACCGTGGTAGCTCAGGGATCACCTTAAATTTATAGTATGTGAGCGACGTGAGTTCGATCCCCGGTGCCGGCACCACTAAAATTGTTCTGCATTGGAACTGTTGATTTTCCACGTGCTCAGCGAAGAATACCATCGAAAGGAAACCCGCATGTCTGAGGAATAAAAATATCTCGAGTACAAAACCCGGCTCTTCCCGACTCCAAAACCTCTCAGAAATGAAAGAAAGACCTTACATTGATCATTAGTGGGATATTTATAGGCTGTTAATTTGCGAATTTAATCGGTTTATGGATTGTATGCTTGATTTTGGATTTAATGCAGATCATAACATAATAAGGCCGCGTGGTGGCTTAAGAGAATCTACCACCCCAGCTCATCTCGTGGGTGTCGTAAAAGTCGACAGGGGGAAAATGAAAACCAGGAGATGGGCAGTAGCATCTTTCTGGAACGTCTAAAAAATAGACTCCAATTGCAAACTCGCCTGCCCAGCGTGGCAACTACATAAATCCCCCAAGATGAGAGCCACGAACTTTTGTTCCAATCTATGGGGGAGGCCTATGTTCAGCAGTGGACTAATGATAGGCTGAAATGATACCACAAGAAAATCTCTTACCCCTCTTCGTCCCGTGGGTATCGTGTGAGCCGACTTAGGGAATCTATTGGTTTCCGTTAAGTGGCGGATATACGACGAATAATGTCAGACCAAAAATACAGTCTGGAGACGGGTGACAGACGTCTAATGTGCGAGACGTCCGGTACTGCGATCGCCGATCCCCCCTGCCAAGCGTGGCGAGTTCGGCTCCCTTTTTGGGAGAGGCTTATATCTCTAAGCGGACTATTAATATGCGAAAGATGTATGTATGTGTATACCACTACAAGACGTGACGTTAATAGAAGAAAGTAAAGCGACGTGTAAAGCGTTCAACTGATGGTAATTGCATCGCCTATTTGTGTTATTTGTGGCACCGCACTGACCTCGTCAAGCTGAGACATCTTAATTTCACATGGCCTGTAATTGCACTAGCTTAAGCAGTAGTGTTCAATCAAAACTGTTTCAGATTAAGTCACCATAAATCTGAAGCACAGTGATGTTTAAACACTACACACTAACTAGACGTATTACTAAACTCGTTTTGAGTAGATCGGACCAAAACTAATAATTAAAAGTTGAATGTACCCCGGACTAACAATGACATCGAGACACATTAGCCCCACATGCCCATGGAGCACTCAAAGCGCTTGAAACTTGAGGACTAAAAAGTAAAATAAAAAGATATAAAATCCGTAAATAAAGTTTTATGCGCAAGGTCGTTTAGTTAGTTGTACCATACAATCGAAATCCAACTAAGGTCATTATTTTATTATTAATAGATTGATTCGAACTTACAACATCTCTGTCCAAAGTCCCTCTTATTGATATTTATTCCAATAAAATTAACGCATTTAAGAAGATTATTGGAATCATTTTAAAGATGTTTCATTCTATTTTTTTAAATAAGTTCTAGATTTATGTTCAACTATCAAGCCTCGTACCAAAAGTTGTCTTCTTGTTCTATAATATGTTAAGCATTAATATGTGTTAACTGTGAAACTTTTTCTTTTAATAATTGTTAACATGGATGTTTCTATTAGTTGTTATAATTTGTTGAATTTTGATTTTGAATCTGATAAATTTTTAAACGTAGTTTATGAAACGCAGTGTGGTAATCATATCTTTCGTTGTCGTGAGCTTGAGCTTTTATTAATATTTTTAAAGTTGATAAGAGTGGCGTTTGCTATGTCGAGGATTCAATAAATAAAATAAAAAAGAATTTACCCGGAGCCTATAGGTTGAAGCGTAAAAACCGCAGTCTTATTTGCTTATCATTCTATTGCAAACATTTTAGTGGGATCAACCACAGGTACCTGTTTGCAAGAAAACTACCTGAACGTAGGACCGTTTCGGAGAATATAAGCTCTTAAGGATTTTAGAATATTTTAATCACAGAATACTTGGTAGTGTCAGTAATTCGCATTCGAGATTGTATTTTTATTAGATTAAGAGACGATACGAGCTAAACGTTTACGGTGGTAACTGCAACGCCTGCCCAGCCCTCTTAAACCGCTACCGTATGGTTAAGAGAATCTACCACCCCATCTCATCCAGTGGGAGTCGTAAAAGTTGACAAAGAGAAAAATTAAACAAGAAAAGGGGCAGCAGCATCTTCCAGAAACATCTCTATAAATAAACTGCGGTTGCCAACCCGCCTGCCAAGCGTGGCAACTATGGCAAGATCCCCCCAACATGAGAGCTACAAACTTTTGTGGCAATCTATGGGGGAGGCCTATGTTCAGCAGTGGACTAGTGATAGGCTGAAACGACGACGACGACGACGGCATTCACTTAAACTGTGCCCGTCATCCAGAGACATTAGTTCTTTCGTGTCATATGACGTGATTACACTAGCTCTCAGTGCCCTTAAGATCGAAACTCAGTAATGTTTGCACACTACTCTATCACGGCAGAATACTTGGCCTGAATGGTACCTACCTAGACCAATTCCTGCATAGGAATCTTACCACCAGTTCTTTATTTAGGAACAAATTAATCGACCCTAATTAAAGAAGCGGCTGATATGCAATAAGTACCATTATGTTTGACGGGATCATAAATATGAAATTTAGCTTATTTAATTTGGATTTTTTCGAGATTCTAGTGTTCTACAAGCAAAAAGTTTGGGAACCTACGCCTTTAACAATATAAAAAGTATTTTTCTTAATCTCATGAAGTAATTCGCTTTAGTTTTTTCTCAATGAATATGATTTGACTTTGAATTGAATGATGTTACTTTTGTTATTAAGACCAATAGAATACGTTTTTATAGATTGCAGTGTTTCATTTCAATGTTATTTTTTTTTGGAACTCTGTCGGATAGATGAAAAAAGAGATTGTATGTCGGGATTGCTTTGAGATACTAATAATATTAGATTCGTGACTGTCTCTGATCGATTTTGCGAGTTTAGGATAAAACAAGCTGTGACCGCGACTTGGTATCGCGTGTCGAAAAACAGGATACAAATAAATGCGTCGATATATTTTGTAGTCGATATATTTTGTAGTCGATATATAAGACCCGATTTCACCGATCGCTTTGGAAACTCAGTTTAATAAAACCACGTTTTACTTAATTGAGTTCAAATGTATCATTTGATGGGATACAGTCGTGATCTTATGTATGCAAACAGCCTTTTTTATGCATAGGTTACATAGGTATGCAAACAATAAACAAAACGTATTAAAAATATTTATTGTGTTTACATAGTTGTGCAATTGACAATGACAGCTCTCTAAACGCGTTTAAAGAGTTGAACGTCGAAAATAGGGCGTTCAGTATTTGAACCGCGTCTAGCTTTAATCGCGTTCAGTTGATGTTGGTGAAATTCAAACAGTAGCATTGAACTCAGTTAAACGCTTAAACTTCGTTCAGCTTGAACTGATCGCGTTTATTTTCAACGGTGAATTCCGCCGTAATTCGCCAACCTCAGGCAGGTTAAGCTTAGCAACTATGGCGAAATCCCCCCAAAATGAGTGCCACCAACTTATGTTTCTTGTTCAAATCAATGGTGGAGGATTATATTCAGGAGTGAACCAGTGGTAACCTGAAATGATGATAATGATTATAATTTTAATAACTATGTTGCACCTTCAAGTATAGGTTAATTTAATAACGTCAGTAAAACATGTGTTTCTATATAAAATATGACGATAATTTTCATAGGATTGTCCTGTTTGGTATTATTATCAAATATAGTTGCTATTTATTAGTTGAATTGCGGGAGTACTAATTCAACGGCGTGTGTCTTATTTTTGTTTAAAATCGTATATAAATTTCAAAATGCTTTTAATATTAAATTTAATTAACATATATTTTAAAATGCCGTGTGGTGGCGGCTCGTTAAAAGAATACCCCACTACATCTCATCCAATGGATCTCGTAAAAGGCGAGTAAGGAATTAAACTGCACTGTGCACCCAACAGCGCATGGTGGCGATGGGCTCACCACCTATAACACCAAGTGCATTATATTGTTTTGGTGAAACGTGGATTGTGGCAGTCATCTGTTTTTGCAGTGAGTGCCCAGTCTCTGACTACCCCTTATGGGATACAGTCGTGATCTTATGTATGTATGTATGTATATTTTAAAATTTACTCACAGATAATAAATCGAAAACTTTGTTAATGTATCATATAATGTCAATAAATGACATAATTAACCACAATTTAGAATTAAATAGGTAGTTATCGTCGAAAATACCCAAATCCCACATTCCAAGTATTATTATCCATTTATAATTACCTCATAATAAAGAACTCGTTAATGTATGATTAGTATTCCGCGAAACAAATTCATACCTCGAAATAACAAGTCGATTACTCAATCTTTTTGTCTCCGCAGGCTGTTTCAGTTTCGTTATTTACTCAAGTGTGCACCAAGCTTCATGTGAAAACCCACAGACGATACAAATGACTCACCTCGGACCGAAACAATGCGAAACGACTTTTAAAAACATTCGAATTTAAAAAAGAAAGTAACCGACCATTCCAAATTTAAAATAAAAAAACTAACGCTTAACCATTAAAGTTGCCATATTAACATTTAAAGAGCTTTCATAATTATAAGTAAAATCCTACAGCGAGCAATCGTTATCGAGTGAGTTATAGTGAATAAAAAATTGTGTCAAGATCAATACGTGTGTGTCAAGGGGTCTCTGCAGCTTTCCTTTTGTAGAGCCGCGACTGGATGACATCGGTCGCGATATAGTAGCGGTGGATCGTTTAAAAGCGACCTCGGTTGCCGTAAGCGCGGTGGATTGTGGAAGGATTTTGGCGGATCCCTTCATAATAACTCGCGTTTTGCATAACGCGCACGTTGGACGCTGCCGACTCTCGCGCGGTGACGGACTCAAGTAGTGGTTGCAAAAGAAGTGCGAACCGTAAAGTGTTCGAAATACAAATTATGTTCAGCGTGTGTTGGTGAAACAAAATGTCAACGCAATCGTACTACAAGGAGCGGCTCGGGTTCGACCCGCAGGAGGCGATGCAAGAGAGCCTCAACGGGGGCGCCTACTACGAAGGTCCCCATCAGCCGAAGCGGCATCGGGGCGAACACCTAGGCCCCGGAGAAACACGACCAGGTTTACGAGGAAAATTTGACCAAATTCAAAGGTACAACATGTTGGGAGTTCTTTATACATCAGTCAGGTTCGTGGTGGTGGGATATAGAGAATGCCTGTGTGTGTCAGTTTGTTTTGACTGTTCACTTTATTCTCATTGCATTATTTAAGTGTTCTGTTTGCGTGCTCGAGATAATGAAACCCGGCTTTATCCCCGAATTAATAGAATCTGAAAAAAAAATTAACAATATTTTCTGACGGTATTCTGTCCTCTGTTGTGAATAATAATGATTAATATTTTCATTCATTACGTTTTTGTCTTATTAAAAACTGACTGAATTTCAGCTATTCGTGTATTTTAAGTGTTGGTGTGTCTTATTTTTTTTTCTAATTATGTTATTAAATAACATATTTAGAAAAAAAAATAAGACGCATTTATAATTATTTCACAGTCAGCTTTCAGTTTACTGTTGCATAAATCTTTTACTTAATCTGCATCAGTCTTGGTTTTATACATATTAGTATTTGTGTGTGCTGTACTGTTTTAAATAATAGCACTATTTTGACTTTTGCAAAGATAGTAATGAATTAATTATATTTATTGATCTACAATGAAATTTATTTATCGTGGTCGTGGTAAAATATATTTTAATAATAATAATCTTAAGCCTGAAACCACTTTTGCCCATAATAGATGCTGTGCCACCCAGAACGTATTTGTGTGGCACGTCACTGCGCTCTACACCCTGAGACATCAGTTCTTATATCCCATATCCCCAGTAATTACACTCACTATCAGTGCCCTCCAGACCGACACACAATAATATTTGCACACTACTGCTTCGGCAGAATAAACTATATTAGTGGGGTTATAATTGAAATACTTAAAATCAGTTATTATCCGCATATTTTATCACGGACATAATATTCTAAAATCAATTTGCAATTATCAATGCCCTTTATACCGAAACACAGTAGTGTTTTGCATACTTGACAGTTTAATAACTGTCACTGCTGTGTTACCTACCTAGACTGATTCCTACATAGATATCCTACCACTAAGTAAATTATTAATTTTTCTTTTTCTTTCTTTTTCTTTCTAAAGTGATTTCGATGCTGCTTTACTATATTCTATCGTTGGATATTCTGTGCCAGATTTTTTTTAAATAAAATAATTTTATCATAGCAGTCATTTGAAAGTTGGCAATCGTTCAAACAATAGAATGGAGTTATCTACAGCCACTATCTTATCGAGAAGAGCGAAACAAGTCTCGTTATACTATATTTATTGTATAAGTAGTTGGAAACATTATGCCAATTTGTAAGAACACGAGAAAATCTGTTATTATGTGCTATATTTATATATATATACGTGAAGTGTTTTTATTTGCACACACTAAAAAATGGGTACAAAAATTCTCTGCCAGCAAGCAGTAAAGACGTAGTGTGTGCAATAAGCAAAAAATAATGAAAAAAATATACGACAGAAATACTGAAGCTTAAAAAACTAATTATTCTATAACAATAATAATTCCAAAAAACTAAAAATTATATATTTTTATAAATTCTATACTTATCACACACACATATACATGCATTCAAACAGACATCATCATTTCAGCCTATCTTAGTCCACTGCATCTATCGATTATGCAGGAATCCGTCTAGGTAGGTTAGGGCCAGTTATTCTGCCGTGAAGCAGTAGTGTGCAAACATTACTGTGTTTCGGTTTCAAAGGCACTGAGAGCTAGCGTAATCACCGGGCACATGAGACTTATGAACTGATTTCTCTGGGTGACGGGCGCAGTGTGGTGTCACACATAACATTTCTGTGCAGAGCATTTGTTATGGGCAGACGTTGCACTTCCCATCGGGTGAATGTTTTGCTCGTTCCGTCACTTTTATCAAATAAAAAAAAAAAAAAAGCGGGGCCATCGGAGACTAGGGGCCGTTCTTTTGTGGCTCTCATTTTTGGTGGGGATTTACGCATACGCATAATTTTTTTATTGGTTTTGATTGTTATTTCTCTGATCGATGTCACATTGAAAAAAGTATACTACAATTGTAGAGACGTTGCTAAACGTTACTGATTACCCTATTACAGCGGATTGATTTCCACATCCTTTTAATGTGGGTTGTGGTTAGTGTTGCCATCTTCAGTCTGACAAACGGAACGGAAGTTAAAAAAAATCCGGAATTGGTTTTTAAATCGGGACAGCTACAATAACTACAAAAAAACTGGATTTTGTTAATCATCATTTACTTTTATCGGGCTATCAGTTTTTATAAATGGTATGTTAGGATTGGTAAAGCAAACTAAATCAATTTAGAGAATAGAGAAAAATCGGGACATTTGGCGTTTCGATCAAGGGTGAATCGGGACGTGACGACCACTGAAAATCGGGACGTCCCGCGTAAATCGGAACACCTGGCAACGATAGTTGTGGTCCGTGTCACAGTGAGTTTAGAATATGATGAATGAAAAACATGTTCATTCAAAGTTCCATAGTTTAGGGTTTAGGGTTAAATAAATTTAAGATTTTTAATTCAGTGAATAATCCGAGATAATGCAACTTTGCATGTGAGCATTATTATTAAGACCGTATGTTATTGTGACGCTGTAATCTTTGCTGAACTCCCAGCCGGAGCCAGCATTTGTGCAAAGATACGACTTTTTGGTTTTCTGGTCTAGTTGTGTTGTGATTGTCCTCGTGTGTCTGACACTGTATCCTAGTCTACCTCTGATTATCAGAGGTTTTTTGTAAACTTGCGACACTACAATATCCCTTGCGCAGTCGATATCTTCGGACAGTATTCGGAAACTTTACCCGTGGTTTTTTTTCTGCTTCAATTCCGCCAAGAAGATAACAATTTTGGTAGGAGCGATGTATACGATTGTGTCCAGGGTCTTGCAGAAATATATTGCTCAGTTCCTTATAATAAAAGAAAAGTTACACGGAAATTCTTAATCAGCCTGCATATGTCAATTTGTTAAGGTCTCTCACAATATAAGCCCGTATCAGAGATAGTTAACAGATAAAAAAACATATTCTTTGATTAAGTTTATCCTGTTTGTGAAAATGTCATTCTAGATTCAGTAATAGCTTGTAATTGGAATCTATCGGATCGAATCCTTTCTGCTAAAACTCTACGCTATTTCTGTTTTTTCCATTTAACAGTATAACAATACGGTAACGCACACTACCACTGCGTCGAAGGCGTTGGATCTAGAAGGGAGCCTTCCACTCCTTCTCCTTGTAGATCTAACTCAAGACGTTACATTTCTGGCATTTTATTAACGATATTTGTATAAAATTAGCTCAGAATAGAAATAATAAATTGTCGAATCGGTTGGTGCAGTGGCTAAGTTAAAAAACACTAAAGGTCTTTTGCGCTATCAGTCGCGGGCTCGATTCCCGTAAGGACAAATATTTGTATGGCCTACAGATGTTGTCGGGTGTTTGTGCACGTGAAATTTATGTCTGTACGGCGCATCCGCGACACAGGACAGATTCAACAGAGCGTCGCATATATCTTCAAAAACAAGTATCGGATAAATAACTTTTATATCACTTTTAAAAAGACACTTATAAAATTGGTTTATAATCGATTGCAAAATTTGTACCCAACAAACAAACAAACATACAGACCAGCGAGTTAATAATGAATTGTCATCCAGATCTAAGCTATGTATATAATGTAGCAAATAATCTCTTAGCTCCTCGATAAGTTAGTCTATAAACAATTACTAAATTTGATCCTTTGACATACACGAAAGTGAAATAAAAAACGTAGTAAAAAGTAACCATCGGACTAATTAAGGGATTTTCCATGGTGGTACTGGTGATAGGATTCCTATGCAGGAATCCGTGTAGGTAGGTCCCACCCCAGGGCCAGTTATTCAGCCGTGAAGCAGTAGTGTGCAAACATTACTGTGTTTCGGTTGGTGTGTTGGAGTGCTATCGTAATCACTACTAGGGCATATGAGACTTACGGACTGATGTCTCTGAGTGACGGGCGTAGTGTGGTGTCACATGAAAATTTTCTACGTGGCACAGCATTTTTTATGGGCAAACGTTACGCTTACCATCAGGTGAACGTTCTGCTCGTTTCGTCATTATATCCAATAAAAAAGGTAATATCTTAAAAAGTCTTAATCTTAAAATGAATGATAAGTTTTTATAGTTACGTCAATTATTTCTTTGCGGCGTGTCGTCTAGAACGGCATCCGTTAATCAAACACCGTTCCAACCACGCACGACCTCACACCGACCGCCAGTTGATCGCTTTGACCCTGCACATTGGAACAAATCGTTTGATTAGTACAATCAACTCTGCGTCTAATTGAAACTGCAACTTATAAGGAGAGTTAAAATTTTAATTGCTGCCTGAATTGACGTCGTCGTTCCGTTCCGATATACTTTTATTAATCTGCCTTACGTTGTTTTCCGTACGTTTTTTTTAAGGAATTAAGTCACGAGAAGAACAAGAAATTCACCTGATGCTAAATGCAACGGTTGTCCATAAGAAATGCTGTGTCACCAAGAACTGTTCTAAGTCTTATATGCCCAGTGATTACACGCGCTCTCTCAGTGCCCTTCAAACCTACACACAGTATGTTTTGTATACTGTTGTTACGGTGGTACCTACGTAGATGCATAGGAATCCTGCCACCAGTTTAATATTCTAAACTGACTGCGGAACCCAGACGTCAACCCAATTTATATCACCAGCCATCAGTACCCTTTGGTTGACATCAACACTGTAATGTATTTTACTGCAGACTTCAGTAACTTAAGTGATATCAAGACTTGTGTCTGACTTAACCCTGATACGGTCTAGCTATTACGTGATGCAACAGCATGTGGGTCGTACATGTAAAACAATATCCAGTCAAGTAATTGATAATGTTACATTTAAATTATATAAATATTCTTTAATAAGTCTCAAGCTCAGTCGACCCTAAACACCAAGCAGCAATTACCAAATACTGCTGTGAGTTCTCATGCGCAGGATATTTCGGCGCATGTGGTCATGCGATAAACTCATTTATCGCGACGCCCTTGCGGGTTGCATTTACCATCACGTTACCATGAGGTGTTAACTGGTGATACGATTCATATGCAGGAATCCGTCGAGGCAGGTACCATCGCAGTATCAGTTATTCTACTATGCAGCAGTAATGTTTACTGTGTTTCGGCCTGTAACCTACTGTAATTACTAGGCATATGACACTTAAGAACTGATGTCTCATGGTGAAGTGCGGTGGCACACAATGTGTCCTGGGTTACGCACCATTAGTTACGGGCATACGTTGCACTTGTCATCAGGTTAACCATTTCACTGTCTCTTCACATTACAATGCAGTTATTACGTCTGCCATTAGCAGTAGAGTAGCGCGGGATTTCTATTCCTACATGTATATAAATATAGTACATACTACTTACTACAATTATTTAGGTAATAATGTTTTTTACTATGTATCACGGTTATTGTAAAGTTTTATGACTAAGTTTCATGCTTAAATCAACAGAGAAGTAAGTAAAAAGTAAAGTAAAGTTTCAGCCTATAAATGTCCCACTGCTGAGCACAGGCCTCCTCTCATTTCTGAGAGGGTTTAGGAGCTAGGAAGAATCCGCCACGCTGCTCCAATGCGGGTTGGCGGACTTCACATGTCTTCGAAAATATTTCTATTCCTCGGACATGCAGGTTTCCTCACGATGTTTTCCTTCACCGCTAAGCACGTGGTAAATCAGCACTTAAAATTGAAGAACAATTTTAGAGGTGCTGGCACCGGGGATCGAACCCAGGTTACTCGCTTACTATGAAATTAAAAGCGAGCACCAGGCCCCTGAGCTACCACGGCTGAACATATAACGTGATTACATATAACTATCGAATTTTAAGGTTTTCAATAAGTTTCCATTAAACTAAATCAGATGTGGTGGCGGCTTAAGAGAATCTACCACCCCATCTCAGCCCGTGGGTATCGCTTCATGATCAGATGGGGTGGTAGATTCTCTTAAGCCGCCACCATATAGTGGCGGTTCAGAAGATCAGAATATAAATATTTGTAAAATAATCACGTGGTCGGCTTATTTTATGTGAGTGAAACCGCGGGGCGCAGCTAGTGTAAATAATATTAAGAGTTACGGCGTATAATTATTCTATACGAGCTGTCTTTTGAGCGTAAATGAGACTTAGTTTGTGTTCCTATACGACGTAAGAGTCAAATTGTTTGTTAACTATTGAAAATTGTCAGGTGCTTAAATAGTTCCGAAAAAAAAAACCTGTCGCCGTCCAACTGTAAAGGTCGATATCGAACGAAGCAACTCGTGGGCGACAGACGGACGCCTTTTGACCGTTAATTTTGAATCAATTTAATTAATGATCTGCTTCTACAGACGTAATTAAGAAAGTGACGACACGAGCAAATCGTTGATCTGATGGTAAGTGCAACGGCTGCACATAGCAAGCGCCGTGTAACCCAGAACATTTTGTCTGGTATCACACTAAGCTCGTCACATATGAGACTTAAGAACTGATGTCCAGTAATTACACTGTCTATCAGTTGCCCTTCAAACGGAAATATAGTAATTATGTGCAAACATTACTGCTTCACGGTAGAATAACTGACCCTGCGGTGGTATCTACCTAGACGGATTCCTGGAGAGGAATCCTACCACCAGTGAAGTTGCTTACTTATTGCGGTGACGCAGTGACTCGAAGTGGATCTTGACCTCCGCCCGATTTATGGCCGTCAAGTTTCACGTCACGATCGTCTGGTCGGCCATTTCTACCACTTAACAGACTATAAAATTTTGACTTTAAATTTCTTGTGTAATTTAAAGTGTTCTTATTATATTTCAAGTTGAAGGCATTCAAATGTCACAGTCTAATCTTTCCATATGCGAAGGCCCCATTTGCATAGCTAACTTGCGCGATAGGAATCGGACTCGGCGTGTGGCTCACAATTCCGTCGCATTGACTTCAGACAACTAGCGATACATTTAAAGGTTTAAATTTGCAAGTGGGTCATTGAGACTTGCAATTTGCAATTGTCAAGGTGAGGCCTGATTCTGGTAGTTTATAGCATAATTCCCAGCACGTATAGCAAGATGGCCGCCGTCTATGGTGTTTGTTACGTAGTGTTCTTGAGTAATATTTGTCCCCGGTTGATACAAGCTTCCCTTAAATTACATCGAAATAGTATTACTCATGAATGTAGCCTATGTTCAATATCGTACAGCGTTTTCTCTCTTAACACGAATCGTGTGACGTTACTGTGGGATGTAGTAGAAATATATGAATCTCCAGCGCACTGCATTAATAAGAAACACCAAATTAAAAAAAAGATTTTTTAAAATCGGTCCACAATTGATGGAAATATCGGTGAACATACATAAAAAAAACATACATACAGACAAACACAGAACCTCTCCTTTTTTGAAGTCGGCTAAAAAATCTTTACTTTGATAATACAAATAGAAGGAATTGCGCAAAAAAACCGGCATTAGGGATTAAACTCAGGTTATTCGTTCACTATGAAATTTTAAGCGAGAGACCCACTCCTGAGCTACGACAATTAACATTTATTTAAAAATTACTAATTTCCGTAATAATAACTTTTTGGAAAAGTTTTAATAATAATTTTTTTTACAACGAAGTCAGGGATTCATTAGATTTGTTTAAGCACTCGCTATAATTTACGATCCAGCGTTTATCAAGACTCATGTAATTTAGAAATTACCTTATGTACCATGTTTCTGAAATAAAAATGATTAAAATGGTGATAAAGTTATTTTTGTTTTGATATTAACAAAAAACTTCGAGACCTAACCAATTTCATTTTTAAATTACTTTGATTAGTTATTTAAAAGACAGAGAAATAGTTTTGTTCTGTTTGCTACATTATTTATTCAAGATTATGTTGTTTAACAGGATATTATTAACCATGTAATAAGTTTTTATACAACATTTTATTCTCCTATAGAATGACTTATTTTTCTATATCACACGGGACTCCGTCGTAACGACATTAGTACTGTGCCTCTTTAGTTCATTTTTTTGTGTTCAGAATCACAATCTAATTTATAAATTAAAGGACAATAAGATAGTCATTTACTGCGGCCGGGAACAAGATCGTTTATAAGATTAATTAACCGTTCGGAACGCAATGAATCCAATCGTCTTCAATTGAATAAAGAATGCATGGATATGTACTCGTAGCATCTGCTTAATATCCATGTTAACAATTCGAGTGCATTTAAAATTGCATTCAAAAACTCTAGGTTCCAGCTGCGCACTGTGAATTCCATATAAGATCGCCATTACAAAAACGAATAAACATTCAAGGTCAGATACGTTTGTCCTACAAGTTTTAAACACCTGTTATCAAACCCCCAACTTAAACAACTTCTCTGACGCTAGTGGAATTCTCGTAAGTAGAATTGTTTCCAAATTTAATATAAAAGTGCTTTTTCAA
Organism: Luehdorfia chinensis; assembly: GCA_019845155.1. Taxonomy (NCBI): domain Eukaryota; kingdom Metazoa; phylum Arthropoda; class Insecta; order Lepidoptera; family Papilionidae; genus Luehdorfia; species Luehdorfia chinensis. The sequence continues at coordinate 1,918,355 of JAHVAK010000028.1, forward strand.
AATCAATTCATACTTAAACCATGACATCCTGACTTAAGTAAAGTCAAGAGGTCAAGGTTACAGCCTATAAATGTCGCACTGCTGCGCACCTGCCTGCTTTAAATTCTGAGATGGTTTTGGAGCAGAGAAGATACCGCCACGCTGCTCCGATTCCAATTCAAAATCCAAAGCGGATTGGCGGATTCGCAAAAATGCAGATTTTCTCACAATGTGTTTTTTACCTTTGAGCACTTGGTAAATCAATGCCGGCACCGGGGATCAAACTCAGATCATTCGCGTACTATGAAATTTAAGGCAAGGCGCGTGGCCTCTGAGCTCCTGACGTTAAGACAAAAATCATAGGAAGAAAAGAGCCTACCCCTTTCTTAATGGGCCAGCAACGCACCCGCAATTCCACTGGTATTGCGAATGTTCATGGGCGGCGGTGATTGTTATTTAGTATCGGGTGAACAGCTTGCTGGTTTGCCTCCGCTTCTATTGAAAAAAAGGAAGCTGTTTCGCGCCGTTACTAAATTCAAGGCACCGCTTGCATTAGCCGACGTTTCTTTAACCAACTAACTGCTGACAAGTAAAGCGAACCAGGTCGATCCAATGACAGTTCGTAAGTGAACACGAGTAAACATTAATTTATCTCGCACAGTCGCAACGATGTGCAGCGATACGAGGAATCGCTTGCGAAATGCTTAGAAGGGATCGTATCGTGTGAACCGACGCCTTTATTGTTAGGGAGCGTGCACATGAGCCTTGTTTTAATTAGATTGCAATATACATTAATTTAGTCCATAACTCTATATCTGTATTTGTGTCTCTAAAAAAGAAAGCGAGCTTGAATACCTGATTTTCTTCCGAAGTTGATACAGTAGTGGTACATTTTGCAGACTTCGAATACAATCTTATCCTATACTATACAGACTTCCCTATAAAACATAAAATATTAATTATCGGAACTGGTGGTAGGATTACTATGCAGTAATCCGTCTGGGTACTTACCATCCCAGGGCTTATCCAGGGGTGTCACACATAAATGTTCTGGGTGACACAGCATTAGTTTTGGACAGACGTTGCACTTACTACCAGGTGAATGTTTTGCTCATTTCGTCACTTTCTACAATTAAAAAAGAACTTGGACAAATGGTATGTTTAATCTACATTATGAAGAATAAATAGTAGGAACAAAATAATGTTCCCTATAGTTCCTAAAAATAGTTCAAATTTGGTCTCAAACTCTAAGTAACTTCATAAAATAACTTCATAAAATAAAAAAAGGAGGTAAAAAAAATTAAACCAGTTTTAACACAATTTTACACCAGGTAGTTAACAATCAATGAAAACATAGTTTTTTCTATTTTTCATACTGAAATGTTTTTTTAAATCTGCACACACCCTTATTACGAAACCGTAAAGCGTAGTGATCGCAATCAGCTCGCTGCTATCGACTTCGCGAAGGAACGTTGCACTTGCATTAAAAGCGAACGTTCCTTCCTTATAAAATATGGGTTATTCAATCAATTTGCGGTCAGCGGTCATGATGATTAAGAACGGAACGTTTAGGAGATCGCTTCATAAAGGGAATGTTGTCGTTTTTTGTCGGCGTAATGTGACACGAGAACTGCGGGAGTCATATTTGGTTTGACAACGTAAAGTGCAATGATATATAATACAAGTGCATGTTTGATTTACTTTTTTAAAACGAAGGTATTAAAATTATCTGCATCGTAAGATTTGCATTATCTGTTTTCCCACGAATATAATTATTACTGAACCTGAGTACAAATAAATAGGGTCGACTCACACCCATGACCAGTCGCCAAAAGTGGTTGATTCTTCAATTTTACGCGACTATATCACAATTTTTTAGGACGCGTCTAATTTTTTTTTCACTCGCGACCCGCGACTTTGAAGTCAGCTACTCTGACCACAAAGCCACGCGGTCACCGAATTTAATTAGACACTCACAAAGTCTAGCTATACTTCTTAAACTTGATTTCCACAGCCTTTGCCAGATTTTGCCAGACCCAACATTCACAGTTCACTGCCGTACATAAGTGTGTGACTATACCTACTACTCGTGGGAACGAAATGGGGAGCAAGAATTTCAAAACTGGTACCAAAATAGTTGCGACGTGGATCGCCACCCGTCACGTCCCGTTTCCCGCGGGGGCGAATGCGGGCTACGGTTGTGGTCTCTGCCTACCCCTTATATGGGAAAAAAGCGAGACTGTATGTATGTACATAAGTCTGTGGACTAGTAATTTTGTAGTACTACCGAAAAATTGCTTTCAATGTGTAATTATATGAGAACTGCATAGATTTTAGTTTTTTAATTTTCTGTATTTTTATCACATACCAGCTGATGGCCGCGACTTCGTCCGCGTGGATAATGTTTTATTAAATTTATTTTCCGGAATTAAAATATCCTATGTCCATCTCCACGTTACAAGCTATCTCTGTGCTAAATTTCGTCATGATCGATTCAGCGGTTAAGCCGTGAAAACGTAACAAAACAGACAGAGGGACAGAGAGAGTAACTTTTGCTTTTATAATATTAGTATGGAGTTCCTATTTCGCTTGCGGTCAAACAAACGTAAAGTTCACGGTCTTAATCAGCTTCTATGTCAACGCTACTCGTCAGCTTAAATGACCTTTCCTTGCGCTAATTAAGTCATTGGCGTGTTTTCTCATACTTGTGTGAAGTAGACTGAAGCTCCTATGCTATTTGATATAAAATATAACTGATAAATAAAATATTTCTAATATTTATGCGAATACTACACATTAAAATAAAACTATTTTTACGGATTTTATCGCGCTTAATTTAAACTACTTATAAACCAATGTTTCGAGCGCCTTACACCGATTCCTACCAAGGATGATCCGCGAGGCTATTGAAATTAAAAAAAAATTCTAAGTTACAACCTCCGGCTTCATATTATATTATTAATAAAATTAAATCAAAAACCCAGCATACCACTGCAAGACTTCCAGATACAGTAAAGTCTTTCTAGGTTGGAATTTAATAATTAAAACGTTATGTTACCTTAATAATTAAAAGCTAAAGGGTTAACTATGACGTGAGGACATCTGTCCTCCCGTGACCGTGCGTGCTGTAAAGCACTTGAAACTTATAAATATTTTAAATTAAACGCGATAAAATCCGTAAAATTTATTTCATTTAATTGATGAGAAAAATATTAAAAAAGATTTGGTCTGAAGGGCACTGAGAGCTAGTGTAATCACTGGGCATATGCGACTTGAAAACTGATATCATCGAGGAAACCCGCACAGTGTGGTGCCACAAAGAAATATTCCGGTTGACACAGCATTTGTCATACGCAGAAGTTCCACTTGCCATCAGGTGAACGATTTGATCGTGTCGCCACTTTTATTCTAGTCATTAATTAAGTATTGTAGAAGCAGATAATCAATTAAATTGATTAAAAATTAACGGTCAAAAGGCGCCCGTCTGTCGCACACGATTTGTTTCGTTCGATATCATCGACCTTCACAGTTGGACGGCGACAGGTTTTCTCTCGTCCTATTTAAACACCTGACAATTTTCAATAGTTCACAAACAACTCGACTCTTACAACGTATGGGAAGACAAACATAGTGTTTTTCACGGTCAAAAGCACCGCAGACAGCTCGTATAGAATAATTATACGCCGTAACTCTAAATATTATTTACACTAGCTGTGTCCTGCTGTTGAACGTTTTGCTCGTCTCGTTTAAAATTATCCTATAAAAAAAGAGTTGGATTTGACCGGCAAGGTTCTGCTCCATATTGGACTACCCATTTGAGTGAATAAGATATACAGCTGTGTCAGATTTCCAGAAATACGTCTTTGTCTACATAGATCTTATAAGTTAAAACTGTCAATAATTTAATTACCATAATGTGTTAAGAAAAAGTATCTTAAGCGTGCATTACCACGCCGTACTTCCGATACTGAAATAATTTGGCACCGGCTAGTGTTTGTGTCTTAAAATAGCCAGGTATTAATAAACTAGATTGGAATGCTATCGATCTGAGCATAGTTTGTTCACCTACGTCAGTCTTGTCAATTTAGCGGTGTTGCAGTTCTCTTACTTTTTGCTACTATACCGCGGCTGTTATGTTTTAAAACGGGTATGAACTTTTGCAAGTATACGTATAAGGTTGTCATGGCGTACCGTACCATATCAGGATGAGACCATCAACTAGTAACGATAGCGTTTAAGAACTTGTTTATTTTTGGATTAATACTTTGGCTTTTCGATTTATTTATTACCATTAATTTACTTATAATTAATTGCCTATCCGTGTGGTGATGGCGTATGAAAATCTGCCACTCCGTCCCATCCCGTTGGTGTTATAAGAATCGGCTAAGGGACATTGCCTGGAAATACTCATGGCTTCCTATATATGGTGAAATAACTATCATAAAAAAGAAACTGAATATACAGTGTAGGGCGTCTGGTGGATCGCCAATCTAAAAGTAGAGTGATTGCCGGAAACTGACTACTTTGAGAGGTCAGTGTACTTTAGTTAGCTATTAACAGCCTGAAAAATAAAAAGAAATCGTCTTTGGTATTAATGAGAATTAAAAACTCTGTTTAAATCGACTCTCAAAAGAAGGAGTTTTCAAATCGTCTGTATATATATATATATATATATATATATATATATATATATATATATATATAAATATACTTAAACACATTGACGAGCAAAACGTTTACCTGATGGTAAGAGCGACGTCCGCTCAACAATGCCGTGTCACCCAGAATATTTTTGTGATTTTAATGATTCTCTTTTTATGAGAAAGGGGTTACCGTGAGGCTGGCCTATACAGATTTGGTCATATAACATAATGGGATCCATGAGAAAATCAGGAAACTTTTAAATTAAATTCACATAACCATGTTTGGAGCTGATGCGAGGAAGTTGGTTTTTTGATTATATTATAATTATAACGTTGCTTCATAAAATTAAAAAGTTTATAAGTATCGTTTATTAGTTTGTGCTTAAATAACTTAATCTAAAATTCCCAACAATGTTACTTTAGTTCGTATTATGCAAGCAGCTTTCAACTTACATCGTTAAAATTCTACGGTCTAATTGTTCTGCAAATTAGTTACTTTATTTTATCGAAAATACCATGTACTATCTCTCAGTTTATTTGTCGATGCTGTCTCTTATGCAGATCAACAATTATGAAACAGAATATTAAGTAACATTTTTTTTCTTTTAATTCGTTACAGATGAACGGGATGCAATACAGAAGAAGACGTTCACAAAATGGGTCAACAAACACTTGAAAAAGGTAAGATCTGAAAAATATACTATATTAGGGTAATTTATTTATAAGCTGCCACAGACTACCTATGTCGCGTAACAATTAAAAATATATAATTTTTATTCTGTATCATTTATGAATTGTTAAAACAAGATCTTCTAAATGAACAACTGGCCTAGTAGTAACCGTACTTACTATTGTTACCAACAGTAATAAATGCTACGTAATAAAATGAAACGTTATATTCCGCAGATTACTAATGCGCTAGACTTTACAAATTTAAATACCTAACTTTTTGTTAGCTTCTTCTTTCATATTTATTTTCATTTGATTAAGTGACGAGACGAGCAAAACATTCACCTGATGGTAAGTGCAACGTCTGCCCATAACAAATACTGTGTCACCCAGTATAACACTGCGCCCGTAACCCTGAGACATCAGTTCTCAAGTCTCATATGCTCAGTGACTAGCTCTCAATGCCTTTCAGACCGAAACACAGTAAAGTTTTCACACCACTGCTTCACGGTAAAATAACTGCTCTGGGGTGGTACCTATATAGACGGACTCCTGCATAGGCCTAGTGATCAGATAACCTGTCTTCTATTCTACGTTTTGGATCTTGGGTTCGATCCCATCCGCAACTAGCATTTGTGTAAAAAACACAAATTGTTTATTTTCGGGTATAGTTGTGTTGTTGTTGTCCCCGCGTGCATCCTAATCCACATCCGATTTTTCTTAATAAATAAATAAATAAATAAAAGAGTAATCTTGGTACTTTCTATTTAGTTGTGTTGGAAGGCTATAAAAGGATCCCTTAAAATTTAAATATATTAAATTTGGTTGATTTAAAGTTAAAGAGTATAATCAATTTTGGCTGATTAAATCCATCAATTCTTTTTTTACAGGTTCAATCCCCCGCATGACAGAACGCGATACGGTACAGCACAGAATGATCAAATTAACATCGTTGGATCACACGATTACACGTCTCGTTACTTATTTACATTTAAAAAAAAACAAATCCTTATCGCAAAAAAGTAATTGGCGTGCTTTGTTATGATCTAACGACTGACCTATTAAATACGTTCGACAGTCGAATCTTAATGCAATCGTGTCCGATAAATTGACATCGATGTGACAGACGTCATGCGCCGTGACGGACGCGTCGTGACGGCGTCATGCTACGTGTGCTTTACAAATGCTCTTTATATATATATATATATATATATATATATATATCAACGTCTGGACCGATTTCGATGAATTTTTTGGGTGTTTGTGTGATTTTCTGGATGGTTTAGATTCAGAATTGGTCCCGGTAGGTGGCGCTGCCATAGCGTTCTAGGAAAATGACAAGTCACTCAGTATATAGTTTATCGATAATTCGAATATCGAAAAATCGTTTGCCGAATCTGTTAACAGCAGGCAAGCTAAGGTTCGGGCGGGACAAAGTCTGTCAGGTCCGCTAATATATACATATATATTATATCACTTAACAGGGTAAAGGTAAGAGACACATTCTCGGTAACGAGTACACATTCTCGGTACCGTTAATTACCGATATAAATGAGTTAATGACAATCTATTTAAAACCAATATGAAACTAATAAGCAAAAAAATAAAAAGGTGTCTTGAAGTCTTGCAGTGGTATGCTTGGTTTTTGATTTAATTTTATTAATTATAGGATCCCAAGCTGGTGGTAATACCCAACCATCTTCTCTATTAAAATTAGGATGTTTTTTAATTTCAATAGCCTCGCGAATCATCCTTGGTAGGAATCGGTGTTCTTTTGCGAGGATTTGTGGTTTATCAAATCTGATGTAATGGTTGGGATGATCCAGAACATGGTCACAGACTGCAGACTTCCTAGAGCGACGATGCTTCACGTCAGCTATATGTTCTTTTACGCGGGTTTTAACTGATCTTTTTGTTTGCCCTATGTAAGAGAGACCACATTCACAATCCAGCTTGTATACTCCTGCATCTTGTAGAGGGATGTTACACTTGACAGATGGTAAAAACTGACTTATCTTCTTAGGCGGCTTGAAAAATGTTCTTATGGAAGCCCGCTTCAAGATATAGCCAATCTTGTCCGTGACTCCTCTGACATATGGTAGGACTGCAGGTACTCGCTCGACTGTGGCCGGCTTCACTCGGTCACTGCGACGAAGGCGCGGAACCCGAAGCTTGTTGTCTTGCAAAACTTGCTTGACATGCTGAAGCTCGGCGGCCAGGTGTTTACTGTCGCAGATCCCTTGTGCTCTCTGAAACAAAGATTTGCCCACGGTAGCTAGCTGTGAAGGATGGTGGTGAGATTCACCGTTTAAGTACCTATTTGTATGGGTCTTTTTCCTATACACAGTGTGACTCAAAGTGTTATTAGGATTTCTAATAATTAAAACATCTAGAAAAGCTAAACAGTTATTTGTCTCTAACTCCATTGTAAATTGTATTTTAGAATTTATGGAGTTAAGGTGGTCTAAAAATGCAGTGACTTTATCAGAAGGTAGTATTGTGAAAGTATCATCTACGTACCGCTTGTAGAACCTTGGATTTACTGGAGAAGTACGGAGGGCTTTCTCCTCAAAGTCTTCCATGAAGATGTCAGCAACAATGGGAGATACTGGGGAGCCCATCGCCACACCATCTACTTGCCGGTAGTATTGCTCCTTCCACAATAGATAGCCAGATGTTAGGCAATGTCTGAGTAATTCTGCATGTTCTACTGGCATGTTGTTCTCTGTTAGCTTCCTAGTTACAATTGAGATGCAGTCTTCAACAGGTAGGCATGTAAATAACGACTGGACATCAAAACTGACCATAGTTTCATTGTCAGTAAGATGTAGGTCTTTTATCTCACTGACAAAATGGTAGGAATCCTTTGTGTGTGCTCTTGTATGGTATGGGTTACCCAAAATACACAAACTCAATGCTCCGCTACGTCCAATAGTGAGCCAAATCGATTCACCAACTTACAGATTGGCTCAACATGTGGCTAAAATACTCTCCCCACTTAGAGGACACACAAGAGCACACACAAAGGATTCCTACCATTTTGTCAGTGAGATAAAAGACCTACATCTTACTGACAATGAAACTATGGTCAGTTTTGATGTCCAGTCGTTATTTACATGCCTACCTGTTGAAGACTGCATCTCAATTGTAACTAGGAAGCTAACAGAGAACAACATGCCAGTAGAACATGCAGAATTACTCAGACATTGCCTAACATCTGGCTATCTATTGTGGAAGGAGCAATACTACCGGCAAGTAGATGGTGTGGCGATGGGCTCCCCAGTATCTCCCATTGTTGCTGACATCTTCATGGAAGACTTTGAGGAGAAAGCCCTCCGTACTTCTCCAGTAAATCCAAGGTTCTACAAGCGGTACGTAGATGATACTTTCACAATACTACCTTCTGATAAAGTCACTGCATTTTTAGACCACCTTAACTCCATAAATTCTAAAATACAATTTACAATGGAGTTAGAGACAAATAACTGTTTAGCTTTTCTAGATGTTTTAATTATTAGAAATCCTAATAACACTTTGAGTCACACTGTGTATAGGAAAAAGACCCATACAAATAGGTACTTAAACGGTGAATCTCACCACCATCCTTCACAGCTAGCTACCGTGGGCAAATCTTTGTTTCAGAGAGCACAAGGGATCTGCGACAGTAAACACCTGGCCGCCGAGCTTCAGCATGTCAAGCAAGTTTTGCAAGACAACAAGCTTCGGGTTCCGCGCCTTCGTCGCAGTGACCGAGTGAAGCCGGCCACAGTCGAGCGAGTACCTGCAGTCCTACCATATGTCAGAGGAGTCACGGACAAGATTGGCTATATCTTGAAGCGGGCTTCCATAAGAACATTTTTCAAGCCGCCTAAGAAGATAAGTCAGTTTTTACCATCTGTCAAGTGTAACATCCCTCTACAAGATGCAGGAGTATACAAGCTGGATTGTGAATGTGGTCTCTCTTACATAGGGCAAACAAAAAGATCAGTTAAAACCCGCGTAAAAGAACATATAGCTGACGTGAAGCATCGTCGCTCTAGGAAGTCTGCAGTCTGTGACCATGTTCTGGATCATCCCAACCATTACATCAGATTTGATAAACCACAAATCCTCGCAAAAGAACACCGATTCCTACCAAGGATGATTCGCGAGGCTATTGAAATTAAAAAACATCCTAATTTTAATAGAGAAGATGGTTGGGTATTACCACCAGCTTGGGATCCTATAATTAATAAAATTAAATCAAAAACCAAGCATACCACTGCAAGACTTCAAGACACAGTAAGCTCTTTCTGCGTAGATCGGACAAGGAATAATAATTAAAAGCTGAAGGTACTCCGGGTTAACTATGACATCGGGACATCTGTCACCTCAGTCCGCCCGTGACCATGGGTGCTGTAAAGCACTCGAAACGTCGGGTTATAAATAGTAAAATAAAACGCGATAGAATCCGTAAAATTAGTTTCATTTAAACTTATAGCAGTAAAAAATAGTAACTTATTCTTTTTTTTTTTAACATCTGATCAGGTTTTAGCAATAATATGCATGCAAAACGATATTTACTTAAACCGAAGGATCAAAGTCGCATTCCAGTATCGAACAAAGGAGACTGCGAATAATGCAACCTTTGTACGAGTATATCCCTGTATACATTAGTGAGTTCACGAGTATAAATGCAACAAACGAATATCATACTTATCTTACAACTTTTAGGTTCATATTCATAACCCGCAACATTAAGATAAATATACGTATGTTTTACGTAAACAAACGGTTCCCTTGTTGTTAAAGTTTTGTATGTTATTAAGAAAGAAAATAACTGAACTTGAGTTATTTTACAGCCGATATGTGTACGGCAGAGTAGAATCGCACCTAACTCTTTCCTACCGAGGTGGCGTAAAAGGCGATAATGGTATTGTACAGACAGCCTTTATTCGTGCAGAATAATACCATAATATGCAATGCTGTCACTATACTGTTCGTGCAAACGCAATGGGGTGTAAGAATTTTTTGACTCGTACTAAAATGGCGGCGACGTGGTTCGCCATACTGTACTGCCTACCCCTTATAAGGAAAGAAGGCGTGTTTATATGTATGTACGACTTATTTTAGACGTTTCAAACCATATCCTCACTTCGATTACACATTGATTCTATACTATTTAAGCATATGATGCGTTTTTAATTATTATGATTTCGGTGTTAATGGTTTTGATAAACAGGTTATGATTAAGAGAAAAGCTTTATGGGATTATATTGCCGTCGTAAACAAAATTGTTTACGACGGCATTATAATACTGTTGGGAAATTACAATTATTTAAAACAATTATCTTTTGCTTTCATGTAATCCGAGCGAGCATTCTATTGGTCAGTTATATGTTGTAATAGGTTTATAATCAATTTTTCTTCATCGAGGCTTCACATATTTTGTATGTAAGGTCCTATTACCTGAGTTCTACGTGGGCGACAATTTTCGATTACTTTCGGTTGTTCTCAACTGCGCAGGATATGTTACAGTGCCGCAAGGGATCGGATTCATTGTCAGAAAGACGAGGGCGATTACAATACATCTGGACCTGGACTGGAAGTGCAATACTTTATGGTCAAATGTTGACCTCGGCTGGACCCCCGTGACATACGATTCAGCAGACAGGTAAGCTGTTAAACGCGTGGTTTTGACCACAAAGCAACGCCTTTAACAGCTTATCCTACACTACGCAAAATAAAATAACTAATACGTACTAAGAAGATATTTTCTTAGAAATGGTAATCCTTATGATTCCCGCCAACTCCTAATTGAAAGGAACATGTAGCGGACGTTAAGCATCGCCGCTCCAGGAAGTCTGCAGTTTGTGATCATGTTCTGTGTCATCCGAACTATTGCATCAGATTTGATAGACAAATCCTTACAAAAGAACACCGATTCCTGCCATGAATGATTCACGACGCTATTTAAATTTAAAACACCCTAATTTCAATAGAGAAGATGGTTGGGTACTACCATTGGCTTGGGATCCTATAATTAATAAAATTGAATCAAAAACCAAGCATATCACTGCAATACTTCAAGACACTGTAAGCTAATTTTGCGTAGATAGTACCAAAAAAATAATGAGAAGCTAAAGGTATCCCGGATTAATTATGACATCGGGACGTCACCTCAGTCCCCTCCGTGACCATGGGTGCTGTAAAGGGCTCGTAACGTCGGGTTACAAATAGTTTAAATTAAACGCGATAAAACTTAATTCCTATTATAATAATAGTATTAGTATTATTGCCCTCCCGATCGAAGTGACTAAAAAAAAATAATCCGTAAACTTAGTTTTACTAAATGTATAATTTTCGCGTAAATAATGTAATAAATCATTCTTTCTTACAACGTAAATTTTTATTCGTTTTTTGTTATATCTTAGTTTTGTTACACTCTTATTTAAGTCTTATAATTTCTTATGAGTGTTAAATAATTACTTCCACTTAGAACTTACTATAAAAAATATCTTTTCGGTCTATTTAGTATATACGCTTGCGTAAAGGACAGTACTACATATTCCTTTCACGTCGATGCGCTCTGGAACATAATATATTATATTATGTTTGTGCATTAAAATATATTTCTGTACAGTATATTTTTATTACTGTACTAGTATGAACAAGAAAATTTTAATTTCGTTCGTAATATTGTGATTATATATAAAGACTCCGATTGATGTAGGTTGTTAAGGACTGTGTTTAGAGACTATTGGTGAGGACTATGCCAACAGTGGACTTGCGGTGGGCTGAAATGTTGATGGTGGCATAAAAACGTTAAGTGGATTATGCGGGGACATCGTTCACGACAATAGTCGAATGGCGGACTTGGGCCTGTAACGTCATGTTTTGGAGTCCGTACCCTAAATCTTTAAGCTATTGCCGCTTTCGAACTTCTATTATGATGTACGCTCGGTAAGTTGAGGTTCTTTTTTCTCCTTTGCCTTTATATCCCCTAATTAGTGTACAGAGTTCAGACCACTGAGTGCTATATGTAATATCTTTTCACCGGTGTAAGCCACTTCCCAAAATGAAAGTGAATGAATTAGATGCACGCATCTGTAAAAAAAAAACAACAAGAAACTATTAAGTAACTCGACACCGCAATCTGCGCTATCTAATGCCGCTAGAAAGTTAACTTAGCCTGTGTTTGTACGCGATGCGCTCGGGTTTATCAACATCCAGCCGGTCGGTATTAATCAACAAAGAACAAAGACGAAGTATTTATCGATGATTCACGTACATACAGCATTCCTTTATATGTGAAAGTGTTTTGAACGGGAACAGAAAGGATATTATTTTTGTTGGATGTGGGGAGATGTTCTCGTGAGGCGCGCTGTGAGTCAGAGGTCGAAAAACATGTAACGGTAACGAGGCTTCTGTTAAATCTTGCTGATGTTTATCATTTCACAGGATCAATTAGGCCATATTCAGCAGTATCACAGTCGCTTTATCAAGTTCCTATGTAATGGTGATCTTAAATATTCTGCGTTTCGGGACTGTCATATTTCGTGTCGGTTAAAAGCCTATAACTAAAAAAAGTGTAAGGGTTTTTAATTTTATTTAGGAAACGTTTGTAATTTTATATTTTTCTCTTACGTCCATCACTCATGAATCACATAAACATACCTATATACCTCAGTAAAGATTAATCGTTATTAATATTATAAAGCTGAAGAGTTTGTTTGGTTAAACGCGTTATTCTCAGGAACTACTGGTTCGAATTGAAAAATTATTTTAGTATTTGATATCTCATTTATCGAGGAAGTTTACAGTGGTAGCTCAGGGGCTTGGCGCTCGCTTTAAATTTCATAGCAAGCGTGTGACCTGGGTTCGATTCCCGGTGCCGGCACCACTAAAATTGTTAATTGCAATATTAAGTGCTGATTTACCACGTGCACGGCGGTGAAGGAAAATATCGTGATGAAATCCTGCATGTTTGTGAAATAAAAACAGTATTTCGAAGATATGTTCAGTCCGCCAACCCGCATTGGAGCAGCGTGGCGGATTCTTCCTAGCTCCAAAACCCCCTCAGAAATGAGAGGAGGCCTGCTCCGCAGTGGGACATTTATAGGCTGAAATTTTACTTTTTTATCGAGGAAGGCTTTGTTATATAAAACCATGTTGCAACCCTTTATATTAAACGGCGGGCGAAACCGCAGGGCACAACTAGTATAATATATAACTCAAGACACCCATATGACAAAATGTGTCCCATACTACCATGGGCGGTGATGGAGCTATGAATCTCTCAGTACTGCTACAATTGTCGTAAATTACAATTACAAACATCTTCGTCTTTCAATTAGTTGCTAGTAAATAAATTAATAATGCTAAATCGTTGCAAAGGAAATACTCTAAAAATTACACTGCTAGGTACATGCAATGAAAACCAAAAGATGGGCAGCAGCATCTTACTGGAACATCTGAATAAATAAACTGCGGTTGCCAACCCGCCTGCCAAGCGTAGCAACTACGGCAAAACCCCCCGAAATGAGAGCTTTTGTGGCAATGTATGGAGGAGGCCTATGTTCCGCAGTTGACCAGTGATATGCTGAAATGATGAGGTACATGCTAACTCTAATTTTTTTTTTTTTGCTGGAAACTCCACGACACTTCTATTAAGCGGCTTCACAAGTCTTTGAAATATTTTTCTAATTACGGTCACGCAGGTTCAAGGAATTTCCTTTGCGCCAAACATATTTACAACATGCAACATCGGCACTTAAAATATTAAATTTTAGTTAAGTACACAAGAAGAAATTTTGAGGCGTTCGGTCATAGAGTCACCACGATTAAATTCAAAAGTCTGGATAAAATTTCTATTATCTATGACCGAATTAATCAGGCTTGCTTGGCGGCCAGTTCCATGCACCTATGAAAACAAAGTCGCTGAACAATCTCATGTTATGGTATGAAGTTCTCATAACAAAGGATGTAGTCGGAAGGTTCGCGCTGACGCAGATGGAAGGCACGCCGTGTTTTGGTTACGTTTGACCCGGCGGTTGAGTCACGCGGGGAGATAAACCGCATTCAAAGCCACTCAAGCCGACTCTGATACGTATTAAGGCTTACGTATGCGTTACGATTTTCGAAATCTAAATACTTCTTTTACGTTTCTACAGACTTGCAAGTTATTTCGGATGTGATTTTCGCAAGTTTAGTTTCTTTTTTTTTAATTAATTTATTAATGTCAATGGTAGAGAAAAAAAGCATTTAAATGGTATATTTTGCCTATGGTTTTTCAAGAGCACTACCCACCCACTATTGTAGTGTGATCAAGCCATAAAATATATGGCTCATTATTATTATGAAATTCCTAGCACTGTTAAAAAGGAAAAAAAGTCATAGAACAGACGAACTGCTGCTTGCCAATTACAGAATGTACTTTAGGCATTATTATTATTTCATTATCTTGCCGGCCTCTATACTTGTTGAATAAGTAATCGTTTATAGGTTACATATAAAATAATATTCTTAAATGTTTTTCTTAATAAAGAAGAAAGAAGCGGTTCTGACAAAATATCTAATAAACTCAAAAACGAGACTACTGAATTTTTTAATAAGAGTGAAAGAATATACCTACCATTCAATAGATTTTGAACTTGTACACGTCATTTATGTGTAAAATTATGTGCGTAACTGATGAGTATAAAGAAAAACCCATCTGGTATACCATTAGTTGTACGTGAGTCAAGCTCAAGAAATTTAAACGACAATATGCAAATACTATGTAAAATTTAGCTTAAAGTCCGTTTTTGTTGTCTGAGACCCATCACATTAGGGGAATTGGAAAGACAACATATTATTTTTCAACAATTACTCTATCTGTACTATCCAAATTATTTTTCCAGTGTGTAGTATATTGAAGATATTTATCGGAGAATAGACATTTTATGCCACATATATTAGAATGGACAAACATTGTGATCAAACCTTAGTTTATAGATAATAACGTCATCCACGTTCCACGTCAGTACATAGTGTCGCTAAAGTTTTATTTTTATTTGAGAAAGGGACGAAACGAGCAAAACTTCATCTGGTGTTAAGTGCAACGTCCGCCCATAGCAATACTGTGTCACCCAGAATATATCTGAGTGGCACCACACTGTGCCCGTCGTCCTGAGACGTCAGTTCTTAAGTATTACGAGTATATGTCCAGTGATTACACTAGCTCTCATTGTCCTTTAGACCGAAACACAGTAATGTTTGAGCACTGCTGCTTCACAGCAGAATAACTGGCCCTGAAGTGGTGTCTACCTAGATGGATATGGTTTCCTGCAAAGGCATCCTACTACCAGCATAGTATCAGAATATACCGTAATTTGCCCAGAACGATAGATGTTATTATCCTTCTATTAAGATAGCTGATCGCTTTTATATTTCATAATTGTAAAATGTTCGTATTATTCGAATATGATTTAAAGCCTATTCAGTAAGACCGCCGAAACAGTGCAGTGCCAGAGACATGGGAACATAACTTTTTTTTAATAAACTTAAAAAAAATATTATTCCTTAATGAAGTTCTTCGTGAAATTGTACGGAAAATTATTCTTTCAGTTAATCATGATAGAATATTTTATCATTCGAATAACGACCTTCTTCCTCTGTGATCAGCACAGCGACCAGGATGAGTTAAGGATCGTGCGTTCGAATACTAGTTAAACATTTGGTGTAATGTCATATCTTCGAAATGACTGTATGACATGAAGGCCATGTCCACTCTTGGGTATTGTACAATGTGCATTCGCTAATAACACGGCCGTATGTAGAATTATTATTACTGTTATAAAATACAAATTTAACTTTTATGTCAGTGGTAGGATTCCTATGCTGGAATCCGTCTAGGTAGGTACCACCCCAGGGCCAGTTATTCTGCCGTGAAGCAGTAGTCTGCAAACGTTACTGTGTTTCGGTTTGAAGGGCACTATGAGCTAGTGTAATCACTGGGCATATGAGACTTAAGAACCTATGTCTCAGGGTGATGGGCACAGTGTGGTGTCACACAGAAATTTTCTGGGTGACACAGCATTTGTTATGGGCAGACGTTGCACTTACCATCAGGTGAGCGTGTTGCTCGTTTCATCACTTTATGCAATAAAAAAAAAGTTATCATTTCACTTTGTCACAAGAAATTAGTATTGTTTTTCTTGAATTCTGTTAAATAATAGATAATAAATTGTGGTTAACGGCTCTGTTAATTGTGATTGAAATATTTATATTATATCCTATGCTATAATTTAATGAACATTTTTGTAAAAAGCAAAGGCCTCCTCTCATTTATGAGAGAGTTTTGGAGCCGGGAAAATCCGCCACGCTGCTTCAATGCGGGTTGTGACTTCACATGATCTAGAAATATTTTTACTCGGTATACAGGTTTCCTCGCGATGTTTTTCTTAATCGCCGAGCACATGGTAAATCAACCGGGGATCGAATTCACCCGCGTATTATGAAATTTAAGGCGAGCGCCTAGGCTACTACGACAAAATAAATGATAAAGAAGTTTTTTTAGAAAAGTACTGTAGATACTAAGTCATTAACGATTAGTTATATTAAATACGTGCGTTATTCTCCATTTTAAAATTTCCTAGGATTATTTATTTGTCAAATTTTATGTTACATTATTTATTAAACCTACGAGTAATAACAAAATCACTCAGCAGCATTTCGAATATTGTTGTTCAAATTCCATGTCCTTTTACATTTGAGTAGTCTTAATACAATCAAAGTTTGAAGTTACATAGCTGACGTAATTTTTCGTTTTATGACGTGGGTGTAAATTTTTAAATTTACGACTGTCGTCCACGTGCCGTGTGGACGAAGGCCTTACGTGGAACCGTGGATTACCATAGATTTTTATATTATTGTTCTCCCACGAGGAAAAGACCAATATCACTGCCCACATCAAATTTTATCGAATATTTTGCTTAAATTGTTCGGTTCATATTTCTTGATTCATCTTTTAATTTTCAATTGTTTTTTGTTTGTTTTATGCATTGTGGAATCAATACAATTCTAGTTCGTTCTCGTGACATTATTCCTCTTACTATTTAAGTTTTCGTGCAGATGTTCTGGGTGCATTTGTAATGGGCGAACGATGCACTTACCATCGGATGAACGTTTTGCTCGTCTCATCACTTTTTTAATATAAAAAAAAATATTTTATGAAAAAGATAGCTTTCTGTTTCAAAATGGATTAGATTTTTATTTTATTGATTTGATGATGATGATGATTTTTTGAAAACTTTGTCACACTTGGATTTCGCCTGTATCGTGAGTGAGTTTAATATACTAGACGTAGGCGAATTTGACGGCTTCCATATGATTAAGATACTTGTAAAGCAGGAGACAGGACTTTTACACAATTTTTTCATTATCATTTTTCTCTTCCACTTGGCGAATTCGGTGAATACTATGACCAATATGCTGAGCTGCGCATGCAAGAAGAATATTCATTCACAGAGCCAGAGGCCTTTACCAGTCTGGGTATTTTAGGTTTGACATATCTGAAATTTTGTACCTCCCACATGTAGGGATTTTACCATAGTTGCCACGCAGTTTATTTGTTTAGATGTTTCGGGAAGCTGCTGGTGAGTCTGGACCGTGTTTTGTGGCAATCTATAGGGGAAGGCCTATGTTCAGTAGTGGACTAGTAATAGGCTGATGATGATGATGATCTGAAATGGTCGATCGGCAATCTGTCGATAGCCACAACGTTCTTTAGTAATTTGCAATAGTTTGAGCGAATGCCAATGTCTAGAAGTGATCCCGCAACATGATAGACTAGTTAAACTGTTTTCTATGGTGTTTGTCTCATAGACGTGACGTGTTCTTAAATCTCATAAGGTTAAATGAATCAGTCGCTCAATATAGAATGCGGTCAATTAATTTTAGCTCTAAACATCGTTTAAATTCTTTACAGCAAACAATTTCCTTTAATGACCATTGCGAGATTATTTCCAGAATTGTCATTAATCATCGACCAAATGTTATGCAGCTGAAGACCGAATGCGTTCTAATGATTTAGATTTATCATGAATAATGACTCAGGCGAACAAACAGAATTTACATTAGTTTGTGTTGTAATCCTGGCAAACCGAGTTAAAAGTTGAATGGAAGCTAAATGTTAAATCATTATAACCGCAGAAGCAAACGCCGTATAAGGCAATATGTTTGTGATTTTGCTTGTGTAATTGATGTATTTTTTGTTATCATGAAAGAGAAACATACTCGTACTACACAAGAATATGCCATGACTGACAATAAAATAATTACTTCATTTCAAACACTAGTGGTAGGATTCCTATGTAGAAATCCGTCTAGGTAGGTACCACCCCAGAGCCAGATATTCTGCCGTGAAGCAGTAGTGTGCAAACATTACTGTGTTTCGGTTTGAATCACTGGGCATATGAGACTTAAGAACTGATGTCTCAGGGTGACGGGCGCATTGTGGTGTCACACAGAAATGTTCTGGGTGACACAGCATTTGTTATGGGCAGACGTTGCACTTACCATCAGGTGAACGTTTTGCTCGTTTCATCACTTTATACAATAAAAAAAAATTAGTTTTAAATGATATTATGCAGCGAAAATATATATCTAGTAGTTTTTATCTGGAACACCTATATTTTATTATCTAGATGTTGTCTACCTATTCTTAATATACCCCTCCCGTCTCGTCCGTCAGTGCCCGTAAATCTAGTTTTAAACTCTGTTAAAATGTCAGTCTATTTCCGCGTTCAGTTACTGCATCAGATCATATACCTGAATTTTCGTAGACCCACTAATGTGGGTGTGGTGGCTGCTTACCAGAAGGTGGGCAGCACCATCTTCATGAAACACCTGAATAACCCCCCCGGAATGTAAGCTTTGTGGGAATCTATGGGGGAAACCTGTTTTAACCAGTGGACTAGTGATAGGCTTATGTGATGACGATAATGATGATGACAAATAATCGATGATTATTACATATAAGTTAAGATTTTAATTTGGTTTGAATTCATGGCAATATTTATGTTTAAATATTACATTTGTAATGCATAAATAAATCAAAAGTACTCATTAACACTTGTATAAGTGATAGACTTACTACACTTGATACCCAAGTGGGTTATCCACTTGATACGGTGGCGCCTAACTCACAAGGTAATACAGTAATGACAATATAAATAAAAAGAGTAAATTTCTTTAAAGACATTAAGGAATCTGTGGCTGCTTATAACCTAATTTAGATTTAATACATTGTTACATTATGTGTCAATTTAAACGTGTTCATTTGTTTCGTTTTTACATCGCTTGTCGTATGGATACGGAGCAGCACTGGAAATATTTGAAGGTCTGTAACATACACAGATATTATTGTTTAAGTTGTTATTTGCACTGTAAAACAATATATATAGGTTTCAGTTAAATACGTGACCCATCGACATTCATCAATTTTACAATATATATTTATTAATTTTACATTGAATATATTCATATATGTATATCGCAATTACTTCTAACGGGCACCTAATAAGTCCAAATTCCTTATATATTTGCGTACATACTAGGTAATGTTCTTTTCTTAATATTTATTACACGGGTTACGAAACTAAGGAAAAAGATCTCAATTTGGTTTGAAACGTTACAAATGAGGTTTATTTTCTGCTCAGGTTTTTTAGGTCTTTTTCTATTAAATGAGGAAAAAATATTTGGTTTTTTAAACACATGACATTGCACACAATGTTTTGATTGATTTAGGATGTAAACGACATTCTCGGGTTTTATACGAAATTATTGTTTTCTGTTATATGTTATTATATTATATTGGTTTATCTGGCAACTAGTATGCATGCTTTTCTGTTATGTTATAGCGTTGCTCATTATTTTTTAAATGTTTTGATTTCATTCCGTAGCTTATTGAAGTAATTTCAAAGGCCGATCGTTTTTGTTTCCTTATTTTGTTTCCATTTTTTTTTGTTTACGTCATCGACGAGGCTAAATATTTTTTTGTGCTTTATCGTAGTACATATCACATCGAATATATATGTATAAAGAAGTGAATTACTGCTTTGGTGATTATTTTGGTGTAGACTTTATTTGTAGTTATATTTTGAAAGTAGAAATGTGTTGAAATCTGGTAGTAGAACTTATTGACTATTATGAACCTCACCCAGGTGTTTACAGTATTTCACGCTGCTCGGACAGACTTACACACGTCTTCACGTGTGCGAGCTCGTCAATAACCAACCGTGTTGTCCTCCTCAACAAGTAAGTTAGGTGTGGCTTAATAAGATTTGTGCCAAAGATGACCTATTGTAGTTTCATTGCTATCGTATTTTGCAAATTCAAATCTTTCTGACCTCATCTTTAGGTATGAACATGGTGTCATCTTTGGTTTGTAATTTTTACATTAGATGCATTTACTTCACTATAATAATTATCTGCGCAATATTTTGCATCGTTTAGATAATTTTTACGTTATATGTTGATTGCATTTTAAATTTCGATTGTTAGAGACCGACTTTATTGTCATACTTGACATTTTAATCTTGATATTCAAACGATTATAATAGTTGTAAACTGTAATTCTTTCTACATGCACATACATATATGTGTATTTTATGTCTTGTTCATTATAATGTTACTAATTAAAAACAAAAAGATAAGTTGTTTATAATCTATAAACAGTTCAGAAACAGACAATCAAACTATTGAGAAATCATATATGCAAAATATTGTGTAGATATAACATTTATTACATAAAGGCATGCAGTTAGTTTCGTATAGTTTATTTTAAAACGTTTAGGTTGTTGTCCGTTTGTATGTTTTCTCTTCGTAAAGTGCAACTCACTTTCCAAGTTATTGTCATTTAATTTAATTTAGTAGTTTTGTTTTTAGTCGTGTGTGGTTTTTTTCTTCACCACTGTCTTTTATCTCTTTCACATTATTGGCTAGACTACTAATCACTAACTCACAGTAGCATTTCTCCAATTCAGACGTACCGATTTCAGCTTTGTGTTTTGTTATTTTTTCTCTATTAATGTTTTAATAAAATTTAGTTAAAACTAAATTTTATTAAAACATTGCATATTTTTATTTATTACATACAACTTTGCATGTAACGTGATGTTTAGAACATTTGATATATTGTTTCGTGTGTTAATTTTACGCGTGCTTCCAGGTGAATCGGCACGTGAACGATCTATTTGAAGACCTGCGCGATGGACTCAACCTCATCTCGCTGCTGGAGGTGCTTTCTGGCGAACACCTTGTAAGTATTTTTATTTGTTATTATATTATAAATGACACTTGATCGTTTAATAGGACTGTCTGTCTGTTATATGAGTTGTATTATAAACTTACAGTTGAATCGGTTCAGCATGGGCAACCTTTACTTACATATCTGAGTAGTGCATATTTGTTTTTACAATAGTGATATTAAAAAAATTCTAAATTCTGAATTCTAATCATAATGATTGCGTAGTTTTTTATACGAGTATCAATGTTTCTATCATGTGAACCAGTTTCAAAACCGGTTTTTTCTAGTTACTCAACGCATATTCAAATTCTTCGATCAAGTGTCTTTATTTCTCGATTAGTTATAAATTGTGTAAACCTTGTATATAAAGGCGCTAGCATTCTTGCAGTCATAAATCTGAAATACCGGTCCGGAACTATAAATACTGGTCACCTACGAGCGTAACTAGTCTTCATAGAAATAAATTGAAGGATGATTTAATATTTAGCATCGTTATATCGGATTACGTTAGTTATTCTAAGCGATTGTTTGTTTTTTTACTAAAGTAAAAGTAAACGTTCCGCTATTGGGCACATGCCTCATTCACGTCTGTATGTTTTTTTTACGTATGTTCACCGATATTTTTGTCAATTGTGAACCAATAAAAAAAATCTTAAATCACACTCTTACTAAATCCCATATCTTTTAAATATTTACAAACATGCAACTTCTTGGCAGAAGGTGTTTTTTTATTGCATAAAGTAATGAAACGAGCAAAACGTTCACCTGATGGTAAGTGCAACGTCTGCCCATAACAAATGCTATGTCACCCAGAAAATTTGTGTGTGACACCACACTATGCCCATCACCCTGAGACATATGTTCTTAAGTCTCATGTGCAAAAGTTCAAGTTCAAGGCACTTGCGTACTACGAAATGTGAGGAAAACATCGTGTATTTTTTACTGTTTAATAATTTGTATTAATATTAGTAAGTGAGCGTTTATTTATGTGTTTAAAATGTTTTTATTTCTAAGAATAGCTTAGACGGAGCGCTATTCTTACTGTCATCATTTTAACCTATCATAGTCTCTAGTCATAAGCCCGATAAGGCCGATCCCCGATAGATTGCCACAAAACACAATCCTGAGCCTGCATCCATCGACTTCCCGCAGGAAACCGTGCGGGTCGTCGCTCCTTCTAGTGGGTCATGTAGCATAGTGCTTAGGTCCTCCAGCGATTCTGCCGTTATGACTATGTCGTCGACAAATCGAAGGCGAGTCCTGTATTCGCCATATATATTATATAGTATTATACCGTATCCTTTCCAGTCCAGTAGCTTGAAGACATATTTCAATGCAGCGGTGAAGAGTTTCGGGGATATCACATCATCCTGTCTTACACCGTTCTGCAATTGGATCGGTTTCGTACTCTGGTTCTCTACTCGGATATCCAGTTTGCTGTACAAACAGTGCACTTCTATAGACCGACAGTCAATTCGGCACCGCTGAAGTAACTGTAGCACCGCCCAAATTTCGACGGTATCAAAGGCTTTCTCTTCCACATACGCCAGACATAGCAGGAGATTGTACTCTTCGGTCTTCTGTACAATCTTGCAAATAATAAGTATGTGGTCTATGATAATAAAGCCTTTTTGAAATCCGGCTTATTCGGAAGGCTGGAAGTAGTTAAGAGTCTGCTTGCGAGACCGATTCGTAATAACTCTCGAAAACAGCATCTAGACGAGGCTCAGAAGTCGATATAGATTTATAGTTTATAGAGTAGGCGTTATCTTCTTGAAGAATTTTTACTTGTAAAACTACAAACAAAACTACAATACAGAGAGTATTTGGCAAACAATTATTTACTTCCTTATTAACATAGAATTCCAATTATTTTTTGAGCACATTAAGTTAAATTAAAAGTTAACCCTTCTTGTCAGGAGAACATATTCTAAATTGCGCTTTGAATCCCTATATTTATAGCCCTGTCGCGTACATTACGCAAACAGCTTTGAAATATTCTATCCTAGATTTTAAAAAAAAAGATTGTCCCATTACGATTTCTGTCTTCTGCGTTCTTATATAGAAGAATTAAGCCAACTTTATACTCCTTTTAAAACTATCTCAGGGACATATCGAGTTCAGATCAGGCAGACAATAAAGCAATGTGATCTGTATTGTTGATATTTTAAATATAATCCTATCACAGGGACGGACCCGAACTTATTATATTTCATCATCATCATTTCAGCCTATCACTAGCCCACTGCTGAACATAGGCTCATCCATAGATTGCCACAAAGTTTCTAGCTCTCATTTATGAGGGTTTTGCCTTATTTGCCACACTTGGCAGGCGGCTTGGCAACCGCAGTTTATTTCAGGTGCTCCACTGCCCATCTGTTGATTTTCATTTTCCCTGTCGACTTTTACGACACCCACGGGTGGAGATGAGGTGGTAGATTCTCTTAAGCCGTAACCTTTACCGCTTATTATATTTAGATATTTGTGGATGAAATATCATGATGTAGGAGCGTTGTCACTAAAAACTATGATGGAACGTCTTGTCAACATTGGGCATCTGAATTCCCGTCACTCCTCACACAAGACGTAGAAGCGCTTTGTTGCTTACCTTATCAATTGTGTTTAAGCCCCTAAATAACTTATGTATCATAAACCTGCCTCATAAAATACACTTGGGAAGCCTTCGACCCTAACTGACCCCGATACATAATACAGGGGAACGGGCGGGCGGGATAGTTACAACGCAGGGGGCGCGATTTCGACGTCAGAAGACTCACTTCCGTGAACACACCTGCCGCACGTTATCAAAGGCCATCGCCTATTAGTGCGGTTCTTAAAAAGCATTGGAAGCAATTTAACAACGAACGAGATTTAAATATTCAAATAAACCGAAATCGACTTTTCTAATAGTAATACATATTTAATTTTGCCGCGCCGTATGATTTATGCCGACCTTTAGACATCATCTTAAAGGCAAGGCGAAGCTTGTTAGAAAAATAATAGTAGGTGGTCACTATTATTTTTCTGTACAGCACCAAGTAGGCAGTGTTTTTTTTATAGAAAAAAAATATGAGACGAGCAAATCGTTTGTCTGATGGTAAGTGCAATATCTGCCCATAACAAAATATGTTACCCAGACCATTTGCGTGGCGCTACACAGCGCACGTCATCTAAAAACATCAATTGTTAAGTTCATATGCTTGATAATTACACTGGCTATCAGCGCCCTTCATACCCAAACAGTGATGTTTGCACACTACTGCTCCACGGCAGAATAACTGGCCCTGGGGTGGTACCTACCTAGACGTATTCCTGCATAGGAATCCTATCCACCAGTAATATCCCATTGGAGTATTTATAAATTTACTCACTTGTAGGAAACAACTCAACATCAATTATTACTTTATCCATGCTTTTATATCATAAATCCGAAAGCAACTCTCTCTGTCCTTCTGTCTGTTAGTTACCTTTTCACGGTTCAACCACTGAACCGATCTTGACGAAATTTAACACAGAGATAGCTTCCATCCTCGAGACGGACAAAAGATACTTTTTATTCAGGAAAATTTAAGTGTTCTTACTGTATTTTTAGAAAACCTAAATTCCGTCTAGGTAGGTACCACCACAGGGCCAGTTATTCTGCCGTTAGCAGTAGTGTGCAAGCATTACTGTGTTTCGGTTTGAAGGGCACTGAGAGCTAGTGTAATCACTGGGCAGATGAGACATAAGAACTTGTCTCAGGGTTACGGGCGCAGTGTGGTGTCACACGTTACACTTACCATCGGGTGAACGTTTTGCTATTCTCGTCACTTTTTCCAATAAATCAAATTGACGTTTCAAAAACGAAATTTATGTTATTTATGTAGAAAAGTAAGAATTTGTATTTAATTTCATTTCATATCCCATACTCAATTACATGTAGTCATAAGAAGCCATTTGTCATGATTTTATAATGTGAACTCAGTTGGGACAGTTGTTCGTTTAGATATATTTAAAGCATAATAAATTACTTAAACGTTCTCCCCCATTACACATGATGACTTTCATGGTATAATAGCGTGATATGCGATTTTAAATCTACTTCGTTTAATCTGTTTTATGGTGTTTGTGAAATGTTTTATTTCCTTTTTGTTAATGGAGCTAGGCGCTCGCTTTAAATTTCATAGTAAGCGAGTGACATGGGTTCGATTCCCGGTGACGGCACCACTAAAATTGTTCATTGCAATTTTAAGTGCTGATTTGCCACGTGCTCGGCGGTGAAGGAAAACATCGTTAGGTAACCTGTATGTCTGAGAAATAAAAAAAATAAAAAATTATTTCGAAGACATGTGCAGTCCGTCAACCCGCATTGGAGCAGCGTGGCCTCAGAAATGGAGGCCTGTGCTCAGCAGTGGGAAATTTATAGGCGGAAACTTTACTTTACTTTTTTTTATGGGATACAACTAGATCATTCATAATGTACGTTAAATAATCAATAAGTACATTTCCGCGTGGCCTTATGGTTAGAGTACCTGTCTACCGCGCGGCGGGTTCTGGGTTCGAAGATGTGTTGTGAAGGTCCTTGTGTCTCTGACACTGCTTACCAGCCTTCCTGCGATTGTATAGTATAGGGCACGGGTAGGTTGGGACGAGTGAGTGCCTTTGTGTTTGTGCGTACAATTGTGGCACCATCTCTTGCGCAGTTGATAACTTCCGACAGTGCTCGCTAGTTGTCGCCGTAGTCAAAAATCGGTCCGGAGGAAATCATCATGAAGTCCAGTCCAGTCCATAACCGTTAACTATAATGAATGTGCAAACACGATGCCATAGCAGCTGCCTCGCCATAATGTAATTAGTGAGCGTTATACCGATGAACGTTATTTTTAATGGACTACAAAAAAAGGAGGCGGTTCTATGTATTTTTGGTTCTATGTATATTTTGTCAATGCAGGAATAAATTTTAAAAATCTTTAAGATTTTTGAATCGGGATAGCGTAAGTGTGTTCCTATATAAGTTTGGTCAAGTTCTGATGATCGGACCCATGAGAAAATCATAAAACTCTTAAATTCGCTTAATCTTTGAAGCTGCGTTGAAGTCGGTTTTTTGATTAAACAATTATAATTGCATGAATGCAGAATGGATGGGTAACAATTATATGGATGGGTATGGATACCAACTAGTACAGTCGGTACGGAGTAATTTTAATGTTATTTTGTTGACTAAAAATTGATCCAAAAAGCCGTATATCCCATTGATATATAAAAAATCTGGTATATCACTACAGTCAACGACAATAGTATCCGATGAAGCTGTAAAAGCCGAGAAGGCTAATAGCACATACATCACCTAAAATGTATATCAAATACGTCCTCAAAAAGATGCGCTCATTTCGATTAGCATCACGTCTGCCGTGTCAACGCAAGGACTGTCAAAACGTCGTAGAACGATAGTTGATTTCATTTAAAAAGCTACTATATGCGTACTATATGCTACGATGTGCGTGGGCATAAGATTAAATTGGTGTTTATCTAACTGTAATTAGTGATCTTTCTTTTTATTTTTATATTTTGATCAATCGTGGACGATATTTGAAGTGATTTTTTGTATGGAACTGTGTATCTTTGATTTTTGTATGTCAATGGTATATCCATTTAAAAAAAGTAGCGGGGTTCCTCCGGAGCTGCTGTCTGCTCTGTCTGTTCATCAAGTTCACTGCTGAACACAGGCGTCTCCCTTAGACTGCTACAAAACACGGTCCTGGGCCACCTGCATCTATTGACATTCCGCAAAACGTCTCTCCATCTAGTTAGTGTGTTTTACACTGCGCTTTGCCGATACGAGGTTGCCACTCGAGAACCTTTCTTTCCCAACGGTTAGCGGCTTTACGAGCAAAATGGCCACCCCGTTGCCACTATATCGAAATTATGTTATTATATTCATATTGGTATATGCATTTATTTGTGGTAGTGGTCGCGTTGTGGTCTAAATTCGAACGTTATTCATAATTTTTTTAAGTTTGAACGCTATTAAGGAATTGTTGGCAACATTTTAAAATTCTTTAGACTTTTTGACCACATACTATTATGTGTTTGACATTGGCAGTAGTAACTTAAAACGACAGACTAACATGTGATTGACATTGTCACTACGCAAGTAAATAATGAATGTTTTCTTAAATTTAATTAAATTTATAATATATAAATTTTAGGTTTCTCGCTTTTTCTCCATTCAAACATTAACTATGCCAAATCTCACACTTTCGTGCGCGCAATATGTTAAAAAAGGGGTACACAATTTTGTCTTCACGTATTAATATATGGATATATTTGTATGTATTGCCATAATTTATATATGTTTCATTATACACACTCGTATTTATAAATAGTTAATTTGACCTTTTTTTGTTACTGGTCAATTTAAACTTGAATCATGCACCTGCCATTACATTCCACCTCGCCAAGTGTTGATTGGCAGAGAATACCGATATAGGCATTAAGTCCGCCCTTTGGTACCTCAATATTAAGGTGATCAATAAAGCTTTTAATAAATAAATAAGTAACATTATCCACTATAATACACATAAAATATCCTGTGGCATTCTTAAGTGTAATTTAGAACATAATTGCATTCAATTATTAAATTCTGATGTCAAATATTAGCTTTCTAAATAAGTTGTAGTTTTTATCCTGCTAACTCTTTAGCACAGCACAGACGCACAGCGCCATCTTTTGATAAACACAAGAAGTGCCACTGCAAAATGGCCCATTCGATCATAATCGTGTTCCAATATCGACTAACGGATGTGATGAATATAGTCTCAAAGAACCAGAAAGTCATAAGTTGTGTTTTTTCTATTTAAGTACAACTAGAATTTGAACTTAATACAGATGATTGAAGTGAACGAGTATGTTCGCAGCTAAAACACAAGGGCGTTTACTTTATTACGCTACAGATGTAATGTTGTTTCGATCTCTATTGCGACCCGACCTGTTTTAACGACAACTATTTTTTGAAATACATCTCATTGCAAAGATTGTTTTTTAATTTGTGTCAAACTTTAAGGCTCGGACTCATCGTAGTTAATGATATCCTAACCGCTTGTAACCTCTGTGGATTCGGTAACTTCTAGAACTTATCAATTGCACAAGATATAGTGCCCCAGTCCTCTCGAATACAGGAGTACACTCTTTTTGACGCCTCTTGTCGTATCTCATGTAAGGCGTGTAAGCATACGATCGGAGGGTGATTCAAATAAGGTGTTAGAGTCACGGGGACACAGTCACATTACAAAACAAAATCTAATGATCAGATCATTAGACTACTCAATACGTAATAGTAATAGTAGTGAGTAAAAACTAGTAATAAAATTACCGACCAGCTGTTAGATAAGAAATGTCTATATCCCAGTATTTATTTATACTAGTAGAATGTTTTGGGTCAACATTGTCGTTTTCGTTTATCTCTTGATACATCTGTGATGTTTTCTTTCTTCTCACAGCTTTATCTGTTAATTTAAATCGTACTTCTGTTACCCTATGATAATTTTACGAATACGAAATTCCGCTAGGGAAAGTTCAAGATGGCTGTCTTCTCAGTCGTTGAAATATTTTATTATTTCTAAGACGTAGATTCCACACAACGTTTTTCCTCCTTTATCGCCAACTACAAAGAATCAATATATGAAGTTGTAATTAACAATTTTAGTGGGGTTGCACCCGGGTCGGTTAGTTAGGGTGTGGTGCATTTAGACTACGAAATTTGAAAGCGTAATTTGAATTTGGTTTTATGTAGTTTTTAAAACTATAAAAAACTAAATTAAAGTTTGATCTTTCGAATGAAGCCACTAAACTTCGAATAAAGGACTTTTTTACTTAGATACAGTATTACCTTTTGGTTGGCTTCTTTCTTCGACTAAAATGTTTCACTCTTGCTTTAAATATTTATTGCGTTGGTCATAGATCAGAAAGGAAGAAGCAAATTGCATTTCTAGAATCCGTGAGACGTCAACTAAATATGGATGCCATCGATCCGTTCGTCCGAGCGAAAGTTTATACTTCCAAAATATATCTTCCAAAATTTCAATATACTGATATAAAAATCAACTTTGGTAGATGAGATATGGCAGCGAAAAATGATTTTCAAACTACAGTTATTGCCTTTGAATTGAAAGCGTTATTACAATTCATTTAGAGGTAAATGAAGAAAGTGTTTCTACTTAAGCATCAGGCCTTAATTAAGAAATTTAATCCAATAATTGCTTATTCTTTTCAGCCGCGCGAACGAGGTCGTATGCGTTTCCACATGCTGCAGAACGTCCAGATGGCGCTGGACTTCTTGCGCTACAAGAAGATCAAATTGGTGAACATCAGAGCCGAGGACATTGTAGACGGCAACCCTAAGCTGACACTTGGCCTCATTTGGACGATTATCCTGCACTTCCAGGTTAGTGAGCACGCTTTTTTTGATACTACTCCTATATGAGTTATAATCATTGCAGGAATTTTGATATCTTATTTGATTTCACATTTATGATCCAGGATCCCAGGTTTAGGATATAAATTATGTTTATTTCACTTGTCAATTTAAATGTATCGTCTAGCTTTGATCATAACATTTACTTATTTGCCACACCTAGTAATTCGTTATTGTTGAATGTTCTTTGCTACGAAGATCAGACTCGGAATCGTTGTATATTGTTTCTTTATCATTTTAACTGTGATTTACGTACTTCAATTCATAAAGTTAGTAGCAGTTATAGATTTTTTAGTCTTTATTTTGTCGCTGGCCAAGTAGTGGGGCCAAGGTCACGAGGACGGAGATATGAATTTTGTCGTTTTCGGCCTTTATGACTTTTTGACAATAGTAACACCGGTAATACGAGCAGTAAACGTAATTTTGCTAGTCAGTAACTAAGTTTAATTTACTTAGAATATTGAGATATTTTTAACAATATTAGACTAGAGCCGCGATCATAAGAAGTGTAAATGACCGAATGTGGATGTGTTTGTGAATGCGTGTGTGTGTGAATAATCGACGTTATCTTTGTCATCCTGTCGATAGTCCACTGCGTGACATAGGCTTCTTAAAGGACGGGAGGATTTTCCGCAATCACTCGGCCTGAAGGCGGATAAGTATTCGCAGCACTAGACTAGTAGTTACGGGGAACTGGAAGTATTGATTTTTTATTGACATACATTTTACTACTTTAAAAAAGCTTTTATGTTTGAACGCGATAAGTTCGGGGGTAGGCTATGCAGTATCACAGACGCGGGGACAATCATAACACTACCAGACCCGAATACAAACAATTTGCGTATTTGCAAAAATGTTGGCTTTGGCTTTGATTGGAACGCAGTACCTGCGGCGTAGAAGTCAGGTACTCTAACCACTAGGCCACGCGGTTGTCGATATCGACAATAGGATATATTTAAGCAGACATTAGATTCGTTCAGTGAATTAAATCGAATGTGAATTAGGAGTTTTTGGCGAATGCAAGTGCCAAGCGAAAAGAATACGCTACCTTCCAGGTGCCTGCCTGCCAGGACCAACCGGGTCGAATCTGGTAAGGATGTCTTCTCCTGAGACTAATATTTTGATATTCTGTCACATGTGGTAGGCAGAGACCACACTCGCAGCCCACTTTTCGCCCCCGTGAAAATCGCGACGTGACGGGTGGCGAACTACGTGCGTACGGCGCTATCATTTTAGTACGAGTCAAAATATTCTTACTCCCTCATCGCTTTCCCACGGGCAGTATAGAGACAGCATCAGATATAATGGTGAAAGAGATAGGTGATATTCTACTCTGCCGAACACCGTTCGGCTATGTATATAGTAAGACATCGATGAAACTTCAATAGCACGATGTAGGACGTATGTGCTGTTTCTTGAGGTTCTCATGTGATGACATTGATGTCGCTAAGATTTCAACATATTGTATATTACATTTAGTCTTGATGATTTCTAATAAGCAGAAGCGCCTGAGTTGCGGGAAAAGTTTACCACAATAGTCGAACAATAGGTCCGGACCCGCAGCATAAATTTTCAGAGATTGTATCTTGAACCATAACGTTATTGCTTCATTGTACCTTTTCTTGAATTCCGTTCACTTTTTACAACAAAAAAAATCCTAAAATTATTTGATTCATTACAGAACGCATTTTCATGTTGACGCGTCATGTTACGGCATTGTAAGTTATGTTCATTCTGTGTCGTCGTCCAGATGTCGTGAAATCATACCAAAGAAGGTGTCAAGAAAATCTATTGGTCTTAAGAGATAGTGTATTTATATGTATAAATCCGTTTTAACTATATTTATAGTGGATCTTTTTCTTTTTTTTCTTTTCATTAAAAACGATTCCCCACAGTAGGATTTCTCCTGTGTCGTGGGTGCGTTTTACAGACATCGAATTGCACATGCACTAACACCCGTACCCGGAACAACAAGATCATGCTATGAAATGTATTATTTCTACATTGTATAACGTTATATGAGCTCTAAATAACTGGAATATCAAATGGATCTAATGGATTAAAGTAAATTAACAGCCTATTAATGTCCCACTGCTGAGCACAGGCCTCCTCTCATTTCGACGAGGGTTTTTGGAGCCGGGTAGTGAGCGCTCCAATGTTGGTTGTCGGACTTCACATGTCGTCGAAATATTTTTATTTCTCAAACATGCCGGTTACCTCTGGATGTTTTCCTTCGCCGCTGAGCACGTGGCCAATCAGCACTTAAATTTGCAGAACAATTTTAGAGGTGCCGGCACCGGTGATCGAACTCAGATCATTCACGTACTATGAAGTTTAAGGCGACCGCCCGGCCTCTGATCTACCACGACTTACGTGATGGATTAATTCAATTAAATTCAACTGACCCGAGCTGTCACTTAAAAGTATTAATCCGTGTGATTAGGATCGAGGTGGATAAGACATATATCCTTTTGCATCGTGCCTGCACTCGCCGTGACATAGAAATTGTCTATTCAGCGCGCTCGCGGTTGCGAGAATGATTGCACGTTATGCTCTTATTGCCATGTTGGTATGTTTTGTCCTTATGTGTGGCAACTTACCATCGGACGTTTATTAGGGAACGTACAATTTGTATATTTTGTGTAACGTTAATTTGTGCCTATAAATACCTTACTGCTAAGCACAGGCCTACTCTCATTTCTGAGAGGGTTAGCGCCGAGAAGAGTCCGCCACGCTGCTCCTATTCGGCTTGGCGGACTTGACATGTCGAAATAATTTTTATTCCTCAGACATGCAAGCATCCTCACGATGTTTTCATACGCCGAATCACTTCATTGTAATTAACTAGTATAGTGTCATTTTACTGTTATGGTACACGTTAACGACTTCCTCATCTCGTCATCTCTTCCCTTAAAAATGTATATTGATATCTCTTATAGTACTTGATGTTTTTTTTATGGATCTTTCTAAATCCTCAACAATAGGAAGCCCCAAAATATCACTATACATACATACATAAGATCACGACTGTATCCCATAAGGGTTAGTCAGAGACTGGGCACTCACTGCAAAAACAGATGACTGCCACAATCCACGTTTCATCCAAAACAATATAATGCACTTGGTGTGATAGGTGGTGAGCCCATCGCCACCATGCGCTGTTGGGTGCACAGTGCAGTTTAATTCCCTTACTCGCCTTTTACGAGATCCATTGGATGAGATGGAGTGGTAGTATTCTTTTAACGAGCCGCCACCACACGGCTATCATTATGTCAAACCTTCAAAGATATTGTTCACATGAAATTCTTTTTGTGAACTATTCACTTTCTTTAGAAGCAGTTAATGCGGTTTCTGTGTGGTGGTATATTAAAAAGGTTCTTTCGTTATATAAGTTCTTATAAAAGACAAGTACATTAAAAGGTTTTTATTTAAATTGAAATAGAAGGAACGTTTGACGAGTTCTTTGGTTTAGAAGCTATCTGCATAATGTCTTTTCTGCTCAAAATGTATGGAGCATTTCTTTCCGACGTAATATAGATAATAGTTGATAATTGATTGAAACCTGCATGTCTCAGAAATAACTGACATTTCAACATAATATCTCCAAAAAATCTTTTAGAAATTAGATGAAAGCCTGTGCTCAGCATTGGGACATTTATAGGCTATACCTTTTACAGTAAATTCAATAACCTTGTCGGCTCGGTTGGAGCAGTGGTAGTGGTAAGCGCTTGACTTCTGCGCCGCGGGTCGCGGGTTCGATTCCCGCACGGGACAAATATTTGTATGACCTACAGATAGTTGTTCCGGGTCTGGATGTTTGTGCGTGTGGAATTAATGTATGTAAAACGCACCCACGACACAGGAGAAATCCTACTGTAGGGCATTGATTTTTTACTAAAAAAAAAAATATCGTGGTGTAACAAATACCAAGGTAATGATTTTGCTAAAGTTAATATCTATAATCTCTACGTCTTTCACGTCAAATAGTTTTGATATTTTACATTAGTACTACATTCAGACAGGTAAGACAGAAAAACCAGACAAAAAGTATATTGTGTAAAACACGGTATACTTGTAAAAAACACATGACTGTAATACGAATATCGTTATCGATTCATCGGAACTTTTTAAAGGGAATTAAAGCTATATTTTATCTCTTCTTGTTAATTTAAATCATTCGCCTTATATACAGCATGAGTCAGGGTTCGTGAGTGATGTCATGCCACGGTGAAGCCGCACTTTCGCTCGTAAGTAATGATCAAGTCATACACTCTTTACGACAATTGCAATAAAGACGGTACCTCCATGTTCGGCATCTTTGATGTAATAAAGCATTGGAGGAGACTATAAGGTTCGTCTGAATTTCCATATCTCGTATTAATGATATGAAGACAAGTTTGTAGAACACTGTTTAATAAATAATAATGTTATATTGATCAATTAGCATATACTAAAAAATACCCAAGTTTTTTTTGTTTACGTTCTACGTGGTAGGAATTCTAGGCAGGAGTATCCGCCTATGTAGATGTCACCACCTGTCTGTCATGTTTTATTTCAGGGTGCCATTGTGAAAAAGAAAAAGGCAAAACCCGGACCCAAAATAACTATCTGCAGTAGTTCATACAAATAATTGTTCCGTGCAGCAATCGAACGCTAGCGCAGAAATTAATCACTTGCCATTGAGATGCATCTGCGATTGAAGATCTGCTTAGCGTGGTGTTTACGGGTAAACCTGATATGTGTATATAATCAGAATATAGTCTCAATAAACAAGATCTGGGGGGTAAGAATAAGGAAGGATCAGTAAGCTGGAGAGGCAATGGGCCAGCCATGTAGCTCGTAGAACCGATAACCGCTGGAGAAGAAAGTTTCTCGAGTGGCAACCACGTACCGGCAAACGCGGTGTAGGGCGATCCCCGACTAGACGGTGCGACGACCTGCACGGTTTTGCGGGAAGTCGATGGATGCAGGTGGCACAGGACATTGTTTTTTTTCCGCAATCTATGAGGGAGGCATATGCTCAGTATTGGACTTATAAAGAGTTGAAATGATAATGATGAACATATGTTCCACTTGAAACATGAGATCATTTCTTCGTGTGTTGCCAAGTCTTTACAAATAACTAACGTTATATTTTAAAAAAAACTCTGTAAATATAATTGCGGCGACTTGAAGCGTGGGCGACGCCTCTGTGACACGGTTATCGAGGGCCTTATACGGGCACATCCCTATGTACAGCGTGTTCCTTTTATGGATAATTTGAATAAACAGTTAAATATTAATGGTCATTGACAATCTTGTATTTTATTGCCGGCGTTAATTTTATTCAATGGAGCATGGGTCGGTCTTAAAGAAATATGTAATAAAATTCGTTTTGTCTCTCTGATAATAAGCTGCGAAGTGTATTCAATTTATATTGCAGTTTATTTGACACTGTGTTACTTACTCACTTTAACAGAGTGAAACTTAAGTGTTTTTATACAAATGACTTCATATAATGAAAGAACGAAGTAATTGATGTAAGTGAAATATTATACTGTATACTTTCAACAAACTCAAAACTTTTTTCAAATTCATAAATTTAACTCTTTACTTTAAATATTAAGTGAAAAACACGAAAACGTTGACATCGTGATACCGTTATTTTCATAACATTGAAATGGTGCCATAGTTTATATTGAATTTTATTTTATTTTATTTAAAAACTTTAATGTAAACCTCAAAATAAAGGTAATAATGTGCGGACTTAATGCCTATAGGCGTTCTCCGCCAGTCAACCCATGGCGTGGTGAAAAAGCGGTGGCAGGTTTATTATGTAACTAAATTTATTTAATAAGTATAATAAATAAGAAACAAACAGGTAAATGAAGTAAAATAATATAGGTATTAATATTACATATACATAAATAAATATAGAATTATACACATACATATATACATATATATATATATGTATATATATATATATATAACTATATATATATGTATATATATATATATATAACTATATATATATGTGTATACGTATATATATATATATATATATATATATAAATACAATCATCCATACACATTTATATACAACATACATATACATACATATAATGGTGGCAACGGTTTGATGATTCCTATGAAATGGTATTATCAACAGTTTTAAGAACATATTTCTTGAAGGAGTTCTTGTTTCGTACCTTTCTTATAGTTTCGGGCAAGGAGTTCCAGAGTTGTATTGCCTGAACAGTAAAGGAGTTGCAGATAAAGAAAGGGCGGTGTGATGGAACGGTTATCTTAAGATTAGATGAAGAATGAAGAACCCTATCATGAGACAACGAAAGAAACTGTAATTTATCCTGAAGATTAGAAGGTGCAGATAAATCATTTAAAATGGAAAAGAGAACAGATAAAATTCCAGATTGACGTCTCTGTTGGATAGTAAGCCTTTTAAGACCAATACGATATTGAGAGATATGGTCATATTTATGAAGACCGAAAGCAAATCTAATACAATTGTTAAGGAGGCGCTCTAGTTTGTTCAGAAGATTTTGATTCAGGTTTGGGTAACAAACATCAGCATAATCAATAGAGGGCATGACTAGAGATTGCACAAGCATAAGCTTTGTCTTATATGGAAGAAAGCGTCTTACACGATAGAGCGATCGTAAGGTGGCAGATACTTTGCGGCGGATTTCATTGACCTGTTTTACCCAGTTCATAGTATTATCAAAATGTAGATAGATTTTTAACACAGAATCAGACAACGGAATTAAAATACCACTGTCATAAATGGACGGCAAACTTAAAAGATCTCTGATGTCTGCAGATCTTTGTTCTTTCTTTCTTCTTAGTGTCTTGCCACACAGAATGGTTGACGCAGCATTTGTAACGGGCAGACGTTGCACTTACCTTCAGTAAAAGTGAACTATCATTTTATCTCTTCTATCGATGTTCTCGAAAACATTAAGTCTTTCTACTTTTTTAATATTTGAAGATTGCTACGATCAAAAATTGTATATAAATATATATGTATTTATTTATACTTTAATATGCTAGTCGTACTTTGACACTGGCCAAACTCTTACGACAGTTGCAATTAAAAAAAAATATGTTTGAAAATGTTAGCGAAATGTGGATGCCTTCCAGGCGCCATAGAACTACATCCAAGAGTCCGTCCTTGACATTCTGGGCCGACTCCAATGACTGTGCAATTGATTTTAAAAGACGATTGGGATGCAGTGTGCGGTATATGAATAATGTTTATTAGTTAATTATCGCATAAGATATTATAATAGGCATTGTATCGTACAAGTTAATCGATTGCAAAGTCCTCTGTGCATAATGACAATGCACTTAACGGCCCCTGCTTGTGCACTGCGTATTTGCATTCGAGTATTTGTCAATATGAAGATATTTATATTGTGTTATTACCGTCATGGTTCATGCATCAGCCCATAAATCTTTCCTGTCCATAAAGTTTTCTTACCTGTTTTAAATATTGTCTCCGTTAGTTAAACAATACCTGTTCTCTTACCTTTTTTTCCGCCCGTTAGTTTTGCCAGTTTCTTTTCTGGCCAGAGGAACCTTAAAAATTACGTTTGAGAAACTTAATTTAAATTTCTTACGTCAAAGAAAAAATTTGTTTTACTTCATTTTATTACTTAAATGGGAAGGTAATTTCTTTTGATGTTCCGTATTTAAATAGGTCTCCGTCTATTTTACGGTATGGGTTAAAAGAGTAGAACAAATGTTAATTTTGGTATTTTTCTTGACTATGCCTAGTGTCGGCCGATAGGTGTCCGGCAGAGTAGAATAGCACCTACCTCTTTTCTACCGAGGTGTCGTAAGAGGCGTTTAAGGACTTGTACGGACAGCCTTTATTCGTGCAGATTAACACCATAATATGCAATGCTGTCACTATACTGCTCGTGGGAACGTAACGGATAATCAGATTTTTTGACTCTTGCCAAAATGGCGGCGACGTTGTTGGCCACCTGCTACGTCTCGTTTCCTGCGGTGGCGAAAAGTGGGCAACATGTGTAGCCTCTGCCTACCCCTTATGGAAAGAGGCGTGACTATATGTATGTATGTATGCCTAATGTTGTAGGATGGTGGTTTCATATTTCATACACTCGTAGGAGCGTATGGGGCGATTTCCTTAGAGCACTGAGCTAAGGCCTCGGAGGTGCTATGTCTTATGTGTTACTTACATATTGCTACTAATTTTACCTTTGTATGAAGCATCAAACATGCATATCGCTCAGTATATTTTATCATGTATTTTACATAAAAACTAAAAATAGTTGGTATAGTAAATTTATCCTATTATATTTCTAAGTGTTAGCCATAAAAAAGCCAACCAGCCCATCTGAGCTGAATTATTTGTTTGCCATGGTAGGAATATTTAAAGTAGCATTACTATTCATAAGTATTAATAAATCTATCTGATAGTAAGCTTTTAAAAACTTTTTTTATAGTTCTGATTGACTGACAACGTTTGATAAATCCGTTGCTGTGTTCGGTGACCCATTTTTATGG
The DNA here is from genome assembly GCA_019845155.1 of Luehdorfia chinensis. NCBI lineage: Eukaryota > Metazoa > Arthropoda > Insecta > Lepidoptera > Papilionidae > Luehdorfia > Luehdorfia chinensis. Next base: position 1,956,900 of record JAHVAK010000028.1, read on the forward strand.
CGTTTGTCTATGATTATAACTCGCAAGGATTTGTTTTTGTTTATGTAAACAAATATTTGTTAATTTTTATATATAATCTAAATGATACAATTGGAAGCGATTCATTTTTTTTTTCATAACTTTATTTAAATCGGGCACCCGGCAAGGATCGACGTAGGCGAACGTATAACTATCAGATCGGAGACGTTTTTAGGAAATACCAAGCCCAAAAGTACCCGCAATCGATGAGCTTGTATGAAAACCCGAAGAAGCGAAAGAATTGTGTCAGGATCGTAACAAGTGGAAAGATGTGGTCTCTGCCTCGCCCAGTGGGAAAGAGGCGTGACTCTATTTATGTATAAAAATCAATACTTTGTGCAATTCAGAGACTCAATCCTTTATTCCAAATTTCACTACAATCCGAACATAACTCTCATCATCATCATAATCATAATTTATACACGAAACACGGTCCCGATTGACTAGTATCCATCATCTTTCCGCAAAGCCGTGCAAGTCGTCGCTCCATGTAGTAATATTCTGCCGATGCAAGGTTGCCACACGAGAACCTTTCTTTCCCAACGGTTATCGATTCTATGAGATATATGACCGGCCTATTGCCACTTCAGCTTGCTGATCCTTACCAATGCTCACATTTATAATGTTACTAGTTTTTCAAAATCCTACCAATTTGAAATAAAGTCTATTATATGCGTAATAATAGGTTAGATGCTTATGCCCTGTGGAAGCTCCATAACAAAATCCACCACTACAGTCTTATTGTCTTATGAAGTCTGGAACCTACGATACATTAAGACTGTACGCCGCTCTGCTACATAAGCAGTCCTTTAACGCACCGCAAACATTACAACCTCTATTTGTTTTTCTGACTGTACCTGTTGAACCTTACCGTGATTTGTCCCATTGTAATACAAGACCCCGGAACTAGAGCTAAAGTTAACCACAGCTCAAACGGAGGCTGCGCGTACAGTTACTCGGGTCGAGAGTCAACGGCCGCACTTTGGCGGCGTGCGCACGCACGCACAAAAAAGAAACGTAGACACAAATATGGTGACGGTGACCGTCGTTGCTATCAAAACGGTGATGTACTGGATACGTTCTAATCGATAAAGTAGACTACTTTTTATTACTTTTCGAAAGTTCTTTTTTTACAATTTTGTTTTTATTATCTGTCAGCGTGGTTGTAGTTTGTGGTGTATTGTTCAATTCAGAAGCTGTATGAAGTGTTTTGGCGATCAGAGTACTTACTAAAATTTTTGGTGCGAATCCTAGTCGAAGCCGAATTAACGAATGATTGTTGTCGTATCTGGCTGCATAATAGTAACTATCTTGGCCTTGGCTTTAAATTATGAACCAAGGTTCAATCCGTGGTCCAATCTTATCAGCTCAGGCTCAACTGTAACGGATACAGGAAGACAGTCCATGCTAATATTATAAATGCGTAGGTAACTCTCTCTGTCACTCTGTCTGTTTGTTACCTTTTTACGGTTCAAACGCTGAACCGATCTTGACGAAATTTGGCACAGTGACATCTTGCATCTTGGAGACGGACATGGGATATGACTTTTAATCACAAAGAATCTAATAGTTCCCACAGGATTTGAAAAAAAAACTATATCCACGCGGACGCAGTCTCGGGCATAAGCTAGTCATGAATAAATTCTATAATATATTCTCGCCAAAATTTATAACCCTATAGTATATCCGGTGCGAATGAAAACTTCTGGTATTATACGGAAGATATCAAAATTAGTGAAGACTACATCGCCATACATTTAGTTGAATGAATATGTATATTTTTAATTTATTTGAAAAAAGAGTTCTATTTCCTAATAGAGAATTGTGTGTAATTTAGTAATACTATATTTACAAAGCCTTTAATGAGCTACGTGATTATCCAGTCTACGTCCAGAGTCTTTTGGAACCTTTTACTTTATCTATGACTATGACTCCAGTCTACGTCCAGATTCTTTTGGAACTTTTTTACTTTATCTATGACTATGACTCCACTCTATCGTATAAGGCTATGGTTCTACAGGGGTCATAGCCAGTCGCTTAGTCGCTGTAATACCTTTCTAGAAGACTTCGAAAACTTCGTCGTTGTATATGCTATTGACAAAGCCTTCAAAGTTGGGTAAGACTGATGTCCAGCAGTATATATGCTTAAGCGCACACCTGGTCAGATTACCTAACTTCTTCGCCCCGGGTCCTGGGTTCGAATCCCAGTCGGAGCCAAAATTTGTACAAAAACAAATTATAAGTTTTCGAGTCTGGTTCTGTTTTAAATTTGAAATTTTTGTTTGTAACACGCACTCACGATAGAGAAGAAATTCTAAGTTTCTTCTATGAATCCAGGGGAAAATCCGTGGATGAATATATAAATCCTCCTGAAGCAGGTAGTTAGGCTTGTGTCTGTGGGCTAGACTTAAAAAACTGATTAAGACAGTCTTCTTAGGTGGGATTCCTTCTGGTAGTAGGATTCCTATGCATCCGTCAATCCCAGGAATCCATCTAGGCAGGTATCACCGCAGTGCCAGTTATTCAGTCACAAAGCATTAATTTAGAAACATTACCGTTTCGGTTTGAAGGGCACTGATAACTAATTACACTAATTACTGTGCAAATGAGACTTATGAACAGATGTCTCAAGGTGTCGGTGACACAGTAATTTTCTGATGACAAAGTATTTGTTATGGGTAGACGTTGCATTTATCAGCAGGTGAACGATTTGATCGTCTTGTCACTATCTCCAATAAAAAAACTTAATCAGATCAACTTTATATAAAGCTAAAGCTAAATGTATACGTGCATGTAATACTCGCAGACAGTTTGTATGTACTCCAGTTCTGGAACTTTCCATTCTCAAGGCTAACAAACACCCACCCTAGGCGAGCGCGAGCCGAGTTGTTGTGACGTGTCGAAATAAAAATGTGGTCGGTCCTAGTGACCTATACTAGGGTACGTAGGCAGTAAGGCCGTGGACCATATGGCATCGCCCACACGCCGCCTTCGTACCCTGCTTGCCACATCGGATTTCTTGTTCCCGTAGCTTTGCGAGTAATCCGAAAGGATTTGTAAAGCCTTGAGCCATTCGTCTACATTTACGTAAGACCGTCAAATACGTAGGCAATTTCCCAGAGGCCAATTGTAAACTATCACTACTAAGAAATACGTAATTTTTGTTAAGAACGGACAGTGCCCGCTACGTTGTTCAACCCAAGTAAACCTAGATCCATCTTTGAAATTACAACAACGGTTATAATTTCCCATTAATACCATTATTGTTATTACATAGGACACTCGTATTTTTTTATCTCGTATCGTGGGTGCGTTTTGCGTACACATATTTCGCGTTTTGCGTTTTACACAAATGTTGTTTCCGGCTGGAATGCGAGCCCAGGGCCGGCGGCGTAAAAGTCAGGTACGCTAACTGCTAGGCCACGCGGTCGTCATTTAAAATAAAAATAATTTAACTGACAATAGTTTGAACCCCCAGTTCACCACATTCTATTTCTTAAGAGTCATTTGGAGAGATTTTTATTCTTTGCATTCACCGCCATTGTAATGTAACATTACATTGAAATATTAATATATTGTGACACACCTTTCACTTGTCTAGGCTTTGGGATCCCACGAGTCTAGACTGAGGCGATGTTGTTCAGTACACTATATGGCGCCCTGTGTATTGTACTCTACTTGTATCCGTGTGGTTATTGCGTTGCGTACCGAAACAAAGAAATAGCCTAAGCAAGGCTGCTACTTCATCTATTCTTTGTTGTAAGGATACTACGCAGTTGGCATTTCAAAAAAATAATAATTCTAAAGTGAACACCAGTTTCAGAGCTAACTGCGCAAAAGCCCAACCATTAACAAATACGTCGCAACCAGCAATATCGTAACCCTTCATTGGCATGTTTGCTCTCCATCACTGCCAAGTTAAATACAAATTAATAATCAGACGTGATCAAAGCGACGGTAGAAGCTTTAACGTCGTCCAATATAATCGTAAATTTAACTACCCTGACCATAACGATGCCGTTAGTAATTATCGTTTCGTATGTTGTACTCGTTCGGTGGTGTTTACAGGATTTTCGCTGATCATCCCAACTGTATAAAGAATGATGTAATGTTTTCGAAACAAAATTGCATTTGGTAGAACCTCACTGCAGTTTGATACCTGTCCTTTTCGCCTATGTTCGACCACGGAGCAACTTCCGAATACTGACGCAAGCTATCAACTGCGCAATAAATATTATAATAACAATGCCACAAAGACGTAGGTAACTCGTCCCAACCTAACCGCGCTAGATGTAATGGTCATGTGATAAGTTCGGAGGTACGCTTAGATTACAGCACAGTCAGACCCGAAAACAAACAGTTTGTGCTTTGAGACAATGAGATACTATCTGCAACATATCCCTCTAGTCGATAAAGAAAGGAAAAAAGGAAAAACTGAAGAACATTTATTCAGCTATTTAATAATTATTAAAACAAATCAAAACAATAGCACAATTTACATACATGTTGCGCAAATTAAAATTGACTATAACACTAACAGGTACCTAAAATACATAACAAAATGACAATGACAAAGTACCACAAAATAAAGAACCACACTTTCACATAAGAACCTTAAAGCAGCAGCATGACGCTGCTATGTTTCGTACGGTTAGTGACGAGAACTGGCCTCCCTTACTGAAAACCAGGCATTTCATCTTAATCCACGATGTCTTCATACGTGTATTGAGGACGGATCTAGATGTCTACGGGCGTCTGCTTCAAAAACGAAAACGAAGTCAATCTAATGGTAAGCAACCATTAGGTTGACTTGTTTTTCGTTTTTTATTTACTGAGGATGGAAGGATAACAACTAAGTATTAAATATCATACAAAAGTCTATCGTAATCGCTACGTTTAAATCGGCAAAGTTAGCGATCGTAATTAAAACGCCTCGCACCTTAGATCCTGTTTGTCGACAGCAGATTATTATTTATTTTTTAGTTGGGAGTATTTAAGAAGGTGCTATCTTTTAGGTTGCCCAAAACATCTTTAAATTTCCCTAAGATGACATTTAGGAATCCCATAGGACAAGATCATCCCATTTCTCATTATCTTATTTATATTCTCTTTCGCCATTACCAAATAACAAAATTGGATCTATCGCCAACGGATCACTAATACTGGATATGATATAATAACGAATTTATCTTCGTTTCGATCTACAAATCTAAATTAACCGTTTTCAGGTTATGGTTAAGGAATCTTTGTAAGATTTACGTTATGCTGGAAACTTCTCGCGGATTGTATTAAGCCACCAATTATTGTTCAAACGTAGAGCTTTACCTAAACTAGGAATTGTCGTCGTCGTCATCGTCAACAGCTAGTCACTGCTGGACATAGGCCTCTTCTGAAATGGAAGTCTCCTCGCTTTGCAGGCGGATTGTGGTATTAGTGTAGGTCTCTAACTGTGCACCTTTGACACTGCTGCCATCTATCGGAAGCTATGAGGTTTTTTTTCAACCTACTCTTACGACACTGAATGAGATGTGGCAGATTTTTCTTAATACATTACATCATCACTTTATTATTAATCATCACTAATTATTAAAGACATCACTTTTTTTAGATTTCTCCGTTTTGCTCTATGATTTCAATTTAAGTAGAATAACTAAACTGTTACTTTCATTTGTTTTAAAACAAGGAAATTAATTTATGTATATTGATTATATAAAACTTGAGTAACACGTACATTTCTGGTACGTATTTTAAATACCCTAGACAGCATAAGATCAATATTTAAATACAGTATTCGCTAATATTTAAAAAAATATTCACAATTTTTATCTGTACACGCAAACTTTGAAGACGATCTTGGTAAGTCGTCAGAGAAAAAAAATATTATGCGCAGAACTTTTACATCGCTTGCTTGCTTTAGCAGTTACAAAGTTTAAATGCTAGATGGCGTTGCGAGTCGATGATCTATAATAGTTCGTATCATGGATAAGCTTCGCTTGGTAATGCTTCAAGATGGCGTGCACTAGAGGGCACTATACGTCTCTTAAGCTGCAGCATTATAAGAAATGTTGTTTATTTATTATTAGACCAATGTGAATCCGATGCTAATTTTTGCTGCAGTAAAATATAATATACATGCTTTTATTAATAAGGCATAAAAGGCAAAAAAAAGTATTAAACCCTAATTTAAATAAAGTTAAGGTTGCTTTGATCTATCTATAAACTTATAATTAAATGTATTATAGTATAGATGTCTTATTAATATATCGTAAACTGTTTTATATCATTTTTAGACTATATAATTAAAGGGGTTTTAGTATAGGTCGAAATTATTATTTATATGCTTATTAGGTATTACTGACCAGTGATAGTCAAAACGTTTTAATATATTATTTAAAATGTAAATAATATTTATCCCCACTATTTAATGCAGTTGTGAATATGATTAAGAATGTAAACTATAAAGCCAAGTCCCTGAACACATGGTAAGCATCATTTACTTGACAATTTCAAACGTGACACGCTAGAAGATGTTAGAGAATGAATGTAGGTCATTTGTCACAGATATTAATTAATGGTAAGTCATCATATCTGTTAATGACTTAGTACATCTGTGGTATATCAGTTTTTGTTGAAGCAGTAACTCTGCTATTGTTTCGTATGGTGAGTACGAAGTCAATGAGAATATACTCTGAGCGTATCTCCAACCAAGTGGTGACTCCTGAATAGACTCAAGACGCAGAAATTCAATGCGCCTTTAGATATGCCTGACTTAAAAGCTTCCACCCGGAGTAAATCTCCGGAGAATACGTAGAACGAGGTTCAAAAACATTGATAGTGTATTAAGCAGCAAGGGGTCGTTGAAAGTGTGATCTAATTGAAAAATTCAATTCAAAAACGAAATCGTGCCTTTCATTTTGTCGATCCGTCCAATAATTCATCATCATCATCATTTCAGCCTATCACTAGTCCACTCCTGAACATAGGCCTCGCCCATAAATAGCTACAAAAGCTTGTAGCTGTCATTTTGGGTGGGGTGTTTTGCCATAGTTGCCAACCTTGGCAGGCGAGTTGAAAACCGCAGTTTATTTATTCAGATGTTCCAGAAGATGCTGCTGCCCATCTCCTGGTTTTAATTTTCCCTCTGTCGACTTTTACGACACCCACGAGATGAGACGGGGTGGTAGATACTCTTAAGCCGCTACCACACGCTCCAATAATTATATTCAGTCAAAACATGTATTATTGAACTGTGATTGAACTTATCTAGTTTGCTAATTTGAAATTGCCAAAAGACTTACGACTGTTGCCATAAATAAAAAAGTAAAAAATTACTAAAATTTGCCGGAAACCTACTGATATGGCTATTTAGATATTGATGTCAGCGTATTTTTAGGTTGTTTGAGCTAAACTATTAGTACAAACACAAAGGTACTTAATCGTCTTTACTTTTCCGAATAATTTTCAGGTTAATTCGGAGAAGTAGTTAAGCATCTGAAATCAAACAATACATCTAACCGCTAACAAATAACTGACACATTGTGTGTTCCCCAAATATTGACTTCAGCGGTATATAAGTATGCAGAGCATTCTGTGTTTTTGTCTAATTAATGAGAAATCAGAAATTTTCAACCAAAAGTGTATGAAACAAAAGTGTGTTGTTAAGATAATTTCTGCATAGAAATACTGTAATTAAGGATTTCTTAATCGAACTCAAAATGCGAGATAGAAATTGCATTATTTCTTCTCCTTCTTCTTCGTCAGTCTGTAAAAAGTCCTTTACTGCCTGTAGCTGAGAGGTTTTACTGTAATCGTCACGCTTGGCAGGCGGATTTACGATCGCAGAACTAGACGCTCTGTAGGTACCCTAGACGCTGTACGTCACCAGTCAGAATAATGAAAATCTAGCATAATTGAGATAATGAGATATTCCGTCATCAGACCATCACATTTCTTGGCGTTTCCCTTAGCCGACATCTACGCCACCCACAGGATGTAATGCAGCCACCTCTAAAGCCACCACCGCACGGCACCACAGCCTTATTAAATGAGATTGATTAAACATAATAATATCATCTTTAAGAGAACCCAAAAAAAACACGCTTGAACACGATTTGATGATCCTGGTGAAAAAACCAGTCCACAGTCAAGAAAGTATTGTATTGTCATCAGTCCCTAATACGTAAAGAAAGAAAGAAAAATGATTTGTTCACAGCATAATATCATCGTCATCTTTATCATTTAGGCCTATCATACTTCAACAGTGAACATAGGCCTCCCCCATAGATTGCCACAAAACACGGTCCTGAGCCACCTGTTCTTAAAGTGGGTGTCGCCCTACACTGCGTTTGCCGGTACGAGGTTTCCATTCGAGAACCTTTCTTCCCCAACGGTTAGCATATACGCAGAACAGTCATTAAAAAACATCCAAAAAATAACAATACAACGTAGAAGTATACAAAAAATGTTCAACTTAAAACTGGGACAATGGCGGCATCAATCAGAGAAAAGAAAAAGGGACTATACTTAAGTGCTGTTTTTATCTGTGCTATCTCTTATTATTAAGAAAATATTGCATTGCCTAGATAAGGTTCTCCCTCAGTAATGGCCGCGGCTCTGATATTATAGCCTCGGCGTTGATTTCCAGCGAGACCGACACGGACCGGGTATTTCGGCTTAGCTGCGAACCATTTTATTTGCAAAAGAAAACAACACAGTAAAAATTTCTAAATAAATTAAGAATTCTAGAAGTAGGTGAAAATTGAATTGGAAGATTCCATTACATTCATACACACAAGTCACAGTCATAAAAGCGTGTCAAAAATTGCAAGATTTTAAGTAGTAACTAATTAGTTTTAAGTAGTAAGTAATTAGTTTTAAGTAGTAACGTTTACTTTATGCTGTGCGTCTAGACAAGATTTACTCTACTACTGTTTACAATCCCAGATGTGCGATGTGTTAAATCGCACGGCAATTTATTAAGCGTCACGAGAGTATACAAAGGGTGGGCTTGAACCTGCAGTGTTATTTTCCTCAGCCGTACCGTAAACCATAAAGCTATTTTTGCTTCTTTAATGAAGCTTTTGCATTACAGATTCTGGGTTCGAATCCCAGCCGCAGTCGTATGTGGCATTTGTTGTTTTGGTAAAATTCTGCTGTGGGGCATCGTTTTTAAGGAAATGAATTCTTCTCTTTGTAAAATGGCAATAACAACCGAAATACTTTTTTCTTTGTCCATATTTCTATCTCAGAAAGGTCAACGACTCAATGTCTTAATTATTGAGCTTCAATATTCAGCCAAAATTTTATCAATTCTTCAACGCTCACAGTTTCTTTCGGATGTTTATCAAATATCTCAAACACGTACTGTCATTATGCTGACAGGACACGCCTTCTATAAGTGGACTGTTTACAAAGAAGTGACTTAAATTATTTCGTAACCATGAAGTTGAACCTACAATGCAGAATAAAGGAAATAATGGGGTACTATGATCATGAGCCCACGTTGAAACAATTTTTTTAACCAGCGCACCGTCACGGGTAACTTGACGCTGGTAGCCGCCAGTCACCTGTTAGCGTCCGACGGTTGCGCGCGCGCCGCTCCTACTATACCCGTGTTGTGAATTACGAATACGACTTTCGAATTAAAAAATAAAACTAATTTTTTTCCACGAAAAAGAATTTACGCGCCGTGAGTGCTGGTATGTGATAGTGTTGTGTCCTTACGGTTTCGATGCGTGTACCGGTAAACATCGGTGACAATAACGGAAATCGCATTGTTGTTTCGCATTGGGGAATTGTCAACAAAAAAAATGTAAATTAAAACGAATCCTAGTATCACGCTCTACTTTACGGTCAATATCGTATTCGTATAAAGGTTCCAATTATATTCCAACGATAATTTAATTTCTAATAAGTAAAAAGTCCATCTTGAAGAATAAATTTACGACTACTACTTTAATATGTTCACTTGGTTAACAACTCTTAATTCCTAATACGGTATGCCTAATTATATAATGGAGACTTCAATATCGTGGTGTTTTACTTTAAAAATATGCACGCAAGTCTTTCAGACGATGGTTCCTTGAAAACATTTGTTCTCTTTTACAATGAGAGTTAAAAATGCACAAACTGTTAATAAAATGATTAACAATAAAAATGAAACATTGTATTCTTTTTGAAGATACATAAAGACGTGAGTTAAATGCACTTGTTAAGGCCCTTAATAACTTGTCAATAAATAATTCTTTACACTCGATTAAAATAACATCAGCTATTACGAATGCAAATTCTTGAGCTCCATATAAAGTAATGCAAGGTCCATACACGTGGGCGAAGTCGTCGGGCTCTTTAAACACCTTCCCTCATAAAAAAACTCGGTTACCTATGTTATTGTCACCCACACGGTTAATCTTTGTATATAATTACCTGTATGATGTATTGATTAGTAAATTTATTAAAGTACACGCCTACGGTTGAAGCCGTACTGGTGCGGTACACGCTTCTGTTGACGATGTTGGGTGGCCACCAAACAGTGTAACAAAATACGTGATAGTAAAATCATTAGATTAGTTATCTATGCCATAATAGAATGTATTTACATGTAAATTTAAACTATACAGCTAGTGTTTAATCGTTGAGTAGAAGTAATTCCAATATCGGTATCGACGGAAAAGGTTTTTTTTTTAATAATTTATTTATAATAACTTATTCGATTCTCCTGAAAAATAAGTGTAAAATTATTGAAGCTGTGAATTGAAAATTAAGTAGCGTTTTTCAATAGTGCGATATTAGAGATTTACTTCTGTGGTTAACTCATAGAATTTAATACAAAATATAATATTTACTTGGTGGATATAATTTATGCAAATGAAGTTTCTAGCAATGCTAATAAAAACATTTGCGTGAAACGTTGTGCAACATGGGTCGCTTAATGGCTGAGACGAGGTCTCACGGGTACTTGCAATTGTATCATAATGCATAACACTTGAATTTTTCGCGAAATTAACTAACTCAAAGTAAAGTGTAATTCTTTAATTACCCGTATAGTGTTGTTCTTGTTCGTGCTATACCTATCTCATTTTATTTCTGCATCACGCTTTATGTAGACTGATAGAGAATTCCTCAGTCATTACATAAACGTAAAGTGATTTTTATATGTAACGGCTATTAGTATAATACAATTACTATGTATTATTAACTTCCTAGATGTCTTTATTAATATAAAAAAAAAAACCATTAAGAAAACCCTGGTTTTCTAAATTCAAACATTAAGTTAATAAATCACCATGTAATCCAGCATAAACTTGAATAATTTTTATAATAATTAGTTCGTGTTTTATATGGAACTTCGTCGTGCTTATCCGCCTCAAACATGTATTTCGAAGTCTCTCGTTTCCTCACCGTTCAGTGACGTCCGGCGGAAGGGTCCGAACATGTCAGACGTCAGTGTACCAAATATGGAATCAATAACACGCCTAATCCGATGCTAAAACCAGTGTACCTCGACCACATCATTATAAAAACGTTCTATACTAGGCTTAATTAACGATTAATAATCAAAAACCGTCTAGCTTTATCGGAAATATTCCAATTTCTTTCTCATTTTTTTTTCTAACTATCCTTGTTGAAGAACAAATTTAGATTGTTACAATAACGGAGAATACGGTTTTGAAAATTAAGAATCTTTCAAATAATAACGGTATACTATTATAACGGACAAATCAAGTTGATAATTTCCCACTTCTTATTGCCTTTTATGTACCGAAACTGTTCGCGAGTTTTGTCACATGCAGCGCTAAAGCGACAACGGTACGCGCATCGAATCCGTAATAAGAAACATCTAATGCTATTGCAGTGTGTGGAGTCATCAGAACGGTATTATGTTTAACTACGGCCTCTAAAGATCTGAGAACGAAGCAAGAATGTCAATGTACAGATTCGTAAAAGAAGGCAGCAGCAAGCGTCTGTTTGTCCAAGGGACCCTCGAAAGCGACGATTCTAAACCCCTTAAATCAAGCTTGAAGAAATCGTCACCATCGCCCCTTGGATCACCAATCACTACCAGTCTAAATCTAGCGTCGGTACCCAGAAGCTTACGGGAAGGATTGTCGAGAAGTGAAACGGTGTACGATGGTAACTATCCAGGTATGGAAAGGCCGTCAAGCTATCGTTCTGGTTCGTACAGAGAAGAAAGCTACAATGGTAGGATAGTTCACGATGGAAATCAGACTCATTTCGAGTACGATGGGGGCGAAAGCGCTCTAGCTGTGCCGTTGTCGGCCGGCGGGAGGGGAATATCGGAGCTACAGGCGATTCATACGAACAAACGCATGTCGACCGAGGTCCTTGGCTCATCTCTGGAGTCGACGAAGATCTCGAAGAAAGATGATAGCGGGCAGCGGCGAATAACAACTAGAATTGTTAGAAAAGTAACTACATTGACCCGCGGCGAGGAGAAAGCTTCTACTGAGGACTTGGCTAGAGGTGGAAGGGAAGTTCACAGGTCTTCCGAGCATTACAGACACGTGGAGACAGACAGACATCCTAGAAAAGTAAAGGTACTTTTTCCACGCAATTAACCATAATTAACTTTTTTTATTCGTGTCTACTTAATTATTGTGTCATTTTCTGGGGCATTCAATATGAAGTGTTAGGTATATGTCAAATATACGACTAAAGCTTTAACTTTAGAATGCGTCAGAGTTCTTCTCTATATTCTTAACATTTTTGCAAGATGAGTCAAGCCGATGTAAGTGCTGTCGCGGAAGAAATACTTTGCGCTAATAATGGTCATGTGATGTCTCCGCGATGCATGCAACATGGACTTTTATCGGCTACGTGACTGTCTGCACCAGTTACATGCATTGCCGCCATTACGGACGTAGAATTTTAATGACCATTATGATAAATTATTCCTTCAATAACATATATACATATAGTTACGCTTTTTCCCATATGAAGGGGTAGGCAGAAGCCACACAATTAACCCACTTTTCACCGCCGTGGGAAACGAGACTTAACGGGTGGCGTACCACGTCGCCACCATTTTGATAAGAGTAAAATAATATTACTTCCCATTGCGTTCCCACGAGCAGTACAGTAGCACGAATTAAGGCTGTCTGTACAATACCTTAGACGCCCTTTACGACACCTGGGTAAAAAGGAAGTAGGTGCTATTCTACTCTGCCGGACACCTATCGGCTACTTCAATAATCACATATTTTAAAAGCGGTTAGCTGCTTCTGGTCTCAATTTACAGATGTTTTGTAAGTTACGAAAATCCTCATTAGAATTATTAAGTGAAGGATTCTTCTTATTCTCTGAAATATGATGCTTTCAGAAATTATTAATTATTAGATATTGGTGGTAGCATTCCTTGCATGCATTCGCATAGGTAGGTTTTATAGCAGTACCAATTATTCTGACTTTCAGTGGTGTGTCAACACAACTTTGTTTCAGTTTGAAGAAAAAAAGTAGTTAAATGTAATTACGATAAAACCTATTATAGGCAGGCATAGACACCCCATCAGTTGTCGTCATTTCCTACTACCTAAAAGTGCATTATCTCATGGCGTAGAGGCTAAATTTACTCATTTTTTTTTTTGTTTCATCTCGCGGTATATCTTTGCCACTCAAAGTTTTCAAATATATGTGTTCAACGTAATTTCTAAGTTGATATTATTATTTGCCAAATGATATTACCATTTTAAGATTCAAAACAGACAAGCGTCATGTAGACATTTATCTGCTGAAGCAATAGTCTTCATTGTTTTTTAAAGACAGTTCTCTGAAGTCTAGAACTTTGATGAAACCCGGTTTGAATCTTAAATAGTTTTATAAGAAACTCATTCATTTTTTGAATCTAAAATGGAAAGTGTTTGTGATGAAGTCGTTTTCTTGGCCGATTTAAATAACGGCGACAAGTTTTCAGTAACTATCAGAAGCTGACTATTTCGCAAGAAATAACATTACTAAAGTACATGGCCACAAGTAGTACTATTAGATAAATATTTTTTAATCAAAAAACTGAATACAACGTACCAGTTCCAAACGTAGGTAGTTTCATGATTTTCTCATAGATCCCTTCATCAGAACTTGATCAAAATACCACGAGAACCTCCTCTTTTTTGAAGTCGGTTAAAAATTTATATTCAGCATCAATAAATTTTGAGATAAAACTTCTCTGTAATTGTATTGAATAAGAACGTTGTTTTAAAGTATTTTAAAACACGATATTTGAATTGAAAATCTGACCAATTTTTTTTTTATTTTATAAACGTAATGTTGATGGTATAAACGATGATAAATTTTACAATTTAAAAATGATTTGCCATTAGATGTAATAAGTTTACAACCTGACACTCTAATGATGCGTTGGTAGTTCTCATTAAGTAATTATTAAATGATACCTTCTATTCAGAAGAGGGGTAATAATGCGATCAGCATCAAGAAGTGATAATGTAGATTCAATTGTGCGGTGATTATGGGAACTCTTGATTTGAATCGCTCACATTATAATGAGTTTGTTTTAAATATATAGAAGATACCCATAAATAAATGTCGGTCTGTACGAACGACAAAGCTTAGTGGACTATGTCCCATCGTAATATATACACGAGAAAATAAGTCATCACTAACCTACATAGTTTTATCATTTTCAATTCAGATTTACATTCTCGAGTATAAGTAAAAAAGGCTTTCTGAACGATAGGAAATTTTTTACAAATTTGTTTTACTTAAAAGTGAAAAATGAATCTGGGACGTTTATTATAAATAGATTAAAACAAAACGGTATCCATAAAAGTATACAGTTTGAATATACAAATCAAGTGTAAGAAAGTTAAGCTAGTGTCGTTATATTATTTTAGTTATTATATATTTCTTAATACATCTGTAACGTGTTCATTCTATAAAATAAAATAATTTAAAACCCCCGATGTGCATGTAATCAGGACCCCCCTGGCGGTTTAGTGGAATTGTAAATATATATGTAAATTCATTTACTTCACCCCGTTCAGGTTTTAATGGATAATTGGAACGCTTTTCTCTATTTTATTCAAATATGGTTATGTATTTTAAGTATAAGTGACAGACCCTACATATGCACGCAATAAAATGTTATGTATACGCTGAAACATTCAATTTCTAAAGAAAGGACGTCTCTGTCAAATCAAATTTCATTTTTTGTGTCTATCATTACTTTAATGTTGCTTACATTACTTTAATATTTCTTACAAATTTGGTCCTTTTTGTTTTGGACTCTGGTGAAACGTTGGTCTGCTCTTAAAAGAATATCACGTAACTCAATAGAAATACTTCTCAGAAAGATATTAAGAAATCAAGTCTTTATCTGCCAGAACGATTATTTAAGAAAGTTCTCCTTAAAGTACTACAAAATTTCAATATCTGAAAGATGTTGAGTCTGGGCGGACTTTGTGCAGCCTCATCCAAATGAGCCACTTGATGCCGAAGCACCGACCGACCGAACATGGATGGATCCAATTTATATCTCACTTTGAGAGCACACGGCTTATTTCGGTCGAGAGCTTATTCATGTTTTATACCGTAATTTATCTTGTATGTAAAATAATCGGTATGTTGCGTTCGATAATCTCTCGCGTACTGTTCGTTGTTATTATTCAGGAATAAGCCTTTGAGGAATCTATTCACTGTTGTATACCACTTGAACTGCACGTTTCTTCAAACCAATAACCACGTGTTGAACATTTTCGTATACTGTGTATTTTATCATTATTAGACATAACAACATTAGTTTTCGTTCTTTATTTAAACACTTATTAAGATACATATTAATATCATTGCCACGGCAATTTAATGTAATGATAAATGTGCAAATATACGCAGTCTTGATACTACAAAGCATACATTAAAGCTTGGCGTATCTTACTTAAAAACCTTTAGCTGAGCCTCGGTAAAAGTAACTATTCAACGTTGTAATCCTCATCGTTTGCGATCGGTTGCATTGCGCGTGCGCATGCTGTAGTTCATTGTAGTTTATTTCTATGCAAATGGCAGAAACGAGGCGCGCACGACTGTTGACCTATACAGCCTTGTTGACGTCACCACTTTATCGATGGTTATGTCACGCAAATATTTAGCGACGTTTGTCATTTTTGGGCAATGATTAATTTCATAGGAGCTAAAATCATTAGCCTTATCTTAAATTAATGTTAAAAAACAGTTTTAAAACGTAAAAAAAGTTAATCCGTTATGTAAACTATTAATTTAAACCTTTTCATGTATTTTTTTTATTACCTAGTTGACGGATTAGAAAAGTAATTGAGTTCACATACATCTCATAGATACCTACTTCAGAGAAATTATTTAAAGGCATAATCTTATAGATGACTATGACAGTGGAAAAAGACCGGTGGATTATTTTAACTTTTCATCTAAAAGGTGATTTTTGTGATGAAAACATGCTTAAAGTGATCTTACTTTAAAGACATTTCTGCATTAAAATAGCGATGGAATAAAACGACATTGCAAGACATCGTTAATTGAAACTATAAAATTTTATTATCTCTTCGAACGGGTGTACTGGAAGGGAATATACTTTAGCTTTATACTCGTATATGTAAGTTACGTGACGGCTCAGACTTTAGGTATCGAGATTGATAAAACAAGTCTTGCAATAACAACAATCAACACTATTTAAAAACAATTTATCGTTTAATTTAGCATCTAAATCAATTCTAATTGTGCTAATGATTTTGAACATTTGATCACGCAAGGTAATACAGTGAGACGATGTTCTAGTGTAAGCCTTCAAACTATTTATTCGATTTTTAAATTAATTTAGTTTCTGAATATTCCATATTAATACCGTGTTAGTATAATTAAATTCTATGATATATACATCTTCAATATTCTTGAATGCGTGTGCAATTTGAGGTCGTAATAGTTTAAAGGTTAGTGTATATGGATAAGTCATTAGGTGTGTTTTTATGTTTAGTGCAATTTTAAGACCTTGTTGAAATTATTTGCGTATCTGATATGTTTGCGAGGACGATATATTGATTGCCTAGTTCAGCACATGTATTTCGTTAAATCTGAATAGATGTTCCGCGACTATGTGGAGAGTAAATACCTACACTGGTACACATTAAAATATCTTCTGCTTAATATCGCCTTTCGGGTGCTAAGGGTTTCGCAAAAAAAATCCGGATGATATTAAAGATTCCGCAAACATTCTCGGATTAGGAAAGTGTTTAAAAGTTTGGAAACCCCTCGCCTAGTTCATAACGTCGTTTAAGGTTGTGTGTATCGAAATAATTCTTTAGATGTGATCGCATTGCATCATTCCTTTTTCAGTATGCGTTGTTGTGACCGCATAACGATGTTTTGTTTTGTTTTTATTGCCATTCGCAGTTCGTTTCATTACATTATATACGGTCAGTGCATCTTTGGGTCACGTTTGAAGTCAGTTACCGTTGCTAAACTTCCCTAAATAAAACCGGTCTGCTTGAACTCTACCTTCGCATGCGTTCTTTTAGGTATATACATATCGTATACCCAAATCTGTAACAAGTGTGTCTGAAATATAATTCTAAATGTTTTATTCAAATTACTTGTTACTGAATTTGTCTTGCAAAATTAAAGAAAAGTAGTAATTCATCCGATATTGAATTCCAAGTGCATACAATAACATAAAAAAAGATTATTTTCGCATCTTCAATAAAGCTAGTTCTGTGGCCATTTGGATTTATCTAAAATGGATAAGTGATCTATTATAAGCTGTTGTTGGAAGTCGGGCAATCATCAGCGCTTAAAGTTCAATCTTGAAATAACAGAGAATAATGTCAGCTGGGATCAACCGGTTGGTTTCTCCGCCGTATTTATTGTTGAATGTACTCAAAATTTAAATCACGATGTATGTAATCAGTTTAGTATCAGTATAGTTTTCAACATAAATGTTCTGGAACTCTTGGTACTTTGTAATTTAGCCAACATATTGATGTTAATATACTATTTTAAAATCTATTATTTATTTTGAAACACATATATTTACATTTTACTGTTGTATACATAGCTAGTATGTCTTAATCCTAAAATATTCTTAATTATTGCTAATGGTCAAATTTACTATCTTCCAGAAATCTACCAGAATCCGATTTAGTGGAATTCATTATGGATTTAAAGTGATCGTTGGTAAGCTTAGTGACTCGGAGAAATAATAAAACAAAACTGTAAGATTCTCGCCGTCGGAAAAAAATGTAATGCTAAAGTAATAGTCACAGGGATTCGCTTACGGATTGTAATTTATTTGTTTTAATTTTTTATTTTATATATTTTGGTTCATATGACCGTAACAATAATTTGAAAAATTGATCTTTGCTACATAAATCATGACATCATCATCATCATTTCAGCCTATCACTAGTCCACTGCTGATCATAAGCCTCTCCCATAGACTGCTACAAAAGTTTGCAGCTCTCATTTTGGGGGGAATTTTGCCATAGTTGCCACGCTTGGCAGGCGGGTTGGCAACCGCAGTTTATTTATTCTGATATTCCAGGAAGATGCTGCTGCCCATCTTCTGGTTTTAATTTCCCCTCTGTCGACTTTTACGACACCCACGGGTTGAGATGGGGTGGTAGATTCTTTTAAGCCGCTACCCCACGGCACCATCATGACAAGAAATTTTTATTTTTGTAGATTTCTATAGCAATTACAAAGCTCAAAGTCTTTCTCAGGCTCTGACAAATAATTAAAGATTCTTAACTAAATTTTCCTACCACTTCATGTTCAAAAAGTACTTTCCCATGCCAACAAAGCGTTTTCTCTCTCACCCCTATTTATCTTTAAGACGGAATTTTTTAAAAAGAAAGCTCGAGTTTAGAACTATTTGGAGGCGAGGAAATGTGAATACTTTTAGAAAGTGCATTACGCTGTTATTAACTTCCTGTATACTCTCCATAATACATGCACCATCTATTCAAACGATTTTCTGAATTCAAATTACTGCATGCAATTAGGTCCACACTTTCAGCGGCGATTGAGTCTCACGCTGTTTGCATTGTGCAGTAATTGCATCGCCTGGGAAAAACGGCGTGTGTAAACTCTACTTATTTTAATTTATGTCCGATTACCGCGACGGACGACCGCGTTTCCTAGTGGTTAAAGTACCGGATCCCTGCGCCGCGGTTCCTGGATACGAATCTCAGCTACAGCCACGATACAGAACAGGAGAAATCTTATTACCCCACGTATCGTTAAAAAAATATCGTTGACAAAGTTGAAGACGGCAATCTGATCAAAACTTACGGCACCTGATAATGTGTTGAACTGTTTTTCCAAGATACCGTTATACAAGAATTGCACTTAAATATTTAGCTTCTCCGAATTAAGAAAATAAAATCTTTAATGTAGTATATTGATAAATTTTTCAACTGTTGCTTGTTATTAATTTTCAATATTCAGCTTATTTACAGTTACATTGGTTCAAACCTGATTATACTGCAGTCAAAAGTATGCGGATATTTGTGTCCTTCCATTTGTTTCCTAATTCCAGCGTTTTTACAACCGTTTGAGGTATTATGGTCTGTTACACAAGTAAATTGCTTTCGCAAGTAAATTGTCTTAGTTAAAACTTCGAACGCTAAATTATTTTTTAATATAGTAATACGTTTCCACTTTTGTACATAGTTTTTATTCTTCTTAATCTAATTGGTTTTTGTTTAGTTTATTGCATATAGCCTTACCATAAATATGGTCATTTTTATTTGTCAGTCTGCTTAAATAATTTCAGTTTACTTAATTTTTTTCAACATTACCTTTAAATCTTCTAGATTTGTTTGCATGACACGACCAACTTAAATAACATATAATATTTTAGCTAACTAAGCTGACCGAGAGATTTAAGACCTTGTGGTTGGATTAGACGTGTCAGTTTTGAAGTTTATTTTTTTGGAGAACTATAACCTTTTTAGTATCTATGCGAGTACGCTTGTAGATATGAAAGTATTGTTGTTCCCACATATTTGAAGGGCTCTATATTGTAAGGTTTTTATTTTATTAATATAAATATATTGCAAATACAGATGTCATGATTTGTCATCTAGTTGTAATATCAGCAAATGTAATTTATATGTTTATTTTCTTCCGTAAACTTCGAGTTTACTTATCTCTGTGTAGCACTTCAATAGCATAAATCACTCGAGGTTCCGGCGATTCGCGTCGTTAAGTACGGCAGCCAAAACTGTTAATACTATGTATGTATGCTCATATGTAATGTAAGTTTGCGCGTGTGTGTGTAAGGAGAAGATAATAGTGCCTGAGAACTCAGTCGGGCTAACGATCGTGGCCTGGGGCCTTACATCTTTAAAGTTAATGTAATCGATTTTAGAAAATCTCGCCGAAAATAATTTGCGCCTGCTGACTTTTTCTGTTTTCATTGTTAGGTTTAGTTTGTTCTTCGTTTTTATTTTTGTTCGAGGTGGGTTGCATTATATTATTTATTGTAGTTAAATAAGCATCCGTTCCTTGGCATTGAAATAAAATGGTTTATCACTACTGCCTTGTATACGTTTTAATGAACTCGTATATCCTTATACGCGTTTTCAACTGTTTCTTAATTTAGTCCATGTACATTTATCTTCCTTTTTTATTGGTTAACTGGTTTTACACATTTCAATGAACACTATTTAAAATACGAGCAATACTTTTTGAAAATGCATTTAGTACGGACATTAAATAGATTATGATAATAATAAAGGTATTATGTTAAGTATATATCTTATTTTTCATTGTTATGTATTTATATACGAGTATGTATAATCAACCAGACGAGAATACTAGTTAAATACCCCAAAATAATAATAAAAATGTATTCTATTCTAATAAACAAAGAAAGTTTATGGCCGCAGTCCTGATTTCAGTAGAGCCTGATGATTTTAGCCGCCAGTTACATTTCCGGAGCTATTGACATTAATTGGCAGAGGTCTCGATCCGTAGAAATGATTGAACCGACGATTTGACTACTTGACAGAAGGGACATACAATTAGTAATCAGGACAGTAACAGCCCTTATCCGACTGGTATCCGATAGGTGTCCGGCAGAGTAGAATAGCACCTACCTCTTTCC
The DNA here is from genome assembly GCA_019845155.1 of Luehdorfia chinensis. Lineage (NCBI taxonomy): Eukaryota > Metazoa > Arthropoda > Insecta > Lepidoptera > Papilionidae > Luehdorfia > Luehdorfia chinensis. The sequence goes on from JAHVAK010000028.1 coordinate 1,978,024, forward strand.
TACCGAAGTGTCGTAGGAGGCGAGGTATTGTATTGACATACTTCATTCGTGCAGAATAACACCTTAATATGCAATGCCGTCACTATACTGTTCGTGGGAATGCCACGGGGAGTAGCAATTTTTGACTCGCACCACAATGGCGACGCGTTTCGCTACCTGTCTCTGCCTACCTCCTATTTTTTTTCAAACTTTGCCCCACAGAAGGATTTCTCATGTATCGTGGGTGCGTTTTACAGACTTAAATTCCACATGCACAAACACCCATACCCGCAACAACTATCTGTAGGCCATACAGATATTTGTCTCGTGCGGGAATCGAACCCGCGACCCTGCGGCGCAGAAGTCAAGAGCTTAGCCACTGCGGCAACCGAGCGTGACTGTATGTATGTATACATATCCGACTACTAACCACAGGCCTCCATTTAATAAATTTAAATTAACGGATTTTATAGCGTTTAATTTTGACTATTTTAACCAGACGTTTCGCTTTACAGTACCTATAGTCACGGGCGAACTGAGGTGACAGATGACCCGGGGTACCTTGAGCTTTTAATTATTATTTTTGGTCCGATCTACGCAGAAAGAGCTTACTGTGTCTTGCATTGGTATGCTTGGTTCTTGATTTGATTTATCAATAATAGGATCCCAAGCCGGTGGTAGTACCCAATCAGCTTCTCTATAGAAATTAGGCTGTTGTAGAGTTTTTGAATCGGAAGAGGAAGAGAAAGAGTCCGCTGCGCTACTCCAATGTGGGTTGGCGGATTTCACATGTCGAATGGGTTTCCTCTGGATATCCTTCACCGTTAAACACGTGATAAATCGTCACTTAAAATTGCAAATAACAAATTTATTGGCAATTAGAGTAGACGTTTATGTGACTATTTGTTTTTAAAATCGAACTGTTATGAAGAAAGTGTACCGCAGAAGTACAAGGCGTGGTTCTATTAGTTGATTAAGATGGCGTACAGGAAGCGCGGGCAGGTGCGCTTGCACATGACAGGCGGGGCGCAGCCGTGCGTTACCCGTCCGACGTGTCCGGCTGGCTGTGGCCTCCGGTTGTTTTTCCTAGAGTAGCGTCAGCAGATCAACGGATAGCGAAGACTATTGATAATTCCCCCACTCTCCTTGTATATAGATAAAAAAAATTGGAAAACTAAAAAGTTTGGTCGTTTAAAGAATTTTAAACCAGTTGTATTTAATTTTTCATTTATTGACGCATCGGGGTACGAAAACGAATACATCGTATCTCAAGCGATGCAACTTCGATAGTCCTTTAAGTAAGAACTTTTCAAAATGACTTAAATTTCAAAAAACAAATGTTTCGTGCCATTATTTTACATGGTTTCTATATGAGGTCGTGAAAGTTAAGAAAAATTTAAAGTTTCTACTTTTGTCCTGTTAACACATTGTGTCTCAGACTTGATTATGCCACGAGAAAGCGAAGAACACTTTCGTTAGAGATTTTTTTACCACATTTTAAACCTGAATTAATCTTCTTCTATTTCCGTAAACAATACAAATTCCTAACATGTGCGACTTGATTTAATGTGACAGACTAATAATGACTTTAGTAGCACTAGTACATAAACTGCTTAATAAGTTATTAATAGTAGTAGTTTTAACCGTTTGTTTTTCCAAAAAAGTTTTTTCAGTAATTTATTTTTATTCTTTCTTAGTGAACTGGTTTAAGAAATTAATTGTTTATCGTTTTATTTCTTTATAGTTCAAACTATTGAAATCATCTGTGGTGTAAGCGCATAATATTGGTCTACATACAATTTATAATTATTCATAACATATATACCAGGACTTTATGTCTATGTATTAGTATATGATTCTATAGCCAAGAACATAGCTTCTGAATGTAACCGTGTTCTCCATTTAATGCAGTGACAATCAATCTAATGAACGCTACCTTTAATAAGTGACTGCAGGATCTAAGATACACTAGAATTTTAACTTCTAACCACGTAACCAAGCTATGCAGAATAAAAGGAAACACTGTAATTGTTTACAACGACATTGGCCTGCATATAGATTCTTTCTCTTCAGTCTTTAGTCTTTAGAAGTAAAATCTCATCATTCAAGAAGCTCTAGGACTTTTCATGGAAAGTGTCGGTTCCGTACTAATAAGCACGGTGCGGACGGCGTCGAGAAAGCAAAAGGGCATCTGAGAATGTGAGGTGTTGATACATGATAGCACTGCTTAAGATTGTACTAAGTAAAAGTTATTACGGATAGAAATAAGATTGCGATCCGATATAATTTAAAATAGATAGAAGAAAACATTACCATAACGTTTAACGAATGTTTTTTTTTATCAAGTTAGTTTATCAAGTCAAGAGATAACGTTCAATGCTTCTCGCATTTCGAGCGATATCGTGTATACGAATCGGAGTTTCTATTTAAAATTATAGCTGACTAGCTGCGCCCCGCGGTTTAACCGGAAAATATGCCAAACACATGACTGCGTCGTGCGCTCTGCCCTTCTCGGTAATATTCGATTCTCAATGCGGTACCTTAAGACTGTAGCAATTTTTTTTAAAGCCTAGTGGTAAGTGGTTTTTTGAGTATTACGTGGCAAATATATGATTTTCTGGAATAAAAACTATCCTATGCCCGCCTCCATGATGCGAGCTATCTCTGTGACGAATTTCGCCAAGAAAGAAAAAGTAACAAAGAACAGTGGGACAGAAAGTGCTACTTTCGCATTTAAAATATTTGCCATAACTGTCTTCAGTAAATGAACTATCTTATGCAAAAATTCGCCCCGTTCAAACGTACAAAGTATCAGCTTTATTATAGTAGTCAGAAGTAAAATAAGATAGGATGATTTTTTACTTAAAGAACAGTAGACTATTAAAAATGTAAAGGTGTAGTAGCTGAGGGACAAACAGCATACCTTAAATTTTATAGTACGTGAAGCAAACCGGGTTCGATCCCCGACATTACTAAATTTGTGCAATACTAAGAGATTATTTATTACGGCCTTCGCCGTAATTGAACCTAGTTCATTTGATACTTTTAGCTGTACCTTTCTTTTGTTTTTACGTTGTCTAATATTATTCATTCTAAGTGATGTGTCACGCTGTCCAAAAGGGTCATGTTCTCTTCGTCAACCTTTTATCTCAAAAGCTATTAAAGTTCAAAAGTATTTCATTTTCGAAAGGTCAGCGGATCTTACTCTAGGCAGTATATATTACTATAATTAAGATATTGTGCTAAATTTTATTAGATTTTTTGATACAATATTCCTCTGTTCCGATAATTACAACATATTATATTGGAGAATACGATAAAATTTGCATTCCACTTGTGTGTTTGGGATGGTATGCAGACGGTGACGTCAGTGGCGCGGCCGTCTTATTCCGATAAACTGAATAAATTTGAGGCTAACCGTTAAAACTGAGTTTGTGTTTGGTTGTCGTTATTCTATAATTACATTACAATAATTTAAAAAAAAAATCATCTTACATTTCCTTTTTTATGTCACAAAAAACGGAGAATCGGCGAGACTCCTCGATGTCTTCGGGTCACACCGGTACTTTTCCATATAAGGCACCATACTATATAATCGTGATAATGTATTATCCTCTAGAACACGCAGACGATAGTTGTGTTGGCTTCCTTTTATTCTTTGAATATGTTTTGAAAGTTCTCAGTTTAGGTCATGCTTTTTATAAGTTGTATAAATTTCATATTTATTTTATTAGAGACTCTCCACTGCGGTTTACCGTAAAATTAGTTGAGTACATGAGTGTACGATGACCAGGGGGGCTACTGTGTAACTCTGGTTAGGTTCGTGATCGGTTTCATTTGATCCTATTAACCAATGAATTAGCTTTATTTTCGCTTATGAAGCTCATTCATTGGTTAATGGGACCAACCAGAGTTACACAGTAGACCTCCGGTTGGTCCCAAGGGTTTTTTTTATTGTATAAAGTGACGAAACGAGCAAAACGTTCACCTGATGGTAAGTGCAACGTCCGCCCACAACAAATGCTGTGTCACCCAGAATATTTCTGTGTGACACCACACTGCGCCCGTCACCCTGAGACATCGGTTCTTAAGTCTCAAATGCCCAGTGATTACGCTAGCCCACTGGTGCCCTTCAACCGACGAAATAAAACCGACCACGAAACCTCAAGAATTATAAAATAGAAAACCTGAGCATTTAAAGTTCGGCCGATCTCGGTAATGTTCGGTTTTGAGCAGCCATGTGATGGAGTTTTTTTTTAATTTTTTTTGAGTATTTCTCATATACCCAGTGATTACGCTAGTTCACAGTGCCCTTCAAACTGAAACAGTAATGTCTGTACACTACTGCTTCACGGCAGAATAACTGAACTTACCTGGATGGATTCCTGCATAGGAATCCTACCACCGGTATATCAAGAAACTAATGTAAAATCATATTTTTCAATCGGATTAGTACATCCTGTGATTAGCGAGTTCTAACATACAAACTCTCCAGCTTTATTACAGTAGTAAGAAGTAAGACGTAACTTAAGTTATCCCATAGCGAGTCTTGCTATATTGATCGGAAGAGATACGCCCGCCGCTATTAAAACTAAAAAGAAACATATTTTTGTGATATATTTAATTTTTACAGAGGATTTTTACGGTTTTTGCGACGTTTTCTTCGTCTGTTTTTTCTCCATACAGGTAAACCTCATTAAGAAGCAGTGGTAGATAGTAAAAACAATGACATTTAACAAACGAAATCTGAATTTGTTACGTCGGAGACTAATAATAATCATTCAATCATTTCAAATAAATAGTTAATATTTCAATTTCATATACCCACGTATTGTTTTATCTTAAACTGTATGAGCCTGAGCCTTGTTCAAGGAGTAACGAGTGTCTTAACAAACAAAGTTTTTGCTGTAATAGCAAAATTATCTGATCATTCCAAAGTTACATCTGCGGCATCCCGTTAAACATGGACATCCTGCGAGTTTGCATCCATTGTTTCACTATTTTGAATGTATATTTGCTTTAACAAATTGTTTTTAGGTTAACGGAGGAAACACATAAATGTCTTAGAAAAATAAAATCCTTTTTTAGCTAATTCAAGGACGTCAATTTGTAAAAACAATGTTTCGAATGTTGACTTTTGAATACTTCCCTTTCAAGTGGCAAGCGACTAGACGGCTCGGTTGGAGCAGTGGTTAGGCGATAAGCGAGAGAGAATTGATCTGCACTTTGAGTCGCGTGTTCGATTCCTTCACGGAATAAATGTTTGTTTGGCACAAGTAAGTGGTTGTTGGTCGTTCTTGGAGTTGTTTGTGTGTTGGCAATTTATGTATGAAAATACTGTAATCGAGAGTAACCCTAGTGTCAGACATCCAAAATAAAGGAAAATAGGTGTGGTTGTGGTAAAGAATTATTTTTAACTTTAAAACGTACCATTTACTTGTTTCTTTACCAAACTACATACATGGTTAAGTGGTTGCCATAACTTTCTTGTCCATTATTATTGGAAACACATTTGAAATTCTTGTCACTGCCCTTATTTTGAAGGACTAGTTTCTGTCCTGGCACCACACTGCGCTCGTCAACCTGAGGCATCAGCTCTTCAGTCTCATATGTCCAGCAATTACACTAGCTCTCAGTATCCTTCAGATTTCGACCGAAACAGAGTAATGTTTGCACACTACTATTTGACGGCAGAAAACCTGGCACTGCGGTGGTAGGTACTTATCTAGAAGAGTTCTAGCATTAGAATCTTACCATCAGTAACTTAGTTTATCTCATTCGGCTGAGTTTTAGTAATATTCTTTCAGAGTCTCATTTTATCATGACCAATAATGGATATGATGTCAATTTCTGTATGACATCATTCGCTAAATAAGATTTATTCGTATTATGTTGACTATTACTAATAACCATATCAATATATTTGAATTATGATTTTTAGTTTAGATTTGCATTTGAACTAAATTGTGTTAATTAGATTTCACTAAAGTGTAGGGTGTTATGTTATGTTTTTTTGGTTTTTGTCACTGTATTAGTATCGAATGTTATATATGATACAAGAAAAACATATAAGCTTTATACAGTACTAGCTCATGCCCGCGAATTCGCCCGTGTGGATATAGGTTTTTTAAAATATTATACCATGGGAACTATTAAATTTTCCGGGATAAATGTCCTATGCGCATCTCCAAGACGCAAGCTATCTCTGTGCTAAATTTCGTTAAGATCGGCTCAGCGGTGAAAAGGTAACAACAGACAGAGGGATAGAGAGAGTTACTTTCGCATTCATAATATTAGTATGGATTTGTATTACTGTGCTATGGTAGATCAAGAGCTTGGCACCAGCTTCAAATTTTATAGGGCGCGAATGATTTTCGTTTGATTCCGGCACTAACAAAGTGATTAATTGAAATTTTAAGCGTTTATTAAACACGTGCTTGACGGTGAAATAGTCGTCATCGTGAGCAAATCTGCATATCTGAGAAATATAAAATATTTAACACTAGGTGATGCCCGCAACATCGTACGGCCTGGATACAGGATTTTTAAATGTCGTGCGGGAACTAATTGATTTTCCGGAACGAAAAGTATCCTATGTCCGACTCTAGCATGCCAAATTACATCAAGATTGGTTCACCGGTTGAAAAGTTGAAAAGGTAACAAACAGACAGAGGGGCAAAGAGAGTTACTTTCGCATTTATAATATTAGTATGGATGTGAACATGTCAGCCAACGCACACTGAAAATTCGCAGCTCCAAAAGCCTCTCAAAAATTGACGAGACCGTGTATTTGATTATTATATCATTGTGTTATCAATTTCATTTTAGTCACTCATGTAAAAAGTAATTAACTAATGAATTATTCATAGACTATAATCAAAACGACGTTGACCTAATATTTTTTTAATATTTATAATTTAGATTAACAAAATGAGTTAGTCTTAAATCGTATCCGCAGTATCATATCATATTAGTCATAGAAGTAAATGATTTTAGAAATAATTCTTCTACAGCCTATTACTAGTCCACTGCTGGACATAGGCCTATCCCAAGAGAAAGGATTTGCCGTAATCACCACGCTTGGCAGGCGAATTGGCGAACGCAATTCAGACTTCACACCTCAGACACTGCTTCCCGTCACGATCTGTACATTTTATATGTCATTTTTCGTAATGATTATTTCGTCCAAAGGAGATGGATGAATGAAGATTGATGAAACAGATTTATGAGGCGAGTGTAAATAGGCAAGCCGGTAAGGGTGACGTAGGCGAACGTATAACGATCTGATCGCAGACGGTTTAAGGAAAGGCCACATCAAAAGCACCCGCAACCGACAAGTGTGTGAAAACGCTAATGAAAGTAGAAGAAGCGAAAGACGTGTCAGGATCGTGGCAAGTGGAAAGATGTGGTCGCTGCCTATCCTAATGGGAAAGAGTGGTGATATGTATGTATTCCGCGGTCGGTCGGAAGCTATAAGATAATTGGCATTTCCCTTAGTAGACTCTTATGACATCCACAGTTAATTCCTCAGACATGCATGCTTCCTCACGATGTTTTGACCGCTGATCACGTGGTAAATCAGAACTTGAAATTGCAGAACAATTGGTTCCGGTACTGGGAATCGAACTCAGTTAATTACCTGGAATCACTGGAATTTAACTATGTTAAACATATTCATTAAAACGTCATCATTAAAAGTGAAAAAGTTGAGGCACCAATTGAAAATGCAAATAAAAAGCGTGGAGATTAAACCATAAGTGAGAAACGAAACGCATTATTTAGAAGTTATACCAACTTGACGTCGTTTACACTCGGACATGCGGACGTCTTATTAGATGGCGAGATAAACGAAACAATCGAGCATTTCTTGTTCCCACCTGTATCCGACCGCGATCTACTGACGGTGCCTCTTTCACATTTCACTCGATAAAGTCTTGTGTGTTTTTATGTTAGTTGGAGCTTTTATTAACTTACCACTAGCGAAATTTAATAAGGCTATTTACACTATGCCTGTTTTTTGGAACCTGTTGTAGTTTAGTTGTAGTACCTTCGGTAATCCTTATGTAGTATCTAGCCAGCCATAGTCTTTCCTGAAGTGTGGCTTTAGCATAATAGTCAACTTATACGGATGCCGCTGATCACCGGTCTTTGTATAATTCACGGGCCGAAATGGGGTCATAGGCTGCTGCACTGGTGGCAAACGACAGAAAATAGCCTGTTCGCATATTAAAGTTATAGGTAATGTCGTTCTGGTCTTATTTGTAGGAGGTTATAAAAAAGGGGAATTTTTAAAATACTAATTAGTTTTTTCTGGGAAATCTGCATAGATGCTTGCCGCGAAGGCGTCAGAGGCGTTATCCCGAATTCCAAAGAGCTGAAACCCCACGGTGTTCCTCTTCCCGTCTGTTTCCGGGACTATGGAAAATCTTTCGAATAACTAACGTTGCCACGTCGGCGATTGCCCTTAGCCCACTTCTCGTTGGGGCATCAGGTTGAAAGATCGCGCGACATTATGAGTATCAGACATACCTAATCAATAATAGGCGATTTATCGCCTAGTACTACCGGCTCACGTGTTATCTTAACCGAAATCAACAAGTCTAAAGTTACTGATGCTTTGATGGTCTATGAAAACCGATTATATTTCACGAGGTTCTAACTCAGCCATTGAGTGATTACTCATTAGGTCGTTGCCAGTTATCCGGCGATCACGAGAGCGCGTCACGACCGCCAACTTGGTGCACCACGACTTTAGTAATTTGCTTTTAAACGGTATTTTAGGACGTGTTACTGTAGCATAACAGTCTTTCACTCGATTGTACGAAAACAGCCCTGATTAAAAATATATTTTTTATGTTCGTGAAATCATTTCTTTCAGACATTAGGTTAATTGATAATATATAATCTATATCTGAGACTAATTTGTATGATAATAAATTTGTTCTATACATATTTTAATTGTTTTCCAAAGCATAGTATTAATGTAATATGTATACATTAACGTAAAGTTTTCACAGAGTACAGACATTTACTCAAGGACTAAAGTTTTTGGGTTACATGATTCTAAAGTCTTCGCGCAAAATGTTTCGCTTTTGGTAGGATTCCGATACAGAAATCCATCTAGGTAAGTACCACCGCAGTGTCAGTTATGCCTGCCGTTAAGCAGTAGTGTGTAGTGCCGTTAAGCAAACAGTCTGAATGGCACTGAAAGCTTGTGTAATTATTGGCCATATGAGTGCCACACAGCACATTCTGGGCCTCAAAGCATTTGTTATGGGCAGACCGTTGCACTTACCATAAGCTGAACGTTTTGCTCGTCTTGTCCGTTTCTCTAATAAAAAATAAATAAAGAAAACTAAATATAAAATAGTACCATTTCTTTTTTGCAAATTGATTCTTAAGTATGCGTGTTTAAAATGTAGGTATTACTTTTCATGGATCTTAGTACCAACTGTCCGACTAAATGACGTTAATAATTTCATCTAGAAGTATCCAGTGAGGCGCCATTTCCTTTTGCGTCGGTCCATTTCAATTTCGGATTGACATTCGAGTTAATTCACATTCCTTATCGAGAGAGTTGATCGTTCGTTAATCCGTGTTCGATCTGTTCAGTGTTCGTCTTGAATCGGGGGCTGCAATATGCTTTTGATTATATTCTTAAACGATATCGACGTTATATATCTCGATCGAACCATAGCTTATTCCACGCGTACTGTAATTAAACCAGATTTGAAGTACTGATAAATATTTTGTTTGGAAAATAGGGTTATGTTTAACCCCAGGTGGGTTTGATCCACCTCGGCGATGAGGTCCAAACGGCGCGAATGCTAGTATTACGGATATTACAGGTCTATATTTGGGCAAAGTAACATTCTGGTGCACATTATCAACGCAATGACGGTATTCATTACAACTCATACTATTAAATTAATTATTTATAATTGTTCATACACAGTATAGTTTGATTTATTTACCTATTATTCTTTTTTTATTAAACAAGATGGTCATCAGTGTTCGAAATTCTACCTTAATTCATATTTTTTTAAGTTTTTACGTTATTGAGTTTTGAGGAATTATTTGTTGGCAACATATTAAAATTATTTACCGACAATCTCTACTGTGTGCGACTGTTTCACCACAGACTATTATCTGTTTGACATTGCCAGTATGAACGTAAATACTTATCGTTTTATTTTGTTAAATTTAATGTATTTGTAACACATATTATATGACATTTCATCGTGCGCGCAATATTATTAAAGAGGATTACAAAGTTTTTTCTTTACCTCATTTTTTTTTTTTTTAAGATAGATTATTATTATACTCTCTATGTATATTACTTATAATCAATAATAAGTACGACCATAGATAATACACTTCATACTGAGAAAGTACTAAGGATATATATTTTTCTATGTAGTGTTGCCAGCAGAATATAACATTGAAGAATATGGTAGCCTTAGCAAAGTAAAAACAGCAGTTATGGGTGAAACTGAACCGGGTCGACCTATGTTTTTTTTTTCAAAATGGCACAAGTAAGCTTCACTTTACTAAGACTAGAAACTCAGGGAAAACCGCTCGAACTCTCAGGAAAAAATCGGCGTGTGGTAGTGGTGTATAAGAAATCATAACCCCTAACGACGGAATCACCGTCATACGGTTCGATGACCGCGTTGCCTAGGTTCGAATCCCATCGGGAGCCCAACGTTTGTACTAGAACACAAATTGTTGGTTTTTGGGGTCTGGTTACCTGCTTCCTTCCTACCTCCTATCTTATCGCATTAGCGTTACATCGGGCGCGGGTAGATTGGGACGAGTGAGTGCCTCTGATTGCGTGGACACTTGTGGCACTATGACATCTGCGCCGATCATTACCATTATCATCATTATTTCAGCCTATCAGTAGTCCACTACTGAACATAGGCCTCCCCCATAGAATGCCACAAAAGTTTGTAGCTCTCATTTTCGGGAGATTTTTGCCATAGTTGCCACTCTTGTTTTTCAGTTTACTTATTCAGGCGTTTCAGGAAGATAGTGCTGCCCGTCTCCTGGTTTTCATTTTCCCTCTGTCGACTTTTACGACACCCACGACCTGAGATGGTAGATTCTCTTAAGCCGCCACACACGCTTCTAGCTTCCGACAGTATCGAAAAGTGTTCGCCGTGGTCGAAATTGGCCAGGAGGACATACATACATACATACATAAGATCACGACTGTATCCCATAAGGGGTAGTCAGAGACTGGGCATTCACTGCAAAAACAGATGACTGCCAAAATCCACGTTTCACGAAAACAATATAATGCACTTGGTGTGATAGGTGGTGAGCCCATCACCACCATGCGCTGTTGGGTGCACAGTGCAGTTTAATTCCTTACTCGCCTTTTACGAGATCCATTGGATGATATGGAGTGGTAGTATTCTTTTAACGAGCCGCCACCACACGGCTCACCAACCGTCATAAAGATACCAGACTTGAAATACCCGTACCGGTGACGTGCAACAGTGTAAGGTGCATAGCATCTGGTATAGCAACGCTATGTGCCTGCCAAGCGTGATGTTTATATGTAACTTCTTATTAGGTAATTGTTTTTACTGTTACGATTTTAATTTGTTATTATGTTAGTATTAGGTAACGTATGTAATAGGTACGCACTTAATTATGTAATCTAATTTATAAGATATACATTATATACCGTCAAATAGTCGTAGCTTTCAGTGACCTCATTCACTCTTTTCTGCCTTCAAGAGGGTTGATTAGTATACATACTTACACTACAATAATGCTGAAATTAAACTTGGACAGCTCGTCCAACCAATAAAGCATGTACCTACTGATCCAATTTTGGCGCTACTGCCATGTTTTCCAAATTAAATTTTGTGCTTACGAAATAAATAAAGTCATCAAGAAAACGTTCGTGTTCAAAAGTTTGGAATAAAGGCTCCATTTCGTAGGAAAATATAAAAAACATTCACGATTCTGCTTTAATTTTAGCATTATTATAGTCTTGATGTTCTTCTGGCCGATTTCGACCACAGCGACAACTTCTGAATATTGTCGGGAGCTATCAACGTTTATAGTGCCACAAGTGTACGCGCAAACAGACACATTCACTCGTCCTAACCAACCCTCGCCCGATGTAACGCTGATGCGTTGAGATCAAAGGTAGGCCAGGATGCAGTGTCAGAAAGTCGGTGCCAATCACAACCCAATCAGATTCGAAAACCACTAATTTGTGTTTTAGCACAAATATTGGCTGCAGCTGCAATATGAACCGACAACCGAGGCGTAGAAGTGACTCCGTATACGGTACTCCAACCACTAGGCCACGCGGTCATCAATTATAGTTTATAATGTGTGTGTACTGTTGACGTTCCAAATTAAATAAATGAACTAGCTGTGCCCCGCGGTTTCTCCATCGTAGTAGGGTTTAGCAGCAGTCATGTGGTATTATCTTAAGACCACATGACTGCGCCATACGGCATTGTCCCTCGCTGACCTGAGCGTTCTACGGGTCGACCATTCTCGGTAATGTTTGATTCTAAGCGTGCGGCACCTTAAGGCCAAAGTTGAAGTTTTAAAGCCATTCCTCCATAAACGGGCTATACTAGTATTTACTGAGATTAACGTGTACTGATTTAGCTGTTATTACGGTGGTTATTCTGCCGTGAAGCAATAGTGTGCCAACATTACTGAGTTTCGGTCGGAAGGGCACTTAGAGCTAGCGTAATCACTGGGCATGTGAGACTTAAGAATCGATGTCTTAGGGTGACGAGCGCAGTGTGGTGCCCGACAGAAATTATCTGGGTGACCACAGCATTTGTTATGGGCAGCCGTGGTAGCTCAGGGGCCGGGTGCTCGCCTTTAGTTTAGTCAGCGAGTAACCTGGGTTCGATCCCCGGTGCCAGCACTCCTAAAACTGTTCTACAATTTTAAATTCTGATTTACCACGTGCTGAGCACGTAGTAGATCAGTGAAGGAAAATATCATGAGGAAACCTGAATATCCTATCAATAGAAATATTTCGAGGCCATGCGAAGTCCGCCAACACGCTGTGGAGCAGCGTGGCGAACTATTCCCCGCTCCAAAACCCTCTCAAAAATGAGAGGAGGCCCGTGCTGAGCAGTTGGACATTTATAGGCTGACTGAGACTTTCGTTTCTAGACGCTCCACTTACCATCAGATAAAAGATTTGCTCTTCTCGTCACTTTCTTCACTGTAAATTACTTTCATAATGCTGTATACTTCCACAACGCCTGAAAGTCGTGAAATTACATAATAAATTTTACTGGTGGTAGGACTCCTATGCAGGAACTGATGTCTCAGGGTGACGGGTGGATTGTGGTGTCACACTGTTCTGGGTGTGTAATGGGCAGACGTTGCACTTACCATCAGGTGAACGTTTTGCTCGTTCCGTCACTTTTATCAAATAAAAAAAAATTACCCAAGCGGAATATACTTTACTGAGATGAAATTAACTCCAAGTTTGCGTCGAGAGCCTTCGTGCTCGTCGTCAGTTGATAAATAAGAATTAAGACCATCATTGTGCCACACAGCATGTCCGCTCCATATTTCACGAACTCGGCGTCCTTGCTATTGTCCGATTCATTTTTTATCTTTACGACAGCAAACTGCGCAACAAACTTATGCTTTCCATTCACCGCTGGCACATTAGACTTTGTTCTTTGACTGTTATTTTGGAGTTATTGTTTTAAAGGCTGCACTTGTAATATTGTAGATTCTCGGAGCGTGACTTCGCAGTTTCATTAAATTGGCCGGCCTAACAGCGCAACTGATAATACCGTTCCATTTTGCGTTAAATGTCAGTTTAATAAGTAATACTTTTATAAGTAGAGTACTTTAAAAAAAATATCGTATGAAAATAATACTGGTGGTAGAATTTCTTTGCAAGAATCCGTCTAGTTAGGTACCACCGAAGTACAAGTTATTCAGCCCTAAAGCAGGTAGTGTGCAAACATTTCTGTGTATCGGTCTGAAGGGCACTGATAGCTAGTGTTACTACTAAGCAACTGTCTTAGGAACTGATGTCTCAGGCTGACAGCCGCAGTGTGGCAGTCATACAGAAACGTTCTTGGTGACAAAGCATTTTTTATGGGCAGACGTTGCACTTAACCATCAGTCGAACTATTTGCTCGTCTCAGTCACTTTCTTTCATAAAAAATATACTTATACCAATAACCATCGTACATAATAGATTATGAAATAGTGTTAGGTAAAAACGAACCTTATATAAAAATTGAGTTTCTTGAAACGTTATGTTGTACCTTTAGAGTATTATTGTACGTTTATCCAACATTAAAGTTGGGATCAGTTATGAACAGAAAGGTCTCGTCAGCTATCCTAAGCACAATCGGCTCATTCTCGAGTTGCTCAGTCCTAAGAGATTCTGTTTAGGCGACGGTGTACAGTCGGAGCTCTGACTAGAATACTTAAATTATTTCTGCTTATTCCTAAAACTTGCAGCGAAGTGCATTTACGATCATAGGCCTTGATGAAACATTTTAATTGTTTTCTGTGTCCCTATTACCATAGCTGTCTGATTGACTACAGGCCAAAATAAATTAAGACGACCTTTACAAAATTATTCAGGCGATTTAAGTACCGACTTCAGTTAAATCTCATTTTACTTAAATACTTCGTGCATGCAAGTTATACAATGAAAAATTTTGTCACGTTGACATCTTTTTCGTAACTCCTGCTCAGTGTAAGAGAAGTATTCTGGGAACTGCTTCAGCGTTGTCATGAGCTATTCCGAACCCTTTAGATTTATGTGCCTTTTTTAGTTTTTGAATATATGCATTGACGGTGTTCAGTTTGTAAGTACTAATAACTTGAAGAAACTTTATTGGTTTATGTGGTACAGTTGTTTTTGGTATTTATAAAATACTAGCGGAACCGACAGCCGTTTTCCTGCCCAAACGTTCGCAGGCCTGCTGTTAACAGATTTAGCAAACGATTTTTCGATATTCGAATTATCGATAAACTATATACTGAGTGACTTTTGTCATTTTCCTAGAACTCTATCGCAGTGCCACCTGCCGGGTCCAATTCTGAATCTAAACCATCCAGGGAACCACACAAACACAAAAAAAATTCATCAACATCGGTCCAACCGTTTAGGAGGAGTTCAGTAACATACACACGCACAGAAGAATTATATATATAAAGATATAATTTCTATGTTGCCCTTAAAAATTAATAAAATAAAAACTTAACTGCTCTCAATTTGAGGCAGTATTTGACAATTTTTCTGTTATACAGTTCCGTTTTTATAAATTATCTTTCCATTAATTGTTAATAATAATCTCTGAAACTATTCTACAACTTATCTCTTGTAATCAACGCACATTATAGTTCTTCAAGTAATAAAGTAGTCAAAAACTAAAATTGGATGGTGGTCAGAACGAATTTGAGAAGGATATTAATTCACTAGATGGCTGTAAATAAAAACAAGATAAGATATTCGGCAATAAATTTCGGTGTCGCTAAAAAAGCTCGCACAGGTCCCGGACTTAGATGATTGTAAATGTCAAATTGGTAGAATATTTTTATATATTTTGTAACATAAGAACGGAACTAATCGCTTTATCCAACGCATTATAATATTCTATAAACTTATGTACTTACCATTACAATACTAGCTGAAGTCCGCGTGGATTGAAGTTTCTTAAAAATCCCGTGGGCTTCTCTGATTTTCCGGAATAAAAAGTATCCCATGTCCGTCTCCAGGATGCAAGCTTTCATCAAGTTGTGCCAAATTTCGACAATATCAGTTCAACCGTTGAGTCGTGAAAATATAACGAACAGACAGAGGTACAGAGAGAGCTACTTTAGGATTTATAACATTAGTGTAGATGTTGCTTTAGTTTAATATATGGTTCGGTGTATTTTATTGTAGTTTTATTGTAAAATTTAATAATAAGTTATTTTTATTATTATCGTGCTTTGAATATATGTCGGCTTTGTTAAGTCAACAAAATAAAGTTATGTATTAATCTTTTAAATGCCAAAAATACTACATTAATTTATATATAACCAGTTCATAGATATGAACAAAAGAGTGAATGTGAGTAGTAGTTACATTAGAAACTTTTGTAAAAAAATATTAACATTAACCTCCGTATCTCTGTATTCATTTTGATATATGTTAAGACATTAAACGACGTTTAAAACTACATTTTTGAGATCCATAAAACCAGAGTGCGCATATACGATCTAAGTGACGTCTAAGTAAAGGCCCTGACACCGCACAGATGACATCATGAATTCTTTAGCCTCGACGCCAAACGCCTACGTCTAACAAATATCGATGCTAGCAACGAAGCACTATATAAACCTTATGGTATAGTCTATAAGGCCAATATGAACGCATTTGTATGTAAACGTACCCTTGCTCGAACATTGCGTTTTGATATTAGATCTTTAGTCATACCCTTGGAATTGTTGTTACTGTGTAACTTGGTCAATTCAAAGAATTTTGAATAGGTAGTTGATGTAATTGAGAAACTTTTTTCGACTTTTATTGAAGCTATTTTCAAGACATTTCTTTGGCTTGTGGCACGACGAACGTGGCCTAGTAAGTATTTGACTTTGCCACGGGTCACGGGTTTGAATCCTAGCCGAAACCAATATTTGTAAAAAAAATTGAATTGTTGGTTTTCAGGTTTGGCTGTGTTATGCATATATAATCTATGTCTGTAAAACGCACCTACGATACAGGAGAAATTATAGTGTGGAGAAATCTTAGAAGGATTCCTATGCAGGAATCCGTCTAGGTAGGTACCACCCCATTATTCTGCCGTGAAGCAGTAGTGTGCAAACATTACACCACACAGAAGTGTTCTGGGTGACACAGCATTTGTTATGGGCGGACGTTGCAATTGCCATCAGGTGAATGTCTTGCTCGTTCCGTCATTTTTATCAAATAAAAAAAAGGTAACATCAAATGTTATTGTAATTTTTATATCTTCAATTGATGATATTAATATAACGAAGTGGTTGGTGTGCTCCTGGTTGATATCGACAATATTCGAAAGTTGTCGCCGTGACAACTTCCGAATATTGTCGGGAGCTATCAAATGCGCAGGAGATGTATAGTGCCACAAGTCTACGCGCAAACACACAAAACTCACTCGTCCCAACCTATCCGTGCCCGATGTAACGCTGATGCGATAAGATCAAAGGTAGGATAGGATGCAGTGTCAGAAACACGGAGACAATCACAACACAACCAGACCCGACTATTTCTGCCCCAACTATTTCTGTTTTAGTGTCGGCTCCGGCTGGTATTCGAACCCAGGACCCGCGGGGGCCACTAGGCCACGCCGTCGTTATGCAAAGTTGTTATTGCAAATTGCCACATACTGGTTTATAGCAACACGTGAGGTTATGATATTTTGCGTTTCTTTTGTTAAGCTTCATGTTTAGACTTTTCTCTGCTTTCGTTTGACAATACCTTCGCGTTGCAAGAAAGTGTTAGTTTTTATACGCACAGACGATACCAAACTAGGAGAAGTCGATCAAAATCCTGATGGATCAATAAAGTAAGGCAAAAAATTACACTTGTTTTTACTGCCTTATCAAAAACAATCTACATGAATAAATTCAAATCTACCTACGCATATTACAAAATCATTGAGAGTCATTAAAACGTAATTATAGCAAAAAAAAAACTAAATATATGTAAATTTTTCGCTTACATATGATTATGGCTACGGATTTAAAGCTGCTGAAGAGCATTTGCTGGTGCTTAAAGGGAATTAGGGTAAATTATTTACAAAAAGTTTTTTTTTTATGGAATAGGGGGCAAACGAGCAAGCGGCTCACCTGATGGTAAGTGATCACCGCCGCCCATGAACATCTACAATACCAGAGGAATAGCAGAAGCGTTGCCGGCCTTTGAGAAAGGAATAGGCTCTTTTCATGAAGGTCCCTAAGTCATATCGGTCCGGTAAAATTTTCTCTTAGCCAATCGACCTGCGTGACCTAGTAATCAGAGTACCTGAGTTCTACCCTGCGGGTCCTGAATTTGTGTCCCAGCCGGAACCAAAATTGTGCAAAACACAAATCGTTGTAACACATGCTCGCCATACAAAACAAAACCTAGTGTGACTTCCGCTAGGATTTGAATTCAGGACTCGTTACTCAGCAGATACTTGGCGACCACTGAACTAAGCTGTTAGTTTTTCATTTCATGACGCAACACGCCGCATAGTTGCGACTTACTTGCGAGAATCTACCACCCCATCTCATCCCGTGAGTGTCGTAAAAGTCGACAGAAGGAAAATGAAAACCAGGAGATGGTCAGCAGCACCTTCTTCCTGGAATCAACAAAATAAATAAACTGCGGTTACCAACCCTCCCGCCAAGCGTGGCAACTGTAGCAAAATCCCCCCAAAATGAGAGCTACAAACTTTTGTTGTAAACTATAGGAGAGGCCTATGCTCCGTAGTGTACTAGTGATACGCTGAAATGATGATAGTGATGATTATCAACGTAACACGACAATACAGGCTGTTTGATTCTTTCAGTTTTCAAAAGTTGTATCACCTCCAGAGTAAAATTAAATGCAGATTTTATTTGCAGTTCCGTAGAACCTTTTAAATACCGAAAATGTATGGGAACCAAGGTAGACAAGACGCCACATTCTCGCGGCTAATGATATCATCTCAGAATCACAATAACCTATTGACGAATTCTGTCACGTAATGAGAAAGAACGTTTTTCTCTTCTATTGTCACAACAAAAACCGACGGCAGTTGTTTGTTAAAAGTATTTTACAGTAACATATTGATGAGGAGGTTTTATTTTTATCAAATGTTGTTGTTTGTTCACGTAGTTAAATTTAGAGAGAGACCTATAAAAAGTATTTATCAGATTATCCGAAAAGAAGTAAAACTGTTAAGTTGTAACCGCTAGCATTATTTTTATAGAAGAAAGTGTCGAGTCGAGCAAATTGTTCACATGTAGTAAGAGCAATGTCTGCTCATGACAAATACTGTGTCACCCAGAACATTTCTGTGTGGCACCACACTGCGCTCGTCATCCTGAGACTTTACTTCTCGAGTCTCATACATACAGTCACGCCTTTTTTCCTATATAAGGATCAACATCACATACACGTAGACTTTTCAGACACAGTCATTCACAGACAGCAAGAAAGAGGTAGGTGCTATTCTACTCTGCCAGGGACACATATCGGCTGTCTACACATATCTGAAGTCTCATGCCCAGCAATTAGAAAAAATGAAAGAAAGAAAAAATTGTTTATTTGCAGCTGTAATTCAAACTTAGGACAATAAATGTATATAAACATTTACATAATATAGGACTACAGCAACAAAAAGGCATCCGACTGAGCATAATGCTGCAGTGGCCTAACTGCAGCGCTGTTATTCTGTCGATGTCCTCTATTATCTATTCTCCACTATAATCTATTAATTTCAGATTGAGACAAAGTATAAACAGAGAAAATAATCGTTCTCAAAATTTTATTTCATTTCAAGTGTTTTTTTATAATTTTATGTACATATTAATAGCAGTCCTTGTTTTCTGTTGAATGCATCGGACTATTCTTTGATCGCTTTTTGTTCGGCGGAGAAAAAATACAAGCGCTGCTCGGTCCTGGTTCACCCATGTTTTTAACCTCGAAAACGTCAAAACTACAAAAACGAAACAATGAACAGATGACTTAAAACGTAGCACAACAAGAAACTTAATTAACACAACAAAAGTAAAATGGAATATTAAGAATTAAACAAAATTATCTGTAAACTGCACTCTCTTATGAACAAGTTGATCAATAGTATAGATGGCGCACATAACCTGACCGATGACGAAACGTCACATTTCAATAGAAAATCTTCACACTAACTGTATTCTATAATTTTGTAGTATTAAAATGCGTTCCAACTTTGAGAATATGAATAAACATACATACATTAAATCACGACTGTATCCCATAAGGGGTAGTCAGAGACTGGGCACTCGCTGCAAAAGCAGATGACTGCCACAATCCACGTTTCACCAAAACAATATAATGCACTTGGTGTGATAGGTGGTGAGCCCATCGCCACCATGCGCTATTAGGTGCACAGTGCAGTTTTATTCCTTATATGAATAAAACATAATTTTTTATGGTTCGTTTTGTCTCACGGCTCCCTGAATAGACTAAAGCTAACACTAGAGCACTGCGGTGGTACCTACCTTGACGGATTCCTGCATAGGGAGGAGGCGACTACCTGTACGATTCAGCACTCAAAGGTTTTATTTTTTTTGTCTTTTATGATTTGGCAGATAATTATGAAACTTAAAATTTCCCTTAGGTTTCACTATTTATTCATTATTAATAACTGCGCAGTAATAGTTGCTCTTAGTACCTTGGGACTCGTTTAGGTTCGAATCAAAATACACGCGTCAGTTGACCTTCCCCGATCGAGTGACTCGGGTTTTTTTTTTCTTATTAAAGGTAACTATCATGTAACCAAAATGACAAAGGCATGTGCCAACTTACTCGAAGGCTACCACGGGAAACCAGGTGATAATTTGGTACAGTTCAATTATAACTACAATTAAAACTAATTCTATTTATTATTTTGTACTAACTTTAAAAAAATCTTTCGAGTATGGAGGACTAAAATAAGAGACCGCATTACTCTATATTCTTGCGAACACAGTAAGATCTTTCGCAAATTGATACTACTGCGATACTGGTCTACTGTAGGTAATAGGTCTGTAATTAGATTATTATAATAAATTCCAAGGCACAGGTTGAGGCAGTGGCTAAGCGATTGAATTTTGCGTGTGGGTGGGACGCAAGTTTTATTTCGCACAGATTTTACTCTGGGCTCCGGTTTGAATTCGAATCCAGGACTCGTCAGTCAGGTACTCTGACCACTTCACCTTGCAATCGTCAAATTTTAAATATAGTCATCCGAGGTAGTTATTGCTCTTGCAAAATACCGCGTAAATCGACTGACATGTAGCTCTATTTAAAGGAGATATGTTTGCTTTGTCAAACTATCGAATTTAATACTTGTTATGTAGGTACGTCATAGGGTGTAAGTCCATCACGGATAGACGGATTCCTGCATAGGAATCCTACCATCAGTAAAGTGTCTTCACAAGTTCTTCCTTCTCCTGGACTATATCTATGTCTGATTTTGTACACTTTTATTTTGTACGGTTTGTACGATTTTGTACGGTTAGCGCACAGCTAGGGAAAGAAACCCTTTGCTTCTAATTCTCTTCTTTTAAGATAAATGTGTTGTTGACATTTTCAAAGCAAGATTGAAAAGACATCTTCTAGTTCTAGACAAACATGTTCACCATCTAGGACTAGGACGCCATCGTATACCAAATTAAGGTGAATTTGTGGTCAAAATTGCCGAAGATGTCATAACAAAAGATTTAATTTCGCCATTGCTTACCCATTTCAATGACATTTCATTTCTTTAACCTTAAACTACTTTATTTATAATTACTATAACTGTAAGTTGGATTTGTAGCGCTTTCTTTATCTTGGATGGAAGCAGTGAGCTTCGAAATTGGTTTCCGTCTCGTAACTAGGTATTTAATTTCTTAAAGGTTCATTCGATTTAGTTCAACTACAATGGATTGCAGATTTGAGATGAAAAAATATAAAAATGCTTTCTTATTTTTTTTTAATACCATATTATTATATATTATGCATTCTTTTTTTGAATATGGAAATTTTTAAATACATAAAAATATTTCTTTTGTTTTTCTACATATTAATTTTATTCATACACTTAAATCTTTGAATTCGATTCGGTTGATGACATGCGAGTGTTTATAGTTATCTGTAGTATAATTTATAATACGTACGCGTTATGAATGCTATGTTGTATCTAGAGGTCCACGCCATTATGCGTCACCAATGTTAACCAACTTTTAAAAAAATATAATGACGTTGCAAAGGTCGTCGTAACAGAAATCCTTTGTAAATTAGTACCTTTAATCTGTTTGAAAACTAACGACTTGAGACATAACCCAGCATTTCTTTGAAGCGTGGACTACGGTTACTAGATACTGCTAAACGGTATAGTAATATAGTTATATAATATAATGGTTTTGTAGGTTCTATGGTAATTTATTTTATACTCATTTTGAGATATTATCTTCGAAGATAAATATGTCGCACATAAAAGAGAAAGCTTTTATATTATGTGCAGTTTAAGGAGAAATAGGTTAACAAAATGCATGATATATTTCAAAGTATCAATGGAACATAGAAAAACACTTGTACAAAGCCAATTTACGATTTCCTAAATTTTCACAGAATCATATTGTATAAGATTTTTTTATGGAAGTAAGAGAGGAGACGAGCGAGCCGTTCACCTGATGGTAAATGCTACGCCTGTCCATTGCAGTTGCGTAGTCACCTAGAACTTTAACCGCCAATAGCCCAATGATTTAGGGTACGGACTGCGAAACGTGACTGTCGCAGGATCGAGCCCGCCATTTGACTATTGTCGTCCACCTCCTAGTACAAGCTGTTAAGCTTAGCTGGAGGAAATTTTGTAAGGTTTACAGCATTCTTATTTAAAAATTCATTTAGTATTCTTATTTAAAAAAAACTGCAAAGGAAAATTCTGTATAGCACTATTTTCGTCATCATAAGACATCACCTATTGAGTCTCATATGGCTGTAATAACACTAGCGTCAGTGTCTACACCATTGCTTGACGGCAGAACAACTGACATTACCTAGGCGGATTCCTGCATCCTTCCGGAATCCTACTACCAGCAGCTAAGATAATCCAAAAATCTATAAACATATAAAGAAAAATTACAAATCGGGGTAATAGTTTATAAAGTATAAGGTAAAACAGTTATTATGTATTTTAATAATCGATAGATCGTTAGTGGCCACAGTTGGCCGATAGGTGTTCGGCAGAGCAGCATAACACTTACATCTTTTCTACTCTTTTCTGAATTTTTTGACTCGTACTAAAATGACGGCGACGTGGTTCGCCACCCGTCCCGTTTCCTGCGGAGGCGAAAACACAACAAAAAAATCAGCCAAATGGGTCAAGCCATTCTCAAGTGATAAACTTTCATACACGCGGCAATTGATTTTTATTTATATAGGAGAAGGGGAGGAGAATGTAGAATAAGAAGAAGATTGAAGATTGATAGAGAGATGAATGACAGTGCGCAGGATATAGTTTTTTTTTAAATGAGAGGCGGAGATCCTTCTTCTTTTATTTCTGTCTTCCGTCTTCCTTTAATATACCGTCTCTTATACCCACCATATATTATTCAGCTGTGAATCTTCCTTGTCTGACC
This sequence comes from Luehdorfia chinensis, assembly GCA_019845155.1. NCBI lineage: Eukaryota > Metazoa > Arthropoda > Insecta > Lepidoptera > Papilionidae > Luehdorfia > Luehdorfia chinensis. Next base: position 2,001,334 of record JAHVAK010000028.1, read on the forward strand.
ATTTAATTGATAAATAGTCTTTTAGATAAGAAATCCAAAGATTGAAAATTTTATTTACATTTGCTTGTTGTTTTAAAAAACTTTGACTATGTAGTCTTAACACTTCCCGGCGGTTCAAATGTATAATTAATTTTTAAAAAGTTTTTTATCTAAATGTTAATTATTGTTTATACTTGTATTTGCAATTAAAAATAACGAAGGAGCTTTTTAATTGGTTTATTTCGTCTTGCAATGTCTGTCAGTTTCTTTCTACAGATGATAAAGATATTCATATCTGCTCACACGTCATAGGCGTTCGGAGTATTCTGCACTTCCTCATAGTTGCTAATTTATTCTCGTATCTGGATCCGAGCCAGTGTGTTAGGCTGATGACCTGCTAGCGCCAAGAGTCACTTCGCAAAATAAATAGGTCAACTTAACTCTGCCATCAACGGTAGTAATAAATCAAAATATTGACTAATTATGTTATAAATTTTGATTAAATTAATTTATAGAATTTAAGCCGTGGTAGCTCAGGGGCTAGGCGCTCGCTTTAAATTGTGACTATTGTTACCAAATTCTCGAAACTTTAGAGACGCCGACGCAATTATACCCGCTAATAGTTGGTTAACCTTTCTTTATAAGGGAAATTAAGAAGATGTAACTTATTAAATTACCATCAGAAATCCACCGCTGAACATAGGTCTCCCCATAGATTCTGGGGGGAAATTTGCCATAGATACCACGCTTCGCCGGCGGGTTGGCAACAGCACTAAATTTGTATAACTTACTCATTGTTCTATAACTATACACGAGTCTTGGATAGGACGCTAGTGACATTCTAATGGATCATGAATGCATAGTTAGATGAGTTGGTCTTCTTTAAATGGGTTCAGATAATTAATTTTTATGTCTTCCATCATGAGACGTGACGTGAAATCCATTGGTGTAAGTCGTTGACGTTTTAGACAAGAAATCTCTGTTATAATTATTATAATTTTGGCCCCATCACGTTTCAATTGATTGACGCTTGATTAATACGTTTGCCTGGCATGGCGGTATTACAGCAATGACAGGCGTGTGAGATTCTTGGTCGTGATTATTAATAACTAAACGGTGCCGTATTCGCTATTCACTTATATTAACATTTTTCTTTGATAATCTCACTAACTGAATACATACATACAATCACGCCTTTTTCGTATGTAAGGAGTAGGTAGACCACGCGTAGGCCACTTTTCACCCCCGTGGAAAACAAGAAGTGACGGGTGGGGAACCGCGGCGCCGCCATTTTTCGTATGAGTCAAAAAAAATCTTACTCTCTGTTACGTTCCCACGAGCAGTATAGTGACAGAATTGCATATTATGCTGTTATTCTGCAGGAATAAAGGCTGCCCGTTCTTGATGCTATTCTAGTCTGCCGGGCCACCTATCGGCTTCTACTTCCATTATAAAAAATATATCGTTTGGGTCGTTTTGCAATTTTAATTAATGCTTCTCAAAGTATAGTAAAGTAAGTAAGTAAAGTATAGTAGCTATTTATAAGCAAAAAACAATTAATAAAGAAAAATTGTCTGTCTGTCTGTTCTACTTTCACTGAAAGATAGCTGATATTATAGCGGGTAACTAAGGTTACTTTCATTTTAGAAAAATAATTAGGGTTCCGCGCAAAAAAATTAAAACCCCAAAATAAGATTCAAGTAGGGAAGTATGTATGTAGATTGTAGATTGCCTCGGGCTGATTTCCGCAACTCTACGTCTATGCGCGTATTTTGCGTTGAGTATGTATGTATATCATCGATCGGGGTCGGCTTTTTTACGCGGGTGAAGCCACGGGGCACAGGTGGTCTTAAATAAGTGTACGTATTTATTGTTAACAGATATAATATCTTTTGGTTATAGAACTTGTTCTGAGCTTTATCTATCTCTTGGTTCTAAGACTATTTTTTTTGTTTCATCACATATTAAATGAGATATACCTACTACTTAAGTATAAAATTTTCTTTTCCGTATGTTTTTTTCATCTTTAATATTTTAAGGTACTGCTGTTTATATTAAACCAATTACGTTATTGTACACAGCGCTAGTTTTATCACGATACAGGTAATTATACCCATAGCGTTCATTGCTGATCCTGGTACAGTGAATAATTAGTACGTAACGCTTTCACGGTGGCGTCATCGCCGCGAAATAGAGAAATCGCCATATCGCTAACTCCGCTAATCAATAACGCCCGCTGTGTTTACTGTAGTATTGCCTAATTTGGACGGTTGGTGGCACGCTTCTGCACGATTATAACGATGATTTGTATTTAAAAATACATTACTGTTTAATAAAAGTAATTGGTTTGAATTAATGTCAGAGTTCAAAGTTTTTTTTCAAATGCAATGTCGTCAACATCATTTTAGCCCATCTTAGTCCACTGTTGAACATAGGTACCCTTGTAAGTTTTTTTCATATCCAATGTCGTCATCATCATTTTAGCTCATCTTAGTCCACTGTTGAACATAGGCCTCCCCCCATAGATTGCCACAAAACACGGTGTCGAGCCACCTGCATCCATCAATTTACCGCAAAGGTAATCCTATATGTATATTGACGTGATTGACTTGAGTCACATATTGTTTTGATTTTAAACCAATGGCCTATAGCAGTGGTTAACAAAATTGCCGAGGTCAAGCTAGCAACAATCAAGAAGAAAACTCATCAGCCTTCTGCAGCTAGCAAAGATACTTAAACAAACCAAGGCATCGCATAGTTTCTTGAAACCAAAATCTGTTATGTATTCATACTTTATGACGACAGGTCATCGCTTTGTTTTATCTGTGTATATTGGTAGGTCAAGACCGTTGTTATTGCCTGCCAGTAGTACTGCCAGTAGTGGAGGCCTGTGGTGCAACAGTGAACTAGCAGTCGGTTGCTGCGATGATCATCCTGATTTTACTAAGATTTCTTTTACTTTGATGATAAAGTAGATCTAGGAGCAAGGAACAAAACTTGTATCTCTAAGCTTTGTGGTATTATAGTATAATTCATCATGTTTCTGCGGTGATACTTACTTCAGTCTATTTTTCCAGATATCGGATATCGTAGTGGGCCAAGAGGCGAACGTTACCGCGCGAGAGGCGCTGCTGAGCTGGGCGCGCCGTTCCACCGCGAAGTACCCAGGCGTGCGGGTCGCCGACTTCACGTCATCCTGGCGCGACGGGCTAGCCTTCAACGCGCTCATACACAGAAACCGCCCGGATCTGATAGACTGGCGTAATATCAGGTGAGGACATTGGATTAATGACAGATATTTCTAGATAATTTTAGATAAATAAAAGGCCAAAATCAGCATTTAGATTCGTTAGTTCACAACTAAGAAGTGAAAAAAATTATTTTGTCTCTGGACATAAACTTCCTCATCTTTTAGAGGGTTTTGGAGCTTATTTGGATACTCCGGTGAAAGAAGCGTTTTTCATTTGTCATCGAAATATTTGTATATCTCAGATCTTGGGGTTTCCTTACGACTTTACCGACGGGTAGTGATAAATCAGTACTTAAATTGTACGAGCAATTGACAATTTGAGTGTTTCTTACTAAGATGTAATCTAGATCACTCGCGTAATATGAAATTTAAGGAAACTGCCAGGCACCTAAGCTACTACGGGACTTATCAATCATTGAGTTTTCTTGGGAAATTCATGAGTCATTATCATAACTTTATACATGCTAGACTGGATGATAAGTGATCTGAAATACTTCCGAATCTGTCCCATAGTTTTAAATCAGTTAAAAATGTAAGCATCTGTATAACTAAGCGAATTCCTCTATCCTACGACGGGTATACTCAATTATATCTGTCACATGCAAACAAGAATGCAGGAAATTTGAGGTTGTCGGTTTCTTTTGACCATGGTTTATAGCAATTTATGGGGGTAGTTCTAGGTTCTCCTGTGGACTGATATAGCCTGAGATAATGATGATGTCTACTGGACAATTCAGATTATAACAACTGTATAGCGTTACTTCGAATCAGTTATAGTAAAGGAGAGAAAGAAAGTGAATTTGCAAAGGATCCCCATTATTTACTTGGCGGCTGTCAGCCGTACGGTCACTTGATAATGCCTCTTTGGGAGGTGAAACACATATCGTTTTCTTGACTTCAGTGGTATGTATTGACTAGTAGGAATATGTAGAGGGCATCTGGTGGCGGTATTAGTTTGTTTATAAACATTATTATGGGAGGGCTGGCGGTGCTCTCCAGAAAATAGGTAATTTTAAAATAAACATTATAAATTTTGCATGCGGATCTTAGCAAATTATCTTTGTGTTTCTTTCCTTTAACGATTGAAGTCATCATCTTCTCGGAAGGTTCCATTGTATTATGATGCAATAATTATTAAGAGTGCGCATAGAAGCACTCGTCTTACATATCTAAGATACACAAGGTAAAAGCTTTTAACTTTAACCTGCTGATTTCTTAATGGAATAATGGTTTACTAACGCTGGTATATTGTTACAGATCCAGGCAGGTTCGCGAGCGTTTGGAGACGGCCTTCCACGTAGTGGAGAAAGAGTATGGAGTCACCAGACTTTTAGACCCCGAGGGTAGGTCATCTACAATTAAGTGTGGTTAATTAAGAAATAAATAAAAAAGATAATTTATTCACGCACACGCACATCATGATTAGAAAAACAAAGAAAAAGAAAAGTATGAATATAACCTTTACATAATAATAAAAAAATTATACAATTTCCAGGCTAAATAATAACTTTTTAAATAAACATAAAAAAACTAGGTAACTTCAACAGAATATCAGACAAAAAATTAACAAAGGATTTTCCTAAGGTGTTGTTTTATGTGTGCTGTAGAATAGCCGCGGAAAGATTCTCGCTCAGCAATGGCCGCGGCTGTTTTATTACCTCTACGTCGATTTTCAGCACCGAGGTTGATTCACGAGGTTGTTCCACAAAAGCAACAAAGATTTATTTTTATTACAACATTAAGTCATAAAAGTGACCGGTGAGTGACTATCAGCTGTGATTAAATAAGCAAAGGTGGCAATATAGACAACAATATTGCGAGTATAATTTCACGCATTCTAGCCTCCAAAAGATTTCATTTATTTTTGATTTGGATTTAATTTGGATTTAGATTATTAAATTAAAACCAATTACGTAATATATCTATCTTTCGGTATCATTATTTGTTTGTTATATTTAAAATCTCTTGCCGTACATATACTCGTATGAAGAGATTAATTTTTGTTATTTAATACGTGTCTTGTATTTAACTTTGAAACCGTATAAGGCTGCGCAACGGTGTTGCCCAATTACGAAAATGTTCAAATTAAATTAAATTATTGGAATCCTTATAAACCTTTAGTTTACACTTCCTTACGAACACAAGTATAGTTTTTTTTTGTTTATTTGAGTCACGACAAGCAAGTCGTTCAGATAATGGTAAGTGTGACGCCTCCTCATCACAGTCACCCAGAAAAGGACATCGGGGGAAATCCTACACGGATACCCGATCCGACAGAGAGGGCAGCGGGTTGACGTCGGACTCTCACCGACTAAAACCCCACGGTAATCTCTATCAGCGCTGAAGAGTCCTAACAACCTAGAATCCTGTCACCAGTGAAATAGTTCAGATCTATTGTAGGATTTAGTATAGTATCAGATTAAGTATTGTAGCTTAGTTTTTGTAAGTTTAGATGCAATGAAAACACCCATTTATTTATATAATTTTACACTATGGAGAGTGGAGGTAAGGAGGAACGAATTTATATAATAGGTGTCCGAGAAATCGAGACAATTTAAAATGGCGCCACTGTAGCAAAAGATCTAAATTTGAAATGAAGCGCTAAATTCGAAATTATATTATATTTATTTTTATTTGTTGTCTCCAGTTTTTAGGTTATACCGCGTTAACTTTCACTGCACTACGTTATCTTTCATTTTCCATTACAGTACTTTTATCAACTACTTTATTAGATACTCTCAGATCATACTTTTTGCTATTTATATTTCGGTAATTTTTGAAACCCTTATTCTGTGCATTCGTCGGACACTTTTTCTAATTAATTAAAATATTTCTTTTAAAGTGAAATACGAGTATGTCAACTGGTTGAATAAAACCTAGCAAGGGCTTGCAGTTCGCCGTACTAGATTACGCAACGATAAGATTGCAACATGTTTGAGTGACTTTTAAAAAGTTGGACAGACGAGGTGAACATTCCTCATGCACCATAAACGGTGACTTGAATTTATCTATATACAGTTAAATATTTACAATACTTAAAATCTAATAACCGCAATGGGCGTAGTTACGCAAAACGGAATCAACCCTGAATAATTCAACATCCCTTGACTCTCTTTAAAAATATCATCGGTATAAATGTCATGACATGTAAATATCTGCCAGTGCAAGACATTGTATATTGAATGTTTAGAAAATGAATAATCTGTAGATTTTTTGTGGCCGATAGCTCCATGAAACAAATGTTGTGGGTAAGTTCTGCATTGCATAACTACATCCGACGTCCGTTTCTTACTTCTACGTCGCGGATACTGGGTTCGAATCCCAGCCGGAGCCAACATTTGGTAAAAAACAGAGGCCCGTTTACGGGTCTGGTTGTGTTGTGCATGTGAAATTTGTGATAGTAAATCGCACGTAATCATGTAAAATCCTACGATACAGGAAAAATTCTAGTGTTCCTATATAAAAAAAAAACATACAAATTATCGCTAGGTCCTAGGGCCTTCTGGTATAGTACAGGATCTTAGCTTTATGTGGAGCTCCATTTCCTCGCTGGTATGCTGGCTGGTACACTTTCAGTTTTGTTTAAAATTGTTTTTTTTAATAAAGGTAGATACTGTTTTGCAACAGCTTGCTCATAATCATTCACATTAATGAAAGTCTGTGAATTTTTGAACTTTAAATCCATTTCTCTATTTTATATTCGCATACTTGATAAAATAGAATTAAAAAAAATATGTTCACTGAAAGCTATTTACAAGAAATTTGCACAGAATATACGAGTAAGTAGTAGACATTGTGGCTTGGTTGGCGCAGTGGCTTAGCAATAGGCTCCTGCGCTATGGGTCGCGGTATCGATTCTCGCACGGAAATAATATTTGTATGTCCTAATTATGTTTGTAATATGCACGCACAAAACAGAAGCAATCACATGATCAGTTTTTTAAAGTAACTAGATTTTTTTTATTTTTGTTCAGTTATAAAGCATCTCAGATATTTTCGGAATGACATGAATTTTAATGTCCATATAAAAAAAAGTCGTTTACGACATCTTAAAAGATGATATTCTTACATATAAATCGATCTTAAAAAGCATAAGAGCAATTATAATGTTAAACAAATGTTTTTCGACCGTATCATTATGGACACATTACACACGATCATGCTACGAAAATAATAACTTAATTATACTGTGCTATCATAGACAACCATAGTCTTTTATCCATTGTCTATAAATTCTACCGCCCGATAATCTCGGCTTCCTCCCACCTGTAATTCGTCACGCATCAATTAGAACGAGATACCGAGACATTGTTTCAACCGATTCGATGTGCAAGCGAATTATCGAGTTTTATTGAGCGTATCGATTTTTTAGATGTTCGCGATTATGAGTGAAATTTGCTACGCGCCGACGGAATGTTTGTATATGTTATGTTATATAACCCTACCTTCCTACCTAGCATCCAAGTTCTGAGTGAAATATATTCCAGAACATTTGAAAACAGCAAACTTTTATGCTATTTTTAGCACGTTATTCTTAGCGCGCGTTCGAGACTAATTTAGAGTAACTTCCCGAGGAGCTAGGGACCTGAAACATTAAACATAGCTTAGAACTGGATGACAATTCATTATTAACTCGCTTTCTTGTGTGTCTGTTTGTTTGTCTGTTCGCTGTAAATTTTGCAATTGATTATAAAATTACTTTTACTTTAACTTCCTGCCCTAGTAACGAACAGGTACATAAAAGTTTATTTAACGATACTTGTTATAGGGTTATATTATCTGTGTCGAAACTGTTAATTGGAAAGATTTTTACGTAACGGAAAAATGCACTGCCGTAAGTATCAAAATTCGAAAGAAGCCAAACCACTGTCACAGTCCGTAGACAACAAACACCTGAGCCAACAGCCGATTGTTTTACATTGCTCAATACGATCCAATGTAGACAGGTCTGCTTCGGTGCTACTTAACGACCTATTGTTCGAGCTTAGGTCATAGACTTTAATTGTTTATATACGATTTTTTTTCTACGTTGCTATATAGATTTTTAATGTACCTTGGGTGCATTTTATAGACAATAATGGAACACGTAGAAACGCTTAAACCACAACTTGGTAAATCATACAGATATTTGTTTCGAGCGAGAATAGAAACCCCTATCTGTAGTGAAGAATTCAATCACTCAGCCACTGCGCTAACCAAGCCGATTCTTCTCCGTTCTAAGGTTGAATCTTGGTCTTTAATTCTTAACATCTTATCCTATTACGGACATATAGAGCATTGCATTCGTCGGAGCTCGTGTACAGATTCACATACAGTCATTCCTGTTTCCCAATATATGGGATAGGCAGAGAGGTGAAGACCGTAGCCCAGTTTTGGTCCACGAAGGAAACGAGACGTGACGGGTAGGAACCACGTCGTCGCCATTTTGTTACGAATTGAAATTCTTGCTGTCAATTGCTTTGGCGTAGGGAATGAGAAGTTGAGAAAGGAACTATAAGGACTACTATCTCGGAAGGAGTAAGAGGAGACAGCAGCAGCCCCGGAGGACGAGGGCACTTACCTGTTACTCTACCGTATTAGCCCGGCTGAGTTAAATTCTTACAGACCACGTTCTTAGAGACCACGTTCTTAGAGACCGAATCCATACTAATATTATAAATGCAAAAGTAACTCTGTCTGTTTGTTACCTTTTTCACGCCTCAACCGCTGAACCGATCTTTACGAAAATTGGTACAGAGATAGTTTGCATCCTGGAGACGGACATAGGACAGGAGATAGGACTTTTTATTCCGGAAAATCAAATAGTTCCCGCGGGATTTTAAAAAAAAATCTATATCCATGCGGACGAAGTGGCGGGCATCAGCTAGTTATGTTATATATATAACTTTAAACTGTCCACTGTACTTTATTTAATTTTAAAAAGATAAAATGACGTTAAACAAGTAAAAAAAACTACAATAACGTCTTGACACCGCAAGAAGGGAGCTGGCGCGAATAATCACCTTTGCCTCGGCAGCGACCGAGCTGCGATGCAGACGTCGATAAGCGACTGCAATAGAATTGCAGCGATTATTGCAATTGTTTGTGCATTTAGAGACGTAATGGGGCTTGTGGGTTTTGTAAAGCGTTTTGTGGTATAAGGGTTTTACCATGTTGATCACCGTCTAGGTAGGTACCACCCCAGGGACAGTTATTCTGCCGTGAAGCAGTAGGTAGTGTGCAAACATTAATGTGTTTCGATTTGAAGGGCACTGTGAGCTAGCGTGATCACTGGGCATATGAGACTTAGAACTGATGTCTCAGGGTGACGGGCGCATTGTGGTGTCACACTGTTCTGAGTGACACGGCATTTGTTATGAGCAGACGTTGCACTTACCATCAGGTGATCGTTTTACTCGTTCCGTCACTTTTATCAAATAAAAAAATGTCCTCCTGCCCTTTTTGCGACAACGGTGACAACTTCAGTATACTGTCGTAAGCTATTAATTGTGCAGGAGTTCTTATACTGCCACAAGTGCATGCCCAAATGCACATGTACGTACTCATCCTCACCCGATGTAACACTCATACGATAACATCGGAGGCCAGGTGAAAGAGACAATGACAATGACAGCGAGACAACGTCCTTATCAGATACTCCGACCACAAGGCAACACTATTATAGTGCTTAAAAGATCATATTTTTATTGATATTCTTGATGGTTTTAGCTTCCATAATTTATTCATCGTAATCGATTGTTCCAGACGTTGATACCCACGAACCGGACGAGAAATCCCTGATAACGTACATCTCATCCCTATATGAGACGTTCCCCGAACCGCCGGCGGTGCACCCGCTGTTCGACGCGGAGTCACAGCGTCGTGCGGCCGCTTACACCGAGCAGGCCGCGCAGCACCGCGCCTGGCTGCACGAGAAGTGCTCTCTCATGCAGGTGAGTTTGTACGGTGTGACAGCCAGACGGTTAAGACTGATAAAATTTCGGAGTTCTTATACTCTCGCTAACGAATAATATTGATAGAGAATTTACGATAACGCTCTCCTTAATTAACTTAATTAAACGCGATTCCTTAATTCCATTTCTGGATTCGATATTCCTTATCTGGAATCCTATACAGGAATCTGTCTAGGTAGGTACCACCCCAGGGCCAGTTATTCTGCCGTGAAGCAGTAGTGTGCAAACATTACTGTGTTTCGGTTTGAAGGGCACTGTGAGCTATCGTAATCACTGATGAGACTTAAGAACTGATGTCTCAGGGTGATGGGCACAGTGAGGTGTCACACAGAAATGTTCTGGGTGACACAGCATTTGTTATGGGCAGACGTAGCACTTACCATCAGGTGAGCGTTTTGCTTGTTTCATCACTTTGTACAATAACAAAAAAAGGCTGTAATTGTATTTTTGTGAGTTGACTATGTAATCGCTAATGATGATATCCGCAGCAGAACTGGTTTAATCGACACATCCCTAAGGATCAGCAAGTTGAAGTGGTAATGTGGCCAAATAGCTCGTAGAACCGATATCCGTTGGGAAAGAAAGGTTCCCGAATTGCAACCTTGTACCGGCAAACGCAGTGTAGAACGACGCGTTTTTGGGGAAGTCCATAGATGCAGGTGGCATAGAACCGTCTTTAGGGTAATGTACGGGGGTGGCCTACGGTGGACCTGTGCTGGGTTGAAATGATGACGATGGGGCAATATAAGAACAGTACGATATTATTTTTATATGTATACATATATAGAAAACAATATCCAATTAGTAGACTATAGCATATATGCTATAGTCTACTAATTGGATATTGTTTTCTGAAAGTGACTGAGACGAGCAAGTAGAACTAGAGCCCACTGCAACTACAGTATCATCCAGAATATTGAATTTCCAAGTCACCGCTGGTCACCCAAAGACATCAGTTATTCAAGTCTAATTTGAATAATAATTTCACGTGCCCTGCAAACCGAAACTAGTGGCAGGATTTCAATGCTTGATTCTGTCTAGGTGGGAACCACCGCAATGTCAGTTATTCTGCCGTCAAGCAGTTACGTACAGACATTACGGTGTTTCGGTCTGAAAGGCACTCTTAGTTAGTGTAATTACTGGGCAATGAGACTATAGAACTGATGTCTCAGGTTGACGAACGCAGTGTGATGCCATCCGATAATGTTCTGTGTGACACAACATTTGTTATTGACATGTGACGGTGGCGGTTTGCTCGTCGTGTCACTTTCTTCCATAAAATACAAACAATGCTTGCATAATGCTGCTTAACGACAGAGTAACTGGCCCTGCGATGGTACCTACCTAGACGGACCAGACGTTCCGGTCCTGCATGGAAGTTCTACACCAGAATTTCTTTCATTACCGAGAAATCCTGTAAATAACATATACTTGTATAAATTCCAACAGGACCGTGCTTTCCCGTCAACTTTGATCGAGATGAAAAAGCTGCTCAGCGAGAGCACGCGCTTCCGCAACGAGGAGGTGCCGCTGCGCCAGCGAGAGAAGCAGAAACTCTTCCTGCAGTACCGCGACCTGGAGGTTAATATTTTTTTTAATTTAGCCCCCACTAGGATTAGGAACTAGATGTGCCTCGCGGTTCTCTCTGAACCCTGCAAGATATTTAAATGGAATAAACACGAACACACCTGTTTTAATATATAAATCATTGTAATCCGGTATGCCGTTTCGGAGCCCATTCGAGACAAACTATCAGACAGACAGCCAAAAATTCTAAAACCGGCAATTATGATAAGGTATCGTATGAATAGCAGATTTCATAAAATTTTGGAATTTATTTTGAAATCACAGACAGAGACTTCAATTTTATTATTAAACTTTAGGTCTAGATTAAACGGTATCTCTTCCAACCATGTTGTTTTACCGCGAATTCGCCCCTAGCCGTTAAAATGGTGGTCATTTGCTAGCGCCCCTAGAGGGCAAAAGGGTTCAATATTTTAATTTCGCCGATGCATATTGAAACTCCAATTTATTTTCAGAAATACTTCGAGTCGGTTGGCGAATGCGAAGTAGAACCGACACTCCGGCCGGAAGCCTTAGAGCAGGCGTGGGCTCGTTTGCTCATGGCGCAACAGGAGCGTGAACGCGATCTGTCCGACGAGATCCGCAGGCTCGAGCGGCTGCAGCGCTTAGCTGAAAAGCTGCACAGGTAAGGCTGGTGCATCACGGCTTTGTAGGTTATTCGTCATACTCTTTCCATCTCCGTCACACACCCACACGAGGCAACAAAATCCACGTACAGTTGCGTGAAATGAAATGCACTGAAGTTTTAGAACCTTTAGTCGTCGTTCGTCGTGCGCTTACGACGTTCAAGAATCTATCATCTTATCCCGTTTCTTGGATGTAGTAACAGATGATTAAGGCCATAAATAAATACTGATCGTAGCATACTTTTGTGGAAACTATTGAACTGCGTTTGTAAGCTAGTATAGGCTGAAATGATGATTCTGATGACTTCATATAATAAAAAGTTTTTAAAAGCGTATATATTTCTGTGTATGCGACTGTACATACCGCGTGGCCTAGTGGTCAGAGTAACTGACTTCTAAGCCGCGGGTCCGGCTGGGATTCGAAGTTCGAATCTCAGCTGGAGCCTACATTTGTGCTAAAACATAAATTGTTGGTTTTCGGGTCTGGTTGTGTTGTGATTGTCCTCGTGTTTCTGTACACTGCATTCTAGCCTACCTCCGATCTGATCGCATCAGCGTTACATCGGGCGCGGGTAGGTTGGGACGAGTGAGTGCCTCTGTGTTTGCGCGTACACATGGCACTATGGCGTGGCACTATAATATCTCCTGCGCAGTTGATGGCTCTCGACAGTAGTCGGCAGTTGTCGCCGTGGTCGAAATCGGCTAGGAGAACACACACACACCACCGCCACAGTTTAGTAATTAATAGACAACTAGGCATAAGGACGTAACTCTCATATAATCGAGTAATAGGGAAAGTGTTGTGGCTACTAAAGTTAGTACTATGCTTGTTATAAATATTAATGAATACCACTTTTCTAATTTTCCACATTGATATTAATACACCACATTGATGAACGGTTTGTTCAAACAGGGATATCAAGCAAACGGAATCCGGCTTGGACAACGTAGAGCGACACATCGAAAGCGAAATACGACGAGTGGAGCGCGGCGTGCACCCCGCTGAGGCCAAGCAGGCGGCGGAGCAGATCGAGCAGGAGCTCCGCGCCATGGAGCACGCCGTGCAGGACATGTTCCAGGACTGCCACGCGCTGCGCGACGGACGCTACCCGCAGGCGACGGAGCTGCATCGACGGTACGTCACCGGTCACCCTTCACTGACGGTTACGGTGTCTTAATGAAAACGTACCATTAAAGAAACAAAGAAAACAAACGACACGCAAACTATAATAATCTAATAGACTTACGTTATTTTTAGTTAACATTAGCTATTATGACATCGAGGCCGAGTCTGCTCACTAATTGCACTATACCCGTACCGCAAAAAAAGCATTACTTTCCGAGTATTTAGCCAATTATTCTGCTTGAAAGGGCACTAAGATCTAGTGCCCTTCGCACATGAAATTTGCATTTGAATTTTCAGCATACGAAATGTGGCGTAATGTGGTGCCACAGAAATGTTCTGGGTGAAACAGTATCTTTTATGTGCTAACGTTACAGTTATCATAGCATATACATTAAATATTGTAAAATTCCTTTATACTTTAAAAACACATTACAGTATTATATCACAAAAATATAAAAAATACAAATACATAAATTGAAATTATAATACAGCATTAAACATTATTTTTAATATCACACTTAAGGCATTAAATTAATTAATACTATATAATCACGTTATCAAAAATACTGCTTCAAATATTAAAATAAAAAGAAATAAAATATCTTTCAATGTCCATACAAAAAAAAGGTCCTCTGCTAGGAAGGTTTTGTTTCGAGCGATCGCGTATATCTTTGTGATACAAAATATTTTCTACAATTACCTTATTTATGTTTGTAATATTCTGTATTGTATATATTGCGTTCGTTATCCTTATAATAATTACAAACAAATCCTTATGCAATTTCTCATGTAAGTGAATTTATTTCTTACGGGAAATAAATAAATTCTAAACCTCATAGGTGAACGTTTTGCTCATCTCGATCCTTTCTCCAATAAAAAAAAATAACATATGCTTCTGTTACAGAGTACAACAAATCCATGAGCGCTGGCTGAGCGCCCGACAGGCGTTCACGGGACGTTTGGTCTCCAGACTTTCGTCGGTCCGCATGCCCGTGCAGCAGACCACAGTGCGGCGAGAGACCAGGACCGTGTTGGAGACCAGGGTGCACGACGCAGACCCCAAGTTCCAGCAACTGCACTCCGCCACCAAATGGTGCAAGGAGAAATTGGTGAGTGTGGTGATTGATCGTATTGATCCCTTTTGAATTATTTGTATTTTGATTAATTTATATAAATTTTTATAAATTTTTACTGGTGGTAGGATTCCTATGCAGGAATCCGTCTAGGTAGGTACCACCCCAGGGCCAGTTATTCTGCCGTGAAGCAGTACCGTGCAAGCATTACTGTGTTTCGGTTTGAAGGGCACTGAGAGCTAGAGTACTCACTGGGCATTTGAGATTTAAGAACTGATGTCTCAGGGTATGACGGGCGCAGTGTGGAAACACAGAAATCTTCTGGATGACAAAGCATTTGTTGTGGGCGGACGTTGCACTTACCATCAGGTGAACGTTTTGCTCGTTTCGTTACTAACTACAATAAAAAAATCCGCTTTCTGGTTACGGTATTACAGTAACGTCATAGCAAAAGAAAATTCCAGAAAAATTACTTGGTTTACGAGACAAATGAATCCAGAAAATCTAATGGTAGTTTCCACCAGCTTCCAACTAATTTAGGAAGACTTAACGACGTTAAACACATACCCACCACCACACATCTATATCACCATCATCATTTCAGCCTATTTCAGTCCACTGTTGAACATAGGCTGCCACAAAACACGGTCCTGAGCTACCTGCGTCCATCGAGTGGGGGGTCGCACTACATTGCGTTTCCACTCGAGAACTTTCTTCCCCAACGGTTATCGGTTCTCCGAGCTATATGGCCGGCCAATTGTCTCTTCAGCTTGTTAATCCTTAAGGCTATGTCGGCTACTTTAGTTTTGCTTGATTTTATCACGCATGGGCTATGCGTGATAAAATCAAGATAAAGTCAAGTCAATTTCCATAAGCAAAGTGATAATGTAAACATATATATTTCATATAGGCTTACACAATCACTGCTCTTCTTTTGTATTACAAGGATTTCACCTGTACTCTGACTGACATGCATTTCACATGCACAAGACAATCAACCCCGAAAACCTATGATTTGCGTGTTTGCGGGATTGTGATTATGCAATAAATTTTAACAATGGAATGCGCTTATTCACAGAAAAAGCTTCACGAATCTGATTACGGTTCAGACCTGCCCACGGTGCAACAAGAGCTAGACAAACACCAGAGGGAGCACAAACAAATCGACCAGTTCCACTCCAAGGTAAGATACGAACAAATGTTTGATCATTATGGCTTCATGTAACTTGCGTAATTTTTTATACAGCAACAGTCATAACTTTTTGATAGTGTAAGTAACATGTTTAGGTATAAATGTACAAATTTTTTAGATCAGTAGCAAGACTTCACTTTTTTATCAACAGTAAAATAATAGTTGACTTTTACTGAAGATTAGTTGGACTAATGGAAAGAAAACGAAAAGCACAATTTGCTCATTAATTTAATTTTAGAATCTCTGTACAGGAACACTTATTGCAAAAGAAACTATAAATATTTTAAAAATATATATATTATATAATCCGAAATATACCCAATAAAAAATAGATTCAGTAAAACACATTAAAGCCGCTTTTCGATATAACGCCAAGAGTCCGTAAGATGTTTTTCTTTCGTCCACATTTCCACATTATCCACAAGTAATAAAAATAGGATGTGCATAATACATCCGAACGTGGGTTTGTACAAAGTTATAACTTTTTTATACATATACATTTAACATACATTCACAGCACAGTACGACAAAAAATTTAATGGTTACCATCCTTTGCGTTCAGGTGGAGCAATGTGTGCACAACAGATCCAACTTCAGCGGCGAAGAGCTAAACTTGTACAACCAACATTTGAGTCAGCTACAGAAGTTGTATGCTGAACTACTATCGACTAGTACAAAACGGTAAATCTCATTTTTATTATACATTTATGTTAGTCTAATTATGTTCAAGACGACTCAAAAAAGAATTAAGTTCATGAAGAATCTCTTGAAAATTGAGTTAAAAATCATGTATTATCCCTATAATAAATATTTTGTAATTTAAAATTATCTTTAAATAGTAACCTAACATATTTTTCTTTGGTCCTTCGAGGCCGATAATAAAGTTTATAATTCATATATAATTACTTACTATTACTTATTTATTTTTTACTTGTAGTTACTAAAACCAATATGATTTTCACAATAGCATATCAGATTTGGATGCCTTACAAGACTTCTTGCAGTCAGCCACTGCGGAATTGAATTGGCTTAACGAAAAAGAGCAAGTGGAACTTTCTCGCGATTGGGCCGATCCCCATATCAACCTACCGGCTGTTCAGCATTACTACGAAGTAAGATATAAGAATTACTTGGTGTTAAACTCTACGTGTACGGATGTTACGGACTGAAATTTATAGAATTTATTTTAAAAATAGAAGTAGTTTGTGTTCGAAATTTAAAATTCTGTGTTCCGATGTTCATGTCGTCACTGAGTACGCACACATGGACTAAATGCATGCACACACGCATACCACCAAAAATGTGTAAATAATTCAAGCTTTTCCACGTGACTTATTACGTCACGACTGATGTTGTAGTCGATTTATTTGTTAATAAGTTTAATATTTTCTTTCCTTTCTACGCAAGCATTCGTTTGGGGACGATAGAGAGGTTGGTTTCACGATTTACACCCATTTTTGGTTCTTATCGTTGTTTCCGTTGCCAGTTTTGTTTCCACCCGCTTGCTTATTTATTTTGTAATTAAAGCTTTTACGCATTCTAATGAAGTTGGATTTTAAACAGCAACTGATGTCTTCCCTGGAGAAGAGAGAGTTACAGTTCAGCAATGTGATAGACAGAGGGGAGGCTCTCATCGCACAACATCACCCCGCTACGAAAACAATCGAATCCCACCTTCAGGTTAGTAAAAAAATCCGTTTTGTACTTTATTTTCCAGAACTAACATCAAAGAAAAGTTTAAGTGACAAAAAGCCACACTGCTGTCGTATACACTGCATATGTCCTACTGGCCAATTTACGACCACGGCGAGAACTTTCGAATACTATCAACTGCGCAGGAGATATTATAGTGCTACAAGTGTACGCACAAACTTTGGTATTTACTCGATCTGATCTTACCAGCACCAGCAGCAGCAACAGCAGCTTCAAAGTAATAGCAAAACGGCACATTGTTTTGATAATATGAGGTTCGAAGACCGGAGACCCAATCGATGTACCTTTTACTTATTCAAAACGGAAAAACGAAACTAACCTACACGGCAACCTCGTATAGACAAAACAGTGTCGGGCGACCCCGTTTAGGTGGAGCCACTACTTACACGGTTTTGCGGGTAGTTGATGGATGCAGGTGGCGCAGGACCATGTTTTGTAGAAATCTATTACGTAAGCCTGTGTTAGCAGTAGATTAAACATTACTGTGTTTCGGTCTGAAGTGCACAGAGCTAGTGTAATCTGTGGGAGGGAATATGAGAATTAAAACAGATGTCTTAGGACGAAGGGCGCATTGTGGTATTACACAGAAATCTTCTTCGTCACACAGTGTTTGTTATGGGCAGACGTTGCACTTACCATAAGTTGAACGTTTTGCTCCTTTCGTCACTTTATTCAATATAAAAAAAAAATATTTTTTATATTTTGATTTATTCGTTCAGGTGATGCAGTCTCAATGGGCTTGGGTGCTTCAGCTGACATTATGTCTTGAGACACATCTGAAGCATACTACTCAGTACCATACCTTCTTTGAGGAGGTGAAGGAAGCGGAGAAGTGGATACAGAAGTAAGTGTATACCGATGTTGTTCTTTTTCTTTTTGATGATTTTAGATGTCGAAAATATGAAAACGAGATTTATCGATTGTATTATATACATCATTATCATAACATTTTTATCTGTAATATGTATTACTCTCTAATTAATTTAAATGTCACTTTTTCAATACTCAAGCGAGGAAGATATTTTTTTTTTGACTTTAGAGTTAGTTATTGGTCTGTCGTCTTGAAACCCTGAAGCTAGTTACTGGTATGTTTCATTAAAAAAAAACTGGTGTTTAGATTCCTATGCAGGAATCCGTCTAGGTTGCCACCACCCTAGCCTCGGTTATTCTGCCGTGAAGCAGTAGTGTGCAAACATTACTACTTTTAGGTTTGAAGGGCACTGATAGCTAGTGTAGCCACAGGCGCAGTGTAGTGTCACACAGAATGAGACCGCATTTTTTTGACATACGTTGCACTAACCATCAGGTGAAAGTTTTGCTCCTTTCGCCGATTTATCAAATAGAATTAAAGTGGTGAAGCAGTTGTCGTGACGGTGGTTTGTTTATTTGTAGACGCGAGGAGGCGCTGAACTCGACGTTCTCGCAGTCGGAGTTCACGCTGGACCAGGGCGAGCGGCTGCTGAAGGGCATGCAGGAGCTGCGCGAGGAGCTGAACGCTGCGGGCGGGCGCGTGGCGCGGCTGGCGCAGCGCGCGCCGGACCTGCGCCCGCTGCGCCTGCGCCGCGCGCCGCTCGCCCGCCCGCTGCGCGCCGACGCCGTCTGCGCCTACAAGCACGCCAACGTGAGCCACATTGCTACATACCCACTTCTGCTTTTTTTGATTCCGCCAATTTGCTAACGCATCGAGCCATTTCTGCTATTGTCGAGTAATATTTTATCTATAAGGGAGACCTGATTTCGATCGCCGGCAAAATCATTGTTAACCTTTACTGAACATTTGCCTGGACTGATGAAGACGATACGAAAAGTACAATTTTATTGTTGAATTCCAATCATTGTACACTTTGAAGAATGCTTGTTGTCATAAAATAAACTATCAATATTAACAACAAAACACGACACATACATTGAAATAATAAAATTCAATAAAAACAACACCGCCACTTTTCGATTTGGCGCCAAAACTCCATCCCCTCTACTCTTGTCCCATTACCAGAAAGATTTTGTAATGACATCTATGTATGATATGATATAAGTCTTATTGAGGTTTTTTTTAGACTTTTAACGCTAGTACAGATGCCGTCATGTAATTTGATTAATGATTTAATGAAAACACCAACTTCAAACCGAATTCCATGATTTTCTCATGGGTCCCATCATCAGCACTTTACCGAAATTATATGGGACAAAGGTCCCTTTTTATTAATTGTAAAGACAATATCCCATTTTTCACAAAAGAATTGATCTTAAAATTGTTCCCGAACAGACAAAAAAAATATATGCAGACGTATTGAAAACCGCCTCCTTTTTTGAAGTTGGTTAAAAAGAGCCATAGAGAGTAGAGATCAACCTGCGCAGTAAACGATCATCGATCTATCTGATGCTGACAAGGTGAGACGAGACGGAGGTGTTTCGCGTTCCATATCAATGTTGTTGTTGCTACACTGTACTGAAGCGCAGACTCATCTTTTCTATGGTCGACCAGTATTTTTTGTGTGACACGTTAAAAGTCTACAGATTCTTGTACAGGTCCCGGTACATAAGCCCTATAAAAAAATAATCCTACGCTACAGACCCGTGCACAGTGCCGTGTGGTAGCGGCTTAAGAGAATCTGCCACCCCCATCTCATCCTATGGGTGTCGTAAATGTCGACAGAGGGAAAATAAAAACCAGGAGTTGGGCAGCAGCATCTTCCTGGAACATCAGAATAAATAAACTGCGGTTGCCAACCCGCCTGCCAAGTGTGGCAACTATGGCAAAATTCCTACCAACATGAGGGTTACAAACTTTGTAGAAATCTATGGGGGAGGCCTATGTTCAGCAGTGCACTAGTGATAGGCTGACAGAATGAGGATGAGGATGACAGACAGCCGTGGTAGCTCAGGTACCGACGTGCTCGTCGGTAAAGGAAAGCATTGTGAAGCATGACCGAGGAATAAAAATATTTCAAAGACATGTGAAGTCCGCCAACCCGCATTGGAGCAGCATCACCGACTCCTTCCGGCTCCAAAACTTTCTTAAAAATGAGAGGAGGCATGTGCTCAACTGTGGGACATGAGGTTGTTTAATTTTTAGATAGACAAAAAATAAACTGAAATCAAACGGTATGTGAACGATTCCTCCTTCTAATTAATACGTTATATGATACGACAGGTGGCAGTGGAGAAGGGCGCGTCGGTGACAGTGGTGGACAACTCGGGGAGGGTGCGGATGGCGCGTCAGGCTGGGCGGCGCGGGAACAGAAGCCGTGCTGCCGGCCGCAGTGTTGGCGCTGCCGCCGCCCTGCGCGGACGCGCTGCACTCCGCCGACGCTCTGCGCGCAGCATACGACCGGGTCAGTTGACACAACCGACACCTACTATACAAATACCCACTCAAACATATACGCACGCACGCACACAAAAGCAAAGCTCACTGACTGACACGCTGCGCCACGTACAATCACTCCAGGTGACGCACGCACACCGCACCATTATGCGGTTCGATTGGCGCAGATTCGAGTTCCGCAAGGGACCAATATTTGTATGGCCTTCGGACAGTTGTTCCGGGTCGTAATGCGTGCCGAATTTGACTGACAGGCTCAAATTCCTACTTGTGGTAGGATTCCTATGCAGGAATCCATCTAGGTAGGTACCACCCCAGGGCCAGTTATTCTGCCGTGAAGCAGTAGTGTGCAAACATTACTGTGTTTCGGTTTGAAGGGCACTGTGAGCTAGCGTAATCACTGGGCATTTGAGACTTAAGAACTGATGTCTCAGGGTGACAGGCGCAGTGTGGTGTCACACAGAAATATTCTGAGTGACACAGCATTTGTTGTGGGCGGACGTTGCACTTACCATCAGGTGAACGTTTTGCTCGTTTCGTCACTTTATGCAATCAAAAAAAAAACGCACGCACAATATATATGAATACAGCCTAGTCACAATGAACAAGTGAACAAAAACAAATGAACAGTCAAACCACCTACACCACCACCACACCATTTACCCTTGCACACTTGCGACCTCTGCTGGCCGTAGTCAGATGCGCCTGCTGGTCACAAAGTATGCAATGAACTTTCCTTTTTGTGGTTATGGGGAAAGATTTTTTTATATGATCGAATAACGTTTGAATTTAGTGTCCGTCGAATATCCGTAAAATGTAATAATTTACTAATCACAGTCCAATTTATACTCTTTGGAAAAGTACTTATATTATAAATGCGAAAGTAACTCTCTTTGTCCCTCTGTCTGTTTGTTACCTTTTCACGGTTAAACCGCTGAACCGATCTTGACGAAATTTGGCACAGAGATAGCATGCACCCTGGAGACGGACATCACATAGTTCCCATGGCATAATTAAAGAACCTATATCCACGCGGACGAAGTTACAATATAGATTAATGTAATTTATAAATGTCATTGTATAAAACGGCATTAAACAGTTTCTAGTTCTGTATATAATGAAGTCCTATGGTCGTCACTTATAAGCCTTTACAAATTACTCAGCTTCTTCGGCTTTTTCCACTTCTTAGATGACAGACAGACAAACAAGCTATTTATGATGCGAACGTCGCTTTATAAATCTGAAAAATAATCATTGCAAGAAATTTATTTAATTGTCTTTCGCATACATTTTATTGATATGCTACAATAATTAACATACTTATTTTCCACAATTGCCATTTAAATTTAACTCTTATCGCATTAAAAACAAACACCGTTTCCATTTATGCTCAATAACATCACGCAATGGATTAATATAACCGAGTTCACTTGTTAACGACTTGTTATTGTTTACTTTCATATCGTATCGATGTGACCCAGTGCTGGTCCGTCTTCGAAGATGCAATTATCGTTTTCCATAGGTACGGATTTGAGTTTTGCGTGCGTTATCATAGCGTTGTGTGTTTTGAAGGTGATCCAACTATGGCAGCGGAAGCAGCTTCGCATGCGTCAGAACATGATCTTCGCTACCATCAAGGTTGTGAAAGGATGGGACTTCCCACAAGTGAGTAATTATTAAACAATTATTATATGATGTGTATTACGTAATTACTAATCAAGAGTCGCATAAACGTATTTATAATTTGCTGCATTATCCGATTATTTACTTACACTTATTTGTATTTTAATAGGATTTTTTTTCACAGGAAAAGACATTCAATTTGTTAACCATTAAAAAAAAAACTAGCGTTTATTTTTAAACTATTTCCCCACGTTTCGAGCGGCCTTCCCAAAAAGAGAGAATTCGCTATTATTGCCAAGTTTGGTATGCGAATTTGCGTACGCAGTATCAGACGCCTCGCACCTTACACGCGGTCGGTCCTTAGGTGACGGACAGCACCTTTTTTTCACAGTTTATTTGATAGTTTTCCTGATTTATCTTTAAACAGAACCTTTGATTTTCTAGGCATATTAAGTGTATCAGTAGTTTAACAGAATTGATTATTGTTATTAGAGTATAATAAATGTAATATAACAACCTATAAATGTCCCACTGCTGAGCACAGGCCTCCTCTTATTTGTGAGAGGGTATTGGAGCCGGGAAAAGTCCGCCACGCTCAAAAGTTAATTTCATTAAATGTCTTTTGAGTATTCAATTCAAAATTGAATATTAAATATTCATAATCATCATAGATCAGCATAGATATATAAGTATTATTCAAAATTAATTGGAGTGGCATTGAGATATTTGGTAACTTCCAGTTCGTAGCAATGGGCGCAGAGCAACGGCAAGCGATCCGTCGCGCGTTGAACGAAGACGCGGAGAAGCTGCTGGGCGAGGGGGACGCGGCCGACCCTCAGTTGCGGCGTCTGCGCCGCGAGATAGAGGAAGTCAACCGCCTCTTCGACGAGTTCGAACGCCGTGCGCGCGCTGAGGGTGAGTTTTGACATATACTAGCAGTGCTGCCAACTTAAGAAGCATTGCTGATGCCAATATCACTAAATATTACTTGGCAGTATAAGTTAAAAAGATAAAAAACTAAAACCAAAAGAACCTCTATAAAAATGCTATTTGTATCGGCTATATTCTAAATAATTCAACTAATCCAACATACACAGTTCCATACTAAAATCACTTCAACAAGCATCCTCTGTCGAACAAAACATATAAATAAAGATAAAGATCACAAATTCCGATTAATCCCACCACATCAAGTAGCTTTTTAAATAAAATAAATTATCGTTCCACGACCCTTTGACAGTTTTGCTTTTTTGGGGGCAGTTTTTTGGTCTTTTATATATTTAATATTATACTATCAATGAATGGGCGTATATAAGAGGTTTAGGGGGTCTGGACCCCTCCCTTAGTATACGACGTTAAAAAATACATACATACATAAGATCACGACTGTATCCCTTAAGGGGTAGTCAGAGACTGGGCACTCACTGCAAAAACAGATGACTGCCACAATCCACGTTTCACCAAAACAATATAAATAAAAAATAAAAAAAAATACACGTACTTAAAAGACGGATGATAAAGTAACTCGTTTGTCCGCTTAACTTGCGTATGGTTATGTCAATTCTGTGGTCCGCCTTTTTCTCCGTGAAGTCCGGGAAAAAATTATTTAAACTTTGTAAATGTTCAGACCCTCGGATCATGTGAAAGCTACTATATGTATGCATGAATCCGTCTAGGTACATAGAAACTATCGCATTACCAGTTATTCGGTTGTCAAGTACTGGTGTAAAAACCCAATTGCATTTCACCACGTTTTTACCACGCTTTGACCAACTCGTTTTCGTCGCGATCTGTTGTTGTAATCTGTCTGTTGGATCAAATTTAGTAAATAATTTTAAACTAACTTTCCGAGAGGTACAGACTTGAAACCTCAAACATTGCTTAGAGCTGGATGACAATTCATTATTAACTCGCTTTCTCGTCTGTCTGTTGAATACAAATTTTGCAATCGATTAGAAACTAACTATATTATTTTAGTCCGTTTTAAAACGTGGTATATAAAAAATATACTTTACTTGTTTCGATATGATCAGCCATCTGTCGGAAATGTTGTTGCTGTTGACTGTTACGACACCCACGAGATGATATGGGTATTTCAAATGTCACCACATTTCATATGTTACATTCAATGTTACCACATGGAAACGTATCGATTATCGTCTACAAAATACTCGTGCACTGCCATTACAGTCAATAGTATAATTTTTATTACAGAAATATATTTTAACAATAAAGGATACATTTCGATTTAGTTAATTGGAAAATTACAGCTATGAGAGCTAATCGTTCGACCATTCCTCAGTGGTCGCACATGGTCGAACGACCTCTAAAGCTTCGTCGTATTTTAGTTAGGGTTTAATCTGGTGTCTTGTTACCTCGTCTGGATTCACACTTGCATTGAGAGTTCAATGTGCAGACCGTGAACTGCAATTCAGAATACAATGATATTACTAGTACTGTTTACGAACGAAGCGAGAGCGAGTTTGCTCCGTCTTCGTTTTAGTTTGAACATATGTTTTTTTTCATAATATAATTACGTAATCAATTTTCAAATTAATAACGGCTTTATTAATTTTTTTAATGAAGGTTTATGTAGTAATATTTTGTAGTGGTTCATCTGATGGTAAATGCAACGTCTGTCCCTAACAGATGCTGTGTCTCCCAGAAAATGTCTGTGTAGCACCACAGTCCGCCCGTCCCCCTAAGTCATCAGCTCCTAATTCTCACCAGTGATTACACTAGCTGTCACTGCCCTTCAGACCGAAACACAGTAATATTTGCACACTACTGCTTCACGGCACAATAAACGGCACTGGAGTGGTACCTAGACGGATTCTTGCATAGATCCCTACCACCAGCACCACACTGCGACTCTCACCCTGAGACTTCAGTTCCTAATTCTCATATGCCAAGTGCTTACACTAGCTCTCAGCGCTCTTAATACCGAACAGTAATGTTTGCACACTACTGCTTTACGGCAGAATAACTACCTAGACGGATTCTCGTATAGAAATCCTATCATCAGTGAGTCACCTAATACACAGAATCAAGAAAGTAAATTGTAGTTTTATCTTCAGTTTTTTATTTATTTTTCTGATGAAATAGTTTGCGACCAGTGCCAAGTGAAACCGGTATAAAATATCTCCATCACTTCTATTATTAATTTTTAATAGTCGGGCTAACCGTTTTATCTCCAATCCTTATTTCTAAACTCTAGCTTTTATCCTTTTAAGTTTCTCCCTAAATCTTTAACCGTATATGACGCGATCGCAAGGCATTTAAGTGGCCAATTAGTGAACGTAATACGTTGTTTGTGACTGGCTCCTGCACGCGTCGCATAGATAATATATATAAATTCGATGACAAACATAAAGCGCAATTACTGCGTGGGTGTACGTTGCACCTTCTCGATTATTACGGACATGTCTTGATACTTTACTGGAAAATCCAATAATAACCTTCTTGCTTCTGATCCTTGATTTAAGAGCTGTTTTCATGTCGGTAGAATTACTCTTCTATTGTTAGCGCCCAAAAATTATCCTATTCTTTAGGTCTCGATATGACGTCTCGTTTTCCTATACTTGCTCGATGTAATCTCCCATAGATCTTCCTATTTCTTATTTACCTTTAATTCGTTCTTTGAAAATATTTCTGATGAAATTGTCCTGTCGAATCAAATGTTTCTTTTTTTTTATTGTCTTGTACGTCTGTTTTCTACAGTTTCCAATAAGGCTTCTTTCTTTTCATCTCGTTTCTAGTATAGTGAAAGTGTATCAAATCCGTGGGTGT
This sequence comes from Luehdorfia chinensis, assembly GCA_019845155.1. Lineage (NCBI taxonomy): Eukaryota > Metazoa > Arthropoda > Insecta > Lepidoptera > Papilionidae > Luehdorfia > Luehdorfia chinensis. The sequence continues at coordinate 2,027,567 of JAHVAK010000028.1, forward strand.
CGGCTTAGAAAGACACGTCACTCCAACTCACCTCGTGGGGGAGGTAAGAGATGACAGTAAACCAGGGCATCGGCAACTGCATTCTTTTGATGAATCACCCAATATTGAAAAATCCACACATATGTCGCTCTTACGAACATTAATATTAAAGTCCCAAACAATCCGTAACGCAACAGACAACCCGAGAAAATCAATCAAACCAGAGAGATCAATTTTAATTTACTAGCTGATGCCCGCGGCTTCGTCCGCTGGGATATCAGTTTTAAATATCCCGTAGGAAATATTTAATATTCCGGGATAAAGAGATCCTATGTCCGTCACCGGGATGCAAAGTATCTCTGTGCCAAATTTCGACAAGATCGGTTCAGCCGTGAAACGTAACAAACAGACCGAGGGCCCGAGAGAGTTACTTTCGTATTTATATAGGTTTGAGTTGTTATTTGTTGGCAACATTTTAAAATTCTTTGGCGACAATCTCTACTCTGTACGGCAGTATGAACGTAAACAAACGACATTATGTTATGTGCTTGAGATTGTTAGTATGAACGTCAATAATAGACTTTTCATTTTGTTTAATGTATAGTATTTATAACGCATTTTATATATACATGTTGGCTTTCTCGCTTTTTCTACATACAAACAGTAACTATTCCAAATCTCCTACCCCTTCGTGCGCGCAATATGCTTAAAAAGGGATATAAAGTTTTCACTTCAATAAAATAATGCTATACAAACACTTTTCTCGTGTTTCGGTCAATCTAAAAAATATTATTTCAGCTTATAGAATTGTTTTTTAGATATCACCTGATGTAATTCTTCTTTCTTTAACAAGCTTAGTAGAATTTCAAAAGGGATCGTAAATTCCACTGCGTTATTTAATTAAAAAAACGCTTTAATAAGGCCAGCGTCTTATTGACCAAAGGACACTGTGCGTAACGGCGTCCTACGGGACCATCGACCACAATTAGTCGTACGTGGGTGGCATGGTGTAGTGTACGTCGAGCGTCGAGTCGCGCGCCCAATACGTAGTGTTCGCGCTTTTACGAAAATTACCCTTTGTAATTTGTGAAATCAATATGTAAGAACTCTAGAAGTTTTGGCATTTTTTTGTTTCTTTATTAAAGGTGGCAAATATTTTAAATAATTAAACTTTTCTGTCGATTCTGTGATTTTTGGTTAGGCGTGAAATATCTAATTTTAATCAAATTTGGTGAATAAAATTCTGTGCATCATTTTCACAATCAATCCAGATTTTATAACAGGAAAGATTTTTTCCTTTTTATTATTAAACAATAACCCTTTTTATAAAGACTGTTGACGAAAACTAAGTTTGTAATTATTCACCAAACTAGACATTACCTGCATCAGCCTATTAAGCGCTTGTCAGGCATATATATAAAACTAATTAAAATATTTAGAAATTCAAACTAAAATGTGTCTGTAGCGTAAGTTCTGACTAAACAGTTTATATATAGACCAATTGCGAAAACTGTGATGACCATGCGAAAATCTCTATTTTGAAAGCAAACTGAATTCACTGTGTAAACATATTTTGAACTAATGTGGTAGAAATTTGAATGTTAATTCATAAGTGTTTAGGCATTTTAATGGTTGTTAACAATGAAGAAGATAAAACGAATATTTTCAATAGGAAAAGGTGGTGAGTATACAGGTAGCTTCTACCTTTTTAATAATTGCTTTGTTGGTTTTAACATTCATCTTTCATTAACTATGTAAGCGTTATAGAATAAATATCTCAAAATTTAAAGCGGTAGTTGTCTATTTTTACGCGACTGCGGCTAAGCACGGAAGCTGCGGAAGGGTTATTTTTTTATAACTTAAGTCTCTTAACCACAATTCCGCATGACACATGGCTATAATATAATGTAAATGGAAATAATTTTATTGTTTAAAAATGAACGGAAAAAATCAATAAAGAAATAAAATTAATTTGTTGTATGTTTTAAAACAGCAAATTGAGCGTACAACACAATAAAGTTACGGAATAAAATTAGATATGGCCACTTTTACAATCGAAAAATTTGGGCAACAGACATGTCTCTACATGCTTAAAAAGAGACCAGCAACTACCGCAAAAACATTATTTTAACTGTTATCAATAAACTCAATCACCGATCACATCTCATTCTATAATAGTCGACAAAAAAAATGTCAGAAAAATCACGTGACCTCCAACAGATAGCGGAATAGCCGGTGGGTGTTGGGCAGCAGTTTTTAAGGTGCGAAGTTTCTAGAACTTCAACCTCCGACCTTCAACCTTCAAAATAACGGCAAGTTCTTACTTCGGAGAGGCCTCTGTCCAGTGGACTATTTTCAGGCTGATCATGAAAAATATATTATTACTAGCCGAAGCCCGCGACTACATCCGCGTGTAATTTAGGTTTATTGAAAATACCGTGGGAACTAAGTATTTAATGTCGGTCTCCAGAAAGCAAGAAATCTCAGTGCTGTATTTCGACAAGATCGGTTCAACGGTTGAACCGTGAAAAGGTAACAAACAGACTGAGGGAACAAGAGAGAGTTACTTTCCCATTTATATTATTAGTATCGTTATTGATTTGAAAACAATGTTGTCCACGCTTCACAAAATGTTATATGGTGTCTGTCCGAGCTATCTTTGTATTTAACATTCGAACCCTACAACGAGTGTTAATTGTAGAGCTTCATACAAACGGTATAGCACGATAAAATCGTAATTACCTATTTGAAGTATAAAGTTCACAACATGACACGGGGAATTTGTTTATGTAAACAATTTCGTCGTCGTCTTTTCAGCCTATCAATAGTCCACTGCTGAACATAGGCCTCCCCTATAGATTACCACAAAAGTTTGTAGCTATCGTTTTGGGGGGATTTTGCCATAGTTGCCACGCTTGGCAGACGGGTTGGCAACCGCAGTTTAATTTTTCAGATGTTCCAGCAAGATGCTGCTGCCCATCTCCTGGTTTTCATTTTCCCTCAGTCGACTTTTACGACACCCACGGGACGAGATGGGGTGGTAGATTCCCTTAAGCCGCTACCACACGGAACGTTAACAAATTCAAATTTTCAAACGCAGATTGATCTGAGGAAGAGCCAGTATTCTGCCGTGAAGCAGTAGTTTACTTGGTTTTGGTCTGAAGGGCACTGAGAGCTAGTGCAATCACTAGGCATATGAGACTTAAGAACTAATGTCGCGGGGTGATGGACGCATTGCGCTACCACACAGAAATGTTCTGGGTGACACAGCATTTGTTATGGGCAGTGCACTTACCATCAGTTGAACGTTTTGCTCGTCTTGTCACTTTATCCGATAAAAAAACTTGTCTTCTTAATGATACAAATATAACCCGACCTTAATAATCTTAATAATAATACTGCTCGACATCGAAATTTGTGATCTTTGTCTTTAATAATAAAGACAAAGATCACAAATTTCGATAAAATGAGCACAAATTAAATCTTATGCCCACGACATAAAGTAGCTTTTTAAATGAAACTAACTATCGTTCCGCGACCTTTTGACAATCCTTGCGTTGACACGGCTGACGTGGGCTGATTGAAATGAGCGCATTGTGCTCTCTTTTTTTGAAGACGTTTTTGATATATCAATGCTGCTAGTTTTTAGTGTTCCGTTAAGGAAACATTTTAATTTTAAAGAAATTTTAATCAAAGATTCGAGATGTTATTCGGTCCGTCTATGGTCCAAAATATTAATAGTTATTTTTATACTGCTTAAAACCTTGGACCTCGCAAAGAAATTGCCCCATTTTACTTCCTACAATTATCAATTTATCTGCCCTTAAATCTAGTTTCGTGTCCCACTTCCTTCCATTAGGTCAGTCTCAACTCTGACATCAGCTATTCTCCGCGTATTAATGCGGAGGCGTATTTATTTGCTCTTTGCTTAAATCTTAATAAAAAACGTTGTGCAGGGACCACTTTTATAAATAATTTATATGAACTAGCTGCAATGGGTACTCAGTACAAGTTGTTTTAATGCTCCACAGTCGAAAATTTGCTTATAACGTTATACTGGCATGAAATGTTTAAACTATATAGATATACTAACCATCTAAAATAATTTCAAATTTATTGGAAATAGAAGTAATTTTTGTTATTTAATTTAAAAATAAAAGGTAATGTTAACAATCTCGAAATTATTTTATCTGTGATCTCGATGCATAATGATATGGTAACCTCTTACTCGTATTGTTGCTACAAATCTGAGCTGGTTATGTGCTCTTCTATGTCTATGTGGCGGCAGTCGTTACCCTACACAAAATATCTGCAAAACTTACTGCCATATAATTATGAAATTGTGGGATTTGGGACCTTATAGCCATATGGGTACGTAATCCAACCTACGGCACGCATAAGTGTGCAATATGGGGCCTTATGGCCGGGTTGCAATCCATAAAAATAGATATGTACATCCAATCTGTAGAACAATTTATTGTTTAGTCTCAATACTATTCATGTCCATACTTAGGTATTTACCGCAAACCACTGCGGTTTTGTTTTCATTATACTGTCATATAATCCAGTTTTGATATTAGTTTACTTATTTTTTTGATTCTGTTATTATTTTGTCCTTAGTATTAAATAACTTTCACTTTATTAGTCTTTCTATATAATGTATAAAATTCGTGCAGTATGGCACGTCTCAATTGAGAATCCTAACTTCAATACTACAGAAAAGTGGGCTGCGAGTGTGGTCTCTGCCTACCCCGTTTATGGTAAAAAGGATTAATTGTGTGTAATTCTACAGTCTTACAGACAATATCAAACTCAATAAATAGTCTCTAAGAATAAGTAGATATTTTGTGATCTTTTAAAGCTTCTTTCCTAGGGGGGTTATCTCATCAGACATATGTCGTCATACTAAGCGTGCTAAGAACTCGGTTGCTGTACCAATTGTCGATCTTCAGTGACCCCCCGAATGTGTTCAATATAATTAAATTTATGGCATACGACGCTCAAATATGATGTCATGCCAATTTTTTTACCGGTACCGTTCAACTCGATTGACCTTGGTGTCTCCACAGATTGGTACAGTTATCGTTGCAATTTCTTATAAACCAGGTCTTGGAGTGGGTGGTTTGCCACAGACTGATGAACACCAGCTAACAAACTGAAACGAAATTATTTTATAGGGATATTTTTATGTGTGAAAGATTTTGGAGTTTCCCAATTTTTTTTTAACCTAATATAATATGAGTGCGTGCTAACAGTTTATCGGCTAGGGGTCCTTTTATGAAGTTCATTTTCATCATTATGTAAAAAGTCCTTCGCCGTAAAAAGGGGCTAATTAACCTAAATAATTAATACGAATATTTTTCTAGGATAATAGCATAACAATCTAAGCATCTAAAATATTTTTTGCTTTTGTTTATCAACAACTACACTATGTTTATGCTACTTGCTCTTTCATTTCGTCTATATGTATAAATTTTTAAGTACTCACCAATATACCAAAGATATTCCTCCCGCGGCCTTCTAATTCGGACAATGTCAATGTCAGACGGTCTTTGGCGATTATCGACTTCGTTCGTCACTTTTACTAATGCCACAGTATGTTTCATTTAGTTACAAATTAATTCTGCTCGCTGGTTTAAATTTTACACTGTAACAATATCAAGCGATCTAATCTAGTGTTTCAGTAGTGCTATCTGATCGCGTGTGGACCGTTGCGTGTCAATCATATCCATTCTAATACAGTGTAAATGCCTAAAAATACAGTTGTTGTTTATAGGAAGCGAACAATAGAAAGGGTTTGGCTGAGTGTGTGGTTGTCAGGTTGTGGTTTTCTTTTGAAAATTAGATGTTTGTTTTCGTCGCATTATTTAGCTATGAAACTAGAATTATAGAAATGAACTTATCGTTTTTAATTTAAGTGAATGTGTTAGTATCTAAATAATATTAGGAGGCATTAGTTTTCTGTTCGATATAATTGTGTACTCCTATTTTAATGGGTGATGGGTTCTTGTTTCGACACTTTCGTTTGATTATAGGCACAAGTATGAAGCTGAATAATGCGTAAATTACTTACGTTACAATAGAATTTCATCTTAAGAACAGAATTGTCTCTTTAACTTTAGACAGCTTAACTTTATCCTCTCTTCTGTGGTTTAGGAACGTGACATTTTACGTTAGTATCGTTTTTTTTTACCTTGCGTATACGTTTGAAAGTTTTTAGTCGTAGTAGCAAGACAGTGACCGACGCTTTGTCTTTATTATTTCTTAATACGAGTACATTCGTTAAAAACATCGTGCCTCCATTTTTGGCATGGTACGTGCAGAAAGCAATGACTTAAATACAAGTGCAGCACTCCATTGTTGGGCAAGCAGTGATGAAGCACTACTATCTTTTTTAAGTATAGTTGTAGTGCATGATGGGAGACGCTAACCTCTCACCGCCATTTGAACTGTGTATTTATTGTTAATCTTGCTAAAATAAAAAAATAAACAAAAACAAATTGGAGTCATCTACTTAGTAAATAAAAGTTTGCCCAAATTAAATAACATATTTTTTTTATTTATGGAAGATACTACGAGACGAGCAAGTCGTTCATCTAATAGTAAGTTTAACATCTGCCACCCAGAACAATTATGTGTGACATCACACTGCGCTCGTAACTCATATGCCTTAATAACACTAGCTACTCGTACCCGTGCCCTTTAAACCTAAACACACTACTGCTTCACTGCAGAAGAGCTACCCCTGCGGCACCTATACGGATTCCTAAATAGATCCTATCATATGCCTATATTGTTTTTAACCTTTACTATTGTCTAATAAACAATGTTATTCATCGTTGCCCTTCTGCTTTGCAGAGGAGTCCAAGAATGCGGCACGTATCTTCACAGAACAGTCTTCCAGCCTGCTGGAAAGGCTGGAAGTCCTGGAGAGGCAACTACACGAGCGTATCGCGAGTCACATACCTCGGGACTTGGACACACTGGAACATCTTGTCCTGCAGCATAAGGACTGGGAGAGCAGTTTGCACTCGCTTGCCGGAGACGTGGAGGAAGTTCAGAATACATTTAGAGGTAAAATATATAATAATCAATGCAAAAATAGCAGAGAAAACTTTTTCTTGTTTCCTATAAGTTTTAAAATTGATGGGAGTTGTGAACTGAACATCTCAGAAATTTCAAATCATCATTATCATCACTGCATCTGTAATATGCCAAACCATATGTAATAGAGGTAGTTAATCAATGACCGTTGCCTATAGAGTCACTGGTTTTTAGATCTATATAAATATTACAGAGGATTTACATCGGTTACGACAAAATATGGTGTGCTTACGGTAAACGAGAAATGAAGAAGTCAACTAGAGGAACAAAGTAGGTAACGTCTAAGAAGGCTGTTGCCTAAATCAATCGCAGTCGAAGTAGGGCCTACTTCTCACGGAGAACCAATCTAGGCAAACGTAGTTTGGGACGCTCTCTCGGATATTTGCTTATTCCCATAAAAACAGTCTTATGTCACTTCTTCATTAGACTTTAAGCAGTGCACTGCCGGACGCGGCCCAGAATTTGACGTAATCGGTTCGTTTGGCAGGCGGATTGATATCATAAAAGTTGCTGTCCATCATCGGTCTGGGTATTTAGTGTGACATATTTGAGGTGATTATTTCTCCCTGTGCCCGAGCCATAATATTTTTAAAAAGGGAAACGTTTGATGACTTTAAACGCCTATGGAAAAAGATGAGATGATTTCTCTCTACTACGCTGCGAACACGCTTTATTATATACATACATACAGTCACGCCTTTTGCCCAAAATAAGAGGTAAGCAGAGACCACAACCGTAGTCCACTTTTCGCCCCCGCGTGAAACGAGACGTGACGAGTGACGTACCATGTCGCCGCCATTTTGGCACGTGTCAAAAAATTCTTACTTCCCATTGCGTTCTCACGAGAAGTGCAGTAACAACATTGCACATCATGGTATTTTATGTATCACGAATAAAGATAGGAAAAACGTAGATACTATTCACTACTCAAATGGACACCTACCGGCTTTAATACACAATTACAAATGGCTGTATCTTTCCCCAGGCATCGCACTCAAGACCCCGGCTATGAAGAAGAGCCTGGACAAGGTCATGGGCAAATGGAACGACATGCAATCCAAGGGCCAACTGTTCGTCGAGAGGTAAGTTCATTAGAAATGTGGTCCGTCTAGGTGGATTCGACCCCAGGTCAGTTATTCTGCCATTAAGCAGTAAAGTGCAAACATTACTGTGATTTTCGATTCTAAGTGTACTGAGAGTCTAGCCCGGCGCATTGAAGTGTCATACAGAAACGTTCTGGGTGACACAGCATTTGTTATGGGCAGAAGTTGCACTTGCCATAAGGTCAGTGTTTTGCTCGTTTCGTTTTTCCCCCTACACAATGTTTTTGAAATAACTGCGGTATATATACACATTAAAATAAAGCCCGAATAATCTCCAAATGTATCCGTAAAAGTGCTTTTGATGATGATAAAATATATGAAGAGATTGCTTCGATTTGAATTTAATTTAAGAAAAATTTCATATTATCCTCCTGGTAAGAGCACGACAACTCGATCTGCGAGATTAGAAGAGATGTAGATTATCTTAAGCCGCTATGACAAGCTCTACCAACGTTCTTTTTGAACACTCGGCGTGTCTTAAATACGAATTTGAGATCAGGGCATCAGGGGTCAATACACAGACCGTTGTCTCTGAACTTACAGTCCACGCATTTATAAGCATGCTTACTTATAAATTTAATTGTACCTCAATTGTTTATTCAAAAAAAATTGTTTCACAGGTTGAAGTTTGTAGAAATCGTCGTGAACAGTATGGAGGAGAATAACCAGACGATATCCGAGTTCGAGATCAAACTCGCCCAATTCCACGAACTACCTAACGATGTGGAATTGCTGAAGGACGTGAGTATTATGTTTTGGACTTAATTCTGAATAATACCCATGGAGAGATATTTGAAAAGTGTGTTATAAATAATAATAAGATATAAACTTGGTGTGCCTTTTTATACAGGGGCTGGTGGTCAGCGCACCTTAGCCCTGAATATTCCTTGGGTCGAATCTTAACCTAAGCCAATATTTATTACTACTTATACGCGAATTATTGGTATTTGGTTCTGGATATTATCAAATTTTTGAAGCTCTGTGGCTTGCTCTTCCTAATAGACAATTACTCTTACATTGCATACAACATGGGGACTACGATAAGTTGCTTTATTTGTCTTAATACTCGTCGTGGTAGCTCAGGGACGGGTCGGACGCTCGTCTTAAACTTTATAGTACGAGAGTGACCTGAGTTTGATCCCCGATGCCCGACAAACCTCTACAATTGTTCTGTAAATTTAATTGCTGATTTACCACGTGCAAAGCGGAGAAAGAAAATATCGTGGGAACCCGCTTTGGCTCCACAATCCTCTCAATAATGAGAGAAGCATTGTGCTCAGCAATGGGACATTTATAGGCTGTTACTTTCCTTTTTTTTACCCCCCTATAATAAATATATCCGGCGTAGATGTCTACTTCTGTTCTGCACAGATGGTAGTCGTCACGCATTTACTCAGTAAACTGTTGTAACGTTCCTTACATTTACCACTTACCTTCACTGCTATTACTTTCACACCAGATGCACGAAGATCTGCTCCGAATGCAAGTGGCGGTCAGCAAGCAACAAGTACAAATCGATCAAATGAACGACGACGCTGAGAACTGCAGGCGTCTGGTGGAGAGCTCCAGAGCTGCGCTGCCTCATACCTCCCTGCCGAGGGCTGGAAAGCATGCGGACCTGGAACGCCTGGATAAAGAAATCACGCAGCTGAATAATAGATGGAATAACGTTTGCAGTCAGCTGGCTGAAAGGTTTGTATTTTTGGAATGTGTTAACTTTTATAGAATTTACGGAGTGAAAGATCAATCCAGACGCGAAAAACGTAGATTATAAATTCTTTGACTTGTCTCATAACACTACTGTCGGAAATAGGTTTTGGTCTTGCAGTCTTGGTCGCGGTCTTTGTCACCCGACAATCGAGGCATCGGTCTTTCATAGTTAAAAGCGAAGCAATAATTCAGAATACGACAACCGAGATTTTGTATTGCGTGTGTTATGCTTTCGATAATACAAATAATTACAGCGCAATATTAAGAAAACGGTGCGATTCGCTGCTATCGAAACGTTCTAGTACTAACAGTATTCTGAAAGCACTAATGAACATGAGAGTCTCCTGAAACGCTCTGACTATGCCTAGTGAATTGTAAACACCGTTGACGTTGTAAACATTGTTTAATTTAAAAAAAAAAAAAATTCATATTTTCAGCCTATCTTGATAATATAATTTAATATATTTATCTATTAGTAATAGACTACGAATAATAATAATTATTCTTAGATCCTGTCAATATTTACTTTACAAAATGGATTCCAAATAGGGCTGCAGTATTCTAGAATACTTCTAGTCAATGAATTATAAAAACATGTACCATCTTTCTTTGTGGTTTAATTCATTCTTCAGTGTTTCTGTGTGCAAAGACTATCATCTTATGATACCTGTTAATTAAGTTGTTGTAATGCTCATTAAAGCTTAATTTAGAATTAAGCAAGTATCACAGTCAAGATCACGGATATAAGTCATTTCCTTCAGTATTTTATTATTAATATTGTACTGAGAGTGTAAAAGTTTTTAGAAAAATTTATGCATTATCATTTTGAAACGTTTAAACACATATTTTTACGGGTGCGTTATTTATATCATTTTGTAGAAGAATCAGATCGCGATATTCAACTATTCCTCAAGTCATCTGTGAAAATTAAGTTATGTACTAAATTTAAAAAGAAAAGAAGTGGCCTTAAATAGGATCCTTGTGGTACCCAACCGAAAATGACTGATAACCGTTACCACACTCAGGACGCTGAGAGAATTCGTTCATGACATCTGTAAATTGGTGGGTTTTCGAAAATAAGCCACCAATTCTTTTTTTTATTGGCTTGAATAAGTGCTTTATGTATTATAATTTTAATTAATATCATTTTATGGTATACCGACAGATAACGTTACTACTTCTTACTACTTTTGGCACATCACTACAAAAATAAACAGTTGACATGGCTAGCACAGTATGAAATAAAAAAGTGTTTTCTTATTTATTTAACATTAAATTTATTGCACCTAGCTCCAAAACCCTCTCAGACAGGATGCCTGTGCTCAGCAGTGGGACATTTATAGGCTGAAACTTTACTCTTTTTAAATATTTATTTATTGCATAATTATAAAGTTTATTGTCCATTATTTTACGACCTGTCAGGAACGCATTCTTTTAACGGCCGGACTGTAACTGCTTTTTGGTGACGATAGCATTTTGTTTTATATTCCTAGGAATTTCCAACTTTTAAAACAATATATTGTGAACTACATTATCAAACGCCTTGCTGAAGTCCGCATATGCAGCATCAACTTGACGATTGGCATCAATACTCCAGGCAGTGTCGTCAACAAAGCATATAATATTTGTAGATAGCGATACGCAGCACTTCTTTACAAACTTCGTCAGTATCAAGTCTGGTCCAGCACCTATGATTAGGTCGAGTCTTTTTATGTTTTCTTACAGATGTATCGCGATCATCTCATATTTATTATATGTTTCAACTACTTTAGTTGTTGCTGTCCATTCGGTCAAATTTCACTTTGTAAAATGTTTTTTACGACAGGCTACGAAGTTGCGAAGCCGCGTACCAGTTGGTCCGCAGCTACAATGTGGGGCTGCAGCAGGAGACCGACTGGGTGGACGGCGCGAGCAGCCGCCTACAGGCGCAGCCGCCGCTCGACGCGCGCCCCCGCGACCTGCTGGAGCCCACGCGGGTGAGTGTCCTCTGCAGCTGCAGCGTGACGCTGCAGTGCAGCAGCAGCACCAGCAGTCTGACTTGGACGGCGCTAGCGACCGCATTGAGGCCGTAGTATTTCAGAGATTCTTTATCAAATGAATACGTACTGTATGATGTATGCTTATTTCACTCAGGTACACTGACCACGTGGACACGTTGTCGTCCCTTTGTAATATAAAGCGTGGGAAACATGAAAGATGTTTAGCACGTTAGCTTAAAAGCGGCTACTGTGTGGACCAAAAATAGAAACTGAACCACGAACCAGATTCAATCTCTAGAAAATTATTAAACAACGATACTGGGACTTTGGCGACCTTGGGTCGTTTGGCGGTATGGCTTTTACGCTGCTGTGGTTGTGGCACTAGCCAGGTAGGGACTACCCTACCCCCAAGTAATACTTTTGCTACCACCGCAGTGTCAGTTATTCTTCCGTCTCATCACTTTATCCTATGAGAAAGATACCATTTTTATTTAGTATTGATGGCTAGCACTCCGTTCACCTGATGTTAAGTGCTACGCCTACCGAATATAGTAGCAATGTCACCAAAAACTTTAAATTGGAAAGTTTTACGTAGCACGGCACTGCATTCCTTACCATAACACATAAGTTATTCAGCTCCATACAGCCAGTATTTTTACCAGCGTAACAGTAATGGCTGCTACACTACTGCGGCAGGCCCGTCCATTGAAGTCCTAGCATCAATAAATGGTGTAATAAGTAATATCAAACCTATAAAAAAAAACAATTATATTTTCGTTTTACAGAACCTACTTACGAGTGTCGTTGAAAGGACTCCCAAGATAGAGAAAGTAAATGTAGACGGTGGAAGATTCATACGGGAGGCTAAGGTAATCATTATTTGCAGGGAATTTATTATCTGTGGCGTTTGGTGGAATTGTACTCTATCCGCAGAAACGAGCGAGCTCTGAAAAAATGTTCTCTTTTGATTGGTTAGAGAAAAGACGCATAGGCTAGAGCAAATGACATGTACATTTGTCCTTGTATGCAATGTGTGACATAGTGTTTTGCTAGATCGTTGATTTGGATAGAGTATATAGTTCGCTTGTTTTCAAAACGTCAACGTAACAACAATTTTGACAAAACACTGTTTTGTTTCTATAATAATTTTTTGTATTGTTTTTCATTTACTTTCTATTAAGCTACAACCTTCTGTGAATTAATCTTATTCCATCAAACGCCATTTGCAGAAACAAGGAATATCTTGTGTTTTTATTTTTGAAGTTATGAAAGGTTTTTAAATGAGACTCGATCCAGCGTCTTCCCCTGCACATCTTTTCTGGTTGGCTTGTTCGTCTTTCCGTTTTGGGTCTTTTTCCAAGGTCTCTTTATATAGCGGAGGTTTATACTTGGTCGTTATTTAGTGCATGAAATTGAGCAACAGCGTTGATGTAAACACTAACTCTTACAGACACAAAGCAGATTAACACATTTTAATGCTTTTTTTTATAATAATTTCCGCTTTAAACGCTTTGACATAAATCTCTAACGCTTGCTCGGAAAGCTGGTTTTTACTAATTCCAACCGTGAATGAGTTTGTGTGACTGTGTGAAACATTTTTTTCATCGAAAATAAAACAGCAATTTATTACTGCTATTATTTTTCAATCACTGGGTCTGTGACTAAAGCGAAATCAAATTAGTATTGCCAATGCGCTACCAACATCCCTAAATGTGGATGCTAATTTGATATTTATATGAGCTTCTTCATGGAATCGTTATTCAAAATTACATTTATGAGAGTTTATTCTTTTTTTATGGAAATCGCTTTGCATGCATAGTGTCAGTGTTGTGAGCACAAAAAAATCCACTTAAAACTATATTGCAAATTTCTAAAGTTATTTATTCAGAGCCTTTGGGGTATTTAAAATATTCAAAACTGTAATTAGCACTAAGCATTGGGTGTTGCACGCTTGAAAAAACCTGTACAGTAAACTTTTCCCAGCATGAACTTTTGCCCCTGGGAGACAATGAGCTGGACATAAGAATAAAACATTTCATTACGTTTATATCTGAGTAAAGGAGACCTATGAAAGCTGAATGAATCCGATCGAATGGATGTTTAAAAAAGGAACCGCCTCATCACAAACAGTCAGTTAAAATGAATGAACCGGAAGCGTGCCTGAGGAATAGTTAATGAAAGCTTGAATTAAATATCTAATTTGAACGCCTAACCACAAAACAGCGGACTGTTTTTAAAAACAACTTAAAATGATTGCTTTAAAAAAAATATATACACGATTGAATTGTACGAGTATCAATAAATATCTACACGTATTCGAAGTTTAAAAACAGTCCGTCCATTAACTAACGTAAACCTAACTCGCGATAACCACGAACTAGATCCACACATCGAGATGTCAGCGTTACGTGGAATGGCTCTGCGAAGAGATCCACCCGTCATTGGATACGAGGCAGCTGAAGCGGCAGGCGGAAGTGGAACTAGCGGAGCAGCTGCGACGTCGAGGGAGGAGCGTGTCGCCGGAACATGTTCCGTCGGGCGCGGAAGCGGTCGCCCGGGAGCTGGACGAACTGAATGCCAAACATCAGAAGCTGCTCGATTTGCTGTATGAGAGGCTGAGGAGGATAGCGGCCGCGAACCCTGCCGACATCGTTACTTTGGTAAGTGTTTTTATGTCTACTATGTTTTCTAGGTACCTTCCGTTTTTATAAAACCAATAGCTGATGTTCGCGACTTTGTCCTGGTGGCCACGTTTTTAAATATCCAGTGGGCACTGTTTGACTTTACCTATGTCCGTCTTCCGATTCCAAGCTATCTGTGCTAAATTTCGCCGAGATCGGTTCAGCGGTGGAATCGTGAAAAGGACACTACAGATAGTGCGGAAACACTACGGACACTAGGACACGGAGAGTTAGTTCCTTTCGCATTTGTAATATTAGTATGGATGTAATACTTTGCAATCAATATCGATTTAACGACTCGATTGTAATTTCGAAAATCAATTAATCGATATTTTATATTTAATAGAATAACGTCATTTTATTAGCATTATTTCTAAATCTTAGCTAATATTCAAGGGATTAATATTGATTAAGTTAAACATTGTTTCGTTAGTATTCGATTCGATTTAGATATGATGATCATCATCATTTAAGTCAATTACATTGCTGACAAAACTTCTAATTGCACTAAACCGTGCAGGTCCTTCTTAATAGCTTTATAGCTTCTTTATTGTTACACTGCTTTTGTACCTGTAGGTTGCCAGTTCCGAACCTTTCTTCCCCAGCAGTTATCGGTTTAGTTCTATAACAATATCATCGTCGCGGAGAAACTCTGATAACTTTAATATCTTATTTTATTATTATTTCCTTTTTAAATTTAGCCGATAGGTGCTAGGCGGGGTAGAATAGCACCTATCTCTTTCCTACTGAGGTGTCTTAAGAGGCGACTGAGGTATATATAGTACGGACAGCCTTTACTCGTGCAGAATGATACCATTATAAGCAATGCTATCACTATACTGCTCGTGGGAATCCAATGGGATGTACATTTTTTTTGACTCGTACCAAAATGGCGACATCGTGGTCCCTCCACCCGTCACGTCTCGTTATCCCCGGGGGGAAAAGTGGGCTACGGGTGTTGTCTCTGCTTATCCTTTATTTTTGTATGTTTAACAATTTTTGCATACATAAGGTCACGACTGTATCCCATAAGGGGTAGTCAGAGACTGGGTACTCACTGCAAAAGCAGATGACTGCCACAATCCACGTTTCACCAAAAGAATATAATGCACCTTGGTGTGATAGGTGGTGAGCCCATCGCCACCATGCGCTATTGCACAGTGCAGTTTAATTCCTTACTCGCCTTTTACGAGATCCATTGGATGAGATGGAGTAAAAGAATACTACCATTCTTTTAACGAGCCGCCACCTACACGGCACAACTTTTGATTCATTTACAACTTTAGTATTATATTTGTATTCAGCATTATTGCGTTTAACAGAACTATATATTCGTCACTCATTTTATTCTAGAAATTCAAATGATTTTATTAACAGTTTTCGTAACCTTGAGTGCGGTGACGCATTATATTAGGTCATGTGTTCGTTTTAAACACGTTAGAACCTGGCTCGTTAGAACTAGTTTCGAATTTTTACTTAATTGCAATAGAAATAAGGAGTAATTTAACACGGTGTGAACCTCGCACTGTACGTGTTTACGTATATGTAACAAAATGTTATAATAATAAATATGTTATGTTTGACTAATCCATATAAGGTTCTCTTAAGTTAGTTTTTCTTCTAAATGAGCATATAATTTTTACTCTGTGGCTCCTGTATGCATAATGTTACAAATGGGAGAGTTCACAATTTTAGTACCACCTGATGGTAAGTGCAACGTAACAAATGCTGTGTCACCCAGAACATTTCTGTGTGACACCACACTGCACCCGTCACCCTGAGACAACAGTTCTTAAGTCTCATATGCCCTGTGATTGCATTAGCTCACAGTGCCCTTCAAACTGAAACACAGTAACGTTCGCACACTACTGCTTCACGGCAGAATAACTGACCCCTGGGGTGGTACCTACCTAGACGGATTACTGCATAGAAATTCCTACCCGTGATTCGATCTTCTGGCGGGAATATTTGTCAATTATCTGTAGTCAATATAGATAGTTGTTCCGTTTGTGGGTGTTCGTTGGTGTGCAATTTATATATGGGTGGACCGCGTCACCTAGTGGTTAGTGTACCTAACTACCACGCCGCGGGTCCGCGGGTCCTCGACTCCAAAGCGACTTCCGGAGCGCAAAAACACAAATTGTTGGATTATGGGTGTGATCGTATTCTCATTGTCCATTTGCTTCTGACACTGAATCTTAGCCTAACTCCGATCTTATCGCATGAGCGTTACATCGGGCACGGGTGGCACCTCTATTATCTCCTGCGCAGTTGATAACTTCCGACAGTATTCGATAGTTGTGTTGGCAAAAATCGGCCAGGAGGGACATCCTCAACATGTATGGATGGTCAACGGTTTTATTTTTTTAATATTGAGATGACGTAGGTAACTCTTCCGCGATCTAGTCGACCCTAATAAGCTACAGTCAGCGTTGCTGCGTATCTTTACCTCTCTGTTATTTTTTTCATTAAAACATTATCGGCGCTTCCTTACGCTATGATATGGTTTCCCTAATTTACAAGAGTGATGTCACCGTATTCACGTACACGCCGGACCTCACGGAGGCCATCGGGTGCTTTGCTGGGTTACTAGAATAATAAATAGACAAACATTCAGATGGATTGCGTTGTAACGGCGCCTTCCTAACAGTCAATGTCATTTGATGAATGATAGATTATCGTTTATCACTTGAATAATTCGCAATAGTTAAAGTTCTTTTTTAACCGACTTTCAGAAATGAGGAGGTTCTCAATTCGTCTGTATATATATTTTTATGTTCGGATTCTCTTTTGTAAATCAATTTAATTGATTATTTTTAAAGTGAAAACTTCTTTAGAATCGTTGTAATTTGAAAGTCGATGAAACGAATAAGCGACACTAAAAAAAAACGAATATACATCTATAGGGTTTAGGCTGCGTGAGAATGAGATAGAATACAGTATACAGTGTTTCCTGTTATATACATTTTCGAATACGGCCTAATCTTCGATTTCTTCGTAGATTTTGCTCTGATTAGCTCGACAACAAGATCATAAACAGTAACTGACGCTGTATTTCAAAGATATTGATCGAAATCTAAACCAAAGAATTTATTTCATACTTTATTTACCATAAGCCACTCGTGTCATTTGTTGAAATTGAACACTTGGAGTCTGTATAATATGTAATGTAATATCTATGTAGAATAAAATGAAAATTAAAGTTGGTAACAATATTATAATAAATAAACTCTACTCCTGACCTACAGTTATCCTACTCCTGATACTCTGCGTTCGTCTCATTCTCTCGAAGTTTGTTTTCTGAAGGTTTAACTTGTACCGCGTGTAAACTAGGACATTTGTTTTTATTAGAAAGGAAGGAAACCATAAGGGTGACGCCATATAATTTTTGTCAAGTTCTGATGATGAGATTCATTTATTGCATGCCATGGAGTTTATTTATTGTATAGAGTGACGAAACGAGCAAAACGTTCACCTGTTGATAGGTGCAACGTCTGTCATCCAGAACATAACCGTATGACACCACACTGCGCTCGTCACCCTGAGAAATCAGTTCTTAAGTATCATATGCCTAGTGATTACGCTAGCTCCCAGTGCCCTTTAGACCGAAACAGTAATGTTTCCACTCTACTGCTTCACGGCAGAATAACTGGCTCTGGGGCACCTACCTAGACGGATTGCTGCATAGGAATCATACCACCAAAATCATGAAACTGCAGAAGCAAATAATCCACAACAGGACGTTTTATTTTTTTATAGAAGAGTAAGCTGCTCATCTGATTTCTTTTTTCTTTAAAAAAACTAAACCCCATACACTATGTATTATCCTTGCATCGTGGGTGCGTTTAACAGATTTTGTATTTTTGCACAAATGCTTTGGCAGGGATTTGAACCCAGACCCCGCGACGTAGAAGTCAGGTTCTCTGACCATCTAGGTCACGCTGTCGTCTGTCTTTCATAGTAATGGAGTTATGCCTGTAAAACTCTATAGCGAAGATAAAATCGATGTAGTTGAAATATAGTACAGTAATCAATTACAACTATAGTTTAACTTTGGATTGAATACTTTATGACTACACCATATTCAAACTATTTTAGAACGCTCGGAAACAACAGAAAATAATTACCAATGTTTACAGTGCGTCTAGCCTAATTCTGCGTGGTCACTGCTCGCTTACTGACTTTAAGAACGAACACAAGATTAAGTCATTCTATCCGGAAACTCGATTCCCTCTCGGATTCGCTTCGCGGGGCTGTTATTCAATTACAGTACAATAAATAGCGTAACCTATTTATTTACACTTGTTAGGAACAAGATTCGTTTCACGACTGTGAGCAGGCACGCTAATTTAAACTATTTGCTCTGTGAAAATTATTTATTTCACGATGTCCTCCGATTTTCGACCATGGCGACAACTACGGAATACTGTCGGAAGTTATCCAACTGCGCAGGAGATATTATAGTTCCACGAATGTACGCAAACATAGAAGCACTTACTCGTCCCAACCTACCCGTTCCCTATGTAACGCTCGTAAGATAAGATCGGTAGTAGGCTTGGAAGAGGGTCAGAGACAAAGGGAATTAGAGAGTCTGTACTCTACGCCAGGCGTCCATCATCATCAGTGGCTCAAATTTCCATAGTAATTAAAAAAGTAGCTATAAATGTCCCACTGCTGAGCACAGGCCTTGTCTCATTTCTGTGAGGATTTTGGAGCCTAGAAGAGTTCGCCTCGCTACTGAAATGCGGTTAGCCGGACTTCACAAGTTGTCGAAATATTTCTCAGACGTGCAGGTTTTCTCAGGATGTTTTCCTTAACCGCTGAGCACGTGGTAAATCAGCAATTAAAACTGCGGAACAATTTCGGCGGTGTCGGCACCGGGGAACAAACTCAGGTCTCTCGAGTACAAGGAAATTTAAAAGCTAGCGGTTGAGGCTGCCACGGCTCTTACGGCCTTTACTTTTTAATAAAGGTTGATAAATTAATCGTAAATGGCTCAATAATACTTTGGTATCGAAAGTCTAATTCGATGATACAATCACCACCTTTTACAGAAAGCCGGTACACCCACGTAGGCACTCAAGCGTTTTGTACAGAGCGTGTGGGTCGATAATAAATGGTACTTTATAGCAATAGGTAATTATCTACGTCGTGCGCTTTGTGGTTGTGCAAACCTGGCGGCAATGAATTCGTACATGGTATTTTTATTAGCATACATACAGTCACGCTTTTTTCCCATATAAGGGGTAGGCAGAGGTCACTCACGTAGTCCGCTATTCGCCCTCGCTTGAAACGAGGCGTGACGGGTGGCGAACCACGTCGCCGCCATTTTGTTACGAGTCAAAAAATTATTACTTCTCATTGCGTTCCCACAGGCAGTAAGTAAGTAAGTAGTGACAACATTGCATATATATAAGTTAATCTCCTTACGACGCCTCGGTAAAGGTAGATGTTATTCTACTCTTCCGGACACCTATCTGCTGTTTGTACAAAATTTGCTATTTTTATTAACTGCATGACATATTGATGTTGTTGTTCATGATGACTACGTCTTTATAATAATGAATTCTTATATTGACGCGAATACTACACATTAAAATAAAATTGATTTTTACGGATTTTATCGCGTTTAATTTTGTACTATTTATAACCCGACGTTTATTAATTACTACTACCATCAGTTTGGGATCCTATAATTAATAAAATTAAATCAAATACCAAACATACTCGTACCACTGCAGGACTTCTAGACACAGTTAGCTCTTCTGCGTAGATCGGACCAAAAATAAATCGGAGCATATCCTGGGTTCGAATATAATTCGGCAAACTAGTATGCAGACCGCTCAGCACAGCGATTCTTTGTATGAATAAATCCAAAGCAAAAGACACTTGCTGCTTTTATCGCGCACTTCAAATAATGTATAACATATCTCACATCTGGAGAACGTCATGACGAACGCTTTAATCTCGAATGGTTTAATAATAAGCACAGGCGGGACATAAGTACAGCTTAAGTAGGTGTCTTTGATGTGAATGCATTGATTATTTTCAGTATCTTTATATTGAAAATATTAAATATATTAAGCAAGCATTATTAATGCAATTAGTGTCAATGAACCTGTGAGAATGAGTCCATTTATGTTTAATAAAAAAAATTGTATTAGGTATATTTATTTGGCGGTTAAAGAGGCTGTAAACTTATCATTTATTTAATTAGCGTTTATAATGTCGAGTTTATAAATTCGCTCATACAAATTTTGATATATGAATAATTCTGCCTTGTTTTTATTCTAGTGAATAGCAAATAACAATTTCGTACATTATCACCTCTAAAAATTAATATTATATTATATACAGAGCCTATTCACAATAAAACAAAATGTTTAATCATCATCATCATCATTTCAGCCCATCCTAGTCCACTCGTGAACATAGGCCTACCACATACATTGTCACAATATCCTGGTTTTCATTTTCCCTCTGTCGACTTTAAGACACCCATGTGAAGAGATGGTGTGGTAGATTCTCTTAAGCCGCCACCACACGGCAATGTCGTATACCAAAGTTATATTAATATTGTGATCTCGTATGCTAAGCGCAATAAATTATAAACATGAAGTACAAAAGGTAAATCGGCTTCCTCGACCAGCCTTTGACGTAATATTCGTGCAAAAATAAAACAAAAAATGGCCGTAAAAGTAAAAAAGTAAAGTTTCAGCCTATAAATGTCCCACTACTGAGCACAGGCCACTTCTCATTTCTGAGAGGGTTTTGGAGCTAGGAAGAATCCGCCACGCTGTTCCAATGCGGGTTGGCGGTCTTCATGTCTTCGGAAATATATTTAATTACTCAGACATGCAGGTTTCATCACGATGTTTTCCTTCACCGCCGAGCACGTGGTATATCAGCACTTAAAATTGCAATTAACAATTTTAGTGGTGCCGGCACCGGGAATCGAACCCAGGTCACTCGCGTACTATAAAATTTAAAGCGAGCGCCTAGCCCCTGAGCTACCACGGCTCTAAAATGGCCGCATAATATTTTTATACAATGCACATTATCCCCGACGCCGCCGGTATTCAAATTTTCAGTCATTCATGACCGGTGTGAATGACCTGTGTGCATAGACAAAAACTGCTCGCTGCCGCTAGACTAGAATAAAATCCAGAAACCGGAGACGAGCGCCCAACAGGCTTATGAATCACTTTAAGGATTCTCTTGGCGGTTGTCGACCTTTTGTGTAACGGTCGGGAGGAAATGTGATAATACTCTAGTTCTATATAACTGTTTTTTCGTAGTATCATATGTTACAACGACATCAGTAGCTTCGATACGTTTCCTTATAGGCATCCATACTAATGTTATAAATGCGAAAGTAACTCTCCGTCTCTCTGTTTCTTTGTTACCTTTTCAAGACTCAACCGTTGAACCGATCTTGACCAATTCGGCACAAAGATATTTTTTTATTGGATAAAGTGATGAAACGAGCATAACGTTCACCTGATGGTAAATGCGACGTATCCCCATAACAAATGCTAATTCACTCAGAATATTTCTGTGGGACACCACAGCAGGGCCCATCACCCTGAGACATCAGTTTTTAAGTTTCATGTGCCCAGTGATTACGCTGGCTTCAGATCGAAACAGTAATGTTTACACACTACTGCTTCACTGCAGAATAACTGGCACTTGGGTGGTACCTACCGTAGGACGGATTCCTGCAGGAGTCCTTACCACCAGTTATATACCTTAGATACCTTGCATCCTAGGATACAGACATAGGATACTTTTTTATTCCAGATAATGAAAGAGTTCACACGGTATTTATAAAAAAACCATAAATCCAAGCGGAAGTGGTCTAGGGGGCTTCAGCTACTTATTTTATATGAGCAGCTTGGTGGGGACGTGAGAGAATCAATAAGCCGCAATTCATCTCGAGGGTTTTGTTAAAGTAAAGAAGTGAGATTAGATGAACTTTCAGTGATAAAATATTTTCAGTTAGTTCTGTCATCAGTTGTCCAGTGATAGGGTTGTACCCCAAGGTCGAAATAATAACGCGCATAACATTCCACAGTTCCAATGATGACTTTAAACAAATTTAATGAAAATAATTTTATACTTTTACACCTCGTGACATCGGTTTTGTCATGATGAATAGATCAGTTTTAAACAGATATTTATTGACATTGTTATTTCATAGTATTTAATTCTGAATCAATCGATTCTGATTCAAAATAGAACCTGGGACGTCTCTTTTTGTAATCTATACTCTAAACCATGAGGGTTCTTTACTTATTCAGACTGAGTCAGACTGTGACGGAATGAGACTTTCTCTCTGAAAAGACTAGTATGGCAACCCTAGGTCTGTCTAGATTTTAGGTCATAATGTGGGCGTTTAGGTAGGCGCCTTTTATGAACGCCTGTCGAAAATAACTTATATTTGCTAAGATAATAATACTAATGCATATTATATATGATTCTTTCTTAAGATATACAAAGCTAGTTTTCCTGCACGCAATAAGTAAAGATAAAAAGATATATGTAATTTTTTGTGGTAGTCGTGAGACGGATTTGTTTATTAAATCAAATTAAAAAGAAATAGGTCTTTCTTCCGTTAATGAAGTAGACTCCAAAAATAAGTTACTTTAAATAATTACAAAACATAGTTTTTATGATGTTATCATACTAAAATCACTTGAAATAATAGTTTTACTAGCAACCTCTGTGAATATACCTCTGATGATATCAACGGCAAAAGTGAATAATCTTTAGGCAAACACCAGGTGGGATCGTGGTAAGACGTTGGCCTGTTCACAATTAAAAAAAAACAGTAATATATACAAATTGGACCAGCGCGTAAATTAAAACCGACACTACTAACATTGTATCTTCGAAAGTACAAGGCCTATTGACTAAGAACGGATTTTACGAAAATTTACTCCGAAATGGGTTAAGGGGTGGTGCAGTTTTTCTCTGTACAGGATTTTTAAGTGTGATCTTGACAATATTTTGATTCATTTTATTACGACAAACCCTTTCATAATTGAGAGGAGGTCTGTGGTCAGCAATGGGACATTTATTAGCTGTAACTTTACGACAAACACTTCCTGCTGTCCGAACATATACAGTATGTTGTATTTCTGTATAAGCTGTACGATTAAACGCCTCTGAGGAAATTTCTCAATAAAGTAGTTATTGTGTGTGGAGGTGACGCAATGCATTTATCGCTGTGAGCTTGCTCACAGTGTCAAGGTTAATTTGTCACGGCAGAATGTCGTTATAAATACTGATTGAATCAATTTAAGACTATGCAATAGCATAGATTGCTTAAAGACTTTTTGATGATCGAAACATATTGTGCTCGGTAAAGGGACGTGGATGTAAAATTATTGCGTCGTGCGGTGACGCCGTAAGAAAAATTTATCACCACGTTTTTTACCGTGGATCGACTAATTACATGACAACAATCATGGTTGGCAAGCCGGCACAACACGGCGTAAATGCTAACACAAGGGCTAACATACACAACTTTACATACACTGGAAGTTTGAAGATAAGAAACATTTAGAATTTCAATTAACAATTTTTATGAGGCCTGTCCCGGAGATGCAACTATGATTGCTGACGTATTATGAAACTAGCTGAGGCCCGCGGTTTCTCTAACTCTCCTTTATTTTTTTTAAATATCTCCAATGTACAGATATCGGCCAGTTACAATTTTATTATATGTGTAGATGTATACATCTGAAGCGAGCGCCATGGCTCTCACTTACCATAGCTCAATAAAAATAAATATACTAACAAAATTAAAGAAGCATCAAATTTAAAGAAAACTATGTACTGGCGATTTCTAAGCGGACGAATTACATCACTTAGGACGTTGCATTACGAATTGATAGCAATTCGTTGCTATGACGATTCTCGACAATGTTGTTTTTTTAGTATAGCGCGAACGAAACTGCGTGCTGCCGTGTACCGCGCGAAACTGCGCGCTCGGCGTTCGAACGATTCGAATTGTTAAAACGAATTTCGAAGTTCAAATACGTGTTGTGTGACAGTGTTAATTATTCATTTTTAAAAGAAGGTTCTATATCTAAGTTTATGTGATTTGAATTTATTACATCTTTACAGCTTGTCAACGGGAACCTTTGCCCTGTTATCATCTTTTAACAACGGATTATTCGTATTTCTCTTTATCTCTTCAACACGGGCTAGGTTTATTAATATTGATTATTTTAATAAATTCATTGTGGTACAATGACATTATTATTTAATATACATTCATTTTATTTACATTATTAGACATACAGTAAGAATGATAACTCTTATGTTCGTTATTTTTACGTTAGCTACAACAAACGAAAGTTAATAATAGTAAAAATAAAAAAATTAAATTAAAAAAGTTTATTGAATAAAGTTCTTGCTATTATTACTGCCATAAAATACCATTTTACAACACTGTTACGTCGGCCTTTGTAAATTCGATCGAGTTTTACCGCTATTTGGCAATAGCAGGAGAAATCCAAACAAGAAAACTTAAAATGTTAAATTGAAACCAGTTCCATCCGAAAAGGTGATCCAGGTGTTTTCTTGGGTTTCATATGGATATTGACTGTATTATATTAAATATATATACAGATGTTTAAATAAATTCAAGATTTTTGAATCAGCTCCAGTTGCAACTCTAAAAGTTTCTTAAACACTTTATAGAAATAGAAAAGGTACAAATAAGTAGTTTATTGAATATATTGTAATAATAATTCCTAAATTATCGTATTTAAATATCAGAAAGTCTGTTTCCACTTATGTTTTAATGTTCAGAGTTTTTACACATATTTATAGAATATTAAAATATTATATACTATAAAAACAAAGACGCTACTATTTTTAAATATTCAAGACTTGCAATAATTAACAATATTAACGTACTCGTATAATAAGTTAAAGTATCACAGTACAGATAGCAAATACAGTCTTTAAACCTTTTTTTTAAGTCTAAATTAAATCTTTTCTTTCTATGTATCGTGTTAGATTTTATTTATATAAATTAGTTGGTTTGTTGTTCAATGATGATCTGAATACCAATTCACTTCTCTCGTTTCGCACCAACTCTGCGGAGTTAATGCAGCGTGACGTTATTTCAACCTCGTAGAAATCTTTCTGCTACATCGGGTTTTTCTTTTTATTGCTTAAATCGTATCGATCTCAATACTATCAGTGATTATTTTAGCGTTTTATTTTATCGAGGACAAACCGTGCCCGCCTATTTTGCTCGTATGAACTTTAGGTTTCTTGCAAATAGAAAACCTTTTGAATTATTAACTCATGTTTCTTCTAGAGTCTATCTATGATTCTAAAATCGCGTCTATAGCTTTATTAATTTTTATGTTAATTCCGTTTGAACAGATATATAGACAAGATAGAAAAGACTCAATTTTCGTTGTTTTATACATAACTAGCATATGTCGTCCGCGTGGAACAGACAGAGGGACAGAGAGAGCTACTTTCGCATTTATAATATTAGTATGGAAATAGTACCCTGAGGTTTGACACAATAAACTTATATTTACATGGCTATGATATCCAGAGCACTAACATAAACATTTTACTTATTTACTGTGATTTTTTTTAATACTATAATATATAGCATATACTCATGTAAGTATATGCTGTAAACTGCCTTTATTCTTCTTTGGTAATAACGTATTTTGATTCTGTCCGACGAGTATCTGATTCCTCGATACGTGCTTTGCCTAGTGAGGAGACCTTTGATAAGTACTGTCTAAGATAGTAACGGTCCTGCGAAACATATTTATGTTTATTTATGTTATTGTAATAAGTTTCTTTATAAACATCGCAACACTAATGTAGGTACCACTGCCTCTTAATCTTACCTTTTATAGGTTTTATATAAAGGAAACAAAGTTAGTTTATTATTCGTAAATATAGGCATTATGCACATTTATTCATAGAAATTCTATTCGAAGTTTGATTACATTGGAAATTAAAGATGACAAAACTACAGTTCATTGTTTCGTTTCGATAATTACAAAAAAAATATAAAATTTTACCTACCAATAAAATTGTTATTATGTTTCCAAAGACGTCCGAAGTCCCTTATGAGAGAGTACACCGTTTTCTTTCCATGTTTAGCCGCTAGATGTCGCTACTACCGTTACTTGACTTCCTACAAAGCGCCCTCTATACCTGTAAGCTAGTTGGAGGGGTTACAAGCCGCCACATTTTTTGATCATTGTTCGGCTCATAATGATGTAGGTGAACACCAGGAAGACATCACTGGGACTTCGGACGTCTTTGGAAACATAATAACAATTTTATTGGTAGGTAAAATTTTATATTATGTGTTCCGTTTGACGTCCGAAGTCCCTTATGAGAGACCTGTTTGTTATCTCCTGGTGGATTGTAAATAACGCAACAATGTGATGTGATACAAGTTTAATAGATATTAGAACAAATCATTTAATCACAGACGTAATAATTGTACCTTACAATTAAATAATTAAGGTAAAGGTTGAACATTACTTTATTAATTTTCTAATGTATGTAATGTAGTGTAAATAAGCTTAAAAATACATAGAAAGGGATTTCTGTGTTTTCTCGTCACTATTAATTAAATTATCAAGTGGCTTGAGATAAAACTTCCTAAATGTACCTTCATGTTGCCAATTTGCTTTCTCTAAAATTTCGTTAATTGGATAATTCTCTAACCAATTTAAAGACGATACTGCTGATCTACAGCTGCCAGGTGAAGCCTGTATATTCGCATCGGAAAGAACTCGCTTCACCCACCCACCAATCATAGTTGGGGTAGCTGGTCTAGGCGGAGATCTAATTGAAATAAATAAATTAGTTAATAAACCGCGAATCGGGGCTGATTTTCTAATCAAAGATCTAATCCAAAAAACAGGATCTATATTCGAGTGAGGCGAGCTTAACAAGGTCCAGCTTGATTGTCTGTGCGACAAGGAGTCTGTTTTGGACCCGAAGGTAGGATGCAAGGAAATAGAACTTCCGTTATCTACATAATGCTCGCCGTCTATATGAAGTAAGGTCAAATCATGCACCCTGCGACCAGAAGCTAGTAAAAGAACAGTGGCAGTGTGTCTTGAAACTTCATATAGGTTGTATTAATTATTTAAAAAATTCTAACCCGAATAACTATCCTTGCATCCCATATCGGAACTTTTGGCGGAGTCGGCTTAGCTAAGGATATTGCATTATAAAATATGCTTAACGATGTGACTAGATGAAATACTAATATTAGACATAGTTTCACAAATAGATGCAATGACCGATTAATATACTAAAATGGTGCGATAGGCAAGATTCTCAGTCAAGTGTAAATAAGCTAAATATCTGGCCACATCGGTAGCCTGCGGTAAACGACAATTAATTTCGTTCTTAAGGCACCAACGAGACCACTTATTCCAGATTGGGATGAACAGGACAGAAGAAGCTCTCTTTCCTGATCGGACCAGCTTTCTGTGAAGGAATCCCACCCAAAATTAGCCAAGCCTCCAAGTGAAGACTGCTGACATGAGCTGGAGGTAGATTTGTCTTGGTGTCTATTAGCATTCTCTCTAGGCGATTGATTTTCATCGGGCGTGTTAGCGCTCGACTTTGGAGATCCGGTCGCCAAAAGGGCTTCTCCCACTTGGGTGCTATTATAATAAACCGACCCGATGCGGTGTTCAAATGTTGCAGCACCCGAGGCATCAATCCCGGTGGAGGAAAGATCCAACCCAGTTCGTAATGCCAATTTCTGCTGAACGCGTCGTGATAGCAAGCGTTCGAGTCGGATAAGTCGAGCGACACAATCTGGCACGACGTGTGCATTTTGAGAGGCAAATAGATCTATCTCTGGGGTGCCCAGAAGAGCGAATATATCTCGAGTTGCCTCTCGTTTTAGGTGCCATTCGGAGCCGTCGCGATTGCGAGAGAGTTGATCGGCCTCCGTGTTGTACACTCCCGGAAGGTAGTGAGGGTGCAATACAACATTCAGGCGATCCACCAGAGTGAATAATTCTTTGGTTAGTTTTAAGAGACGTTGAGATCGAGTGCCTCCTTCGTTTTTTATGTAATATATTACGGTCTTGTTGTCGCTCTGTACAACTACTCGAGAGTTTCTTAACTGTTTGGCTTGTCTTGATATTGCCGATATTATAGCATACATTTCCTTTAGATTGCAGTGCCAGCTGTTTTGGTGATAATTCCAAGACCCTTGTATCTTGACATTGTTTACTACTGCTCCCCACTGGACATCCGATGCATCTGTGACGATATAGTGAGTTGGTAGGCGTTTTGGATAAATCAAAGTCTTTTGTAATATTCTTTAACCACCATTCCATCTCCAAGCGTACCGTCTCCTGGAATATCTGCTGTATACGCGAAGTTTTGCGCAGAGTATTGCTGTGTCGCTGTAACGTGCGGCAATGCAACCTTCCCCGATGGGTGATGAAAGTTGCAAAGTTGATATGACCTAAGAGGCGTTGAGCCTGCTTGAGGTTCCAACTGCCGACAGCGAGGAGAGTTAATAAGCTCTGGCGGATTTTGCCTATTTTGTCTTTCGGCAGAGACTTTGTGTTGTGTTGTGTGTCCCATATTATGCCTAAGAAATCTATTACCTTCGTCGGTGTTGTAATCGATTTCTCGTGGTTGACACACCAACCTAAACTGCTCAAAAATCTGATCGCAGTGCGAACTTGCTCTTTGAGCACCGTTTGGGACTGGTTCACTAGGAGGTAATCGTCTAAATACACTACAAGGCGAAAACCCATAGCCCGAAGAACTTCTGCCGTCCAGTTCGTTATTGACGCGGACATTCTCGGCGCCGTGGCTAGACCAAACAGTAGACACGTGATCTGTAGCAATTTTTCCTCGAAACTGATACGTAGGAAGCATCTGTGCTCTCGTTTCATGCTTAAATGGTAGTAAGCTTGGCGTATGTCCAGTTTTACCATCCAGTCGCCGGGCTGTAAGAACTTGGGTGTTTGGTAATGATGGAACAGACAAAAATGCTTCGTTTTCATGTAATTGTTTAGAGCTTTTAAATTGAAAATAACTCGATTCTTTCCATTGTCTTTTTGAATTAAAAACATTGGCGAGATAAAAGATGGAGTTAGAGGCGCTGGTTCTAATATGTGATGTTGCAGCATCGACAGAATCTCTGAAGACATTTCTGGCGAAACTGGTGTTTGGTACTTCCTTAAGATGTTTATTGTCGGTAATACTAGTGGAGGAGTTTGATTGAATGGTATTCGAGCACCAGAAATCAATTTCATTATTGCTTTGGGTGGATTTAATTGGGCCCAGACCCGTTGATAATGTGTTAGACATCCCCCCGAGAAAAACGGTGAGTCATTTTCGGCGAACATCTGCCCGCCTGTTACATTTATCTTTGCCCCCCCCCCCCCCCTCGTTCTTGAAGATTGTTCTCCGAAAATTTTCTTAGAATTAAATTCCTTTCGTTCATTTTGCTTTTTATTTGAGGGCCCACAAAATCTCTTATTATGAAAGGACGTGGAAGGCTCAGGTGACTTTGCTCGTAGCGGATGAGCACTACTTTGCTTCTCCAACTTGTCTACTCCCCCTATTTTTTTTTTTTTTTTTGTATGTAGTTAGATAAAACAGAGGGGCTAAACATGTAATCTGCAGAGGGCGGAATTTTAGTAATATCTTCACGTACGTATTTACTTTTTAGTCCCTTAAGCAATGCCCTCATGCAAATCTTCACCTACTTTTATCCTTCA
Organism: Luehdorfia chinensis; assembly: GCA_019845155.1. Lineage (NCBI taxonomy): Eukaryota > Metazoa > Arthropoda > Insecta > Lepidoptera > Papilionidae > Luehdorfia > Luehdorfia chinensis. Next base: position 2,057,893 of record JAHVAK010000028.1, read on the forward strand.
TATAATTACATAACTGACATGTTGAGAACCAAATTCCGAAGTAAGAGTGTTGCAAAAAATAAGATTAGCAATACCATTAACAAAATTGATGATATTTTGTATGAGTGGTAATTAAAATTGAAAAATATAAAATTTTACCTACCAATAAAATTGTTATTATGTTTCCAAAGACGTCCGAAGTCCCTTATGAGAGAGTACACTCAGAGAATCAAATCTTTGCATTGAAATTATTTTACTAACACGCTTAGGTAAAGCCCTAGGTATAGCGGGTTCTTTAATTGTAACATTTAAATCAGAAATGTTAATTTTTTTTCCTAATGATGGCGGTAGGCGTAAAAAAGTTTCGAGCGAAATGTTATCGTTCGGTTCTTTGTTTCTACTAGTACACGCATCGATTTTCGACAAGTTAGGTATCATCGTATTAGAAACTGGTGTCTTCGATTGATTTGCTGTACTATTGTTAGCTCGTAATATATTATTAACATAACTCACCAAATTCTGCGATAAAACATTAAATCTCTGATCCAATTCCTGAGTATTGGTTTCAGGGGCGTAACGACCTCGTTTCCTCGGCGATGGTCCCTCCTGTGAAGTATCTGAAGACTCCTTATCACTTGATGTAGAATCTTTAGCACTATTAATAAATTTTGGTACATCCGAAGGCGATATATTTTCATTACTCATTTTCTTAAAGTGAATTTTAATAACAAGTAACGGCAAACAATGAACACAACTAATAATTGTAAACTATTATTATGTAGAAATCACTTTTAATAATAATAGCAATAAGCGACTACACGGTTTGAAAAACGACGCAACAATGATCAAAAAATGTGGCGGCTTGTAACCCCTCCAACTAGCTTACAGGTATAGAGGGCGCTTTGTAGGAAGTCAAGTAACGGTAGTAGCGACATCTAGCGGCTAAACATGGAAAGAAAACGGTGTACTCTCTCATAAGGGACTTCGGACGTCAAACGGAACACATAATAAAAATATTACACGAATTTCTCATTAAAAAACCCACATAAAAACAATAGTAATCGCAATATCTAGTGTTGTGCGCGTTACTTATCATGTTTATCGGTTTATAAGTAGCGAACATACATTTATATCGATAATGCATTTTCATTTTATTTTATCACACACTCATAAAGATTAACGTGTGCTGATATAACTCTGGTAACGACAATATGATGATGTTCTCCTAGGCAATTTCGACACAGCGACAACTGCCGACTATTGTCGAGAACCATCAACTGCGCAGGGGATATTATAGTGCCACAAGTGTACACGCAAACACAGAGGCACTCACTCGTCCCAACCAACCCGCGCCCGATGTAACGCTGATGCGATAAGATCGGAGGTAGGCTAGGATGCAGTGTCAGAAACACGGAGACAATCACAACACAACCAGACCCGAAAACCAACAATTTATGTTTAGCACAAATGTTGGCTCGGGCTGGGATTGGAACCCAGGACCTGCGGCTTAGAAGTCAGGTACTCTGACCTCTAGGCCACGCGGTCGTCAACGACAATATATAACTTATACAAATATGCAAAGGCTAATCGATTCATTCATTTTGGGGAAAACTACTCGAACATTATTTATCACTGAAGCAAATCATGCAAAAAATATTGCAGAGGGTTACTTTGTCGTTTCTATGAAATGTTCTAGATACATCGTGGGCGATATGCCCCATTGGAAACTATTTCGATGACATAATTTCTTTATAAGTTTTATGTTTATTTCCATGTACAATAGATATTAATTTTATCACGGTTTAAGATCGTTAAGGTATATCGTTATATTTATATTGCAGTTCTGCTAAATTGTCCATTCTAAAGTGTCACAGTTTCCCTAAAGCAAACTATTTTTGTCTGAGTTATTTCTAACTTTTCCTTATTTGACACAAGGTTGACTCGAGTTTGTTTTCATTTAACATTGTAACGCGTAACACAGTAACTATCTGTATATAATATTCATTGGATATTTATAGATAGTAAATAAACGTTTTACATTAAAGAGTCACTTTAGCTACTCTTAAGCTGTCCACACGTGACCTCCTCTGAACCGCATTATCATCAACATAAATAAATCACTCCGTGCGACCTCGCACTCTGTTTACATTTAATAGTCGCCGTGTCCCCTTGTCTGACATCATGCTTAATTTTATGCTCAAAGTTTTTTCCGTACCTAATACGGTTTTTCTTTAACGTCCCACGGTTTTGGAGACGATTAGATTCCATTACCTAACCGTTCTACTAATTTATCTACTAAGTTTCGGATCGATTCGAAGCGACGACGGTCGTCAAACTTGAACCCTACTACCACATTAGTTGGGATACAACTTTCACGGGCGGCCTACGTTTCGGATACATAGACCAACAATAGAATGACGAAATGTAATACATACACTGACAAATACCGAACTTCGAATCGATCGTCTGATCCAAAACGCGTTCGTGGTAGGTAACGTGCGTTCCGTCAGCCGAAAATTCGTATTTTGATATTCGTAGTAGACCCCCCGTTCTAGTGGCCATTGTTACTGTTGTCGTCGAAATGTTATTTATTTCTTAACGCTAGTTTCCTCACAATGACTTCCTTCAACATCGAGTCTTAATGTCCAATTAAGATATCTCTTTATCACTCTATCCCTACTGTAAAATTAATGGCGAGCGCTCTGTTCGTTAGAATATCACGTCTTTGTTCCTTGAACCGAGTTAGATAAAACTTAATAATATAGTAGGTCGATAAAGTGTTAGTCGATTTAGGTCGTGGTGAAAGAATTATAAAAATCGATGCAGTAGTTTTCATATAAGTATTGATTATATCAATATAATGATGTCCCTACACTACCCCTACCATCTAGCAAATACTCAATAGTTTCTAGATTGTTTTAGACGGTTTTATTAATGATAGCAGTCGCCGACAGGTCGTAATACGACCACGATTCATTTAAATTTTAAGTTTGAACTATATTGATTTATTATTTGCTGGCAACATTTTAAAATTATTTAACGACTATCTCTAGTCTGTGTGACTGTTTACCAAGTCCTTACTATCATGTGTTTGACATTGGCAGTATGAACGTAAACTAACTCAAACTATTTTTTAATTGGCATTGTCAGTATGAAGTTAAATAATGAATGTTTCATTTTATTAAATTTAATGTATTTGTAGCTATATTATGTATAAATTTATTCTTCTCCATACAAACTTTAACTATGCCAAATCTCACACTCCTTCGTGCGCGCTATATGCTTAAAAAGAGGCCCAATGTTTTCTGTTTCCTCGTTACGTATTAACATATAGATATTTCACTAAATGTTATCACACATGTAATAAGTATTATTGGATTAAACAATAGAAAATGTTGAATGTATATGAAAAATAACATAAGACAAGTAGAAAGAAAATTTTAGCATTTAGTATATATTTATTTATTTTATTTTATAAAGTGATGAAACGAACGAAACGTTCACCTGATGGTAAGTGCAACGTCTGCCCATAACAAATGCTGTGTCACAACTTTCTGTGCGACACCACACTGTGCCCATCACCCTGAGACATAAGTTCTTAATTCTCATATGCCCAGTGATTACGCTAGCTCACAGTGGCCTTCAAACCGAAACACAGTAATGTTTGCACACTACTGATCACGGCAGAATAACTGTCCCTGGGGTGGTGCCTACCTAGACGGATTCCTGCATAGGAATCCTACCACCAGTAAATATAGTATATTTTTTAATTATGCGATGGCCAATATTTATTCTGACCGACCAAATAGGTCCGATGTGTATACTCGGCGCAGTGTCGCTTAATATACGTGAAGCTGTTAGCAAGTCACCTTGATTAATTCACTAACCCACCTCTATCTGATCTGATAACGCAATGCCGTTTGGCGCGTGGACACAATTCACGCGAATGTCCAATGCAGTAGCAGTGGCCCCGCTGCGTTCGTTTACGGCCAGTAAATTGCTTGATTTAAAGTATTACCCAATCGCACTAGGGATTTTAGGCGATAGAGATAGTGTTACGAGTTCTGGCAACACGATTTTATTTCTAATTTGAACAAAAAGAATTTTCTTGTGATAGGATTCCTATGCGGGAAGGAAAGAAAGTTAATATACGAAGATCCGCATGCAAAATTTAAATTGGTGTGTATTTCATAGTTTTTGAAGAGAACCACTGGCCTCTTCTCATTTTGAGAGTAAAGAGGGACTCTTCGACGCTACTATAATGCGGGCTAGCAGTGTTTACATGTCGCCTTATTTGTTGATTTCTTAGACTGTATGTATTTCAAGGATCGAACCCAAATCGCTGACACTCAGTAAAATGAAGGCCCGGTTTCTGAGCTACCGGACTACCACGGCTAAAACAGAAAGTCTTAAAATAGAAACAAATGTAGTACAAATTTTGATAGTAAACACTGAATCGGTGATTTTTTCGTTCTTTGATAAATCTTCAATGAATTTTTATATTGCATTTCTTTCGATGTTTATTATCTCATACTTTCGAACGCATTCAAAGTAACATTTGGCAACTATTAAATCTTTTCACGAGCTGTTGCCAGAGCTTCCTATTTTTAATTGTGGCATTTGCTGCTCCTTATACCTGTCTTTGTTCGATTTCTTGTCTTATTTTAGTATTGTTAAGGATCATTGTTATTTTTTTCTGCACCTTATTATGTTGGTTCGAATGTCTTTATATTCAACGTGGCGAGATTCATGAAGAATTTGGAGCAGAGTTTATACGTTAATTCCTCCCTTAACTTTAATTATGTTCTGACAATATAAAACTGTTACCTAAGTGCCAATTAATTTAAAAAAAAATCTCATTTCGGTAGATTTTCTTGAGTGGGTTACTCATCTGAACTATTATTTTTTGATCAGAAATCAGAAAGAATCTTACAGTAAATTTGGTAAAGATCAGACTTTGCACTTTTGCAATTTTGTGTTTTTTGTATTAAATTTTTTCTCCTCGATTTTGCTTTTTTCAGTGATAGGTCACGATTATTTTTAAAAACGGTTATTTCGAATATTTTTAAAAAGATTGTTATAGTCCACAAAAGTAATTTATTATATAATAATTATTTATTATATAATATTTTATTTATATATAAACTCAGTTTACACCGTCGCTTTATTGTTAAAACGTTAATTTCAAACTCAGGGTCGTTTTTATTTGTAATGCGGGCTTTAAAATAATTTACCTTTGTCGCTCTGGCTATGTCAACACTGGCACTGTCAAGGTCGTACACGTGTCGTACATAAAAAAATAAATTGTCCTATTTCGACACTTAGTGACACATTACTCACTTTTTTGTTTATAGGCATTATGAAGTAGTTACTACCAGTAATAAACAAACGTTATATTTATTATTATGGTGGTAGGATTCCTTTGCAGGAATCCGTCTAGGTAGGTATGTACTACCGAAGGGCCAGTTATTCTTCCTAGATGCAGTAGTGTGCAAACATTACTGTCTCTGAAAGGCACTGAGAGCTAGTGTAATCACTTGGCATATGGCATATGAGACTTAAGAACTGACGTCTCAGGAGGACGGGCGCAGTGCTGTGAGCGGACGTTGCACTTATCATCAGGTGAACCTTTAGCTCGTCTCCTGTCGTCTATTTCTCCACTAAAAAAAATCACCAGCGGCAATATTACGTCTAAAGTAACCGTAAAATATTACAATATAAGATTGTTAAAACTAAATGCATCACTTTTGAAGGTGAATACCATATGAGAGACTAAGTTTTTTGGTAGTGTTTACAGTTGAAACGCTACTAAAAACTAATTTAATGTAGATAAATAATAGTGTTTATAGAATAATAATAGCGTTAATATTATAAAACCAGATTATCCCACGAATTGACCTGCCTCTAATTAGGAATTTTTATGATTTGTATTACTTCCGAAGAAGCAAGCTATCCAATAGTGAAAAACACATTCCAACAAAATAATGGGAAAAGCGACTGAATTTCGTTAACATCCGTTCAGCGGTTGAACCGCTAAAAGGAAGCAAACAGACAGAGGGACATAGTTACTTTCGCATTTCAATTTTTTTTAAAGTTTTTCTTAAATGATTGGTAAAAAAATCCTTCTTTGCGTTGTGACTTTTTCGAAATTCTGAACAACCTATACATGAAATTTGTTACTAAAAGTTTGTTAAGCTTTGAATATAAGATTATATGCTCTTATTGCAATGGTAATAAAATATTATAGTTAGCTTCTTGCTTTCTTTTCACGCCGCATGCCTTACGCTCGCTGTGGCTAATGAAGAGAAAATGCGCTCAAATGAAATTTATTAATACGAGTAGCATCATGCTATTAATCTGAACGTAATAACCGCTGTTGTTTATACATACATACATACATACTAATAACATTTATAAATCAACCCGTTATTAACTCCGCGGCATAAACGATTTATTTTATTAATATGCTGTGAACGTATAATTAATATAAATGATATTTAAGACTAAACGCCAAGACTTATGTAATTACAAATTTTGCTTTTTACTTGAGATGGGTTCTTAATTTGTTTTTGCTGCCAATATTTTTTTTAGGTCGTTGACCGGTTGAAACTGGAACTTTTGAGGGTTTCGTAGTCTAGCCAATCAGGAACATTTGTAAGAACGTCAAGCTCGTCCGTCTGTGTTATTAGACACCAGTCTTTCACATCATAGCTCCTAATATTAGGAAACGATGTGCATATTTCGTGTTTAGATACTTTTGACATAGATGTTATTTTAAAGAAAATTATACTCAAATTATATTACCTATACAACCATCCCTTTTTTTGGCCCTTTCATAATTAAGAAAACCAGGTTGTTACGGCACCACTTATTATAATTTGGAATTTTCATCGCTGATTTGTGAAATATTACATCAAATAATCTGCATGTCTAAGGAATAAACTTTTTGAAGGATATGTGCGTCGTCAAACCGCACTTGCAGCGTGGCAGTTTTCTGGCCCTTGTACCCTCTCGGAAAAGATAAGAGGGGGCTTATATTTTGCAGTTTTTAGGATGCCTCTTTCTGTTCCTCTTTGATAATAATTATGTAGTAGTATATTTATATCTATATTTATACAGTAGTTATAAGTACTTATGTATATGTTGAGATGTATGTATGTGTATATATATGTAGGTATATTTGAAAGTGTATGTATTGATATAATTATGTATATTGTATTGCTATCTATCTATTTTTATATATATAAATGCCTTCAGGCATTAAGTTCGCCATATGTACAGCTTAAGTGCATGGAAGTTTAAATAAATAAATTATATATTCTAATAACGAACATTTATTTCTTAGACAAGCAGGTTTCCTCACGGTGTTTTCCTTCACCGCCAAGCACGTGGTAATTCAGCACTTAAAATTGTAATCAACAATTTCAGTGGTGCCGGCACCGAAAATCGAACCCAAGTCACTCGCGTACTATGAAATTTAAAGCGAGCGCCTAGCCCCTGACCTACCACGGCTATATTGATTTAAATCCATATCAATTTAAAATTGATTAAATTTAATAAAATGAACAACACGAAATGATTATTAGAACTTTTTATAGTGCGTCATAAATTTCTGACGCAAAACATTCGCAGTTTATTAATCTTCAGAAACCAGAGTGTTTAAATTTTTTTTAGATGTCATAATGTTAACCAATTATCGTTTTAATTGTATTTGAAAAATGGCTATAGGTTAATTAACTTTGCGAGAGACTTGTGTTGGCTTTTGATGATGAATTATACCACACAACACCACTGTGATGAGTGAACTAGAAATTCGTATGTGCTGGTGTATTATGCCATTAGTATGGAGTTGCTATATTTGAAGTAATGAGTATTTTGTTTAGTTTGGTTTTAAAAATAGGATTAGGTTCAATATAAAAAAGTTTCGGACCATTTAAGTCTATGCTTGTTTCAAAATAAATAATTTAGTTTTTAAATTCTAAACGTGATATGGTCGACATATGAACTTTCTCGTTAATATATTTTTGTTTGTATATTTTTTGTCGTTTATTATTTACTGTCTAAACTTTAACCGACTTATTTGGGGTAGTGTCTAAGCCATTCTGCAGGTCAAGGTTTCGATACCCGCACGCAACAAATATGTGTATGATCTAATTACAGATACTTTTACTGGTGGTAGGATTCTTATGCAGGAATCCGTCTAGGTAGGTACCACCCCAGGGCCAGTTATTCTGCCGTGAAGCAGTAGTGTGCAAACATTACTGTGTTTCGGTTTGAACGGCACTGAGAGCTAGCGTAATCACTGGGCATATGAGAGTTGAGAAAAGTGTGACGGGCGCAGTGTGGTGTCACACAGTAATTTTCTGGGTGACACAGCATTTGTTATGGGCAGACGTTACACTTACCATCAGGTGAACGTTTTGCTCGTTCCGTCAATTTTATAAAATTAAAATAAATAAAAATAGTTGTTCCGGGCTTGGTTGCCAGTGGAAGTGCAATTTATGTCTAATATCGGTAATCGATACAGGAGAAATCCTACTGTGTAACTTTTCTATTCTTTTATTTTACCAGTTAATTTAAATTCATAGTAATATTAAAATTTTGGTTGAAAATCAGCCATGTTTTAACGAACTATTAACAAAACCAAAAAAAAAACAGCCAAATCGCTCGAGCCGTTCTCAATTGATGACATTTTATACATGCGGCGATAGATTTTTATTTATAAAGAAGATTTAGCCTTAAAGTATATACCGTTGAATTATGCCGCATTTGTTCTATTTTCTCCCTGTTTAGTTATCCAAAAATAAACCACGCAGTAAAGAAGTTCGATGCGTGCTAGCCGAGTCTTTGTATTTCGTTATCTATATGCCGAAGCATTTCTATTTCCGTATAATAGGAACCGAATGTGAGATCTTCGTCAATTTTAATCTATAGCAGTAAATTTATGTTACCCTAGGAATATCCTGAGCGATGTATATACATTCATTATGCACATTTCTAATTACAAGTTGTCGATGTTTTACTTTTGAAATTCTTAAATATGTAACATGTATGAAAATTGGAACACGCTGTAGGTTTTAAAACGACACATAGAAATCTATTGTCCAAGCAATATAGGGATGCTCTTTATTGGTGCCTTTATTGGTATGTTGGGTGTAGTTGAAATTCTGTTGAATTTTATATTTTTAATTCAATTTATCACTAAATTTAAAAGGTGATTAAAAATAATCCAATTAGTCCGTCTCACTCATTTTCTTAGACACGACTATTTTATAGTCTGGTTTTATCAGACGCATTTAAAAATTAGACGTAGTAGTCGATAAAGTATATTTTATTCACACGATACGATAATTAAGTCACGGCAACAAGAAAATGTATATTGCTTCTGCTATATTTATAGATTTTGCCGTATACGTAATAAAACGTATTGCTCTACTAGCTTTTTTACAACTTGGTTATTGAGTTATAATTAAATTATTAATGATGAATATGAAATGTCTTTGAAAATTATTATGAATGCCGCCAGCTACTTTATGTGTGTGGCGCATTCCATCGACAACAATTTTGAGGTTTTGTGATTTATGGTGTACAAGTAGAGTGTAGAGTTACTGGTGGTAACATTCCTATGCAGATATCCGTCTAGGTAGGTACCAACCTTTGGCCAGTTATTCTGCAGTGAAGCAGCTGTTAGCAAACATTACTTTGAATGACACTGAGAGCTAGTGTAATCAGTGGGCATATGACACTTAAGAATCAGTTCTTAAGAATCGTCTCAGGGTGACGGGCGCTGTGTGGTGTCACACAAAATGTTCTTGGTGACACAGCATTTGTTATGGGCAAACGTCGAACTTACCATCAGGTGAACGATTCACTTGTTTCGTCACTATGTACAATAAACAAAAGAGTACGCGTGGATTTTGGAATTTAACACCAGGAGTATTTTAGATATAACTATGAAGCAAAGGTCAAATTGATCCCGTAGATTTCTACCCATAATTACATTTATATGTAAATGGCGGCAGTAGGTCTTTTTATTAATTCCAGACGCAGAATTTCATCATCGCGCATTGCGGTGTTACCCAAAATTCAATCATCATCGTCTCGGTGATCTCGATTATTTTTTTAGTATTGCGGATGTTCAGAGGCGGCGGTGATCACTTACGAGTACCATCAGGTTCACCTGATCGTAAGTTATCAATTCATAGAATATCTTTCATTTATCTTTCATTCATGTGTAATTTATTTTGCAATTTTATCAGTTGATATAGTCACGCCTTTTCCCCATTTAAGGGGTAAGCTGAGGCCATTCACGTAGCCCACTTTTCGCTCTCGCGTGAAACGAGTCGTGACGAGTGGCGAACCACGTAGCAAATTTATAAATCCTAGAATAGCTGTAAGTCGTATGTAACATTTACGTTTACGTAATCACATAAATTACTCTTCAATCTCTTGAAAGAGTTTTTACTTTAAAGTATGGTATAATTTGACGAAGTTATACTCGACATCACAAAATATAATTCTGCGACACTCCGAGAGGCCTCGTTAAGGCTCCAAGAATTGCAATCATCCTCTTTGCCATTTAAAATTCGAGTGCTTGAATTCATTAAATAAACATTTTTCCAGTTCAGAACGTTCCGAACAATTAGTTTGAGTTCAGTTGTACATGTAAATGCTGACCAATCAATTGAAAACATAAAATACATTCGGAAAATTATAGATAGCTAGTATAATTAATATTTTACTGTCACTATTTCTTATACATATAGGTACTTAAAGCAGTACTATACACCTACGCGCAGTTTTTTAGTTTTTTGGTAATACTATTCGTTAAACTAATTTGCTAAAGAAAAAATAATTCTTATTTGTAATGTAAACATCGTGTCGCTTAGTTCCGCCTCTGACTCACCCATGTTTTAGACTTAAGAGCTTACATCACCGACATTTTTTGGCAGTGGTAAAAAAGGGGCCAACAACATCATTTTTGCCTAAAGTAAGTCGAATTGTCAAGATCGGCACCGCAACGGCGCATCTAGCTGCGCGCGCAACTCACTAACCCGGCAGTATTGAATAAGCCAGTCATTTTCCTAACCTCAAAAACAAACTACCTCTAAAACAGCTGTTTTTCTACGCTGCGTGGAAGTAACGCGTAATATTTAATTAAATAATAAACGACAAAACAAACACACGGGGCGTCTAGACGCGGTGGAAGCCGTTACGAAATAATTTAAATTTAGCTTCGCGGGTATTTTTTTTTTGTTTCGATTACGGTTTTCTCGCTTCCATTCAGTTTTCAGCCAGTACGGACGGCGTTAAGTCCGTTCTTTTTGCTAATAAGTGTTTTTAAATTTTAATGGTAACATTGTAGGGATTTTATTATTGTTTATTTTATAAGGAACATTTTAAATATGAACCGTTTAATTTGTGTAGTGTGATTAAACTTTTATCACTATAAATGATTATGTTATTAAGTGGACGATGTAAATACTCTTGGTGTTGTGTTGTGTCATAAACTTGAGTGTACAATGGAAGACTACGATTATGACTTTGCGTACGAGTGCCGGGTGGGTAAATTATTATAATTACACTTTAATTACTGTTTATCGGGTCAACTCTTATTATTAATCGAAAACGATATTTTACAAGCAATTGTTTTAGTAGACGTCACAATGTGTGATTAAAATTAGTCGTGTTTTCAATGAATTTTAGTCGCAACTTTAGACATATCTTCTACGTTTCTGTGTTCAAATAATTGGACATGAAGTGGTATATTTGCTAATTTATTGACAAACTTTCTAGTATTGACATGTATGGTAAGAGTGCTTCAATATTTAAATAAATCGGACATAAAAATAAGTTTATGAATTTTGCTCAGATGCGGGACATTAAGTTTTTTATACCATACTTGTTTATATTTATTATTGGACATGAATAATATATTTAATACTAATAAGGTAGCTAAATCTAATCCATTGATATACAAGTACCATAAGATATACAGTTCCATACAAAAATCACTTCAGAAAGCGTCCTCGATCAATCAAAACATAAAATTAAAGATATGATCACGAAGTCCGATTAAATCAACACAAATTAAGTCTTATGCGTACGACAAAACTGGCTTATTAAATGAAATCAACTGTCGTTTTTAAATTTGTAGCTAATTTGATTCAATACAATTTGAAAAAAATTATGAGCGCATTGTGTGCTCTTTTTTTGAGGACGTCTTTTGTGAGTCGCTGTGTAACTAGGTAGGATTATCTGTATATCAATGTTCTTAACTTACACTATTCAAAATTGTGTTAATTAGTTAATTGTGCATACATCATTTACCACTGCTGGGCCAGTTATTCTGCCGTGAAGCAGTAGTGTGCAAACGTTACTGTGTTTCGTTCTGAAGGGCACTCAGAGCTAGTGTAATTACTGTGTTAATGAGACTCAAGAACTGATATCTCAGGGGGACGGGCACAGTGTCATACACAGTAATGTTCTGAGTGACACAGCATTTATTATAGGCAGACGTTGCACTTACCATCAGATGAACGACTTGCTTGTCTTGATTGCAGTCGCCATATATGTACAAACACAAACAAACCAGAATTATTTAAACAAACCAAACTAGCCTTCATGCTTAAACAATGTGACCACTCTTATGTAATGACCCGGCTATTCCGCGTACATATAAACACCGTGTGGCCTAGTGATTAGCAGGCCTGACTTCTACGCTTGAGGTCGTGTGTTCGTTGCATTTCGGAGCTGGTTGTGTTGTCCATGTGAAGTTTATGTCTGTAAAACGCACCCACGATATCTTACTGTGGGGCATCGTTTTCTTAAAATAAGTAATAAATAAGTAAATAAATATACCATATTTTGATCCGATGTGCATGGTTTCAAAATGTGACTATATGTGTATGTATGTTGTGTCTAAATCTACTGCCAATATACAGTTGTACAGTCGTTTTACATCGAATAAGGTAAAATAACGAATAGTAGATGTAGACGGCTCTGTTGGTGCAGTGACCAAGTTGGCAGATGTACTACTGGTCGCCTTCCCAATCCCGCTCCGAATAAATATGTTCATAACCTCTAGACCAGGGGTGCCCAAACTTGAACTTCTGGCGATCTTCCTTTATATTGTTAGACTATGATCGATCGCTTCTTTGAGGCTTCAAGTATATGTGATGCAGGATTGTCGTCTAAGTAGGGTCTATCGTGGCATAGATATTAGTCTTTCGCACAATACGCATGTTTTTGACAAGTTCGATCGCGATCGACTGTTTGCATTGACCACCCCTGCTCTAGATAGTTGTTCCATGTAGACATGGTTCTGTATTTCGTTGAAGTATCGTTGGCAAATACATTCCACGATGTCAGTGCTACTACTTTTATTTATTCTGTTTTACGAGTTACATCTAGACATGAAAACGTAACGTTTCTCATAAATTTATTTACAGCGGCTGGTGGAGGCAATGGCGCCACGCTCGGCACGCTCTTTCCGCCAAGAGTTCAATATGCAGGATGTTGCAACAACTGAGCACACCTATACCTCGTATACAACGGAAAAGTAAGTAATTGTTATTACAAAAAAAGTACTTTTATATAAATGTTATTATATTCTTGTGCATGTACATTAAAATCCCGATGAGAGGCCCGACGTTGTTTAGTATATTTTTTTAATTAAATTGTTTACTTAAAACAGATATGTCAGAACATCACATTCGACGGAAATTGATGGTCATGGACCAGTAAAATCAATGGCCAATGGAAAACTAAACTCGCCTTCTTATGCTAATAAGACAATTATCACAGATGAAGAACGACCCGATGTTAGGAAACTAAAACGCGTACACAAAATGTACGAAGGACCAAATATAATAGAATCCAGAGGTATCGTTCACCCGGAAACGAGAGAAATATTAACAGTAGGTCAAGCGATAAGTATGAGAATACTCGATGTTCGGACGGGGAGACTTCTGTCTTCACCCGAGACCAGGCAAACCATGACAATAGAACAGGCAGCGAAAGAAGGGCTTATTGATCCAAAACTTGCTGAAAGATTAACGGGACCCTGTGGAATGACAGAAGACGGAAATGAAGTAACACTTCTAGAAGCCATCCAAAGAGAGCTTTACGATGCGGAACAAGGGCTGTCAGATCCGGCTGAGAAAAGAATAAAGGTAACTGTTGAAGGCGAGAAGTGTAGCACACAAGGAATGAGTATTTCGGACGCTTTAAATCGTGGTCAAGTGGACTTACAAAGAGGTCTCTATAGACTACCCAACGGTAGCTATATCAGTATCGCTGAAGCTTATCAACGAGGTTATCTGATTTATAATGAGATTATAAAAATAAAATCAAGCGCTTTGTCTCTTTCTGATGCCATCAGTCAAGACCTAGTAGACAACAATGGTTGGATATTGGACAGAAATTCCGGCGATAGATACCAATTAGATGTTGCCATTAAAAATGAGCTAATCAATACCGAATTAAGAGAAATCGTTGATCCTAAAAATGACACGAAAATAACGCTTGCTGAAGCTATAGAGAGGAATATTATTAACACCAAGCATTCTAAGTATATACATAACGTGACTAAAGAAAAGTTAACCTTCAAGGATGCTTCAAATAAACGTTACATCAGTAAACCAATGACTCTTAAAGATGTCTGTGACAATAACTTGATGACGAATGATGGTAAAATTCTATCACCCACTAACAGAGCACCTCTTAATATTTTAGGAGCTATTTCTGCAGGTGTTCTTGATAGCGATAATGTAAAATGTATCACTGATACCACTACTGGCAAGCTTTTAACTCTGTCTGAAGCTTTAGGAGCACGTATTATACTTCCCGATAATAAATTCCGTGATAATTTAACGAGCGAACTTTGCACAATACCTGAAGCAGTTGACCGTGGTCTAATCACATCCGTTTCCCAAAGATCTATTTTTGACATCGATGGATTTAGGGATCCAAAAACCGGTGAATTCGTTTCCTTTAATAGTGCTTTAAGTAAAGGATACCTGAAATACGTTAACGGCGAAACTTTCCTAAAATCAGAAAGTGGGGATTTCGTATTTCTGGAAGATTGTACTAAAGTTTCCATTATACGTCCAGAAGTTTTAGAGATGTTTAATCGTAAGATAGGAATTGTCGAAAACGGCAAAGAACTTTCTGTTTTAGATGCGGTATTTAAAAATATTTTAGATCCTAAAACTGGTCATCTACTTGACGTAACAACTAAAAAACCTATCCCATTTAATAAAGCTGTAGAAATTAATATGATAACACCTGAAGGTGCCGCTTTATTAAATTCACTCTTAAATATTACTCTTACTCTGCAAACCGTTACAAAGACTGTAAAACGATACGTGACTGTTACGAACACCAACACGACTCGAAGATCAGAGACTAGTATTACTTTTTCTGAGGCTATTCAACGTGGTCTTATTGATGAAGTCACTCAAACTTTTACAGATCCTACCACTGGAACAGTATTCCCAATTCAGCAAGCACTTGATGAAGGTTTATTAGGAGTAGAAAAAAATGATCCCAGAGTTGCACGCCTTTCTGATAAAGTAAGTAAAAAAGAGTTAGTCCCTGGGCAAGTTGTCGAGCTAAAAATTACAAAAAAATCTTTCATTAAAGATCTGCCTCCCAGTCCTGAAAGTAAACTACAAAATGATAGTAAACCTGAAACAGTTAAAAGCCCAGATTATACTATTAGGGAATCTCTTCAACCACGTCAAAATATCACCCATGAAATCAAAATGGTAACTTCTAAACCCACATCTAGTGAACCCACAGTAACATCTTTAACAATCAAAAAGAATTCTATTGAGCTACCTCGCGGAGGGTGGTCTCTTAAGGAAGCCATTCTAGAACATCTTTTTGATCCTTCTACAGGTACATTCGCGATTCCCGGTACTGATAGAGTTTTAGATTTGGAGGAAGCTTTAAAACTTAACATTATAAATCCGCAATCTGCTAATGTACTAGATCCTAAAACAAAAAAAGAACTTCCGTTATACAAAGCGGTTGAACTACACATTCTTGACTCTACAGGGCGATATAAATATTTAACAGAAACTTTAACAATGAAAGAATCAATTGAGCGTAAATTTATATCTTTTGTACAATTAACTAAATCTACGTCAATACACAAAATCATAACAATTACTTCAATGGCAGGGATGCCAGATAAAATGGAGATCTCGGAGATTGAACCACAAAGCATTATACAATCTGAAGAACAATCAATTTTTGAGCCAGTCCAGATAATACCCGGAGTTATCTTTGACCCTGCCACAGCGCTAGTTATTTCCACTACTTCAGGAATTTCAGAAAATATTATTGAAGCAGTTGACCGAGGTATGGTATCTTCAAACTCTGTTAAAGTTATAGAGCCACATACAGAGGAACATATATCTTTAAAGCAAGCTTTAGAAAAGGGAATAGTTGACAAAAGGACAGGGGAATACAAAGATAAATCTGGTAAAAAGATAAGCTTAGCTGACGCCGCTAAGGTCGGTCTTGTGGCCGTAATAGGAGCTCCGTTAGTTGCAGCCTCTAAAGTGATCCAAATTGTGAAGAGCACTATGGTAGTAGATCCAAGAACAGGAGAGAATCTTCCTATGGAAGTTGCATACGAAAGGGGACTTGTTGATTCTATTACATATAAAAAATACGAAGACTCAATAAAAGAGGAATCGCCGCCTATTGCGGTTTCTTCAAGTCAAACAGAAGGGCAAAATAAGGTTGAAACTTTGCCATATTCTACTGGAAATAATGAAAATCTACCGGTAAAGGAGGTGGAGGAGAGAGGTTTAATTGATCAGAATGTACTGGACAAAGTCAGGACAACATCAGGGACAACTACGACCACAGTATCGCAGATTGTTACAACTGGTGTATTGGATCCTAAAACTGGTGAAAAACTATCAATTAATGATGCATATGAAAGGGGCTTGGTTGATCCTACCACATACAAGAAATATCTGAAGTCTGGCACAGATATATCACCAGATGAAACTTACGTAGAAAGTGAAAAGGATAAATCTTCAGACTCAAATAAGGTACCAATTTCATATGGAACGCACAAACCAATCTCGGTCGGCGCTGCCGTATCCGAAGGATTTATAACTGTAGAATCAATACAAAACAGTTTATTAGCTGATACGGTCATTAAAAGTTTTTCGTCAGATAAACAGATAATTTCTGGTCCAACTGACGTTGTTCAAATCAACAAAAACCGTGTCAGCGAAAAGCCTCAATACAATACCAGTATTGCTAAGGAAAGTAAAAGCATTACTGTCGAATCCAAGCCAGTTATACTATCCAAACTTAGGAAGCGAGTTATTAGTCCCTTGGAGGCGGTAGAAAAGGGTTTGTTAAACGAAGATACAGCTAAAATGTTGAACACTGTAAAAGTATACAAAGACCGAGATGGCTTACCTATTACACTTAAAAAAGCTATCGAAATAGGAGTTATTGATGGAAATAAAGGCAAGGTGGTGGATCCTATACACGGCGATTCGCTTTCAATAAACGAAGCTATTAAAAGAGGTATTTTTGATGAAGAATGCCAAGACGAAGTTTTAGTTCCTATTGCTAAAAGCTTGTCGATACCGGAAATAATGCAACAGGGTCTATGGGATCCAGTTTCTAAAAAGATAATTCATCCAGAATCTGGTTGTCATCTAACACTCCGAGAAGCCATTATTTGTGACATAGTTGACCCACTATCTATGGTGACAATTGCCCCCGATAAACAAATAACCCTTGCAGAGGCTATTGAAGGTGCCGTAATTGATAATGACAAAAACGTTGTGAAAACGAATGAGGGTGTTTTAGATTTAGTATCAGCAGTAAATGCCAAAATTTTCCCTGAAGATAATCAAAAACCATTACAAAATATTCCATTAGCTGCAATGACCCTGTCAGTAGCAGTTCATCGAGGCATTTTAAATACTTCAAAGGGCGAAATAAAACACCCTCTTACAGGGGACTTAATTCCATTAGATAAAGCCGTTGAAAACGATTTCCTGATGGGAATTCCGTACCCGCAATCGTCTGAAACATTTACACTAAAAGAAGCAGTTGATAAAGGTATTGTGGATCTGGATAATTATACCTTTACCAATCCAAACACAAAGGAATTAATGACTGTGGATAAGGCAATGGAACAAGGCTTGTTGGCTATAAAACGTGATTCTGAAGTATCAGATGAAAATGGAGTTGTGACTACCATCACGGAAACCTTCACTTCTCAGCATACAGTAACAACGAAAATGGTTGAGCTTTTAGCTGATTACGTATTACTTAGCGCAAATGAAGTACAGAATACAAAAACTGGCGAAATATTTTCAATGGATGAAGCACGAATGAAAGGCATTGTTAGAGATGAACAAACAAATAAAGAACAGTTCATAACTAATGACTCTAACATAAGTTTTAATGATGCCCTAATGTTCGGATATCTTAATTTAGAAAAAGGAACATTTACTCATCCAAAAACTGGAGAGACCGTCCCTATAACTGAAGCTGTAAGCAGTGGTTTATTAAGTACTGAAGCTCCAACTGCAACAGAAATTTTACCAAAGGAGTTAGAAATGCTTGATCTTAATCAAGCTTTTGAACTGCTTTTCGACGAGAAAACCCAAAAATTCAGAGATCCAAAGTCACCGAATAAAGTAATGACCTTTAAAGAGGCTCTTGAAAATAGAATAATAAATCCTGATTCAGTAATCTATAAAATAGGTTCGGATAAGCCTTTAACTTTGCTAGAAGCTGTTAATATAGGAATTTTAGACAAGAAAAGTGGAAAGTTAAAAGAACCTAACACTGGTAAAACATTGGATGTTAAAAATGCAGCGAAAATGGGATTGCTAGCAGTCGTGGCAGCACCGGTATTGGCTGGTATGGCGGTAGTACAAGGAGCAAAAGCAATAACCAGTAAGGTTTTGACACCTAAACAAAATGAAGTTGTCTCTTCAACATTTAGTGATACAGTGTCAAGAAAGAAACAAACAGACGATAAAAAACCTACAGCACAGCAAACAATACTAAAAGCGCCAGTAATTTCTGACACAGACAATGTTATTGAAAAAATAAGTATTAAAAAAGTGATTCCAAAAAAAAACCAAAACGAAACATTTACATCAATTGTAGCGGATGAAATTGATAAAACTCAAATTAAAGCTACTGCAACAAATCAAAAGGATCCTCAAAAAACAGAAATGTTAGAGTCTGCTGAACTGGTAAAAGATAAGTTTTCTGTAGATGTATCGAAAAAGAAGGAAGATTCCTTTTCACAACCAACTTGTTTGGAACATAACCAGGAATCATTATTGAAAAAGATATCTAAATCGAGAAACGATGGAGAACTTGCGGAACAAGTTCAAAAAGATTTTAAAGATACAACTTTTAATACTGAAGCTATTCGTGAAATCGATAAGAATGTGAAGTCTAAAGATGAATTCTATCCACAGACTGAAACTGAAGACGCAGCGAAAATATTAAAGTTAAACAAAAAGGATTCATTCAGTGTAGAGCCAATTCCTAAAGAAGTAATAACTCTTAGTGATGATATTTCCAATATTCCTCAACTCATACAAGTAACACAATCCAGTACTGTTAATTCTGACGACCAAGAAAGAATTAGTTCTACAGTTGAACAATTTCAGCGTAATATTTCTGATAGTAAAGAAATAACCTTAATTACAAAGGAGATTTCTACGTCTCAACCTACAGAATATATTAGCGAGCATAGTAGCACTGTTATTACGAAAGCTTCCAAGGTCACAACAGTTGAATTGACAGAAAATCAATCTACGTATATTGTTACTGAAGAGATCAGTTTACCTCCTAATATTCAAGATGTCTTAGTGGACAGTCAGCAAAAACAGATTTTAGACTTACCAGATCAAGTTGATAGAGTTCAAGTAAGCAAGGATGACAAAGATGTTCAAGCTCGTTCACTTAAACAAGATTTGCCTCATACAGGTGACGAAACAATAATATTTAAAGAAGAGAAAATGGTTAAAGCATATAATGAAAAGCCTGCAATTCAAGAAGAAACAAAGGAAACAGAACTAACAGAAAAAATAACAGAATTATCTCAAATCAACAAATGTGATCAACCTCTTGAAGTAACAAGAGGGATAATTTATGATCCTAATACGAAGACTATCATTTCTACGTCCTCAAACGAAGCAGAAGACATCTTAACTGCAGTCAATAAAGGAACAATTTCATTAGAATCAGTAAAAGTTTTGGAACCAGTAACTTGCACAGAAATGACATTAAAGCAAGCCATAGAAAAAGGCATTGTTGACCGGAAAACAGGGAGTCTTAAAGATAAATCTGGTAAAATAATAACTATTGGTCAAGCTGCTCAAATAGGATTAGTAGCTGTTGTTGGAGCGCCTATTTTGGCGGCGTCTAAATTGATAGACGTTGTAAAAAATGCGATAGTTGTAGATTGTAATACTGGTGGAAGGATTCCACTAGAAAAGGCACAAAAAGAAGGATTAATTTACACAGATGTGGAACCTAATAATACAAAATTAGGAGAGAGTGAAATAGTAGTTTCTGAATCAAGTCTAGTGGCTCCGACTGATCCGTCGAAAATGAATACTTTTAGTAAATCAGTTTCTTCAATCACTAACATATACCCCAGTAAAACAGCAGTCACTGAAACTCGTTTGCTTAGCCCTACTCAAATTACCACAACAATTGAAACCAAATTGTTAGGGACTGAAATTGGTTACAGCCCAAGTTCAGATGCAAAAACTGTTTCAGCTGTTCTTATTGATGCAGAAAAACAGCACTTGCGAGACATAGATGAAATTACAGAACATAATATAATTAAAGTGAAAACGGAAACCGCAAAGGCACTTTATGAAAACATCCCGTTAATTGATGCCATTGCTGAGGGTAAGATAGAACCTAAAGTATGCAGGATTATAATAAATGGCATTGAGTCACCGCTCACTGTTCAAGATTCGTTAGAACAGGAGCAAATTAGCAGATTTACACCAGTAGACGTTGTTTCTAAAAACTGTGTGGTTGTAAAAGAATTTAAACCGAAGTATAGTATAGCAATTTCTCAAAAGTTAACTCCTGAAGAGTTATCCGAAATGGGAGTTTATGATATAGAAAAACAAATTTTCCTTAACCCTGAAACAGGAACTAAAATTACTTTTGAAGAGCTTGTTTACGGCTTACATATTTTTGACCCAACCACTATTTTAGTTAAAGATTTGGGCTCAAAGTCTGATAATTACATATCTTTTGATGAAGCGATTGCAAGACCCATTATTGATAAAACAACCGGCCATATGGTCAATCCTAAAACAGGAAAGCGCGTATCATTTTGGCAATGCTTACAGATAGGTTGGATAGTTGAAAAGCCAGAAGATGTAACGGTTTCTGAACAAATAACTATTGAATCCGCTTTTGAAAAAGGATTGTATAATCCGAAAACGGGTGAGATCAAAGATATCAACACAGGTAAATTAATTCCAATTGGCGAGGCAGTTGAAAAACGTTTAGTTGATCATGAATCGTTACTTATAAAATTACCTCATTCTAACGAAAGTATTCCTTTATCAGATGCTATTGATCAGGGTGTAATTAAGGTACATGATGGCATAATTACAATTATCGAAACACATGAAACCATCGAAGTGTCTCTTGCAATACAACGTGGATTCATAATCATTACTAGACGGCCAATTTCTTTGGAAGCAGCGATTGTTAATGACTTATATGAACCATCGACAGGTAAATTCAAAGATAATGTAACAGAACAATTTGTTTCTGTCGAAGACGCCGTTGATAGAAATATTGTTCATCCCACTATATCTGAAATTAAAGATACGACGTTGGAAAAATTCATTCCCCTTTCTGAAGCTCTTGATCTTAAACTGGTAGATCCTGAAACTGGAAAATACAAAGATAAAAAGACTGGCAAAGTCATTCCTTTAGATGACGCCCTTAAAAAGGGTTTAATCGCGACTAAAGATATAACATATTCGTTATTTGATGTTATCGACTTAGGGTATTATTCACCAGACAGTGGTAAGGTGCTGAACCCAAAATCAGGTCACATAGTGACACTAAAAGAGGCCATAGAAATGAAATTAATTGATCCATCTGATGTTAAAGTTAAAGACAATAAATCAGAATCTGTTATATCATTTAAACAGGCTGTAATATCTGAACTTTTGGACCTACAACAAGGTATTATAACAAATCCAGTTTCTAACCTTAAAGATGCTTGCGAAAAAGGTTATTTACTAAGCGATAAAAAACCGATGTCGTTACAAGAAGGATTAGTTCAAGGTTTTTATGATTCAGATACAGGCCTTTTGACGATTAATAATGTTACTATGACCCTGGATGAGGCTATCAAAATTGGGAACATAAATCCTGAAGCGTTAACAGTGAGAGATTCCGGTTCCGGAAATATAATTTCATTAACGCAAGCTATTAAAGAAGGTATCATCGATTCAAAAGAAGGAAAAGTTACAGATCCATTACAAGGAGATAAAATTTCGCTAACTGATGCTTCAGAACGTGGTTTGATTGTTCCTGCCAAACGTAAACTAAGTTTACCAGAGGCCGTCTTTAAAGGTTTTTATGATCCAAAAACAGGTAAATTTTCACATCCTCAATTTAAAGACAAGATTCCAACAGATAGGGCAATAAAAAAACGCATGCTAGATCCACAGTCAACACTTGTACACGTAGGAGGTAAAGTTATACCATTTGAATTTGCTGTAGATAAAGGTATTGTGGATGGCAGAACCGGTACTATTATGCTAGGCGATGAGAGAATAGATTTCCGGGAAGCTTTTGAAAGAGGCATTTTAGTCGAGGTCCGAAAACCATTGTCACTGATTGAAGCACTCGATAAAGGCGTGTACAATGAGATTACAGGACTTTTTATGGATCCTCAAAGTGGTAAGAAATATACTCTAGAAGAAGCCATCAAAATTAACCTAATAGACCCCAATTCTGTACATATTCAAGATAACAGATTAGGTAAATGGGATAAGATTACTCTAACCGAATCAATGGAAGCTGGAGTCATTGATAAAAATACTGGGAAAATAAGAAATATCAATCACGATAACTGAAGAGATCAGTCTTCGTAAAGCATTCGAAATAGGTTTACTTGTAGATAGTAAGGCTCCCATAAGCCTCCAGAGAGCATTACACCAGGGCTTATATGATGACAGCATAGGCAAAATAATTGATCCAGACACTAGTCGGAAAATCACTCTTCATGAAGCAATAAGACGTTCGGTTATTAGCTCAAAATATCTTTGCTATTTCGAC
Organism: Luehdorfia chinensis; assembly: GCA_019845155.1. Lineage (NCBI taxonomy): Eukaryota > Metazoa > Arthropoda > Insecta > Lepidoptera > Papilionidae > Luehdorfia > Luehdorfia chinensis. The sequence goes on from JAHVAK010000028.1 coordinate 2,081,215, forward strand.
AAGAAATCTGAAAAACCTTTGACACTAGCTGATTGCTGTCGTACTGAAATCATAGACAGAAGAAGCGGAAAATTCTTGGAACCAGGTTCTGATATTCAAATACCTTTGTCTGAAGCTATGAGTTTAGGGCTTATTGTTGATATTGAAAGTGCAGGTTTTAGCTTATATGACACATTGGCTATGAATATGTATAATATAACAGAGTTGGTGTTTGTGCACCCAGTTACAGAAAGAAAATATTCACTTAAATCGTCTATTGCCGAGGAACTTATCAATCCTGATACATCTATTGTTAAAAATATTCCCACAAGTAAATACGTTAAATTAACTGAAGCGATTCAGACAGGCGTTATAGATGAAAATAGCAGCGTTTATATTTTACCTAACGGCAATCAGATAAATTTATTAGATGCTAAGCACCGCGGTCTAATTGTAAATTCTAAAAAAAATCTCAGTCTTGAAGAAGTAATAAGAAACGGCTTGTTTAGAGCAGAGAACGGTAAAATGGTTGATCCTAATACAAATGAGTTTGTTGACATCAACAAAGCGATAGAACTTAATCTTATCAATCCTGACCTTACCGTTGTAAAAGACAACAACACAAACAAATTCAAGCCCTTGCTTACTGCAATACAACATGGTGATGTAGATATTACTAAAGGTAGAGTTCTTGATACCAAAGCAAAAAAAACGTACAGTTTAGATATCGCCTTTGACAAAGGTCTTCTCGTAACTGTGGTTCAACCTTTAACTTCGCAAACGATTACAAAACGTTATGTCACAGATTCATCAGCTTTGAATGAGCCTGTACTAAGGGAGTTTACGTTAGACGAAGCAATTAAATATGAATTTATAGATCCCCAGACAGCCTTAATTAAAGATCCTCATAAAAACAAATACATTCCATTACAATTAGGTATTACTGAAGGCATAATTGATAAAAGTATTAAAGGCTCGTTTGATACACAAACTGGCAGATCACGAACATTATGTTTTGTTTTCGAAAACAGCTTAATAGTTTACGTTCGCGAACCTCTTTCGTTTGAGCAAGCGTTAGAAAACGGTCAGCTCAATCTCAATACTGCCCGATTTACTGATCCACATTCCAAAGAAGTATTAACTGTGAAAGACGCGGCCACTTTGGGCTACATCGATCCAGACACAGCGCTTATAAAAGATAATTTGAAAAAGAGATTAGTAAAGCTACCAGAAGCATTCCGAAAAGGCCTTATGGACGCTGAAAAGGGTAATATTTTAGACACAGAAACCTCTAAACTCAATACGCTGTCGGCGGCAGTTGAAAGTGGCCTTCTTATGACTCCCAAGAAGAGTTTCAGTTTGATTGAAACATTGAATTTCGGTATTTACAACCCTACGACAGGTGCGTTAAATGATCCATTCATAACTACAAGCGTAATCGATAGAAAGAGACTTACATTAGGCGAGGCGATCCTACAAGGAATTGTGGATCCTTCTAGCACAGTCGTCAAAGATCCAGAAACTGGTAAAATTTGGCCATTGATTCAAGCGTTAGATACAAAATTGATTAATCCTATTGAAGGCAGGCTAATGGTTGATCCACAGAAGGGCATTAGTCTCGATTTAGTAAAAGCACTAAAGAAGGGATTCTTGCTGCCAGCAGAAACAAGGGTAAGCGATGTCATTTAATATTAACTTTGTGCTTTATCATCAAGCAATGGTGTTGCTTTAAATTTCCTTTTTCACTCTCAGACGGTTGTCTATTCTTACCTTAAGCGTTTGGCTTAAACATTGGCATGGCAAGACACTCACAAAACCTACAGTGTCGAAAACTGGGTTATAGGCAATTTTAGTGAGGTCTCGATTAGATTTATAATATAGTGAAATGTATTTCAATATTTTAATTATTCAGCCCCTTTTCGTTAAGGGAAGATTTAACATTTCTTATTTTGGAAATATTGTAGTTAGAAGCACTTTGAAACATTTTGTACGTTTTATTAATTTTCAAAGGTTTGAAATTTCTGTATTGACCGACACGCAAAGATAAATTTATTCTGTAATTTCGATCTAATAGTAGCTTTTAGAGTATTAAGCAAATAATATTTTTTCCATTCATGCATAAGTAGTGAAAATAAATTGTCTTGTATTGTCTTTAGTTGCTTAAGTCTAGGTTAAATTACTTCTACAATTATCACTTTTCGTTTATATTTTTGTTGTATCTTTTTTATTTTTAACACATTTTTTATCGTTTCATGAAGTATTATTTACGTATAAATGTCAATATCATTGGTAATGTTTATTTTAAAGGATTTGTAAACGATGGAAGTAACGATATTAGAAACTTTTGTAAAAAAAAATAATTTAAAAGAAAATTGATAATTGTAAGTGAGAAGCCGCCCATACACATAGTAATAAGGCTCGATGTATGTTGTTTTTTATTTCCAGCCGTTGCCTGCGATGCTAAAGAGCCCTTTTGAGCTAAATCGTGAATGCTTGCCTTTGAGGGATCATTTTAACGACGATACGAACCATCACAGTTTCGCCAAATACCTAACCCCATGTTCACTTTGTGCTAAGAATCCTAAAGATCGAAAGGGCGATACCAATCGATCTGTATTTTGCTTGATTATGTTCGCTTTATCATTTGAAAACCAGCGAAATATGACCGCTGGCCAGAGATTTCTTACATTCGTTAAAATATTTTCATAACACATATATTTTTTAATTATTGCAAAATTACGTTCCGATGTATTCATTCCTTGGACTTGCATGATCAACGCTAGGCTATCGTGATCTCGATTTAAAGGCGGTAATCGCGGCGCAAACATTCACAAATATCACGAACTGGTAATATATTATCTACGAACACAAACACGGAAGGTAGTATTTCTGATTCATATACATCTTATTGTAAATATTCGCCTTTATGAGATTTTATTTCACTTAAGTTTTCAATTGTTTGAATATCTTTACTTTTGACGTTATTGTCATTTTTGAATAATTATGAAGTAAGATCTCATTGCAGCTAATTCAATGTATATCCGTTTTCAACTCAAACTTAAAATTACGTGTATACTCTTACTCGAATACCTTAAATTCTTAAACTCTTCTACTGTACCACGAAAAAGTTTGTTTCAAAGTTTCAGATATCCTAAAAGGTATTTTTGTTTTTCTATACTTTTGTTAACAATTAACTCTACGTTAATATTAATCTGATATTCATACCATTATAAACACTATGCTTTTCCTTATGCAAATGTCACCTAATTGAATTTTATTTTTAGAGAAATGTGTTCGATTAGTGTCATTTGCAGCTGGCACAGCTTGCATGAATCGCTTATTTTGCACATCTTTGATATTTGTTGTACGCAACAATTTGACAGTTTGTGTCTCGACATCTCAACGCTATTGTGAATTGGCTGTATGTTGTACTCTCTCTTTGTCTGTGTGGATTCAATTCTTCGCTTTATTGTATAGTCTTGTTGTATTTTGTGCTTTGCAGGTTCTTCGCCTTCTAGTTCAATTTATTGATGATTATAATTTATTGTGTAAATTTAAGAATATTTTAATGTCAAGTTTGCATTTACCTTGCACATAGATGCGTAAATAATTTACAATGTACAGACTGACAGCACTTCAAATGTAGATAGAGGCATTGTATGATAGACAAGTAGCTATAGAAGTGAATGCACCTGTCAAACTTGATATTGTACTAAGAAGTTGAACTGGTTTTGAGATTAACGTTTTAATTTTTGAACGTTTAGCAAGCAGTTGAGGAGAAATACAGGCTATGCGATGATACCCTTTCAAAGTTGCTGGAATGGATCGCCGTTATTGAGGAAAGATTGGCAAACCAGGAGCCGGTGAAGGAAACCATGGAGGAGCTCCGTAATCAAATCAATGTTTTGAAGGTGAGTTACGGCGTTAGTTTTGATTTTTATTTTTTAATTGAGCTTGATTTATAAATGAGCATTGCATCTATTTTTCTTGCTTTTTGCAGCTGATTAAGGATGACCTGGAAAGTCACCAACGTCAGGTGTCAGCCTGCGCCGACCAGGCCAAACAGCTTCTTGTGTCCGGAGGTGACGTGTTGGCTCCTCATGAGGTATGTCCACATCATCATTATCATCATCATCATTTAAGCCTATCACTAGTCCACTGCTGAACATAGCTCTCCCCTATAGATTGCCACAAACGTTGAAACCCCTCATTTTAGAGGAATTTTGCCATATTTGCCACGCCTGATAGGCGGGCTGGCAACCGCAGATTAAATATTCAGATGTTCCAGGAAGATGCTGCTACCCAGGAGATGGGCATTTATTGTCGGTCGGAACGGTCCGTTATTAAAAATCATATCAGAGATGAATGACGTAGACTTCAACGTAAATACATTCACGCCTTTTTCCCATTGGAGTAGACTGAAACCACTTCCAAAGCTAATTTTTCGTCTATTCGTTATTTCGCATTAATGCAATACTTTGATAAATATCTAGCAATAATTTTAAACTTGACTATATGTTTCGTGACCATCGGCTGGAAGAATTTAAGCATATGCGTGTCATGCAGGTTGCTGCCCTTGAGCGTGGAGTTCGTCAACTGAAACAAAGATACGATAGATGCACCGAGAGATGTGATAAGATGCTGCGAAAACTCGCGTCTGCCGGAGATGAACTTGGCAAATTCACGTATGTATACATCGTAACATTTTCATAATTTATTTTAAAAGAGACTTAACATTTATATCTATAGCATTTAGCCTGCGAGAGAATGAGTTACAATACAGTGTACAGTATTCCTATTATACTTATGTAAATCTGTATAATATTTAATGTATATATGTATAATATATAAAGAATAAAATGCAAAATATTTTTTAAACTTGGTAACAATATTATAATAAATAAAACCTACAATTATACTACCCCTCATACTCTGCATTCGTCTTCTTCTCTCGAAGTTTAGTTTTCTGAACACATATTTAAGCTTATACTAAAAACAATATGTGCCTATGCAGGAATCCGTCTAGGTGGGTACCACCCCAGAGCCAGTGATTCTGCCGTGAAGCAGTAGTGTGCAAACATTACTGTTTTTCGGTTATCATTACTGAGAGCCAGCGTAATCACTGAGCATATGAGACTTAAGAACTGATGTCTCAGGGTGATGGGCAAAGTCTGGTGTCACATAGAAATGTTCATCCAGAAATGTTCTGGATGACACAGCATTTGTTATGATTCATCACATTATCCAATAAAAATTAATTAAAATCAGAATGTATATCCTTTGCTTATTTATTATTATATTTAATAAATAAGGAAAAAAACATTGTTTAACTTTATTATTTTTACAGTAATGAACTTAACGCTTTCGATACGTGGATGGACGGTGCATACCGGAACCTCGAAGACAAGGAGGCCGCGATGTCGAATTTGGACAACCTGCCATCCCATAGCGAGGAAGTGCGTGAATTCGTGTCCGATGTAATAGCACATCAAGCCGACTTGAGGTTCATCACCATGGCCGCACAGAAGTTTATAGATGAAAGCAAGGTTCGTATACTACATTTTCCTTTATTAATAAAAAATATATGTCAGCAGAAACTCAATTTACTTATCTATATATATAAAAAATATCTATGTATATTTATTTCTCTTGGCCACGGCATCACGCGTGAACAGCTGGGCCGATTTCGCTAATTTATTTCTTTCTGTGTTTGTATTCTCAGGAGAAAGTATTTTTAAAAGAAAAAATTAAGAAAGTCCCGCGGAAAATTTGAAAATTTAAGAAAACTTAACGACCTAACTCTTTTCCTACCTGTGTTTTCTTTTGTACGGACAGTCTTTATTCTTGCAGAATAACACCATAACATGCAATCCTGTCACTATACTGCTCGTGGCGACGCACTGGAGACTAAGAACTTTACAGCCGTCACGTCTCTGCCTACCCCATATATGTGAATTCGTCTTCACATACATCGTGATTGTACTTATGATCGTGTTAACCGTCGGCGTCGTCCGCAGGAGTTCGTGAGCGTGGTGAACGAGCAGCGCGCGTCGCTGGAGTCGCGCGCGGCGCCGCTGAGCGCGCGGGGGGAGGCGGTGCGCGAGCTGGCGGGCGCGGCGCGGCGCCGACACGCTGAGCTGGCCACGCGCGCCCAGCGCCTGCTCGAGCGGCTGCGGGCCGCCGACGCGCTGCTGCAGCGCCGCCACGCCGCGCTGCAGCGCGCGCAGCGCTGGCTGCACGAGGTAACTGTGACCTCTTACCTTACGTAACCTCTTCAGTGAGCGACGACACCGACCACGGTAGGATTCCTATGCGGGAATCCGTCTAGTTAGGCACCACCCCAGGGCCAGTTATTCTGCCGTGAAGCGGTAGTGTGCAAACATTGCTGCGTTTCGCTCTGAAGAGTTATAACTTTAACTTTTTAACGTTTCTGTGACTACACTAGCTGTCAGTGCTCTTCACACCGAAACACAGTAATGTTTACACACTTGTCTTGCTTACCTGGACAGATTCCTGCACAAAAATCCTGCGATCAGTAATTCACCCCTCTTCACGCCTCCGTCCTGCTACCGTCCTTTCTCTTCTCCTCTCACTCCTAACTATATGGAATGTAGCAGCATTTCATATGGTGAGTGACAAGTACTGCAAACCTAATTATAGTACCTTCCGAGTACCTAGTAATCACAGGCTCTATAACACTACATAGTATGCGAGCGTACATGTCCACTTGCATGCGCCAGACTGTGGATAGATATTTTGATAGCTACCTTCCGAATACAAACACTACCCTAATCACTAAAAAACGATACACAACAATACTGAGAAGTGACAACTCACCTACATTTGGTCATTGATGGAGGTCTCTATTGGCCACAGTGAACACTTAGTATCGAGTGCAACAACAATAATTGCGTACTTGAAGCTAATATAGATACACATAACATATGTAACAAATCGAAATGTCTGTACGCTCAGATCATTAAGCAATTAAACAAAAAAAAAACACGAATTCGTGTTTCATCCAGTTGGAGCCACAAGTACGAAGCGCTCTGGACGAGGCGATAGGAGGCGAGCCCCGCGCCGTAGGAAGCACAACTGCAGCGCGTCAAAGCCCTGCACAATGAGATACTGTCGCAGGGACGGCTCATTGACAACGCCAAAGAGGTAAGTCGTCTTATCGTAGTAATATTGTAACGATGAGAAACGCACAGATGATTGGTTAAAGTGATTGAAAATTTAGTTACCAAGTTTCACGTCGTATTTCATGCTAAAGATCAGATGACCTTAAAGGTAGCTAAAGAAAAAGTTCACTGTAAATGTTAGATATGAGCTGTTAGGTAAGTCCTGGTAACAATAACAAAAAATATGCTTATATACAGGGTTATTCTTAATGTCCTATACATCCCGGCAGGCAGGGCTAAGGGACGATGTGTATATTCCCCAAAATATATATTGAGCCTCGTAGCGTGATACCTGTAGGAGATATTATGTCGACTTAAAGAATTTGCTTAAAGCTCATAGGTGACTACCCTGTTATACAGCTGATCAAGGCAATGAACTCATAAATTTAATTGGGCGTTTTTCCATTGAGCGGCCATCGAAAGAACTCGCAAGTACTAGGATAACATGAAGCTTAAGGAAATCTGTTGCGAAGTAAATCTGTTAGTATGACGCCGTAGTAGGGAATAACATAAATTAAATGGAGAAGAAAACGTATTTTGAATTTGGATCGGGTCAACGACTTACTGAGTTAGGGTCGCGTAAAGTTTTACAAAACATAATTTAAAAGTTTTGAATGGATATTTTTAGTATTCAATTTTGACATTAAAGCTTCACCGTTGTGTTTATCGGATCAAAGTAGCACGGGTAGATGCCGGGATGATATACCAATTATGAATAACGTTGTATATCCTTGCACTTGAATATATAGGTCGCTAGCTCATATCCGACTCGCAAGACCAAAATGTTAATTGAACGACTAATATCAGTATTCAATGCTTGTGGTACACCGACGGTATCTGAATAGTTCTTGATACCCTAGCGCCCTATTAAGCCATTTTCCCAAAGTTCAATTTAATTTAACAAACCTTAATCTAATACGTAATCGTAAACATCGAAACTCATGAGAGGGATTCCTATTGCCATTAAGAGCGACGAGAAGAGAAGAGTACAACTAGGTAGGTACCAACCCAGGGCCAGTTATTCTGCCGTGAAGCAGTAGTGTGCAAACATTACTGTGTTTCGGTTTGAAGGGCACTGAGAGCTAGCGTAATCATTGGGCATATGAGACTTAAGAACTTATGTCTCAGGGTGATGGGCACTTACCATCAGGTGAACGTTTTGCTCGCTTCATCACTTTATCCAATAAAAAAAACAAGGTTTTCGCCGCCAGTAGATATCGCGTAATAGCGATAACAGTTCATAGTTTCAGCTTAGGATTATGCCCAAGCTGGTAAAGAATCGCTACCTAATAACTTACTACACACGCTGTAATTTCTGTAATGTGCATTGACACTTAAACGAAGATATTTGTTGCTGCGATGACACAAAGTATGTGTAATAATAATATATTAAATTGTTTTAATTTTTCGGGATTGATATCTCATTTTATTCTTATTCAGTAACGTATTTATTCAAAAAAATCTTCTCAGGCATGCGACCAGGTTCTCAGCAGTCTTGAAGGCAGCCTAACACCATCGGAAATCCGACAGCTTGAAGTACCAATTATAGAAATAACGGAGCGTTATAATGAAATTGGGAACGCCGTGGCGTCACGTTGCGCCGAATTGGAAGCAGCACTGCTACAATGTCAGGGACTTCAAGATGCCGCAGAGACACAAGCGATGTGGCTCAGTCAGGCTGAGAATGCGTTCAAGTAAGTTCAAAAGGCGTAAGATAAATGACCGTCCAGTTGAATTCGATTGCAGCTATCTACGGGTATACCAAATCTTTCACATCTATTACACGATTATAAGAAACATCGAAAGAATTTGAAATATTTATGACATAATTAAAAAGCAATATATGATGTTGTCTATATCATTATGTTGTACAAATTGCGTCTTCAATTGGGATCCGCGCTGATGCGTACAATTTAACTGTTCTAAAAACACTATAATTTCAAGATTGAATACTATATTCACACCTGTTGATAATGTAAACTGACATCTGTTATTTTGTGTCTGTTTGTCTAACTTTTAAATCTACACATAACAACAATAAAATAACGATGTTCTGTAATCAGGAATCAACTGAAGCCCGCTTCATTGATCCGCGAGCGGCTCGACGAACAAATCCGCGAGCAGCGCATAGCGCACAGCGAGGCGGAGGCTCGCAGGGCCACTTTGGCTAAGTTACTCGCCGGCGCCAGGGACGCCGCCCTCACGCCATCCAACGCGAGGATCGCGAAGAAACTGGAACAGCGTGCTGAAGATATTTATGCTAGGTAAGTACATCAGATATTAAGTTATTTCACCGTTTCTAAAATTACAGCTGATTCATTTAAACAGCATTGAATTCACTATCGTCGATTAAGATGAATTCATGATGATAATTTCAGTTCATTATTGGTGGGTACGTAGGTGTCGTAAAAGTCGACAGAGGAAAAATTAAATAAGGAGATGGGTAACAGCGTCGGGTTACAATCCGACTACCAAGTGTGGCAACTATGGCAAAATTCCCCAAAATGAGAGCTAAAAACTTTTGTGGCAATCTTTGGGGGAGACTTGTGTTCAGTAGTAGACTATTGATAGGCTAAAATAATGATGATGATGATGATGATACTCTTAAAGTTATAGGAACAAAGACTACGCTTTCAAATGGGTTGAGAACGACAGGATGCTGCAATGTATTTTGTGATTATTACATTAACTCGACGGATTGAAAGGAAGACTGGTGATGATGTGTGGTGGATTGATGGTGACTCTATAAACGAATTAATTTAAAAATATCTAGGTTTGGAGATTTTGAGTATAATTCACTCCGTTAATCTCGAGAGTGAAAAGTAATGTGGGGCGACACGCTCGGGGTGTGTTTAGGTTGGCCATAACTAAAAAGTTTTTCCTTTGTACATAAACATTTAAAACAAAATTTAATAGAACTCACATAGAATTCAAAAAACTTCTGTAGGATACATTATAAGAATCAGTTTGTTATAAAATAAATAATCCTCTGGCTACCCATATGTGATATTTTAATTAAATAATGTATTTTTGACATGACATTGACAAATAAATGACCAAATAGTTTCCGGTCGGCTTTTCTCTGCGAAGGTCTTATTATTTTGAACCGATGCAGATTTTGATAAGAGCTTTATACAAGCCTAAATTGAATAAGGAAATTTGTATGCGTTACTTTATAAATTTGTTTTGGTGAAACGTGGATTGTGGCAGTCATCTGTTTTTGCAGTGAGTGCCCAGTCTCTGACTACCCCTTATGGGATACAGTCGTGATCTTATGTATCTTATGTACTTTATAAATGTTATTTGTTACCGCACAGATACGAGAAGCTGGTGGAGAGGTCGGCGAAGCGCGGGCAGTTCCTGGAGGAGGTGAGCGGCGAGCTGGGCCGCTTCGGCACGCAGGCGGCGCGCCTGGACGCGGCGCACGCGCAGCTGCTGGAGCTGGGCGACGCGCGCCTGCACGAGCTGGCCTGCGCCCGGTACGTGCCCGCACAGTTCCTGCAGCAAGTGAGCGGCGAGCTGGGCCGCTACGGCACGCACGCGCAGCTGCTGGAGCTGGGCGACGCGCGCCTGCACGAGCTGGCCTGCGCCCGGTACGTGCCCGCACAGTTCCTGCAGCAAGTGAGCGGCGAGCTGGGCCGCTACGGCACGCACGCGCAGCTGCTGGAGCTGGGCGACGCGCGCCTGCACGAGCTGGCCTGCGCCCGGTACGTGCCCGCACAGTTCCTGCAGCAAGTGAGCGGCGAGCTGGGCCGCTACGGCACGCACGCGCAGCTGCTGGAGCTGGGCGACGCGCGCCTGCACGAGCTGGCCTGCGCCCGGTACGTGCCCGCACAGTTCCTGCAGCAAGTGAGCGGCGAGCTGGGCCGCTACGGCACGCACGCGCAGCTGCTGGAGCTGGGCGACGCGCGCCTGCACGAGCTGGCCTGCGCCCGGTACGTGCCCGCACAGTTCCTGCAGCAAGTGAGCGGCGAGCTGGGCCGCTACGGCACGCACGCGCAGCTGCTGGAGCTGGGCGACGCGCGCCTGCACGAGCTGGCCTGCGCCCGGTACGTGCCCGCACAGTTCCTGCAGCAAGTGAGCGGCGAGCTGGGCCGCTACGGCACGCACGCGCAGCTGCTGGAGCTGGGCGACGCGCGCCTGCACGAGCTGGCCTGCGCCCGGTACGCCTGGGCAACGCGCGCCTTTAGCTTAATTTCGACCTTTAGCTTTATTTTCGACCTTTACTTGAATTTTCAACCTTTAGTTGAATTTTCGAAATTTAATGCAATTTTCAACCTCCAACTGAACCTTAGACAAAGGTCTAAACTAAATTTTTAACATCTAAATGTTTGACTTTACACTGATTTTTTTAACCAGCTTCGGTTGTTTTTTAACATTAACTAACCAAAACGATCTTTAATTCAATTTCCAACTGAATTTTCGACCTTTAACTGAATTTTCGATATTCAACTGAATTTTCGACCTTTAACTGAATTTTCGATATTCAACTGAATTTTCGACCTTTAACTGAATTTTCGATATTCAACAGAATTTTCGACCTTTTACTGAATTTTCGATATTCAACTGAATTTTCGACCTTTAACTGAATTTTCGATATTCAACAGAATTTTCGACCTTTAACTGAATTTTCGATATTCAACTGAATTTTCGACCTTAAACTGAATTTTTGACATTCAACTGAATTTTCGACCTTTAACTGAATTTTTAACATTTTAATAATTTTTTAAGATTTATCCGAATTTTCAACTTTTTAGTTAATTTTCGACTTTTAACAGGAATTTTTGACCATTTATTGAAATTTGCAACTCACTGTTTTCAACCTTTCACTATAACTAAAAAACTGTTCCTATTATTAAACAAAATTCAGGTTTACTTTATAAAATATATGCTCGTGACTTGGTACACGTAGACCTTTGAATCTAAAATCATTTGTGATATTAGAATGTAGCAAAAATTTAACAAGTCAGGGTCAGTATCGGTAACCTCGTAAATATCGTGTCAGTTGCATCATTTATTTTTATACTATATTTTTTCGACAATTAGATACACCTTTCTTATAAATTGGTATTATTGCATTGACTTGAACAAAAATGTTTGTGTTTTTATAATCTTTGTTCTTTATTACAATGATTACTAATTGTGTTATTTTTTTATCTGTAGAGACAAACAAATGCCGCTGCTGGAGGAGTGCCTTCGTACCGGTAAACAACTCTTGGCCAAGAAAGATGTCACCGACACCCACGTTGTTCGTGACAGGATGAAGGTATTTGTATTTGAGCTCCATCGAGTTCTTAATTATTATTATTTCCGCTACATTTTATTAAAAAAGAACATCTCTAAACAACAAATTATACACATTTTTGTTTTAGTAAAACATTTAAAACCTGTTTTAATTATAAATTGAATTATATTAAATAAAAAAACATATTTATTGGTGAATCACAAATTTCTTCTACCTGACCCTTTGTTTTTTTTCTTTCGCAAAAACGTTAACTTTATTCTTGATTTAACACATATTTGGTTACACAATGATTTGTTACAGGCTCTAGAGAACCTATGGCGCGACTTTAACACCGCGCTAGAAGAGAAACAGAAATTGACTAAACAAAGAGCGGACCAACTGAACCAATACGAGTCGTTCAGGGTTCAGGTAAGATTATTTTTAATTTACATGTAGCGGCATCTATGTCACCACAACAGAAACTAAACAAAATGTTCGTACTTCGAGGTATTGAAGTTACATCAATGTCAATTATATATTTATACATGATCGTAGTATAACCGGATGGAGGAGACGTCCTCCCTAGATAAGACCATCCGTCCTGGCCGGTAGCTGTCCTTTTCCTTGAAATCTCATACTGCCAAATAGGATAATCGATCTGTCTTCTATTTATATAAATATTTTTTGTTTGTTGTATCGTCAGGGCTTAGGTTATTATGAAAGAAATTTTTACGAAAATCCACCGGAAAAGTCGGAAATTTGGATGGTAGTTTGGTATTAAAATCGGAAGAAAAAAGTAACGTTGAGTTTGACAGTTCTGGAAATAGAGATCTTATGAAATAAACATACTTAATAATTCTTTGCTAAGCACATCTAATTTTATTCATTAGTAAATTGCACCCGTGAGCAGCAGGGGCGGTTCAATAGTAGATTATAAATATTATATTAACTGATGCGCTTTGACATACCCATCTTTCAACGTTTTGCCAACCCTAATTTATCGACAATGCTCATTTCCAAACCGATATCATACGTTTTTTCAAGACGAAAGATATTTAGAATGCACGGCACACTTAATACTTACAGCTTCAAACTTGCGAGCTGTCATAACAGTGAAGGTTTAGCTGGACAGGCGAACAAACAGACGTGAAGCAGCACCGGCTATCGTTTGCTCGACTCAACTCTAACCCCAGATATACTGTTCCCAGGTACAAGAATGGCTGCACATGATGGAGGAGAGAGTCGCACGCTTACAGCCAATCGCTGTTGATTTGGACATCTTAAAGGCACAGCACGATGAGCTGCGACCGCTCACCAAAGAGCACAGGGACTTCTCCATTACCATCGACAAGGTAAACTGAATAAATGTCGACACTGATTGAGTGTTGTGTCAGGTTCAAATACAGCTATTTTTTTTTTCTTATTTTCTTATTTTTTAAAAAAAAAACGAAGCCCCTCAGTAGTATTTTCTCCTGTATCGTGGTGCGTTTTACAAACATAAATTTCACATGCACACAACACAACCAGACCCGAAAAGCAACAATTTGTGTTTTTACACAAATGTTACCTCCGGCTGGGAATCGAACCCAGGACCAGGTGGCGCAGAAGTCAGGTACGCTAATCACTACGCCACGCGGTCGACCTATGATGGTGTTATCAACTGCGCAGGGTATATTATAGTACAAAAACACGGAAGCAGTCGTCTTCCACAATCTGTCATAACTCGAGTTTCTGGGACCTGGGGACAGCCACAATATGCAAAGACCCGAAAACTAGCTATTTGTGTAGCATTAGGTTCGGCTGGAATTCAAAACAAAGATACGCTGACGTCTGCGCCCCATCATCATCATTGTTTCATCCTATCACAAGTCGATCTGCTGAGAATATGCCTCCCCCATAGATTGCGATAAAAGTTTGTAGCTCTCATTTTGGGAGATTTTGCCACAGTTGCCTTGCTTGGCAGACGGGTTGGCAATCGCAATTTATTTACTCAGACGTTCCAGGAAAATGCTGCTGCCCATCTCCTGATTTTCATTTTTCCTCCTTTTGCGATACCCACGGGATGAGATGGGGTGGTAGATTCTCTTAAGCCACTGCCAAACGGCGCCCCAAAGAGTCCAATTAAGACGACAATATTGTGAAGCCACATCCTTGTCTATTCTTTAGATATCTGTATTTTTTATTTTTTAGCGTCTAATGTGATTTCCATGTGTTTCACTATAAGGTCAACGAGGCAGGTGCGATATATGAAAATCTGACGAGAGGCGATCGCGCTGACAGTCCACACAGAAGGAGACAAATATACAGCCCGACAAAGAGGCAAACACCTAGTGAGTAACTCTTTTGTAAACTGTTGACTTACTACCCCACATCTCCTCTAAATAACTCCCTCCCTTAAAGCTTTAACAAAACGTGTATTTATGTAACTTCATTATTATCATTATTACAATCCAACCTAAGTCTACTTCCAAACATGCCTTACTAAGTACGGTTCTGAGTCATCTTCACCCGAAGACTTAGTTATAGACTAAGAGAGGTCACTTCATGTCATCATAACCTTTCATATCCAATGATTTCCAATTTAGGCGGCCATTACTGTAAATGTAAATAGAATGTGCAATACGCGAACGAGCAGTAATCAATCACCTCTTTTATCTTAGTGTATATGTTGAAGGTAAACCCTGGAACCACGGCACCTATTTACAAAAATCCTTTCACCATTTGATTTTTTTTTTGCTAAAAGTACTCGGGCAAAATCAAAGTGGACCGCTCCGTCTAGTCGCTAGTCTATTGTAAAATGTGATTTTTCGATTGATGTACCTCCTAACGAATAAACTTTGTTCAGCCCGTTCACTGGACGCAAGATCGCCGTCGCCGAGCAAAGGACACTTGGTGAGCCCCGGCTCCCATTCCGCTTCAAGTGGGTTCTCTTCACGGCGCTCTAGCCAAGATGGCTTCCATCTTGAAGGTATGCATACATTTATCCATACCTCACACTCGTATGATGACGAAATGATGACTGCCTATTGCTGAACACTTTTTAAAGTGGTAAAACACTTTTAAATATCTCGGTGTTCTTCAAAAACCTAAGTAATATACACCATTCTTTATTTTGCAAGCAAATTAACCTTCTGTTAATAATTATACGTAAGTGGACGAAGTTGAATTTAACGACAGGAAAGCGTAGTGAATCAACCAAACACTCCCACATTCTTTCATCACCTCATTTCTATTACTGCGCATCTCATCCGCGCGAACTTCAGCATCGCTCACTTAAGATAATTCAA
The DNA here is from genome assembly GCA_019845155.1 of Luehdorfia chinensis. Taxonomy (NCBI): domain Eukaryota; kingdom Metazoa; phylum Arthropoda; class Insecta; order Lepidoptera; family Papilionidae; genus Luehdorfia; species Luehdorfia chinensis. The sequence goes on from JAHVAK010000028.1 coordinate 2,096,886, forward strand.
GCGAACAAATTAAGCACTGTCGCCTCATGACGTATGCATTTGGTTTGTAGGCCTTCATTATTTAATACATACCCAGGTTAAGTGAGTATGTATTAAATATATTTTGTGACAACCACTATGCAGGAATCCGTCTAGTAGGTAGTACCTACGTACCACCCCAGACCAGTTATTCTGCCGTGAAGCAGTAATGCGAAACATTACTGTGTTTCGGTTTGAAGGGCACTGAGAGCTAGCGTAATCACTGGGCATATGGGACTTAAGAACTGATGTCTCAGGTTGACGGGCGCAGTGTCGTGCTGCGCAGAAATGTTCTGAGTGGTACAGCATCTGTTATGGGCAGACGTTGCACTTACCATCAGGTGAACGTTTTGCTCGTCTCGACACTTTATTAAATTAAAAAAAAACCCAAATCCACTCCAATGGTACTGGTCATGTCGACCTACTTTTCAATAAATTGTAAGTCTCGTGATGCATGGTTTCTCTGCAATATTAGAATCCATAAAATAATAATATAAGCTAAACCCAACATGACTTTACCCGTTATAGGCACTCTAATCAATGTTTACTTCCAGAACTGTCTCCGGTGCAGCAGCAGCTGACCGACATCAACAACCGGTACGGGCTGCTGGGCAGCAAGCTGTCGGACCGACAAACCGAAATCGACTCAATAAGAGAGGAGATCAGGAAGCATCTTGACAACTTCCGCGCACTCAATAATTTCCTTGATAAGGTAAGCCGCGCAATGAACCTTTGACAATAAAATAAGCTCATTTAATCCTCTAATTTTAAATGGTAGTAAGATTCCTATGCAACAGTCCGTCTATAAATATGTACCACCGCAGTGTCAGTTATTCTGCCGTGAAGCAGTAGTGTGTAACCACTCCATCTCATCCCGTGGGTATCGTAAAAGTCGACAGAGGCAAAATTAAAACCAGAAGATGGGCAGCATCATCGTGATGAACATCTGAATAAATAAACTGCGGTTTGCCAACCCGCCTACCAAGCGTGGCAACTATGGCAAAATTCCACTCAAAATGAGAGCTACAGACTTTTGTAGTAATCTATGGGGGAGGCCTATGTTCAGCAGTGGATTAGTGATAGGCTGAAAGATGATGGATGATGATGATGGAGTCTGAACAGACAGTATGATGCTATACAGAATATGTTATAGGTGACACAGCATTTGTTTTAAGCGAACGTTGCACTAACAAGATGAACGGTTTGCTCGTCTTGTCTCTTTCTCCTTAAAAAATAAATAAAGCTTTTTTTTGCATAAAGTGATGAAACGAGCAAATCGTTCACCTGATGGTAAGTGCAACGTCTGCCTATAATAAATGCTGTGCCACCCAGAAAATTTCTGTGTGATACTACACTGTACCCATCACCATGAGACATAGGTTCTTAAGTGTCATATGCCCAGTGATTACGCTAGCTAACAGTGCCTTTCAAACCGAAACACAGTAATGTTTGCACACTACTGCTTCACGGCAGAATAACTGGCCCTGGGGTGGTACCTATCTAGACGGACTCCTGCATAGGAATCCTACCACCAGTCAAAAAGCTCCGCTCTGGACAGTCGTATTGACGCCATTATCACCGTATCTGCATAGCGATAACAAGAACTCTTTAAGACAATAGTTAATATGCATATTATAGCCTAACGTGTAGATACATCTTGGATTGTATCACTACTTAACACCAGGTGGTCAAATGTTTTTCCGTATATTGGCGATAATTATTCCACCACCTATGGAAAGCCACAAGAATTTTCCTTGTCGACGTCGTCCACGAGTCGAGTTATACGGGGATTCAATTCCCTTTTGAAAACAAAAAAAAATTAGAAGGACTTGCTTTAGCATTTTAATGAAGGATTTAGTGATATATTATACAGTGTATTTAAAAAAAATTACGCCTTTACCAGGTTCAAAGACAACTGCCGAAGGAATCCGTTCCCAACACGAAGGAGGAAGCCGACAAGATAATCAAACAAGCACGCGCCGTGATGGAAGAGATGTACGAGAAGCAGAGCCTGCTGGACTCAACCAAGACACAGGTACTCGTATGTTGGATGAATGATGATTATCATAATTATTAAAAACACCACGCTAGCCAACCTTTGCGATAGCAAGAAATTTAGACATTAGGTTAATGAAAACCAGAATGATGTTCAGCAGTGGACTACTGATAGGCTGATGTGATGATGATAATGATGATGAGACAATAGGTTTTGTTTCGTAACTTAATTTTGATTCATTGGAAATCTTATTTCGTGAACTATATAGTATTTTTTTGTTGAAGTACGGCAAACTATCATACCTGCTGTAGTCTTATTTTTTTTTTAACTTGTGATTTAGTTTAGAAAGAGAATATGCACGAATATCACAAAGTATTTGGGTCTTAAAATCGAAAATCACAACAAGTCACTTCTGTTCATTCATTTTTATATACAGTATTTTGTTAAATCCATTGTAGAATTCTTTTAATACATACATACAGTCACGCTGTTTTCCCATATAAGGGTTAGGAAGAAACGTGACGAGGCAAACCACTATTTTTTTAGTAGCGTAGTTACGATTATATATTTCCCTTGCAGGTCCGTGAACTTCTGAAACGCAAACAGAGCGTGCAAGGTGCGGACCGACTTCACGATGAGATGGAAGACGTCGCATCTAGGTGGAAGTCGCTCCATGATGCATTCAAAGACAAGTAAGATTTTTGCATCATACCACGTTAAAAAAAAATATTTTCTTAATAATGTCAATTCTTAAATGCTGTATTTTCTCATTCCTTAGAATTTGTCTAATGGAGGAGATAAAGGACTTCCATGACACTCACAGCAACCTCACTCAATGGCTGAACGCTAAAGACCGGATGATGGCCGCTTTGGGCCCCATCTCATCTGACTCAAGGATGGTACAGACACAAGTTCAGCAGGTACTAAAAACTTTCGATAATTAAAATATCAGTGGTAACAAAAAAAAACAAAGGTCTAAGTGTTGTGTATTTATAGTTTAGAAAAACATCTTTTATCTTCCTGCAAAATAGTATGCACTCGATGATACTTTACAAATTCTCCTTCTTCACTTTTTTGTAAACGATGCCTCAGTAGGATTTCTCCTGTTTCGCGGGTGCGTTTTACAGTTATAAATTTCACAAGAAGTACCCGAAAACAAAAAATTTATGTTTTTGCACAAATGTTGACTCCGGCTGGTATTTGAACCCAAACACCGTGGTGTAGAAGTCCGGTAATCTGCCCACAAGGCCGCGCCCACAGTCATACTAAAATACATCACTAAAGTTGAAGACATGGTTGTGTTGTGATTGTCCCCGGATGTCTGAGACTAAGTGTGTGTGTGTGTCAGGATCGTAGAAAGTAAAAAGATGTGGTCATTGCCCACCCCAATGGGAAAGCGTTGTGAATATATATATATCTCCTGCGCAGCGTGTCGTAGCGAAGTAGATGGTGTGGCCGAATATCGAGGCGAGGTGGATGTCATCACTGTTATCTATACATACATACATAAGATCATGACTGTATCCCATAAGGAGTAGTCAGACATTGGGCACTCACTGCAAAAACAGATGATTGCCACAATCCACGTTTCACCTAAACAATATAATGCACTTGGTGTGATATGTGTGTGAGCCCATCGCCATCATGCGCTGTTGGGTGCACAGTGCAGTTTAATTTCCTTACTCGCCTTTTACGAGATCCATTGAATGAGATGGACTGGTAGTATTATTTAAACGAGCCACCACACACATGTTATCTATATGTCATCGAAATTGAGATGTGGTGGAGCTGACGAGCTGACGTGTGTGTGCGGTGTGCAGGTGCAGGTGCTGCGCGAGGAGTTCCGCGGGCAGCAGCCGCAGCTGAGCCACCTGCAGCAGGTGTGCGGCGCCGCGCTGCAGCGCCTGCCGCACGACGCGCCCGACGCGCCGCGCCTGCGCCGCAGCGCCGCCGACCTGCAGCACCGCTGGGACGCGCTGCTGGCACAGTCAGTACCATCATTCACCCATCATTTACCCATCACCCTATTACTACTCCACTGCCGAACATAGGCCTCTCCTGTAGATTGCCACAAAACTTTGTAGCTCTCATTTTACGAGGATTTTACCATACTTGCCACGCTTGGCAGGTAGTTACAGAAAGATGCTGCTGTCCATCTTCTAGTTTTAATATTCCCTTTGTCGGCAGAAATCCGTCTAGGTAACTACCATCCCAAGGCTCGTTGTTCTACCGTGAAGCAGTAATGTGAAACATTACTATGTTTCGGTTTAAAGGGCACTGAGAGCTAGCGTAATCACTAGGCATATGAGACTTAAGAATTGATGTCTCAGGATGACGGGAGCAGTGTGGTATCACACGGAAATGTTCTGGGTATCATTGCACTTTATGGGCAGACGTTGCACTTATCATCAGGTGAATGTTCTGCTCGTTCCGTCACTTTTATCAAATAAAAAAAATGAGATGGGGTGGTAGATTCTCTTATGCCGCTACCACGCCGCAATACCCACTTACACGTAACGTAAACGATCATCGCCATTCATTTATCCATACATATTTAGAGTGCATTTTATGCACTCTAAATATTTGCTGGGAAAGTGCAGCTTTCTATCTATTTTAGATTTTAAAGGTGCCGGCACCAGCGATCGAAAACTAATTATTTTTATTGGATAAATTGATGAAACGGGCAGAGCGTTCAACTGATGATAAGCGTAACATATACTCATAACAAATGCTGTAGCACTCAGAACATTTCTGTGTGGCACCACACTGCGCCCGTCACCCTGAGACATCAGTTCATAAGTCGTATATGCCCAGTGATTTTGTTACTGGTGGTAGGATTCCTATCCAGGAGTCCGTCTAGGTAGGTACTACCCCAGGGCCAGTTATTCTACCGTGAAGCAGTAGTGTGCAAACATAACTGTGTTTCGGTTTGAAGGGCACTGTGAGCTAGCGTAATCACTGGGCGTATGAGACTTAAGAACCGATGTCTCAGGGTGATGGGCACAGTGTAGTGTCACACAGAAATTTTCTGGGTGGCCCAACATTTGTTATGGGCAGACGTTGCACTTACCATCAGGTGAACGTTTTGCTCGATTCATCACTTGCAATAAAAAAAATAGTTATCAGGGCCCTTTAAACCGAATCACACTAACGTTAGCTCACTACTTTTTCACGCAGTGGTATCTACCTGGATGGATTCATGCATTGGAATCCTACCAAAAGGACAAAAGGTAAAAAGGTACAGGCCACTCGCGTACTTCGAAATTTAAAGCGACTTATGTGGTGATCAGCAATAGTCTAACGGTTTAGGGCTAAGGTACTGACTGCAAAACATGACGTCGCAGGATCGAGCCATTCGACTTTTGTCGTGAACCATCTCCTAGCACAAGTTTTTAAGTTTAGTTGGAATGGTTAACAATAATATTAGTAGTTCATCTTTATCATCATTTCAGGTTTTCACTAGTCCACTGCTGAACATAAGCCTCCCCCACAGATAGCCAAAAATTAGTGGCTCTCATTTTAGGGGGATTTTGCTATAGTTGCCACGCTTGGCAGGCGCGTTGGCAACCGCATTTTATTTATTCAGATGTTCCAGGAAGATGCTGCTGCCCATTTCCTGGTTTTAATTTTCCCTCTGTCGACTTTTACGACACCCACGGGCTGAGACGGTGTAGTAGTTTCTCTTCAGCCGCTACCACAGTATTGTTACGTATCATTGCTAGTGAGATAAGAAATATCTCATACATTCCATAATCATCCTATTACAGTTTCTGAGATGCGAACTATATATACAACATCTAAATATTACTGTGCCGTGTGGTAGCGGCTTAAGAGAATCTACCACACCATCTCTTCTCATGGGTGCCGTAAAAGTTGACAGAGGGTAAACGAAAACCAAGAGGTGGGCAGCAGCATCTTCCTGGAACATCTGAATAAATAAACTGCGGTAGCCAACCCGCCTGCCCAGCGTGGCAACTACGGCAAAATCCTCCCAAAATAACAGCCACAAACCCCGAACACAAACACAAATTCCGTGTTTAGTGGCAATCTACGGAGGAGGCCTATGTTCAACAGTGGACTAGTGATAGGCTGAAATGATGATGACGAATTATTAGTAAATGCAGGAGACGTCCTCCCCTGGTCTACTGTGTAACTCTGGTTGGTTTCGGGATGTTTCATTTGATCCCATTAACCAATGAACGAGCTTCATACTCCGAAATAAAACCGTTCACGATACCTACCAGTTACAAAATAGACCACCATGTCAGACCACACGATGTGGCGGGTAGCTACCATTTTCCTTGGCAATATCGTCCGGCCCACTAGTTTTTTTTTTAAACCCCGGTACGTCCGTAGGCTGGAGCAGCGCGCGGCGAGCTTGGGCGCGGCGGCCGACACGTCGCGCGAGCTGGACGCCGGGCTGGCGCGCCTGCGCGACGCGCTGCACGCCATCGCCGAGCGCCTCGACGCCGCGCCGCACCACCCCGCCGAAGACCGCCTGAGGAGCATCGAGGTACACTGCCCCAAACTGCACCACCCCCCCTCGGAGACGTGGAGTCCCTGAGTGGCCTTTGAGGTCGAGGAGAAACCCGGAAACTTACACCTGAAACAGACAAATCGGTCATCGCACTCTGATTTTCGCTTCCCACTTTACACGCTGCGATAGACAGCATTAGTGTGAACAATTAAAGTCTTAAATCATTGACATCGTCATTCCGTCATTAATGACCATGAGATGTTTGTGGCATTTCCCTTTGCCGACTTTTACGATACCCTAGGTATTACATTCGGTAGCAGATTCTCTCATTTTGATGATACAAATAGAAGTAAACTTTTTTCAATCGTTTTATTAGTTTATCTCGTTTGTGGCTTTTGTTACATGTAGACAAACAAGCGTGTACCTGGATTTCAAAAAGAGAAGACGCGTTTACTGTTACTACAAGAATTTATTAATTAAAAAAGTTTATTTTATTGTGCAGGCTATAATAATGTATATAGATATTACCTCAACGAAACATTGTCTAGCTACACATACATTAATTTTAATCATAAAACAACATGGTAATTTAAATCTGTACAGATTATTTGCCTTAGTTACCAATGCAGACTGACAAATGTTACAACTAGCATATTATAAGTTATCATTTGTATCAGAACCTGGAGAGGCAGTTGGAAGGCCAGCGCCCCCTGTTGGCGGACTTGGAAGCTGCGGGCGAAGCCTTAGGCGCAGTTCTAGGCGAACCATCAGGCCCGACAGGACGTCGCTAACAAACTAACCGGCGCCGCGAGACAGTACGAGGCACTGCAGCGACGACTCGATATGGCTAAAGCTGAAGCCGAGGCTGCCTTGAAGTGAGTATCCCGATTATTTTAGTATTTATTTCTAGATGGAACTTGTCAATTGATAATATTTTTTTATCTAACTATTATTACCTGTTTCTATCTCTAGGGACGGACGTAACCTAGAAGAAAGCGTAGCGCGTACATTAGGCTGGCTGCAGACGGAGTTAACAGCGTTACCGGGCAGACTGCAGGTGTCGGCCGTGCGCAGCCGCCTGCAGCAACAGCTGGAGCGCCACGAGCCGCTCTACAGGGAGCTCACGCAGCGCGAGCACGAGATCATCATGCTGCTGGACAAGGGTGAGGCTCATAACGACAGACGAAGTGACCACAACACCGCCTTCAACAAAGGGATTTCGCAATCGCCATAATCGGCAGATAGATTGACGATCGTATTACCTCTATCTACTTATCGTAACCAGGTCGCGTATTTGAAGTTATTTAGTGGCCTCGTAGACCTTCACATCCCTTAGTCGACTTTTACGACCACTTGCCACCACACGGCAGCATTTCAACGCACCAGTATGATTAAAATGATACTGATGATTTGATCAGTAACTTGTGTTTTTACTACGGTAAGAAAATCACCAAAATTTCTGACATTGTAACTAAAATTAATCTTTGTGTGTGAATAGGTCGCGAGATGGAAAAGAAACCATCGCACCAGGGTCTCCGTAAGGACCTGGACAGGATCCAGACGCAGTGGGACAAACTCAAGAGAGAAACTGTCGACAGATACAATCGTCTGCAAACTGCTATGGTGAGTTCATACTTATATTTTATTCTTTTACACAGACTACATTACTTCAATACGTTTTATAATATTCAAAATGCGACCTTATTTTATAATATATATTGTAAAGCGATATCACCTTAAATTGAATATTGTTCAACTCTTTACCTATAGGAACACTGTCGCAAATACAGCAAAGCTCAAGAGTCCTTCGTACCATGGCTCACCGATACCGAGGAGCGCCTGGAAAAACTCCCTCCAGCTGGATTCACTAAGAAGGAAGTCGAGAAACAATTGCGTGAATTGCAGCAGATCAGGAACGATATTTGGAAGAGGTAAATATAGGCATAGCTCATGCTTACTTCTATTTTTTAGTTCATAGATTATTTGTGTAGAAAGGAGGCGAAAATTCGATTTTTCGTCCCGGTTTTACTTTGTAATGTTCGAGATTTTTTCAATGTCAGTCGTATTCTTATTGAAAATATAAATGTTTTTTCTTCACAATAAGTTTACTTTTATGAATTTAATTTTGGTCTTTATTATGGTGCTTTGTTCTTGACAGGTCTGGCGAATTCGAAAACAATAAGACATTAGGCGAAACATTTATTTCGTCATGCGATGTCGACCAGGAAGTGGTCAGGAAACAAATTGACAGCATGAAGGAGAGATGGGACAGAATCAACAATGGTAAGCCTTTATTATATTGTATACTAAAGATGTCTACCTGTGGTCTTTGGATTCAAAAATTTACTGGATGCCATTATGAGCACTTATTTACACACATATGCACTTATTTACACACATATGCACTTATTAAATTTGAAGTCTTGGGTGTAATTCGAAAACCCCTTATCTAAAGTACAATAAAATATAGCGGCACCGGTTTCAAGTTGATATTGTAGAAAAATATGGATGAGTGAAAATATGCCATGCGCTGATAATAGCTAGAAAATGTTGCGGTGGTTTAAACATATTTCACATGCATAACCCAACCAGATGTTGGCTTCGGCTGAGTTTCGAATCCAGGAGCCGCGTCGTAGAATTCGGATAAGCTAACCACTAGGCTACGTGGTGACACATAACTTGAACTTGCAGAAGTACTCCAGCAAGTGGAATTCCTCGAATCGACCGCACGGAAACTGGGCGAGTTCGCCGAGAAGGTGCGCGCCGTGGAGGCGCCGCTGGAGCGCTGCACGGAGCGGCTGGCCGCCGCCCGCGCGGCGCCCCCCGCCGCGGCGCACGACGCGGTGGCGCGCGTGGCCGACCAGCTGCACGCGCTGAGGGCTCCGCTGCAGGTCAGTAAACTAAAATGCCATTCGGCCTCACAAACTCCCCTGCAATATTTCAGAGACGGATTAGGGTAGTTTAATAATAATTGTAAGCCTGCTGACATCGTTTCCTGCTTGCATGATAGTATTACAGTCCCAAATGCAAAAAACGAACAAATATTCATTTAGCAGTATCGTATGGTACAATTTTACAAATCAAGGGTAATGTGAATATTTATTTAAAGCGTAATTACTGTTGTAAACAAAAAATTAATTCATACCTTGTAGATTGCAACGGACCGGTTTCTGCCACTCCACGTCTATAAGTAAATTTCCTACATTATCAGTTTCTTTACAAAATTTTGAAGTTAACATGTTCAAAACAAAAAGTATCTTATACGGACTGAAATTGTTTAAAAGGACTCGACAATATTGACATGTTGTAAAATATTTTCTCTTAAAAAGAGACTATTTAAATTTTCTGTTTAGTTTCATGACTTATTTTTTATAAATCATTTTACAGAATGTACACTCGGCCGCCGACGACATAATTTCTCTTGCACTAGAGTGGGGCGGACCTGAAGTAGCGAACAGAGCACGTCCCGTTCTGGAAGAGACCGCCAGGGCTCTGGCTGAGCGTCTGCAGCTCCTGGAGGCTCAGGCTGACGAGGCTCGGGATAAATTAGCCGGCGCCACTGCCGCACTTGCGCAGTTCCAGGTAAAAATTTATTGCCTATTATTTATCGGTTACTTATACATTTTAACGGTTTCATTTTTATTTAACAAGGAAATAACTAAAAATGTTTAATTCCCTCTCTCGCTAAAAAGAAAGAGTATTTCTGGGAGAAAGAGTAATCATAATCACAATGGTTTCCTTTTAAACACAGAAACTGCTCAATACTTTTGTCTGATACATTTTACGATCGAAAAAAAATGTTTTTTTTATTACTCGCAAAAACTTACGCCCGTATATCTTTTCAGGAGAAAGTAAAAGGCGTGTCTCATGATCTATCAGACTTGGAGAAAGAGTTGGATAGCATGAAGGCTCCAGGTCGAGATATCAAAACAGTCCGACAACAACTAGATGATCTTGGACGATTCTACAAACGTCTGGAGAACGCTGATGATCTTATTGCTGGAACTGAGAGGGCGGCCGAGGGTTTGGTTGACAGCGGGCACTCCGTCGATATTTCTAAGACCAGGGACCAGGTAACTTATCGGAAAATTTCTCATTAATTGCGATATAATTGTATGATTTTTAATCTTGCTATAGTAGCATTTTGAATTTTGCAAGATAAAAGCAAGATATCATAAGATTGTAAATAAGAATATTCACTTTATTAACCACTTTGAATATTTTTAGGTGGAAGGTCTACGCAAACAGCTGGCCAAATTGGACGAACGCGCTCGTTCCAAGGAGCAAGACCTCGACGATACCCTGAGCAAACTGGAGGCCTTCTACAAGGCTTACGACTCAGTTATGGATGACGTACATGAGGTAAGAGATTTTCTGACTGTTTTTATCATCGATAACCACGGAACACAATAAAATTATTTTAAAGCATTTAAAGATGTATACGTAACTATAGTAAGTACATAATTATAGCAAAACTAAACAAAACTATTTGGAACCGTCAGAACGGCTATACCGTTCTGATTTTCCAGTTCCGTGTCAGTGTTTTCTTGATTGATTAATCGAAAATAATTAGTTACAAAAATAGTCATTAACAAATATTAATAAATAGGCTATAAGGCTCCACCAGACAATAATGGCATTATATTTTTGATGATAATCGGAAAATACAAGAATCTTTCTGGAACAAATCGTTCGTTCGGAGAGGTCTAATTTATCCAGTAAGTTCGTCTTAATCGTCCTGCGATAACGTTGTTTCATTAATTACGTAATTCGACCCCCGAAGGGTCGCCATACTTTGTAACAATTGAATTTTCTGTCATATTTCCCAGTCTATACGGATTTTCCGTAATCAAACTACATAACTGACAGATTGGCGATTGCAGCCGTAGCCGCCTTGCACAATAGATGCAGCCGTCACGTAAAGTATTTTAAGTCTGGTATAATATTATTCTGTCGTCAAACAGTAGTGTGCAAACATTACTATGTTTCGGTCTGAAGGGCACTGAGAGCTAGAGTAATTACTGGACATAGGAGACTTAAGAACTGATATTTCAAAGTGACGGGTGCAGTGTGGGAATCACACAGAAATGTTCGGGGTTACACAGCATTTGTTATGCGCGGACGTTGCATTTACAATTAGATGAACGTTTTATTCGTCTAGTAACTTTCTCAAAAAAAAAAATATGATTCATCTATATTCACCAAATTTCTTTCAGGCTTCGGAACAAGTGCTTAGTCTCAAACCGGTGTCATCTGAGGTAGAGCAAATCCGCTCCCAACAGAAAGACTTCGCGGATCTGAAGCGACGAACGTTAGAGCCTTTAGGACAGAATGTCGCACACTGCAATAAGATCGGACAGGGATTAGTACGGTCCGCGCTGCAGGGTGTTTCAACGCAACAGCTTGAGAAGGATCTGGAGAAGATGAATGATAGGTGGAATGCGCTAAAGGAGAAGGTCAGTATTGTAATGCGTTGTGTGAACTCACTAATAATCGGAATATTCGAGAACTAGTTAACATTGGTACGGCAATTATTCGCACCAATCAGTTAAAGAGCTACAGTTATTTCAGAAAAATGTACCAACAGTTATTGTTAAGTTATGAAAATAACATTTTTTTTGTAAGGTACATTATTAATTGTAGTACAATGTACTATTTCCGAAATTCTGCTTAACCTATAAAAAAGTTCATTCAGTCATTACCATTCACTCTTCCATAGATGAACGAACGGGAGCGTCGTTTGGATGTAGGTTTGCTCCAATCTGGTAAATTCGCCGAAGCTCTAGCTGGTTTGGAGAAATGGCTCGCCGACACTGAGGATATGGTCAACAATCAGAAACCACCATCCGCTGACTACAAAGTCGTAAAGGCACAGCTTCAGGAACAAAAGGTTTGAAAATAATTATAAATCCAACTTTCATTAAAAAATCATTGTAATAATGTAATGCCATATAGTTCTATAATCTTTTAGTCCTATGTTCTCGGAGCTAGCTGAAGCAGTTATTCCAATACAATAGGTATTGGTTGAAAACAGCTGCTGAGTACTGCAGCCCAGTGGAGACTGAGCCTTACTCCCTTCTCCCACATCACTTTTTATAATAGTTTTATTAATTGATATACAATATTTTTTTTTGTATATCAATGGTTATATTGCATACTTTGGTACATAATTTTTTTTTCCTTCCATCATAAATTTGTTATTGTGTGTAGTCTTAAAGGTCACTGTTATATGTTCGGCTAAAAATAATTGTAATTAAATCTATATAAATAAAAATCAATTGCTGCATGTATGAAAGACCATCACTTGAGAACAGCTCGCCTGATTTTCTTCTTGTAGTTTTCGTAATTGCCAGGACAAGGTTTTTATAAAAGAAATTTTTTGGAATATCCACCGGAAAATGCTGAAATTTTCATGGTATTTTCGTATTAAATGAATATTCTGTATATATATTATATATTATCTGAATTAAAAAGTGACTTCTGTTTGAGAGGTCTGGAGATAGATAAACGATATTAAATAAACATACTTAATATTATTTTGCTAAGCGCACTTCTCATTTTCTTTATAGGTTTAAAATAAAAATTGGTAAATTTCGATATAGTTGAAGTAACTTCTCTTTAAATCATTCTCTTTCCACTTTAAATATTAAGTTACAATAACGATAATCCTATTTGATTATTATACTCCACATACTGTCAGTATCGACATTTAACACAAGGAGTACAAATAACAGTCCATATTTTCTTTCTTTATGGATTTCTTAATTTGGTTATTTCTTTTTTAACTGTATTTTTACTATATTTTATCTGTATAACTTTGTTGCTAGTATCAGTGGATTATAAAGACAATTTATGGTATATGAATGACATACATAGACCGTATATAGATATTGGCGAATTGAAATCTTTAATCATATTTCTTTGACACACAGTTCTTGAAGAAGATGCTGATGGACAGACAGAACTCGATGTCCTCTCTGTTCGCAATGGGCAACGAAGTGGCCGGGGGCTGCGAGCCTGCAGAACGGAAGACCATAGAGAAGCAGCTCAAGGGACTCATGCAGCGATTCGACGCCCTCACAGACGGCGCTCAACAAAGAATGTTGGACCTAGAACAAGCCATGAAGGTATAATCATAATTCTTAAGATATTCTCTTTAACCAGGTTATATTAACATAGTTCAGCAGTCAGCATACTGCCTTTTTATAACGTAATACATTGATTTTCCTGTTTTTGATATTTATAAAAATAAAATAAAAATATGTTTTTTATTGAACACAAAATAATTAGTTGTAGTCCTTACACCTGAATTGTATGTCAGAAGACAGTTCCCTCTTACTCTAGGGGCTATTTGTTGTGTGTTGTGTACTGATCATATAAAGAAAGAAATAAAACGGTTTAGTACACAAATGGTTTATATCTTTTTATAAGTATGAGTGTGTACACGCGTTTGTGCGGCCGTGCATGCGTGTAAGTTATGTACTTTGAACCTTCGATACTTCACAGGAAACTAAATCTCTCCGTGCTATCGAATTAATAGAACCATCATGGCATCTCATCTCGTGGGTTGTCCATAAGAATATTTGAAGAAAAATTTATGAATTTAAAATAAAAAAAAATCCATAACAGAAATTGCTGGCCCGCCTGCATATTGTGGTAACCATCAGCTTATTTGGCCACTACTTGATATATTGGATTAAGTGCCTTTCAAACCAATACACAGTTGTGTTTGCACATCATAAATCACTAGCACTGCGGCGGTACCTATGATGACTCCTGCATAGGAATCCTACCATCAGTATCTATTTTACTGTTTGAAAGACTTATGTTAACCTTATGTTTATGTATTTTGGAATTCTTTTTCTATCCAGGTGGCGAAGCAATTCCAAGAACAACTACAACCATTGATAGAATGGCTCGGCAGCGCCGAGCGGCAGGTGAAATCTTTAGAACTCGTGCCCACTGACGAAGAGAAGATACAGCAGAAGATCAGGGAGCACAAGGTTTGTTTTTGTCATCAATATTAATTGACATTTTTATTCAAAAAATATATATATGAAAGTCGTGAGAATAATGTGGACATACCACAAAATGATATAGTCAATCATTTTAGAGTTAAATGTATGTTAGTTAGCACATATATAAAATAATTTATAATATAACTTTACAATATAATTTGGGTGTCAATTTTTACAACATCGATATCGGTATACGCTAAGGTGGAATAATTTACAATAGTTTTATAATAATTTATAAAATAATAAATTATTTTACATACAATCTTCACAACTAACAAGGACCAAAACTTATTTCGTCGATTTATGTAATCATTTATTATTAATAATGTATCGCACATTTAAATTGATATATGGTACACCTAATAAATAATTGTTTATGTTGTATACAATAATTATAATTATTGCCAGATATCAAAAAATAAACTTTATTGTCAGGCTCTACACGATGATATCATTTCTAAGCAACCCGCGTTCAAGCAGCTGACTGAAACTGCCTCAACACTAATGGCACTTGTTGGAGACGATGAAGCTACGGCATTAGCTGACAGATTGCAAGCAGCTGCTGATAGGTAAATTTGTATTTATTTATTTATTATTTTGGATAAT
Organism: Luehdorfia chinensis; assembly: GCA_019845155.1. NCBI lineage: Eukaryota > Metazoa > Arthropoda > Insecta > Lepidoptera > Papilionidae > Luehdorfia > Luehdorfia chinensis. The sequence continues at coordinate 2,112,001 of JAHVAK010000028.1, forward strand.
GAATAATGACGTTTTCGTTAAAAATTCATTGGATGGTCAATTTAAATTGAATATGAGTATTACATATTCGCCACTTATAAAATGAGGAAATAATAACGTAAATTGTAAAGAAAACTTTAATTTCAAAATTGATTCAAAACAACTATTTAGTTTCGTAAAAATATTTGCAAGAAAAAAAAGGTTCCCATTGGGAATAAATTTAGGACCACAATTATTCGAACTATATACTAGAAACATTCTAACTTCATGTAATACATTTTATTAATATACAATTTTCTTTTTAGATACCAAGCCTTAGTTGAACACAGTTTGAACATCGGAGAACTTTTAGACAACTCTCGCAAGGGTCTCCGCCATCTTGTTCTGACTTATCAGGACCTTTCTGCTTGGATGGATGTGATGGAACAGTATTTGACGAAGAGGAAGGTGCTGCCGGTACATATGGAGAAACTTCTTAGACAGATGGACGAACTAGCTGTAAGTTCTCGTTTTACTACTAAATTCTATGAATTTCGTAATGCAATTTAATTTTTTTGGAAACTAAAAAAAATAGGTGACTGTTCTTTTGAAACAGAATAACGCAAAATTTAAAACCATCTTAATGAGTTCAATATCTATTAACAGGAGAAAACTGAAGAGATAGCATTAAAGCAGGAAGCAGTAGACAGCACGGTAGACTCTGGGTTGGAACTGATGAAGCACATCTCTGGAGATGAGGCACTGCAACTGAAAGATAAATTAGACGCATTACAACGGCGTTATAATGAACTTACGAGCCGAGGTGCAGAGCTGCTACGTGTCGCTTCCGAGACATTGCCATTGGTTCAGCAACTTACTAATAGTCATGCAAAGTAAGTTATACCGTACTAAAAATAATCTGATCGTAATGTAATCAATGTTTCTCTTGATCTTGTTTATTATTTCGATCTTTATGCTTTTTTTCTCTGATGTTACTTTGACAAGCCAGGAATTAGAATTTTATGAATTATGTATTATACATGCTGACCACGGACGACGGATACTTTGAAATAATATGAAATGCGAAATATTTAAAATAATTTTCATTGTTATTTTCTATAGGTTAACGGAATGGATGGCTGGTGCTGAAACCTGCTTACAATCTGTAGAACCACGTGAAGAGGATATACTCAGACTGGAAGCTGAAATTCAAGAGTATAGGCCAGTCTTAGAAAACATCAATCTGATTGGACCTCAGCTGTGCCAGGTAAATCTGATTATTTTCTAATGAAAGTTCTAAATCTCATATCAATATGATTATTAATTCATTTTAAAATACGTAATAAGTTTACTAGGAGTTAAATGTTTTCTGTTTATTTCGCAACTGTTGTTTTCTTGATAAATAAGCATCACTGATGCCAGTGCCAAAATATATAAAAAGAAACGATCGTAGCCTTGTGGTACACCGGCATCCAATAGCACGATTTAAAGCGGTGAATACAGTATAAAAAAACGACAGTATGCAAATGTTTACATTTCGTTAGCTTAAAAGTGATTTTGCTTTTGCGTAGATCTCCCCTGGCGAGGGCGCAACCCACATAGAGGGTATTGTGACTCGGGACAACCGTCGCTTCGACGCGATCGCTGAGCAAGTGCAGAGGAAGGCTGAGCGAGTGTTGCTCAGCAAGAAGGTAAGCTGATTTTTTTTTATTTCTGAAAATGCGTCCTTGTATATTTTTGTAATAAATGTTTTCTTTTTTTTTTTTGGTTGTTACTAGTATTTATTAGTTAGTATCGACTATTAATAAATGTCAACTATATTTCTTATTTTATAGTTTTATCGTTTTGTGATAAGGTATATGCGACGTGTGGTGACGGCTTTAGAGAATCTCATCCCGTGGGGATCGTAAAAGTCGACAGTGGGAAGATAAAAACCAGGAGATGGGCAGCAGCATCTTCCTGGAACATCTGAATAAATAAACTGCGTTTGCCATCCCACTCCCAAAATGAGAGCTTCGAATTTTTGAGTCAATCTATGGGGGAGAAATTTTTTCAACAGTGGACTAGTGATAGGCTGAAATAATGATGATGACGATATGCGAGGATAAGGTGTATAACAGAAAAAAATTTCTTAGGAAATGTTTAAACCAGGAAACGGGTAGTAGTGTATTTTTGTAACATCAAAATAAATAAACTGTGATCGCTAACCTGCATAGCTAAATGGAAACTATGGAAAATGTTACAAAAAACAGCCGAAAGGTTAACGGCGGAACAGGGAGTGGTAGTACTAACTTAAAATGATTGGACTTGGAAATTTTATCACATACAACAGTCTCGTTAACCGACGCTAAGATTAAAACAAGGAGAAGACACTGTAATCCCCGAATCCAGCAACTTCTTCTGTCACCGGAGTCGCCCTCGAGTAATAGAGTTTTTCATTGCAAACGGTTTCAATTTCTGCCCACAATTGTGTCTATATCCGCAGTGTGACTTTGTGACGTGATGTTAAATGATGGAAAAAAGAATGTAGAAAAGTTTCAGCGTACGTGCTGAGCTTATTTACGTTGTGTTACCCGAATGTTGTGTTAACGTGATTGTGTCGATTGCAGCGGTCGATGGAGGTAGTGGGCGACATGGAGGAGCTGGTGGAATGGCTGCGAGGCGCAGACGCAGCGCTGCGCGCGGCCGATCCGCCCGCCGCAGTCGCAGCAGCCGTGCGCGCGCAGCTGCAGGCGCAGCGCCCCCTGGCCGACGAGGTGGCCGCGCAGCGCGTGCGCGCCCGGGACCTGCTCGCACAGGCCAAGAAGGTAACGCCCCCCTACCGGCGCAGCGCCCCCTGGCCGACGAGGTGGCCGCGCAGCGCGTGCGCGCCCGGGACCTGCTCGCACAGGCCAAGAAGGTAACGCCCCCCTTCCGGCGCAGCGCCCCCTGGCCGACGAGGTGGCCGCGCAGCGCGTGCGCGCCCGGGACCTGCTCGCACAGGCCAAGAAGGTAACGCCCCCCTTCCGGCGCAGCGCCCCCTGGCCGACGATGTGGCCGCGCAGCGCGTGCGCGCCCGGGACCTGGTCATAACTGACTGCTGCGAATAAAATTTTAGGGATTAAAACTGGAATATTAACTTAAACTTTCATGTGTGTTCCATTTCCATATCTGGAAGGGTTCAAGATAAAAAAATAATGATAAATTAGTTGTATAATATGAGGTCTGCTACTACTGATTTTATTCATTTAATTACAATAACACGTAAAAATTATGATAGAAAATTTGACATAAAATGGAATTATCTCTGTAGATGAACATGAGATTATAATCAAAACATAGATATTGAACGTTTGGATCTGTTCCAGGTGCTCCGCGAGTGCCAATCGAGTGAGGAGGCGGGCGTGATACGAGACCGCAGCGAGGAGCTGAGAGAGATGATGGACGAGGTGGGCCGCCTCAGTGCCGCCCGGCTGGCCGCGTTGGAGCAGGCGCTGCCACTGGCGGAACACTTCGCTGACACGCATCACGGGTGAGTAGGCCTTGTTATTATACTACATACATACATACATACATACTAGTCACGCCTCTTTCCCGTAGGGGTAGGCAGAGACCACACCTCTGCACTTGCTACGATCCTGACACACATCTTTAGTTTCCTCTACTTCCTCTACTTTCATTAGGGTTTTCATACAAGGTCGTCGGTTAACCGATTCGTTTAAACGATTTCGATCTGATCGTAATACGTTCGCCTTCGTCGACCCTTACCGGCTTATACTACGAGAGAAATCCCACAATAGGATTTCTCCTGTTTCGTGGGTGCGTTTTACAGACATAAATTCCACATGCACAAACACCCAGACCCGGAACAACTATATGTAGGCCATACAAATATTTGTCCCGTGGGAATCGAACCCGCGACCCGCGGCGCAGAAGCCAAGGGCTTAACCACTGCGCCAACCGATAATGTTATATAATAATCGAGAACAATCCGATAATCCACTTATCTTAGACTTAACTTATCTTAGAAGTAGAGTGTAGGTATGACTCTCTTCGGACTGACTTAATAAATGTAAAAACACTGACCAATTACACAAATGTTTTCAACTTTAAGCAACAACATCTTTAAAAATATATTCGAAATCACCGCATGACCTGCTTCGTTCCTTGTTAACAGTTTGTCATCATGGCTGGACGAGATGGAGGAACAAATCCAAATGCTGGCCATGCCGGCGCTTCGCCCCGAGCAGATCGTTCAGCAGCAAGACAAAAACGAGGTAACTAATATGCCAACATAACAAATTTGAGTAGTAATAGTATAATGTTGTTAAATTTTAAACGAATATTGATAAATGAGGTGAGAATGGGAGGAGGAGGGGGCTGATTTTAAAGTTGAGTTGGAAATCAAATAAAACAAGTGTTTGTGTATAAGACCAATTGGATGACTTAGATTGATCTGTAGAATTGGTTAAATAAGGTAACCTCTCTGTTTACCCAGCTGCTGCAACAATCGATCGCCGGGCACAAACCGCTGGTGGACAAACTGATGAAAACTGGCGAAGCGTTGTCAAGACTCTGTGGAGAAGATGACGCCGCCAAATTGCAGGACATCGTGGAGGCGGACTGCGAACGGTACAACGCTCTGCGGGCGGAGCTGAGGCAACGCCAGCAGGAGTTGGAGCAGGTTCGTAATACAGACCTTGTTAAGACAACTTTACACTACGGTTACAGCGCAAAATTATGGGGGCTGATGAATCTTAAATTCTTGCTTTGCTTTACCTAGAATTAAAGCACCCAATCTCAGACTTAGAATACTTTGATTTTTTATTCCAGGCGCTACAAGAGTCATCTCAGTTCTCTGACAAGCTGGAGGGAATGCTGCGGGCGCTAACGGGCGCCGCAGATCAACTGCAGCATGCCGAGCCGGTCTCCGCTCACCCACCTAAGATACAGTCAGTCTTATGTTCAAATAATTCTTTATCATTTCCAACGTTTAAAGTTGTCTCCTTCACTTTGCAACAAACGAACAACTTGAATAATAAGAGAGTTATATTCTTTAATTTTGTTTTTTTTAATAAACGATCATTTATCAAGTTAAAGTTATTTCACAGAAGATTAGTGTAACTGTATTTAATGGTGAGCACTTAGGCAAATAAAAGAATGCTTATTACCTCACCTGTCTCACTTCTATCAGTCTGGAAAGGCCCGCAAAATATACATCATTCACAGTTCGCATTCGGGGCAATGAATGGAAAAAAAAATGCCAGACTTAATTCATATATTTGTTTCAGGGACCAAATCGAAGAGAACAACGCCTTAGTCGGAGGACCTGGACAAACGGCAGGAGGCCTACAACGCGGTGCAGCGCGCCGCTTCTGACGTTATCAGCAAGGCCAACAAGAGCGACCCGGCCGTCAGGGACATACGCAACAAGCTAGACAAACTCAACAAGTCAGTCTTTTTCTACATTAATTATGCTTCTAAAATTCAATGTAAGGGTCTTTTACGAGTCGTTTGTCTTAGTCATTTAAGATGAGAAACAGTTAAGATTTATTGGTAAAGTTTTATTAGATCTTCCAATAGCTTCGCATCCAATAACAGAACACATTAGGTACTTCACACCTGATATTGCGGCATATTGGATTGAGTTGAGTAGAATAGAATTTAGATCATCTAAGAAAGATATGTTGAAATGTGTGTGAAAAGACTAATCCGGTCCCCACTCATTACAACAATTCAACTTTGTAATAATTCGCGTTTAATCACCAATTAACTGTCGGTAATTTATAAGTTCAGTAACATTATTTTTTTGGAAAATGATTGGTTTATATTATATGTCGCTATTTAGTGGATCAGCTGGATGTCATTTAAAATACTTCTAATATATATAAATAATCTGTAATATCGTTTTATTATTAGATTTATAGTATTTATAATGAGTATCTATGGATCGATAGCATTGTTTTCGGCTCAAAGGACCGAGGATATTAAGGCTGATATTACCTTTATCAATCACTTTCATGAAGCCTTTATTTTACTACCTTAAATAGAAAGTATTTATAATTTGAATATGATTTTTTGTATGTTTTTTTGCCTACTGTTATTGTTAAAGTTAAAGTTTATTATAAAATCTTTGTTACGCACTAAATTTTCTGACTGATAACTCGAGGTCTGCACTGCATGCATTTAAAAAAAATGTTGCTACACACTAGAATGTTTCCAGCGTCATGAGTGCGTTAAACGCACAGACATAAATTTCACCTTCTCAACGCAACCAGATCCAAAAACTAACAATTTATGCTTTTGTATAAATGTTAGCCCCGGTTGGGATTCGAATCCAGGACTTGTCGCGTGGAAGTCAGGTATACTGATTACTGTGCCACGCGATCGTCCTTATTGGTAATTGCGACCATGTTAAGATGCCGATACTTGTCCGGCAGAGTAGAATAACACCTATCTCTTTCTTACGAAGGTGTAGTAAGAGGCGAGTAAGGTATTGTACGGACAGCTTTTATTCGTGCAGGACAACAGCATAATATGCAATGCTGTGACTATACAGCTTGTGGGAACGCAATGTTAAGTAAGAATCTTTTTGACTTTGCGAAAAGTGGGCTACGTTTGTGGGCTCTGCCTACCTATTTATATGGGGAAAGGCGTGACTATATGGATGTATGTAAAGTTATTAGTGTGAAAGCACATGCACATAAGCGTGGGTGTACTGGTCCTGCTGAGCACGCGTGCGGGCGGCCTAGCGGGACATCAGCAGCGGTCCGTAACGCAGGGTGGGTTGCAGGCTGTGGGAGGAGGTGCAGCGCGCGAGCCAGTCGCGCGGCTCGTCGCTGGAGGCGGCGCTGGAGACGGCGCGGCGCTTCTGGCAGCAGCTGCACGCGCTGCTGCGCACGCTGGCCGAGCTGGAGGACGCGCTGGGCGCGCAGCCGCCGCCCGCCGCGCGCCCGCGCGACATCCAGCTGCAGCAGGTCGCGCTGCAGGAGATCCGCCACGAGATCGACCACACCAAGCCCGAGGTACGCGCTCCTTCACACCTATCCTTCCACTTTGCACCTTCACGCCCTTGACCACCGACCCAACCATAGTTGATACGAAAACAGAGGTGTGCTACCTTTCATAATGATACAGCCCTAACGGGTAGCACAACCTTTTTTTCTTACCTAAACTAAATCTTTTTCCCTTTTTTGATCCTGGCAAATAGCTACCAAATCGAGCCATTTTGGCCAATGTCGTGTAATAACTTAATAATAACAAAGACTTCATTTCGATCGACAATAAAATTTTAGTTGACTTTTACGATGTTAGAGATGAAACGAAATGAACAATTTTCATGCTGTATTCAAGTTTCCAACCGCTGTATATTTTCACGACCAAAACTTTTACTAAACATCAGAACTCAAAATATACTCAGAAATTACAAAATTCAATAAAAACACTAACGCCACTTCTCGTGTTGGCGCCAAAAGTCTCCAAATCTCTTATAAACTATAGCAGACACGAATTAACAATAGAGTTAATTTCCTTTAAACCTTATATTAATTGTAATCGAAACAAAGAGAAAACTCATATACAGTCACGTGCAACCGAATTTATAAGCGTTGAAAAACTTTTGAACCTTATGACGTTATAATAAAATTCAAATGTCCTGCATGTTAGTGCACGTGACGGTACAGAGCTACAGAACGTTTAACGCCAAAAATTAAATAAACAAATTGCAATTATTTTATCTGCAATACCTCTCTACATGATTTTGTCTAACGACAACACTCAAATGACTATTAATATCAATATTTCTCTTCTAGGTTGAGAAAGTTCGCAAGACCGGTTCGACTCTCATGTCGATATGTGGCGAGCCGGACAAACCCGAGGTCAAGAAGCATATGGAAGATCTGGACAACGCATGGGACAATATCACAGCGCTCTATGCGAGAAGAGAGGAGAATCTCATTGATGCTATGGAGAAGGCCATGGAGTTCCATGACACATTGCAGGTGAGATATTTGATTTGTCTCGTTTAAATAAGCCTCAATCACACAAGGCTAAAGGTTTAAGAAGGTGTACTAAACGTTCTTAGTTTTTTGGCTTAATTCATGAATTTTTGTCTATGTTACCCCTACATACCACTTCCTTAATATATAAAACATATGACTTCTGATCTTATCGCGTCGATGTCCTCCTGGACGATTATCGACCACGTCGACAACTTCCGAATACAGTCGGAAGTTATCAACTGCGCCGGAGATATTACAGTGCCACAAGTGTACGCGCAAACACATGGGCACTCTCGTCCCCACCTACCAATGTCCGATGTAACGCTCGTGCGATAAGATCAGAGGTAGGTTAGGATGCACTGTCAGATACACAAGGACAAATATGTTTGTCCTTGTGTCTCTGACAGTCTGTTGATAGTCTGACAGTCTGTTGTGTTATGACACAACCAGAACCGAAAACCGACACACACCTTTTTGAATAAATGTTGTCTACGGCTGGGATTCGATCCCAGGACCCGCGGCGTACTCTGGTACTCTAACCACTAGACCACGCGGTCGTCTTATCGCATTAGTCTTACTTCGGATCGCATTAGTCCAGCGTTGGACATTTTGCGGACATGGGCCGGTCGACAGAGCTTCGTCAGCGGGGTCCACGTGCGAGTGAAGTTGACGTTTGGAGAAAAGGTTCTCAAATCTGTAGTCATTATAACTACCTTATATATACTTTATAAAAATATTGTGTTTCTCTAGAACCTCCAAGAGTTCCTGGACACAGCAGAGGATAAATTCTCCCACATGGGTCCGTTGGGCTCCGATATCGACGCTGTCAAACGACAGATCTCACAACTCGCTACCTTCAAGCAAGAGGTCGACCCGCACATGGTGAAAGTCGAAGCCTTGAACAGGTATGAAATTGTTCTCATTATTTGGAAATCTCTGAAAATAAATAATAAGACAAATATTTAAAAAAAATACACGTTAGTAATTCAATTTGTATGGTTAACATTTCTTCATAACTTTCTACTAATTATAGCTGGTGATGGGTAAACATTTGAATTAACTGGTAAATACTTTTTTTAGATCTTTTAAGTCTTATATATAAAATAATTTGATAATGTAAATGTATATGTATGAGAATTTCAGTAAGGCATATTCTATATGCTAGTGTTTTATAATTTATCTACAAATATCAATACGAAAGCCTATGTGGACAATCTCTGGAATGTGTAATTAATTCAAAAGATGACATTTTTGGAGGAAAAATTCTTATGAATAATGAAATACTTATTGACTTTAGCCATACATAACGCTAAGAGACGTAATATAAAAGATAATTGATTTTTCCCAATTTCAAAATAATCCGTGTTGCCAAAATTACTGAAGCTCCTGAACTTAAACAAAGAGGTCGAGATTTACACTTAGCAGTTATTGTTTTATATTTAATTACGGAAACAGACGTAAACTTTTTTCGAGAGTCAAAATAATTCTGTTTATGGCCAGTTTAAGGCTTTAATTTTTTTTATTAATGTAAATTAAACATATTATTAAAACAATTTTTCTAAGTTTACTTTCGGCTTTGGTTTCACAATGTAAGTAATTGAGAAGAAATAAGGATTAATAAGAATTTCCCCTGTCCATTTTAACTTTCCTTAAGTAACCAGAGTGAAGTGATTCCATATTTAAACTGTGCACTAATACTGTGTTTTTTTATGCACCCAACCTGACAACGAACCGCCATTGCAGGAGTCTAATGAGGCAAGGATACGCAATTTAAAATTTTTAAGTGTGCCGCTTTCGTGCCGTAGTTGTGACTTCTTTGTAGTGTCCGTCTTTCTGTTAAACCTTTGCACGATAATATATTTATGAGTAGTAAGGAATATTTTTCTTTCATTAATAAGGGCGACAAATTTCCATTTTGATAAATCCTCGATGTATGTAACGCGATGTAAGTGCATGATGGTCTTCGATCACTAGTGCGAGACGCACACGTAGACTCATTTGCTATAATTTATGTCATCGCATAGAACTAGAGGCTTTCCAAACTTTTTTTGCCACGTAAGACCACTTACCGGTTTTTATTTTTATTTCCTGTCTATTTTCCTGCCTGTCAGTTATACGTTAGAAAATATTAATAATCAAATAATAATTTTTTCATAATGATTTTTTATATTTACGCGAACACTACACATTTAAATGAAAGACACAGTTAGCTCTTTCTGCGTAGATCGGATCCAAAAAATAATAATTAAAAGCTGAAGGTACCCCAGGTTAACTATGACATCAGGACATCTGTCACCTCAGTCCTCGCGTGACCATGGGTGCTGTAAAGCACTCGAAACGTCGGGTTATAAATAGTAATAAATTAAACGCGATAAAATCCGTAAACTTAGTTTCATTTAAATAATTTTTTCAATCAATAACTTGAAAAACTATGCTTATAGTCAATAAGATATAAGTATTATTGTTATCAATGAACGGTGTTGCCAGATCCATTTTGCGGAATTTCGTTGCTGGACCATCATCTTCAATATGCAAAATAAGAAACCTTTTGGAATAGTTCCCTTAACTTATGGAACCACACGTACCATATGTGAGAGACGGTTAAATAAATTCAGTAGTAGGTTTTTTGTATTTGTCAGCTTTGTTTGTCTTTGTCATTGTTATGTTCATATGTATTTTTTGTTCTTAACATTTCTAACCATTTGATACGTGTTCATAAACTTCTACAGAATCTATTTTAATCTATATCTATAGCATATTTTGCTACATAGGCTACAAATATGCAAAATAGGCTACAATATTGAAAAGATGGAATATGAACACGTTTCTATATGTTATACGTTTCTTCCGAACTAGTTTTAATATTTTATTAGTTTAGATATACCATGAAATTTCATTCTATCTAATGCTAAAATATATTGATATAAGAAAATTAAATTGTAAATTTTTATTTCTTTCATTCGAGTTTTCGCCAACCCGCATTGGAGCAGCGTGGCGGATTCTTCCTAGCTCCAAAACCCTCTCAGAAATGAGAGGAGGCCTGTGCTCAGTAGTGGGACATTTAAAGGCTGAAACTTTACTTTTTTTTTTTCATTCGACTGCGTGCCTTTGAACCTTTCTATAGATCGTAAAAACTAAACTTTGTTTATAGGCAAATTATCAAGTTTTGGGGCATATTTCGGTAACGACTACTCTGAAGATTTAATTTCTTTGCTTGTGAAACGATTGTGTGTGCAAACTATGTCCGGGTAATTTTCTAGTTTAGCGTATTGCCAAAGATTCCTCATCATAATGAAGGAAATAAGTTTATGGTTCCTTTCTCATGGCAATAATCGTTTCTGTGACTTGTTGTTGTGTTGTATGAAAAAAGTGTACATAAGTTCAGAACAATGCAAATTTCATGGTGTATTTTGTAGTTGTAACGTATCTGAAGTAATAACAAGTAGTAGTTAATTACTAAATTAAATTGAAATCATAGTAACCTTAAACCCTTGTATGTTAATTGTAATCAATAAAATCAAAACATAAATAATTGAATACATGACTTTGTAATTTTAATTTTTTATAAAGTTACCATTACTGTGCCTAGTCTAGTATGTACTAATTCCCCCCCCCCCCCCCATCCCCCCCGCACAGGCAAGCACAGGAGTTGACGGAACGCACGTCATCGGAGCAGGCGGCGGCTATCAAGCAGCCATTGACGGAAGTGAACGCGCGCTGGTCAGCGCTGCTGCGCGGCATGGTGGAGCGGCAGCAGCAGCTGGAGCGCGCGCTGCTGCGCCTGGGCCAGCTGCAGCACGCGCTGCAGGAGCTGCTCGCCTGGATCGACAGCACGGCCGCCACGCTGGACACGCTCAAGCCGGTGAGTGGTATGCGACACGTTGTGAAGCGCCGGTCAGCGCTGCAGCGCGGCATGGTGGAGCGGCAGCAGCAGCTGGAGTTGTGAAGCGCCGGTCAGCGCTTATCGAGTGTGGCGATGATGTCAATTGTAGAACATTTTGGACATGATGGACTTTTTCCAGATGACCGATGATTACGAACGTTTTTATTAAAGTGTTATGTCGATTTTTTTTTTAACTTTGCAATTTTCAAATGATGAAGACCTTAATGTCGTCGCGGATAAATTTCAGATTCGCGCAGCTTAAACCTTCAGCCGTTCAATGCGACATTGTAAAGTTTGTTGTGTGTGTCAGATGGCGGGCGAGCCGCAGGTGCTGGAGGTGGAGCTGGCCAAGCTGAAGGTGCTGGTGAACGACATCGCGGCGCACCAGGCCAGCGTGGACACGCTCAACGACGCGGGCGCGCAGATCGTGCAGCAGGGTACGGGTACGTGCCGCGCTTCCTGCTTACCCTCTTTCGGACACTCACTTCTTCCTAACACTAACTGACATACTCACCATTCACTAAATATAACCTCATTTGATAGTCTTTTAATTGAACTCCACAACTAAGACGTCCTGGAACATCTGAACAAATAAACTGTGGTTGCCTACCCGCCTGCCAAGTCTGGCAACTTTGGCAAGTGACCTGAGTTCGGTCCCTGAATTTTAAAATTCGTAATATCTATTTGAGACGCTGATGTACCACGTGTTGGGCATTAAGAAATTGCATGTCTGAGAAATAAAGAAATACTTCGACGTACGAGCAACGTGGCTGACTCTTTCCGACTTCAAAAACGCTTTCAAAAATAAGAGGAGGAGTCCTGTGCGCGGCATTAGTTACAATATACGCTGTTACCTAACTTTTTTTTATGATATGTACTTCACAAGACTAAGGGAAATGCCAAAAATCTTGTAGCTGATAGATGACGTAATATCCGTCTCGTAACGTCTGTAATACGCAGACCGGTTACGGAAATCCATGCGAATCCAGAAGTATGGCTTTGCGATAGCCAGTCTACCTGCCAAATTTGGTGGTTACGCCAAAACTTGGACCTCTAAACTTGTGCGATGTTACATCGGCTGAGTTGACGCAGTGGCTAAACGGTTAGCTTCTGCGCTATGTGTTGTGGGCTCGATTCACCCACCGGACCATATTTGTATTGGCTACAGATAGTTGTTCCGGATCAAGATGTCTATACATATGCAATTTAATAAAACACTTTACTGGTGGTAGGATTCCTATGCAGGAATCCGTCTGGGTAGGAACCACCCCAGGGCCAGTTATTCTGCCGTGAAGCAGTAGTGTGCAAACATTGCTGTGTTTCGGTTTGAAGGGTACTGTTAGCTAGCGTAATCACTGGGCATATGAGACCATTACCATCAGGTGAACGTTTTGCTCGTTTCATATCTTTATACAATAAAAAAAAGAGGATCCTAGTGTGGGGATTCGTTTCTCCTTAAATATTACTAAATATCATATCATATTCGTGTTGACTTATGTTATTCAAGAAATGCAATACTTTCCGCCGCAACTAATGCTTTAAATGTTTGTGTCGTACCGTGTATCGTCACGCTTCGTAATGGTGTTCGTAATCGCCTTAACAACATATCTGTGACGTGAAATTACTGATTTTAAATTTTCATAACCTTTTAATTTGTCTAACTCTAATTTAATACTAATTCTGATATTGAAAAGTAAAAGATTTCTGAGAAGAAAGCTGCCCTGATATGTCCTAGAGTTTTTGATCGAATTAGATTTTTACTGGTGGTAGGATTCCTAGGCAGGAATCCGTCTAGGTAGGTACCACCCCAGGGCCAGTTATGCTGCCGTGAAGCAGTAGTGTGCAAACATTACTGTGTAACGGTTTGAAGGGCACTGAGAGCTAGCGTAATAACTAGGCATATGAGACTTAAGAACTGATGTCTCAGGTTGACGGGCGCATTGTGGTGTCACACTGTTCTGGGTGACACAGCATTTGTTATGGGCAGACGTTGCCCATCAGGTTGACCATCAGGTGAACGTGTTGCTCGTTCTGTCACTTTTATGAAATAAAAAAAAATAAAAAAAAGATGACAATTTAGAAATATATACTGTAGATACAGGTTTCAATATTCATTCAACAGACAGACAGCGTTCCCAATTTTAGCTCAGGTGTCCGTCCGGTGCTTGGCTTAAAGTAAATATACAGATATACAAGATTACAGAAAAATATACAAGATTACCGAGGACCGGATTTTTTTTAATAATAAAATCTTTCATTACAATATCTAAAACTTTAGTAACAAAAAATTCCGGAACGATGCTTGATACGATTAATCTATAACATTGCTTTCCAATGAACTCCTGTAGGTACCGACGAAGCGGGCGAAACTGCCGAAAAGCTAGCAACACTGAACAAGAAGTGGCGCACATTGCAGCAGAAAGCCAGAGACCGACAAACGGAGCTCGAAGACGCACTCCGGGAAGCCCAAAGGTAAATATAGTTTACAATACAAAACGTGTATATGCTGATCCTTGATTTGTGACGCTAAGCAAACACTGTGTCGCCATAGGCATCGTTACTTTAGTATAGGTGAGGATCAAAGTTATTTTGGTAAGATCTGCATGCAAAACTAAAAATGATTTTGTATCTCTAGTTTTTTCCTAGCGCCTTCTCGAAAACGCGTCTACATCGAAGCGAGGAAGCTAAAATTTGTTTATAATATGTGTTACAAATACATTAAATTTAGTAAAATTACACATTTATTATTTACGTTCATACTACCCCTTAATAGTCTATGGTCAAACAGTCTCTCAGAGATCGCCAAAGAATTTTTGAACTGGAATTTCGACCTTATTTCCAAACACATAACACATAACAATGATTCTTTGCAGCTTCAACGCAGAGATCGGCGACTTGCTGTCGTGGCTGTCGGAAGTGGACGCAGTGATCGCCGCTTCCAAGCCGGTGGGAGGGCTGCCAGAGACCGCAACTGAGCAGCTCGAGAGGTTCATGGTAAGTTAAGCCATGAATAGATACTGACTTAATTAAAATGTTTTTAGCAACAAAAATTTGTACCTGACTTCCTTCGCGGATCCTGGGTTCGAATCCCATCCGAAGCCAACAATTGTGCACAAACACAAAACCTATACACTCTTCAATATCATCGCATCAGCGTTTTTTCGATCATGGGTAAGTTGTTACAAGTGAGTAAAGAGTACTCGTGGCACAAAATTATGTCCTCTGCAGTTGATTGCTTCCAACAACATTCGGAAGATATCATAATGTGATCATCACGGAGTGAATGAACTCATTCTGCTTCAAAGTTTATGATAAGGATTCCAAGGAAAAAAGACATACATAATAGACTCTAATTTAATTTCGATAGTTTTTAAAGTTTTTCAGCTATACAACGTTATTCATAATTGGTATAACAACCCGGCACCTACCCATCCTACTTTGATCTGATAAACTCAACGGTAAAGCTTTAATGACAAAATTGAATACAAAGAATGTCCATACAAAATTTTAAAATTATTTGTTATGTAAAACTTTACGCGACCCTAACTCAGAAAGTCGTTGCCTCGAACCAGACAAATTAAAAATACTTTTTCTTCTCCATTTAATTTATGTTACCCTACTACGGCGTCATACTAACAGATTTACTTCGCAACAGATTTCCTTAAGCTTCATGTTATCCTAGTACTTGCGAGTTCTTTCGATGGCAGCTCAATGGAATAACGTCCCAATTAAATTTATGAGTTCATTGCCTCGATCAGCTGTATAACAGGGTAGTCAGCCTATGAGTTTTAAGCAAATTCTTTAAGTCGACATAATATCTCCTACAGGTATCACGCTACGAGGCTCAATATATATTTTTGGGGCATATACACATCGTTCCTAAGACCAGTCTGCCGGGATGTATAGGACATTACGATTGACCCTGTATATGTTCAAACAGACCTGTCTACTGTATTATATACAAATCGATGACTAATAAAATGGGGTATCAAGTTCAGATACTATAGAATGAGCCGTTCTATATTTTCAAAATTATTAATATTATAATCATTCCCTTTATCACGTTTATTTTCAAAACAGGAGGTATACAACTGAAATCGAAGCTAATCGGCCGAAGATGGAGGCTGTTCTCCAACAAGGCCAGGAGTACCTGAAGCGTCAGGAGAAGCCCAACCCAACGTCCCAGCTTCATCACAACCTCAAGAACCTGAAGTCTAGATGGGATAACGTCACTTCCAGGTATATCTGTCTAGCAGTTATTGTTAAGAATTTTCTAGGTCTTGTCTTGTATTACTGGTGGTAGGATTCTATGCAAGAATTCGTCTAGGTAGGTACCACCGCAATGTCAGTTATTCTGCCGTGAAGCAGTGGTGTGCAAACATGACTGTATTTCGGTTTGAAGGACATTGCTAGTAATTACTGCTCATATATTAATAGAACGAAACGAAAGAACTGATATCTCAGGGGGACGTGTGCAGTGTGGGCACCGCACACGGTTTTGGGTGACAGAGCATTTGTATTGGCCAGACTTTGCATTTACCCTCAGGTAAACAATTAGCTAGTACCGTTACTTTGTTTCATAAATGAGTATTTGTATTATAATATTTAATTACTGATTTTTATAGATCATATTATAAATCATTAATAAATTAAGAAATACACATGTTAAACTTGAATTCATCCTGTTCCAGGATTTTAAAGTCTAGCATGTAATGAAATCAATATTTGTGAAAGGTTTTCGTAAGTGGTTGTGTTGGTGATTCCGATCCTATCGCACGAGGAAGGAGAGTGGGGTCGAGTGAGTCAATATCTGTATTTGCGTAAAAAAAACTTCCCAAAACACGAATTTTTGGACTCATACCAAAATTGTGACGTCGGTTCGCCACCCGTCACGCCTTGTTTCCCGCGGGGGCAATAAGTCCCTATAGGAAAAATGCGTCACTGAATGTATCTCATGACTCTTGCAAAGCCGGAGCGATTCAGCTAGTAATCTATATTACAGTACAACCTGTGCTAATGATATTTTTTTTAACAGAGCCTCTGACAAGAAGATCAAATTGGAGATAGCTCTAAAGGAAGCTACAGAATTCCACGACGCCCTGCAATCGTTCGTGGACTGGCTTACGAGCGCAGAGAAGACTTTGACATCCGCCAAACCGGTATCCAGGGTCATGGAGACACTGCTAAGTAAGGAATTGCCTTACAATTTTTTTCATTAGTAGTTCAGTTGCGATGTGACGAATTCGATCACTTTATCATCAGTTGACTATGGAAATTGCGTCTAGTATATTACATTAAAATGAACAAGACTTCGTCCATCAGCTTGTCACTATTTTTTGTTTCATTCTGTAACTCGTATAAACCCAGACTCATCAAGGTCGGACTACGGTCGCGCTTATACAGGCCATCGAATATTCTAGATCGACGAGAAAAATCTTATAACATTATTGACTAAAAATAATTGTAACATGACCATTGATCTCGATTAACAAACTTCGCTGTTTTCATTAAGAAAGTTATAGAATATTCGTAAAACTAACTTACAGAAGCAATTTAAAATTGTATACTCATTGCCATCTTCTCTTTCAGCTCAAATTGAAGAGCACAAATCTTTCCAAAAGGAAGTCGCCACCCACCGGGAGACGATGCTTCAGCTAGACAAAAAGGGGACCCATCTTAAGTACTTCAGCCAAAAGCAGGACGTTATTCTCATCAAGAATCTTCTGGTGTCGGTTCAGCATCGATGGGAGCGAGTGGTTTCAAAAGCAGCAGAGAGGACTAGAGCTTTAGATCACGGCTTCAAGGAGGCCAAAGAGTTTAGCGATATGTGGTAAGTGAAGATATATATAAAACCAAGTGGACTTTAATATGTTGATTTATCGTTATTTAATTATTTCAGTGTTTTGTGTGATTCAATTTTGGAATAGAATAGAATAGAAGCCGGGTTGATAATTCAACATCCTGGAGCGGCCACGGCCAACTCGGCCTCCCCTCTCTATATACGCCAAAGATCTTATCTGTAAAATACATCTTCCTAATCTTAAAAAATCCACCTTGTAAAATTTATTTCTAAGGCTTCCTTTACCTTAACTCGTCTAAATGTCCACAGGAACAACCTTATGAATTGGCTGTCGGATACAGAGCAGCAACTGGACCAGCTCAACTCCGAAGCCATCGTCAACGACCCGGAGAAGATCAAGCAGAGGTACAGTGTTCATTGGACTTAGTATTGTTACGGCAAATGTGACGACCGCGGGTCCTGGATTCGAGTCCCAGCCGAAGCCAATATTTTTGAAACACACAAATTGTTGTTTTTCGAATCTGGAACTGTTCTGACTGTCCCCATGTTACTAATACTACATCCGACATTCCATCGGCTACAGGATAGTAAGGACGAAGGAATACCTATGCGGAAATATCCGACATGATGATATGTTCTGCGCAGGAAACTAATCTTGGTTGTAACTGAAAAACGTCTGAATGATATATTTCAACATCGATATTTCGATCCGTTCACCATAACATTATGTTCTCGTATGATCCATTATGGTCCTTCAAAGCCATATTCAAAAATACAAAATCTTTAATCTTCCACAGATTAAACAAACACCGAGAGTTCCAAAAGGCCTTAGCCGCTAAACAGCCCGTTTACGACCTAACAACGAAGACCGGCAAGAACCTGAAGGACAAAGCGCCGAAGACCGACGAACCCACTCTCAAGACCATGCTCGCAGACCTCAAGTCCAGGTGGACCACCGTCTGCTCCAAGGCTGTTGACAGGTACGTTTTATTACTCATATTTTCCTCAGTTCCAAAGTACGCTGCGACGATTTTCGTTTTCATTGAAATTCTGCAATAAAAAAATAGCCAATTTCTTACTGAATGATAGAACTGAGAAAACTCATAGAAAAACGTTTTTAATCATAAAAGATATTTATTACTATAAGTAATAAATTTTAATAAAAATTTAGATCTTTTGGTATATAATTGTAAAAAAAACTGTTAAACTTTTCGGATCCCTATGCAGGAATCCATCTGGGTAGATTGCAGTTTCATTAATTCTGACGTCAAGCAGTAGTGTGCGAATATTACCGTGTTTCATTTTGAAGGGCACTGATAAATAGATAGTGATGAGGATACGGTACTTATATAGTAGAAAATTATTATTATATGGGTCCACCCTTATGTAAGAAGTGAAAATATTGTAAGATTGCAAGACATGATAAATTTAAATATAAAATTCTATCATCACAAACAGGCAAAGGCGGTTAGAAGAAGCACTGCTCTACTCCGGGCAGTTCAAGGACGCCATGTCGGCGCTGCTCGACTGGCTCAAGAAGCAAGAGAAACAGTTGGCTGCTGACTCTCCCGTGCACGGGGACTTGGATACCGTCATGGCTCTGATAGAACAGCACAAGGTGATTCACGAGCTATTTTGACTTAGAAAAATATCTGAAGTCCTCCTTGCTAATTTACGACCACGGCGACATCTATCGGATACTATCGGAAGTTATCAACTGCGCAGGAGATATTATAGTGCCACAAGTGTTTGACCAAATATAGGGGCACTCACATAATAAGTGAAATGTAACGCTCATGCCATAAAATCGGAGGTAGCTTAGGATGCAGTGTCAGAGGTACGGGGACAATCACAACACAACCGGACCCGAATACCAACAATTTTTGTTATTATACAAATGTTAGCTCCGGCTGGACCCGGACCCAGGACCCCCGGCTTGGTAGTGAGATACATTAACCACTGGGCGACGCGGTCGTACTTCCGTTAAAGAAGTTTTTGTCTCACAGTAACATTCAGTCCTATACTTCTTCAGTATAGTAGTGTCTAATTAAAATTTTTAATTAAGCTATGGTTGAAATAATTACAGTATGAATATGAGCTAAATGACTTTATTCCTTCCAGCAATTTGAGGAAGACCTTCACTCCCGAGAACAACAGATGCACTCCGTTATGAAGACCGGCAAAGATCTTGAAGCAACGGTAAATAAACAATTTGTCATCCATGGCAAAATGTTTTTGTTTCTGTCGAAATTAACCTTATTTTGCCTAACCTAAAGATCAAATTTAAATATCATTGATGTTTTAGGTGCCGATAGAGGATGCCACAAATATCAAACAGCAATGCGGTGAACTCAAGCAAGCTTGGGAGGCCGTTCAAAGCCTAAGCGAGAAGAAGGCGCACAAGCTGGAAATTGCACTTAAAGAGGTAAGATCTTCTCTATTGGTAAAATACACATCAACGGCGGTAGGATTCCTATGCAGGAATCCGTCTAGGTAGGTACCACACCGGGGCCAGTTATTCTGCCGTGAAGCAGTAGTGTGCAAGCATTACTGTGTTTCGGTTTGAAGGACACTGAGAGCTAGCGTAATCACTGGGTATATGAGAGTTAAGAACTGATGTCTCAGAGTGACGGGCGCAGTGTGGTGTCACACAGAAATATTCTGGGTGACACAGCATTTGTTGTGGGCGGACGTTGCACTTACCATCAGGTGAACGTTTTGCTCGTTCCGTCACTTTATATAATGAAATAAAAAATGTACCGGATATTTATGAATAAAATCTTAAATCTGGTATTTAAGTAAGTAAGTAAGTAAGTAAGTAAAACATTTATTTACGATTAAAAAACATACAGCACAAAATACAAACAAGAAATAAAATAAAATAAAAGAAAACAAAAAAAAATGTCTTAGCCACTACGAAAAAAATAAATAAATATATACACACACACACATATATATATATATATATATATATATATATACACACACACATACACACATATACCTATTACCAAAATATCTGTGCTGCAGCATATAATCGTAAAGTGGACCGAACTCAGTTAAAGCCGCGATGCTAACATCGCAGCACTGGTTTTCAGTTCGGCCCAGAACAAGAGGAAACTTGGACGCCTCCATGTGCACCGCCATGCTAATCTGGCACAAAATAGTTTTTAATTTTGTAAGCTCCTATTATATGTATTTATTCATCTTCTATTGATTTTCGATTATAAGATAAAACTGTTCCAGGCGGAACGTCTCCACAAATCTGTGAACATGCTCCTCGAATGGCTGTCCGACGCGGAGACCAAGCTTCGCTTCTCCGGCCAACTCCCCGAGGGAGACCAGGAGACCGCAATGCAGATCCAAGACCACGAGCGATTCGTCCGCGAGCTGACGGAGAAGCAGAGAGACAAGGAGGAGACGATCACTCTCGCCCACTCTATCCTCGCGAAGGCGCACCCCGACGCCGTCACAGTCATCAAGCACTGGATCACCATTATACAAAGTCGTTGGGATGAGGTCAGTTTTCCTATTATATTATTAAACCGACCGTGCGGCCTGCTTTGGGTCCTGGCTTCGAATCCTAGCTGAATCAGTCTGGTTGTACAATTATTCAATTGTAATAAATTATAATTTGGATATAACTACGGATGTCTGCATGTGGGGAAAAGGCATGACTGTTTGTATGTATGTATGTGTGTATAATTTGTATGGACAATGTAAATGCAAAAAGCAATCAACCCGAAAACATTGACGTCACTTGAATACTATGTTTGTATACTCAATTGTTGTTGGTTTCGGGTCTGGTTGTTTGATTATTGTAAAGTCCGTGACACTACATCCTAGCCGATCACCGCTTTTATCGCATCTGCGTTATATCGAGCGCGGGTAGGTTAGGACGAGTGAGTAGAGTATCTGTGTTTCCGCATATACTTGTGGCACTATAATATCTCCTACGCAGTTGATTGCTTCCGACAGTGGTCGGAAGTTCGCCAGGAGGACATCTAGCGACCTTAAGTATCTTCTCAAAGAATCAAAAAATAAATTAAATATAAAAAAATTGTTTATGAATAGACTCTAATCTGTCTTCACATTGCAACAAAAATATAAATCTATCTAATAAATTAATATACAATAATTATGTCTATATCTTATCAAATATATGCAACAGATTAATTCACGAATTCGTAACAAACAAATCAAAATAACGTATCTTATCATGTTGTGCTATATATATTATCTATGAATGCAGTGTTATTTCTTACTTACACGTCGTCTATCTTTTTCGTTTGTATATTTGACAACATACATTTGAAAAATGCGTTCAAGTAAACCTCGTCAACTTGTGGTGTCAGTGTTGCCAGTGATACGCATCTTCAGTAAGGTATCAGCCGGACAGGTGAGGTTAATAACTTCAGCAAATATGTTGTAGTACAGAAGGTATAGTAAAAACCATACTTACATTATAAATGCGAAAGTGACTCTGTCTCTCTCTGCTTGTCACCCATTTCACGGCTCAACCTTTGCCCACGATTGATAGACAGAGACAGCTTGCATCCCGGAGACGGACAAAAGATACTTTTTCATCCGGAAAATCAAAAACTCCACGGTATTTTTAAAAAAACCCTTTGCGGTAACGTCTCTTTCTTCAAAAAAATATGTTATTTATGACTGAATTACAACTTCACTCTTGAAGTTGAATTATTTGAACATATAATATTCATATGCAATAAAACAAATTATTGCCGCAGGTTTGGCAATGGGCGATGCAACGCGGCAATAAACTTGAAACACACATGCAGAGCCTTAAAGATCTGGATCTGGTGCTGGAGGAGCTCCTGCAATGGCTGACCGGATTAGAGAACACCTTGATATGTATGTATTATGTATTATTTTTATATATAGGATATTGAAGTAATATATAGTAATATTGCCCCCTGAGGTAAAATATCAACTATCTGAAAAAATAATTCACCATCATCAAGCTTATCACTAGTCCACTGCTTAACATCGGCCTCCACCATAGATTGCCACTAAATTTTGTAGCTTACATTTTGGAGGGATTTTGCCACAGTTGCCACGCTGGTCAGGCGGGTTGGCAACTGCAGTTTATTTATTCAGATCTTTCAAGAAGATGCTGCTGCCCATCTCCTGGTTTTAGTATTTCCTCAGTCGACTTTTACAACACCCACGGGATGTGATGGGGTGGTAGATTTTCTTAAGACGTAGTTGCTATCGATTATAGCATTTAGCGAATATTTTTATCAATAAGCTAATTTGAGATCATGGTATAAATCAAATCTTCGTTTTGATTTTGGTAACATTGGTAACAGATTAATCTGACATCATTGACCGTCATTTATAACGATAACTTGAATTTGACGCTAGATGGCGTTACATGTTTTATATAAAATCATTTTAAAATTAATTTTCCCAAACATGAGATCTAGTTATGCGTTTATAAATCTAACTTATATTCCGTAAATTTTAACACCTTGTTTATAATAGTATAGTAAAATTATTGCGACTTAATATAACACGATAACGGATATTTGTGTGGAACGAAAGCTTAGTTTAAGTAAACTATTGCCTATTTGTTCCACAATTATTGTATATTATGTGTGTATGTATGTGGTAGAATATAGAAATTCTATAAAGCCGCAACTCACTTTATTTTTACAGCCATGGAATCCGAACCTCTTCCGGAATCGATCGAACTTCTAGAGGGTCTCATCGAAGACCACAAGGAGCTAATGGAACACACGCAAAAGAGACAGAACGAGGTTGACCGCGTCTGCAAGGCGTACCAGGTATTAAAACTTCTCTATGTGCTTCAAAAGCAAGTGAAAAGTCCACTGCTGCGCATAGCTCTTCGTCTAGGTAGGTACTACAGCAGAGACAATCATTCTGCCATGAAGCAGTAGTTACCAAACCTTGCTGTGTTTCAGTTTGAAGGGCACTGACAGCAAGTGTTATCAATGGGCATATGAGACCAAAGAACTGACGTCTCAGGGTGACGAGCGCTGTGTGGTGCCACACAGAAATATTCATACATGTGTGTAATTATCATCATCATCATCATCATTACAGCATCTAGTGCACTGCTGAACATAGGCCTTCTACATAGATTTCCACAAAGAAACACGTAAGTTTGTAGCTCTGATTTTTGGGGGCTTTGCCATAGTTGCCAACGAACTTGGCAGGCGGGTTGGAAACCGTTGTTTATTTATTCTTAAGTTCCAGGAAGATGCTGCTGCCCATCTCCTGGTTTTTCATTTTTCCACTGTCGATTTTTTGACACCCACGGGACGAAAGTGGTGGTAGATTCCCTTAGGCAATGTGTATAATACCGTTATAAAATGTATAATTATAAAAAATGAAAATAAGAAGTAATCTTGTGTATTTTGTTGGCTTTTTGTATATTTCGGAGGAGCAACTTTTGTTAAAAAGATCAAGTTTACTTTTAAATATATATGAAACTGTTTGGCTTGACTTGTTAATGTCACGCTTTTATATTTTAGGAACAGCGGTTATTTTATTGGATTAAGTGATGAAATGATGATGATTATGATGAAGTGATGAAACAGGCAAAGCGTTCACCTTATAGTAAGTGCAACGTCTGCCCATAACAAATGCTGAGTCACCCAGAACATTTCTGTGTAACAGCACATTGCGCCCGTCGCCAGTGATTCCACAAGCTATCAGTGCCCTTCAAATCAAACAGTTATGTTTGGACTTGACGGATTCCCGCATAAGAATCCTCCTAGACGGATTCCTGCATAGGAATCCTCGTAACCAGTAATATTGACATTACTCGAAATTTTGTTACAGGATGTGGTAATTAATAACCAAATGTTTAACTCCTTAGGTCAAGAGCCAAAGCCAGGGTCGCGATCAAACTCCACGAAAGGTTTCCGCCAAGAGCGCAACGAAAGGAACTCCTGGGTACGTTATTCCTGCTTAACAGTTCCTTAGGAGATAAAATAGAGATAAAAATCTATATAGCCTAATTTTGTTTGCCTTTAATAGATTTAAACTTATGTGTATCGTTTTTCTAAATATTCTACGCACACATTTTGTGTTCCATTCGCATTTGTTTCGTTTTACAACTTTACGCCATTTTGTTTTATCTGTGGAAAAAGCTTTTCGTTACGTTTCATTTGTTTTTGTTTCTTTCCGTTTATATCACGATCATGCACCTTGCGTCATCTCCATGTTGTGACGTCATTGCATGGTGTGTTCTTGGGGTTGCCATAACGGGTAACAGACGCGGCTCGCAGCACGATTTGCACAGAGAGAGGTCTGTGTCGCCTGATTATTATGGCAGTAGGCGTTTCAGGTCAGTTACCATTTCAGAAGTTCTGGATTATTTTTAAAATTATTACTTGTATAATTGATAAATATTAGTGTCCAGCAAATCTGTCAGTCTGTTTTTCGAAAGGATACCAGCAATGATAATAACTCTTTGCACTCGTATGTGACATTTTATGATTATACGTATATTTACGTTACAATTTCATTCTGGGAGGATCTGTTTTAGTTTCTGCTTACATGTGTGTACATACATACAGTACTAATATTATAAATCCGAAAGTAACTCTCTCTGTCCCGCTATCAGTTTGTTACGTTTTCACGGTTCAGCCGCAAAACCGATCTTGACGAAATTTGGCACAAGGATAGCTTGCCTTCTGGAGACATACAAAAATAGATTGAACAGTATTCACACAGTATTAGTTTTTTACATTTTTTTGTATATTTTATAATTTATTATATTAATGTATATTAACGATAAAAATAATAAATTACCTAATGGTTTAGTATACGAACTGCGAACTGCATAAGGTCGCAGGATCGAGCACTCTTTCCAGGAAAATAACAATATTAGTAACAAACCGACCCGCGACTTCGTTCGCGTATAAAAAGTATCCTATGTCCATCTCCAGGATGCAAACTATCTCTGTGCTAAATTTCGTCAAGATAGGTTCAGCGGTTGAACCTTGAAGAGGTAACAAACAGACAGCGGGACAGTGAGAGTTACTTTCGCATTTGCAATATTAAGTATGGATGTTAATAGCATGGCGACTGCTGGTATCCTTGTTTCATTAATTTAAGGATAGTATTTGCTGGATACTAACAAATTAATTTTATTTGTATTATCATCAAATTTAACATTTCATTTTGCTTATAAATGTTTTATTATTAATTAACATTGTCATCAGAGAATGTCAGAGAACAATAGTACCTTACCACTTGTGGCCCATGCTTAACTCTATGTGCTATTTGTTTATGGTTTACTTTACGTGTGCATTCTCTGAGGGCATGGTGACATAGCTTCATTCCGCTCTAACACTTGTAAATGTAGCTTTCTGTCTCGTTCGTATGTCACGCTTCGATGATCACGCGGGCAGGTCCAGGATACACAGTCGAAGTAGGAGAGGAAGGTTTGAAGACATTTTTTTCTAATTGTCGTGTGTAATTTTTAGTCTTTGTAGATAAGTTGACTTCAGTAGTGATTTTGTTTGCACTCTATAAAATAGCCTAGACAAATTGAGCGATATTATTTTAGCATTTCGCCCCCATTTAAATCGATTTATTAAGAAGATCACAAGAGTCAATCTTTCGCTTCTTTTTCAATATTAAGATACATTTCTCATTCGTAGTGCGGTAACCGGAATAACTATCTGTAGGTCATACAGATATTTGTCCCGTACGGGAACCGAACTAGGGACCCATAGCCCTAAAGCTCGCTTAGCCAACATATTATTAATACCGATAGCCGACTGTTACGCATTTATAAGTCTGCATTATTTATAAAATCACGATATTACAAAAATAATATCTTAAAATTTAATATCGTTCAATTTGTCTAATTATTTTATTCAATCTGCATTTGCATCATGATAATATTCGAGTAGTGTGCCTTTTTTCAATGCATTTTAGTTTTCCCCTGTTAAATGACGCTTGGGAGGGGTCTTAAATTTTGTTAAAATTTATGAAACAACAATAAATTGTTTATTCACATCTCAAGAAGGTAAAAGTTAATGTCTAGAAAGTTATGAACGAATCTTTATTTAATACTCTATTTACCTGAAGAGACGTGACTGAATGTATGTTAACCCGGTGTCGCACCTCTGCGAATGTTTCGATACCCTATCTCCTCCTATCAGTTAAAATATGCAACGACTATACATACGTATTACATATATGACATTAAATTCAGACGGCAAAAGGTTATATTGAAAAATTACTAAAAAACAGTATACCTGCAGTTTCTTTCGCCTGTTGCTTCACCGGGCGGAGGAACCTCATTATGAAACGGTGGCAGGTTATATATATCGTTTAGTTTCAAAATGATAAGGCTAAATCGGCGACAGTTACAAACTGTATTAGAATTACGCCGCAGTTCATAAATAGCTGAGAGTTGTTTACGTATTGTGAGTGAGAACTATTCGTAATTCGTAAAGTAAGATGCAAAAAAAAATGTAAAGCTTGTAAAGATTTGTGAGCCTAGTAGAATTACGAATTTGCTTTCGAATGCATGTGTAGCAGCACATTTAAGCGGTGGGAGGGGCTTTCATTAAAAAAAAAATGCATTTCAAAAAAGGTAGTCCTAGCTAATAGTCGCGACTTCGTCCGCGTGAACGTAGGAATGTTTTTTAAACATCTCGTGGGAACTCTTTGATTTTCCGGAACAAAAAGTATCCTGTGTCCGTCTCCACGATGCAAGCTATCTCTCTGCCAAAAGTTCGTTAACATTTCCACGATTCTGTAGTTGAACCGTGAAAAGGTAACAAATAGACAGGGACAGAAAGAGTTACTTTTGCATTTTTTATATATTAATATAGATTAATATTGGCGTCTAAACAAAATTACTTTATTTTTGAGCATCTCTGGTTTTACTTTAAACGTTGCATATTAAAAAACGTTATTTTAGTACTAACAGGATTAATAATTTACATAACATTTACATTAACATCATAACCTATAAATTGCTCGATAAACTATTAATTTACTTGAAAACATTGACTTATTATGTATTACGTACTAGAGGAGACATCTCAGCTTGATTATTTGTAACACAAGTTGAAGTGCATGCGCTTAAAAACAGTATGTCGCATCTGCTCGCACTCATTGTTATCTATGAGAACATATACCGTCGTCCGCCTCCCGCATACGCCGCGAGTTATCGAGTTGCGCGACATATTTTTGTTTGTAATAGCTTATCTAGTACGAGGTACATTATAACTCAATGCTTTTCAAATAAAATCTTTGCTTATATAACACGCATCAAATAGTCTAGTTCCTCACTCGGTAAACATCAGCGACTAACAATCACGCGTGCGACGACCACGACTAACCGGTTGGGTTTGTATTGTACTGTCCGTCCGTGTGTTCCGTGCTTGTGATGACAATGTTGCGTGTACAGTCGCGTGAGCCCCGGTCGCGAGACACCGGACCGCAATCTGCCGCACTACGGGCCGCGATTCCCGCCGAGGGGAAGGTAAGGCTTCCATCATTCACACGAAACTAATCACATCTCCCCAAAAATCTTAGTGGACAAACAAATTACCTTGCGAAAATTATATGCGTCTTAAAATCTTACCCAAACAGTTGTTGACAAAAACTAACAAAATATTTTTTTTTTAATTATTCTAATCCATGATACAAAACTACTGTTTCAAGTTAGAAACTTGAAATAAACTTCGCTGATAAAATTAATGCTGCCGAATCTTGCGATCATTCGAAAAACAAACTCGAATATGTCTTCTTTTTTTTTAATCCTGGCAATTAGCTACCAAATCGAGCCATTTACTTTAACAACACGGACTTAGTTTCGATCGACAGCAAAATAAAAGTCTACTATCAGAATTTTACTGAAGATTTGCATTTGAACTTTTCAATCGCTGTACACTTTCACGAACACTTGCTGCATAATAAACTATGAATATTAAACATTAAAACTCAAATTATACACATTCAATAAAAACACCGCCGCAACTTTTAGAGTTGGCGCCAAAAGTCACTCGAATATATATTTTGTTACTATTTGATATTATATTCATTTATAGCAACTGACGTATACTTAATTATCATATTCAGTTGCGTTTGCGTTGAAGATTTGTTGGACTGATGAAGGCAAAACGACAAATACGATTTCGGTCTTGAATTGAATTTTTCAATCACTGTACACTTTCACGGGCATTTGCTGTATAATACACTATCAATTTGTGCAATTCGAAATATACATAGAATGACATAAATATTCAATACCACTCCATGACTTTTCGAATTAGCACAAAAAGAGTTTTCTCTTATTGTATAGTTTCCAAAATGTATAGTTATTTACAATATTATTCATTGCTTACACAGGTAAGATTTACATTTATTTTGCCTATTAACCATCCAAAATACGCTTCAAAGCTTCTGTCATCCGTAAAGTTGGTAGTGGTTTTGATTTTGCGCTTATACATTATTTCCCTCCCATCTTATTTAATTTAATTGCCAAGTGTAAAAATATGTATAATATGTGGTTATGTAGCTTTTTTAATCATGGATGTAATTATGACTGGTAGCGAGTTTGTTGTAGTTTTTTTTTAAATAAGTATTGTATCATAAGTTTATGATATGCGCATAGCATGTCAGAACTTAATAAATGTATTTAATGTATGTAGTCTTTAATTGGAATTTGCATTAGCAGACATTCTTTTTTGACCTCACGTGAATAAACATTCAAACAATGATGTTTTCATGTATAAAAATAATAATCTAGAGATACTAGATTTGGTCAGTCTAATTTTGTAACAAGTATTTTTTAAACAAATATGAAAGTATCAGAGTTTAGCTAAATCAAATCTGATATCCATTCTTCACCAACAACTTTGTTAAACATATAAAATTCATACATCTTTAAATACCAACATTTATTTAATTTTTGAAGATGTATGAATTGAAGTTGTAGGTAGGGTTCGTATTCAGGAATCCATCTAGGTAGGTACAACCCCAGGGTCAGTTGTTCTGCCGCTAAACAGTAGTGTGCAAACATTATTGTGTTTCGGCTTGAAGTTCACTGAAATCTAGTGTTATCTCTGGGCATATGAGACCTAAGAACTGATGTCTCGGGGTGACGGGCGCAGTGTGATGTCACACAGAAATATTCTGGGTGACACAGCATTTGTTATGGGCAGACGTTACACTACCATTAGGTCAACGTTTTGCTCATTTCGTCACTTTATCCTATAAAAAAAAGTTAAGAATGCCTTAGGACATATTACATACAGGCTATTGACAGAAGTGAGCTGTAGAATGAATCTCCAAACGTCCCAAATTGTCACAAATGATCTGCACAAAAGAATACAGTTTCTGGCACAGTGATATATAACGGTGGAATATCTACTGTCGTATATATACGTACGTACTTTCCGTACGTTATATATTCCATTTCTAATCCGCATACAACATAAGAAGGATTAAAATAGCTTATACGTATAAGCAGGAACAAGTCGCAAGGTGATCCTCTTAAGCTCATTATGGACACCGCTTCATAGTCATTACAATCTACACATAGTTTTAGGATATCTATATAGAGAAAACGTTCGTTTAACTAACACGCAAACCCACACCTGGGCAAACAGCAAAGGCGCAGAACCGGAGTTCCGTTCACCACGCGTGAAGCAATTGTGGGACAAATGGCGCACTGTGTGGCTCCTGGCGTGGGAGAGACAGAGGAGGCTGCATGAGCGCCTGGCGCATCTCCGTGAACTGCAGCGAGTTTCCAACTTCAGTTGGGACGACTGGAGGAAGCGGGTAAGTGAACCGGTCTCTATTTCGAACTCTTCCTTATCTTGTTCTCCTGGTAGGTCAGCTTTGAGTGGGATCCATCGTCCTTTCCACTTTAAAAAAAAACGCTGGGGGTTCATATCATAAAAGTTCCTAATATATTTAGACTTTGAAGTGGCATGATATTTCTATTCTAGAAAACATTTTTTTTTAATCATTGTAAATTCATATAGGAATTTTATTCATGTTTAAAAACCGATACTATTTTTACTGTGTTATTATTAGTTGCTAAGATATCGTTGGTTAAAGACAAAAGGATCCTTTTTAATTTAAAGTCTGATATTTCAGCAAAACATTGGCATAAAGAAAATTAAAAAAAAATGAAACTGTATAAACAGGCTAGCTGGCCTTTGTCGTGATCAACTCTGAAAAGTTTTTGCTCATCGGGTGACAAAAGAGAAAAAAAAATGGTTTTTTCTCGCGTTACTTATGATTATGCGACACCCGTAGCTCACAAAATTATTTTGATGAAAGATCTTAAAACTAAAAACTTGCAGCCTGAAGAAAACTCTCTTTTTTTAATCTCAATTTTTCACTGAGATGCAACCTTTCATAAACCATTAAGAATTCTTTTATTTTTTTCCAGTAGTATATTATTTTAAACTTCCCATCAACATTTTGCATAGACGAGTGAAGGATTTCAAGATTTTGTGTGAATGTTTTGTCTATATTGCATTATTGTAAATTATCCTACGAAGAAACCATTTGATTCAATTGTGTATAGTGCATAATATATAATTAGATCTCCTTGCCACCAGTTCCTCAAGTTCATGAACCACAAGAAGTCGCGCCTGACGGACCTGTTCCGCAAGATGGACAAGGACAACAACGGACTCATACAGCGGAACGAATTCATCGACGGAATCATCAACACCAGTGAGTTAAATTTTTATAGCCATTTATGTTATGTAAATACGCCATGATCAATATTTTTTTTAAATAAAATATGCCCCTAAGTATGATTTCTCCTCTATCGTGGTTGCGTTTTACAGAGATGTGCCGTCCTAAAAAAGTGCTTTTACATAAATGTTGGCTCTTGGTATTCGAACCAAGGACCTACGGTGTAGAAGTCAGACACTCTTTTGCAACTTTCCCATTGTTTATTCTCACAAGCATAATAAAACTGGTCAGTTTTTAAGATATATTTTCGGTGATGTAATTGATGTTAGCATTCTCGGCTTTTACAGCTTCATCGGATACTGTGCTCGCGGGCCAGGTTTGGTTTGACCCAAACATAAATAAATAAATAAACGCCTACAAAAACCTCGAAATTCGGACTGTGTCGTTATTAAGAAGTAATGCTCTACAGCAGGGATTTCCAAACTATTTTGGGCAAGAGAACCGTTTTCCAAAATGAACTGATACCTCAGACCCCCATAGCCAAATTACTTTAAAAATCATATCTCTGGTTTTTTTCTTTTTTGCTTATCGACTTGACTTGTTTTAAAGTACAACAATGTTACTTCCTACTAAAATATTAGTCATTCTCGTAACAAGTTGGTACACGTAACACAACATATACGGTATCTTGAAAATTTCAAATAAGAAGTTGTGTTCATTAATAGGGGTCGATTTTTAGACATCGTCGACCCCCAAAATCAGTTTTCGTTTATGTCGACCCCGAGGAAACCGATTACGACGCCAAGAGGTCGACCACTTTGGGAATACCTGCTCTACAGTGTCTAATATAGCTTATTTAAACACAAAATACTATTCGATTTATAATATTTCTACATTTAATAGGCCCAGACTTCACTGTTTTGTGCCTTTTTCGATACCGTAAGGAAGCGAAGATTTTAGTGGATGAACATATTATGATATGACAATTGCGCTTCATTTTAATAAACATAAATGAACCTTGGAATAGATTTAACTTATACATACATACATACAGTCACGCCTTTTTCTCATATGCAGTAAACTACACCGACCACACTCGTTTTCTTTTCGCCCACGCGGGAAACTGAACGTGACGGGTGGCGAACCACGTTACCGCCATTTTGATACAAGTCAAGAAATTATTACTCTCTGTTACGTTCCCACGAGCAGTATAGTGACAGCATTGCATATTATGTCATTATTCTGCACTAAATGAACTTATATAAATCTGAATAAAGGCTGTCCGTACAATACCTTAATCGCCTCTTACGACACCTCGGTAGGTGCTATACTGTGCCGGTCACCTATTGGCCTTAATTTTACTTTAGGATTCAATAGATAATTAAATAGAATTAGACTTTGGATTAGAAAGGGCATGACGCTCGCTTCAAATTTCATTATACGCGATTGACCCAGCTTCTATCACTGGTGCCTGCGACACCTTTAAGTTGGCGGGGGTAATGCTAACTTAGTGCTCAGCAGCGTCTGAAATCATCGTGAGGAAACTTGCGTTACCGAGGAATAAAAATATTTCGAGATTTGAAGTCTGCCCATTAGAGAAGCATGACGTGCTTTCCGCGCCTCTAAAGCCTTCTTAAAAATGAGAGGTCTGTGGTTAGCAATGGAACATTTATAGATTCCTCGATGCTGACTATAGCACATAAATGTATTTGCTCGAACGGGTATCTCCTACGCCCTTAGAGCATCGAAGCATTCCATAATATATTTTTTTTATGCAAGAAAGTAGTAATGATTGCACATCACTGCTTGAGGGCAGAATAACTGACACTACTGGTACGTACATAGACGGATCCCTGCATATTTATCCTAACACCAGTAAAATTTGATATCTCAGTTCTGAACCACACACACAGTAACAATTTACTATCTAATGATTTCTTATATTTACGCGAACACTACTCATTTAAATGAAACTAATTTTTACGGATTTTATCGCGTTTAATGTTTTACTATTTATAACCCGACGTTTCGGGCGCTTTACAGCTCCCATGGTCACGGGGGACTGAGGTGACAGTTGTCCCGATGTCATAGTTAACCCGGAGTACCTTCAGCTTTTAATTATTATTTTTTAGTCCGATCTACGCAGAAAGAGCTTACTGTGTCTTGAAGCCTTGCAGTGGTATGCTTGGTTTTTGATTTAATTTTATTAATAATAGGATCCCAAGCCGGTGGTAATACCCAACCATCTTCCCTATTGAAATTAGGATGTTTTTTAATTTCAATAGCCTCGCTACTTTAAAAATTAGTTTCATTTAAATTTACTATCTAGTAAACTATATGTGCGTATATATTAAAAAAAATCCGCGTACGTTCGTACTAAGATAGCGTGACGCACTTTTCAAATTTTAACATTACCCTTTCAGAATGAGAGGCCTTGTGCCCACAGTTATCAACAAATAATTTACTTTAAGAAGGAAGCCTTTAATAATTAAGAAGGCATATTCTAACATTAAATCTCTTCGACAGAATTCGACACTTCTCGACTAGAGATGGGCGCCGTTGCGGATCTGTTTGACAGGAACGGCGGCGGACTTATCGACTGGGAGGAGTTCATTGCTGCTCTTAGACCTGACTGGGTAAGTTCTTCCCATATGCGCTAGGAAATGGACTTGGGACTTGGGATGGAATCGAGATCAACCATTACGTCCGTGGTACTCAGCCGTGGTAGCTCAGGGGCTAGGCGCTCGCTTTAAATTTCAAAGTACGCGAGTGAACTGGGTTATATTACCATTAAATTGTTAATTGCAATTTTAAGTGTCGATTTACCACGTGCTCGGCGGTGAAGGAAAACATCGTGAGGGAACCTGCATATCCGATGAATAGAAATATTTAGAGGGTATGTGAAGTCCGCCAACCCCCACAGGAGCAGCGTGGCGGACTATTTCTACTACTAGGAGGCCTGTGCTCAGGAGTGGGACATTTATTGGCTGTAACTTTACTTTTTTTACGCGAGTGATCTGGATTCCCCTGTACCAGCACCTATAAAACTGCCTTGTGCTAATTAACCACGTGATCGGTGAAGGAAAGTGAGCAGATCATGCAGATCTGCTCAATAAGTCTGAGAAATACAAATATTTCGAGGTCACATGAAGTCCGCCAATTCACCGGAGCTTCGTGACGGAAAATTCCCGGCCCAAACACCTCACAAAAAAATTAAAAGAGGTCTGTGCTCATTGGAACATTTATAAACTGTTATTAATGTTTAATTATATATCTGGAACACTCCTTCCTACTACCTACCTTATTGTTTTTATTAGAAAATTACTTAATCAAAACAGAGTTTCATGGTTTTCTCATTGATCCCGTCATAATAACTTAATCAAAACGATATCCAGCCGGAAGAAATTTCTAAATGAAATAAGCTGTGCCTTTGTACTAAATTTATTCATACATTTTTCTTTGTAATCATTGTTTGTGTGTACATAAATTATTAAATAAAAAAAAATTATCCCCTTTCTCCCCATCCCATCTCTAATAAAAAAAATATCATTAAAATCAGTTCATAAATAAAGTAGCTATGGAAATATACAGAGGAGTTGTGAACCTCCTTTCTTGAAGTCTGTTAAAAATTGTTTTTTGCCAAAACGAAATTTCAGATGTACTAAAATAACATCTTTAATAGATAATTTGAGTACTCTTTGAGTGTCAGGAATTTAAAAGTCTATGTTCAGTGCATGCAATTTTAAACCCAAAATTGAATGGACAAAGGTCAATATCATTTCAATCAAGTGATCTATTGATTTATTGTCACGATATCGAATCTTATCTCGTATGATGCAATGATGCTTAGAGATAACTGTATGACTTATTCGACTGAAAGTATTTGCACAAGTAAGTTCATACATTACATCTAGTTTCTATTCGTTTTCAATCAGATATAAATATCCCACCGTTGGGCATCAATCTCTTTAGTCTGATTCTCGTCAGTTATGACGGGGGTTTTGCAGTGCAGAAATCCTTTTAGGTAGATGCCACCTCTGGGCCAGTTACTCTACTGTGAAGCAGTAGTGTGCAAACTTTCCTGTGTTTCGGTGTAAAAAAATCTTGCCGTCGATTTTTTTCTAAGACAAGTGTGTTTCGCCACGACGTCACACTTCACCGCAGAGGATGGAGAAAAAAGTAAAGTATCGGCCCATAAATGTCCCACTGCTGAGCACAAGCCTCCTCCCGCTTTTTTCAACAGATCTTGTGATAAATTGGCGCCTAACAATTCCGTTTATACTTTTAGAACGTAGGTCACCCGCGTACTATGAAAGTATAATCGAGTGCCCGGTTCTTGAGAAAATTATAATAATATTCAGATATAAGAATATTATTATAATTTTCTACCACCTCAGACAGATGTTATAATTAAAAATATTAGATATTATAATTTTCTAACACCTCAGTGTCTTCCTGACTAAATAACTTGACCGCGGGCCCTGGTTTCTCTCAGAGCCAACACTAGTACAAAAACACAAATTGTTGATTTTTGAGTCTGGATGTGCCGTGATTGTCGCCGTGTTTGTTACACTGCATCTTCGGATGAGTTCATCTGTTTGCGCCTACACTGGTGTCACTATAACATATCCTGCGCAGTTGATGGCTTTCCACTGTATTCGGAAGGTTGTTACTGTAGCAATTGGGCAGGAAGCAAATAAAGTATAACAGGATTAGCTTGCAGGTTTCCTCACGATGTTTCCCTTCATCGCTGAGCACGTGGTAGCTCAGGGGTGGAGCGCTCGCCTTAAATTTAATAGTACGCGGGTCACCTGAGTTCGATACCCGGTGCCGGCACCTCTAAAATTGTTCTGCGATTTTAAGTTTTATTTTACCACATGCTCAGCGGTGAAGGGAAAATCTGCATGTTTAAGAAATAAAATTAAAAAATGTTTCGAAGACATGTGAAGACCGCCAGCCCGCATTGGTGCAGCGCGGTGGACTTTCCCCGGCTCCAAAAGCCTCCCAGAAATGAGAGGAGGCCTGTACTCAGTTGTGGAATATTTGTGGGCTGTAACCTTACATTTTTTTAAAGAAAACAATTTATTTATTTTTATTATCATGCTGCGATTAATTAGTTAATAGCGTGCTGATGTAACGTGTGGTGGCGGCATTAGAGAATTAGCAACCACATTAAACGAGACCCCACACTAGGACTTCTCCTATATCGTGGCGACACCACCAGGTCAGAACTAGAGATTCGAACGCAGGTGCAGCGGCGTAGATTTTACTGGTGGTAGGATTCCTATGCAGGAATCCGTCTAGGTAGGTACCACCCCAGGGCCAGTTATTCTGCCGTGAAGCAGTAGTGTGCAAACATTATTGTGTTTCGGTTTGAAGAGCACTTAGAGCTAGCGTAATCACTGGGCATATGAGACTTAAGAGCTGATGTGTCAGGGTGACGGGCGCAGTGTGGTATCAAACAGAAATGTTCTCGGTGACACAGCATTTGTTATGGGCAGTCGTTGCACTTACCATCAGGTGAACGTTTTGCTCGTTCCGTCACTCACTGTCACTGTCACTGTTTTCAAATAAAAAAAAAGATTTGTGCAAAAACAATTCGTAGTTTTCAGGTCTGGTTGTATTGTTATTGACCCCGTGTCTCTGACACTGCCTCCTAGCATATTTCCGGTCTTATTGCAGGAGCGTTAGTTATGAGCGTAGATTAGAATGAGTAAATACCTCTGTGCTTCTGACCGTGTTCGGAAGTTGTCGCCGTGGTCGAAAATCAACCAGGATAACGTCAACATCTGTGCAGGTGGAGAGACGCGGTCCCCCATCGGACGCTGACAAGATCCACGATGAGGTGAAGCGGCTCGTCATGCTGTGCACCTGCAGACAGAAGTTCCGCGTCTTCCAGGTCGGAGAAGGGAAATACCGGGTAAGTGCTTGCTTGTCAGATACATTTTGTATCGTTTTAGGTTAAACAAAATTCGCGGTAACTATTGAAATTTATTAATCAATCTATAGAAAGAACTTACTTAAATTATATTATTATTTATTGATAATTTGTCAATATCGGAAATCAAAGATAGTCTTACTTTTTTTTAATTTGAATTTTAAATTGATTGATATATTTTCGTTCATAACTTTTTAACTTGTTAATACAAAAGATTTTTATAATCTTTGAAAAATTACCGAGTTTATAACTATTTAGTTCTACTAACTATTTAGATCCTATTCACACAAGTTACCTCTGACGCTACGCAAATTGATTGTGTGTAAACTTTAACATTGTGTAATTAACTTATTCATCGACAGCCTCTTATTGACGAAATCATTTTCTGGTATCTACGTAGTGTAACTAAAGCAATTTAAAAAATGGTTTAGATTTATTACAAAAATTACACTTAAAATTTAGACTTGATTAATTAAATGTGAAATTTTCTAGATAATTTCAAGTTAACTATATATTTGGTAGGACTTCTATGCAGGAATCCGACTAGGTGGGTAAAACCACAGGGTCAGTTAGGCAGCCGTGTGCAAAAAGTGTTTCCGTCTAAATGGCACTGATTGTTGGTGTAATTATAAGGGCATGTGAGACTTAAGAGTTTATGTGTAAGGGTGACACACAGGTACTGTCTCACAAAAAAATGTTCTGGGTGCCACAGCATTTGTAATGGGCGGACGTTGCACTTACCATCAGATGCACAAATTGCTCCTCTTCTCATTTTTTTTTTTCATCAAAACAACACTGGTAGGCTTTGCAAACCATTTGCTAGTCGCATATTTCGTTCGCGTATCTCCCAATGAGTCCACTAGTACGCTCACACCATGCGGTCCAACAGTTCGGCGACTCGCAAAAACTGCGCCTTGTACGAATCCTGCGCTCCACCGTGATGGTGCGCGTGGGCGGCGGCTGGGTGGCGCTCGACGAGTTCCTCGTCAAGAACGACCCGTGCAGAGGTACGTACCGACACACAAACACACCCTGATCAGACCCTCACTGGGAAGGCGCGTGAGGTGATGTATCTCGACGTATACACTTCTCGTGATAAGACGAGATATATACAATTGTAAAATATCAATTTAATGATGGATTTTGTAACGCCAACTTACAATTTATTGTGTAAAAATGGCCGCGTGGTGGCGCTGTGAGATAATCTATTTACCTTTCCCATCTCGTGGTAGTCTTAAAAGTCGACTAAGGAAAAATCTTTTGATATATGCCAACCTAAATTATCCATACAGCCGTCCAAGGAACGACTAGTCCACAAACGCCATCCGCCTGCCATTTGTGACAGTAACGGCAAGTCATCCCTAACAGGGGGAGGGTTTTTACTGATGGTAGGATTCCTATTCAGGAATCCGTCTAGATAGGTACCACCGCAGGGACAGTTATTCTGCCGTCGAGCAGCAGTATGCAAACATTGCTGCGTTTCAGTCGGTCTGAAGGGCACTGGTACCCAGTGAAACTTAGAGCTGTTGTCTCAGAGTGGCGAGCGGATGTTGCACTTACCATCAGGTGAATGTTTTGCTCGTCTTTACACTTTCTTCCCTTAAAAAAGGCATATGTCCAATAGTGGACTGTATGACGATATGTCATATATATCTAAAGAGCCTTTTCAATGTCGTTTATATAATAGTCCGCCAACCCACGTTGGAGCAGCGTGGCGGACTCTTCCCGGCTCTTATATCTCAGAAATGAGAGGGGGCCTACGCTCAACAGTGGGACATTTATAGGCTGTTACTTTATTTGGTTATTATACATTAAATTGCGCAAGTTTTGGCTAACTGCCCATCTCACTTCGCCTTCCCAATGATTGTGACTACAATTTGATAAGTGACAACTACAAATCTGAACAGGGAGAATTGAGTTTTTTTATTTTATTTTTTAATAATTTTAATTAGAAAAAGTAAATTTGGATTTAGCTTTATTAAGAAAGAAGGGAATCATTAGAGACAAGTTTAGCCAATAATTTATTTCTCCGTTTTGCTTCAAATAAAATAATACACGGAAACGTGCATCGTCTGGGGTAAAATTGTAGATTGTCTCGCAAGTCAAGTATTTTGTGTATATTGTCTGATCTATACATAAGCAATAATTTGATTATTTAAAAATTCAATTCTCCCGATATTTATGTGAAATGTGTGCACCTAAAGCACTACTCAACATTGATGTCGAAGTCTAAGAAAAAAAAAAGTAAATATTATAATTTCACTAAAATTGAGTGGCGTTTTAGAGTTTACTAGAAATTAATAGACCTGTAATATGTTCAACATAATTCATACGAATATTAAAAAAAATCACTATAAAAAAAAAAAACAATTTGTATGTAATGTTACATGTTATAGGTTTGTTTTTGCAAAGCCAAATTTCAACTCTAAGCATTATTTATTTATTTTTAAAGTGTTACTTCAAAATTATTTATATATATTATTAAACTATTAACTGGCATAGATAATGTGTTCAAAATATTAATAATGTTGCTGTGTCACTTTGAACAAATAAATAATAAATCTACTTGTAGTTTGGCTTCATTTTTATACTGCAATTTACAATGACTGCAAGTTGTCATTGTGCATTGTAAGAACATTATTTGCGACTTTATGTTTGTAGAAAACATTTCTTTTACAAGCAGAAAGTTTTGTGATATTTTGTCTCCGATATTCAAAGTGTCAATCAAAGACGTTACGGGTTTTAACTTATGATATGTATGTGTTAACACCCTAACAGGGGTAGTAAATGTATTTGTCTATTAACTACAGGTGTTGACGGGAAGAAATAATTACAGATTTTTAAGTGTTGAACGCTTTCGTTTAAATAACAAAATAACCATTTAAATTTTGATCACATTTATTTTTTATTGCTAAGACAGACTACAGTTATATTAAGCTTGCGGTAAAAATAATAAAAATACTTATAACAATTACTATTAATGCTGGCAACATCATATCTTATATCTAAAAATACTGTTAAAAAATGCTATATTAGGAGGAAAAATTTATCGCGTAAGTTATCACAGACAAAATAAGTAATTCGAAAACCGTGATACAAAAGTTTTTAATATAGCTTAGTTTTGGAAGCTCAGTTCATTGCACCAAATTGATTGAAGGTTGCCGGACCTGTTTTTCGGTCTAAAACTGTCTGTTTGAGCCACACTCCTAAAATTATCTGATAAGTTATAAATACAAAATGTTTTAAAACAATCAAGCACAAAATGAGATTCATAAGTTACATTTATAGAAGAATATTGGTTAATTAACTTTTCAATACTAACATCTACATATTACTAAAAAAGGTTAAACAACTACAAGTCTTAAGATAAGATTTCTGAATATGGAATATGATGTTTTAAATATTTGAGTACATTTCCAAAAGTATCTAAGTAATACTGGTAAAGTTTTCTTACATCTAAAATCAGGCAAGAAGAGCCATAAATGTGAATAAAAAATTTAATCAACTGTGGTCTTGCGGATAAAGGATGTCAGTGATGATATCTCACTGTGTCTTTCACTTGGCAATGGGCTGAACTCAATTTCCTCACTCAAGTTCTGTGTGTCAGATGTGTTTTCATTGACTGGCCAGTGTTTATGGCTCGGTGCATATAATACCAACAGAGCAAATATGTAAATATTCCACATTCCATATACGCCAGTGAAGAATGCAGAAGTATACTCCAACTCAATGCTCTCGTCCCATTTCCATTGACCCTCTGCAACTTGCCCCAATATAAACCCAATAACAGTCAAAGCAGCACAAAGCAAGGTAGCCAACATTAAGAATTTGAAACGGTATATAATTCCTTCATAGTGCAAACGTCTAACAGAACACATAGTTGGTAGCGATTGCCGTTTCTGGGAAATGTTAATGAAAACTTGCCATACCATGTAGCACAAAAACAAGAAGTACACTCCAGTAGATATGCCTGCCAGTATTATGAAGGTCAGAGCAAGGTTTGTGCCTAAATCTGTCACCCAGATTGAATAAAATGGATTGCGCAGTTGCACCCCCCTCTCACACATATCAAATATAAAAAGCGAAATACAACCCATTGCAACCGCACTTAAATGTCTCCAATACTGCTTCAGAGAGCTTTGTGCTGATGCATCCTGAATCAACATGTGTTCTCCAGCGAAAACAAGCCAGAAAGAAAATAGCATTGCATAAAAAACACCTTGTTTGATATCTCCCAAAAGTAGCATGAATGGAAGATCAAAATGCAATGTTAAATATTCTAATGGCATATTCAAGAAACACAGTCCTATTCCAAGACACAAAAGCATTTTTTCCAGTAACACAGGCTTTCGTTGCAACATGTGAATGCGGTTCCAGAACCATGTTAATATTGCAACAATACATGGAAAGAAAACTGTTTTCAAAGACAGCCACACTTTAGTAAATCCTCCATTTTGATTGATGACTGTAAGCCAAATATCTTGTATATGGCCTATGTTTGTATTCATGTTGGGTGTGTCCACAGGCAATCTTATGTTGAGCAAATAAAAATCGTGATACAAAGAACCAAGCTCAAAAAGTGGCATTGCAGAACAGTTATACAAATATTCATCAGTTTTCACATCTATTTCACAGTCTAAATTCCGTTTCTCAACTGATTGGGTATAAAGTTTCCAGCCGTTATCGGCATCACCTTTATTTTTATACGCCAGTCGCGCGTCTATAGTTATAGTACTTCTAGGTTTAACTTCCATTTGAGAATGGTACTTCAGATCCACTTGTAGAACGCCAATTAAATTTTGCTGCCATCTGGAGAAGTCTAAAGTTCTGCTATCTCGGGGAATCGGCATTTGGAACGCGAAAACAACATCCGTTTCGGACAAGTCTTGATGCATGTCGCCGAGATCAACTGTCTTACATGAACCTTCGCCGCGGTTGTAAAACCACTTTGTAGTATCATTTTTAATTGTTGTCGTGTCCTTGCATACGGTTCCGAGTATACTTTGAACATTCGCTGGCGTAGGTGCTACTAATCCGCCGATGAGAAAACACGTTACTTGACATAACAAAAGAAACGTGACTAATATGGCCAGTTTTCTGCCGCTGAGATTTTCTATTATCGTTCCTGTCATTATAGGGTACACAAATCGCGTCTTTAAGCATCAAATGAAAAACTACTTTAAAGTACACAACCGGTTTCCATTGTGTCTAAAAAAAGTCACCGTTCTAACGCGAACAGTTTCAAGATTTCATTGACGCGACGCAATACTATTGACATGCGCAAGGTTCGATGTTGCCAGTAAAATACTTAACGTTATAACCCTGCTATTTTAAACGACGTTATCTTAAATTTAATCGGTGATATTTATTAGTCTTTATTCTCTGTTTTTATTATAATCCGTTATTGAAACGTATGTATCGTTTTCACTTAAAAACCACGCTAGTATATCATGTCTAGTTCACATTGATCACGAAACATTTATAAATCTCGTTTATTGCTAGTACCAGCAGAGTGCAATTACAGTTAGCACCTAAATTATCCACGATAAATGATGTCGCTACTAATTTACTAATTCGTATTCGCTTTACCCAATCCAACTCCTTTTTCCTTATTTTTTGATTTCATTAATATTTTTACGTTTATCCTTCCTAAAAAAACCTTGAATAAGTAGTGTCATTAGTGCTACCGCTGCCTGATCCGAGCAAGCCGGAGCAGCATGAAGCTTGTTGCCCGCTTGGTAAGATAATGCGACTTGTTTTTGGAACCTTCCTTTAAATTAGTTTTTTTCAATATTTTTCTTTTGATGGCACACGTTTTAAAGATTGGTTCTTATGCAAGCCGTTATACCTTGATGTGGCTTAGATATACTTTTGTAACGTATTAGTTTTAATTTATTGCTATATTTTTATTTTTATTTTTGGGATATGTAACATGTGCTTTTATAGTAGTTAGTTTAACACTCAATAATTTATAATCATTATAATACAACTCTTGTTGTAGTTTGAAATTATTATCAATAAACGGTACGAATAATATTACGTCCGTTTTAAAATTTTGTGCTTTGTAAATTTCATTAAATTAGCATGATAATGGTATTTGGTTGCATTTTTTGGAATATTTATTTTTAAAAAGTAAATACTAATTTCGAAATAAAACAAGTGCAAGACATGTTTGCTGACTTTTAATGTACATATATATTTACTGACTTTACAAAAGTTTATACTTATTAAAGTATATTTTATATAAACTTTTATACGTTTTCTATATTAAACTTGCTCTTGGTTTATTGATATTGCATATTTTTGGGTGACAGAATAAACTAATCGTATTTTTAATAATCCTGTTCCTAATTGCACATTATTACAAAAACTCCGATGTTTTTTTTTTTGATGTATTATGTTGTATTGTTTGACTTTTTCTGATTTTGTTTGTTATTTTTTCCTCCTTTCTTACCCTAATACCACTGCACGCATCCCTGTTTTACACTTTTGTGTTTTTTTTTCTACTTTCCTGTTACCGAATGGTTTTCGTTATGCCCTTCCCTGTCCAATCCTGTTTGCAATCCCAACGCACTGGACGCCGCCCGCATGCAGCTAAAGGACGCACGAACATCGAACTACGGGAACAGTTCATACTGGCTGATGGAGTATCACAGAGCATGGCTGCGTTCCGACCGCGTACGCCTCGCTCTAACACAAATACGCCACCATCCACAGGACCCATCACGAAGGTAAGTAGTTGCTACAACTAGTAATTAATTAAATTTCCTCTATACAGGTTATAATTTAGCTGTAATTTCGCACACGTACTACATAAAACGCACAGTAGTAAATAGAGGGAGCAATCGGTTTGGGTTTTATTTTGTTTTTGCTTATTCCTTTGCCCTTTGTACATGGATTTCTATATCCGTTTGCAAGAGGCATTTTCGTGAGTGCAGCATGCGTTCAGCTCGTAGCGTTTGTCGTATTGCATTGGTGTGCTCAAAGCTCGTGTAGTGTTTGGTGTTGTTTGTTAGTTTACCTATTCATTGGAACCACATCATTGGAGAGGTGGCACGTCAACACCTTTGGACCTCATGGTAAAGTATTTCGTTTATCCCTCCCACTAGATCCCATCATACCCGCATATTGCAAAAAGATTCGCGTCGGTCATCAACTAAGCGTGTTAATTATTAGAAACATCGTCCGTCGGTACCTCTTAAAATGCGCGTTGCGGCAAAACGATTGGCACTATGAAAGTCTTTATGTTTAATGGATGTACTC
The DNA here is from genome assembly GCA_019845155.1 of Luehdorfia chinensis. NCBI lineage: Eukaryota > Metazoa > Arthropoda > Insecta > Lepidoptera > Papilionidae > Luehdorfia > Luehdorfia chinensis. The sequence goes on from JAHVAK010000028.1 coordinate 2,156,499, forward strand.
CTTTCAATCCTTAATGAAAGTCCCGGTTTTGTATTGGTGCGTTTAGCTGAAGAATTTATGGAGCAGCTGAGGCCTATTTTTGAGGCTCTAAGGCAGCGAGAAGAGCTTCCGTGTTCGTACCCGCTTCACGTGGGCTCGACGCATGGCACTAAGCAAGCTTTCATTTACGGACACTCAAGATCTCAAGGTTCCACGACGCCGGGTGCCCATCACTATACGCATCACCACGGATACCAGCCCTCTCCAGGATGCCATTGGGTAACGCTACTTAGGCAATGTCAAAGTGTCGCGATTGAAATGCACCTTTGTTACTTTGAATTGAAATATTTGATTTTCGTTTTAGTTTCACTATATGAATTCGTTGTCAGTAGTGTTAGAAATTAATATTCTTGTCTGGTGAATAATTTATCCTAGTTCAGCATGCCTGTAAATTAGAATTTGAGAAAGATCACAATATAATCACCAATATAATGTAACATACAATAAATTCTTATATAATTCGTAACATTGAAAGCAAACGAGATAACGGAAATCTTCCGATAGCTGTTTTTCCTGTTAAATGCCAGAAAGTGTCCACAACGTTGACGGGCAGCAACGTTTAATGGGCGAAGCATCTCATACTGAGATTGCCACTCCGCCTGCCAAGCGTGACCATAAAGGCAAAACCCCTTTCTTGACGACGTCCACCAGTGGACTTTTAACAGGCTGATAAAATATTATTAAAATAATATCAAGGCATTTTTAAATAACCGCGCTTCTGTTTCTTGAGACTATACAACAATTAATATACACAGGTAAGGGAACGAACAGTTCGCTCCGTGCCCATGTCCGGCACAGGGGCAACCGGCCGTGCGTCAAGGTCTTCCCTCAGCGCAGGCACTCCTGATTCCCTCAGTGATAATGAAGCCGCTAGCGGACTCGGAACTAGATATAGGAAGCCTAGTGTGCCCAGGTAATAATTTAGTCATTAGTTATATAATAATAGCACATTTGTACAACAGATATTTAAATCGTACCATTTTTTATTTTTATCTAGCGAGCCTACACTACATTATTACTTTAGTTTTTTGATATTTCATTGTTTTCTTTTAGGTCAACACTTACACCTGGTGGGTCGCGCCCAGGTTCTAGGCCAGGATCAAGGACGGGATCTAAACCACCATCTAGGCATGGATCCAACCTCTCCTTAGACAGTACAGGTATATTACGTTGTACATAGGATTAAGACTACGTGCACACGAGCGCTTTTTCTGTATGTGGAGGTGGGCTCGTTTTTACTCACTTCTGCTTTCTTATTTTAATGAAACGCATTGCACGAGAAAAGCATTGCCGTGTGGTGGCAGCTTGAGAGAATATAACTTTTCTGGCAATCTATAGGGGAGGCCTATGTTCAGCAGGGGGCTAGTAATACGCTGAAATGAGATGAAGTATAATGTTTGGGTCCAAAAAGTACAATTTATTTTTTCGACTATTTTTAATTAATTTAATAGACGATTTTACATATTTTTACGTCACATTCTTCTCAAACAACGTGATAATGTTTATTTAAGAACTCATGATGGTGCTAGTTTACAACCGTTGTCGCAATAACATGTTTTTTCTTATTTAGACGAAGTTTCAACGCCGTCTCGTATTCCTATGCGTAAAGTAACGAATACGAAGACATCAACAGCTCGCGCTGCTGCCAACGCCAGCAAACTTGGAGTGACAACACCTAACGGAGGATCGCGGCCAAGAACACCAACTGGATTCTTGACTCCAGCTAGTGGAAGGTATATTTTTTAAAATAACAACTCACTTTCTTATTTAATTACATAAAAAGTACAATCGTAATCTCATCTAATTTACTTGATTGAATATAAAACAACGCTTTTAAATGTAATAAAACTGAGATAAGCTCATCGTACTATTGTTTCCTATATTTGTACTAAAAAGCTGAAAACAGCAAATTCCCGAACTTTATAATTCCAACTGGACACCTGGGCAGGTATACTAGCGGAGGGATGTACCGCACTTCCAGTATACCGACACTGTCACCGGTGCCGGCGTTAGTGAGGTACAAACACTGATTGGAGTTTGCTCGTGCGTTGTTTGTGAAACGGTTTTGTCATGATCGCAATTTGTTACATCCATTTTATTATTTAGTAAAGCTGACTGAGTTCAAGCACAATATCAACATTTATCAATAACTGAATTTTACATAGCGTAAGATTATTTATTAATAATAAAACTAAAAACAAATTCCGATCATTACTTTGCGGGAAACACCAAGTTGAAATGGCACGTTATATCGCTTCTTGGGGGTTATAGGTCTGTGTAGTGACGTCAACTTGAACGTCTTGCCTTCAGTAGAAAGGCGCATATTTGTTGATGAACGCTGAGATTTTTTTATGTTTCGTTATGGTGGTGGGGGTTTTAACTTGTGAGGTATCTTCTCAAAGAGAAATTTCATCAAAATTGATAGCACTTACACCAAGGTTACGACGAGAAAAAAAGCATGATGCGAGTAGTTCGAAAACTATAACACGGCTTAAGATTGGTTAAAGTGTTAAATTAGTCTAACGAAACAAAATCATATGTATGTAGGGTAAAAGGTTTGAGTATTAATGATAATTAAATAATGATATTTTTCCTTCCCGCATGCCATGCAATACGAAAATGGATACAAAATAAAACAGCTCGACACATTCCCAGCCATCGTCGATGGCATCTGAATATCCCAAATCTTTATCCCATAATCATCCTGCATTCCTAACCCAAGGTTCGACAAAAATACCTGTGTATGTCGGCCTTCATTCACAAAGATCTACCTCCGTTGATCGAAGTTTGAAAACATCACGTAAATCCCACTCTAGAGAGATTTCTCAAGAACCTAGTCCCGCGTCCCATGAACCATCACGAAAATCCGACCAGAGGAGTCCAGAAGATGATTCCTCGCTATTCAGCATATCGGGAATGACGAGCGACAATGAATGTGAAAGTAATATAAGCGAGTCAAGTGGCGAAGCACCAAAGCCAACTCAGCGCGACGTTAAAGGGTACAGGCTTCTAGAATGTTAGCTATGGTTTTGCCCGATTATTTTGACTGATGCTCGTTGAATTTTGATACCTTTATTTGTTCACGACATCACTTTCATTCGCAGTTCACATCAAGCTTCGTCGAATCTGTATAAACTTTCGCCAATGCTCCTCAGATCTCATTTGCTTGTATCGTTCAATTGTCATAGTCCATAAGAAATCCTTCCATATATGCACTCCATCTATATTTTAAATCATGGCAAACTAATGCACATTTTGGCTACATTTTGGCTACATTTATCACATATGATTAATTAACAACACTTCAAAATATTTTAGCAATTTCAAGCATAATAAATACATGTTGCATATGCTTTTTAATCGAAAACATAAACCGCTTTAAACAATTCGATATGTTTGGAATGATTCTGTGATACGTATTTATGCTGAAATAATCAATAAATATAACCAAAGTTAACTTTTCTTTAAAAAAATCTTTTGACTCTTTAACGCTAAAAATGTTGTACATCTGCATATGTAATTTGTTTATTTTATATCGGCTTTGTTTTACTGTAATATAATTATTTGTCGTTCTATCTCTTTCTGTTTCAATTGTTAATACACATGCACCGTTACTTTTTCAAAGCAGTATTTTAGACAGTTTTACATTACTATAAAACATATACAAAGTAAATCAATATTTTATTCGGAAAGCTAATTCCCGTGAGGCTTTAAGTTTAAGCTAGCAACATTAACCTAATTCTATGATTTTTAAAGCCTTAAAGCAGTAGCATGTGTAGTAGCAATCAATTAATATGTACCTCTTTGTTATCTGTTACTAATGTTCTATACGTGTATGTGCTCACTAACATCATCGTAGGAGCGGGTCGTTTGCCTCCACCGATGGACAAACGCCTGGCCGAAGTCGCATACCGGTTCTTAAGGACCAGCACACTAACAGTAACGTTACTAGGTAATTTAATTCTTTCCTACTGTAGAACTATTTTAGTTTGGTGTGATTTCGTAGTGGAGTGAAATGTAATTATATTCTACGTATTGTTGATTCATTCTAGGACTATTTTTAGTGGTTTCCTTGTTAGTTTGGTGCATGTCTCTCTCATTGGGTTATATAATTTTAATATTCAACGCTTGATAGGCAAAGGACGCCATCGGGCAGCACTACACCTGTGCGCCCCGGACAACAGACGGCAACCTCACGATTACTTCGTAAGAAATCAGATGCGTCAGATAGTGGAGCTCCCACAACCCCTCTGACTCGACGCGGTACTCCGGCATCTTCTCGAACAACGGAAAAACGTGAACCTTTTCGACTATAGACAAAACAAATGATACACTAACTCGTGGAACTGCAAAATCGAAACGATTAGTTTTTACGGTTTTGTAGTTTTTTTAACTTTGTTGTGACAGTCGCTTTGATACACAAATGATTATTTGCATCGTTTTTTTCATCATGTATAAGCTAAATATAAAAATCGTATATTAAAAATCATATAAAAAATCACAAAAATAAAGTTTCAAAGCGTCTGACGTAACAATAACAGGACCACGTGCCGATATGTCTATTGAATTATACTAACAGTAATATTAATCCTGTTCGCGAATGAAAAGCCAAGCTTGTAAAAGATTTGCGAATGTGGCTTTTAGCTAGGATCAAAAATGATAGTAGTAAACTTAAAGTCTGCACTTGTTGCCTTGTATACTTTTTTTTCTACAATTTGTGCAAGTCTGTACACGTTTGACTACTTATTTACATTGCCAGTATTTATTCTCTATAGAATCATAAAATTCAATATTTTTTTTCTTTCGTACATTTGCCTTGTGAATACGTTTTTCTACTTATTTATTGTCAACGTTGCCATAATTGTTAGTGTATGTTTTTGTATGTAAAATACGTAGAGTCTCTGTGGGGACTGGAAGAGAGTGTGGTTTGATTTTCTTTGTATTAATTTTTATAGGGACCAGTTTGTTTACGGAATATTGACTATACTTGATTATCGGCCACCGCTTTCTTTCTTATGATTCTCGCACGTAGTAACGCCAAACTACACGCGCTGATAGACAGACAGAAAGTGGTTGTTGGTGATCCTATAAGGTGATAATAGGTAATATTGTTTATTTTTTTGCACAATCATGGTTCTTTTGTAATTTCTGTTCTTTTATTGTGTTCAAAAGAATACTGATTAAATTGACAGTCCATTATTGTCACTGTGTTTACATTATGTATGTGATTTATTTATACTACGTTTTTTGCACAATATTTTGTACGTGAGTAGATGGTATATTGAAGCTGGTAAACGAAATTAGGTATACTCTCAACTGTCGCCAGAGTTGTGGAGTATCGTCTGAAACAATGGCCTGCTTACAAAAAGAAAATTCCATAGCAGACTTTAATTTTAAGTGAAGTAACTGAAGTACACTTGTCAACACAAAAGACATTTCCTTAATAAAGCTTAGAATACTTTTGATATATTAAATAAAGAATGCTTTAAAATGTAACCTCCCTTCATTTAAACATGTTAACCAACACTCACAATTACTTGTTAATTTTATTATAAATCTGACTCTACGATTAAACCCTTATTATTAGTACTATTGTAAAACTATTAATCTGGTCATTTTTATTTAAATCATTGTTGTATTTGTTGAATATAAAATCAAAGCAAATTTACTAAAAGCTTGCAATATTTTTTGTATAAAATAATGATTCTTAAGAGCAACAGTTTTAAAAATCTCATTATTGATTTCAAAATAAAAAATAACATAATAAAAAATTATCTTTTATTTATCCTTAACATTAACAATGGGTAAAAATGGATGTTCCTCAGGGATCGACCCTCGGTCCATTTTCTGTTGTTTGTTTTTAATGATCTTTTGGTACAAAAATGTCTGAGATAGTTCTGTTTGTCGATGATACATCATTGTTGTTCAAAGTTAACAGAAATGACTTGACGCTGGAACAGCCCAATGAAACTCTAGATATTGCTTCAAAATGGTTTGCGGCAAATAATTTAGTTTTAAATATAGGCAAAAAAAATGTTTAGTCTTTAAAATGTCTTAAGTCTGCGCATAATATTAATATTAAATTAGAGAATTCTAATTCTTTTGAAAATTCAACTGTATTTCTTGGAATCGCTATTGATTTCAAGCTACAGTGGGGAGCTCATATTGAAAAAATTGCTTCAAAATTAAACTGATTCTGATTCAAAATTCTGCCATTTTTGCTATTAGACGGATTAGACAGCTGACTAATGCAGCTACAGCTAAATTAGTATATTTTGCAAACTTCCTCAGTATTATGTCCCATGGCGGGATCATGGGGGACTATGGGGATTCGAAGATGGGTTGAAAACAATATTTATTTTGCAAAAACAAGCATTTCGGGTTATCTTTAACTTGAGACCTCGCGAGACACTACGAGAATCATTCTAGGAGATTAATATTTTAACACTTCCGTCGTTGTTTCTTTTCAGCCTATCACTGGTTCACTGCTGAACATAGGCCTCCCCACAGATTGCCACAAAAATATGTGGCTCTCATTTTGGGGGAATTTTGTTTATTTTTGAAAATATGTTCGTACGGAAAAACATCAATTTATTTAACGAAATGACAATGTCATTTATAAATTATTGATAGAATTGAAAAAAAAGAAGGACCCCAGAGTTTCTTGCCGGTTCTTCTCTGAGAGGGTCATGTTTTGAACCGGTGTAGATTTTTGACGTTCATAAGTCATCGCGAGGCTGCGACCATCGGACGATCAGACTCTTTGGAAGACCCACCGTCGCCGATTGCCTATCATTCCGGCTCGAAGGATAATCGTTAAGGTCCTTACGACGTATTAAATAAAAATACTTGATGACTGTAAATAGATGCTGTATTCTCGCCTCTTAAATACAAAAAACTAGTGAATACGCGATAGGCAACCGGCAACGGTAGGTCTTCCAAAGCAAATTCTAATCGTCGTATCGTCGCTGCCTCACGATGATGTCAGTGGTCCCGCCGTCCGCACGTCTCTCCTTTTACGCGTAGATCTGTTTCGTTACCAACAGAAATGTAAAAACATAATAAATTAGTATAAACCTAATAAGTATCTACAAATAACGAGAACTGAGACGTCTGCGACGATCTCTTGCGAACAAAATTGCATGATTTCGTGTGTGATTTGGTAATGAACAGAATTACATAGATTTTGTCAATCTTATTATAACAATAAGCAACTTATTATATGATATAGTAAATTAGATTTTGATTACAAATCATTTTAAAAAGCGTTGCTCTGGTAGTAAATTGGGTAGCTAGATCCGATCTAGAGACGATGTCTTCTCATTCCAGTAAGCGTTAGATACTTATATTCAGGGTAATTCGTAATGTCCTATACATCCCGGCAGACAGGGCTTAGGGACGATGTGTATATGCCCCAAAAAATATAATGAGCCTCGTTGATACCTGTAGGAGATATGTCGAGTTTAAGAATTTGCTTAAAACTTATAGGTCTACCCTATTATAAAGCTGATCAAGGCAATGAACTCATTCTTAAATGGTAGAGTTGGCTAATGGGGTCACTTTAAAACCAAAAAGACACTTAAGGACTGATAAGAAAACTATTTATTTTAACTGAAACATTTTTGAATTTACTTTTGATGAAACCTAATCATTATAAAATTTATAGAAAATACATATGTTACTTCTAGTGATTTTCACGGAATTAATAAAATATGACAATCTCAATCTGAACAAATAAGATTGACATTCCAAATTTAAAATAATTCAAACTATATAAACCAAACAGATCATAGTTGACATCAAAAGAGTATGTATAATCTGAGATTACCAATCAACACTCATAAATTTCATTGGGCGTTTTTTGATTGAGCTGCCATCGAAAGACCTCGCAAGTACTTGGATACAATGAAGCTTATGGAAATCTGTTGCAAAGTAAATCTGTTAGTATGACGCCGTAGTAGAGTAACAATATTTAAATGGAGAAGAACACGTATTTTGAATTATAATTAAAACATTTCATACTTAACAAAAATTATTACAATTAGTTAGTCTTTTACATTTTAAACGTCCGATTTATTAAGTAAAAATTTTAATTTTATTGATTATTAATTTTTTAATGTTAACGTGTCGTTAACGTATATGCTAATTGAATTTTACTTATAGCAACACTTGGTGGTTAAATTTACAAATTAACTAATCAAAATCAAATACCATCAAATACTTGTTTTGACTTTTGACATTGATGTTTGACTCTTCATTCCTCATTTAATTTATTTATAAATATTTTTCTTAAGTATAAGTAAAACATTAATAAATAACCGTCTCCCTAAAATTTTGATTGGTTTAGTAAAAATGGTAGGCTATAACATGGACGGTCCATCACGGGATCGAGTTATGAAACTCATTGAAGAAAAAGATAGAATTGAAAGTGAAATACGCGATGAGACTGCTATTTTGGAGACTAATAATGTGGGTATGCATGATACTCTAGTGGATTGTGATGGTTTTCCACGTAATGACATTGATGTATACAAAGTGAGACATGCACGTCATCGAATTATTTGTAAGTAAACCACAATATTTATAATAATGGCAATGACCAAGCAACTTTGAAAGTTAGCCTATAATTTCTGGTTAATTTAGCGTGTGTCACTTTCTTCTGACTACATCGAAATTAATAAAATTGGTACTTTTCAGTAAAACAACTCAAGTAATGTGGTCTTAAAAATTATTAGTTTTTTTTATTGGATAAAATGATGGAACGAGCAAAACGTTCACCGGAAGGTAAACAACCCATAACAAGTATGGTGTCCAGAACATTTCTGTGTGACCAAACACTGCGCCAAGACAGAGTGAGACAAGTTCTTAAGTCTCATATGCCCAGCAATTATACTAGCTCACAATGCCCGACAAACTGCAACATTAATGTTTGCACACTACTGCTTCATGGCAGAATAACTGAACCTGGGGTGATACCTACCTAGACAGATTTCTACCACCAGTAATACAATTGTGTCATGTTAATCATCTACGGAAATCTTTGTTACAATATTAATAATTTGCTTATTTGCTAACCATATGTAGTAAGCAAAAATTAAAGCCTATAAATGTCCCACTGCTGAGCACAGGCCTCCTCTCATTTCTGAGAGGGTTTTGGAGCTAGGAAGAATCAGTCACGCTGCACCAATGCGGGTTGGCAGGACTGCACATGTCTTCGAAATATTTTTTCTTTCTCAGACATGCTGGTTTCCCCACAATGTCTTCCTTCACTGACGAGCAAGTGGTAAATCAGCACTAAAAATTGCAATTAACAATTTTAGTGGTGCCGGTACTATGAAATTTAAAGCACACTTGCCCCTGAGCTACCACCACATGTGATACTAGTAATGTAATGTTAATTGGCTAGGTTAGGATGAGTGAGTGCCCTATTCTCTGTTTGTGGCACTTTAAAATCTCCTTTTAGATTTTATTGATACAGCGAACAGTATTTCACACAAAAAATCTAATCATCTTCAAGGATGTTTTCTTATGTTCATCATAATAATATTAGGAGTTGGAATCATTTTTTGTATAAAGTAAATGGTTGTGAAATATAAGAGCCTGGTAAAGTTTCCTGTCACATACCTATTTTTTGTTTTGTAAAAATAAAGAATTGTCTCGGTAGCCAGTGACATATTTGTGTTGAGAAGTTTAGTATTTTTTCTTGGCCTACAGCGAAGCAATAACTATCAACAAATCCCTCAACAAGCCCTTACGTGATTTGTAGCAAAAGTGTAAGTTTCTACCCAATAATTGAATTGTAATAGGAATAACATTTGCAATTTTAGGCTTACAAAATGACCACAAATCAATAATGAGGAAGATTGAAGAGGGTCTAGGTGAAGTTCATTCTAATTTTTGTGGATCAAATAGCAATGGAAAGGGAGTGCAGAACCCTAGTTCAGTATCTTATGCCAATGGTCATGCATTGAATGATGCCCAGGAACAAAGAAATGAACTCCAATGCTTTGCCATTATTGGATTTGTTCATGATAGTTCTCCTGCGGATCTTGCTGTAAGTATCATGGAATTTTTACTCACTACTAACAAACAAATGTAAAGTGCACCTTGTAAATGTGCATACAAAGGCAGCACCATCTCTCTAATTAAGAGAGCTTTAGAACTGGAAAGTGTCCACCATGGTACTACCAAGCAGGTGTGCGGACTTCACATCCTCTCGAATTTTTTTTTAATCCAAGAGAATCTGCCACCACTTTTCATCCCATGGGTGTCTCAAAAGTCGACAGAGGGAAAATAAAAACCAGTAGATGGGCAGCTGCATCTTCCTGGAACATCTGAATAAATAACCTGCGGTACCCAGCCTGCCTGCCAAGTGTGGCAACTATGGCAAAATTCCCCCAAAATGAGAGCTACAAACTGTTGTGGCAATCCATGGGGAGGTCTATGTTCAGCAGTCGAATGATAGGCTGAAATGATGATGATGATGATGGTAATGAAGACAGCTCACAAAATTGCAATCAAGAATTTTATGGGTCAATTGTGAGCGATAAAATCTATAAATTCCTAGAAAAGAATAACTGGTGGTAGGACTTCTATGGAGGAATCCATGTAGGTCCGCCAATGGGTTTGTTATTCTGCCATGAAGCAGTAGTGTGCAAACATTACTGTGTTTCGGTTTGAAAGGACATTGAGAGCTAGCATAGTCCCTAGGCATATCAAGTGTTATTGACTTTACGCAGTCAAAGATGTGTGCACGCTACTGTGGGAGGGCAGTGCTTTTCAAGAACTGGGTAAAGTACAACAGTCTGTATTTTGCATGCGGATCTTAGCAAATTAATTTACTTCCCTTCATTATAATGGATTTCTCCAAAGTAACACCTGATCCCATTAACTACACTATCAATTTTTTCAGGGCTTAACAGAAAACGATGAATTACTTCAATTTGGTTCAATAAACTACAGCAACTTTTCTGATATAACGCAAGTACATGATGTAGTGGCACATTCAGTAGGCCAAAGGATACAAGTCACGGTGAAGAGAGATCGGCAAGTGCTCTCCCTGACGGTTGTACCAAGACCTTGGGCGCAACCTGGTTTGCTGGGTTGCCAGATAAGGAGATACTACTGCTCCCTAGACTTTATTCCTAATAAAACTGTAAATAATCATACTTTGTAAATGTTGTGACAGATCTTTTTATTCTTTATCACTCTCTTAATAAATAATCCACTGACGGACATACGCCTCTTTCAAGAAGAGAGGAATTGCCGTAATTACCACGCTGGGCAGGCAGATTGGTAATTGCAGTACTAATTGTCACCCCATATAACCAGTGGTTGTTGTAAGAGTCGACAAAGGCAAGTGCCTAGAAAATACCATTGCTGTGCTTCCCAAAGATGGCGGAATTACTATCTCAAAAAATGACAGACCACCACAGAGCGGTGATAAGCTGCACAGTCTGAGGTAAATTTTTTTTGGATAAAGTGATGAAACGAGCAGAACACCTGATCAACGACAGTGCGTCATCTGCCCATCACCCTGAAACATAAGTTCTTAAGTATCCTATGCTCAGTGATTACGCTAGCTGACAGAGCCTTTCAAACCGAAACGCAGTAATGTTTGCACACTACTGCTTCACGGTAGAATAACTGTAATATTACAGGAATATAAATAACAATTTTTGAATGAAAGAATAACACTTAATGGAGTAAAATCTATTTTTTACTTTCAAGCGGAAATTAAATATGAAAAACCTTGTTGAACCATTATCAAGTGTGTTTTATTATTTGTTCAGAAATAAATTTTATGGTTAATAACCATTGCTTTTGATTTTCTAACGCTCCGCTCCTCTTTAATTCCTTCATCATCTTTGTTTATCGATTTCAAATCAATAGGTTTTGTATTATTACATTCCTCTTCAAGTAAAGTTTCAATTTTGTCATCATCAGGATAGGTGTATTTCATGGAGCAGTCAAAGTATACTCTATCATCAACTAATCTATAGTCAGGCTTCGTGACTGTTCCCCTTTCGCAATCATGATAGTAGCACACAATTTTTTCTTGTTCATATGTTTCACAGGAACCTGAAAGCGATTAAAAAAAGTAAAGCTTCAGCCTATAAATGTCCCGCTGCTGAGCACAGGCCTCCTCTCATTTCTGAGAGGGTTTCGGTGCTAGGAAGAATCCGCCACGCTGCTCCAATGCGGGTTGGCGGACTGCACGTTATCGAATATATTTTTGATTATTTCTCAGACATGCAGGTTTGTTCACGATGTTTCCTTCACCGCCGAGCACGTGGTAATTCAGCACTCAAAAATTGCAATTAACAATTTTAGTGGTGCCTCGCAATTTTAGTGGTGCAATCGCTTTAAATTTCATAGTACTCGCGTACTATGAAATTTAAAGCGATTAAGTAACAATAACTGAGTCCATACACTATCACTAAAGCTTATAAAATGTAAACAGGGCTTGCGACCCTGAAAGACGCCTTAGTGCGATGTAGAGAGGGCTATACTCGTTATCACCTTCGGTAAATAAATCCTAAACACGCAGTGGCCCTCTCGCCTCGAACATTTGTTTGCGAAATGTGTCTTAAACAAGATTCGATACGTGCGGCTTCTATTTGGGGGTTGTTCTGTGACAAAGCTATGTGTTACTAACGCTTGACGACAGTACAATATGACTGGAGTGAACTACACCCCGATTTCCAGCTGTTGACTGGCGTGGGTTTAAGGCGTGATCCTTAAACTCACGTCACGTTTTCTACAGTAAATGAAAACACTCAAAATAGGAGAAGGCGTCTGCCAAACAGTAAGGTATATAAAGGCTAATATTACTGTATTACGATTGCCTACGTAGGTATCATCTATACAAAACAATCGATAACCATATATAGAAAAACGAAAGTTATCCAAGTATTATTCAAACTAAAAACTTGCGAGGGGGACACTACCACCCTTTCTCATTCCGTGGGTATCGTAAAATCGAGAAATGGTAATTCCTAAAGAATGCTATGGTCTCCGACAGATGGCGGTAACAGCCATTTCCATGCGAGACCTAAATTATTCCGTGCAATGACAGGTCACCTGGGAGGTAAGGTCAAATTGGCCACCCCAGGGCCAATTATTCTTGCTAATCTGCTTAGCAAGAATAATTGGCCCAGGAGCAGTAGTATGCAAACATTACCGTGATTCGGTCTGAAGGCCACTGAGAGCTATAGTAATCACTGGGCATATAAGAATTGATGTCTCAGGGTGACGGGCGCAAGGCGGTGTCACACAGAAATGTTTTTGGTGACATATCATTTGTCATGGGCAGACATTGCTTAAGACTTGACTTACCAAAAGGTGAACGTTTTGCTCGTCTCGTCATTTTATCCAATAAAAAAAGTAGACCGGGACAGTCTTCGCGGGCCATCGCTTCCAACGACAGTTCGGCCTCACGTGGCGTACTGTTATCATCTCTGGGCCGGGCACCCCCGCTGGGGTCTAGTACTGCGGCTTAGTCGATGTTATAGTCGAATTGCACTGGTGGAAGGATTTTTATGCAGAAATCCGTCTAGGTAGGTACCAACACCGTGCCGTGAGTTCTGCCGTGAAGCAGTAGTATGCCAACAGCAGTGTTTCGTTCGAAATGGCACTGATAGCTAATGTAGTTACTAGGTATATGAGACTTAAGAACTGATGTCACGGAGGGATGGGCGCAGTGTGGTGGCACACAGAAATGTTCCGGATGACACATCATTTGTTACGGGCAGATGTTGCATTTACCATTAGGTAGATTCTCTAACGCCGACATTACACCGGAAACGACGATGGCATTCTTCATACAAATGTTGAGGAGAGACCTTTTACGGGCTAATGAAGTAAAGAAGTATTTTACCGGGTCTTTGTACTCGTACTGTGAGCACGGCGCGTTCCGGGGCCATGTTCTTAAAATGCACGAGATAGCACGCCAACATAGTACCAGTTCGACCTCGACCGTGTCTGCAGTGCACACCGATTATCTGGAAATTATATTTACCACTTGTAAATAAGTGAATAAAATTATTTTGCCACGCGCCACGTGCTCGGTTGTGAAGGAAATAATCGCGAGGAAACCTGCATGTCTGAGAAATAAAAAATATTTCGAAGACATGTGAAGTCCGCCAACCCGCATTGGAGCAGCGTGGCGGATTCTTCCTAGCTCCAAAACCCTCTCAGAAATGAGAGGAGGCCTGTGCTCAGCAGTGGGACCTTTATAAGCTTTTACTTTTACTAAAAATATTTCTTAATACAATATCAGATAATAAAATATATATTGGCATGTCCACCAGTAATGCAAATGGCCAAAAAGACAATATTCATATTTTAATTATGGCACGAGTCATGTGTCTAACAGTGGGTCATTAACAGAATTTTCGTTTACTTCTAGCAGTGATCGCTCAGGGACCGGGCGCACTAAGTTCTGGGTTCAACGCCCGGTGCCGGCAAATTGCATTTTCTAGTGCTGATTTACCAAATGGTCGGCGGCGAAGGAGAACATCGTGAAGAAACTGAATATATATAGACAGTCGTATATTTCACGTCTACAAATGTTGACTCGGACTGGGAATCGAACCCGAGACCATCGGCGCAGAAGTCATGTACTCTGACTATTAAGCGACACGGTCGTCAATCTGTTTACTATTATTATCTTTATCCCATTTCTACCTGTAGGTCCTAAATTTGAACTAAAGGAACCGCCAGGCCGAAAAGGAGGAACTGTAGGACGAACTGATCATGATGAACATTGCAACAAAATCTTAAACCTTTAAACTTCATAAATACTATGCCGTGTATGTTTATTTAACGGTGAATATATTTTTTATGTAAAGGTGAATGGACCTTCCATTCACCTAACAGTAAGTGGTCACAGTGTTCCACCATTTACTCTCATCATAGTATGATCTATGATAGAACGCTTAATTTCTAGTTATTATATACTGGTGGTAGGATTACTATGCAGGAATCCGTCTAGCAGTAGTGTGCAAACATTACTGTGTTTCGGTTTGAAGGGCACTGTGAGCTAGCGTAATCACTGGGCATATGAGACTTAAGAACTGATGTCTCAGGGTGACGGGCGCATTGTGGTGCCGCACAGTAATTTTCAGAGTGACACAGCATTTGTTATGGGCTACCGTTACACTTACCATCGGGTGAACGTTTTGCTCGTTCCGTCATTTAGATGAAATAAAAAAAAATCCTGTTCTTTTCCTTATCCGGTAGTGCAAGCCTTAGATTTCCCTAACACCAATAAAAGGTATGGTGATCACTGGGTGTGGACAATATATTTTAGTTATTTCTTACCTCTCCCTTCATCTCAGCTCTTTCGCAGATTCCAATAAATTTCAAAATCTGCTTTAGAGTGGGCGCTCCAAACTCCTTGACACCTATCTCAGTCCATTTCAGTTTCCTGTCAAAGTCAAAAATCGGCGGCACCTTTTCCGGTGACAGTGTGACCAAATGGTTGATACCAGCGTCAACTAAATAATTTAGATTCTCAACTGTTTGCGGCCAGCCCATTGCCGCAATTTTGTCCTTAACAAACCATGAGAAATTGAACGGTGGATATGAGTCATAGTGGTTTTTTTCTTCTGGTTCTTTAACTTCATCGATTGTCTCCTCTTTTGGAGTTGCGTCCGCATATTTGTAGAATAGTTTGGCAAGTTTGACGTTGGTTCTTTTTGGCAGAGTGCTCATTGTTTAGTCTTCAATTTAATTTTTCTACCTGAAATATGGTACCATTATTGTTTAATTTTACTGTTTTTTAAATGATAAATTTAATATTGAATGCACTAATTTTAAACAGTTGCACTATTCACAAAATTACAGCCAATAACAATGCCCATCGCTTCGAAAAAAATTAAAAAAACTACTCCAATATCTAAAAAGAAAAACAAAAGCACTGCAAAGTTTACCGTCATAAGAAATAACACAATCAAAACCACATCACGTTTCCAAAGTTCATTAACAAAAAATAATGTCTTCCGCCATTTGATGTGCGATAAACAGAGAAAACAGTGGCGCGAAATTAATGGCGTTCGTTATTTTGGTAGCCGCCATCTTGACGTCACGACTTTCTGCTGGAATCAGGCCAGGAGAATTGCCAAACGAAATTGGCATCGACAGATTTGTGTCACTCGTATTCACGTGCAAAGTGTCAAGTACATTACCTCTATTGATTGATACATCCATGTCTTCGATCTATTCTTGGTCAATAAAACGAATATTTACTTATTACTCCTGACAGGAATGCATAAGATTTTCCAAATTCCGATTTGCAAAAGCTTGTACGAAACGATCTAAATAATACAAAATTATAAAATCAAAACAGAAACGTGAGCCGTTTTAGCTTAATAACGAAGGGGCTTACTTCTTCAATACCTGAACGTGAATGCGTCGGTTTCGTATACCGTCGGTTGCAATGAATATTGTAAAGTAAAACGTTGTTAAACACTTGATTGGAGGAAAGTTTTATATCCGAGACAAAACAATTTTTTTTGTTTTTTTTTGTTTTTTTTTCACAAATGTTATCACTCGCTGAGATTCGAACCCAGCACCCGCGGCGTGGTACTCAGGTACTGTAATCACTAAGCCGTCGTTTTTATCTTATGTATCCGTCCATCGTAAATAGTATTCTCTACACATACGACCGTATAAAAAAACGAACAATTCCAACTTAGTCCAAATAAGCCCTCTTGGGTTAAGTCGTTTTCCACGGGGGCGAAAAGTGGGCTATGTGTGTGTTTTCTGCCTACCCCTTATATGGGAAAATTGCGTAACTGTATGTTTTTTTTTATTGCATAAAGTGACGAAATGAGCAATACGTTCACCTGATGATAAGTGAAACATCCGCCCACAACAAATGCTGTGTCACCCAGAAAATTACTGTGTGACACCACACTGCGCCCGTCACCCTGAGACATCAGTTCTTAAGTCTCATATGCCCAGTGATTACGCTTTTTTTTTTTTATTGGATAAAGTGATGAAACGAGCAAAACGTTCACCTGATGGAAAGTGCAACGCCTGCCCATAACAAATGCAATATTACCCAGGAAATTTCTGTGTAACACCACACTGTGCCCATCACCCTGAGACATAAGGTCTCAAGTCTCATATGCCCAGTGATTACGCTATCTCACAGTGCCCTTCACACCGAAACACAGTAATGTTTGCACACTACTGTTTCACGGCAGAATAACTGGCCCTGGGGTGGTACCTACCTAGACGGATTCCTGCATAGGAATCCACCACATAGGATACCACCAGTAATTACAGGTGGTAGTATTCCCATACAGTAATTACCAGTAATACCTAGTAATTACAGGTGTAGGATTCCTATACAGGAATCCGTCTAGGAAGGTACCACCCCAAGGCCAGTTATTCTGCCGTGAAGCAGTAGTGTGCAAACATTACAGTGTTTCGGTTTGGAGGGCCCTGAGAGCTAGTGTAATCACTGGGCATATGAGACTTAAGTACTGATGTCTCAGGGTGTCGGGCGCAGTGTGGTGTCACACAGGTTGCACTTACCATCAGGTGAACGTTTTGCTCGTCTCGTCACTTTTTGCAATAAAAAAAAATGTATTACACTGAAATATTGATGTATCAGGCGTGGCACAGTGCGGAGCCGCATCTTGTTATGGGCAGATGTTGCTTTGATAATTATATATTAATAATAAAAAAAAATCAATTTGACATGAATCCGATAATAAAATGATTAGTGTTTTTGTATCTATAATTTCTTCAATCAAGTTCTTATTTCTGTACTTTGTTTGAAATCTCCTATAAATACATCTAAATATTATTGCGCAGCGTATACACCTACTGTGAATTACATAAATAGAATTAACCGACACTAAACAGCGACAGGAAGCAAGCTGGAATGAAGCAAGCTCTAGAACAAATATAGAAGTCGCTGTAGATTATTTCTTTGTAATTCAGATAACTGTTGCGTGTATTCCTAATAATTAATAACAGAATTAAGTTTTTTTTTAATTATTTTTTAATTTGGAACAGGTACATTTATTTAAGGCATCATCGTTTGAGAAATGTGAATATATATAAAAAATAAATGAACTTTTTTTTACTTTTAGGTGATCAGAGAGCCTGATTTATAAACCGCGTTTCAAATGCAAGCCGGCGCCAACTTTTCTGCAAAAAAGCTAATCTTTGGTTTTTCGAGTCTGGTTGTGTTGGGAAATTTATGTCTATCCAATGAACCTCTAGTGTAGCGATTCCCAACCTGTGGTACGCG
This sequence comes from Luehdorfia chinensis, assembly GCA_019845155.1. Taxonomy (NCBI): domain Eukaryota; kingdom Metazoa; phylum Arthropoda; class Insecta; order Lepidoptera; family Papilionidae; genus Luehdorfia; species Luehdorfia chinensis. Next base: position 2,174,809 of record JAHVAK010000028.1, read on the forward strand.
TACCCCTGGGGGTATGTAGGGTCTCGCAGGAAGGGTAAAACGTAGTGGTTATTTGGTATTTGAATGTTCCATCGACTTCTCGTAAAACCATGCAAGTCGTTACATCTAGTGGGGGTTTGCCCCACACTACGTTTCCTGGTAAGAGGTTGCCACTCGAAAACCTTTCTTCCTCAACAGTGGTTGTTTCTACGAAACATATGACCGGTCCATTGCCCCCCACAACTTACTAATCCGTAGATCTATGTTAGTTACTCTAATAATGCTGCGGATATCATCGTTACGGATTTTATCCCGCGGAGAAACACCAGCTCTTTCCATATCTTGCTGACTTTGAGCTTCCTGCAGCCTGCAGTGAAGGACCACGTCACTGGCAAAACGCACTGTTTAAAGACTAGTTTTTAGACATTGAGGTATACTCGTCGAGAACATGTGGCGCAGTTTCCCGAACGGGTTGACCAGCCGAGTTGGATCCGTCGATTGACCTCTTGGTCGACGTTGGACTTACCTAATCGGATAATCTGTCCTAGGCTGGATGGATGCAGGCAGTGGCGTAACAATAGAATGGCAGGACGAGCGAAATGCCGGCTAGGGACGCAACTTAGCTATCGAACATTTCCTAACTTTTAATTTTAACTTTGAAGTTGTCTTTTGCTGAAATCTATTCATTATGGTAAGTTGTGGGGGGCAATGGACCGGTCATATGTTTCGTAGAAACAACCACTGTTGAGGAAGAAAGGTTCCCGAGTGGCAACCTCTTACCAGGAAACGTAGTGTGGGGCAAACCCCCACTAGATGTAACGACTTGCCACAGGTTGGGAATCGCTACACTAGAGGTTAATTGGATAGACGTAAATTTCCCTTGAACAACACAACCAGACTCGAAAACCAAAGATTTGCTTTTTTGCAGAAAAGTTGGCGCCGGCTTGCATTTGAACCGCGGTGTATAAATCAGGCTCTCTGATCACCTACTACAACAGTTCATATTTTTTTTACATTTTTAATGGGTATTCACATTTCTCAAACGATGATGCCTTAAATAAATGTAGCTGTTTAATACTATACTAATACAATAGCAAAAGACAACTTGCAAACATAACAATATGCAAACATTACGATTTTTTTTATAATTTAAATTTTGACTAAGAAATAAACTGTTATTTCAATCCAATACGACCCTTAAATTACGAAAAATGCGCACAATTATTATAAAAGCGTTTGCACATGCGTCGTTTAGGTTTTAATAAAAAAGACACTACAACGTTGGTTGAGCTTCTTTACACTGAGAGAGGGCGCCATCCGATGAATTTGGCACGGGCCTCAATAGTTACGTCACTGGATGCAGGTGGCTCAGGACCGTGTTTTGTGGCAATCTATGGGAGGCCAGTGTTCAGCAGTGGACTTGTGACGCAAAGAGAATGTAACCACTACGTTTTATTGTGATGGGCTGAAATGATGATGATTTAAAAGTTATGTCATTATGACGGAAAAGTAGTATACTAACTGATATCATAAAGGGTAACTACAAAACATATTTTTAAACAGATGAAATCATTGTATTGCATTCAGGTACAATATCTTTTTATGAAAATTACAAATAAATTACAATAAATTTTCAAAATCACAGATTGTCACGTTATACGATCCTCTTTGTGCTCTCTTTCGCCGCTTCAATAAACTCTTCCATAACTTCTCCACTTACGCCGAATCGTAAGGGGTTGTCTTCTGTCAGATGTTCGAAATATTTGTCAATGATTTCTTCGTGTTCGGGAGAATCTAAGGATCCTGGGAAACCGAAAAAGAATTATAATTTTCAAACGTGGTTTGTTTTAATAGAAAGAAAGGGTGGCGTGGTGACTCCGTCCTCCTTTTTGTAGAGGCCTTCATCCAGAGGTGGACTATTAAGACGCCGAATTGATGGTTTTACTTATTTATCAACAACTTATATATGTATACCGTGTGGTAGCGGCCTAAGAGAATCTACCACCCCATCTCATCCCGTGGGTGTCGTAAAAGTCGACAGAGGGAAAATGAAAACCAGGAGATGGGCAGCAGCATCTTGCTGGAACATCTGAATAAATAAACTGCGGTTGCCAACCCGTCTGCCAAGCGTGGCAACTATGGCAAAATCCCCCCAAAACGAGAGCTACAAACTTTTGTGGCAATCTATGGGGAGGCCTATGTTCAGCAGTGGACTATTGATAGGCTGAAACGACGATATTTATATGGAAGTGGTCGCTGTGGCGATAACCAGTCTGAAGGCTACTGGTGAATAAATGTTATCAAAATATAAATTGTTATTGGTGAAAGTGACGAGACGAACAAAACGTTCACCTGCCCATTACAAATGTGTCACCCAGTACATTTCTGTACTGGCACAAAACTGCGTTTGTTTCCAGAGACATCAGTTCTTAAGTCTCATCTGTCCAGTGATAACACTAGCTCTCAGTGCCCTTCAGACCGAAACACAGTAATGTTTGCACACTGCTGCTTCACGGCAGAATAACTGGCCCTGGGGTGGTACGTAGGTACTTCCTACTAGACGGATTCCTGCATAGTGGTTGTCACAAAATATATTTAATACATACTCACTTAACATGAGTATGTATTAAATAAGGAAGGCCTACAAACCAAATGCATACGTCATGAGGCGACAGTGCTTAATTTGTTCGCTTGAATTATCTTAAGTGAGCGGTGCTGAAGTTCGCGCGGATGAGATGCGCAGTAATAGAAATGAGGTGGATAACGTTTGCGCGCTACTGCGGTGGTACCTATCTAGACGGATTCCTGCATAGGCATCTATGAAAGCTATGAAAAAATGTCAATTCATTTCGTGCTGGTCGATTTTCGACGGCGATAAATTCCGAATAATGTCAGAAACTAGTGCTACGAGTGTACGAGCAAACAGCGGTGCAAACACCGAGGCACTTAACTATCCGCCTGTCTTGATGCTCATGCGATTAGATTCATGGTAGGTTAGAATGCAATGTCAGAGACCCGGGACATTCGCAACAAAGCCGTCTAGGTAGGAACCACCCCAGGGTCAGTTATTCTGCCGTGAAGCAGTAGTGTGCAAGCACAGTAAGTGTTTCGGTTTGAAGGGCACTGTGAGCTAGCGTAATCACTGGGCATTTGAGACTTAAGAACTGATGTCTCAGGGTGACGGGCGCAGTGTGGTGTCACACAGAAATATTCTGGGTGGCTCAGCATTAGTTGTGGGCGGACGCACTTACCATCAGGTGAACGTTTTACTCGTTTCGTTACTTTATACAATAAAAAAAAATCAAGAGTTTGTGTTTATGCACAAAAGCTGACTCGGGTTGGGATTCGAAATAGCCTCCGCGACGAAGAAGTCAAAGTTCTCTGGCCACCCGCGGGGCGAGAGATATGGGGAACATACGTTTGCTAAGAGCGCAGATCTAATATCCAATAGAATCAAAATATTAAAAGAACACGGAGGTTGCAAAGCAAACTAAATTACCTGGTCTCATCAGCCGGATAACATTGCAGGCCTGGTCTGGCAGGAACCGGTGAAAGTGTACAAGATAGCAAGCCAGCATAACGCCGGAACGACTGCGCCCTTGCCGACAGTGGATGCCCATCACCTGTGAAGAATATCTCATTAAAAAATACAATAATATACTAACTGACTTTAGTGTCGCTTAAATGTTAATAATAGACAATAGACAAAAGACTTCATAAAACTATCATTTTAACTACCTATTTATGAAAGAGAAGTAACTATTTGCTCGATTTTACTCTTAGGACTACTAAATATATACACAGAAAGGAATTTTACACAGCTTATAGATAACTATCGGATGCCCGCGACTTCGTCCGCGTCGATATAAGTTTTTTAAATATACCGTGGGAACTATTTAATTTTACGGGATAAAAAGTATCCTATGTCGGTCTCAGTATGCAAGCTATCTCTGTGCCAAATTTCTTCAAGATCGGTTCAGCGGTTGAACCGCGAAAAGGTAACAAACATACAGGGCAGAGAGAGTTTCTTTCGCGGGCATCAGCTAGTAATAAATGCGAAAGTACTCCCTCTGCTCCTGTTTGTTTGTTACCTTTTAACGGTTCATTCGCTGAACCGATACGGACGTAGGATACTTTTTATCCTTGATTTAATTTTGATATGAAATATGCTTTCTCGACGCTCTAAGAAGTCTGCAGTTTCAGAACAGGTTGTGTATCGTCCCGACCATTATAAAAGATTTGATAGACCACAAATCCCTGCAAAAGAACACCGATTCCTACCGAGGATGAAACGCAAGGCTGTTGAAATTAAAGAACCCTAATATAAATAAAGAAGATGGTTGGGTACTACCACTGGTTTGGGATCCTATCCATACTAACATATAAATGCGAAAGTAACTCTCTCTGTCCCTTTGTCTGTTTGTTACCTTTTCACGGTTCAACCGCTGAACCGATCTTGACGAAATTTAGCACAGAGATAGCTTGCATACTAAGAACGGACATAGGATACTTTTTATCTCGGAAAATGAAATATTCCCACGGGATACTTAAAATACCTTATTCCACGCGGACGATGTCGCGGGTGTCAACTAGTTATTAATAAAATTAAATCAAAAATCAAGTAACACTATAAGACTTCTGTAAGCTCATTTTGCGTAGATCGTATCAACAATAATAATAAAAAAAGTGGAAGTTAATCCGGGTTTTAACTAAGACATATGGACGTCCGACAACTCAGTCCTCCAGTGACCATGGTCGCTGTAAAGCGCTCGAAACGTCGGGTTTTAAATGCTTAAAATAAATCGCAATAAAATCCGTAAAATTAGTTTTATTAAATGTATAATATTCGCGTAAATATAAGAAATCAAAATCGTACTGGTTTAATAATCCCATGTAAATCCTTCCGGTACGACTATTCCGCATTAAGAAAACGAATATTTCGCGCATGACCTGCTTTGAATGGGAATAGTTCGTTACGCTGTGTCAATGTGGCGTGACGAACTTTCCATGTCCTCGAAATACTGTTTTGCGAAAGTTGTCACACAATGTGTTACCACGTGGTAAATCAGAACTTCAACAAGTTATTGACAAATGTATGAGGTGTCAGTTCGAGTTTGGGACACTAGGGTCCCTCAAATTTAAAGGCTATGCGGTCTTTTAGCCACATCCACTCTCGAGTTGGTACAATTTTAATAATATGATACGGTACACACAAAAACGAATTGATATTTCTGGGTGACGAGCGCAGAGTGCACACGGAAATGTTCTGGGTGACACAGCATTTGTTATGGACAGACATTGCGCTTATCACCAGGTGAACGTTTTGCTCGTAAAGAAACTGTCCCGTTATTCAGCCCCTGTCGGATACTGTGAGTATTTCCCTCAGTTCACTCTTACGACACCCACGTGATGAGATGAGACGACAGTTTTTTAAGTGACGCACCACACGACCATACTTTAGAAGAAGAGTTTCATAAAATATATCGCACTGCTAATACACATTACTATTATCTACGCGTCACCAAAACTGTTCTCAAGAAATTTAAAGAAGCAACCAATAAATAGCTCTAGAGACATTTTTAATTACCCTAAACAGATAGATCAGTTTTTCATAGATTCTGAAAAAAATACTTTTTCAGTTACAGCGGTTTAGTAATAGCGCCATCTACTAAACTTTTAATTAAGAAAAAACTGAAAAAAATTTCACTATATTGTTATGGTTTATTTCAAACTCTTATGAATATACACAAATCTGGCCTCAAAAGTAAAACCTTTAAACTGAAGAGCCGGTAAGAAACTCTGCGGTTAGCATTTTACAAACTAAAACACTAATACATTTTCCATTAATAATGTCAAATTAAAGCAATAGTTCGTTAGAAACATCATATTGTAAAGTTGCTTGCGACTTTCGTTCATTCACATAGCACATTCGTGTAGGCTTTTCACGAACTCCAGAATTATTTGAGATATTAAGACGAAATTATACTTTCCAACTGACGAAACAAAACCTTCAAGCTATTGTTTATTTTCAGACGTTCAGATATACTAGTCAAACGCTCCGATTCTATTTATTTTTTATTGACTGCTCGCTCAATGTGATAAGTTAGCCTTGAGGTGTACTAGATGGCATTGACGTTATAAATTTAGTGTTAGACTTCCAACTATCGAAGTAATTAGTCATCGAAATATATAAACAGAGTAAAAAAGCAAGCAGACGCAGCTTATCGTGCTCATGCATCCACGGTAGTTGGCTTTTAATCTAGTATTTATATTCTTACAGTTTTACGAATTGGTAAAAAAAATACAAATTATGAACGTATAACTATGTACACACGCCGTGATTATATTCTCTTTGATATGTAATATTCGTTCACAGTTTGTATTTTATTATCTGTATAGTCTATTACATGAAATATTATCACAGCTACTTTCTTTTTTTATAGTTTTTTTAATTTAATTTTTATGCCTGATATTTTTTTTAAATATAACTGAAGAGAAATAAAAATAGTTCACTCACCTCATCATTTTTGTCAGCTCTTTTACAAACTTCGATAAACTTTTTAATTTGTTCTATAGTAGGCAATTCAAATTCTTCTATTGGTATTTCCGTCCATCTCAGTCTGGCAATATCATCAACGGGAGGCTTTTTTCCGGCTGTTAATGTAATTAGATTCGTAATACCCTGATTGATAAGAAACTGCAAATTTTCTTTATTTCTAGGAAAGGCCATAGCAGCTAACTTTTTTGGAATAACCCATGTGAATTTAAGAGGAGGATAGGCATCCACTTCTATTTCAGGGAAAGGGTTTTCTGGTATGATGACTGTCAAATCGTTTCTGATTTCTTTAGTCGCTCCAGCTAAATGTCTATCGTCCTGTTCAGTTATATTTTCAATTCTGGTGTACACGTTGTAGGTTTCGTCGCCCATAATGATATTTTTTGCACTTTAAAAAAAATACTAAAAAACAGATTCCAAAAATTCACAAACGACAAATTATACTTTTAAAGCGACACAAACTACTCAATGACAACACTTGCTCCTGACCATCGGGCACGGTTTTTGTGTGTTGACTGACAACACTGTTGTAGCACGGGAACTTGGCACTGATTTCTTGATTCTGGAGAAGCTGTAATATTTATTTCTGGAGTCCCAGACCTTGGTTCTATCGTTCACTACGTAAATATTATTCTATTCCAAAAAGTACTTTATTACTTTGTAATACGACACAAGAGCATTATTTATTAAAATTGATTACGTAGTCTTCGAACGTAGCAACGTTTACTGAAGAAAGCGACAGGTGTACTAAAAATATTAGCTTTTGGCGCGTAATATACTTTATATTATTTTCTGACGTACGATCCGTTTTTACTTTTCAAGTGACGTAGTCAACGCATTTTGAATGGCATGTATGAAATATAAAATCATTATTTAACGAGTAATAAGAAAGTCACTGATATAGTTAATATTCAATAATTTATTAAACGTAAACTATGTTTATGCCAACGGCAATGTCCTTTTTTTTAAAAAAAATGTTAAAAAAAGAATATTAGCGATAGCATCGCTAATATTCTTATATATATATAACATTACTAATATTTCGATAAACCTCTCCAACTATCTCTACAAAATATAGTGCTAGTAGAAAGTTCACGACAAAATTTGAATGGTGGCATTTAGCTGCCCGCCCAAAAAAAAAGTCACGATTGCGATCAATTCGCACTGACTTCAAGTAACAATCAATCTCACATGCGATCACGTTGTTTTCGATTGCATATTCGTTTTGATTGGCGTCAGTTTACATATGTCAAAAAAAGTCTGATATTTGCGAAATTTTGCTCGGTGTCCGGTATCCGGCATACGGCATCCGTATTTATTTATCAAATAATATTAGCAATGCTGTAAACATAATTAGTATTCCTTTTGTTACATGTTATATACCTAATCGACATTTGCTCACCACAAGCTACGCGTCATTGTCCTATGACTGTGACGAAATATAATCAATCAACTCGAAATTTTCCCTTGGCACGTGGCGAAAGATGAGCTCTAGATTCTACAACGACCTATTATTAACCATTACAATTTTACAATGCGTCTTTGACGTCTCCAAAGCTAAAATTAAATAGCTATAACTTCTTGTTTAAGCAGTCTACGTATAGACAGACGTCCGGTCTTTTGGCGTCAACTCGTACGGTAGTGTTTTGGAATTTCTGTGTATATTTTGAGTTTTGATGTTTAATATTATGCAGCAAGAGCAAAGGTGTAGTGACTGGAAAAATCAATTTAAGACCAGCATTGTACTTTTCGTTTTGCCTCCATCAGTCCAGCAAATCTTCAGTAAAAGTCAACTATCATTTTACTGTTGATCGACATTTTGAATTATCTATTGTCATTCCCGTGACTGACTTGACATTGAAAAAATTCTATTGATAGAGGCCAGAATTAAAAAAAGAAGATGAAGAAGACAGACGTCAGTGTGGCCTAGTGGTTACCGGTACCTGATTTCTACGCCGCAGGACCTGGGTTCGAATCCCAGCGGGCCGTTGGGACGAGTGAGTGCCTCTTTGCTTGCTACGCGCAAACTTGTGGCACGCGCAGGAACACAGGCCTACTCTCATTTACAATAAGGTTTTGGAACCAGTCTACCATGCTGTTTCGATTCCGGTTGGTGGACTTCGCGTCTTTGTAATATTCTTTTCCTCAAACATGTAGGTTTCGTCACGGGGTTTTCCTTCACCGCTGATCACGTGGTAAATCGACACTTAAATTTCAGAACAATGCTATAGAATCCACAGGTAGGTGCACCGCAGAGCCAGTTATTTTTCTGACAAGCAGTAGTGTGCAGTTGTGAAAGTGTTACCATATTTAAGTCTGAAAGGCAATAAGAGCTAGTGTATTTACTGGACAAATGAGAAACCACACAGAATTTTTCGGTGGGACACTATTTGATATGGGCAGTCGTTGCACTTATCACCAGGAGAAACAATTTTTTTTTATTGTATTAAGTGACGAAACGAGCAAAACGTTCACCTGATGGTAAGTGAAACATCCGCCCACAACAAATGCTGTGTCACCCAGAATATTTCTGAGTGATACCACACTGCGCCCGTCACCCTGAGACATCAGTTCTTAAGTCTCAAATGCCCAGTGATTACGCTAGCTCACAGTGCCCTTCAAACCGAAACACAGCAATGCTTGCACACTACTGCTTCACGGCAGAACAACTGGCCCTGGGGTAGGTACCACTACCTAGACGGATTCCTGCATAGGAATCCTACCACTAGTCTAGTCTCGTCACTTTCTTCTATAAAAAAAGAATGTTAATTGTCTTAAAATTGCAACGCCTTCTTATTTTGCCGAATCTGCTTGTAGTGACGTGCTATTTTTTATAGTTTTTACCATTTTTAGACTTCAGTTGCTAACCATAGGTGTAAGTAAACACATTCTTTTGGAATGTTTTACTATAAATGAACCGTGTATGTAATAGCGTCTTTATTGTAACCACCACCAGAAAATATGTTTTTTTTGAACACATGATTTCTGCTGTGCCGTGGAGCCGACCGTATACTGTAGTAATATTGTTAGTGTATTCCATATAGAGAAATACATACACTTGTGGCGTAAATGTCGCTGGCTGACCGGCTCCATTTTCGCACGGAAGTTATACTCGTATTATGTTACAGTCTATATAGAGAAAAACAGCACCAGCCGGTTTACACATTTAGGAGTAAACGTTCGTAAAATCCGTTTATAGTGGTGTCTGCGGGAAAGAAATATGTATGTAATAGAATAGTATATAATAGAATAGCACCACCTCTTTCCTACCGAGGTGTCGTAAGAGGCGACTTACGGACTGCCTTTATTCGTGCAGAATAACATCTTAATATGTAATGCAGTCACTATACTGCTCTTGGGAACGCAATGGTGAGTAAGAATTTTTTGACTCGTATCAAATGCGATGCTTCTTATTACGGGATGAGAAAGGAACAGGAAAGTCGACACCACCATTCACATGAATTAATTGCTCAGACTATATTGACTGACGCAGAAGATATTTTAAATGTAATAGTCCTCCCCCATAGATTGCCACAAAAAGTTGTATTGTCGGAGCGCAGTGGAGCAGCGGGTGGCGTCACGCCGACTGCCGAGTCCTCGCCAGCAGCGTCATTGTTCCCCAAACTCGAGAGCCGATCTTTTACCTGAAGGAGCTCTAAAAGCCCTCGGGCTAACAGAGCACTGTACACAAATAGAAAAAAAAACCCGCAAGGCATTGCGCTCGTGACGTCAGGCCGTACGGATTATTGTGTAAATTCTAATTAAAATAAACTAGTCTAATAAAGTTACTTTGTTTGGAATGTACGGTCACATTGAACACTGACGTCAGTAATGCCAACGTCACAAGGTTCAAGTTCAGTGTTTTCTGGATCGATACCATTTAAGGGTTTAAAAAAAGGTACCCCTTTATTAAAGGCCGACACGCACCCGGATGATCGTAGTCGCGGTGATCATTTACAACCAGGCAAGCAGCTTGCTCGTATGCGGGCGGCCTTCTATGAAATGAGGTCATTTGAGAATGATTGACAAATGCCGATGGGGTGTTTCAGGTTTTTCCCAGGGCAGAAGTGTTAATTACCAGTGAATAGTGAAAAAAAAGTTCTGGTCAAGTACTTTGACCACTCTGGTTAGAGTATCTGACTACCACGCCGCGCACGCGGTCCAGGGTTCGAATCCTAACCGAAGCTAACATTTGTGCCAAAACAAAAGTTGCTGTTTCTTTTCGGGTCTGGTTGTGTTTTGATTGTCCCCGTGCCTCTGACACTGCAATTTAGCCTACCTCCGATCTTATCGCATGAGCGTTACATCGGGCGAGGGTAGGTTGGGACGGGTGAGTGCCTCTGTATTTGCGCGTACACTTATGGCACTATATTATCTCCTGCGCAGTTGATACAGTCCGACAGTATTCGAAAGTTGTCGCCGTCGTCGAAAATCGGCCAGGAGGATATCAACAAGGACAGCGATGCCGATCTATAAATACTTCACAATAAAAACTAGCACATCAATAAGAATATACTTTTATTACATTGGAACACAATTGTAAAACTATAACTAGAGGGTAAATGTAACAGCATTCTGTTAACCATTCCGCTAACAGGCGCATATCAAACCGCCAAATTGAGCCAACCAACAACTGACAATCTTTAATACTAAAAGCGCCTGTACACACGCGTCCCTGTTGTATCAAAACATCGCTTCATTGAAACGTTAGCGTCGTTCGTGTCAACAGGCTCTAAAGGCAACTTGTGGTTTAACATGACATTTTCATATAAAGAAATCGCAAATCAGTACATAATATAAGGTACAAAGTGCTATTATGGAGTTTAGTTCAGAATTTGAATAATACCAGATATATTACACCGAAGACGTAGATGTTGATGAAGAGATATGGCTATAAAACTGCGAAACCGTCCTGATGGATAATGATTTCTTATATTCACGGTAATTAAATAAATAATAAAAATGAATTTTAAAGTTTTGGTAATCTAAATTTGTAATATTTCACGACGATCAGACAAAACAAATTAAAAGCTCGGGAGAGTCCGGATAACATCGGAACGTCTTACGCCCTAATCATGGGCTCTAGAATTCGCACGAAAAAAATAACAAAAATAAATTTAAAATTATTCACGATAATACCCTTTAACTAAGATTTATTAAATTTTCCTGAGTCGAAAGGAGGACACAATTTAGAAAAATAGTAAGGCCACTACATCAAGCAACTCTATAGTTGCTTGATGTAGTGGCTAAATTCTATTGACTAAATTTCATTTTAGGTCTTGATCTATCATCATCATCATTATCATCATTTCAGCCTATCACTAGTCCACTGCTGAACATAGGCCTCCCCCATAGATTGCCACAAAAGTTGTAGCTCTCATTGGGGATTTTGCATGCCACGATGCAGGGGGTACGCAGTTTATTTATTCAGATGTTCCAGAGAGCCTGCCATCTCTATTATTTTCACTCGAGACCGACCATGATGAGAGTGGGGTGTAATTCTCTTAACCGCCCACACGGTGATCTTAAACCTAAAATGAATAGTTAACACGATTGAGATTTTCCGTCAGACCAAAATGTAATACAACCAGCCGAAATATTGAACAAAAATTCGACCACAGATAAAACCAAAAACTAATAATACTAACACTGTCACTAAATAAAATTACAAAAGTTGCGTCGTCTTCGGTGTAGCATTAGATTAATTATTTGAATTTAGAATATCGAGAATTACGCATATAAATATACTGTGTCAACATCAACATTTCGATTACGCGACAAAGGTTTACATACAGCGAGTAAATAGCAATCTAAAAAGTATGTGTATAATGGGTTAAATTACCCGCTAAAGATAAAAAATAAATAGTAATGATATAGGAAGATGCAATAGAAAAATTTATAAAAATCTACGATTATTAATTAATAGCAATAGACACAAAATCCGCAATCATTTATTTTTTTGACAACTATTAAAAGGAAAAGAAAATGGCGCTAACTCAATTACACTTTGATTTGGTCCCAGTAAGCGTTCGTTTGTGTCAGTTTGATAATTTTTTTTTCATTATGGACAATGGCAAAACAATTACCATTATAAGAAAAAGTCGACTGTGTATTAAAAATGGTTACAGTTCATTTATTTACTAAAAAAACATAGGCATAAAACAGACTTACGTAAAAGATGATGATGACTTTAAATGATAATGGCTAATGACTCTGAAAAACACGATGTTAAAATTTAAAAATATTTCGAAATAATTATTTCAAATGTGTGAAAAATATTCTTTACCGGGGAATTAACATATAATTATTTGACTGATTAACAAATTACATAAATAATATAGCTCGAAGAACTTTGGAAAAGAAAGGTACCGAGATACGCAGTGTAAGGCGACCCCTCCTAGATGGAGCGACGACCTACACGGTTTGCGGGAAGTCGGCTTATATAGGTGGTAGCGGTCATGTTTTGTGGCAATCTATGGGGAGTGGACTTGTGACGGGCTGATATGATGATGATGATGAAAGATTTTCGTCTCTACTCGCTAGTTTATGAGAAAAATAATGAGAGCTACCTGAAAATGGCGGTATTGTACAACCTTTATGAAACTGACATGACAACGGTGGAATTCTAACTTGAGAGGTGATAAAGGAAACTTTTCCATTAATCATTCCATAAATAGAAACTAATCGCAAATGTTTGAACATAGGTGAATGACATTAATTTATAATAATATATTATGTGATTCATTTCATAGAGTATGCACATTATACCCTCTTGTTCAGACATATCCATGTCATATGTCACATTCGGATGATACACCAAATTAGTAAAAAAAACAGATCTTACGTCTTGTATAGTATAATGTATTCCAAAGCTCTTGATATGTGCATAGATAGTAGACTTAATTCTATTCAATGAAATACTTACAGAATGATACATTAAATATCCTTAACAGACTAAAAAATTAAATTAAGCTCGAAATACTAAACATTACTTTGATTCAAATAATACATCTCTAAAAAATAGAAAAAATGCTGATTGAACGATTGTAAATACTTTTTTCTTACTTCTTAACCCTCTTTATGATTTAAGTATAGTGATGTGGCTAGTGAAAAAAATATAAAATTTCTTTCATAATTGTAGTTATTCGTACAGTAGATCAATACAAATAATGTTAGAAATATAGTATTAATTAGTTTTATCTATCTTCGTTCTAAAAAAATCTCTGTAAACCTCTCAAAAAAAAGAAAGAAGGCTTGTGCCCAGCAATGGGACATTAATAGCAGAAATCATTTAAAGATCTGTAAAAGGTTACTGTGATAATTAATTATGAGAAGGGGTGTGCCACAAGGAGCTATATTAGGCCGCATTAGATTAATCGCTTTCAGTGTAACATTTCTTAATCGAGACACGTTACAATAATATTGAGATAGAATACATAAAATCGACAACTGGCTTTTAAACTAGTAAACCTATTTTAGAAGTTACGATGCCTAAGTATAAGAGATTCCAGGCGCGAATGTTTTTAGTAACGGAATGTATTCAAAAGTAGTTTTAAACAGTCTGAAAATCAATTATTTTATCTTCTGTTAAAGAAGAAACATTTAACAATTTGGAATAAATATATGTCGTTTTTAATAAAGCATCCAACTTTATAAAAATTCATGACAACAATAAACAAGCAAATGATTTTTTTAATTAGCACCTTCCATAGGAAGTGATTAAGTATATATAATGATTATCGACACAATTTTTTATGAATATGCACTGCATTCTTGTAAAATATATTGTTTTTTAATAATGTTTAACATAATAAGAGCGCGTAATTTTTCAAAAACAATTTGAAGTAACGTCTACTGAAGACAAAGTTAATATTAAATATAATATTGTAAAGAATGCAATCCATATTGAAACAAGAGTGCTACGACCTATAACAAAATGGATGGAATTTCTGACCTACACACTCATCACTACAACTCATTTATTGTCCAATTTCTAAAACAATTTCAACCGAATCCATATAAATCATCTAAATGGAAACAGTTCATTTTATAATTAATAAACACATTTAATTTTTAATTCATAATACTTATATTTTAGGAATGTAAGATAGGAAATTTGTATTTAGATATATAATATGCTTAACAGTATTTAATAGACCAAACTGCCAAAAATCAGCTTGATGTTAAATTTTTCATATTAAATATTTTTTGTCTCATGCCATATTAACGAAATTGAGTAAGAGAAAAAGCAATAATATTCTCATTGAAAATTCAAACATCATTATTATTTTTAATTTATATATATACGAAATGTTCGAAGTACTTATTTTTTTTTCTATTAGCAGAATATCTTAGCAGAAACGGAATGATTTCATTGTGTCGTATTTAACACTTTCGCTACTAGTCATGTGAGGATGTTATTGCCTCGCCGTAGAAATAAAGGCAAACAGACACTGCTACTGAGACACAAGGCGCGATCAGCTTCTTAACGTTAGCACCTCATCACTCGCTAGCGGGTCATTGGCAGCGGAAGTGTTAATTCTCGTAAGGCATCGCGTATTTCATTTGCAACGGAAGCTGGGATCCGGTGAACAGGACCAGTTTTGCGATATAATATAACCACGAAATTTCACTGTCGTTTCATCTGCGTGAATTACTTACAGGAGTATATAGTTGTCTGTTGATTTTTAAAATAAATATTGAACAAGAATCTCAGATTAATTATCCTAACGCGAATGGTAAAATCCTGAACACTAATATTACTTTAATTTCCGACATTAAAATGTCACCAATCGCTTACTCACCTCATCAATCGCTTTCATCGCATTCACTCTCTCGCTTTATAAAAATTATTGCCAAATTCATAGTAAAGATATATCGTATTAGTAAATATAGATAATTGAGCCAATAATACAACAGCTTAGGCACATTTCTACTATTGTAAGTAAAAACCGGCCAATGTTTTTTTTTACCCTGACAGCGTAAGAAAACTTCATAAAGCGATAATTCGATTAAATAACGTGGATTTACGTAATCATCTAATAGATCAACCGGTTTGGCGGTTTCAACATGAAAAGTTATCATTAGTTTAAATATAAAAATGCTTTAGTTTTTATGTATTAAGAAAGGGACGAAACGATCGAAACGTACACGTGGTAAGTGTAACGTCTGCCCATAACAAATGCTGTCTTACCCTGAACATTTATCGAACACTACACTGGGCCGTCACACTGAGACTTCAGCTCTTAAGTCTCATTAGCCCAGTAATTTCGCTAAGTCCTGGTGCCCTTCAGACCGAAACACAGTAATGTTTGCACACTACTGCTTCGCGACAGAATAACTGACCCTGCGGTGGTCGTACCCTATTAAGCGAAAACAAAAATAAATAAATAAAACTTTTTAAAAATGATATTACCATAGAGTAGTACACCGATTTTTCAGAAAATTTACTGTAATTTATCTTTCTTAGCCAATCAGGGTAAAAGTACATTGGATTACAATCAACTAATTAATATGCAGACTACGATAACATCTTTATTTCTAGTATCTGTTTACGTTAGAGTTCATCCACACGACAAGTGACTAAACACTCATCGTAAAGGTCCAACACATTGAAAAAAATTAAATTACTCTTAGTGATAACTAGTGAATGTTAAATAATGTTGTCATACTTCTAAAATAAACTAACAGTGAATGAACAATTTGTAAATTTGTTCATTGTGAAATAGGACATTTTAAGAATAATCGCAACATTTTTTTTTTTAATTATTTTGATTTCTCAACATGGCAACTCAATTGACAGACCCTTTAACGATGGCCGTAAGTTAGAGTCTTAAAATATTAGAAAAAAGAGTTAAGTAAACTCAATGATCCAGCTGTTTCAGGACTACATACCTTTTCCTTAACATAATCTATGTAATTTGAATAATTAGCTATAACGAATACATAAGAATCACATAGTTACCTTATGTATAAGGCACTTAAGAATATCGATGTTATTTACATTCACAAACATACATTACTATGATCACTTTATAAACAGCTACTAGCTACTGTTTTGTGTAAAAAAAAAAACAATAGGATGTATGATCTGAACCAAGATGGCGGTCCAAATCTGGTACTGATTTAAAAATAAATAAAATCATGTGGATCTACCTTAATGACCTATACCGAACGATTTCATTGCATTAATTATTGCTAACTCTTATACCAATATTGTGACGTCTAACAAGATATACTATTTTGACACGTACTTATATAAACTTAAAGCGCACAATCGTCTATTGTTACATTATTAAGTACCAACGCACGCCCAGTCGATACTGTGACTTGGCATGTAAATGTTTAGAAGCTAAAATGGAATGATCACTTCACTGCACCACACGAATACTAATTTGGAATGTCATTTTGCGATTTTAACACCAGCCGCTATGGAGTTATGGTGTAAAATGGCTTGTTTCCTCGCCCGTCGATACCTTTCGAGTATGTACTAGAGGTGTAGCACTTGGCCGTCGTCCTTTGTGGGGACAGTGTGGGCGAATCCCGAAGGTTCAGGATGCCGGTCTTCTAAGGTCAAAGCCGTCAAGTCGACGATCTCATCTTGCTCGTCTTGATCAAATCTAGGATTGAAGAGTAACTTACATTAAGTATTTTATTAATGAGTTGGGGCGAAAAGTGGGCTACGGATGTGGTGTCTGCCTACTCCTTATAATGGAAGAGATATCATTGGTTTTGGCTAAGCAGGAATTAGACTGATAGGTCAGAAGTCACCTGTCGATTGATTTACGGTTCTGGTTTCGAATATCATACAAATTCAATATTTATGCATTTTTGAAGTGAAACTTCTTTGAGGGCTATGAGGGTACAATTTCAAGGTAGAATTTTAAAATGCAACGTTTCAGTACGACGCGATGTCTTACAATATTTCTTCTTTCTCTCTCTCTCTCTTTCTGCAATTTTACCCCTTACAATTTTTTTACAAATAGAGGTTTAGGTGCCAAAGAAGTAATACTTCTCTCACGTGAACGTGACCTATATTTTTGTTTCATTGCATAAAGTGATGAAACGAGCAAAACGTTCACCTGATGGTAAGTGCAACGTCTGCCCATAACAAATGCTGTGCCACCCAGAAAATATCTGTGTGACACTACACTGTACCCATCACCCTAAGACAGGTTCTTAAGTCTCATATGCCCAGTGATTACGCTAGCTCACAGTGCCCTTCAAACCGAAACACAATAATGTTTGCACACTACTGCTTCACGGTAGAATAACTGGCCCTGGGGTGATAACTACCTAGACGGACTCCTGCATAGGAATCCTACCACCTAGTGGTCAAAGATCCTGAATTCTACGCCACAAGTCCTGGGTTTAAAATCCCAGCCGAAGGCAACATTTGTGCAAAAACAAATTGTTGTTTTTCGGGTCTGGTTGTGTTGTGATTGTGCTCGTGACACTGCATCCTAGCCTACCTCTATCTTATCGCATGAGCGTTAAATGGGGCGCCGGTAGGTTGGGACCAGCGAGTGCCTGTGCGTTTGCTCGTAAACTTGTGGCACTATAATATCTTCTGCGCAGTTGGTAGCTTTCGACAGTGTTCGGAAGTTGTCGCCGTGGTAGAAAATCAGCCAGGAGGTCATATTTTTTTTAATACAAATCATTTGTATATGATTTCAGTTTAGAACGCGGTCAATAGGCAGGGACATTGAAGTAAATTCTCACTGGAAGTGTATAAACAACTTTCAAAAGCCATTGAGTCGCAGTCCGTAGCGTGACACTTCCATGGGTGTCACATGTGCTAAGCATCACGCGGACTGAGTTCTTGGTGTCATGATAAACAAAAAGTCCACGAAAGTTCCTCACCTATCTTCATCGGGCTCGCTGGAAGGCTGCGAGTGACGGGACACAGTTTCCGCTGGAGGAGGGCCGGCCCTCTGGTTGGCTGGCCTCACTGTAATGATCAGGTTGGAAGAGTTCGCCACCATCATGTCCGTCACCTGGAATACGAAATAAGGAGTCAAATATAATAGAATTGGATAATATGGTCGTAAAGTGTTATTTTAACAGAATATGTCGAGACGAGCAAGTGCAACATTTACCCATGACAGCATCTGTCATGGGCAAACGTTGCACTCACCATCAGATGAACGTTTTGCTCGTCTTGTTACTTTCGTCTTTACTTCTTAGTTTCATTACATTATTCAATATATTATATAAATTAACATTAAAATAAAACTGATTTTTACTAATTTAATGCGTTTAATTTTGTACTATTTATAACCCGACGTTTCGAGCGCTTTACACCACCCATGGTCACGGGAGGACTGAGGTGACAGATGTCCCGATGTCATAGTTACCAAAATGACCTGGACTCCGCATCCCATACGCTTTCTGTGTGCGCAGCTTGGGAAACGGAGCGGAGCATCCTGGTGAACCGAATAGGGTGGAACTTCTCCCTGCCAGCAGCAGTGCTATGCTGAGCGGAGACACGGCGTGGAGGGCCGTAGCCAAGTTCTGTGAAACCGTGATGGTCCAGAAGGAGGCTGCCGAGATGGATTCTCGGAGACGATGTCTCCGAGGCAAAGGCGGGCCTCGTAACAGCCCGCCTGTCAGAAACGGGCCCCTCGGGGTCGCGGGCTACCGGAATGGGGATCCCGAATACCCAGTAAAGCGTCCCCGGGGAGGACGATGACTGGAAGTGGTCTCGAGTCTGCTGAGTACTGCCCCCGGTTTCTTTCCGACCGGAGATCCCGTGACCCCACTCAAACGCTGATAGAGACCACCGTGGAGTTTTAGTTGGTAAGAATCCGACATAACCCGGCTGCCCCTCTCCTTGTCGGTTCGGTTCGGTAAGTTAATATTGTTTGTAAGTATTTTTTTAGTAAATTTTTTATGACAACTTATGTTTAGCTCAAGAAAAATTACACAGCTGTCTCTTTTTAATTTGTTCCTTAACACATTCTCTGTCGGTCAAGTGAGGATGTGGACATACACAAAATATCAGGAGCGTAATTTGCTGTTGCATACAGACCTGATCAAGAGTCTTGTTGGACACGTCGATTCCGTTGACTTCCAGTACTTCATCGTTTACTCCTAGCAGTCCCGTGGACTCCGCCAAACCTCCGGGAACTAGCCGCGATATGAATATGCCCGGGGAACGTTCCACTCCGTTCGGTGTTACACGAACTGATGTACCGTCCCTAGAACAAAAGATTTATGGTAATGAAATTCTAAAAGCGAAAGAAGGTCACTGACGATTTCACAACTAATATTTAGGTTATATTTTTACGCGCGTAAAATAAGCCGACCACATGATTGCGCCGTACGGCAGAGTACGGCATAGCCCTCGGTAATTTTCGGTTCGCAGCGTTCGGTTCATTCGTTTGCGCAGAACCCTAATTCTTTTTCTAAAATAAAAGTACTAACTGCTAGCTTAAGTTACTCCTTAAGACATCAGCGATCTGCCAATGAAAGTCTCATCAAAATCGGTCCAGCCGTTTCGGAGATTAGCCGGAACAAACAGACAGACATACAGACAAAAAAAATAAAAATGGTTAAAAGTATGCCGTATATTCACGTATATACGTTTACGTTATTTTGTCATTACATACAGGCACTTCAATTTTATTTATGTGTGTGATTAATGATGATTCATCACGTTTGACGCGATCATCATTACCGCGAATCGGTCTTCTTAGTCGCGGAGAATCCGAGATCCGAGATCCAATAACCGAAAATTTTGTCACATTGCACCTTTTTTATATTGATGAAAATGATGATGACAATGTTAACAATGGGGATAATAAACGGAATGATGAAGGCTATTACACCAAATTCTACTCTAATGGGCGTGGAAAATACGAATGTAATTTCAGCCCAGCCCAACAAATGGTTTATAAGCCTTTTTTATATTAATATGATATCATAATAAAGAAAGAAAGAAAGAAAAGAAAGAAAAGTTATTTTATTTGACATCACAAATACACAATAAAATATTAAAAAACAAAAACGAAAATGAAATGAGAGAAATAAAAAATGTGACGTCAAATAAGGTCTCTATTTCAGCAAATTGCGGCAGCACTACAATGCTGCAGCGCTGATTTTCACATAGAGCCTGATTGATTCCACGGGCGGAAATACGATCAGTTACGAAGCGTGTATGAAAAAAAAAAAAACATTAATCTGCCTCGCAACTACTGGCAAAGTCACACAAATCACGGTGTATATCGTTTTGCTCGTTCCGTCAAGTAAAGTAAAGCCATTTAATAAATAATATATAGCCACATGCTAATTTGTTTTTATTGGTTAAAGTGATGAGACGAGCAAACAGTTTACGTGATGGTAAGTGCAACGTCTGCCCATAACAAATGCTGTGTCGCCCAGAAAATTTCTGTGTGACACCACACTGTGCCCATCACCCTGAGACATAAGTTCTACAGTCTCGTATGTCCAGTGATTACGCTAGCTCACAGTGCCCTTCAAACCGAAACACAGTAATGCTTGCACACTACTGCTTCACGGCGGAATGACTGAGAATTTACGCAGAAGGTTGTAATACCACCCAGAACTTTGAGTGACACGTCTTGTTTGGAACGGCACTGCGCTGGTCACTTTAAACCATCAGTTCTTTAATCTCATATGCCCAGTGATAACACTAGCTCTCAGTGCCCCAAGAACGAAACACAGTAATGTTTGCACGCTACTATTTTACGACAGAATAGCTGACCCTGCAGTGGTTGCCCTTACCTATACGCATTCCAGCATAGGAATCCTACCACCAGTATAAACTATCCCTCAATCAGCTTATTCCCCCACCCATGGTATGAGTCTGTGTGGCAGATATTCCGATGCCGCCACCACAATGATAGGCTATTATTAAGCAAATACCTTATGAAAAATCCCAAAGGTCGATCCGAGCCGTGCTTTAATAGTTTCACCCTTCTACACGTCTCCGGCACTATGTCCACGTCGATAATAGCTGACACCTGGAAAAAGTTGAAAAACGATTAAACATTAATGATGCAATAAAACGAAATTTACAGATTTTATCGCGTTTAATTTTAACTATTTATAATGCGACGTTTTGTGCGTTTTGCAGCACCCATGGTCGTTAGAGGACTGAGGTAGGTACCAGACGTCCTGATGTCATAGTCCCAAAGTTAGCCCGGGTACCTATATATTTTAATTATTATTTTTGGTCTGATCTACGCAGAATGAGCTTACTGTGTCTCAGAGACTTGCAGTGGTCGTTTCGTCATCGTCGTTTCAGCCTATCACACGTCCACTGCTGAACATGGGCCTCCCCCATTGATAGCCACAAAAGTTTGTAGCTCTCATTTCGGAGGGGTTTTGCCACGCTTGGCAGTCGAGTTGGCAACCGCAGTTTATTTATTTAGATGTTCTTTGAAGATGCGGCTGCCCATCTTGTTTTCATTTTCCCTCTGTCTACTTTTACGACACCCACGTGATGAGATGGGGTTGTAGATTGTAATAGGCCGCCACCACACGGCAGTAGTACCCAACCATCTTCTCTATTTAAATTAGAATGTTTTTTTTAATTTCAAGAGACTATCGAATCTTCTGTGTAGGAATATGTGTCCTTTTGAAAGGATTTGTTTTCTATCAAATCACTAACAGCATGTTTCCATCCTAATTTAATAAAATCAAATCGAAAACCAACCATACCACTGCAAAACTTCAGACACAGTAAGCTCATTCTGCAGAGATCGGACCAAAATAGCAATAAAAAGCTGACGGTACCCCGGATTAACTGTCACCTCAGTTCTCCCGTGACCATGGGTGCTGTAAAATGCTCGAAACGTCGGTAATAAATAGTTAAACGCGATAAAATCCGAAAACTTAGTTTTTTTAAATGTTTTCTCTTCTAAAAGCTTTAGGTCACTGAATTCACGATTTGACAATCAATTCGGATACTACGGTATCGAGATATCGATACGATAGTATTCGGATGTTGTCGCCGTGGATGGAAATCGTAGAGAGCGGCAAAGTTTTATGGTCAAACTTTAGCCAATTTCAATTTTTTTATGAGTCATTAAAATAGTGCATATTTACCATCCTAAAATCGTGCGGGTTGGATATAGCGAGTCCCTTGTTCTTGGCCGGCGTTCCGCTTAGTATCGACGATATAATATTCCGCGGTCGCATTGTTCCGTATCCATTGAGTTCCTCCAGACTGTCTCCTGAGAACAAATAATAAGTTAAAATATCATGATGTGTAGGAGATTTCATAGTTTCAGTCTATCAATAGTCCACTGCTGAACATAAGTCTCCACCATAGATTGTCACACAAGTTTGTAGCTCTCATTTTGGTGGGATTTTGCCAAAGTTGTCACGCTTGCCAGGCGGGTTGGCAAACGCAGTTTATTTATTCAGATATTTCAGGAACGTTCTGCAGGCCATCTTGTCGTTTTTATTTTTCATCTGACGACTTTTACGACAACCACGGGATGAGATGGTGTGGTAGATTCTCTTAAGTCGCCACCGCACAGCATTAAATAAACTATATTAAAAGATTTAAAGAATACGAATATATAGTTCAAAACAACTGTACAAGTTATACTATTTTTATATACGAGGGGTGATCCAAAAGTAATGATAATCAGTTATTTCTAGTGCACACAAAAATACAAAAAAATTTCAGTCACTTACTCAGTTAACCACTAGTTCAGGGAAAAAAAATCATATAAATAGGCCACGATTCCCGGGAGCTACATTCATTTGAATACGGACTGTCAAGGAGTGAACATCAAAATGGAAAAACACGAAATCAGAGCTGTCATTAAATACCTCTGCTTGAAAAAAATGTCTACCAAAGACATACACAGCGACTTGGTGGAAACATTAGGGGACTCTTCTCCTCCATATTCCACAGTTGCACGCTGGGCTAAGGAGTTTAAGTTGGGAAGAACATCGACGGAAGACGAACACCGCGAAGGACGCCCATCGACGTCCCTCACTGAAGAAAATGTGAAAAAAGTTGAAGAAGTTGTATTGGAAGATCGAAGAGTGACTATCAGGCATGTAGCTGAGGTCACAGGGATCTCATATGGCAGCATTCAAAGAATCCTTGCGAACGAATTGCATATGAGAAAGGTCTCCGCGCGTTGGGTACCGAAAATGTTAAACGACGAGCAAAAGAAGAAACGAGTCGACATGTCAAGAGCAAATCTCGAAAAGTTCCAGGCAGACAAGGATAATTTTTTGTCACGTTTTGTGACCATGGACGAGACCTGGATCCACCATTTTGATCCTGAAACAAAACAACAATCGATGACATGGAAACGATCCGATGAACCGACGCCGAAGAAATTCAAAGTGTCAAGCTCAGCAGGGAAGGTTATGGCGTCTGTTTTTTGGGACGCTGAAGGAATAATCATGGTGGACTACTTGGAAAAGGGGGCCACTATTACAGGCTCCTACTATGCAGAACAAATAAGAAGATTGCGGGAGGCTATTAAGGAGAAAAGGCGAGGCAAACTGCGGGCTGGAGTGCTGTTCCATCAAGACAACGCACCGGTTCACAAAGCTGCAATTGCCATGGCTGCCATTCAGGAAGCGGGCTTTGAGCTGGTGGAACACCCCCCCTATTCACCAGATCTAGCCCCCAGCGACTTCTATCTCTTTCCACGACTCAAGGAACACCTCCGAGGCAAGAAATTTGACGATGATAGCGACGTGATGGCCGCGGTTGAGGACTTTTTTGAGAGTCAAGATAAAGATTTTTTTTCTAAGGGAATTTTAGGATTAGAAAAGAGATGGACTAAATGTATAGACTTGCTAGGAGACTATGTTGAGAAATAAATTTATTTATTTATTTTATTCATTGTGTTTATTATTGATTATCATTACTTTTGGATCACCCCTCGTACTCGTAGCACAAAGTGACGAGATGAGCAAATCGTTCACCTGATGGTAAGTGCAACGTTTAATAACCTTTGTGTGACAATACGACGCACTCTTCACCCTGACACGTGAGTGAAGGCTGAAACACAGTAATGTTAGCACACTACTGCTTCACGACAGAATAACTAGCGCTGCGGTGGTACCTACCTAGACGGATCCCTGCATAGGAATCGTACCACCAAAGGTAATAAGACCTGTAGTAGAGTAAAAAATAACTATGAGTAAGCATATTATCTATATCAGTTATATTAAATAATCTATAATAAATACATTCACTTTTTTTTGTAAATCAAGTCTTCCCATCAGGTTACCTAGATTACATTTAAAATGAGGTTAAATAAAAAAAAAATCTCACACTAGCTCTCCACAACTTAGGTGCATTTTATAGACGCATATTAAACATAAGCACGTGAAATGAAATCTGAGCCTTAGTGAAATTTTAATTAATTGAAAGTTGTGTTCAAAAATGGTAAAGCAAAATAATTAAAACACTAGAAGCACCATTTATTTACTTAGACGCAGACCAAGAATTAAAGTGACTAATTAACGGAACAGCGACCGTGAAAGACCTTGGCCTTGATTGCTTTGAAACTGCGAAGCAATCAGTGGAATTACGTCTTTATGGAATAATTTCTAAATAACTGAGTTTAAAACATGTTTAACAATATTTCCCTAGATATTGCTTTCTTTATTGATACTCGGCAGCAACTTTCGAATACTGTCGGATACTGCGCATGAGATATTAAAGTGCCACAAGTGTATGTGCCCTGGTAGCAGAGGGGTCGGGTGATCGCCTTAAATTTCATAGCACTCGAGTAACCTGTGTTCGATCCCAGTGACGGCACTTCTAAATTTGTTCTCTGCAATTTCAAGTGCTGATTTACCACGCGCTCGGCGGTGAAGGAAAACATCGTGAGAAAACCGGCATGTCTGAGAAACAAAAATATTTCGAGGATTTTTTTTAGAACTGATGGTCGATGTTAGGCCGAAGGCTTTCACAGTTTCGCCGGAAAGGTGGCAGGGCGCTGAGGGCGCTTAGCCGAAACCTTTATTTATGGATGACTGGCGAAAGGGCCCCGAGAGGGGACCTCGGCTTGGACCGTCATCCTGTTCGCGAGAGTAACTGACACTGCCCAAGGGGGCCGGCCTCGGCTCTGTCAGTTATTTCAATCGTGGCACGCACTCGGGATGATTCTTTCCGGTTCCAAACCTTCCTCACAAACAGACATTTATAGGCTGTGTTTTAAGTGTATGCAGTTACTGGTCCTTAGCTACCCGCGCCAGAAAATGCCGACAGTTTAATGAATAAGTCAGTGTGCTCTTAACTATGGTGCGGCATTGAATGTTCGTTACCCAATAAGGTATTTAACCTGATCGCCTTGCTAGTTGTTTATATTTGGCAAGCGTAATACTTTACAGGTGTACAGAATTCCAGAAAAAACGCGTAGCCTCCGTCAGTTGGCGGAACAACTAGGACATGCCATGCGACCCGTAGTGCAGACGCATTTCTATGCAGGAATCCGTCTAAGTAGGTACGGCCCAAGGGCCAGTTATTCTGCCGTGAAGTATTTAAAAAAAAGTAAAGTTTCAGCCTATAAATGTCCCACTGCTGAGCACAGGCCTCCTCTCATTTCTGAGAGGGTTTTGGAGCTAGGAAGTTAGTGGAGTTTCCTCACGATGTTTTCCTTCACCGCTGAGCACGTGTTAAATCAGCACTTAAAATTGCAATTAACAATTTTAGTGGTGCCGGCACCGGGAACCGAACCCAGGTCACTCGCGTACAATGAAATTTAAAGCGAGCGCCTAGCCCCCGTGAAGTATTTGTGCAAACATTACTGTGCTTCGTCCTGAAGGGTACTAAAAGCTGGTGTAGTCACGGGGCATATAAGACTTAAGAACTGATGTTTCAGGGTGACGGGCGCTGTGTGGCATTACACGGAAATGTTCTGGGTGGTACAGCATTTGTCATAGGCAGATGTCGTTCTTGCCATCAGGTGAACGTTTGGCTCGTTTCGTCACTTTATCCAAAAATAAAGGCAATCGCAGCAACGATTTATTTTACGGTTTGTAACAGTTCAAATGTGGTTTCCAGCTGATCCATCATTATCTAAGAGGTAACAATGCACCATTATGATTATTATATTATGATGTGACTCATGGCCGATTTTCGACCATGGCTACAAATCCAATACTGTCGGAAGTTATCAGCAGGAGGTGTCACAGTACCACAAGTATGCGCGCAAACACAGGGACACTTATTCGACCCAACGTACTCGTGCCCGATGTAACGCTCCTGCGATAGGATCAGAGGTAGGCCAGGATGCAGTGTCAGAGACACAGAGACAATCACAACACATCCTGACCCGAAAGTCAATTTGTATTTTCGCAGAAATGTCTCCGGCTGGGAATAGAACACAAGACCAGCGGGGTGGTAGTGGTCAACCGTTATTCTGAAGGCGTCTAATCCTCCACCCTTTGTAAGCCTTTTTGTGTTAGGGACTGTGTGGGGAATTCAGTAGGTTAGTCAACCTTGCAATTAAAAAAAAATTACGGAACTGCTGAATCCGGAAATTACTAGAAAGTGGCATAGCCCCCCCCCCCCCCACACCTTTCGTTACTACGAAAAATAATAAAAAAAATAACACGACAAGATTGTTCAATGACACCGGACGACGGGAGATCTCATCAACAATTAGGGTCAAGCATGCGGGTCAAGTTTCTGCAACGTCAGCGTACTCGGGTCCTCCATCAAATGTAATTTAGCACGATGGAGGCGGCGCATTTTTTAAATGTGCAGTAGTATGGGACATTTTTCTAAAAATAAACTGCAGGGAACCAATTGAGGGTTTCCAAAAGGACGTTTTTTCAAAGGATTATTTTAGTCGACCTACGAAAGTTTGACTCGTGGTGGTAAGATTCTTATGCAGGAATTCGTCTAGCCACATATAAATCCACCTGTTTGGTGTGCAATGCTACAAGAACATATCATCCTGCTACGATTTTCAGGGGCATCTTATCAATTAATATAATATTTTGTATATAGGAATATGGGTCATACACACACACATGTAAGATATTCATCGTATTTATATTTAAGGCGAGCGCCCGGTCCTTGAGCTACAACGACTATCCTTTGTGTTAGTTAAAGTTGATCTCATCGAGTTCAGATCCTAAGATAAATGACGTCACAAATACAAAACGACACCTGCGTTCTATGACTGCGCACAAATCATTTAGCATCCAGTCATTCGTCGCAACTTTCCTAATACAGCTTGGATTCCTTCGGCAGTGGTCAATATCCACACGCGCGTAATGTGAGGTGGACAGATAATTTGTAGATTGGTTTACCATTTTCATTTTTTTAAGAAAACTTCCCACGTAAGTTAGTCTGCGTCGAGGGTGCGTTTTACATGCAACTGTGCATTGGCAAACATTCCAAACCAAGAACAACCATCCGTTGATGTGGGGGTTATAAATAAATACTACCGCGTGGCCTAGTGGTCAGAGTACCTGACTTCTACGCCGCGGGTCCTGGGTTCGATTCCCAGCCGGAGCCAACATTTGTGCTAAAACACAAATTGTTGGTTTTCGGGTCTGGTTGTGTTGTGATTGTCCCCGTGTTTCTGAGTGCCCTTCATACGGAAACATAGTAATGTTTGCACACTACTGCTTGACGGCAGATTAACTGGCACTGCGGTGGTACCTACCTAGACGCATTCCTGCATAGGAATCCTACCACCAGCAGTAATACCGTTTATTCGGAATAAAGACCACCGTAATTATAAGAGACAGCCTTGGACTCGGTGGTGAGATGGGCCAAGCGGCTGATGGAAAATCCTGACTTAGTTTCTACCAATTTGTCCAGTCTGGAACACAGGCGTCGGGTGGACAGTCTTCCGGTATTCTACAGGTTACATTTTGAAGAGTTTGCGAAGGAATTATATGAGTTAATTCCCCCTTCCCCTTTCCATCATCGGACAATAAGACGCACGGCGGGTTTCCATCGTCGTCGGCTCGGATGGCGCAGTGGCTTAGCCCTTGACTTCTGCGCGGGTTCGATTCCCGCACGGGACAAATATTTGTATGGCCTACAAATAGTTGTTCCGGGTCTGGGTGTGGAATTGTGCATGTGGAATTTATGTCTGTAAAACGCACCCATGACACAGGAGAAATACTACTGTGGGGCATCGTTTTTTTAAAACTAATAAACTAACTAAACTAATCCTTTTGTTGTGGATATACCTTGCATTCGGACGAAGCGTTTTGCTACGTCGTTCATAATGCGTACAACAATGGACTGGAATAATTTGCCTGCATCAGTCTTTTCGTCCGATTACAATGTAGGTGTCTTCAAGAGAATACTGAATAGGCTTTTTCTAAGCTAGTGTGCCTACCTTCAAAAACTACATCGCCACTTACCATCAGGTGGGAGATTTTTTTTTTTTCATAAAAGTGACGGAGCGAGGAAAACGTTCATCTGATGGTAAGTGCAACGTCTGCCCACAAATGCTGTGTCACCCAGAAAATTTCCGTGTGACACCACACTGCGCCTGTCACCCTGAAACATCAGTTCTCAAGTCTCATATGCCCAGTGGTTACACTAGCTCACAGTGCCCTTCAAACCGAAACACAGTAATGCTTGCACACTGCTGCTTCACGGCAGAATAACTGGCCCTGGGGTGGTACCTACCTAGATGGATTCCTGCATAGGAATCCTACCACCAGTAAAAAATTGGGATTGTAGTTAAACGCTAGCTTATAAATAAAAAAAAGACACCTCAAAGTAAAAGTTAACATAAAGATCAACATAATTTATGTATGTCTGCGTTAACAATTAAATGAAAGTCTACTCCGCACAATGAATACTTAAGATGGACTTAATTAATGCTTTAATAAATGAAAATTAGAAGATTTTATTTTCGTTTATTTTAATTTCTCGGAAAGTAGACACTACTAATATCGCCGTCTGTCTGCCAAGTGAGGACTACTGAAAATCCTTGAAACTTTATCCAGACGTTTCAGTGATGGTGATGACGAGACAGTGACAGATCATCTCGAGCATCGAGCATCTTCCTGGAACATAACTATGGTAAAATCCACCAAAATTATAGCTACAAACTTTTGTGGCAATCTATGGGGGAGGCCTATGTCGGCAGTGGACTGGTGACCGGCTGAAACGATGATGATGACAAAATGTATGTCTATGCCTAATTTCATTAAATGACAAACAAACATATAAAATTAAAAAAAAGTAAAGTTTCAGCCTATCAATGTCCCACTGCTGAGCACAGGCCTCCTCTCATTTCTGAAAGGGTTTTGGAGCTAGGAAGAATCCGCCACGCTGCTCCAATGCGGGTTGGCGGACTGCACATGTCTTCGAAATATTTTTTAATGTCTCAGACATGCAGGTTTCCTCACGATGTTTTCCTTCACCGCCGAGCACGTGGTAAGTCAGCACTTAAAATTGCAATTAACAATTTTAGTGGTGTCGGCACCGGGAATCGAACCCAGGTCACTCGCGTACTATGAAATTTAAAGCGACTAAAAACGACTCTACACTAATATTATGAAGCTGAAGAGTTTGTTTGGTTAAACGCGCTAATCTAAGGAACTACTGGTTCGAATTGAAAAAATATTTTAGTGTTGGATAGCCCATTTATCGAGGAAGGCCTATAGGATCATCACGCTATGACCCTTAGAGCGATTTATTTTAAATTAAACAGCGGCAAATAATCCGCTTACCAAAAATTTCATTTTAAGTGACTGAGCTCTTATTTCAGTACTTTGAACAAGTTTCAATAAACATAAGACAGTTTTGATACACGAATCTGGATATGTTATAGTTTTCTCAAAGTTTCTATCATAAGTCTTTATGTACTTTATCAGGCATGATGAAATTTCTTGAGTCACACGAGATCCCTCAGTTTCTGGCTCAAATAAACATATGGCCTACATTTTCATCATGGCAACCGAAATTATAGACATATAAATTACGTTTATAATAAGCTACGGACGTGGTCAGTTCAGGAAAGGCTAAATCTTTTTCATGTCGAAAGAAAATACATTTTTTTTTCTGATGCTGTTGTTCGTTTGGCAGCCACGACTACGAGGCCATTCAGCCTCTTCTAAGTGAGTTTCCTTTTCAATGTTTACCATCTGAATTCGCTCACCATCTGATGACAAGTTTGGCATGAATCCTTAAATAGTTATAGTAATATTTTTCATGCAGTGCGGGCACAAATCCAACGAAATCCCGTCCGCAAGCAAAACATGTCAGCCCTATTGAAGTTAAGCAGAACTACGATCAAAAGCGCTAAATGAAGACCTAAGACTCGACGAAAAACAAACCCTGTTTTTCGTCGAGTCGCAGGAAAAAATGGCCTTTTTTCAGACGTAATAAATTTTAACGTCGAAGAAATTTACAACAACCAAAATGATAAAGTGTATGCCCACAACAGTGAAAAAGCGGACAGTACCTGTGAGTCCAGCGCGGGCATTATCCTTCGTCATTAATGAGCCGTTCACTACACAAATCGATTAACTCCTTGATAAAGAGAAAGAGAAAAGAGAACTCCACTTTTTGAAAAATCATGAACTTAAGTGTAAAAGCACTTGGTATTAATGGTATAAACCTATATTTTGTAGAAGTTTAAAAATCTGAATTACCACGTAACTGCAGCAGTGCAGCACAATAACTGCGCAATAACCGCGACTCCTTCCTTTTGCGTCCACTCCATTTTTTTTAATGGAACGAAATAAATTTCTTTTTTATTTTAAGATGGCGCAAAAGTTCCTTATTCAGAATCAGTTCAAACATTTCTAGGCAGTATTCGAAGTTTACATTAAATAAGGATGTGATAGAACTTATGACGTTCGCATTTCACTTAAATCAAACATTGTACCATCCACGAAGCGTAGTTCACAAGTGACGTTACGTGTCATGGCCACAGATTATGTAAGTATGTGAATGGCGATAGTGTGATTGTGATGAATGAATGTATAATCAATGCTTATGAATAGAATTGCCATACTTATAGAATTTTGCGAATTAATCAACCCCTTTAATAATAATGTTCCATATGCCAATACCAAAAATTACCGTAGCAAGGCCAGTTATTCTGCTTTAAGGCAGTACTGTGCAAACTTTACTGGTTTCGGTCTGAATTGTACCGAGAGCTAGTGTAATTGCTGGGCATATGAAACTTAAGAACTGATGTCTCAGGGCGCAGTGTAGTGCCATCACAGAAATGTTCTTTGTGGTACAGCACTTACCATGACCTAAACGTTTTCCTCATCTCGCGACTTTCTTCTATAAAAACGGTACTACGATCGCAAATCGGTATGCCAAGTCTGATGATCACGGCAAGTATTCCCACAGTCCAAATAACCCAAAAACTAGAAAACATTACAGCAAAGAATGAATTATTAATAACGCGGCACGCCATTTTTAGAGACTCGCAATCGCCACGTGGCTGAGCAGATAGCTTATCCGTCTACTGAGTTGAGGCTCCTGGTTTCGAATACCAGCCGAAGCTAATACAAATCTGTTTCGTCAATCTCTGTTATCTATCTTTTTTCATCCGCCCTCTCTGCGTGTCCAATCCATCTAAGCATTCGTGTATCTATCTTTGTCACTACATCTTCTGCCACACCGTAACGTTCCTTAATCACGCTGTTCATAACTTTGTCCATCAAAGTCATTCCAGCTAAACTTCACAAACTACTCATATCCACAGAATTAATGTTACTTTCATGCTTCTGCCAGATCTTACATTCACTACCACACAAATGAAGGGACAGTACTCCTCTATACGCTGTACAGACATAAATTTCACATACAAAAGACCATCAGACTCTATTGTATTCTACATAGAGTCTTGAGTCCGGCTGGGATTCGAATCCAGGAACTGCAGCATAAAAATCAGGGACTCTGACAACCAAGTACTTTGTCCCCCGTCTCATGCCGTGCGTGTTGTAAATCTCGACAGAGGGAAAATGAAAGCCAGGATTATGATGATGACGGCTCTGACCGCAAGACCATGCGGTCGTCACATAGCTTAGGCATTCCATCGTATCCTAGTAAAGGTTAAGGTTTCATAGCAAAGGCAACTAGATGTCGCTGTTTACTAAGTAGGCCAAGCCGACTTCATCATCCGCTTCCTTGTCGCTGACGGGTGTTCATTTGTGTGGTTAATGATTAACATAAGTCACTTGTCAAAGAATTCCGTTATTTTTCGAATTAATTCCTTAATTCCATTCGTCATAACAGAAACGCTTCCTATCTTTTTTTTAAATTTGCCCTACATTAGAATTTCTCCTGTATGGTCGCACAACACAACCAGAGTCGAAAGCCAATTGTGTTTTAGCATAAATGTTGGCTCCAGCTGGGAATCGAACCCGTGACCCGGGGCGTAGAGGACAGTCACTCTAACCACGTAGAATAATATCTTAACCTTTAACTGTGGACATCATTTTACATTATTTTATTATAATGTA
Organism: Luehdorfia chinensis; assembly: GCA_019845155.1. Lineage (NCBI taxonomy): Eukaryota > Metazoa > Arthropoda > Insecta > Lepidoptera > Papilionidae > Luehdorfia > Luehdorfia chinensis. The sequence goes on from JAHVAK010000028.1 coordinate 2,207,762, forward strand.
TAACTACAGTAAGTATCATCATCATTTCAGTCTTTCACTAGTCTGTCACTGCTGAACATAGGCCTCCCCAATAGATTGCCAAGTTTGTAACTCTCATTTTGGAGGGATTTTCCCATGGTTGCACGCTTGGCAGGTGGGTTGGCAACCACAGTTTATTGCATATGTCCCAGGAAGATGCTGCTACCCCTCTCCTAGTTTTCGTTTTCCCTCCATCGACTTTTACAACACCCACGGGATGAGATAGGGCGGTATTATTATAGACAAAATCGATTAATTTATAAGAATACATAAGAAAATTAAACTGAATGTAGGCATTTATTAGAAATTTTCCAAATATTACTTAACATATGACATGTGTTTTACGAAATTCATCAAAATCTTAAAAGTTTTCATTTATCATTAAATGTTTAATTAGGCATACATACATACATATATAAGATCACGACTGTATCCCATAAGGGGTAGTCAGAGACTGGGCACTCACTGCAAAAACAGATGACTGCCACAATCCACGTTTCACCAAAACAATGTAATGCACTTGGTGTGATAGGTGGTGAGCCCATCGCCACCATGCGCTGTTGGGTGCACAGTGCAGTTTAATTCCTTACTCGCCTTTTACGAGATCCATTGGACGAGATGGAGTGGTGGGTAGTATTGTTTTAAGGAGCCGCCACCACACGGTTACCACACAATTAGACATACAATAAAAATACTATTTCTTGTAAATGTAACGAAACATATTTTTTTGACAAGTCGATTCGTCTTTTACTGTCGCCTCAGGGAAGCGTAATATGAAGAAAAAAAATAAAAATTAAGCCACTCTTCGCCACTGAGATATCACGGTACCTCTGTTCCGTATAATAACTGTACTCGTATTAAAGCGTACTGCGAACAAACATCCTCTTCAATCTTATATCTTACTACTATAATAAAGCTAGTTGGTTTGTATGTTTGAAATAGTTAATCTCAGCAAATACTGAAGTGATTTGATAATTTATTTTTGTGTTAGATAGTCTGCTTACTGAGGAAGGTTCTAGGCTAAAACTTCATACTACGACCTTAGAGAGTCGTACGCTGAGAACCAAACTACCGGAAACCGTACTGAACAGTCATGTGGTCGGGTATTTTTACGCGGGAAACCACGGGGCGATCTAGTAGCTCATAACTGTAAGGGTTCACACGTACCGAAGTCACGCTTACTAAATGTGGTATTATATAAATAAATATAAATAAAATAGTACTTTGTCTGTCATCTTCGAATTTAATCATTAGAAAATGACATACAAACACGTTCCAAATGTCACAGCACAACCGCAAAGCAGCTGGTATCTATACAAATAAATAAAATTGAAGTGTCTGTTTGTAATAACAAAATAATAGCTTTATACTCAATCCTTATGAAAGTATATACAGTACTTATACGAAAAAAAATCAATTTTTATATTTTTTGTCTGTCTGTATGTTTGTTCCGGCTAAGTTCTGAAAAGGCTGGACCGATTTTACGGGACTTTTACTGACAGTTAGCTGATATTATAGCGGGTAACTTCTTTAATTTTTGAAAAATAAGTAGGCAGGTACCACCCCAGGGCCAGTTATACTGCCGTGAAGCAGCAGTGTGCAAACATTACTGTGTTTCGGTATGAAGGGCACTGAGAGCTAGCGTAATCACTGGGCATATGAGACTTAAGAACTTATGTCTCAGGGTGACGAGCGCAGTGTGGTGCTACACAGAAATATTCTGAGTAACACAGCATCTGTTAGAGGAAAACGTTGCACTTAACATCAGGTGAACGTTTTGCTCGTCTCGATACTTTAGCAAAAAAAAAAACAAATTAAACCCCAAAAGTCCGATTCAAATAGGGAAGTATATCATCGATCGGCGTCGGCTTTTTTTACGCGGGTGAAAACGCGGGGCGCAGTGAGTTTATAATATAACACAGTGATCCACTACTTCCCGTCACAGCCCGTTGGTCGAGTTTGAATTAACTGTTCACGTCCACTGTGCCGTGAACGTGCTTTGTAGACTTCGTTGAATATGGTTGAATGTATTTTCAAAACTCGAGAATTAGTATTGGCGCACCTTCATCATCATCATCATCATTTCAGGCCTATGTTCAGCAGTGGACTATCACTAGTCCACTGCTGAACATAGGCCGCCTCTCATAGATTGTCACCAAAGTTCGTAGCTCTCATTTTAGAGGATTTAGTTGCCACGCTTGACGGGCGGGTTGGCAACCGCAGTTAATTTATTAAGATGTTCCAGGATGATGCTGCAGTCCATCTACTGGTTTTCATTTTCCCTCATATCGATTTTCACGACACCCAGGAGATGAGATGGGGTGGTAGATTCTCTTAAGCCGCCACCGCACGGCGAATCTTACCGAGACGAATCCCAGCCGATGATGATATCTTCCTGGTAGATATGGAGACAGCTTAATGAACGAGAATGCGTTGGGCGTGCTCTGTTATAGCTAGAAAGTTATCATCCAATTCATTCAATTTTAATCTCAGTTACACTCTTATCAGTACGCATAAATAAGATGAATCATATACCATCACGAGGATAATTTAATAAACTTTAATTCTGTCCTAGTTTTAAGTCGATTCATCGATAAATTTATTAAAAAATACATATTTTAGTCTAACACACCCGTTCAGTCAATGCTGTATGATGTATGAAAACCTATAAACACGATTACTTTTGAAAAACACCAACGATATTTTTTTTAATAGGAAGACCTGTTATTCAAATTCACTATCTAAAGTTTTGCTGTTAAAAAATTAAAACACTGCGATTGGTGGTGGCGGCATATTAGTGGCAGGCAGAGGTCACTCACGCAGTTCACTTTTTGCCCTCGCGTGAAACGAGACGTGACGGGTTGCGAACCACGTCGCCGCCATATTGGTGCGAGTCAAAAACATTTTTACTCTCCATTGGGTTCCTACGAGCAGTATAGTGACAGCATTGCATATTATGGTGTTATTCTGCACGAATAAGAGAAAGAGGTAAGAAGACGTGGGAAAGAGGTAGGTGCCATTCTACTCTGCCGGACACCTATCGGCTTTAGCTAGATGTTACTAATATATATTTTTGATTTCATGGTCATAAAAGACCTAAATTTAATAGATATAAAGCACCTTCCTCCTCCTTTCCGAACGTGCAAGATTTTCAAGGAAGCTAACACATACTCAGTTCTATTTAAAACACTTATAAGACCTCAACTAGAATCGAGCCCTTTTTACCAAAAATACTGTGATCAACTTGAGTCAGTTCAAAGAAAGTACCTCCGTTCTGTTAATTACAAGTGTTATCGCCCCCGGTCTTCGTATCATAACCTTCTTGTTGAGTATTCTTTGCTTAATTTATATAAGAGACGCTTGCTGCTTGATGTTATATTTCTTTATAAAATTTCTAAAAACTGCATTGACTGCAACCAACTAACGAATCAAATATTTTTACGTATTCCTAGCAGCTCAAAACGTATTCGAGATACGTATGTACACCGAACATTGGCCCCAAGACCATGCAGAACCAACGCTGAGGAACGTGATCCTTTACATCGTATTATGAAATCGTATAACGATAACTTCTCTGACATAGACTTATTCGCCATGTCCTTGCATAAATTTAAGAAAGCTGTTATTAATAAGTTAATTTAAAAACGAACTCATTTTATATCTTTATCGTATCTATCATCTTATCTGTGATTCATACTATATTTCACCTTCTTGTAAAAATTAAAATTTCATTTTACTCAGTACCGCATTGTAATAAATTAATTAGCGGATAACGGTATTGGTCATGTAATTATTTAAGATTTTAATGTAATGGTTTATAGCAATTATTATTATTAGTTGTAGTACATGATGGTTAGTTATCCCCAGTAAAAAAAAAAAAGGTTACCCTTGTTCGTGCAGAATAACTCCATAATATGCAATGCTGTCACTATACCTTGTGAGAACGCAATGGGGAGTGAGAATTTTTTGATTCATACCAAAATGGCGGCGACCTGCCTCGCCACCCGTCACATTTTATTTTGATGTTTCTCGGCCATCGATTTTTACTTAACGATACTGACATCGATGTCATCATCGATGTTTATCTTATATCCACCACCACCACCCCCCACTTCACTAGTCCACTGCTGAACATAGGCCTCCCCGATAGATTGCCACAAAAGTTTGTAGCTGTCATTTTGTGGGGATTTTGCCATAGTTGCCACGCTTGGTAGGAGGGTTGGCAACCGCAGTTTATTTATTCAGATGTTCCAGAAAGATGCTGCTGACCATCTTTTTGGTTTCATATTCCCTCAGTCGACTTTTACGACACCCACGGGATGAGATGGGGTGGTAGATTCCCTTAAGCCCATCCCTAAACTGAAACATTTTCGATCGCTCAAGGGTTTTTATTTGCTTTCTCAGAACTGTTCGGAACACGTAATGAAAACGCGGCTTAAGAATGAATTAGTCTGATATAGTATTACAAATCATAAAGTCTCATATGTATACACACATACATTTGTAACCTAAATTAGTCGTAAAGCGAATTAGTCACAGTATAAGATTCGATTCCGGCAAAATCTTTACAAACTATGCGTTTTGACTGAATCATCTTATTATTCATGAAGTAGGTCAGTTACTTTCTGCCGGCTACCAATGAAATTTAAGGACTCTACTATGGGACCGTAAAAGATTACGCTAAAACACTCAGAACGATCAGCATAGTTGTTATGCGGATGGCTACTGCACTGCGGGTCGCGGGTTCGATTCTCGCACAGAACAAAAATTTATATCCCTTAGACATTGCAGTTCCGAGATTGGGTGTTCAGACAGAGGAGTATCGCACATACAGAGCTACGAGAAATAAACAGATACAAAGATTGCTTACTACGCATAGGGGCAGATAAAAGAGCAAGAGATGGGTAAATAAACTGCGGTTACCAGCCGGCCTACCAAGTATACTAACATATTAACATACTTATATTTGTTCTATTATATACAATTATTACATCACACTAAGGCAGACTGGCAGAGAATGCCTCAGGCATTAGCTCTGCCTATATACATTGTATTGTGTTTGAAGTCATATAAATCACATAAAAAAAAAAATTCTTTATACAATGAAGGCTTGAACGTCAAAATCTACTCGCAAAATCAGACCTCTCAGAGATGAACGAACAAGAATCTTTGAAGCCTTTTCATTCAATGCCATATCTACGATGTTATTTATAAATTATATTAATTTATAACTATGTCTCTTGTAAATAAATATATGTAATTAATATTAGTTTACCATAACATACACGAAGCATTTGCGGTAGAAAAAACTATCGCGTACAAAAACAATGGACATATAGAAACAAAACCTAGCTAAAAAAAAAGTTTAGTTACGTTCACTTTTTCTTTTTTGTGTCAGCGATCATGATTGCGGCCAGCTACCTATTCATTGACGAAAATTGAACGTCAAATTCGCAGTACGGTGTCGCCACATAGAAAAAAATATCTCTACACACAATACCTGACCTGACACCTAAACATTCAAACAAGGAAATCTGAGCCTTATTTCATAACAATAACATATTATAATAATGGACAGTCCTACATGGGAGTGTCGCATTCTATGCTAATTAGCTTCCTTCGCGACGACAGACTGTTTGTACAAGGGTAAAAATTATCTATTTGTCATAGTCAAATGTATGAATGTATCATACATTTGACTATGACAAATAGATAATTTTAAATGTATCAAATGTAAATCAGTTTCGCTTATATATACGAGTAACTACTAAGCTACATTAATTTCAATAAACAATTGTCCTTGGTTCGATCGAATTGTTATCTGCAAAACATTAGACTTAGTTGGTATTAAAAACTGACTTTGGCGACTGCGTGGCCGCGTAGTCAGGGTGCATGACTTCAACGCCGCGGGACCAGGGTTCCCATCCGGGACGTATAAGCTGTTTATTATATATACGTTACGTGGGCGTTATCTTTTATATTGTATCGAAATTGATGATTATTGAAAGAATTTATAATAATAGAAAACCAATACAAAAACATGGGAGTAAAATAAAAATATATAATAAAATTTTCGTTTAATAAAATTCACACCGTGTTGTCAAATTATAATACAATATCATTATTTTAGTCAATGAGAAAAAAGGCACCGTTTTCGTCTTCGCTTATTAATTGAATTGAAAACAGTGACATCAATTGATCTCGTAATGAACTAGTTATCATGTAAAATTCTAGCCTTTCAAACAGTTTTTTTTTTTTTTGATAACGTGACGAGACGAGCAACACGTTCACCTGATGGTAAGTGTAACGTCTACCCATAACAAATGCCAGACACTTCCGAGTGGCACCACACTGCGCTGGTCACCTTGAGACATCTAAGACATCACTTAAGTCTCATATGCACACTATCGCTACACGACAGAATAACTGGCTTTAGGGTGGTACCTACCTAGACGGATACCTGCATAGGAATTCTACTACCAGTTACTTTTTTGGTACTGAAATGTAGTTTAAAAATATCATGTCAATTAAAAAAATACTTTATAATTATAACCGTTCTATTTCCTCCTAATTGTAATTGCAATAATTATTTATTATATTTTTAATACGAATGCTCCACGTTACGATTTTTACCAGTATCGTAGGTTTTTTTTTAATTTGATAAATAGACGGAACTAGCGAAACGTTCCAGTGGTGGTAAGTGCAACGTCTGCCCATAACAAATGCTCTATCACCCAGGACATTTCTGTGTGACGCCACACTGCACCAGTCACCTTGAAACATCAGTTCTTAAGTCTCATATGCCCAGTAATTACGCTAGCTCTCAGTGCCCTTCAAACCGAAACGCAGTAACGTTTGCACACTACTGCTTCACGGCAAATTAACTGGCCCTGGGGTGGTACCTACCTGGACGGATTTCGGCATAAGATGCATTTTACAGACATATATTTCACGTGCCCAATATAGTTAGACCCGAAAACCCACAATTTCTTTTGCACAAATGTTGGCTCCGGCTGGGATTCGAACCCAGCACCCGCGGCGTAGAAGTCAGCTACGCTAACCACTAGTCGTTCAAATTCAACGTTATAATTTCAGATGTACATTTCCGACACGTATCAGTGTCACCCCTAAGGACGTCAATAGATGTAATAGATATAAAAGAAAGTCAGGGGATAGGTCGCAGCATCGATGGAGGATCCTTGATTTCCTATCTTATCGTAAGGTTTGCAACATATTACTTGTTAGCAATCACTGAGTAAGGTCGGAGACCTTGTAATCGGCTTAAAAGACGGTCGAGTGACTAGTTCGCCTTTGCCTGTTCACCGTATTATCGTTTACATCTTATAGAAATAATTTGCAATAATTTCTATGTTAAAGAACTGGACAATTTTACGATACTAAAGGATTTTTTTTACAAGAGTGAAAATACGTGCAAACGCTTCACCTGATGTTAAGTGATCACCGCCGCCCATGAACATCCGCAATACCAGAAATGAAATGAAATATATTTATTCTATGTTGTAAGAAATTCTGATTTCGTCTATCAAATGTCATTTTACAATCTACCACCGTTTCTTAATGAGGTTACTCTGTATAGATTTTTAGTCATTTTTCAATATCCTTTTGAAATAATAACAAAAATATATACATAATATATTGCATGAGGAATTAAGTGTGGTGGCGGGTGAATAGAATCTACCACCCCATCTCAACCCGCGGGTGTCGTGAAAGTCGACAGTGGGAAATTGAAAACCAGGAGATGGGCAGTAGTATCTTCCTGGCATCTCCCCCATAAATGAGTGCTACAAATTTTTGTGGCAATCTGTGGGAGAGGCCTGTGTTCAGCAGTGAACTGGTGATGGGCTGAAAAGATGAGGAATTATTATTTAGAAATAGCCTGGCAGCAATAACCTCATTCCCAGAGGTTATTAACATACATGTATTATTTTATATTACAATAACCCCCAGAGGAATCACGAGTGCGTTGCCGGCCTTCGAGAAAGGAATAGGTTCTTCTCTTGAGTTCCTAAGTCGTATTGATTCGGAAAAGCCGCTGGCGGCAGCAAGTTCCACAGAGTGGTCGTGCGTGCCAGAAAACATGTTAATGGTGGAGACAAATTCCGGTTTCCGGCCGAAATCGGACGTCTTCTTAATCTTTTTTTTTATGGAATTAAGCGACGAGACAAGCAAGTCATTTACCTGATAGTAACAACAACGACTGCCAATAACTTCGGCAGTGTTATAGACAAATTTGAACTTATAATTTCTGTGTAAGATCGCACTGCATTCGCCACCATGAGACTTCAGTTCATAAGTCTCATATGCCCTGTGATTACACTACTGCTTTTTATAACAGAAAGTGAGAAGGCAAGCAAAACGTTCACCTGATGATAAGTGCCCGTCTGCCAGTAACATGTCCTGTCACCCAGAACATTTTTGTGTGGCACCACACTGCGCCCGTCACCCTGAGACATCAGTTCTTAAGTCTCAAATGCCCAGTGATTACGCTAGCTCCCAGTGCGTTTCAGACCGAAACACAGTAATGTTTGCAAGCTACTGCTTGAAGACGGAGTAACTGGCACTGCGGTGGAAACTACCTATACGGATTCTCGGATAGGTCTCCTACAACCAGCAACAAACTGCAGCGTAACTGTTTCAAATAAACAGCAAGAAAACAGCAAAGTATCAGCCTATAAATGTACCACTGCTGAGAAGAGGCAAAATTTCTGAGATGGTTTTTGGAGCAGAGAAGTGTCCGTCACGCTGCTCCAATACCGGTTGGCGGACTTCACATGTCCTCGTTATATTTTTATTCTTCAGACATGCAGGTTTCCTCACGAAATATTCCTTCACCGCTGAGCCGTGGTAAATCAGCACTTGAAATTACAAAACAACTTGTGCACAAAACAACAACATTAACAAACAAAACGACGTGCCACCGGGGAGCGAACTCGGGTCAATCGCGTACAATGAAATTTTAAGGCAAACCCCGGCCATCTTGGAAGAGCAAAAAATAAAGTCATTTTCCAACCCATCCACTTACCTTTCCTCTGTATGATGACCCTGATCAACGGCCTCGCCGTCAGTAACGCTCTCGCCAGGTTATCGTCATTGTTGATCGGCAGCAGGTCTCCGTCCCGAGGGTCGGTGTAGGAGATGAGGAACGCCACGTCGTGCAGCCGATGTAGTTTCTCTATGAGCGCTTTAAAGTCTTCATACTTGAGTTTCTCCGTGCGATTGAGGGAGAAGCGCCGGAATTCCGCGTCGAACTGTGAAACAACGGGGTAAAAAGAAGTGTGTATAAAATATGAATAAAAAATTAACTTAAGTTGTAGACCAGGGGTCGGCAACCTTTTTTGGCCGAAGGTCAAAATCAACCAAAATGTGAGTATTAAAAAGACGTTAGGGTCAAAGATATTTTCGTTTATGTTTTATAATTTATATTTATATATTATACTTTACTTTCAGATCTAAAGTGGGTTACTGACCCCTGCTGTAACGACCTACAGGGTCGTATGTAAATGTTATTTTATCTTGTTAACTGTCTATTATCTGTTTTATGCTTTATTTAATATAATTATTAAGGATTGCTTTGTAATTCCGAAAATAGAATGCCCTCCCGAATGAAGTAATTGACCGGGCCAAGCCGGGCCCCCATGGGCACTCTCGTGTACTCTCGCGTTCAGGATGACGATCCAAGCCGCGGTCCCCTTTCGATGGCCCTTGCTCAGCGCTCGGCCACCTTTCTATCCAGTGAAGCTGTAAGTCTTCGGACTTACAGTGAACTTCAGTCCTTTTGTCAATAAATTATTTCTTTAATTTACTATTTATAACCCACCAACTATATCCTGACTTAATTTTCATAATTATATAGTTGCTAACAACTATGTATAACAATTATATAACCCTAAGGTTATAAATAGAAAATTTAAATAGAGAACTTAAATATATTTATTAAGTTATGTTATATTCTGCGTAATTGTTTGTTGTCCTAAATAAATCGAATGAAGTGTGGAATTACCAGTTCATAATAGGGGCAACCAATATTTTGCTGAACAGATCTTGATCTTGTGATCTTGAACAGATATTCAATCTTACTACTATAATAAAGTTTTAGAGTTTGTAAGTTTGAACGCGCTAATCTCGGGACATAATGAAAGTGTAACCGATTTGGATTTTTTTTTTGCATTAGGTAGACCGTTTATTGAAGAAGTTTATAAAACGGCCTATGTCCTTAAGAAGCCGTTCGCTGAGAACGGAACATTACCGAACAGTGCCGAACGTACAGCGCCGTTATGTGCTCGGCTTATTTTACGCGGGAAACCGCGGGTCATAAATGTAAGGGATCATACGGTCGAAATCTCGCTAACTGAACACTAGTATTCTAACTATATATCTAAACTATATATTTCAGAATGGTGTTTTTTGACGGTATAAAACATCTCACTTAATACTGTATCAAACTTAATGTTTGTTACGCCATTTTGAAGATTGTTTTTCCCACTAATGACGTAAAATAAGTAAGTTTTAAAAATGATGAAAACTATTGAATTATTTAATTTAATTGTAGAAAGCGCCATCTGTTGAGAAATTATTCCAGTAACGTGCACGACAGCTCACGGTTGGAGTTGTTTACATTATTTAAAGAAAGTAGATGGCGCTATCTGCTCATGATGAAGACGCTTTGCAAAATATTCGCACGGATTAGCTAGTATATATAAAATAGTAGTGTGTCTATCATCTTCGAATTCAATCATGTACTGTAATGTATGCATTACTAGCTGATGCTCGCAACTATATAATATGTATGATTATAACGTATATATGTTTTTTTAATATCCCATGGGAAGGAAATTTTTGATTTTTCGGGATAAAACGTAGCCTATTCTCTTCAGTCTCCAGGATGCAAGCGATCTCTGTGCAAAATTTCTTCGCAATTAGTTCGGCGGTTGATCCGTGAAAAGGTAAGAAACAGAAACAGGGACAGAGAGACAGAGAGTTACTTTCGCATTTATAATATTAGTATGGATGAAGTCTTCGAGTACAAAGTAAAATGGGCTCTCTTATATTTTTTAATGATATTTTTTTGTTACTGTGTCGTAAGAAACTTTTTTAATACTCGACTGTAAGTTATCTTATCGCTATTAGCTTAAAAGATAAAGATTGTTGATTAATTTTTACTGTGAATGGGGCTTTGCATAACTTTATGAGTGGCCAGAACGTATCTAAAAAGGCACGACTGGCTGTACATAGGGGGGTTCTGGTGCCCACACTTATGTATGATAGTGAATGCTAGGTCTGGCAGAAGAAGCATGAGAGTAAGATTAATAATGTGGAAATGAGAAGTTTGAGAAGTATAGCTATATGGAGTAACTTTGATCGAAAAAGTCAGAAACAGCGTGAAAAGGGTGGGTGCGGTGTGGTGTAAGTATTAAAATACACGTGTTACGGTCTGAACGGCACTGAGAGCTAATGTAATTCCTGGGCATATGAGGCTAAACTGAAAAAAAAACTGATGTCTCCGGGTGACGGGCGCGGTGTGGTGCCACACAGAAATGTTTTAGGTGATACAGCCATCAGGTGTAAGCTATGCTCGTCCCTTCATCCAATAAAAAATCATCATCTCACCGACATAATACGAGTAATATTCATTAAAAAAAAAACAATTATAACTAAAGTTTAATTTAGGTCTACGTTCGTGTAACAGCTAGATAACTATAAACGGTACTAGCTTTGCCTCTTAAATAATCTGACCACATGATTGCGCTGTAAGGTATGGTAGCTCGCTAACCTGAACGTTCCCAGTTCGACCCTTCCCGGTAATTTTCGGTTTTCAGGGTGCGGCTAATTTGGAACCGTAGGGAGAAGATTTATAGCCTAGAACATTCCCCAATAAATGGGCTAACTAATGTTATTAATATTATTTAAATCTGATTAGTATTTCCTGAGATTAGCGCGTTCAAACATACAAACTCTCGAGTTTTATAGTAGTAGGTAGTAAGATTAAATACCAATGAAACCACTCTACCAATTCATTAATTAATTTAATGTCTTTTGTCTTGCATGAGTCATATTCACTCACAACTTAAATGCCAATGGGAGAGAAACATTTTTATCCAATGAAGCGTTTTTACATTAAACCTATTGAAAATCTTTTTTATTTACTAATGGTAAGATTCCTATGCATCCTATACGTCTAGGCAGGTTGGCCACCTCAGGGCTAGTTATTGTGCTGTGAAACGTTAGTGTGCAAAAATTATAATGTCTGAAAGATGCTGAGACCTAGTGTAATTACTGGGCATATGTTACTTAAGAACTGATGCCTTAGGGGGTGCAGTGTGGTAACACACAGAAATGGGTCTGGGCCATTTTTATGGACGGCATTGGCTGTCAGCATTTGTTATGGACGGACGTTGAAAAAAATATAACATATTAACATATAATATAACAGCCTATAAAAGTACAGGCATCCCTCTCATTTCCGAGAGGGTTTTGGAGCTGGGAAGAATCCGCCACGCTGCTCCAATGCGGGTTAGCGGACTTCACGTGTCGTCGAAATATTTTTTATTTCTCAGACATGCAGGTTTCCTCACGATGATTTCCTTCACCGCCGAGCTTTCTCCTAAATAAAAAAATCCAAAAGCCGTCCAAGGTTAGTTATTTGGGTCAAGGGTACGATTCCCGTCCGGGACAAATATTTGTATGGCCTAAAGGTAGTTGCTCCTGGTTTGTGTTGCCATTTATGTATGTAAAATTACATACGATGCAAGATGAATCCTGGTGATAGTGCAACAGCTAATTCATGAGTTAGAGTTGGCGATTTTTTAATAATTGCTTAACACAATAGGCACATTTATGTGCCCTTTTGTGCGAAAAAAATACGTCAGAATTTCTCAGCTCGAAGAAATGTAAGAAATGTTGTATTCAAAATAACCTTTTTTTTATTGCATAAAGTGATGAAACGAGCAAAACGTTCACCTGATGGTAAGTGCAACGTCTGCCCATAACAAATGCTGTGTCACCCAGAAAATTTCTGTGTGACACCACAATGCGCCCATCACCCTGAGATATAGGTACCTAAGTCTCATATGCCCAGTGATTACGCTAGCTCACAGTGCCCTTCAAACCGAAACACAGTAATGTTAGCACACTACTGCTTCACGGCGGAATAACTGGCCCTGGGATGGTACCTACCTAGACGGACTCCTGCATAGGAATCCTACCACCACTAGACCTCATAGCGAAACGTTCTTAAATTGCAAATAGCGACGTTTGACATACGAAATTGTTATTTCGTACGTCGAAAAAAAGAGATAACAGCGTCAAACACGATATGCCACCACATCAGTTATTCGTGAGTATTAAAATGCAACAATTATTTTATATCCGTTTTAATTCAATTGTGAATCACAAAAACATTTTCCGGAACGGTGAACAGAGTAAACAGAAAAATGTAATGGCAAAACAACCTATTGTTCTAGCGCAGGGCAAAGACCTCTTGCTGGCGTTTTCTTCGGTTTCTTAGTAACTGGAATGTAGTTTTTTTACTGTAACGCAATTACTTTAAATTGAATTAATTAAATTAATATATCTCATCTTCCCTGTAATGACCACTGTTTGATTTACAACTAGCTGACCCGCCGCGTTATTGCGTTAAAATCTGTATAGAGAAAAACAGCACCTGCCCTTTTATTTATTTAAGATTAACATACATTTATAGAAGTAAGAGAATCTACCACCCCATCTCATACCGTCGGTGTCCTAAAAGTCGAAAGAAGGAAAATTAAAACCAGAATATGGGCAGCAGCATCGGAATAAATAAACTGCGGTTGGCAACCCGCCAGAGAAGCGTGGCAACTATGGCAAAATCCTCCCAAAATGAGAGTTACAAATTTTTGTGGCACTCTATGGAAGATGTCTATTTTCAGCAGTTTAGGCTAAAATGATGGTGATTATACATGCATATTGTTACGCCTTTTATCCCATATAAAGAGGGTAGAAACGAGACGTGACCGGTGGCGAACCACGTCGTTGCCATTTTGGTACACGTCAAAAAAATCTTACGTTCCCACGAGCAGTATAGTGACAGCATTGCATGTTTTAGTGTTGTTCTGCACGAACAAAGGCTGTCCGTACCTTACTCGCCTCTTACGACACCTCGGCAGGAAAGAGGTAGGTGCTATTCTACTCTGCCAGACACCTATCGGCACATTTAATGAGTGAATGTTCGTAAAGTCCGTTCTTATTGAGTGTCTATGTCGAGATAGGAATATGTATGCCAATTTCACGTCAACAGATCTTGTAGTTTTGGAGATATCGTGATGACTCAGTGGTAAATCGCTTATACGGGATGTTAGATAAATACATAATATATAGATTATACGGGGTGTAATAAGCCGAAAACTACCGATCAATACAAGTCACTTTTACTTCAGGGTCAAATACATAATCGCAACAATCAACCATTTCATACAAAATTAAATAGCTACCTACCTATTATAGACATAATGCCACGCTCCTTTCCCATTGGGGTAGGCAGATACCACGTCTTTCCACTTGCTACGATCCTGACCCACATCTTTTGCTTTTTTTTATTGTATAAAGTGACTAAACGAGCAAAACGTTCACCTGATGGTAAATGCGCCCACTACAAATGCTGTGTCACCCAGAATATTTCTGTGTGACACCAAACTGCGCCCATCACCCTGAGACATCAGTTCTTAAGTCTCAAATGCCCAGTGATAACGCTAGCTCACAGTGCCCTTCAAACTGAAACACAGTAATGCTTGCACACTACTGCTTCACGGCAGAATAACTGGCCCTAGGGTGGTACCTACCTAGACGGATTCCTGCCTAGGAATCCTACCACCAGTAAGCTTCTTCTACTTTCGTTCGTGTTTCCGTATAAGCTCGTCGGTTGCGGGTGCTTTTGACGTGGCCTTTCCTTAAAACGACTTCGATATGCGGGGCTATTACGTATCCAAAGTGAAGATCACTTATAAAAGTAAACGAATATCTGTAGATAATTGTTTTCATACTGGTTATGGTTAACGAAAACGACGATGATTTTGTATATGACGTCTTTTTTGTTGACCATTACCAGTATGCAGACACTTATTTGGCAGATATTCGTTCAACACTTTTATAACTGATCATCACTTTGGATACGCAATAGCCCTGCTGATCGTGATACGTTCGCTTACGTCGACCCTTGCCGGCTTGCCCATTCCACACTTTTCCACATTTTTTTATGTTTATGTTTATAATAATCTTCCGATTAGTAATATATATGATAGTGGACTGTATGTAGAATGTTTTTATTTCATTTCTTGTACATTTACTTATAAATATTGCGGCGTATAGTTCACTGCCGAGTCTGCCGAGTTGTATGTGTTTGTAAAGCCCCACGCGGGGTCGCGGGGTGTCGGACGAGGTAACTCAGTCAAGCAGTGTGAAGTCTCATTGAGGATTTCTGACATGCGAAATTAACCAACAACTATATAATATAATACATGTTATTACACTGAAATTGAAACAAAAACGCATTCCACAATCGAGTGGCTTGGACAGCAAAAAAGAGAGAGTGGTGCAGTGGAATAGAGAGCCGTAATCTCTGATGAACCGAGCTGTCGGTCGTGGGTAACTTACTTTTAATATTACCTGGGTAGTTGTTGTCAAGTAACTTATATGAAAAAAAAATTGTTGTAAGTATCCAGACGTGTGAGTAAGAAAGAGAGAGTGAGAGCGTGAGAGTGGAACAAGGAAACATGATCATACTTCCAAAGACAAAGCATTGCATGGACGAATCCCCAATTGAAAGATTTACTGGTAACATTCCGATGTAGGAATCCACCTAGGTACCACAACAGTGCCCGTTACTCATTACCAAGCAGATGTGTGCGAATACCGCAAGATTTAGGTACCAACATTTCATGGTGATGAGAGAAGTGTGTTGCAAAGTGGGTGACTTGTTTGTTGGTAGAAACCGTCAGGTGAACAACTTCCTTGTCTCGTCCCTTATTTGCATAAAATTAAATATTACTCATTTGTATTTTTGAAAAATATTTATATCAATTGATACTTTATTCTCAGCCAAAAAGTAGGTATGTTAGTTGAAGTGTCATAAATTAATGAGGACACTTTCTTGGTAGAATATTGTTTTCACACAGTCTGGTAAATTATCTGTGGCTGTAGGTGTAATGAAAAAACATCGAATGTATAAATTATGCCAGACACTAACAGTGACATTTAGTAATATGATAATTGCCATACAATTAATTATTTCTTATCATATGGCCTTATTGATAAAAGCAACAATTTTATTTATTAATTTATTTATTTATAACTTAATACACCTTGAGCTAAAGGTAACAATGGGCGGACTTAATGCCTAGTAGCATTCTCTGCCCATCCCTGGGAAATATTGTGCAGTCTTCATATAAATTACAATTTATATTCTTAAAATATCTACATACACTGTTTAATATGAATTATATAATAATTTAAAAAATAAATCACTTTAATTAGCTTACAATTGTTTGGAGATATCATTAATAATTTAAAAAAATAATTTTTTATCATTATTATGTTATTTGCCATGTAAGTTGAATTTGAACAAGCCTTATTCAGTCCAAACAATAAGTACAATACATATAAATAAAACAGTTCCTAGGAAGAAAGCATACACTGTAATTTTTCCTCAGAAGGCATTTGCAGTTGTGAATAATTAGAATCATTGTTCTGGTATATTAGAGATGAATGGATGGAACTGCCGTGAAGCAGTAGTGTACATACATTACTGTGTTTCGGCAGTTTGAAGGGCACTGAGAGTTAGTGTAATTACTGGGCATATGAGACTCAAGAACTTATGTCTCGGGGTGACAGGGGTAGTGTGGTATCACAGAAATTTTCTCGATGATTTACTTCAAGTCAGACACAACTATCAAGGGATCATGCAGGACAGGGACAAGTAGTATGCTCAAGTGTTGGTGACCTTTATAAAGGACTATACCTTTACAGTACATGATTTTTATTTTCTTGAAAAAAAAAAAAGGCAAACAGACAAGTATGTTGAGGCAATTTAGACTTACTTGAAAAGAAAGACGTAATTGAATATAAATGTAAAATATAGAAACCTCTTTGGTTACTTTGAAAATATTGTGTTTGTAAAAGCTAAAGGCTATTATTATTATATTACAGTACATGATGATAATTTTCAAAGTTAACCCGCTTGTCAGACATTTGGCAAACAGTATAAAGGGATGCTTTTTCTCATTCATTGGTTATCCCATTCCTTAAGAGAAGGATTGTTATGAAATCTATGGACTGAGATTAATGATATTTTCTCAGATACTGTCACCATACAGCTCTGTACATTTCAACTAGTACTTTTATATAGACATATTTCACAGTTTAATCTCTTATGTAGAATGAAACTTTGTCAAGTAAAAGAACTGGTTATAAATGTCTCACTGCTGGGTACAAGTCTCCTCTCATTTTGAGAGGGCTGTAGATTGTAGATTGTAATGGGCCGGTTTCCGCAACTCCATGTCTAGCGAGTATTTTGCATGTAGTAGTAATAGGGCTTTGGTTCTGCATTGCTGCTAAAATACTGGGTGGCGGATTTCACGTGACATCCAAGTTTTCTCACAATGTTATCCTTCACAGGTAAGCATATGGTAAAGCACAACAGTGCCGGCACTAGGCATAGGGGTACTAAAACAACTCGATGATCAAGATATCCTATTAAATCCAATGCTTAGTATTGTAAAGACAGTTTTTAATTATTATGACAACCACTAGGCCTAATTATGATAAAATTTAAAGTAGAACAAATCAGTTTAACTACTTAGAATAAATGTTCTTGTATGTGAAATATTATGTTCAGAATAATACCATAATACCACACACATCTTGTTTCCTGCAGGGAAGAAAAGTAGATTATGGATGTGGTCTCTGCCTACCCCTAACATGGGTCTATACAACATAGACCCATGTTAGGTCCATAGACACCACCTTCATTGAAAAACATAACTATTTGAAAATCACTTCTGGGACTTTGAAGGTCTCTCATACCAGGTTCTATGGTTATTGTCACTTACCATACTACGCAAATGTAATGAAGACAAATGGAGCAACATTGTGACACAGTGATATCCTAGAAATGGTGAAATGTACAAAATAAGACAGAACAAAAGATGGAAAGACTAAATGAAGGTTACTGCCTGTCCATAAAGGTAAAAAATTATCTGACATTAAAAAGTTGCAGATGTTGGAGGATGATAAACTCAACTAAGAGACATTCCATTATTTATTGAAAGATATTACAATAAGATAACAAAATGAAGAGGATAAAAATATAATAGACTTATTGATTGATATTGGAATTGAAAATGAATATAAAAATTACAATTTATAGGTAAATAAAACTTCATACTTATGAACTTTTTAGGTTATAAAGACCTAATATGAACTAGTCCACTCCCATTCCCTCACTGCACCACCCTTGTAGCATCTATCAAATGTATTGATGCCAAGCAAAGTATTGAAAGATAAGTATTGATACCTTAAACTTAAAGTATTAAATATTTTTAGATTTTTTAATTAGAAACTTAGTATTTAAGTGAAATTATAAGTTTTATTCATGTTCTTATCACAACTAAGGCGAGGCATTTAGTTAGACTATACTAAAAGCCAAGATCACTGGTTTTAATTATGCTCTGCGTTCTAATGAAATATGATATGTATCCAACAAAAAAAATAGCAGAAACATGAAGAAACCATTAAAACTTTCTAGCTATTATGTTACTAGTATTATTTTGGATTTTTTGTTTATAACTAAAATAACAGAGCTTTGCACTTCAGGAAATCTGACATTGTTAAAAGTACAACCAAAAGGTCAAAAGTAATTTTTAGTTAGCTAAAGTAATAGGTTGTTACTCTATCCGTAAACAACAAACCACAATAATAGCACATCTAAAGGGTTTTTCAGGTTGAAATTGAAAACACGTATAATGAAACAAGACCATGTAATGTTTGAATGACGATCATTTCAGAAGAACTACTTTTTAGGTTAGTACAACTACTTCGACAGAATTTTCGACTTATATTAAATGACTAGTTAGACTTCCTTTCAAATAAGGTAAGAAAATTAGAAATTTACTTTTCCATACCTTAGTTTTAACTTCTACACTTTGGCTGTCGATCCGAGCAGCAATTTTATTCTTCGACATCTCGAAAGCATTTAATACACTTAAACTATATATAAAAACTTTTTTCAAAACATTTAGGCACTTGATTCGCGATAGAACATTGTAAAAAATCGAAAATTTTTAAATAATTGAGGCTGTTCCTTACAATCGTAACACTCGCGTCGTAATTTTAATAGATATTGTTTCGTTTACAAATTTTTCACTGTTTAGTAATAACGAACCAATCAAAGGGGTGTATTTATGCTACGTTACTTTTTTATTGGCCTAATTTAAAAGACGACGAAAACGCATGCTTTTACGTTTCATTATATGCAACCTTCTAAATAAACTATTTTAGAACAATATATTACAATAGTAAATATATTTTGATGTAAATATCACATGGTAAAATAGTTTAGGTTTCAATTTATCAAACGAACATTTTCAGTTCTTCGTATTCCTTGTATTGTCCCAATTATTTTTAAAAACGTCAAATTTTGTAATTACTTCATTTTTAAATTAATTATGTGCCTAATAATAATAAAATAATTTATAAAAACGGTTAAAATTTGATTGTTAAAAAAATTAACTAATTATTATTCCACATCTAAATTACTATAACTAACCTCTTATTGTAAAATCCGAGACAAATTAAAAAAATATTGTTATTTAAATTGTACTTTGATATCAATTTAACTACAAGCTGAAGAAATATTTCGCATCAATGTAATTTTGATTTAATAGGTTGTATGATCAGAAACCTTAGTCATGTCCCATAGGTAGTGAAAAATAAATTTTGGACATGAATATTTTTCAATGTCATATTATTTGTTATGTGCTCCTCTCGATCACTGATATCACTTAATGTTATTGTTAAAGAAATGAGAAAATAGATAGCCACAAAATTCCCTAACTATACAAAATGACAAAATTAAATAACGCTGACGCTGCTGCTCGCTTAAATCCGTGTTTAAAGGTTAAAATTTATACACTTACTAAAATATGATAACCGCTTTAAATACTGATTATTAAAATGATTTAGTCTTTTATTACTTATCGGGTAATTATATCATTCTATATTTTAGGAACAAAACCAGTCTTATGAATGCTTAAACAAGAATAATTACGATCAAGAGAAATGCGAAGCGTACTTTGATAACTATAACACATGTAAAAAGTTTTGGGTAAGGCTAATCAAACATATTATCATTATATCATTTTTTTTTTTATTTATTTATGTTTGGGTCAAACCAAACCTGGCACGCGGGCCCCTGGCCCGCGAGCACAGTATCCGATGAAGCTGTAAAAGCCGAGAAGGCTAACAGCAATTACATCACCGAAAAAAATAATAATCATTATATCAAATAGACTGATTTATGATCGTACCTCCAAATCGATTAACATGTACATTTCCTAAAATGATCAATAACACTATTAACATAATTTATTGGTTACATATTATCTATATAATAAATTACTGGAAAAATTAAAGTAGCAAAAAAAATCTCTAAGTCCTCTGTAATGTTAACTAAAATGTAAACGTAAATCATATTCTGTAATCTCCACATGGTAAGCTTTTGGTTATGCAAATGTAGGCGGTTCAATTATAAAGATTAAAAACAGCAAATATTATAAGAAAAAAAAAAATTCAACATTTTTTTTCAAATCATTATAGGTTTGTCTTGAGAAACTATTAGTCTTAAAACTGTCCTTCAATTTACTGTGTGATCATTCCTAAGATATTGGTGATAAATGCTTAAGATCCATTTTAATTTTAAGTAATAACACAACTAATTAACAGCTGGATAAAATTCCGTGTCTGTGGACAGAAGAAAAAAAATTAATTTGGAAGAATTTTGTATACTCTTATTTCTTACATTGTGAGACAATATAAAATTGTAGCTCTTTAAATTATTTTGCCAAAAGATCTTAATACTAGAAACTTAAGCTTGAAACCCCTTTTTTAAGGCTCAATATAACAAATTTTCACTGAGATGCAGCCTTTCAAAATTAATACAAATTTTAGGATTTTTTTTGTTTCTTTAAGTTTTAGTAGTAAGGTCAATTTTGGGTAGACCGTCTACAGGGCTTGTCCATCTAGTGACTGTAACTTGCGTTTTTTATTAGCTATCCATCTTATAACTCAATCCATAAAACAATATTGTGATGCTAACTAGCTCAAACTGAGAATCATACAGATTTTTTGTTTGAAAATATACTAAGTTAATGTCTAGGGTCTTATTACGGAGCTGGGAGGTAGTCATAGGAACTCCTCAAATACTCATCGTAATTCCGTCATGTTTGGGCTACTTGGAATTTTTTGACAAGTACTGTAGAGCTAGATGAAGTTCAGAGTCTCTTGATGGAGCCGGGAAGTGGTCATAGGAACTCCTTTGTGGTTGAGATGGCTTTTGAAACGGTCCTGCCGACAAACAAGTGAAAGACCACAATCAAACTGTACTTTAACAGTTTCGAGCCTGTGGAAAAACTATATACAAAATATTGGCACAGTATATTTTTGTAATATTAAATCATATATCATGAGATTCAATAACAAGTAATAGTTTGGCTGAAATATTCATAGGTGTCATGATCATGTTATCTAATATAGATGTTTCAAGAAGCTAAGTGAATGGCGTTGTTGGTAACATTACCAAAATCATCTTGCCTTGCTTTCGGCGAGCAAAAATATCTGATTCAGACATAACATCAATAGAGGTAGATTTTGGTAACAACGGAGTTCACATATTTGAGCCTAAATTAATTCTGTTTCTGGCTAAATACAGCTGCACGAAGATTGTTGTTGGTTGGCATCCACTGTGCATAAAATGCTAGGCAGCACTGTCGATTATGTTGTCGTTTATTTAGGACCTAAACTTTCGCCTAATTTAACATTAATGTAGATTGTAATAAAAATAAATGTATATTCTATCTTTATCACTGAAAATGATTTAATATTTTATTTCAAATATTTCTTATTTAAAAGATTCTCTTGTTGCTTGTGCTAATTATAATCATAATATACATACTTAGGTTCAAGAAATTTCTTACAGACTAACAATAACTTTTGTGCGTCCAGTTAGTCAATCTAGGTTAATTTGTAAAGAAAAAATTATTTAGATACTAAAAATTTTCATTTTACTTATTCCTCGTCTTTTATTTTAGACTTAGATTGTAAACTTGGATTTCACATTGTGATCAAAATAATTTCAGCATGCAGCTTAAGAGAATCTACCCCATAGGTGTCGTAAAAGGCGACAGAGGGAAAATTAAAACCAGAAGATTGGCAGCAGCACCTTCCTGGATAATCTGAATAAATAAATTGCAGTTGCCAACCCGCCTGCAAAACGTGGCTACTAATGAGAGCATTGTATACTGTTATTATAACTTTATTGACTTAATTACTAGGTTTTATTTTTGTTGCATACAATACTAAATAACTTTGTAAGGCACTTATGTACTTTCAATATTATTTATTTCCTTCAGGGGCAAGTATACAGAGACAGGAAAGCAAAAGGTATTCACCCATTTTTACCTGAAGTGGAAGAGAGGGAAAAGATTAAGGCCGATTTTATGAAAGCTGTTCAAGGATAACGCCGACAGCATTTCACCATGCATTTTAGAATTAATATTGTAATTGTAAAAACAGCTTTTAACTATAGTGTATTTGATGACTCCAGCAATTGTAAATAAAAAGAAAACTATATCTTTATTTTCATTTTTATCTGTTCTGTTAAGTTTCTCCCAGACTTAAATCGCCAGTACCTTTTTTGATGAGATCAAATTCGGCTCGTTAACTGTCTTTGTTGGCTAAATTGACCAAGAAGATGTGCTTACCCTGTTTTGAAATGTTATTTCTGTAAAAAAAAAATATTAAACTTAAAATAAAAACTTTTTCTATTTATGCAGGAATCCGTCTATGTCGGCACCACTGCAGGGCCAGTTATTGTGCCATGAAGCAGTTGTGTGCAAACATTACTGTTTCGGTTTGAAGGGCACAGAGTAATCACTGGGCATATGAGACTTTAGAACTAATGTCTCAGGATGACAGGCGCAGAGTAGTGTCACAAAGGTCTGGGTGACACTGCATTTGTTATGAGCAGATGTACTTACCATCAGGTGAACGTTTTGCTCGTTTCGTCACTTTATCCAATAAACAAAAAGCTGAGAAGTTTTGATTGAGATTTGCCAGAATACAGAAATATTAAAAGTCAAATAATTTATAGAACGAAATTACTGCAAGTGGATTTTTAGTTATAATAAATGCAAAGACCCGCAAATTAATAAGACAATAAAAAAAAAACTCATTGTGTCATACCTCCGATGATATATATTTTCGGTGATGTAATTGCTGTTAGCCTTCTCGGCTTTTACAGCATCATGGGATACTGTGCTCGCGGGCCAGGGGCCCGCGTGTTAAGACAATAAGCTAGAGTTATATAGCCGTGTGGTAGCGGCCTAAGAGAATCTACCACCCCATCCCATCCCGTGGGTGTCGTAAAAGTCGACAGAGGGAAATTAAACCAGGAGATGGGCAGCAGCACCTTCCTGGAACATCTGAGTAAACTGCGGTTGCCAACCCGCCTGCCAAACGTGGCAACTATGGCAAAATCCCACCAATATGAGAGCTACAAACTTTTGTGGCTATCCATGGTGGAGGCCTATGTTCAGCAGTGGACTTGTGATAGGCTGAAACGACGACGACGACGAAGCTATAGTTTCAATCTACCCCCTGAAGCATGCTAACTCGGGGACCGGGCTTTCAATTTAATAGTACACAAGCAATCAGAGTTCATTCTCTCGTGTCAGCACCACTAATTGCTATGAGCTTATTGCAATTTTTAGTGGTAATTTTCCCTGTGATTAGTGGTGACGATCTTCGCAAGGAAACTATCGTGGGTTTATAATAAAATATATTGAACTCTTCCTAGTTCTCTGCAAAATGAGAGGGAGTAGTTAGTGGACTAGTGTATAGAGTTTAGTGTGTCATACTCGTTTTAATGTGTCATGAACATCCGTTTAACATTCGTGGGAGCGATGGCTGCCACATGTATTATACTTGTAAACAGGTACTGCTTGGATACACTGAGTTTGCAACTCATGTTTATCATGGAATTTGTATTTTTTTTAAATTGGTCAGTGTGCTTTTCTTGTACAAAGGGTTATTCATTTTTTTAATTTTACATTTATTTCAAATGTATATACTTGATTTATAAGAATTACAAAAAAAAAATACCTGCGGTTCTTTCCTTTTTTTCTTCGTCGTCATTACAAAGCAGGAGAAGATTGTAAAAATAAAGCGAATGGCCAACGAAATTTCTATAACTTAGTAGCTGAAGCCCGCGACTACGCCAGTTATCGTATGTCGTGTCCGTCTCCAGGATGCAAGCTATCTCTGTGCCCAATTTCGTCAATTATTTATAATATTATATAGTATAATATAGATGACGAACAATAGGTACCTAACAAAACTATGAGTAATGTCATCTGAATTTTTGGCGGGAAAAATAAAAAAAAAAGAAATAGATTAAAAATATTTTATATTTCGTGTTTACAAGCCAAAACGTGTACATCGTGTAAACTTATTACCAGCGGGCTTTTATCACGATAAAATTTAATTGGGAAGAATTTGTTTTCCTATCTATGTAAATATACTAGTAGTTTGAGAATTTCGAGCGAAAAGCTAGTGTAGGCAGTCGATTTTTCTAAAGCAAATAATTACGACGTGCGGCGTCTTCGTCTTAAGTAGTTCAAGGGCAATGACAAAATAATCTTGTAAACTACGTTAGGTAATGGAATGATATTTTTATATATTCATCATCATCAAGCCTCTAAGGTAGATGTTACCAAACTACGTTTCGCGGACTGAATTGGTATTTCGCGACAATTTGGAAAGTAAATAAACGGGTACAATTTTATAAATCTCGATTTTATAGAAAATCCGGATGATAGTCAAGTGTTCCGCAACCGAATTGTTACATTGCAGATAAAGTTTGAAAGGCCCTGCTCTAAGGAGTCAACTGCACCCCACGACGTGGCTCGACACCCGGTACAGTACTTTAGGTTTTGCATATTTAAGAGGCCAATTAATTTGCCTAACGTGGCTATACTTGGGAGGGAACTTTATTCTGCCGTGGACATTTTAAAGGCTGATGGAATAGGAAATAAATCACATCATTAAACAGAATTCGCTGTAGTAGTTAAATTACTTGATGTATTTTTACAAAAACAAAAGAAATTGAAGTCCACACAGGAGAGTAAGAAGATAATTTACTTAGATCAGCGAACAAATTTTTTTCAGTTCTAAGCAAATTCACTTTTTCTCTCTTTTTGTAATAAATTTTCGCTTAGTAACGCCTGATTTCTGTAACTAATTAAGACTATCTATTAATTGAACGCCAGTACAGTATTTTACAGATAATTAGCTGATACCCGCGACGTCGTCCGCGTGGGTATAGAGGTTTTTTAAATATCGTGTGGTAACTTTATGATTTTCCGGGATAAAAAGTATGATGTAGGATGTCCTTCCCCAGGATGCAAGCTGTTTCTGTGTCAAATGTCGTTAATATCGGTTCAGCGGTTGAACCGTGAAATGGTAACAAACAGAGGGACAGATAGAGTTGCTTTCGCATTTATAATATTAGTATGGATTGTAATAATTTTACAATACATTTCATTGATTTTTGATGTAATTCAATAAAAAGTATGATTAAGAATGAACAGTGCTGTAGGGTAATTAAAAATTATTACCAATGAATTACTAAAAGGAACCAATTGACAGAAAAAAAATTACATTTAACTTTCACTATAAATAGTAGTGCAAAACACCAGAAGTGCAAAAATAATCTAAATAGACATTTGTCTCTTAAAATTATCGATTAAAAATATTAAAGAAATATAATATTCATACATAAAAATAGGTATTTTGATAAATTATTTATGGATGACGATGATATCCTGGCTGGCGAGATGAGATATGGTTACAAGCATAAAGCCGGTTGTCCATTTAGACCTAAACTAAGTTTACCTGATGAACAATAATTTAAAACAGTGAATCGTAACGCGTTAATTTAAAGCATATCATCCACTGGACGGGTAAACAGCGGAATCTGAACTTTAAGTAAAACCGACACCTAGTCCGGCAGAGTAGAATAGCACCTACTCTTTCCTACTGAGGCGTCGTAAGAGACGACTAAGGTATTGAATGGAGCCTTTATTCGCGCAGAATAATACCATAATATGCAATGCTGTCACTCAACTTGTAGAAACGCAATGGGGATTAAGATTTTTTTTCACCCGTACCAAAATGGCGGCGATGCGAAAACTGGGCTGCGGATGCAGCTGCTGCCTACCTTTTATCAGAAAAACGCGTGACTGTATGTATAAAAGTAAATGCGGTACGATTCAATAGTATAAATAAAGAAAGCTAACTAACTTAGTTTAGGTCTTGTTCAACAACCGGCTTAAGAATAATCTGCTCGGAATATATTACTGTTTTTACAAAGATTTACCCTTAAATTGGCACACTCAATCGTTTTAATATTAACAAACTGTTTGTGGTTATATGGTTGTAAATAAGCATCAGAATCTACAAAAAATTTACCATTTTAGATTTTTCTTCAGCTTTCCCGTATTCTATGTAAGGTGCAAGAGATAAGATCGGCGGAAGGAACGATTGATGTGTTAAGGAGACGCTGGATAAAATAACTTATGTGCTACACAAATAATTCGGCTTAGATTCGAACCCACAAAACAGTATATCTCTGTTGACGACCTGGGTTCGAATCCCAGCTGGAGCCTACATGTGTGCAAAAAAACATTCCGTATTTCGGATCTCGTTGTGCTGTGATTGTCCCAGCGGCTCCGATACCGCATCCTACAAACCTGTAGCGACATCTATGTCGCCACATGAGAAGCTCAAGAACTATTCGCATACGTACATAATCGCGCTATGAAAGTTTTCTGAGATGCGAACTATATATACAACATCTAAATGTTACTAGTAGGAGGAGACGTCCTCCCCAGATCAGACCATTCCATCTGGCGGGTAGCTGCCCTTACATTGGCAATATCACGATCTCATCGCATGAGCGTTACGTTGGACGCAGGTAGGTTTTGAACAGTGGCATTATAATATTTTCCGAGCAATTGTCGCCGTGGTTGGAAATCGGCCATGAGGACATCATCGTATCTGCAGAAAAGTAGTTATTCTCTACGCGGATGTTAGAAAAGCGAATAGAACACATTAAAAATAATTGTGAACAATAACTTAAATTTAAAATACTATATACATATATATATATGTAAATATTGTTTTACGACGCTGTCTTAAAAAATCTAATGTAATATATTATCATACGACATACACGAACATAAAATCACAGACGGACAGTTATTTTTGAATATCAAACACATCTTTCCGTTTTATGTTGTCTTACTTGACTAAAACTGACTTAGAAAAAATATTATCTGTGGGATCATTTTAGTCTTCGTTACATGATAATTTTAAACACTCGTAGTTATAGAATTCACAATTACACACATGCAAAGAATAGAGCTTTGCTCTTTATAAATAAAAATAAATGTTACGAACATTTCATTGCCTTCTTAGTAATGGCTGATATTTAGCCATGAATGTTTTTTTTATATTATTCGGGCCTGAATTTCTTAGTAGTAAAGTACGCTTGGTATGATATAATAGATACAATATAACAACAAGTAACATTGTAATTGCACACTATAAAAACAAAAAGAATTAAAGAATAATTATTTTCGTATTAATTATAGTTACACTGAAGGTTATATATTTCACACTATTAGAAATATGAGTATAACAAAATGCAGTGTTTTGTGCGGCGAAAAACCGCCCGGCACCTAAGCTATAATGTCCAAAGGCTTATGAATTTCTTAAAACTTGATATCTAATCAAGTTTCATCGAGTCAAATTCACAAAAGGTGCCCATGAATGCAAAGGAAATTGGATTAAACTTAACCTAAAAAAGCTTGTAGATTTCTTACATCAATACTTAGAATCATAATTTTATTTTATTTATACAGAACGGTGCAAGGCTTTACAATGAATTAAATAGCATCTTAGACATGTAAATGTCATAAAATATTATAAAATAGCTTTATGTTATATAAAACACAACCATTTTTGGTTTAGCGTGCAGATTTTAAAATGTTAAGATTGAACGACAATACGTGCTATATTCTCAAAAGTTAAATCGTGTACAAAAAAAATGCTCATTGAATTATAAAATACAAGTTTCAATGATCTGTATGAATGACAATCCAAATGAGATAAAAGAAAAATCGTTGAATAAAACCAAAATATGTTGTTTATAAAAGTACAGGTCTCCTAAACAATACTCGTAATGTTAAATTCTGAACATGTATTTATGTACACGATATTTTAAACATAACATAACATTAAAATGGTAACAAATATATAATCATGTAAAAAGCGCATCCATTTACCTAATACCATGAAGATGATAAATTAAAAATAATACGGTACACCCTAAAAAATGTAAAGTCTGTTCCAATCCAATATTTATAATTAAGAGTAGGTAGATAAAGATGTTTTGGTCTTTTATTTATGGCAACAGTTGTTACCTTACTGCCAGTATCAAAGTAGTATATTTAGGTTTAAATTATAATTTTTAGTAATAAAAAGCAAGTCTTGTAAACTATGTATGAACAGCGCACGTAAAATGATAGTTTAACTAAGGATTTTTTGAACCCAATTGAAACGAAACGGAAATCACGGTCTTGGTCTTTAATTGAATTTTCTGCCTGTGCACTTTCTAGAGCTGGCATCTAAGACATCAGATATCTGGAGTGTTTACAGAATAGCCAAAAAAAAATACACAACCGAATCACCGTCACTCAACTTTTTTATTTTTTGTATTTTCGTAGAAAATTTAATTGGAAAAGACGATACATTAACGCATAGTTATATATTGTTGACACCGTGAATCAAAAGTACAGCACAATACAAAGGATAAAATTTTAAGTTTCAAAATTTTAATGGCTGCTTCCGTGCAACGGGTCGACGATTCGATTCCCGTATGGAATAAAAATAATAACAGCAAATATCTTTGTGAACTATAAGTAGTTCCGAGAATAAGTTTCAAATTTATATCTGTACTCACGATAAAGCAGAAATCCTAGTGTAGTTTTTTTTTTAACAAAAACCAAGGTAGGTAATAAATTAACTACTTAATTCTACCGAAACTAATTGTTAGGTTTTATTTATAATTTTACAAAATCGCCATACCTAATGAGTAGAGAAAGTAATAAAATTTGATTTTTAAAGACTCACACTAAGCATTATACCTAAACTGATGTAAATGTAAATGCACAACCGGGGAAGTAGAACACTTACAGTATAGCAGAATACTGGCAACTCGTCTAGGATCTGGAACTAACATCCATGAGAAGTTTGTTATTTTCCAAAGTGAGAGCTTCAGACATCCACATATGTTTACAGGTGGTAGGATTCCTATGCAGGAATCCGTCTAGGTAGGTACCACCCCAGGGCCAGTTATTCTGCCGTGAAGCAGTAGTGTGCAAACATTACTGTGTTTCGGTTTAAAGGGCACTGAGAGCTAGCGTAATCACTGGGCATATGAGACTTAAGAACTGATGTCTCAGGGTGACGGGCGCAGTGTGGTGTCACAGTAATTTTCTGAGTGACACTGCATTTGTTATGGGCACACGTTACACTTACCATCAGGTGAACGTTTTGCTCGTTCCGTCACTTTTATGAAATAAAAAAAATAAAAATAAAATAAAAAAAGGTGTTCCGATTTGCGCGGAACGTCCCAATTTTACACTAACCTCTAAATTTTTATAGTTTTTTCAGTATTATTTGGTTTGTACTAACCAGTAGTAATAAAACATTTAAAAAAACAGACCGCCCGATAAAAAAACCATTGTCGTAGCTGTCCCGATTTGAAAACTGAATTACCGATTTTATTACTTTCCGTCCCGAAATTTGACACACTGGAACTGGCAACACTAAGTAGCAGTGTGCAAACACCATTGTTTTGTTCTGAAGGGCACTGATAGCTAGTGTATTTACCAGGTATATGATCTACCCCTTATATCGGAAAAAGGCGCGACTTTATGAAATCTCATTATTGCCATTGCACTGAAGCAATTTCTATGGTGCAGTTTGCGACTGTATTTACTAATATTGTTTTGTATGTTTGTCACGGTATTTGAAATAATGTTATGTTATCTAGCACGCATCGCCCTCCAAGAGTCAATCTGCGCGTTGCTTTATATGGAAGCAGTTAATCCTGAAGTGATGACACATCTGCCGTACCTGTGGATGAGAAATACTGGTTTTAAATTTTGCTTGCATTTTTTTTAATAAAACCGCGTTTCCTAGTGGTTACACTACCTGACCACGCCGCATGCCCTGGGTTCGAATCTCAGCCGAAGCCAACATTTCCGGTCTGGTTGCCTCTGTGTTTGCACGTGCATTTGTGGCACTTAGCTGCTTAGGTTCGTACAGTATTCGGAAGTTGCCGCCGTGGTCGAGAATCGGCCAGGAGGACTTCAATAGTCCACTGCTGGACATAGGCCTTTATATAGTGGTAATAGTTTGCTTGTGCACGGTATTCTATTTACGAGCATCACTTTGCAAAAGTATTAATGAAATCTTGTATAACACTAAATGCAAATAACAGGCTATTTATATACAAGAGTATATAAGTACAAGAGTATAGTCGCCTGTATCCGGACACTTTGAAATAGTATATTTTATTAACAGCGATTGAGGTACAAGCAATAAATTGAAAGTACAAAAATTAAGTTCGCATTTGTAGGTGTTAAGTGTGCGGAGTATGCTGTCAGTGTGCCTTTCTCCTTCTCTCTCTCTTTCTCCCTCCCCTCCCCACTCTCTCTCTCTTTCTCCCTCCCCTCCCCACTCTCTCTCTCTCTCTCTCTCTCTCTCAGTCTGGGTGCGTAAGTGTCTATCTGTATGTGAGTGTGTGTCCGTTTATATATCTGCTTGAGTGTGTCTGTTTGAATGCTACCTAAGTGTGTGTCTGTCTGTGCGTGTATCTGTCTGTCTATTACGGTCTATGTGTCTGTCTATTACGG
This sequence comes from Luehdorfia chinensis, assembly GCA_019845155.1. NCBI lineage: Eukaryota > Metazoa > Arthropoda > Insecta > Lepidoptera > Papilionidae > Luehdorfia > Luehdorfia chinensis. The sequence goes on from JAHVAK010000028.1 coordinate 2,239,087, forward strand.
TCTATGTGTCTGTCTCCCTGTCCCTCCGTGCTTATTTGCAGTGTTTAGTGTGCGGCATAAAACTATGTAAATGAGTTCTGAGCATAGTTGAAACTGACTTAGCGGAACATGAAATAAAGAAGTAGTGTACTAAACACACTTACATGGCGCATGAGCTGTACAACGAGATTTGATAATTAGAGGCTGTCAGTGGAGTTATACATTCTCTTACGCCGCGACTACACGCCTCGAAAGAGTGTAGAAGAAGAAAGCAGTAAGAAACTCAATTCCATTTAGATAACTCACCACACAAGCTCCATAATGCACATGCGCAGCAACACTGAAGATAGTGATCGCGTAGAAAACAGGCAGTTCGTAGTGCGGCGCGATCAGAGACAATATGGCGGCCGCAGACAACGGCCAAATGAGCCAGTTGATTGCTTCACAGCGCTGGTTACTCATCTGACTCACAATCAAACGACACTGCAAAGATACAAGTGTTTTTTTATATTACTTTGGATGCGAAACTTCTTTTCTTTCAGTAACAGTGGTAGGCTTCGTATGCAGGAATCCGTCTAGGTAGGTACCTCCACAGGCCAGTTTTTCTGCCGTGAATCAGTAGTGTGCAAACGTTACTGTATTGGTTTGAATGGCACTAAGAGCTAGCGTTATCATTAGGAATGTGAGACTTAAGAACTTGATGTCTCAGAGTGACGGGCGTAGTGTGTCAAACAGGAATGAACTGGGTGCATTTATTATGGGCAGACATTGCACTTACCATCAGCTGAGCGTTTTGCTCGTTTCGTCACTTTATAAAAAAAAACAGACACTTGCTAGTAACCTCTCATTGAGTATACGCCTTAGAGGAGTCGTTGAATGCAGTGTCAAAATCATTGCTAGTCACAATACAACTATACATTCTGGGACTGGTACACTGATCGCTAGTAACGCAAAGGTAAAAGTATAATAATAATAAAAAAAAACATGTCAAATCAGTAATTAAACTTGAATAGAATGAGACAAACGCAGAGTGGCAGGAGTAGGATAATTGAAAGGTTTATTTATTATAATAATGTTACTAACTTTAAAAAATATTCTACATATTGTACAGATTGATATATGAATTTACATATTATACAGATTGGAATTCGAAAATATAACGATAATAGGAAATACTGTATGCTGTAGTCTCATTCTTTAGTCGGCTCGTTTGGGGCAGCGGCTAAGCCCTTGGCTGTTGCGCCGCGGGTCGCGGGTTCGTTTCCGCGCGGGACAAATATTAGTATGGCCTACATATACAGTGTTCCGGGTCTAGGTGGTTTGAGCATGTCGAATTTATGTCTGTAAAAACGTACCCACGACACAGGAGAAATCCTACTGTTGGACAAAAAAAAAAACAAAAAAAATTTCTCCCGCAGGCTAAGTCCTATAGATGTATATGTTTGTCTCTATTTAGAGTCGCTTTTTCGTTTCATCGAGTTTTAAATCACAACAATTGTAAAAAAGTTCTCGATTCAATAACTTACAGCAACATTGCTAAAGATGGTTCCGATGAGCAGGAAAACAGCCCGAAGGTCATAATCAGGTAGCATCGTGGACTTGTGCACCCAGACGGTGGAAACTATGAAAATTCCCAAAATTGACCAGAGCGGACGCAGCGCCTCACTGAACGAACGCATTTTACCTGTCCGCAGTTTGTACGAACTGAAATGAATGAATGAATGAATGACACAATTACAGATTTTCAATTTCGAGGTTTTTTGATTTATGTAAACTCTTTCGCAAACTTTTCAAATTAACGCTTGTGCTAGGACATGTTTGGCAGATTAAGGTGCCAAATAAAGTGACGAAACGAGCAAAACTTTGACCTCATGGTAAGTGCAACGTCTGCCCATAACAAATAACGTGCCATTCAGAATATCGCACGCAATGCGCCCGTCACCCTGAGACATCAGTTTTTAAGTCTCATAGGCCCAGTGATTACACTAGCTGTCAGTGACCTTCTGACAGAGACACAGTAATATTTACACATTGCTTTACTGGGCCTGGGGTGGTACTTAGCTAGACGGATTTCTGCATAGGAATTCGCATCGGATTCGGATTGGCAACTTAGTAACTTCTAAAGCTCAAAGTAGGTGAGAGAGAGATGATGCCATGCTATATATACAGGGTCTTTCGTAATGTCGTATACATCCCGACAGACTGCGCTTAGGGACGATGTGTATATTCCCCAAAAAATATAATGAGCCTCGTAGCGTGATACCTGTAGGAGATATTATGTCGACTTAAAGAATTTGCTTAAAACTCATAGGTGACTACCCTGTTATACAGCTGATTGAGGCAATAACCTCATAAATTTAATTGGGCATTTTTCCATTGAGCTGCCATCGAAAGAACTCGCAAGTACTAGTATAACATGAAGCTTAAGGAAATCGGTTGCGAAGTAAATCTGTTAGTATGACGCCGTAGTAGGGTAACATAAATTAGACGGGGAAGAAAACGTATTTTGAATTTGTCTGGTTCGGGTCAACGACTTTCTGAGTTAGAGTCGCGAAAAGTTTAACAAAACAAATAATTTTAAAGTTTTGTATGGACATTTTTAGTATTCAATTTTGCTCAATAAAGCTCCACCGTTGTATCATGTTAGATCAAAGTAGCATGGGTAGGTGCCGGGTTGTTACACCAGTTTTGAATAATGTTGTATGCTATGTACAATGAGCTATTCTTTTGAGTTGCACATTTGGCGACGTTGATGTCGTTACAGATGGTTCATTCATACAATGGCGGGCTCCATCCTACGACGCTATGTTTCACAGTCCGTACCCTAAACCGTTAGGCAATTGAGGCTTCCTCACAACGCTGTGTGGTGGCATTTTAAGGTTCCATCACTTCCATTTCTTGCCGTGTGTTGTAAAACGGCCTCCGAGAGATGGCGGTCGATCTTAAATATGCCAGACCTAAAAATACGACTGGTAACGAGCCACTTCTAGATAAGTGTCCGGCAGAGTAGAACAGCAGCTACCTCTTTCCTACCGAGGTGTCGTAAGAGGCGACTAAAGTATTGTACGGACAGCCTTTATTCGTTCAGAACAATACCATAATATGATCGTGGGAACGTAATTAGAAGTAAGAATTTTTTGACTTGTATCAAAACGGCGGCGACCTGCTTCTCCACCCGTCACGTCTCGTTCCCGCGGCGGCGAAAAGTGGGCTATGGATGTGTTCTCTGCCTCCTCCTTATATGGGAAAAAGGCGTGACTGTATGTACGGAACATAGAAGACGCCGGATAACGCACAAACAACTCACTGGTAGGTATTGTATAAAGATACTGGAAGATTGGTGAGAATGCCCGTCCCGTAGATAAGCCATTCGAATCCATTGGCGAGTGTGTAACCGCCGAAGAGGTAGCGTTTATAGTATCCCGTTCCATGTATCCCGGTCCACACGAAGAGTATAGATGAAGTCTGTAAAAAGAACTTGGATATATCTACCGGTGGTATGATTCCTTCGCAGGGCCAGTTGTAGCCGCGAAGCAATAGTGTGCAAACATTGCTGTGAAACATTTCGGTCTGAAGTACACTGAGAGTTAGTGTAATCACTGGGCATATGAGACTTAAGAACAGATGTCTTAGGATCGCGAAGCTCGATAGAGCTTCTACGAAAAATAAAATTCAAAGTTCCTCGACGATATCCTCGTAAATCCGGGCCATTATTTTACCCACTACCTTCCAAATCTAATCTAAGGCATAACATTACTATTGCTAGAATATCCCGCTTGCTCAATTTAATGTCGGATTCCGTCGACGTTTTCTGTGACTCCCTGCCTTCTTTCAAGAAAACAAATATTACGTAATCTGAGAGATTTTAATTGTAATTTTTTCTTGGTATTTTAGTTTTTATTGTTCCTTTAGACTATATTATTATTACTGTTATGTTCGTACCGCTGTTTTTATTTAAGTCGTACCGCTGCTTTTCAGTCAAGTTAGTAATTTTACTCTATTATATAAGGATTTTGTGCCTGCCTGTAAAACACCCCCTTATGTATTTATTTTATTTTATTTATTAAAACTTTATTGTACACCTTAATTAAAAGGGTAACAATGGGCGGACTTAATGCCTATTGGCATTCTCTACCAGTCAACCCGTGGGCGTGGAGAAAGTTGTCAAAGGTGCAATATAAAAAAAAATATGAAAAATAGCATAAACATAAATACACACATATATATATATATATATATATATATATATATATATATATATATAATAATATTCATACATACTTATATATACGTTACATATACTTAAAAATACAATGATCAAGGAAGACTTATACAAATTAAGTATCAACAGATGCCTTCAGGTAATATTCCCGCACCAAACTTTTAAAAGTATTTTTGTTGGATACTTTTCTAATATCTTCGGGCAGGGTGCTCCAGAGCAGTGTAGCCGGAACAGTAAAAGAGTTTCCGACAAAACCGGTGGGATGTTGAGGTACACTAATCTTATGATTAGATGAGGAACGAAGAACCCTTTCATGAGTTAAATAAATATACTGGAATTTATCCTTAAGATATGACGGAGTGAAAGGATTGTTTAAATTAGTGAAGAGAACAAGGAGAATTCTAGAGTTAAGCCTTTGTTAAATAGGAAGCCATTTAAGGCGAGAACGATATTCAGAGATATGGTCATACTTTCGAAGGCCGAAAATATATCTGATACAATTGTTTAGAAGGCGCTCTAGCTTATAAAGAAGATCTTTGTTCAAGTCTGTGTAATGTATCACTGGCTCACTGTCACATCAAGTACTACTAGCAGGCACACGTCTTGAAAAGTCGAGCAAAAGGTTCACCTGACGGTAAGTGCAACGTCTGCCCATAACAAATGCTGTGTCACCGCGTAAATTTTCTGTGTGACACCACACTGTGCCCATCACCCTGAGACCCAAGTTCTTATTAATCTCAAATGCCCAGCGATCACGCTAGCTCATAGTGCCCTTCAAATCGAAACACAGTAATGTTTGCACACTACTGCTTCACGGCAGAATAACTGGCCCGAAAACACGAGGAGTCTCGGAAAAAAATATGCCGAGAAAAACAATAAGAACTAGCAGTTCAGCAATTAGCTTTACAATTTCACTTACCCACATGCTGAAATCATATCCCCAAGGCAAGAACAGAACACCAGTGTTGTATTTCTCCCAGTGGCTCAGATAAAAGTTGAGAAGTAAATTCCACATCACAGTAGAACATCCTGTGAATGTAATAACCTTTTGTCAAATAAGCACTGGTGGCGGAAACTCCGACAAGTTGCTGAAATTACGACTGGTTGCTGACGGGTACTTTATCCTTTAGAATTCCTATGCAGTAATCCGACCACTAGAGCGTCAAGCGTTACATACGTACAGTTTTTTTTTTTTATTGGATAAAGTGATGAAACGAGCAAAATGTTCACCTGATGATAAGTGCAAAGTCTGCCCATAACAAATGCAATATTACCCAGGAAATTTCTGTGTAACACCACACTGTGCCCATCACCCTGAGACATAAGGTCTTAAGTCTCATATGCCCAGTGATTACGCTAGCTCACAGTGCCCTTCAAACCGAAACACAGTAATGTTTGCACACTACTGCTTCACGGCAGAATAACTGGCCCTGGGGTGGTACCTACCTAGACAGATTCCTGCATAGGAATCCTACCACCAGTCAAGCCTTTTTCCCATATACGGGATAGGGAGAGACCACACCTGTAGCAAACCTTTGGCGAATAATACATTTTGTTTGAATGTGCTAATTTTGAAATAGCGTTATTAACCTCGTCATATTACAAAAGTTAACGTTTGATTTTTTTTAGCAAATTTGTTTTATTAGCAAATTAGCAAATAATAGTGGTGGTAGGATTTGTATGGAGGAATCCGTCTAGGTAAGTACTGCCAATGGGCCAGTTATTCTGCCGTGAAGCAGTAGTGTGCAAATATTACTGTGTTTCGGTCTGAAGAGAACTGAGAGCTAGTGTTATTACTGGGCACACGATATTTAAGAACTGTTGACTTAGAGGGATGGACGCAGTATGGTACCACACAGAAATAGCTCTGAGGTGTAATTATTTATTTATACAAATTTATAATTTTAATATTTTATGCTCATATACACATATTTAATATTTTATCTTTATCTTACATATAATTATATATTGACATTATATATTTCAATTTAATGTGCATACTATTACAATACAATTTATGTCAGTCGACGACGCGAAGTCGACAATCACACCGCGTACACACGATACACCCGTGTTCCAGGGCGGTTCTCACCGCCCAGAGTTACCGACACACAAGTCGACAGTCCGAATGGAGGCCCGCAGCCTCCCTCGGACGGTCATTAGACGACTTAAAATCATTTGAGATAATCGTATTCGAAGTCGCGCAAGCACGCAGCGAACGCGACACAGTCCGAATTTCGATTTGTTTGTAGGAGTTTATTTAAGTATTTATGTTTGGGTCAAACCAAACCTGGCACGCGGGCCCCTGGCTCGTGAGCACAGTATCCGATGAAGCTGTAAAAGCCAAAAAGGCTAACAGCAATTACAACACCGAAATTATATATATGCGTGCTTTCGCGATTTCGAAAATCTTAAATATTTTAAGTCGCCTAATGACCGTCCGAGGGAGGCTGCGCGCGTCAATTCGGACTGTCGACTTGTGTCGCGACCAGCGCAGTAAGGGTTTAACCCACAGGTTTAACTGCTGCACCGCCAGTAAGCAACTAGACTGTATCCGCGTAAGCGCATGTGGCCTATAGCTCTTGTGCTCGCTTCTTACGTGAAAAATTGTGAACGTATATTATATGTAGACTTACTATTTCACTTGACGCTTTGTGTATTGTGCATCTGTTTACCATCACTTCGTTCTCCTTCTAAATTTATTCTGTGTGCTATCGTGTGTTAATTATAAATAAAAACTTTAATAATAAATCTTATATATGGATATCTGGACCTTTAATGATAACCCAAACATACATAAAAGTAATGTTTCAGCCTATAAATGTCCCACTACTGAGCACAGGCCTCCTCTCATTTCTGAGTGGGTTATGGAGCTAGGAAGAATCCGCCACGCTCCTCCAATGCGGGTTGGCGGACTCACATGTTTTCGAAATATTTTTAATTTCTCAGACATGCAGGTTTCCTCACGATGTTTTCCTTCACCGCCGAGCACGTGGTAAGTCAGCACTTAAAATTGCAATTAACAATTTCAGTGGTGCCGGCACCGGGAATCAACCCAGGTCACTCGCGTACTATGAAATTAAAAGCGAGCGCCTAGCCCCTGAGCTACCACGGCAAACATACATCCTTTGTTATAAAGATGCGAAAAAACTATATATAAAAAGGCATCGATTAGAACATCTATTAGAATTTAAATTGATTGCTAAGTTTTGCTTGCACGATATAAGATTCGCCATCGCCATTATGAAATCTATTGTTAGGAATTACTTGTGTCAGAAAGCTACGTATTTATTTTCAAAATTTTATTACTGTTTTATATATTATTACCGTAATATTGTAATTATTTATATATATCATATTAATATTTTTTTCTTTAAACGACATCGGAGTGCAAATGGGGGTTGACACTGAAAATCAGTGCTGTGACGGAATTCGCTTCCGCCGCAGTGTATGCTGAGTTGTCAACCTCGTTTGCTAGGAGTACGCCGTACAATTTCCATACTTTTATTTTAGGTATTATTTGTGTTTTTAGTTTCTTTTTTTTTATATTTTTGTACTGCTATTTTTATTTTTTTATTATGTATTACTTCTGTGTACGTCTGCTTCAAGCAAATAAATGATTTTTCTTTCTTTCTTTCTATCTTTCATATATGCAAAGTTACGGTCCGGCGAACACACCGCGTGCGCGTTGCAACCAAACACGAATGTGATAAAATGGCGGACGTAGACAAAATTAACCTTAAAGGTTTCCATTCTCTCCCGATGACCCGGAAATTTGGTTGGCACTGTTAGAAAGACTGTTTGACAACTTTAACATAACGGACGATTCTACAAATATTTACTAACGTTGCCATCAACTTAGACTTGGCAGTTTTTTCTTACGTTCCGTGGTAGAAGGTACAGTTGTCGTGCGAACTCTCTGGCGTCGAAAATTGTTTCCTACTTGCGCGAATTCGTTTTTATATCGAGACGGCCTACCTCCTCCCTGAGACGACAATAAGTACTCTCAGATTTCTAGAATTTTCGAATGAGACGAGATGGAGATATGTAAAGAACGGTTCAACCGAAGGAAGTCACGCCCTAAACTATTGTTTACATTCTAGAAAATTCTTGTGCTACTGAGATAGCAATAATCGAACCGAGCGAAATGGAATCATTTTCGGGTAGTTGACCCGTTGTTCGCTATTGTATTTCTTCTCGATCTTTCTATGTTGTGGGCGTTTGTTATTAGATGTTCTAGAAAGAATCCGACTTCCGGTACCAACGAATACTTTATATGGACATTACAATGCTATCACTAGTTAAGGCGCGCGGTTTCCAGTCGTTGTAACAACTAGTTATTTTGTTTGTTTGTATGTAATGAATTTATGTTTTTATTTTATATTTTAGAACCTTGTTACGACGTAACAATCCAGCATGCGAACGCCGTGAAGGATATAATCGTAAGTCCTCCGGCAGCCAACCACTACGTTAAAATTAAGACAGAGCTGATAAGACGTGTTTCTGCTTCTAATAAGAAGGTGAAGCAGTTGCTCACACATAAAGAGCTGGGAGTGGGAAACAATCTCAGTTTCTCCAGCACCTAGTGGACTTAGCTGGACCTTCTGTCCCCTAAGAATTTATTAGGATAATTTGGTGCAATCGCCTTCCGCATGACATTCAGACTGTATTGACATCCCAATGTACCCATTCTTTTGAACAACTGGCTGATTACGCAGACCGTATTCAGGAGATCAGCTCAGGTGAACAGCTCCTTGCCACGTAGCAGCCACAACATCCAGCGCTGTAGCAGCTCATCCGTCGAGTGAAATCGCCGAGCTGAAGCAGATGGTGGAGCGTCTGGCTAATGAGCTGGATGAACATACGCGATCGAGCCGAAGCTGCAACGATCGGTCTAGACCACGACAACGACAATCGCTATCACGAAAAGTCGATCGAGTCGAGTCGAGTCGGTCGGTCGAGTTCCAATTATAGGAAGTATTCTCTATGCTGGTACTACTCAAAGCATGTTACAAAAGCACGTCGCTGTATTAAGTCGTGGGATTATGAAACAGCGGGAAACTCCAACGGCAATCGCTAATGGCGACGGAAGACTGCCCAGCCTCTATGGGTCGCCTTTTCAGAATATTTCAGAATTCCTGGTAGATACCGGTACTGACCTCTGCGTTTCCCCTACAACGCCCTTTAGGAGCGACGGCAGAAAACTATCTACCAGCTATCAGAGGCAAATGGAAGTGTAATCGACACTTATGGAACATTAACCTTAAGCTCAATCTAGGTTTACGCAGAGACTTCCTATGGCAGTTTGTAGTAGCTGTTGTAACGAAAGCCATCAAAGGTGTGGTGCGGTAGATTTTCTTTTCCATAATATAATAACTTGATGGTAGATGTTCGTAACAAACGCCTCATCGATGGCGTAACTTCTTTTATCTGTTTTTTTCGCCTCGTCATTACCGCCACCTCGAGTACGTCTCACAGTTCAACACTGACATTCGCCATATTTCTGGCAAGGATAATATCGTGGCTGATACTTTGTTGCGATACACGCACGCTTCGCTTTTGTACATTTTTTTTTATTGCATAAAGTGATGAAACGAGCAAAACGTTCACCTGATAGTAAGTGCAACGTCTGCCCATAAAAAATGCTGTGCCACCCAGAAAATTTCTGTGTGACACTACACTGTGCCCATCACCCAGAGACATAGGTTTCTTAAGTCTCATATGCCCAGTGATTACGCTAGCTCACAGTGCCCGTCAAACCGAAACACAGTAATGTTTGCACACTACTGCTTCACGGTAGAATAACTGGCCCTGGGGTAGTATCTACCTCTCTCACAGGGAAATCGGTACGGCCTCACAATCGTGGATCGTTTCACACGCTGGCCCGAAGTCTTACCAATAGTAGATATGACATCTGAGACCGTCAGTAAGGCTTTGATAGCGTGGATATCAAGATTTGGATGTTACTGATCGCGACCGACAATTTGAGCCCACCTTTTTCCAGTATCTGGGAAAAATGATAGGATTCAAACATCGGAAAATCATCCAGCGTGCTACGGTATGGTGGAACGGTTTCACCGCCAGCTAAACGCAGCAATAATGTGTCATGGCGATGTCAACTGGGTAGACACATTACCTTTAGTACTAAAGTTAGGTATCAGGTCCTCTTACGAAGAAGAGCCTCAAACTTCGTCAGCCAAGCTGGTGTACGGAGAGCCACTACGTTTGCCAGTAGAATTTTTCCTGGTGATGTCTCGAATTTTACATAACCAACCTTGATTAAATATAAATCCCTCCTCGAAGGAAAACAAACAATGTTGTAAATTAAAGATTACTAAGATTTTAACATTAAATAAATGAAAGACTAATAACGTGTGTTTCCCCCTCGCGCACGAAATTACGTTTCCATCCTTCTGGGCATGCAGCGAATTATGTTATCTATTGTATCTTGGGACAAACTCTGTCATTCTTCAAGTAAAGCATTTTGCAGTTCTTTCAGCTTTTTGGGGGGTGGTATTCAAACATACATGCTCTATAGGATTCATATCCGGGGATCTTGCTGGCCACTGCATAACTGTTATTCCCACATGGTTTAGATATGCTTCGACTGAGCGAGCACTGTGAGCCCGGGCATTATCCTTCATCAGAATAAAGCGTTCATCATTATAGGAGGCAAATGGCACAACGTGTTCGTCTTCGTGTACTAAAATATCCTTGATGTACCTATCAGCTGTCATATTCCTTCCATCGACCATCACTAACTCCGTACGAGCTCCAAAAGTTATCCCTCCCCACAAAGTAACTGAGCCGCCATATTCCACCGTATTTTTCAAAATGAGTCTGAATGTATCGTTCTACTTTGCGTCTCCATATTCTCTGCCTTCCATCTGGTTTAAGAGCATTCTACACACATCAGAGAAAAGTACCCGCCCCAAAATGTTTATGTGCCAAAAACGATGTTCGCGTGCAAAGTTTAACCGATGTAAACGATGGTGTCTCTCACAGAGGTTTTGGAGCTTTGGCCGGTACATACGAACCTATGCCCGCTTCTTCAAATCTTCTGCGAACTGTAAGCTCGCTCACTCGCACTCCTCGCACGACTTCAAGCTCAATTGGAGCCTGGACAGCCGTTACCCGCGTATTCCTGCGAGCTGCGAAGTTGTAGAAAACGGTCATCCCTCCTCGAAGTTCTTTTTTTTCTGCAATGGCCCCTCTTCCTCACAAGAGAATCAGTCGACTAGTACCGTCGAATACTGCGATGAATCGTTGAAAAGTGATTGCTGCAATCTGGCGGCAATAGATCTGTAGGTATGACCATTTCTTATAAAATATATTGCATAACTTTAAGTAATAAATTTGAGAATTTATTGAGTTTCGATTTATCAAATCGGTATTACCGGAAAATAGAAACAAATAGATGAAAAAAATGACTGTCGACTTATGTTCCATTTTTAAATTAAAGTTCTAAATATAAAAGGTAACAACCGGCCAGTCTTTAATGAAATATGAAAAATTGTTTTTAACTTTTTTTTTATATAAAATATTATTAATATACAGACAAACGCTCTCGGCAGAACCAGTTCGAACAACACGTTGCGATCGGCCGCCACGCACAGCGCAGTAGGGTTCACCTCTGCACTGCCAGTTAGCATCTAGACAGTATCCGCGTACGCGCATATCGCGTATTGCTCCGGTGCTCGCTTCTTACGTGCAAAATTGTGAACGTGTATTATATATAGAGTTACTTTTCACTTGACGCTTTGTGTGAATTATAAATATCATGATTGTTCTAGGTAAGGTAAGTCAGTAAATGTAATAAATAAGGAATAGAAATGAGCCGAGAATCGAACCCTGCGGGAGACCCATATATTCTGTTGTCCCGGAAGAACTTGTACCATTGATAACTGCTTGCTTCGTTAGTGCTCAAATATGAAGTTCAGAAGTTTAAGTGCAGTATTTCTTATATCGTAATGATGTAGTTTCCTGATGAGTGTTATATGATGAACCCAATCGACGAAAAGTCTTAGAAAGATAACAGAAAACACTAAAAGTATCCTGGAAATTCACCCAGGCATCGAATACACTCTTAAACTAAATTGGTTACTGTGAATCAATTTATGTAAATTAAAATGTTTTAACATTTGAATGAGAATAATTTGTTCAACAATTTTACTTAATGTTGGAACTACGTAAATAGGTCTAAAGTTATCGGGGTCCGATGTATATATGTATAAGATTTAAATATATAAAACGCACTCACGACTTATCCTACTGAGGGGCAAATCATCGCTTTAAAAAAACAGAGGCAGTCATAAGGACTGCCGACAGAAGTGAAAACTCAAAACAATAGAATAACTCAGTTCTTTTTTTAATTTTTAAATCCATTACAGTCTGAATTATTGAAATTTCATTATTTGTAAATTGAAGTTATTAACTTAAGTCGTGTTTTAACATCTATTGGCACTCCGATCAATATTATATACATTTTTCTACAGTTTAATTATTATTTAACATATGATGGGCTGCTTAAGCTCAATACAAAATATCAATATGTGTACCTTGTATTAGTATTTACAAAGATTTTAATGAACTTATTTTTCATTGTTACCACTATTATTATTGTTAAGTTCAACAATACTCAGTCCATTTGTACTTTCGATCATTTCATTGTATTCTAAAAAAAATATATTGGGCTTATGATAATTGAAATATGAAACAAATATGTTTGACTAAAATTTGTCTAAGTATCGTGTAAAAACTGGATCGATCGTCGTTTTTATATGCATACACCTGTAAACAGGCTGCTATACGCGTCGCCAGTCTGGCGCAAGCACAATACGTCATGAGCATGTCGAGGTCAACCGTGACGCGAACCCATAAGCTTTATTCCTACCAAAAATGCCTCCACGCGGCTAAAGAAGTTAAACATGTCCGACTAGACTTTCAACCATTTTATAATTCAATATCCGAGATCAAGGTATACATATTTGCGAATTAAAAAATTCGGCCTTGTAGCAAAAGAAATGGAAATTAATATTTATAACTGGATAGATGGTGCAGCGATGAGCTATCGCAATTAGAAGTTTTTTTTAAAATGGAGATGACAAGACGAGCAAATTATTCATACATACATACATAAGTCACTTTTCCCATCTAAGGGGTAGGCAGAGGCCACTCAGTAGCCCACTTTTCGTCCTCGCGGGAAACGAGACATGACGGGTGGCGAACCACGTCGCCGCCATTTTGATACGAGTCAAAAAATTCCTACACCCTAGTGCGTTCCCATGAACAGTATAGAGACAGCTTTGTATATTAAGGTGTCAATCTGCAAGAATAAAAGCTGTCCGTACAGTACCTTAGTCGCCTCTTACGATACCTCGGTAAGAAAGAGGAAGGTAGGTAGACTATACCTATCGCTAGGAAAATCAGAAGGTAAGTGTAACGTTTGCTAAATGCTGAATCAATCAGAACATTTCTGTGTGACAACAAAATGCGCTTGTGCTCTGACATCAGGGCTTAGGTCATATGTCCAGTAATTACATTAGCTACAAATGGCCTTCAAACCGAAAAACAGTAATGTTTGCACAAAACTACTTCACGGCAGAATAACTGGCACTATATATATTTTCGGTGATGTAATTGCTGTTAGCCTTCTCGCCCCCAAACATAAATAAATAAATAAAAACTGATAACTGGCACTGTGGTAGTACCGTAGATTACTCGTGGGTATTACCTACCTAGATGGATTTCTGTATAGGAATCCTACCATCACTAATGTGCTACTCAATGTTTTTTGGCTTAATAAGTTAAAATAAATATTTCTTTCCGTGTAAAACTTATTAATCATAACAGGTTTATTTTATTTCGCTTTGCTATTATAACAGGTTTTACACTATTTTGACATTGATAAATGAAATGGTGAGATACAACAGACTTGGTGATTAAAGAGCCGTGGCATTACAGGGGTCAGGCGTTCGCCTTTAATTTCATAGTACGGGAGTGACCTGAGTTCGATCTCCGGTTTTTTTTTTATGTCTGATGGTCACTGTTAGTGTGAAGCATTTCACAGATTCGCCGGTTTGAGAGGTGGCCGAGCGCTGAGGGCGCAGACACTTTTATTTATGGATCACTGGCGCAAGGGCCCCGAGAGTTGACCTCGGCACCCACGGGATGAGATAGGGTGGTCTTAAGCCGCCACCACATAATACGATTTGCATGACCTAAATAATTATTAACAACGATTTTAATCAATACATAAAAAATAAACAGTTGTATATTCCAGTAATTTAGAATTGGCCCATCGGATTCTGGGGGACTACCATGATGTCACCCCTCACTAAACTAAACATTCATTCTATTGGTTGCTTATATCCGTAACCGTAGAAGTAAAGTAAAGTTGCGTCCGAAGTAATTTGGTAGTAGGGTCTACATAACTTAAGTGTGGGGGGGGGGGTACTATATATCTGAACTAGCCAGTAGACTTAGCTCTGCAGCTTACGCTGTGAAAAATAATAGGATATTAACTAATGTTAAAACTTCTAGATCAGTTTATTTGCGTTATTCAAAAGTCTAAGGTCTTATGGTATGTTGTATTAAATGCGAGTGACGTAGAAATAATTTTGGTTTAGCAAAAAAGGGCCATAAGAGCTATTTACAATATTGGCTCTAAAGCGTCTCTTAGAGATAAATTTAAAGAAATTAATCTCTTAACCTTGTCCTCTCAATATGTATTTATATCTATACTAATGTTATAATTTCTGTGTGGTACCATACTGCGTCCATCCCTCTAAGTCAACAGTTCTTAAATATCGTGTGCCCAGTAATAACACTAGCTCTCAGTTCCCTTCAGACCGAAACACAGTAATATTTGCACACTACTGCTTCACGGCAGAATAACTGGCCCATTGGCAGTACTTACCTAGACGGATTCCTCCATACAAATCCTACCACCACTATTATTTGCTAATTTGCTAATAAAACAAATTTACTAAAAAAAAAAACTAACGTTAACTTTTGTTATATGACGAGGTTAATAATGCTATTTCAAAATTAGCACATTCAAACAAAATGTATTATTCGCCAAAGGTTTGCTACAGGTGTGGTCTCTCCCTATCCCGTATATGGGAAAAAGGCTTGACTGGTGGTAGGATTCCTATGCAGGAATCCGTCTAGGTAGGTACCACCCTAGGGCCAGTTATTCTGCCGTTATTTCCAAAGCAGTAGCGTGCAAACATTACTGTGTTTCGGTCTGAAGGGCACTGTGAGCTAGCGTAATCACTGGAAATATGAGACTTAAGAGTCTGATGTCTCAGGGTGACGGGCGCAGTGTGGTGCTACACAGAAATATTCGAAGTACGAGTAACACAGCATCTGCCCGCGCCCGATGTAACGCTGATGCGATAAGATCGGAGGTAGGCTAGGATGCAGTGTCAGAAACACGGGGACAATCAAAATTATGGGCAGAATATGGCAGCAAATTATGGGCAGACGTTTCACTTACCATCAGGTGAACGTTTTGCTCGTCTCGTCACTTTATACAATTAAAAAAAAAGCTGAAGACTTGGTTTGGTTAAACGCGCTAATCTCAAGAACTATCGGTTCGAATTGAATAAAATCTTTTATTGTTGGATAGCCCAATAATCGAGGAAGGCTTTAGGCTATATAACATCACGCTACGACCAAAAGAATCGGAGCATCAATAAAAAACGTTGCAAAAACGGGGAAAATTTATTCTTTTTGAGAGCTTCCGTTGCGCTGCTGAAAAGGTTAAAGTTACTCGTCAACCATGGGTGACGGAATCGTTATTAAAAAATTCTAAGAAAAAGTCCGCGTTAGCATATGTCTATCTTTTAAGGTTGACTCACTATAACCTTTTTTATGGTTATCAAATTTGTTCTTAAATAATGCGTTATTTGCGAAGTCGTTTTTATAAACATGATATTAATTCTTATCTAAATAAGTACGTTATTCATCACAAGTATTTAATTTTGAACGTTCTATATATACCTACATAACATTATTACATACTAACATTTATCTTTAAAAGACTCCAATAGTGTCACCCAGCGTTTCTTTTTTAGTCCTGTTCCCGTGATATTTTTTAATATATTTCAACTCTTACTGATTATAGCGTGGTGTACATAAAATAGCCTATGTTATACTCTTAACGTAGATAATAAAAAAAAATTAAAATCAATCTTCAAATTAACAAATTTTTTAAATTTTTTTTTTAATTGTACAAAGCGACGAAACGAGCAGTTAAATATTACCCCATTACAGACATACAAACAATGTTTCTCCTGGTTTCGTGCGGGCGAAGCCATGGGTGGAAGCTAGAAGCTAGTTTATTATAGCCCTTCATTCGCTCCTGCGCTCTGGCGCAGAACGGACCTCTACCGACCGCCCTCTATGCGCAACCTAATTGACAGCCCGCATATGTTATGGACCGCAGTCTGTAGCAGTGTGTAGTATCAAGTTGTCATTGCTATTGATAGTTGCCAACACCCGCTCCCGTAGCGGTGTGTTTGGTTTATCTTTGTTCGTGCCTTCACCGACCGTCTCCCTCGAAGTGGAAGTGTTGTGTTTCGTGGTGTGCGCACGTGACAGTGTCGACAGTGCTGTGTTGTGTTGTGACGCCTTGCTGGGTAAAACCGTGAGTAGTTACTACACACACATTCTCGCCTCATTATACTTTTTTTCGCACCTTCTCGCACCTAAAGCGTAAGGCTGTAGGTGAGTTATTTTAGTACACACCTTCCTGCTTAGGTAGGGAGAATTTTATATTTTTGTTCTACACACCGCCAAATCGACCGTTCGAAATGGCGTCAACCAGTGCTCCAGCGACGGAGTTAACAAAATTAGGGGAGTTTTTGCGTCTCGCATACCCTGACATCTGGGTTCAGTACCAATCTTACTGCCTCACGTCCGACGACATTCCTGGAATTCGTCCGGGAAGCATTATACAGCCAAGGAGCCACATGGCCACATTCGACTCCGATGGCTTGTCATCGCCGGCTTTCCGCCGAGTCCGCCTCACCTGCACCTGCGCACAGTGACGCATCCGCACCTGTGTGCGAGACAATGAGTGGCAAAATTACCGGCAATAAAAAAACCGTGCCGACCGAGTCGGCATTGTCTGCCAAAAATGCACCTGCGGGCAATAAACCCGCCGCTAATGGGTGCAATAAAACAGCGAACGCACCTGCGCTTCCCTTCCGGGAATCGCAATCGCAATCCATTGTTGGGCCCGCGGCCCTTTCGGACGAGGGATCCGACATGGATTGTAAAGAATCCAGGAGTGCCCACGACGACGGCTTCTCCGTCGTCGTGCGCAAAGCGAAGAAACGCGCCGCGAAAGGGGATTCCGAGCCTAACTCGGATACCGCATCGCCGTCCGCCTCACGGAACCCGGCCAAAAAGGGCGTGTCCAACACACGAAAGACCATTGAAAAGTCACTGCCCGCGCATCCCGCGGCGCAAGCTAACAAAGCTCCTCCGCCAATAATTCTACAAGATAAGGCGCAGTGGAACGATTTGTCACTATGGATGACAAATAAAAAAATTGTGTGCCCGAAGGCGCAGACGGCAGTGCAAGGTATCCGCGTATACCTAAGCACAGTCAGCGACTTCAGGGCCGTCACTAGCCATTTGCGTGGAAGGAACATCAGCTTCCACACATACTCGCTCGCGGAAGAACGTAGACTCCGCGTAGTCATTAGGGGCCTGCCCAAAGAATTGGAGACAAGCCACATCCTCAGTGACCTTAAGTCACAGGATATACCTGTGTTGGAGGTGCATCGTATGCATCACCCACACAACAAAAAGTCATACGACCTGATCTTAGCCATACTGGATTTAACTCCAGAAGGCAAACAGGTCTTCAATATTAAAACAATTTGCGGCCTCTCAGGCCTTTCTATAGAGGCACCCCGCAACAGGGGCATCATTGGCCAGTGCCACCGATGCCAACTATACGAACACTCTGCCCGTAATTGCTTCGCCCGCCCTAGTTGCGTAAAATGCCTCGGGGATCACGGCACCCAAGAATGCGTTCGCACGCCAGAAGCGCAAGAACCCCCAAGCTGCATACTCTGCGGCGAGCTGGGACACCCTGCGAACAACCGCGGGTGTAACAGAGCGCCGAAAAGTAAGAAGCGCAGGGGAGGCAAAAAGAACGGCCGTAGGAAGGGCCCTGGGGCCCCGCAGCCTCAAACACCCGCTCCTAAACCGGCAATAAAGCCCGCGACTAAAACTACGCCCGCACCCGCTCCGGCCGCAGCGAAACCCGGTCCCGCTGACGGGACTACCGGGCTGAGCAAAAGCCAGAGCGCCGCGCCGGCGCCGAACGCATGGACAAAACCGTTGCCCATGACGCAAAAGAGCGCAGCCGCTTCACCGCCCGCGCCTCGAACCGCAGAGCCCAAAATTCAGGGCTCGTCAAACTTCGCCGCAGATTTTTCCTTAATTTGCGGCTTCATGCGCAGCATCAATGTTGCCGAACTATCCAGCTTAGCGCGTAAAATCCGCGAAGCAAAGTCCCCTCAGGATCGACTCATGGCGACCGTGGAGCACATGAGCGTAATAGACGCGATTTGGACGTTTCAATGCGCCTAAAACATCACGCGCCGCGTCGATCATAAACAAACTTTTAATTATTACCAATGGCGTCCCATATAGGTAGAATTAAACCTCGCTCTCTGACTGTCTCGTATTTTAACGCAAACGGTCTTAAGACGCAGTTAGTTGAAGTAGCGAACTTCCTTCGTGATCATGACATCGATGTTATGCTAGTGCAAGAGACTTTCTTAAAACCTATTATGCGCCATCCTAAGATAGCCAATTACAAAAGCATCCGTAATGACAGAGCGACCGCGAAAGGCGGCATTCTGATTTACTATAAAAAGTCTTTGCACTGTATCGCGCTCGATACACCCAACTTAATCAATATAGAAGCTTCCGCGTGTAAGTTAGCAATGACCGGCCACAGGCCGCTTGTACTAGCATCAGTATACCTATCGCCATCCAGACAAATATTAGAGTCAGATTTAAAAACTATTAGATCTAGGTCGTTCTGTTATACTTGCCGGAGACTTGAACAGCAAGCACGGCAGTTGGAATTCCAACGTTAATAACACGAACGGTAATAAACTGTACGACATAGCGGAGAGACTTAACGTAAACGTTATAGCTCTGGTTGGGGTTTCGCAACCAGAGTACCGACGCAATTACATCAGCAGCCGGATATTCTAGACGTAGCTATTATTAAGGACGTGAACTTAGCAATAGACTCTATAGTTACGCTTCACGAACTGGAGTCGGACCACCGTCCGGTCATTTTTAAGCTGGGCCAGCCAAATGGTGAGGTCACTCAGACCAAAACCATTGTGGACTGGCGTACCCTCGGAGTCAAACTCAAGGCTACCTCTCAGCACTTAGACGAAATTCCGGATACTATCGACTCGCCAGAGGTAGCCTGCCGAGCGATAAAATCTTTTTCGACTCATCTCAAAACAGCCGTCGGAGAATCCTCCCGAACGGTTACGGTGTCGAGCGATCGTCGCTGTAACCTGCCGGCGGACCTCCGTCGCCTGATTAGAGAAAAGAATCGCGCAGCTAAAGCGCACGATAGATATAGAACTGACGCAAATAGACTCACTGCGCCTCCTACAAAGGGATGTTAAAGAGCGCTTATCTGAGTATAATCAAGACAGCTGGGACACAATGCTTGGAGAAATCGAGCCGTCGCACACTGCCTACTGGCAGTTGGCACGATCTCTCAAAGCAGAGCCGGTCTCACCCATGCCTCCGCTCATTAGATCACTCGACAATTCGCTCGCCTTCGACGACAGCGAAAAAGCCGAATGCCTCGCAGACAGTCTAGAGAGCCAATGCACTCCGTCTCTCGCGCCTGCGGATCCCGACCATCTGCAGCAGGTGGCCGCGGAAATCGAACGCAGGGATGCAATACCACCAGTGGGCGAACCACTGCCTCCAGTGACTCTCGAAGAAGTCACTAAGATAATCAAAAAGCTTAAAAACCGATCCGCGCCTGGCCTCGATTGCATAAACAACAGGGTGATGAAAGCTCTAACTACGCCGCTATTGTGTCTGTTAGTTACTATTTTTAACGCGCTCCTCTCCAGCTGCTCCTTCCCGGACGACTGGAAGGAAGCCGACGTTATAGGCATTCCGAAGCCTAACACGCCTAGGAACATTCCGTCCAATTATCGCCCAATAAGTCTCCTCAACTCGATGGCTAAGATTTATGAGCGAATTATACTCAGTCGATTAAAAGACTATGTCCTTACTAATAATATTCTTCCAGACGAGCAGTTCGGCTTTCGCCCCGAACACTCGTGTACTCATCAAGTGCACCGCTTAACGGAGCACATTTTAGAGAATTTAAACGACCGCCCTAAGCCTGTAGGCACAGGGGCCTTATTTTTCCATGTCGCAAAGGCATTTGACAAAGTCTGGCACGACGGCTTGTATTACAAGTTGTATCACACTAAAGTGCCGGATAGACTCGTGAACATCATACGAGCCTTCTTGTCCAACCGCCTATTTCGATTCCGGGTAGAGGGAACGCGCTCCTCAAGCCGCCCTCTCCGAGCAGGTGTCCCTCAAGGCTCCTGCCTCTCCCCACTCCTTTTCTCGCTTTATACTAGCGATATTCTTAGAGACCAGAAAGTCAATCTTGCGCTTTTCGCAGATGACACGGCCCTGTACTATTCCGACAAGCACAAGGGCCGCATAACGATTCATCTCCAAGCCGCAGCGGATCGCCTAGCCGAATGGTTCCGGAAATGGAGAATAGAGGTAAACCCCGAGAAAACTGTAGCGATATACTTCTCGAGCGGCACGCCAAAACCCGCTAGACGAATTCACACAATCGGCAACAATCAACTAGGCACGATCACCCTGTTCGGACGCTCTATTCCCTGGGAAAAGAGCGTCAAATACCTCGGGGTCACGTTAGACGCAGCGATGTCGTTCGCTGCACACATAAAAAACGTTCGAAATAGAGCGGCTTTTATCTCAAGTCGACTATATCCACTAAATTGCTCTTCAGGCAAAATGTGCTTAAGACACAAACTTCGCCTCTATAAGACTTGCATAAGACCCGTAATGGCCTATGCTTGCGTCGCTTTCGCTCACGCGACGGGCAATCAATTAAAGAAGTTACAGAGCGTTCAAAATCGATTCTTGCGAACTGCCACCGGAGCCGGTTGGTACCAACGCAACGTAGATCTTCACAGCGACTGTGAAATGCCCTTAATCTCTGAACACTTCAGAGCATTATCACGGCGGTTTTTCGAAAAAGCCGCGGTTCATTCAAACCCACTGGTGGTTAAAGCAGCAAATTACCGACCAGATAGAAACGCGACCGAACGCAAATGTCGCCCACGGAACGTGCTAGACGACACGGATGTCTCAGCACTCCCTGACCACGATACGGTCAGTCACGATCCAGGCTACACTGTACACACAGTTAATAGCTTTAATATAACACGCACCACGATGCGCGACCGCCGTAGAGAGCGGCGCGCAGCAGTCGACAATCACACCGCGTACACACTATACACCCGTGTTCCAGGGCGGTTCTCACCGCCCAGAGTTACCGACACACAAGTCGACAGTCCGAATGGAGGCCCGCAGCCTCCCTCGGACGGTCATTAGACGACTTAAAATCGTATTGAGATATTCTAAATCGCGCAAACACGCAGCGAACGCGATATAGTCCGAATTTCGAGGTTTTTGTAGGAGTTTATTTATTACGAGGAGATAGGAGTTTATATACTGTGCTCGCGGGCCCCTGGCCCGTGAGCACAGTATCCGACGAAGCTGTAAAAGCCAAAAAAGGCTAACAGCAATTACATCACCGAAATTATATATTATAGCCCATGTATTCTACTAGCTGTCGCCCGCGACTACGTCCACGTGGATATAGGTCTTTCATATATCCCGTGGGAACTATTTGATTTTCCGGGATAAAAAGTATCCTATGTCCGTCTGCAGCTATCTTTCTGCTAAATTTCGTCAAGATCGATTTAGTAGTTGAGCCGTGAAAAGGTAACAAACAGACAGAGGGACAGACAGAGTTTGTTGTAAAATCGTACATAATGCCCTCTTAATGAGTTACTGACTCTATTGAGTCGAATAAGCTTGTGTTTGTCTCTGGTACGAGTATTTACATTATCTACATCACTTTTTTAAAGATATTTCTATTCTAGTGTACGTAGTACGTACATAACATTTTTGTCATATTTTTTATTGCATAAAGTGATGAAACGAGCAAAACGTTCACCTGGTGGTAAGTGTAACGTCTGCCCATAACAAATGCTGTGACACCACACTGTGCCCACCACCCTCAGACATAGGTTCTGAAGTCTCATATGCCCAGTGATTACGCTAGCTCATAGTGCCGTGCAAACCGAAACACAGTAATGTTTGCACACTACTGCTTCACGACAGAATAACTGGCCCTGGGGTGGTAGGTACCTAGACGGATTCCTGCATAGGCCAAGATTAAGATACTTATGTATTTAAATTTATAACTAAGTGCTACCAAGGTTATAAATAGCTCATACGAGTATGTTTCTTTTTGCAATACAATAATTGTTTCTTTATCGGTCGCATTTCCTCACAGCATAACGACATATGACTTTTTGCTCTGAAAATAACTAAAATAAACCAATCCTTTCTGTTTCAAAATTAGTTAAGACTTCTTATTTTTCATACAGCATAAGCCGCAGTACTAAAACTCTTTAAAACCTTATCATGCCCGTAGATATAATCTTCTACACAGGAGGCTGATGTAATGTTACCCTTATTTATACATACCTAATGGGTGGTATGGAGAAATCCAAACATCCGAAAATCGAAATGAGGCAGGCCGGTATGAAGAACACTGAATAGGAGTCCAGTCCATGGTCGAAAAGTTCCCCGAGAGGGCCAGATGTTTGCGTCCGTCGCGCTTGTTTACCATCGATACCGTCTGCGAAAATAATATTTATATTTTTAACAGGGTTTAAAGCTAACGATTGTTAAGGGGTCGTCCTTTAATCATGTGAGATTCGAACAGGGGAAGGGGATTAGAAAAACTGTGTGATTTTTATTTCGGTCATAATCTTAAGGGCAAAGTGGCATAAGTATTTATAATAACGAAGAATAAATACCTCTTAAATGTTTATGTTTTTACCTAATTTTATTTGTAAAGTATTTCATTCATACGATCATTTCATCATTACATACATAAGATCACCACGGCTGTATCCCATAAGGGGTAGTCAGAGACTGGGCACACACTGCAAAAACAGATGACTGCCACAATCCACGTTTCACCAAAACAATATAATGCACTTGGTGTTATAGGTGGTGAGTCCATCGCCACCATGCGCTGTTGGGTGCATAGTGCAGTTTAATTCCTTACTCGCCTTTTACGAGATCCATGGGATGAGATGGAGTGGTAGTATTCTTTTAACGAGCCGCCACCACACGGCCAATAAAAAATTAAATTTTCAAAATTCAAAAATTCAAATTCATCATTATAGAAGCCAAATAAATGTTTTAATTAAAATAACTTTCAATTTTTACAAAAAATAAAGAGTGACAACCTTGGTGCTCCAATGGAGAGTAGGTTATTTATCTGAACAAATGAAACACAATTAAACGCGACACAATCCGTAAAAACTAGTTTTATTTAAATGAACAAATGGGCCTAGTTTCTATACTGTTTTATATATAATTTTATAAATAATAATTTTTTGGCATGGAACATGCATTGTTTTCTTTTGCTTAAGACTATTCTTTGTAAATTTATTTATAATGCATTTTTGACTATGTGTTAATGTGTAACGTTCATATTAAGGATGGGGGGAGTAGTCACTGGCCGTTAAAATGTAAAAAAAAGTCATGAACTGACGATATCACAATTGAAAAATTTGTCTATAAAACTCGATATTGTTTTTTAAAAAAGATTCTAACACGGTTTTACCATAGATAGTTAGTTGTGTGGCGTAGCCACGATTCAGTATGCTTGACCTGGTCGGTCGGTCTTTTGAAAGGCAAAAGCAGAATTTTTGAAGATTATTAGAAAATTTTTATATGTATCATATTTTAAATATCGGTATAAAAAGACCGAAGCTGTCATTATGAGTGTGTTTAAAAAAAATTGTAGGAAGTTTTTCTTTCCAAAGTAATTTTTTCGACGCAGTTAATTGTTTCACTACATAAATTACTTATTAATATACTATCATGATGGTTACCGTAATGATCAAATTTGACGATCATTCAGGTCGAATAGTAACATAATCATTTTGTAAATGTATATTTATAGAATAGTCGTTCCTACGGATACAAAGCAGCTTAACACAGTATCAAAATTCCAAACTAATGTTATAAAGAGAGAAGATTAGATTTTTTGTATGTTTGTTTGGTTGTAATGAATAAACTCAAAAACTACTGAACCGATTTTAAAAATTCTTTCATCTATATACAACGACATTATCACCGACTAACATGAGTTGTATTTAATTTAAAAAAAACGAGATCCCTACGAAAATTGCTATGATGTAACTCAAGGTATCAAACATTAACTGATAAAAGTCATTATTTGGTGTGCGCTGAAAAAACTATTGATGATAAAAAAATAAAGTACTACATTTTTATATATACTCATCATTACTCACAAAAAAGTCCGCGAGGCTTTGTGTCTATTATAGTTAAGTAACAATAACATCGCGAATTGTTCAAATTAGTAAACCAAAACACGGGTACAATCGAAATATGATGACATTTGTATCATGATATTAATCCTTGTCCTACAAAATAGTTTTATAGTCAAGGTTGATTATACATACATACATAAGATCACGACTGTATCCCATAAGGGGTAGTCAGAGACTGGGCACTCACTGCAAAAACAGATGATTGCCAAAATCCACGTTTCACCAAAATAATATAATGCACTTGGTGTGATAGGTGGTGAGCCCATCGCCACCATGCGCTGTTGGGTGCACAGTGCAGTTTAATTCCTTACTCGCCTTTTACGAGATCCATTGGATGAGATGGAGTGGTAGTATTCTTTTAACGAGCCGCCACCACACGGCTTTTCGGCACGGGTTGATTATGTACATGTAAAGTCCATTTTAAATTATTCGAATCGGACCTGTCGATATATAGGTGTTGGAATGCTAAAAGTAAGAAAAATGCCGCGGTGTGAGCGAACAGCCCTACGCACCGCCCGCGCTACTCGCGAATAGACTAAGGGCGGATTTCACCGTTGAAACCAAACGCGATCAGTTCAAGAAAAACGAAGTTTAAGCGTTTGACTGAGTTCAATGCTACAGTTTGTATTCATCAACATCAAATGAACGCAGTCAATGCTAAGCGCGGTTCAAATTCTGAACGCCCAATTTTCGTCGATTAGCTCTATAAACGCGTTTAGAGAGCTGTCATTGTCAATTGCAAAACTTAGTAAACAAAAAAAAAATAATTCGTATAGTTTATTGTTTGTAATCTATGCATAAAAAAAGGGCTGTTTTATGTCGCAAAATATGAAATACATCGAGTTTTTGTATTATTTTGTGACGATATTTCATGTAAACTTCGTTTTTCTAAACGCGATCAAAATGGAGCTGGTGAAATCGGTTAGACAGAAACCGAGATCAAATGATACATCTGAACTCAGTTAAGTAATACGTGGTTTTATTAAACTTGGTTTCCAAAGCAATCGGTGAAATCAGGTCTAAAATCTATTAACTGCTTACCTACTCATATTATTTTTTGTAAACTAGAAGCAATTGAATAGAGGTTTGTAATATTAAAAAAAAATCATAAATATTAAAAAATCAAATCTTTCCTCTTTATAATATTAGTTCAGATTTACACGAGAAGTATTTTTTAAGTTACCACAATTTTTTAATTCACTGCAATCCAGTAGCAAAAACTAAATTCTCAATGGCCGAAAAGTAACGTTTTACCCATTTTAGGAATTAAAATGTTTTACGAGCTCAGTGCCAAACTTTTACAGAATTTTAAAATACATTACTATCGATAAATTATATTTTATTTTTAAAACAGTGACTTTCATTAGGATTTCTCTGATATCGTGGGTGCTGTAAAACGCAAAGATCACATGCATAGCATTGCACACAAAACCAACGATTAGTGTTTTTGTACAACTGTTGGTTTCAACTGAGATTCGAATCCAGAACCCGCGGCGTAGAAGTCAGGTACGCTAACCACAATCAATATCCTTCAATTGATTAATGAAACTCTTTATATGTCAACCAACTCAATTGAGTTATCAGTTTGTAGATCAGCATATAGCGTACATCCTGGACGGTACGGTACCTACAGTATATATTAATTCTGATAAGACATTTTTTATTTTTACATACTTATATATACAGGGTCATTCGTAATGTCCTATACATCCCGGCAGGCTGGGCTAAGGGACGACGTGTATATGCCCCAAAAAATGTAATGAGCCTCATAGCGTGCTACCTGTATGAGATATATCGACTTAAAAATTTGCAGCAAATTTTTTAGTCACATATTATAGTCTTATTAGTCACATGTGACTTTCCTGTTATACAGCTGATCGAGGCAATGAACTCATAAGTTTAATTGGGCGTTTTATCATTGAGCTGCCATCGAAAGAACTCGCACGTACTAGGATGACATGAAGCTTATGGGAATCTGTTGCGAAGTAAATCGGTTAGTATGACGCCGCAGTAGAGTAACATAAATTAAATGGAGAAGAAAACGTATTTTGAATTTGTCTGGTTCGGGGCAACGACTTTCTGAGTTAGGGTCGCGTAAAGTTTTACAAAACTAATAACCGTTTTGTACCGTTTTGTTTATCAGATCAAAGTAGCATGGGTAGGTTCCGGGATGTTATACCAATTATGAATAACGTTGTATAAGGAATTATTTTTTTAAGACTTGTCGAATCGACAAGAATTTCAATTACTTAAAAAAAATGTTTTTTGCTACTACAATACGGAGAATACGTATACAAAAATCGCAACTGAGTGTTTCGGCGCGGGGATCAAAAGTCATGACCTTCGAAGTAGCAATACCAGATGATTTTTCAAAATAATTTTAATGAATTAATTAAAGTGTTTTCTTGGTATGAGTCTATTCAAATCAGCATATAACTGCAATATAATTGTGATAGTGGCATTTCGAGACCGCCGAATCGCTTGACCTTGACATGTCGGGTATAAAGCACTATCTCGCGCCACTAAGCGCCATGAGACGTGCAAAAATGGGAGCAGAACGGATCGTAGAAAATTCATTTGCATTTTTTTTGTATTTAAGTTAGCGCCGAAATTTTACAGTTTGCTATCAACCTTACCCGTTTGGGCTTATTTAGCTCGGCGCCTCTTAAACATAAGATTTCAATACTTTATTTCGCAATCCTATTACAAGTAGAAAGACTAAGATAAAAAAAAGATTTACTAAAAAGGGGATACCAGCGGAGTTCCTTTTGCCTGATTCTTATTCGTCAGAGGAACCTGCTCAGTACGAAACTAAGGTAGATTGTAAAAAAAAAATACGCAAACGAAGTTAATATTTCTTAAGTTGAAGCATTTATATTTCAACAAAGATTTTAGTTGAGACAACTAAAATCATCATACATACATACAGTCACGCCTTTTTCTCATATAAGTGTCAAGCAGAGACCACGTCCGTAGCACAGTTTTCGCCGCCGCAGGAAACGAGACGTTGGGTGGCGAACCACATCGCCGCTAATCGTCATGTAACTATTAAATAATCACTATACGGCAAAACATGCAAAAACAAGAGATAATTCACGTGATAGTCGTATATTATCATTAAATACAATTATAATAGTGATTGGCGACTTATATTTATCTACAAACCATTCTGTTTTCGTATGTACGCTATCACCAACAAAAAATAAGAGACGTCATATACTTAAACTGCTCAGGGTCAGTTTTAAATGAACAAAATTGTTAAATGAATATTGTGCTCTATTTCGTTTTGATATACGTTATAATGTACGAAGCTAAGAAATTAAACATTTTATTAGCACAGAACATTTTTCTGGTGGTAGGATGCAGGAGGTAGGTACCACCGCAGGGCAGGCCAACATAACTGTTTCGATCTGAAGAGCACCGACTGTTCTAGTAACACTAGCTTTCGGTATGAGACTAAGAACTAATGTCCCATGGGTAACGGGCGAAGTGGTGACACTGTGCTATGGGCAGACGTTGCCCTCTGCTCACCGTCTATAGAAAATGAATATTTTTTTAAATCTCACAATGGGTTTCCTCCAGTGCCGTGGGTGCGTTTTACAGACATAAATTTCACTTGCGCAAACATCTCAGATACGGCATATTTCAGATGACTATTCCATAATATTTCATAGCTAATCTTGTCTAACATATAAATCAATGATTGCAAGTAAATTACGTGAAATAGGTAAAGTTAGTGAAATCTTATAAAAAGAACACGAGTTAATTATTAATAACAATGTAAGGACTTACCCAAAGTATACGCAAGGAATAGAAATACAGCCAGCAAGTACCATAGCCGCTGTGGTATGACCTCAGGGCGACCGGCCAGTGGCTGGTCGGCGATGGTCACGTTGCGCATCGACGCGCTCGCGGCGGTGTAGTCATAATCGTAGTACGAAAGGAGTACGAAGTCCAAAACTGTTAGAAGAAAACCGGCGAACGTGAGGACGTTTGGGGCGACCCAGCGTGGTATCCACTGCAAGAGAAATATATTTGCTAGTACTGGCCGTACTGAGTCAATTTTCGTCGACAGCGACGACAATTGATTACTCTCGGAAGTTATCGACTGCGCAGGAGATATTATAGTGTGCAGCGTGCAGTGTAAGATACACCACGTCAATCACAATGCAACAAAATAGTTGAAAAAGCTAATTAATCATGCTCGAACAGTCATGAGCTGATGATGAAATTATTGTATTGTTACATTACATTTATATATACAGGTCAAACTTATTATAATTCATATAATTGACAAACCGGCCCAGTGCGTGTCGGGCTACGCACAGCGAAGGGTTCTGTAGTGGGGAACAGCGTGCAAAAGAAAATATCCCATGTCTCAAAAACTACACGATATTTCGTATTCAAAACATTAGAAGACAAACAAACATATGTCGTGAAACCATCGTTAAAAGTGTTTTCTTGGTTCTACCACCCTAAATTTTATCAAAATTTACCACCGCATAGTTTAAAAGTTACAGGGGGACGGGTAGAAGAGGAGGGGTCACACTTTACGACTTTTGAAGCGAATATATTTTTTTTTATTTGATTCGAGACGACTAAGTACAACGTTTGCCCAAAACAGATGCTGTGTTACTCAGAATATTTCTGTGTAGCACCACACTGTGCCCGTCACCCTTAGACATAAGTTCTTAAGGTCTCATATGCCGAGTGATTACGATGATGGTCTTGGAGCGTGGTTCGGTTGTCTATGAGACTATTATTTGAAAATTCATATTAGGAAAGCATCCGATACTGATACCGACATATATATAAAAATTTTTCGAGATCACATCATCGGCGATATTAATTTGCTGAGAATTTAGCGAATTGAAAATAACATGGCAGTGACTCAAATGCCCGCGGAATTCCCGATCTTTATTTCGTTCGTCAGTTCACCCGGCGTTCTTTAACAGAATATATAAATATTTAATGATGATAGTCTCAAAACAAATAAGTGTTATATGATATCATTTTGTGTTATCCGAATTTAATAATGTAAAATCAATATGTTTGCATTGTAAAGAAAATGTTTCCCGTGGTACCAGCACGGGAGATTCCGCATCGTAGGAATCCATTTAGTTAGATGCGGTATAAAATAGTAGTGTACCAACATTAATGTGTTTTTGTCTGAACGACACTGAGAGCCAGTGTAATTGGTATATACGTGACTTAACAACTGCAACATTAAAATTTTTCGTAAATAAAATTGTCTCCAATTTAATAGGTTCTCCTTATCTCTTAAGTAAAGTGGCTTTTCAATGTTCTTGAGTTAGCTTTCGCCGCGAAAAAAAACTTTTGCAATTCCGTTTTGTCGAACCAATTATTTAAAAAACTGCTTTATAGTAAGATCATGAAAACATTACATCTAAAAAGTATAATGAAAAATACAAAGATGTTGATATATTTCGTTATAATCTTAACATATATATATTTATTTTTTTTTTTATTGGATAAAGTGATGAAACGAGCAAAACGTTCACCTGATGGTAAGTGCAACGTCTGCCCATAACAAATGCTGTATCACCCAGAAAATTTCTGTGTGACACCACAATGCGCCCATCACCCTGAGACATCAGTTCTTAAGTCTCATATGCCCAGTGATTACGCTAGCTCTCAGTGCCCTTCAAACCGAAACACAGTAATGTCTGCACAGTACTGCTTCACGGCAGAATAATTGGCCCTGGGCCACCCCAGGCCACCTCACTATTACCTACCTAGACGGATTCCTGCATAGGAATCCTACCACCATTGTAAAAAACAAAATACTAAAATTATGTTATTTTGAACACTGTTAAATGAATTCTGATTTTTACTCAACACATAATTTAGTAGTGGAAACACTTTTTGGCTTTTATTATTACTCGTATGTCTATTTGTAATTTCATTTGTAAATAAGCTGTTTATTACCTAAATAAATTAAAAAAAAACTCATGGCTCATGGGGTCATGGGGACGGGCGCGGTGTGGTGACAGACATAAATGTTCTGGGTGACACAGCATTTTCTATGGGCAGTACTTGGACTTACCATCAGGTGAATATTTGGCTCGTATCGTCACTATCTCCTATAAGAAAAGTTGTTACACATCAAACATGTGGGACCCATATGAAGAGGCAGTAGATACTGTTTTACTTAAAGATGTAATTTTTACTCTGCTATATTTTTTTAAATATTTATAGTCGATTAAATAAAATGTTAATAACGTGCATTAACATACCTATCTATAAATATCGATATCGTATCGGCAGAAGCCTGTATCGGGGCATCCCTAATTTATATATAACTAGCTGAAGCCCGCGACTAACGTCGACGTGATTTAGATTTTTTAAAAATACCGGGGAAACTTAGAATTTCCGAAATAAAAAATATCGTATGTCCGTCTCCAGGACACAAGCTATCTCTGTGCCGAATTTCGTTAGTGCTGCTTCAACGATGGAGCCGTGAAAAGGTAATAAACAGACAGATGGACAGAGAGTGATACTTACGCATTTATAATATTATTATAGATTTTAATAATAAATGACTTTTGTTAAAACTAATTGATGCTGAACTGACTGAACAATAATCAGGTCATATTTTACTTCTACTATGTTAGAGAAGAAGCTCTGTCTGCTCTTTATTTTATTGAAGGAAGCATTTTTATAGCTCGTAGAACCGATACCACTCCATCTCATCCAATGGATCTCGTAAAAGGCGAGTAAGGAACTAAACTGCACCGTGCAACAGCGCATGGTGGCGATGGACTCACCACCTATCACACCAAGTGCATTATATTGTTTTGGTGAAACGTGGATTGTGGCAGTCATCTGTTTTTGCAGTGAGTGCCCAGTCTCTGACTACCCCTTATGGGATACAGTCGTGATCTTATGTATGTATGTATAGTATGTAAGTATGTATGTATGTAGAACCGATAACCGTAGGGGAAGAAAGGTTCTCGAGTGGCAACTTTGTACCGGCAAGCGCAATGTAAGGCGACCCCTCACGCGACGGGTGACGACCTGCAAAGTTTTGCGGGAAGTCGATGGATGCAGGTGGCTCAGGACCGTGTTTTGTGGCAAACTATGAGGGAGGCCTATCTTCAGCTGTGGACTGGTGTGGGTTATATAATTATATATATAATATTACCAGCTGATGCCCGCGACTTCGTACGCGTGATAGAAAATATCCTATGTCCGTCTCCACGACACAGGTTGTCTCTGTGCCGAATATAGTTAAGACGTGTTCAGCAGTTGATCTGTGAAAATTGTAACAAACAGACAGAGGGACAGAGAGAGTTACTTTCGCATTTATAATATTAGTACGGGTATTTATTACTATGGTCGTGATACATTAAATTGGATAAAATGACACTGTCAATCCAATAATAGTCTGTCGTTTATTTACGTGCATATTTCCAATGTCAGACACAATAGTCTCTAACAGTCACAGTAGAATTATAAAAATAACCAAAAAATTACTCAAACCTCAAAATTTACGAATTACAGTGGTATTTCGACCACAGGGCGACCACTAGTTGTTAGTAATCCATACTATATTAGTATGGATTACTAAATGCGAAGGTAACTCTCTCTGTCCCTCTGTCTGTTTGTTACCTTTTCACGGTACAGCCGCTGAAGCGATCTTGACGAAATTTGGCACAGGGATAACTTGCATCCTGGGGACTAACATAGGATACTTTTTATCTAAAAAAAAACGAAATAATCCACACGGGATATTTAAAAAAAACACGTATATATACACGTATACGCGCGGACGTAGTTGCGGGTATCAGCTAGTCATAATTATATAAGTGAAGCTAAAACAAGTTCACCAAATTACTCAATTATTACCGACAGCATTAAAGTTGCGGTGTTTCCGCGAAACAGCCGATACGATAAAGTGACGTAACAAAAACTAGAAATACCTGTGTATTGATTAATAAATAACAAGATATTCCTTTGTAACTTGCTTGTATATTCGTAACGAGTTAAACAAATGATTCATTTGCTAAAAGCTTACATTTGGACCTTCGGACATCAATACATATATAAATATAAAATCTCTACTAATGATGATGGGTGATGATGATGATGTTCTCCTAGTCGACTTCGACCACGGCGACAACCTCCGACTACTGTCGAGAGCCATCAACTGCGCAGGAGATATTATAGTGCCACAAGTGTACGCGCAAACACAGAGGCACTCACTCGTCCCAATCTACCCGCGCCCGATGTAACGCTGATGCGATAAGATCTGAGGTAGGCTAGGATGCAGTGTCAGAAACACGGGGACAATCACAACACAACCAGACCCGAAAACCAACAATTTATGTTTTAGCACACATGTTGGCTCCGGCTGGGAATTCGAACCCAGAACGGCGCTTA
The DNA here is from genome assembly GCA_019845155.1 of Luehdorfia chinensis. Lineage (NCBI taxonomy): Eukaryota > Metazoa > Arthropoda > Insecta > Lepidoptera > Papilionidae > Luehdorfia > Luehdorfia chinensis. The sequence goes on from JAHVAK010000028.1 coordinate 2,272,420, forward strand.
GAAGTCAGGTACTCTGTCCACTAGGCCACGCGGTCGTCTACTAATATTATTAAGCGGAAGTTTGTTTGGTTAAACGCGCTAATCTCAGGAACAACTGGTTCGAATTGAAAAATTCTCTTAGTGTCGGATAGCCCATTTATCGACGAAGGCTATAGGCTATACAAGATCACGCCACGACTGTTATAAATTAAACGACGGGTTAAGCCGCAGGGCGAGCGTGCGTTGCGGGTGCGTTTTACAGAAATAAATTTCACATGCGCAACACGACTAGACCCGAAAACGAACAGTTTGTGTTTTAGCACAAATGTTTGCTCCGATTGGGATCCGAACCCAGGACCCGCGGCGTAAAGTCAGACACTCCGACTAGCCCGTAAAAAAACTTCATATTACGGCTTTTAAGGACAGATTTCACCGTTGAAACTAAACGCGATCAGTTCAAGCTGAACGAAGTTTAAGCGTTTAACTGAGTTCAATGCTACTGTTTGCATTTCACCAACATCAACTGAACGCTAAAAGCGGTTCAAATTCTGAACGCCCAATTTTCGACGTCAGCTCTATAAACGCGTTTAGAGAGCTGTCATTGTCAATTGCACAACTATGTAAACACAATAAACGTTTTAATTCGTTTTGTTTATTGTTTGCATACCTATGTGTCTTATGCATAAAAACAGGCTGTTTGATGTCACAAAATAATAAATACATCGAGATTTTGTTTTTTTTAGATTGTGACAAAATGGACAAAATGGAGCCGGTGAAATCGATTAGACGAAAACCGAGTTCAAATGATACATTTGAACTAAGTTCAGCAAAAAGTTGTTTTATTAAACTTGGTTTCCAAAGCGATCGGTGAAATCGGGTCTAAGATGCTCGGAATCGAACATTAAGAACGCCCGAACTGTGAATACTTAGATCAGCGAGCTATCGTCCCGTCGGCGGGTGGAACCAAGAAAATTTTCTGTTCTGTGGTTGAAACCGCGGGAACTCAATAAATAAAATATAAATTATCTGTGATTTTCGAAAATGTATAGCTTCATTTTCATTATATTACATTTAGCTTATTCCTAGATATTGATACTTAAAAATGGTAACTGCAATTTTAAGTGCCGATTTACCACGAGCTCAACGGCGAGGGAGAACATCGTGAATAAACTGCATGCCAGAGAAATGACGAATATTTCTATGACATGTAGTGTTGCCAGGTCACTTGTGTCTTATTTCGTAACGGAAATCGGACAAGCAAGATGGCTACAAAAACAAGATTTTTTTTTGCCATTTTTACTATAAACAAGTTATTATTATTGGAAGGTCAGTTTTTTTAACGGTTTGTTATTGTTAGTTAGTAAAAGAAACAACAAATAAAACTTAAACTAGATAAAAAAAGAGGTATGTGAAAAATCGGGACATTTGTCGTAGAGATCATGGGCGAATCGGAACTTGCCACCCCGTCGAACTTGTGTCCCGCACAAATCGAGAAGTCCGCCAACCCGCACTACAGCAGCGTTGCGGATACTTCCCGTCTATAAAAACCTATCCAGAATAGATCAGAATTACTCTTATTCAATACTAACTGTAATGCTATTATTATTTACATACATACATACATAAGATCACGACTTGTATCCCATAAGGGGTAGTCAGAGACTGGGCACTCACTGCAAAAACATGACTGCCACAATCCACGTTTCACCAAAATAATATAATGCACTTAGTGTGATAGGTGGTGAGCCCATCGCCACCATGCGCTGTCGGGTGAACAGTGCAGTTTAATTCCTTACTCGCCTTTTACGAGATCCATTGGATGAGATGGAGTAGTAGTATTCTTTTAACAAGCCGCCACCACACAGCATATTTAACTGGTGGTAGGATTCCTATGCAGGAATCCGCCTAGGTACGTACCACCCCAGGGCCAGTTATTCTGCCGTGAAGCGATAGTGTGCAAAAATCACTGTGTTTCGGTCTGAAGGGCACTGAGAGCTAGCGTAATCATGGGCATGTGAGAGTTAAGAACTGATGTTTCAAGGTGACGGGCCGCAGTGTGGTGCTACACAGAAATTGTCTGAGTAACATAGCATCTGCTATGGGCAGACGTTGCACTTACCATCAGGTGAACGTAAAAACGAAACGTACGAACGAAAAATGCTTTTCTTCGCTGGGTGTAAGGTTTTTAGTAAATTTTCATTCTTGGTGGGTGCCTCTGTCGGGAAAGGATTATCTATGCCCAATTTCAAGTTAATTGCAGTTTCGAAGAAATCGCACTGAGTCAGTGGTAAATCGCTTATACAAATATGAAGGTTCATTATTCACATATTACTCATTGAACCAATATTATTATATTTTTTATTGGATAAAGTTATGAAACGAGCAAAACGTTCACCTGACGGCAAGTGCAACGTCTGCCCATAACAAATGCTGTGTCACTCAGAAAATTTCTGTGTGACACCACACTGTGCCCGTCACCCTGAGACATAAGTTCTTAAGTCTCATATGCCCAGTGATTACGCTAGCTATCAGTGCCCCTCAAACCGAAACACAGTAATGTTTGCACACTATTGCTTCACGGAGGATTAACCGGCCCTAGGGTGGTATCTACCTAGACGGATTCCTGCATAGGAATCCTACCATCAGTAAAACTACACTGGTTGGCAAAAAAAAGTGCGTTTCCTGGGAAGAACCAGCAAGAAACCCAGAGGACAGTTTTTTTGTCTTGTGCATTACAAAAACAATAATATTTAATGGCAATGGTATCATAAATATAAATATAGCTCGACAGCGATAAGCTCATTCATTCATGCTTTAATATTATAGTATATCTATTTACAATCTAAAATGAGAGGAGACCTGTACGCAGGAGTGAATCATTTATTTTTTTAAGTTGAGCTTCCACCAACTCTTTATAAAAAATGGGAAATCCTGACATTCCGACGTCTTATACATTGTACTTAAACAACATTCGACGACCGCGTGGCCTAGTGATCAGAGTACCTGACTTCTAAGCCGCGGGTTCTGGGTTCGAATACCAGCCGGAACCAACATTTGTGTTAAAACATAAATTGTTTGTTTTCGGGTCTGGTTGTGTGTGATTGTCCCCGTGTTTCTGACATTGCATCTTAGCCTGCCTCCGATCTTATCGCATCAGCGTTACATCGGGCGCGGGTAGGTTGGGACGAGTGAGTGCCTCTGGTTTGCGCATACACTTGTGCCACTATAATATCTCCTGCGCAGTTGATGGCTCTCGACAGTAGTCGGCAGTTGTCGCCATGGTCGAAATCGGCTAGGAGAACATCATCAAACAACATTCACTGTTAAAATATAAAACAGACAAATTCAGGAATCTACGCCGCAAGGATAGTTTGCACGACAACTTAATACGAAAGTAATCTTACACATGGATTTTCCAGTCACCAACGTACTATTTTTTTTTATTGGATAATGTGACGAAACGAGCAAAACGTTCACGTGATGGCAAGTGCAACGTCTGCCCGTAACAAATGCTGTGTTACTCAGAACATTTCTGTGTAGCACCACACTGCGTCCGTCGCCCCGAGACATCAGTTCTTAAGTCTTTTATGCCCAGTGATTACACTAGCTCTCAGTGCTCTTCAGATCGAAACACAGCTATGTTTGCACACTACTGCTTCACGGCAGAATAACTGGCCCTGGGTTACCACCCACCTAGACGGATTTCTGCATAGGAACCCTACCACCACTAATCTGTACTATAATCTAAATAAGGTACTATCAATATATTCTATTACAAAAACAAAATGCAAATCTGTAGTTATGGAGTGCTTGGTAACAGACAGACAGACAGACAGACAGACAGACAGACAGACAGACAGACAGACAGACAGTTAGACAGACAGACAGACAGACAGACAGACAGACAGACAGACAGACAGGCAGGCAGGCAGGCAGGCAGGCAGGCAGGCAGGCAGGCAGGCAGGCAGGCAGGCAGGCAGGCAGGCAGGCAGGCAGGCAGGCAGGCAGGCAGGCAGGCAGGCAGGCAGGCAGGCAGGCAGGCAGGCAGGCAGGCAGGCAGGCAGGCAGGCAGGCAGGCAGGCAGGCAGGCAGGCAGGCAGGCAGGCAGGCAGGCAGGCAGGCAGGCAGGCAGGCAGGCAGGCAGGCAGGCAGGCAGGCAGGCAGGCAGGCAGGCAGGCAGGCAGGCAGGCAGGCAGGCAGGCAGGCAGGCAGGCAGGCAGGCAGGCAGGCAGGCAGGCAGGCAGGCAGGCAGGCAGGCAGGCAGGCAGGCAGGCAGGCAGGCAGGCAGGCAGGCAGGCAGGCAGGCAGGCAGACAGGCAGACAGACAGACAGACAGACAGACAGACAGACAGACAGACAGACAGACAGACAGACAGACAGACAGACAGACAGACAGACAGACAGACAGACAGACAGACAGACAGACAGACAGACAGACAGACAGACAGAGTGTGTGTGCTTCCCTGAATGGTTTAGACTCAGAATTGGACCCGGTAGGTGGCGCTGCGATCGAGTTCTAGGAAAATGTCAAAAGTCACTCAGTATATAGTTTATCAAAAAATCGTTTGCTGAATCTGTTAACAGCAGGCAAGCCAACGTTCGGGCAGGACAACGTCTGTCGGGTCCGCTAGTCTCTCTATAAATAACTAAACCAACAACAACGTATAATCGGGATTTAGTTGCGTTTTCACGTCAAGTCTTAAACCATAGTAGGATTCCTATGCAGGAATTCGTCTAAGTAGGTACCACCCCAGGGCCGGTTATTCTGCCGTGAAGCAGTAGTGTGCAAACATGTTTGTGTGTTTCGGTTTGAAGGGCACTGAGAGCTAGCGAAATCACTGGGCAAATGAGACTTAAGGTCTGATATCTCAGGGTGACGAGCGCATTGTGGTGTCACACTGTTCTGGGTGACACAGCATTTGTTATGGGCAGACATTGCCCTTACCATCAGGTGAACGGTTTGCTCGTTCCGTCACTTTTATTAAATAAAAAAAAACATAGTTTTTCTGATTTCGCGTGAGTACATACCACCGCAGTGATAGTTGTTTCAGTGTTTCGATGTGATGAGAACTGTAGCTAGTGTAATTGCATATGAGAATTCAGAACTGATTTCTTATGGTGACGAACGTCGTGTGGTGTTACAGTGTTTTCCTAATAAGTTCCGGGTGACGCCGCGTTGTTAATTAAACGTGGCACTTACCATCAGGTGCAGCACTACTTACTCGTCTCGTCATTTTAATATATCATTATCATCATTTCATCACTAGTCCACTCCTGAACATAGGCCTCCCCCGTAGATGCTACAAAAGTTCGTAACTCTCGTTGGGGGGGATTTATGCCATATTTGCCACGCTTGACAGGCGTGTTGGTAACTCTTTCTCCCTGGTTTTTTGATTAAATAATTATCACTTTGATCTTAATCTCTCCTAGGGTTGCCAATCGTACTCTTAAATAGAGTATTGTACTCTATTTCATGTAGGTGTACTTTAATAATCTTTAACTCTAAAAAAAAAAGGAAAGTGTCAGCCTATAAATGTCCCACGTGTGCTCAGCAGCACAGGCACAGGTTTTGGAGCTAGGAAGAACTATAACTCTAATCAAATTTAATTCAGGGAATCCCCTGGGAAAGAGATCGTCTTTCTCAGGGGTCGACATAAACGAAAACTGATTTTGGGGGTCGACGAGGTCTAAAAATCGACACCTATTAATTAACACAAGTTCTTTTTTGAAACTTTCAAGATACTGTATAAGTTGCGTTACAACAAAACAAACAAACAGTTTGAAAATCAACGAACACGGAGATTTAACGCTGCAACTCAACAATATTTAAGCGGATTTGGTAGAAAGTCGCCAGGTTCATCCATCACACTCAATTTTCTATTTATTTTCTCAAATTTTGATGAGATAATGATGTCAAGTTTACTCACTTAAATATTTTGTATCAATAGGTGAAAAAAACTAGAGATAGGATTTTGGAAAAGGGGTCTCCTGCCCAAAATAGTTTGGAAATCCCTGCTCAAATAGATTACGCTTAAATACTCTTTTTACTTAAACTGATTAAAAAAAAATCGGTTTACAAAAACTAAACATAAACATGGACAGTTCCTTTGCGTAAGTTACAATTTTAAATAAACTGTTGAGCGAATTATTAAACAGCGCAGGTTTTATGTATAAAAAACACTGTCAAAAATGCTTGTCGAATTTGTTTATTAAAAAAATCGATAGGTATATACTCTCTGTTCCCACCACTTCGGCATTCACTGAGTGAGTATTTTCGGCCATGAATGTGAAGTGGTGGGAAGAGAGGAACAGGGAGAGGTTCATTGAAATTGATAAAAAATCAGCTTCTGATTTATATGAACCTAAAATTGGAATGTTTAGAGTTGTACAATCTCATAAAAGGAACAAAAAATTGTTATATACGGCAAAAATACAAAAAAAAAATATATTTAAAACTTGAAAGGTGCGATGGTGAAAACCAGCCGCTAGTTTTCACCACCGCAATTTGCGGCAGAACCTAAAATTCCATCGTCACCATCTTGATGGTTGGCATTTCACCACAGTGCGTTTTTCGCACAGTGAATTTTCTGCCACGCACGACCACAATGTGGAATCTGCTGCCGCCGGCGGTTTGTCCGTACCGATACGACTTAGGGACCTTCAAGAAAATAGCCTATTCCTTTCTCAAAGACCGGCAACGCACCCGCGATTCCTTTGGTATTGCGGATGTTTATGGGCGGTGGTGATCACTTACCATCAGGTGAGCCACTTGCTCGTTTGCCCCTTCTCCTATAAAAAAACATAAAAAAATGAATCTCTTTTTTAATCTGTACGCTTTAGTTACCCTCTCTGAAATCAGATGTGCTCTATTTCTTTTATAAAAAGTTGGCAACCCTAATTTCTCGAGATTTGTGTGTATTGAAAATTGCCTTAGCTCCTAAAGGAGCTGCGCATTAACGGCATTATTATGAATCAAGTCGGGAAAAAGTTAGCCGATTATTTTTATTTATTGTATTGACGGATGGAATTCAAATTTTTTATGGAAATGTCCATAATCTCCTCCATGTTTAGAACTTTTGAACACAAAACTTGTTGATGTATAATGCAAGTGAAGGAGAAAAATTCAGGGAAATCGTCAATAGCTCGACACAATGCCACAAAACCGTTTTTGTTTCCAGTCATTGCTCGTGCTTCACGGTTGTAATGAACACTAATTTATATATATTGGTAGCTTGTAGTTTGTTACAAAATTTAAGAAAACGTCATATATATCTCCGCCACGGAACTATATATCTTCCTTTCAGAGGAATCATTGTCAAAAACTCTTCCTCAGCCGACATTTCATTAAATACCATTCGAATAAAAAAAAAACACAGCTGAGCAGTGTATGTCATACCGGTGGAATTGTCGAACTGTAAAGAAAAGTATGTACGTTCCGTGATATCACGTTTTAGTTTATCTGCCATGTCCTGACTCGATGACTTCAACACGCCTTGTGACAGTCAGACGAGATAACTGAAGTTCTCTAAAAGTATCTGCAAATTCCACCATCTTCAATAAATGCTTCCTTCACAATAGATCCATCTTCAAATGGTTTCTTGTGTTTCACCAATATATGAGGTATTCTAATTGAAGCTTTTGATTGTTTGGCTGGTCTGGTGAACATGGTTTGTTCTTTTTTCAAAACAATTATCAAATCACGTACTTTTCGTTTTATTAATTCACTCTGTGACGGAAAATCCCTCTCATAGTTTTTGTGAACCGTTTTATGATGCCTGTCTAAGTTCCCATGCTTAGGTATATCAAATGCTTTAGGTATTGCAAAATTCAAATAGGGGTTAATTTTATTTTGTTTTGGTACAAAAGCAGTTAAAAAACCGGATTTACAAACAATGGAGTAGTCTAAATTACACAATTATAGCATTATAAATTTGCTAACCAGTACAATGTACACAACATTAACTTAAATATTTTATTATATATCAAAATACGTAGAGAATAATCGCAATCATTGTTTATTTTGAAAATTTAGATTTTCAAATAGTCCTGATGAAAGATGTCAAGTTCTGTCCTGATGCTGTTATAAAGTCGGTACATACGACAAAGCCGATTGTTATGAGAGATATTATTAGTTGAAAGTGGATTACTAAATAGCCTGGGGTTTCGTGCGATACGTTTAGAAGTTACAATATATAAATATGAAACCAGTTCACCACTTAGCTTACCGTTTGCAATTTTATGCAGTAGGCACAGATCTGTAACTTTGCGTCTAGGTGCGAGACTGTGGAAATTGAAATGCCTGAGACGGTCCTCGTACTCGGGTAGAGAGTGCCTCATTTCCAGTTTAATGCTTTGTGCTTGTGTTACGCGGGTGAAACCGCGGTGTACATTACAAAAAAAATTGTGTTCTGATCACTCGGTGTCCATTATTTCGATTTCGATGAGTGGGACATTATTAGCAAATTATCAGGTGTATGCGCAGTAGGCCAACGATGATAAGACAATCAACAATTCATGCAGATTTCTCTTACCTACATATTTAACGTCTTATCATTAGGCATAGTATCGCGTGATTTTTAATGTGTCAGCATATTATCTTGATAGCAGTACATTCATGCTAACATGAACATTACCACTTTGTAATAAAAGCGGTTTTCACCTGTAGCATCATATCACAAGTTGACATGATTGCGCATAATGTAAATATTTACGTGTTTAAATAAATATTCTATCGAAGTAAATAATCACCTTAGGCTTTGCCCATACCATGGAAAGGTTCAAAGTGGCCTTTATTAAAACCACACAACAAATGTCAATCGAGAAACTGTCAAGAAGCTGTCAACTGCGCAGAATTACTGGTGGTAGAATTTCTATGCAGAAATCCGTCTAGGTAGGACCACCCCGGGGCTAGTTATTCTGCCGTGAAGCAGTAGTGTGCAAACATTACTGTGTTTCGGTTTGGCACTGAGAGCTACTGTAACTACTGGGCATATGATACTTAAGAACTGATGTCTCAGGGTGACCGGCGCAATGTGGTGTCACACAGAAATCAGTGTTGTGCATGTAAAATGTATGCCTGTACAAAGGAGAACGCACCCACGATACAGAAAAAAATCTATTTTAGGGCTGCATTTAAAAAAAATGTAGTATAGTGTATCATAGTCTCTCTTATTAAAACGCTGTTATGGGCAGACTCTGCACTTACCATCAGGTGAACGTTATGCTCGTCTCGTCACTTTATCCTATAAAAAAAAAATTCAGTCCAGCCCGATCATTCTTATCTGTCCGCGCTCGATGTGAAGATGTCCACCTGGCCTATTGTCGACCAGGGACCAACAACTACCGAATTCTGTCGGTAGTTATCTAGGGCAATAAACACAAGCACCCCCACTTGCCTCAACCTATCCGTCAACGTATGTAACGCTCATGCGATAGGATCGAACGTAGGCTAGGATGCAGTGAGTGGAACAATTACAACACAACCAGATACGGAAATCGACAATTAGTATTTCTGCACAAATGCTGACTCTGACTGGAATTTCAACCCAGGACTCGGCACACAGAAGTCGGGCACTCTGACCACTAACACGCTGTCATCACTAAAATAGACATTCTCAGTGTAAGAGGTAGTTAATAACGAGTGTTTAAATTATTCGAGTGTGCGACTTTGTTTTGTTCTTTTTTATTGAAGAAGGTTCTAGGCTATAAAAAAGTTTTTTTTTAATTGTGCCTTTTAAGGGTTCTCCTGCAAGATCAACAAGGAAAAATCATAGATGTTTCTGAAGGAAATGAAATTAATTTGCTAAAAACCGCATTCAAATCAACTCAATTTTCTCCATTATTATGGATTTCCACAAAGTAATGCCTTATTCTATTGAGATAGATAGTTATTTATTTAAATTAAAGAATACAAGAACAAAAACTTAAATAAACTGTAAAAAAAGTTTGTACACAGATATGTGTGCGCTGCAATGGTAACACGGCTGTAGCTCAGTGCACATGTTACTACTAGGAAGCAAAGCGCTCATTTTCATCTACTGCCTGAGGTACGGAGGCTATGCTTTTTTTACTTAGATGTAGGTGCGTCTCTACTTTCTAGTAACATTCAAACAAACTGTATTCGTGATATTTACGTTACATTTATAAACCAACATATTAAAATTAAATTTTTCGATGATACTAATCGTTTCTATTGCCCCTAATAAATAAATAAATACATAACGCAGCGACAAGGCCACCCATATCAAAAATTTAGAATTTTCTTAAATACCTGCCGCTACAAGTGGCATACTTATCATTTTCCTAACCATTCCCCACAATCCGCTCGACTGCACACACAGTAGACATTCGATTGCCGCCGATTAACTAGAGATGTGTCTGTACATAATACTATGCCTTATTATGTTTGCAATTATGATACAGGACCATCATTTGCTGTTATTGATTGAGTGAAATAAAAAATAAGAAGTACACTCTTTTGATATTAAGTTTTAATTTTATTGTAAGAGAATATTACATATGCAGGGGATGAAATAATTTTTTTTAACTTTCCATAGAGTGGGTTAGTGTTAGAAAGGTCTTTCAACAATTGACATTTAGTTTTCGAAATATCAAGCAGCAATGTGTCTAACCTCTTAACAAATTGTTCACCACTCTGCTCCAATGCGGGTTGACGGACTTCACATGTCCTCGAAATATTTCTATTCTTCGGATATGCAGGTTTCCTCACGATGTTTTCCTTTCTCTGCTGAGCATGTGGTAAATCAGCACTTAAAATTTTAGAACAATTTTAGAGGCACTGGCACCGCAGATCTAACCCAGGTTTCTCGCATATTATGAAATTAAAAGCAAGCACTTGGCCCCTGAGCTACCACGGCTAAACTAAACTTTCATTTAAACTAGAAAATATTAGTAATAAATATAATATCAGATATCATATAAGAATAAATTATTATATGAACAAGGAATAGAATGCTGAAGTGGCAATGGGCCGGCCATATAGCTTATAGAACCTATAACCGTTGGGGAAGAAAGGTTCTAAAGTGGCAACCTTATATCGGCAAATGCAGCGTAGGGCACCTCCCCAATAGATGGAATGACAAACTGCACGGATTTAAGAGAAGTTGATGGATGCAGGTGGCTCCGGACCTTGTTTTGTGGGAATCTATGGGGGAGGCCTATGTTAAACAAAGGACTAAAATAGACTGAAATGATGATGATATGACATAAACAGTGGAATCGTACCTTATGCAACACACACAACGAAACGGCACCATTAATTTGTCAGTAACATTTATTTGTAACACAAAAATTCGTTACCTTGTTAATTAGCAACTTCCAATGAAATGTATTCTAACATAGACCAATGTTGAGGTGCGCTGGCAGTGCCTTCACTTCACACTGAGTTGGATTTTTTTTACAAGAGAAAGAAGTGAAACATGAAAAACATTCACCAGATGAAATGTGTAACATCCAGCTATAACAAATGCTGTGTCCCCCAGAACATTTCTGTATGTATATATTGTGCCATCCCCCTAAGACATCAGTTTTTAAGTCTCACATGCCTAGTGATTACACTAGCTGTCAGTGCTCTTTAGACCGAAACACAGTAATGTTTGTAAACTACTGCAGAGTAACTGTCCTGGTACCTACCTAGACAGATTCCTGCAGATGAATTCATCTAGGTAATTTATGATAATTTGTAATAGGAATACAGATTTCTTACCTCTACAACTTTGTTCCAGAATGGGTGCATAACATAGACACTAAGTGGACTTGTATCTTTTGCCATATACTGAAAAGAAAAAGCATTTTAAGTTAAAATCATATTGTAAAAAATACACTTACCTATAACATAAAAGTGTCCCTGAAAATAGTATTAAAATAACTAGAAATTTATATAAGCGAAGCTAGAAACTAATAAAAAAAAGGTTTTAATTCGCGAATAATATTTAAGAGCACAAACATAACGGTACAGATTTCCCAAAGCTATAGATAATCTCAATAATATAAAATTTTATGAATGAGTAAGAAGTATCTGTTACGAATTCCTGACGCTTAAAAAATACGGGCAGCAATTATTAAAGCTATATATAACTTATAACAAAAATTACTTCAAAGAAAAGTGAAAGTTGATTTAATGTTGCATTAAAGATCGATTTATTTTAGGTTATATCACCAAGTTTCTGAAAGTTTTAACACAAATCCGTTGTAAATTTGTAAAAAAATCTGAGATAAACATACATAAATGTTACCTTATAATTATCGAATCCTTCTAGATGCTCATTACTGAGGTATTTGTAATTAAACATTTTTTCTGATTTTATAAGACACTATGCTTAGAAGTTATTGCTATAAATAATTAATTTATGATGTAATTGTAAAAAACATTTAACATATTTATAGCGGTATATTAAATGGTGACCGAAAAACTAATAATCACAAATAGAAAATTAAAACCTAAAATTATCACTTTAACATTTAAGCAAACCAATTTAAAATATAGAAGTAAAGCAATGACACTGACGGTGTCAGTCTGACACTGACGGTTTGAACTTTTTATTTTTACAAATGATATCACCGTCCATAAATCTTCTATTAGATCATCTAAAGTTTTTAATTTTTAAATCATAAAATTTAATAAGTTTTTTTTATAACTGACTATTGGCCCATTGAAGACGGCGGCGAAGTGGCAGACTAAGCCTAAGTCGCTTTCATTGACAAGACAACTTGCGACGGAATTGACGGGTGTGTTGGGTAAAGCCGACTTGTCTGACCGCAGGTTTTTTGGGTTTCGGCACTTTGGGGCACCGAAGTAGTAAACGGTATGGCCCTCTGTATTACATAGACACTAACCTTTCATTCTGCCTCTTCGTTTTCTCACTACAAACTGATCACCTACACTATTGTCAAATCATCATCATCTTGGTTTCGGCTGTACATTTTGCTTTTGTTTGAAAACAATGCTAAGTATTACTATTTTGACTAGCAATTCTGCGAAGGCTGACCGGCTGATTATGGGCGTTTGAGTGTGTGTGATAAATGTAGATTTTTAGAAGGGTTTTTCTTATTTTTAAGCGGTTCAAAAAATTTAACGTATTGTAAATCTTGTGAACTTTCCCCAGATATATTAACTGGTATTAAAACGAAATATAGTTGAAATAATATAGTTATAAGTTTGAAACAAAAATTATGTATTTCTTACAAGCTTTTATTTGTGGGGGGGCCTGTGTCCAGTAGAGGACTTAAATTGCCATTGCAACGGCTTGTACTGGTTTTTGTTTTAGGAATGATGGTCACTGTTAGCCCGAAGGCTTTAACAGCTTCGTCGGATTGAAAGGTGGCATAGCACTGAGGGCGCTTAGCCGAAATCTTTATTTATGGATGACGGGCGCAAGGGCCCCCGAGAGGGGACCTCGGCTTGGACCGTCATCCTGTTCGCGACAGTAACAGACTCGAGGGTGCTCAAGGGGGCCGGCCTCGGCTCGGTCAGTTACTGCAATCGGGAGGGAAGCTTGTACTTGTCACGACAAATCTAAAGAGCCTAATGGCTGCTGTAATCTTTACGAGTTGTGTGGTCTGCAGTTGTCGCCGGCAGCGGCATCTAGGGATGCAACATCGTCCTTCAAAACATCGACTTTAGGAAAAATCGATGTTATATAAACATATTAAATAAAACGATAAATAGATGTTTTTCGTATGTTTTAATATTCTCATTCATTCTCACACGACTTAAATGTGATTAGTTTTAATAAACAAAGGAACTTCATTCAAATAGTCAGTACAAATATTTGTATGTACTCGTAGCTATACCTATGACGTACCTAAACAACAAAATATACTAATCTTAACAGTGTTTAACCTAAAATTTTAGTTAACTTCCATTTAACTAAACCACAAACAAAAAAAAAATTATAATAAATGAAATCATTTTATCAGTTGAAAATATTTATTTATTTTAACGGAATTTTTTTTTTGAATTGGAATTTAGGAAGATACATTTTATTAAGAACTCAATTCACATGTATGAGAACAAGTGTAAGTTTAATCACACAGCAAGAAGGGAATGAATGAACGATGTCGATGTTGACACTTTTGCCGACGATGTATCGTTCTTCAAAACATCGATGTATATGAACGATACATCGATGATTGCTAAACACAGCCTATACGGGCTACGAGAACTGGTTAAAAATTCAGTTCCAAATTTGACACAAACAAACAATGTTTGTACATTGCAAGTAAAATAAAAAGTTGTAAAAATTAAAAAAAAAAAATATTTAGTATGTTTCTGTATCTATATTTGGCATTCGTCAATCAGGTTACTTTATGTTTTCCTCTCCCCATTTCTTGGCAGTCATAAAAATATTTTTTTCACACATTCGCTTCTTTTTCACATGCCGTAATCGTCCTTCTCAGCCCAGCCGAATACCTAAGAATTGTTTTAAATTAATTTTGACGTAACACCGTGTGGCGGCGGCTTCAGAGAATCTACCACCCCATCTCAGCAGCATCTTCCTGGAACATCTGCATAAATAAACCGCGGTTGCCAAACCGCTTGCCAAGCGTGGCAACTATGGCAAAATCCTCCCAAATTGAGAGCTACAAACTATTGTGGCAATCTCTATAATGGAGGCTTATGTTCAGAAGCGGACTATTTGTGGGCTGAAATGATGATGATGATGACGCAACATGAAGAGAAGTACACTTCTGGGCGATTCTAATTTAATTACATCATATTTTTGTAATTAACTACACTAAAAAGATAGAAAGATAGAGCAACACTGTATACTGCAGGTGCAGTTACTCGACCGGGGAAGACCCGCGATCCACACTCAATTAGAGGCACACGTTACCTCTAACCGTCTTCCATTGATGGAATAGGATGTAGTTTTGCCTCGGCGCAGAACCATGATACATAGGCGCGTTGTCATTCCTTAGGAATAAATATTTCCACGAAATTGGATGTGTATGTGTATGGGTCACAGTAACCACAGTCTATTAGATCAATTAAGTGTTCCCTCATCATTATAAACATCATCAGTCCTCATGTGACGCCATGGACGTTTCAAGCCCTAGACAACACCCATGTACTACACATGGGTGCTGTCAAGGGCTTGCATGTGTAAGTACACTGTGCTCTATTACACTAAGACATTCTTAAGTCTCATATGCCCAGTAATTATTTCTCAGTGCCCTTGAGGCTGAAAGATTTCCCGTAATCACTACGCTTGGCAAGCAGATCGATACATAATGACACGCCTCGCTCGTTCTATATTATGCGCTCCCGTGATTCGCTAACGGAAATGTTAAAAAAAAATTAACTTTTACGAGCCATTATATATATGAAAACGTTATGCATGTACGTAAATTTAAATCACTATTTCCGAAGAATAGTGAATCATAATTTAAAATTAAGAAATAATAATAAACTTGATAATTCTAAATTTAGACTGAATAAAGTAAAAAATTCTTTTATGGGTCGATGTAGACGTATTTATAATAAATAACACAATGTGATTTTTATTTTGTGGCCACGGGAACACTTACGCACACATCCGCGACCCCACCGACGCTGGCCGCCTAAAATCGGCGGCCCCTCCTCGGGAAAGGGACAGCCCCTCTTCCCTCACCATCCCAGCAAGGCGCGCCGGAACACACGAAGCGCCTTCCAGCACGGCCCCCCTTTTGTGTGCGCAACGAACCTCCCCGAGTCGCGTCATGACAGAGTACTAGAACTAGAAAATGTCATGCCTTCCGTCAGGTTGTGGAATAGCCAATTCATAAACACCAGATCGAAAAGACACAGGCCAGTGATAGCAGTATTAAAGGAGCGAGGCGAGTTATTTTGTATCAATCCGCTTGTCCACCGTGGTGATTTCAGGAAATATTTCCCATCAAAGGCATATATCCTGCAGGGGATTATTAACAAGATGTTGATCATTTCTCATATTTACGCGAATGTTATCGCGTATCCTTGCATCGCAGGAAACCGTCTAGATAGTTACGACCGCAGGGCCAGTTATTCTGCCTTGAAGTAGTAGTGTGCGAACATTACTGTGTTTCAGTCTCAAGGGCACTGAGAGCTAGTGTAGTTACTGGGCATATGAGACTTTAGAACTCGAAACGGAATTAGCAAAGAGCTCGAAACGTCCATGGTCACATGAGGACTGACGATGTTTATGATGATGAGGATACACGTAATTCATCTGATAGACTGTGGTTACAGTGACCCATACACATCCATCAAGCATCCAATTTCGTGCATTATATAGTCCTAAGGAATGACAACGCGCCTATGTATCACGGTTTTGCGCCGGGGCAAAGCTACATCCTATTCCATCATTGGAATAGGGTTGGAGGCAAGGTGTGCCTGTAATTGAGTCTCCGCTTTGACACTGATTGCCGTTATAATTTAAGCCGTGGCAGACCCACGCTCAGTCATAATACTGATAGACCGCAGGTCTTCCCCGGTCTAGTGTTGCTCTGTCTTTCTAAGTTTTTTTATTTAGTTAGTTACAAAAAAAGTGTATTATAATTAAATTGAAATCGCCTACAAGTGTACTTAACTTCATATAACGTCGAAATTCTTAGGTATTCGCCTGGGCTGAGAAAGACGATTATGTCATGTGAAAACTAAATGAATATGTAGTGAAAATAATATTTTTGTGACTGCAAAGAAATGGGGCGAGATAAATCTGAAGTACCCTAATTGACGAATGCCAACGATAGAAATCAATGTCAAAGATAGATACAGAAACACACTGAATTTTTTTTTTAAAAAATATTTTACCTGCAATGTATGTACAAACATTGTGGGTATATGTAACCAGTTTTCATAGCCATTCGAATAAAATTTTTTGGATTGAAATTTAGTCTTCATGCACAAACCCGATGACAATGCAATTTTATGGTGAGCCGGACATGATGCTTATCAGTGTTTTGAAGAACGATAGATCGTCGGCAAAAGCGTCAAATATCGGCATCGTTAATTCATTCCGTTCGTGCTCTGTGATTATAGTTACATACTTACACTAGTTTTCAAATATGTGAATTGAGTAGGAACTCTTAATGGTAATAATAAAAAGGAACTTAATATGTATCTTCCTAAATTTCATTTCAAAATTTTTAAGTCCAAATTAATAAATATTTTTAATTGCTAAAATGTTTTTATTTATAAGATAGTCAAATTTAGGGAGCTTTCGAAAGACTTTTTGAAAACTAATTAAATCTAATTAAAAATACGTGTTACGATTTGGAGGCTTTATTAATAATGAATATGATAGTAAATCAAATATAATCTTACTGCTATTTTACGTCTAAATCTCTTACAAAGCGTAACACAAAACATCACATGGTACTGCTTCGTAAGCCCTCTCAAGTCAAGGGGTGAAGAGCAAGGAGGAAGCATAACTAGATTAATTTTGTTGTTTGTGGTCTAGTTAAATGGAGGTTAGCTAAGGTTTTAGGTTAAACACTGTCAAGATCGGTATATTTTGTTGTTTAGGTATATCATAGGTACATACTAACATTTGTATTGAATATGTAAATCTAGTTCCTTTACGTTTATTAAAATTAACCACGTTTTAAGTCGTGTGAGTGTGATGAATGAGGTAATTAAAACATCCGAAAAACATCGATGTATCGTTTTGATTAAAGATGTTTTTTAACATCGATGTTTCCTAACGCCGATGTTTTACAGAACGATGCGTCCCTAGATGCCACTGCCGGAGCCACCTGCAGACCACCCAACTCGTAAATAGCTTATAGCAGCCACATCGTGTTTAGGCTCTATAGATTTGTCTTGACAAGTACTACAACCCTTGCCATGGCAATTGAAGTCCACTACTGGCCCCACAAATAAAAGCTTGTAACAAATATATGATTTTTGTTCAAAACTTATTATATTTCGTTTTAATACCAGCCGATATATCTAGTTAGGAAAGTCTAGGAAAGTTCTCAAGATTTACAATACGTCTAATTTTTATAGACAGCGGTTTGAATCGTTTAAAAAAGGAGCAACTCTTTTAAAAATATGAATTTATCACACATTTGAAAATAAAACTGACAAATAATACGAAAACGTTCTAAAATACGGAATAACTAAAAACCTGTAACTACCTGTTACCTACTATCTCAAGCTGTCGAACTGAATTATCAAACAGATAAGATATATATATAGATCAATCGACGCCCATAATCAGCCGGTCAGTCTTCGCAGAATTGTGAGTCAAAATAGTAATACTTAGCTTTGTTTTCAAACAAAAAAAATGTACAGCCGCAACCAAGAAGAACAATTTGACGATGGTGTAGGTGATGAGTTTGTAGTGAGAAAACGAAGAGGCAGAAAGAAAGGGAAAGGTCAGTTAACTTTAAAAACAATTCAACTTAAAGATACGGAAGAATGCGTTGCGAATATGGAAGAACTTGAAAAAGCCGAAGAAAAACAATCAGTAAACGAAGAGCATTACGATGTTATCGAACCAGTCAGTGTTGTATGTGATTTAGTTAAAAATGTTGGAGATTGTGAAATAGTCGACGAAGATGTGACCCATGGTTCTACAGAAACAAACATATTCGTAGATGGTGATATGAAAGTTCCGCCTCAAATAAGTGTATTGGAACCTGAACCTTATGATAAAGAAGAATTGTATACTACGAACGTACTTGAAGAATCTGATTTGTTAACATTTAATACAAAAGCACTATTGAAACACGCTACTACGTACGAGTTGGAGAAATTCGAAAAGAACTGTTTAATAATATTCAATCAAGAAAAGATTGAAGGTTTCAAGCCTCGATTTGGTACAGAAAAAGACGTGCAAGCTTTCTTTGAAAAGCACCTTTTCCAACTATGGTTTTGAAGTAACTGAACACAAGGATTTCACGAAGGATGAAGTTTTTAGAGAATTAAGGACGTGTAAGTATTTAATTACCATATTTTGATTCACGGTTAGTTGTAATTGTAACTCATTAGAGTTATCCAGTATTTGATAATGCACTCCTGGGGGATATAGAACACGCCAGCGTCTTACGGTTAGAGAAGTTGCCATCTATACAGAATATATATTAGTACGATACGTCATAGTGCAACGTCACATGGTGGCGGTGCAAGAAATTCCGTCTCCCTTTCTAGTGCCGCGTGTGTTGTAAAAGTTGATTAAGAGATTTTGACAGGTGTCAGAAGACCACCACCAACATTGACGGAAAATACAAACTAGCTTGACAAGTAACAGGGCTATTATAATGCATCCGGATAACCATTTTGCTGTAATTCTTAGGCTTGGGGAATTACTCTGAACTAAGCAAGCTTTAACTAGTGATAGGATTCCTATGCAGTAACCCGTCTAGGTATGTACCATCCCAGAGCTAGTTATTCTGCTGTGAATCAGTTAAAAAAATAAATGATTCACTACTGGCTACAGGTTTCCTCTCATTTTAGATTGTAAATAGGTATATTATAATATTAAAGCATGAATGAATGAGCTAATCGCTGCCGAGCTATATTTATATTTATGATGCCATTGCCATTGAATATTATTGTTTTTGTAATGCTTGACAAGACAAAACAACTGCCCTGTGGGTTTCTTGCTGGTTCTTCCCAGGAAACTCACTTTTTTTGCAAACCAGTGTAGTTTTACTAGTGGTATGATTCCTATGCAGGAATCCGTCTAGGAAGATACCACCCTAGGGCCGGTTAATCTTCCGTGAAGCAATAGTGTGCAAACATTACTGTGTTTCGGTTTGAGGGGCACTGACAGCTAGCGTGACCACTGGGCATATGAGACTTAAGAACTTATGGCTCAGGGTGACGGGCGCGGTGTGAAATATTATATATTAATATTACACAGAAATTTTCTGAGTAACACAGCATCTAATACGGGCGGACGTTACACTAACCATCAGGTGAAGGTTTTGCTCGTCTCGTCACTTTATCAAATTCACTCCGTAGTCGACTATCGTATGTTATGCAATAGAAGAGGTAAGAAGAAAACATGAGGTAAAGATTATCATTAACAGTTTGCGATGGTTCTGGTCTGGGATTGTTTATCCCAGACAACAACTATAACAACTTAAGATTTTTCCGTTTTATTAAAATCAATTCCCGTGTGACACTGTCTTCGTGCAACAAATACAAAGTGGTGTGTTGTGATTGCAGTGTGTCTCTGACAATGCATCCTAGCTAACCTCCAATTTTATAGTATGACTAGGAGAAATACCGGGCGTTGGACTGAGTTATAATTTATTTCTTTAGTCGTCAAAATTTCCGCATCAAGAATAAAAACGCAGCTAGAGTGCAGCATCACTACAGACAGCATTACACGCGTTAAGCTTATTCTGCACTTCTCCCATTATGATCATACTTCTTAAAAAAATTGGTTCGTAATTATTTATTAAAGAATCATTACATGTTAAATTGTTAGTTTTCTGTCTTTATTTAATTTTGCATTATTTTGTGTATAGTGTATGTGTAAATATATATGTAAATGTATGTTTAAATTTACGTATACGTAAATGTTAATATATATTTATATATATATAATTATTATGATATTATTTTATATTATATTTTTCGTCTTATATTGTTACACCATAAATTGATGAATGAAAGGAGATTGACGAAACAGATTTATGAGGCAAGTGTGAATGGAAAAGCCGGTAAGGGTCGACCTAGGCGTACGTATCACAATCAGATCGGTGAACTTTTGAGGAAAGGTCACGTTAAAAGTACCCGCAACCGACGAGCGTGTGTGAAAACGCTAATGAAAGTAGAAGAAGCTAAAGATGTGTGTCAGGATCGTAGCAAGTGGAAAGATGTGGTCTCTGCCTACCCCTATGGGAAAGAGGCGTGACTGTATGTATGTATGTATGTATGTTACACCTACGTCAAAACCTCCCCACTCCATGTGTTGACTGGGAGAAAATGCCCAAAGCCATTAAGTCCGCCCTTTGTATCCTTTCTTTGTGAGGGAAACAATAAAGATTAATAAATAAAAAAAATACTCTCTCCTACCAATACCCTTGAGCTCATCTACGGGCGATCGGAATAAGTGTAAGTTGTTGAGCAATGGTGGGCCTCAGCGATAAGCTTAAGTAGTAGAGAATAGATTAAAAAGAAATCAATTTACTCAAAAAATCATTTGAAAAGCTGTTATTTGAAGCAGCAATAGCCACGCTTGGCAGGTGGATAGGCACTTTGCAACCTGTACTGTTCGCCATCAGCCTTGATAATTTGGGTTTTGGCAAATAGAGTCGGTTATTAGGCCCCCATCATTCAATGGCCATAACATTTTCCTGGCATTTCCCAATAATATTCATAGGAGTTTCGCGAAGCCCATGGGATGTAAGGTGTCAGATTTTATAACACCGCAAGCACACAGTATTCTAAAATAACAGCTACAGAAATTAGCAGTTTAAAAAGCAGAGCCGTTATATGATCGTTATCGCAAATTTTGTTTACTAATTATTATATTAATACGTTTATCAAGTTTAATTCAATGACACAATTCATACATCATTTGGCTAATTACACTCATATCCGTATATGATGGTGTCTTCTTGGTTGTTTTTCGACCATGACGAAAACTTTAGAAAGATATAAACTGCGCAGGAGATAGCTGTGTCCGCGCAACGCGCAAACACAGATGCACTCCTAACCTACCAGCGCCCGATGTAACGCTTATGCGAAGATCGGAAATATAATAGGATAATCGGACCAGACCCGAAAATTTGACGTTGACTTCGGCTGAAATTCGAACCCAGCGCCAACAAACATCGATCAGAAGGGCACCGCAAGCCAATATAGTAGGCATATCAGACTTAAGAACTGACTTTTTTATGGTATAAAGTGATGGTAAGTGCAACGTCTGCCCATAACAAATGTTGTGCCACCCAGAAAATTTCTGTGTGACACTTCACTGTGCCCATCACCCTGAGACATAGGTTCATTAGTCTCATATGCCTCGTGATTACGCTTGCTCACAGTGCCCTTCAAACCGAAACACAGTAATGTTTGCACACTACTGCTTCACGGTAGAATAACTGGCCCTGGGGTGGTACCTACATATACGGACTCCTGCATAGGAATCCTACCACAAACGTTGCACTTACCATCAAGTGAACGTTTACTCGTACACTTTATCCTATAAAACAAAAAACCTAGCTACGATGATGTGCGGTGGCGGTGTAAGGAATTTCCACGCCATCTCCTCTCGTTGGTGTCGCAACAGTCGACTGGGGGAAATACAAGCATAATCTCATGGCGTCCGATATCGTCTCGAAAAATGCCAGACTTTGTTCAGCCCCGTGACGGGTAGCGAGATGCGAAGCGTCTGCTTCACCAATCCGCCTGCCAAGCGTGGTGATTGTACCAATCATCACTTCTTGGGAGAGGCTAACGCCCAACAGTGAACTATTAACAGGCTGACGATGAAGAAGAAAAAGACGAATGTAAGAACATTTAAATGCAATTTAATTTTTCATTCATTTACAATTTTTTTGCGGGAAACCGATGGATGCAGGTGGGTCCGTGACCGTGCTTTGTAGTAATCTATAGGAATCTGGGAGACCTATGTTCAGCAGTCGACTTGTGTGATGAGTGGAAATGATGATTACGATGATAATGGGTGCAATTATTAATTAACAGTATATATAATTTTCAGTTTCTTGGTAATGTTGAGAAAAAACTGAAAATTATTTTTGCTCTTATAATAAAAAAGTAGAGTATGGAGTACGCTAGTGACCTGGGTTCGATTCCCGGTACGGCACCACTAAAATTATTATTTGCAAATTTAAGTTTTGATTTACCTACATACGTAAGTAACCTTACTGGTGGTAGGACTCCCATGCAGGAATCCATCTAGCTAGGCACTACCGCAGGGGAAGTGTACAAACATTACTGTTTCGGTCCTGAAGGGCACTGAGAGCTAGTGTAACTGGGCGTATGAGACATGAGACTTAAGAACTGCCGTCTCAGGGGTTCGGACGCAGAAATATTACACACAGCAATGCTATGGGCGGACGTTGCATTTACCATCGGGTAAACGTTCTGCTCGTCTCGACCATTTCTCCAATAAAAAAAAACTTACGTACACTAAAATGATTTTTTATTTGTTTTGCAGTCAGTGAAAGGGACTTTACTGACTATGGATGTGTCGTGGTCGCTGTCCTCACGCACTGGTGCCAATCATGGCCTCTTACGGGCCAAGGATCAGCCCTACAGCGAGATTGAGATTATAAATCATTTCAAAGTTTATAACAAACCTACTCTGGTCACGAAGCCAAAAGTATTAATTATCCAGGTAATATAAATAATATTAATCATTACTGGTGAGCCAATAGCCGATAGGTGTCCGGCAGAGTAGAGTATCACCTACCTTTTTCCCACCGAGGTGTCGTAAGACTAAGGTATTGTACGGATAGCCTTTATACGTGCAGAACAATACCTTAATATACAATACTGTCACTATACTGCTCGTGGTAAAGCAATGGTCGCTAACGCAAAGTCAGATTTTTTTTGAGCCGTACCAATATGGCGGCGCCGTGGTTCGCCACCCGTCATGGCTCGTTTCCGGCGGGGGCAAAAATGGGCTACGTGTGTGGTCTCTGCCTATCCCTCGTATGGGAACAAAGGCGTGACTGTATGTATGGTGACCCAATTGCATAATTTTTCGGGAAGCCTGTTGGAAGGCAGCGCGAGAAGCACTTTTTGCCAGACACGATATGCCTTCGCTAAGTGCCAGATCCTTGGTATTGACCGGAGGCAGTCTAGAAGATTACCAGTTGAGTGACCCCGTCGGAAACCATACTTGCGATCACTTATCGGCTGGTAACCCTCAAGAGCTGACAGTTGACAATAACTAAATGTAGTTAGACCGATCCGACTAACTACCGACCGGTCGCCTTTTTTAGGGATCTATCTAAGTTTAAACGTGTTTTAGTAATTATTTGTCGACAACATTTAAAAAAAAAATGGCCACAATCTCTACTCTGTGCGACTGTTTGACCACAGAATAACGGAAATAAACGACAGACTATTATTTGTTTGACTTATTTTATTCAATTGAATGTATTTGAAATTATATATATACATTTTAGCTTTCTCACTTCATATCCATACAAACTTTTACTTTGCCAAATCTTACTCGTGAACACTCGTCGTTCGACGTCGTTTCAGCCTATCAATAGTCCACTGCTGAACATAGGCCTCCCCATATATTGCCACAAAAGTTTGCTCTCGTTTTGAGGGGATTTTGCCATAGTTGCCACGCTTGGCAGACGGGTTGGCAACCGCAGTTTATTTATTCAGATGTTCCAGCAAGATGCTGCTGCCAACCTCCTGGTGAACACTCGTCAAAACTTAAAAACGGGTCTTCAGGTATCAATACTGCAGGAGTATAAAAAGTAAAGTAACAGTCTGTTATAAATGTCGAAACCCTTTCAAAAATGAGAGCGTAGGTCCGCTCTCATCTTTGAAAGGGTTTCGGAGCCGGAAACAGTTCGCAATACTGCTGCAATTCGCGTTGGCATACTTCACATGACCTTGAAATATTTTTCTTCCTTCAGAATTGCCCAAGATGTTTTCCTTCACCGCTGAGCATGTGGTAAATCAGCATTTGAAATAGCAGAACAACTTTAGAGGTGTCGATACCAGCTACCAGCTGTTATTGTAAAATTATGCAAATACATTAGTAAAAAAATACAAAGAACACAAATAGTTTTAAATTTAAAAATACAGATAGCAAAGAATATGAATAATACACGGAAGAATGTGGTCTGCAATAATATATACTGTTAATAATATATGCTTTTGATAACAAGCTCAGGTTCTTCCGACAGTCTAATCAATGAACAGCAGGATTTACGCGAGTTGACTCACTCCGGAAACATCTTGTTATAGATATTGAGATAAAATTGATAACCGTATTCCTGTGGCGTGATGTTAAATCCTCTATCATCGATGAATTGTGATGTTTTGTGCGTCGGTATGTCAGCTATAAGCGATAATTTAAATTCAATATAAAGTTCAAACCCTGCGCTGCTACCACTAACGTTATATCACCATCAACATCATTTCAGCCTACAACTAGTGGAGGGTTTTTGCTTTATTTTTAATTTCTCAGACATGCAGGTTTCCTCACGATGATTTCCTTCACCGGCGAGAACGTGGTAAATCAGCACTTAAAATTGCTATTAACAATTTTAGTGGTACCGGCACCGGGATTCGAACTCAAGTCACTGACTACAGATCCACACTATCAAAAAAAACTACACGACACAAGATGGGTTCATTAGAAATGAAACTCCAAATGTATGGTGGATGTAAATGTGTATGTTTGAAAA
The DNA here is from genome assembly GCA_019845155.1 of Luehdorfia chinensis. Taxonomy (NCBI): domain Eukaryota; kingdom Metazoa; phylum Arthropoda; class Insecta; order Lepidoptera; family Papilionidae; genus Luehdorfia; species Luehdorfia chinensis. Next base: position 2,297,740 of record JAHVAK010000028.1, read on the forward strand.
CAAAATAATAAATCTACTTAGCACTTTTAACCGAACACCTTGTTAGCGGGATATAAATTTACAATTTAAATTTACTAGCGCAATCTAGTGGCAAGGGAAAGAAACTCATAAACGTACATGTTACATTTGCTGCTACTGTAGCTTGTAAAACGCAACTTATGTTTTATTTAACTGCCTTGTAGCGCTATCTAGAGGCGAGCGGGTAGTACTATAATTACAACTAAACTAATATTTTACTACAATAAAATTACACAATTATTAAAATACTATGAACGCATTATACACTGACGTACTATGAAATTTAAAGCGAGCGCCTAGCCCCTGAGCTACCACGGCTCTACGTACATTGTACATTGATATTACTTACTAGATGTGCACCGCGGTTTCACCCGCGTAAACTGAGCCCGTACCAGTGAAGCTTGGTTCCTCGCTAACCTGAGAATTCACAGTTGGGCCCTTTTCGGTTATGTTTGGTTTTCAGAGGCGATGCCTTAAAGCCGTAGCATATAGTTTTAGTTTTATAGAAAAACCTCCCCAATAAACGGACTTTCTAATGCATGCAAAAGCAATAATTTTTTAAATCGGTTTAGTATTTCCTGAGATTAGCGTGTTTAAACATACAATCTCTCCATTTTTATGATAGATAAGGAAAAAACGTAAAAAAAATGCAATCAATATTCTGAACTTATTATTAAGATATGATTTTTATGCAGCTATCAACTAATATAATAATGACCAAAATTATATACAACCATAAATATTTACAAAATAAAAAGTTTTACTCATTACAGACTTTACTCTCTGAATAGTCCTGTCCTCTACTTAATTATTGAAGACCTATGTAAATATATTGCGTATTTATTTTTGACAGGCATGTCGGGGTAGGAGTGAAATGCAAGGCGTGGCTGTTTTCCAATCGGGGCCCATAAGGACGGATTACGACGAATCGTTGGAGCCCTACACGTTGCCTGCGGAGTCTGATATGCTGATATTACATAGTTCATACATCGGCCATCCATCACATAGGTTAGTTATAATTTCCCTAGACAGTACATACATATATACAGTCACGCTATTTTCTATATAATGGGTAGGCAGACGTCACTCACGTAGCCCACATTTCGCCTTCGCGGAAAACTTGACGTTACGGACCACAGGCGACGCCATTTTGGTACGAGTCAACTGCTCATTGCATTCTCATGAGCAGTATAGCGACAGCATTGCATATTCTGGTGTTATTCTGCTGAATATAGGCTGTCCGTCCGAAAGAGATAGTTGCTATTCTACTCTGCCGGACACCTATCGACTCCGTAGACAGAAAAGATCTGTAATTATCGTCATTCTGGTTTTCAACTACAAGAAAGTATAATATTCAAAAAGCTTCGGTATGTATTAAGTTGTTTACATCTTCCAAGCTTTTCCAATGGCATTTTTAACCGTCTTCAAAAAAGCAGAAGGTTCTCAATTCGACTGATATTTTTTTGATTTCTTATAATTACGCTGAACACTACACATTTAAATGAAACTAATTTTACGGATTTTATCGCGTTTAATTTTGTTATTTATAACCCGACGTTTCGAGTGCTTTACAGCACCCATGGTCACGCGGGAACTGAGGTGACAGATGTCCCGATTTCATAGTTAACCCGGAGTACCTTCAGCTTTTAATTATTATTTGAGGTCCGATCTACGCAGAAAGACCTAACTGTGTCTTGAAGTCTTGCAGTGGTAAACAATATCAATCAAGACACAGTTAGCTCTTTCTGCTTAGATCGAATCATTCAAATCGGTTCACAATTGGCGAAGATATTGCGTAACATACACACAAAAAAATATCATTTAAATGAAACTAATTTTACGGATTTTATCGCGTTTAATTTTGTTATTTATAACCCGACGTTTCGAGTGCTTTACAGCACCCATGGTCACGGGGGGACTGAGGTGACAGATGTCCCGGTGTCATAGTTAACCCGGAGTACCTTCAGCTTTTAATTATTATTTGAGGTCCGATAAAATCCGTAAAATTAGTTTCATTTAAATGATATTTTTTTGTGTGTATGTTACGCAATATCTTCGCCAATTGTGAACCGATTTGAATGATTCTTTTTTTTATTTGAATTAGTTATACTCGAGGCTGGTCCCACAAATTGGTCAAGTTCTGATGATGAAATCCATGAGAAAATAATAAAACTCTTAAATTCGCTCAAGCATGTTTGGAGCTGCTGCGTTGATTCGGTTTATTGTGCATAGACAGTAATGGTACGCTCGGATTTTAGAAAATTATCTTTTTTACTCTCCTCTTTACTGCGGTGAATTAGTAAAGTAGTTCCTAAATTACTTAAAATATACTGTCATCATCATCATCATCATCATTTCAGGCTATCACCAGTTCACCGCTGAACATAGGCCTTCCGCATAGATCGCACAAAAGCTTGTAGCTCTTATTCATCATTTTGCAGGGATTTTGCCATAGTTGCCACGCTTGGCAGGCGGGTTGACAAGCGCAGTTTATTTATTCAGATGTTCCAGGAAGACGCAGCTGCGCATCTTCTGTTTTTAATTTTCCCTCTGTCGACCTGATATGGGGGTGACCACGGGATCATATGGGGTGGTAGATTCTCTGAGGTCGTCACCACACGGCCAATATACTGTACAATGAAATAACTCACATTTTTTTACAGGGACGAACTGTATGGGTCCTGGTTCATTCAAACACTTTGCCATAAAATTAACCAGCTCGCTACGACGCACGACTTTGAATCGATTGTGACTGAAGTGAAACGGGAAGTGGCCGTGGAAAAGTATCATGAAGTGTACAATAGGAGAACATTCGAGATGGACATCAACAAACAGATGCCTGTCACAACGTCCACTTTAATAAGAAAATTGTACTTAAAGAGATTCGGAGACGAGTCGCCGAAGCCAATGCCATCGTATACGGAAGCAGGAATTTCAAGGAACGAGGTTCTGGACAATAGCGGTTCAAGTACCCCTTTGTTGATCCATTTCGGTCCATGCTCATGCTTTCTGGATCATTTCGCGTACGTGAAGAAATGTTTAAGGTATATGTTTAACTATTAATTTCGTAATTCTTTTATGCACTTAAGTTGCAGAAAAAGTTGAAGAAGATTGCATACATCACCAAGATTCATCGATGAATAATGATGAACTCATCAGGCCCAGGGTTATTGCCAGTCGGTTCTATGTGTTAAGGATAGATTGAAGGAGATTCGCTATAACCATCATATTTGGCTTAAGAAGTAAAAATGAAAAAGTCCTTGGCTAAGAAATTAGCTTTTTACTGGTGGTAGGATTCCTATGCTGGAATCCGTCTAGGTAGGTACCACCCCAGGGCCAGTTATTCTGCCGTGAAGCAGTAGTGTGCAAGCATTACTGTGTTTCGGTTTGAAGGGCACTGTGAGCTAGCGTTATCACTGGGCATTTGAGACTTAAGAACTGATGTCTCAGGGTGACGGGCGCAGTGTGTTGTCACACAGAAATATTCTGGCTGACACAGCATTTGTTGTGGGCGGACGTTGCACTTACCATCAGGTGAACGTTTTGCTCGTTTCGTCACTTTATACAATAAAAAAAAAGCTTCGGTGGCGGGTTCGATTTCCGACGGGACAAATATTTGTATAAAATTTATGTGTGTAAATCGCACCCACGATACAGCACAAATACTATTATGAGACAATTTTTTTTTTCTAAATAAAATAAATGAATTTACTACCTAAAAATTTTAATTTATTTACTTATTTGTAATACCGTACCACTTATTTGTATTGATGTATGAAAATTGCAATTTTAAAAGCTTATCTATCACTAGCTCGGCGGTTGGGAGAAATATTTGCATATCTAAGCAATAAAAAATATATTGGTGATAAGTAAACTTCGCGAAGGCCGCGTGGCTGCCACTTAACGGTTTCAAAACTATCTCGAAAACCAGAGAAGGCTTGCGTTCAGTAGTGAAACATTTCCCGTAGTAAAACTAATAATTAGATTGGGGCACAAAAACCGACGTCAGTTTTGATTTGAACTTGGCATACATTACTCAGTGTGTTATGTCAGCGACCGTTTAACTATTAGGTTTATAAGATATCCGAAAATCCCCTCTGTCACTGCCATTAAAATATAAACTGTAGAAGAACATAATATCACTAACAAATTTCTAGTTACATTTATCATTTTGAAAGTGCATATCTGACATCAACATTATCTGATAAGTTTGTATTTCTGTTTCAGTTACTACGTCGATGAAAATCCCCACGACCTTAGCGCAAAGTCGTATTTGGATATATCTGACTCATTCGAGGACAGCATTGATTTTAACACAGCCAAAAGGACAATGGCGAAAGTTATTTGCAGTTACTTAAGCACATGCGCTAAGAACACGCATTATTTTAAGTATTTATATTTTTATAAACACGGAAACGACTGACGTAAATTAAATATTCACTTTATATAAAACCTTATTTTAGTTTTATTTTGTCTAACTTTTTTTCATCTTCATCATCATATCAGCCTATAAGAAGACCACTGCTGAACATACGTCTCCGCCATAGATTGTCACAAAAGTTTGTAGCTCACATTTTGGGGAGCTACAAACGTGGATTATTGCCATAGTTGCCACGCTTGATAAGCGGGTTGGCAACCGCAGTTTTTTTTATTCAGATGTTCCAGGAAGACGCTGCTGCCCATCTTTTGGTTTTTAATATCCGTCTGTCTACTTTTACGACACCCATGGAATGAAATGGGGTGGTAGAGTCTCTTATATCTACCACCTTTTTTAATACGCTTTTATTAGATTGACCTGTATTAATGTATTGGAATCTTCCAATTATTATTTTTACTCTATTCCAGAAGACCGAATAATTTAAAATGTTGCCACACCGATTAAGAACCGATGACAATGCATCGGGTCATCGGCCTCGAGGGAAGCCAGTCGGCCAAGTTGGCTAATAAAATTTGGTCCCTCTGTGCGAGAGATATTCATCCAGCGACTCAACTCATACAATAATTTTTTGATTATATTCTCACCAGGATCCAGGGGATGCATCATACAACAATGCAGTCATACAAAAGCGAGTTACAGAAAATTTCATATAAGCCATCTAGCTGTTAGTGAAATTCTATAAGCTCTTAACTAGATAGCAGCACTTTGACTCGATAATTAAAAATCCAAATTATTTATGAAAACCAGAGGACTATAAGGTATTACATTATTTTAGCAAAGACAATTCCAGCTTATTACTTAAAAAAATTGCTACAATATTTGGGATATTTGGCGAAACGACTATAGTCCAGTGCAAGCAAATATCTGTAAATGGGTTTGTCAAGTAAACGTTTATTCGTATTGTGAAATTATTAAATGGTTTGCGCGTATAAAACTGTTTTTGTACTGTTTACGGACTAAGTGGTTACTTTCCAAGACGATTTTTCCTGGATGATATTTCAACGCTGAGGTTTCTTGCACCTACGATTTACCTGAACTTTTAATGACAGAATAGAAGATAGGAAACGCATGATTAAAAAATATTTACATTACTTATTAAGACTAAAATATTATTTCATTATATGTTTTTTATAACAGCAGAGTGCAAACCAGTTGTCACCGAATATTTATTTATTTTATTTTATTTGATAAACTGGCGAAACGAGCAAAACGTTCACCTGATGGTAAGTGCAACGTCTGCACATAACAAATGCTGTGTCTCCCAGAACATTTCTGTGTGACACCACACTGCGCCCGCCACCCTGAGACATAAGTTCAATATGCCCAGTGATTATGTGTGCTCAGTGCCCTTCAAACCGAATTATCCGAAATGCACAATACTGCTTCACGGCAGAATAAATGGCCTTGGGGTGGTACCTACCTAGACAGATTCCTGCATAGCAATCCTACCACCAGTAAAATGGAATAATATTCACGGAACTCTCGTAATCGTGTACATGAAGCGGCAATTAATTTTTTGAATTACAATTAATATTAAGAGTGTAATGAGTCTTCATCGAAACATCAAAGTGGATTTTAGTGCACAAAACTTTTAGTTTCAGAGATAGTAAATTATCTTGTTAACATAAGCAAAGGGCCACCCACCAGGCTCCCCCGGTAAATCTTACGCCATGAGTTCCTTAACACAGGATTTGAATCCCTTAACACAGGATTTGAATCCCTTAACCCAGGAATTTATAAATTTCAAAAATAATATAAATACTAATTATGAAAAAGCAAAGAGATCTTCGCACCCATCGATAATTGGTACTATGGCGCCACATTTAGCAACAGTCCAATCCAATCCTTCTTAAAAATGTTTTAGTACAAAAGATCCCTATAATTTTAGCTTAACGCTATGATATTTTTTAAACTGCTTAATACCAATGCTTAGTGATATGTTTGTAAATCAAGCCTTTAACATTTTCATAAATTGCTGCTGTTGGTGGTAGGATTCCTATGCAGGAATCCGTCTAGGTAGGTTGGTACCTCATATCAGAATAACTGACCCTGGGGTGGTCCCCAGGTTATTCTGCCTGTGAAGCAGTATTGTGCATTTCGGAGCACTTTATTTCGGTTTGAAGGGCACTACAATTTTAGATGGATAAATTGTAAAATACTACCAGCAACGCAAATAAGTTTGATTGTTATGAAAACATTTCAAATATAAAAAATACGATTAAAATTTTCAATTCAAGCTATTCATTTTCAGATTGGCTCCATTCTGTACAATTACTCAAAATTGTTAGTACTGTTTTTTTTCGTTATATTATCTATAATGTTTCCAAAGAACGGAAAATATACGATTTGAATAAAACGTAATTTTCTTTGTAAATTCTTAATGTATCCTTAATATTAATAGAAAGATATAGCGACATCTATCATCGGTATGAGGAACTATAAAATTAATGTCATCTGTAAACCGTGGACTTTCGCGATTTTATAGTTTTTTTGACTATAAATTTATAACTGAAGGCGCCAACGATGAGAATTATAGAAAGAAGTACAAAATTTGTAATAAAATAATAAAATCGATAACCGATATGTTTTTATAACCATCAACATCATTAGCCGGTCAATAGTACATTTTTTTTAATTGATGAAAGTGACCATGCGAGCAAATCGTTCGTCTGGTGGTAAGTGCAACGTCTGCCCATAACAAATGTTTCGTCAGAACGTTTCTGTGTGGCACCTATCTGCGCCCGTCACCCTGAGACATCAGTTCTTAAGTTTCGTATGCCCAGATAATATACACTAGCTCTCAGTGATCTTCAGACCGAAACTACAGTAATGTTTTCATAATATTGCGTCACGGCAGAATTACTGGTCCTGCGATGGTACGTTTTCCTGTATGGGAACCCTACCAATTTGCTAAACAAACGCCTTCTCCTTAATCACTCAATTAAGGGTAGTTGCCGCAGGGACCGAGCGATCATCTTAAATTTACCTCTAGACGGATTCCTGCAAAGGAATACTATTACCAATAGCAGCTGATACATGTGCTGGACATAGGCCTCTGCCAGAAGGTGTTGCCATGTTGTTCATCAGACGCTGAGCACCTTAGACGCTTTTGCCTGTCACTATGTATTTTTGGTTTGGTATTTTCTTGTTAGTTTTTTCTGCAACGGGTGGGAGATTTCCTTGACGTTGTTAGTAGAAAAAGTTGTTACAGCAACGAATTAGTTATTTTACTAGTGGGATACGGACCCGAGAACCTGTGACCTCCAGGTCATAGAAGCTGTTAAAGCTGCAAGCAAAAGCTAGACACTGGATATACAAAGATAGAAAAGTAACAGCCTACAAATGTCCCACTGCTGAGCGCAGACCTCCTCTAGTTTTTTTGAGAGAGCTTTGGAGCTGGGAAGACTCCACTAAAAGTAAAAAAAAGTAAAGTTTCAGCCTATAAATGTCCCACTACTGAGCACAGGCCTCCTCTCATTTCTGAGAGGGTTTTGGAGCTAGGAAGAATCCGCCACGCTGCTCCAATGCGGGTTGGCGGACTTCACATGTACTTTGAAATATTTTTAATTTCGCGGACATGCAGGTTTCCTCACGATGTTTTCCTTCGCCGTCGAGCACGTGGTAAGTCAGGCACTTAAAATTGCAATTAACAATTTTAGTGGTGCCAGCACCGGGAATCGAACCCAGGTCACTCGCGTACTATGAAATTAAAAGCGAGCGCCTAGCCCCTGAGCTACCACGGCTCTAGACTCCACTACGCTGCACTAATTTGATTTCGGCTTAAAATATGGTTATTCAACTGACATGCAGGATTCCTCACGATGTTTTGAGGATCGGTATAAATCGGTATAAAGAGACGGACTCTACATGCGGCGAAAGATTGGATTGCCCATTAGTAGGGAAGGCGCTCGTAGTTTTGTTCATGATAGTTACACCTCACCCTTTCCGCATTTGTTCTATTGCGTACGTTATGTATTTGGTGTCAGCTAACTCTGCTAGTAATCGATATGACTATCTTTTATTTAATTACTGTTGCACGTCTCATGGCGCGAAGCGGCGTGAGATAGTGCTTTATACCTGACATGTCAAGGCCAAGTTATTCGGCGGTCTTCAAATGCCTCTATCACAATTATATTGCACTTATATGCTAATTTGAATACTAAAATTGACAACTAAATTGTTAGTTACAATTTAAATTACTGCTGGGCGGTGAAGGAAAAAAAACATGAGGAAATCTCATTTCAGAGACATGAAAATAGCATGGCGTATTCTTCCCGGCTCCAAAACCCTCTCAGAAATGAGAGGAGGCTCAGCTGCGGGACATTTATACGCTGTTACTTTACTTTTTGTTAGGATTTTTGTCTGACTATTATATAGTCAGCATTTTTACTGTGCTTATCACAATTTTACAAATCACTTTTAAAAAATAATGCTATTGTTTTACGTAAGGTGACACCGTAGTTTCTTACACATTTATGTAAGACTGTTTTAAAGAGAAAAAAAGACATTGAATAAATGACGAGACAAGCAAAACGTTCACCCTGATGGTAAGTGCAACGACTGCCCATAACAAATGCTGTATAGAACATCTCAGCGTGGCATTGCACTAAGATCGCTCCTCAGATCTTAAGTCTTTTATGACCAGTTATCACACTAGCTCTGTGATCTTCAGACTTCAGACCGAAACAGTAATGTTTGCATACTACTACTTCACGACAGAATAACTGGCTCTGCAGTGGGCCTACCTAGGCGATTCCTGTATTCTGCCACCCACGACAGATCTCGAAAGTTATGTATGAGGTACGGATATCGCACTAACAAATCCAACGCAGTTTCGGGATGGCCCATCACTTGCCGAAGCGATCTTTTTACTTACCGACATCGTCCTGGTCGATTTATGACCACGGCGATAACTTCCGAATACTGTCGTAAGCTATCAACTGCATCAGGCCATATTATAGTGCCGTAGGTCGATGTAACGCTCATGACACGTGGTCATATACAACACAACCACAACACAAACAATGTGTTTTGCACAAATGACCCCGGGTGGGATTCGAACCCAAGTCACGCGGTCACCAAACTTTTGCTTGCTACAAACAATATATCTCTTCATCATGACATCTTTATTGGTAGTAGGTTAAAAAAGTTTCATTATTTTAGTATTATATTAATTTAGAATTTTATAAATAAACGTATTATTCAGCAATGAGTATTGTTCAGATACAATCGAGGAAACAATACGATAAAGGAAATTATGCCGTGTTGTGGCGGCTTAATAGTATCTGTCACCCCATCTCATCCTGTGGGTGTCGTAAAAGTCGACGGAGAGAAAATAAAAACCGGGAGATGGGCAGCAGCATTTTCCTGGAACATCAGAATAAGGCATTATCTTTAACTTGGGACCTTGCGAGTCGCTACGAGAACTATTCAAGGAGACTAATATTTTGACACTTCCGTCGTTGTTTATTTTTGAAAATGTTATATACGTACGGAAAAACATTAATTAATTTAACAAAAATTTACTGTATCTTGTAGAATGGGTCGAGGTGACACTCTAGAGGTTCCTATGTTTAGGTTGGCTAAAACTAGAAAGTCTTTTCTTAGTAGATAGTATATAATAAAATTCCTAAAAGTGTAACACAAAAATCGGACTTAGATTTAAGAAAACTTATCAAGAAGACATTATTATTATAGATAAAGCGTATTATAAAATAGAACATTATATAGAGGACAAAGATGTGTGGAAATAACTCATACTCTGCACTTGCAAACCCCCTGGCTACTAAATTTATGATGTAATTTTTTTTGTAAGTTATGAATGACATTATGTAATATGGCATTGAAAAAAGAAAAACCCATGAGTTTCTTACCGGTTCTTTTCTAAGACGGTCTCTTTTTGAATCGGTGTAGATTTTGACGTTCATAAGAGCTTTTTAAGAACTATTTCTAAGAGCTAATTAAGAACGAAACAAGCCTAAATTGAATAAAGAAATTTTGACTTTGTCTTTAACTTTGATAAATTAACTGCGGCTGGCAACCCGCCCGCCAAGCGTGGCAACTATGGCAAAATCCCCCAAAATTGATAGCTGCAAACTTTTGTGTCAATCTATGGGAGAGGCTCATCATCATTTAACTCAGGATCATTTCAGCCTATAACTAGTCCACTGCTGAACATAGGCCTTCCCCCATAGATTACTACAAAGTTTGTAGCTCTAATTTTTTTGAATTTCGCCATAGTTGCCACGCTCGGCAGGCGGTTTGGCAACCGCTGTATACAAGAAGATGCTGCTGTCCTATCTTCTTTTCCCTCTGTCGGGTTGGCGTCTTGGTAAGCACCACCCCTGCCGTGAAGCAGGTATATGCAAACATTACTGTTTGTGTGTTCGGTTCGAAGGACACTGAGAGCTAGTGTAATCATGAGACATATTACACTTTAGAACTGACGTCTCAGGGTGACGGGCGCGCATAGTTGTGTCACACAGAAATGTTCCGGGTGACACAGCATCTGTTATGGGCAAACGCCGCGTGGTAGCGGCTAAAGAGAATCGACCACCCCATCTCATTCCGTGGGTGTCGTAAAAGTTGACAGAGGAAAACTGAAAACCAGAAGATGAGCAGCAGCATTTTCCTGGAACATCTGAATAAATAAACTGCGGTTGCCAACCCGCTCGCCAATGCTTGCCAATCCCTCCAAAATGAGAGCTTCAAACTTTTGTGGCAATTTATAGAGGTCTGTGTTCAGCAGAGACTAGTAATAGTCTGAAATGATGATGATGATGAAATGCCCTGTGACAAAATGTACAGTCACTGCTCTCGTTTTTGGGAGGGATGGTCATGGACCCTAAAAAAGTCCATCACGCTGCTCCGATGAGATGTGGCGGACGTTACTTGTCTTTTTACATTTCTAAGGGACGAGGGATTCCCCACAATACTATCCTTCATCGCCTGTGTACGTGGTAAATTCTCACTTTAAAATGGCAATTAAAAGTATTAGTGTGACATCGGGGATCCAACCCAGGCCTCTCGTGTTATGAAATTTAAAACTAACGCCCGGCTTCTAAGCTACTACTTTGTCGTAAAATGTATATACATTTTTACCACCAATCACCGAAGTAATGTGATATATGTAAGACAAAACCTTTTTGATATAGATCTCTGATTGAAGGCGTGATGTATGACTGATGATTGTGATGTATGTGATGTATGATTAAGGTCGAATTGTACTTAAATTTGATATGTGACATAATTTTAGTATAATTATAGCGTGTTTCAAGGAATTTATGTTGGCATTTATGAATTTTGTTCTAAGTTGGTTCTAAGTTCACTTGATATTGGCATCAAATTCTAGCAAGTAAATTTGGAATGTATCTTCAACGTTTTAAAAATGGTAAAATTGACGAGCCAATCGTTCACCTGATGATAAGTGTACCTATATGTATGATAAGTCTACCCATAACAAATGCTGTGTTACCCAGAACATTTCTGTGTGGCACCACACTGCTATTTCAAGTCTCAAATGCTCATTAATTACACTTGATATCTATCAGTGGCCCTTCAGATCGAAACACAGTAATGTTTGCACACTACTGCTCCACAGCAAAATAACTGGTACTGGTATGTGGTAGCTACCTAGACGGATTCCTGCATCGATAGGACAATGTGAATTGTTATTTTCAATTGAAGAAAATTTACACCAACGACCACTGCTTTAAATAAACAATAGCAAGTGGGTGTAGCAAGCTCATGAAGCGGCCGTTGCACGCGATTACAAATGAGGGGGTTATTTATTTAGTCTGACCACATTAAGCGAAAGCGGTCCCTTTTTAGAGGATTATTGCACTTTGCCGAGATGTCAATTTGTTTATAATGCTTTAACTGGTTTCGTTTTAAATAATATTAGTTGTAAAGGCCAGTTATGGTATGACTATAAAGACTTCCTCCAGGCCGATTTTGATGTTATCTGATGTCATTTAGTATGATATTCAGAATGTAATATAGTGGCGTTAGGCTGTAAGTGTCAGATACAGCGTCAGTGAACAGAGCCTGAAATAAATAATTTGTGTGTTTCACAATTTTCGGCTTTGGTTGAGATGTGGAGCCGGGACCGAAGCGGTAGCAGGCGGGAAAACTGATTACTGAGCCAAGTCGGCTTTCGAATGTGACGCAGAAGCAACGTATCCTAGAGAAGTACGTACTAAACGGGTCAAGACTGACTGACTAAAAGTGAAAAGTCAATCCATTAAACTCTACGGAAGACTGTGTCAAAGTGACGACATAACTCTATCAAATGTGACTTTCGGTTTATCAAGCGATTAGTTGCGAAGGCCGTGAAGAAGAAGCGTTTTGACTTAAGGGCTGGGAGCTCGCCTCAAATTTATATAAATTTATAGTACGCGAGTGACCCGAGTTGGATCCCCGGTTGAACGATGTTAGAGGAGCCGACCTAAAGGCAAGTGCTGATTTACCACGTGCTCAGCGGTGAAGGAAAACATCATGAGGAAAACCGTATGTCTCAACCGTCTGTGCTCAGTAGTGGGACATTAAAAGTAAAACTTTACTTTAGCGGTGAAGGAAGACTTCGTAACAAACATAAAAAAAAAAACATTTCAAGGGCTTATGAAGTCTGTCAGCTAGGGACGGATTTAGTACCGAGGCTGCCCTAGGCCTACTAAAAATTATCGCCACCCTACTCCTCGCAAAGCACCAAAAAATTAATGACGTATAAGAAATAAGGTAAAACAAAACGAAAGTCTGAAAATGATAATATTAACTCAATTAGGGTCAACAGATACTGATGCCTTATCATTTTTATTTGTGAATAACAATCAACCGATCGGTGTCCGTGGTAGCTCAGGGGCTAGGCGCTCGCTTTAAATTTCGTAGCGCGGACGAACGACGTTCCTGGTGACCTTGGTGCGATTCCCGGTGCCGGCACCACTAAAATTGTTAATTGAAATTTTAAGTGCTGACTTACCACGTGCTCGGCGGTGAAGGAAAACATCGTGAGGAAACCTTCATGTCTGAGAAATAAAAAAATATTTCAAAGACATGTGAAGTCCGCCAACCGACATTTATAGGCTGAAACTTTACTTTTTTTTATGCATTGCTGCCCACTATGCTCGTGGGAATGCAATGGGGAGAAAGATTTTTTTTTAACTCTTACCAAAAAGGGGACAACATGGTAAGCCACCTGTCACATCTCGTTTCCCACGAAGGCGAAAAGTGGGCTACCTGTGTGGCTACTGCCTACCCCATTATATGGGAAAAATGCGTGACTATATGTATGTACGTAATAACAATGAATGAAATATATATCACTTAGTTTTGCCGCCCTAGGCCCGGGCCTACTCGGCCTATTGGGAAATCCACCCCTGCACCCTACACTTTAGAAGCATTGAGAATATCCAGCAGTATAACTTCACAAAAAAGAGAGATGTCTTGAACTCAGAAGTGGGATTTTGAAATACTATTATCAAGCTTATTTAACATTTTTTATTTTCTATCGCAATACATTTTATTGCTGGCAGAATCATCTCAGGAACTAACTTTAATATTTATAGTATTTATACTACAATTTTATTATAGTATTATTTATTTGTGGTTTGGTGTGGTAGCGGACTACGAGAATCTACCACCCCATCCCCATCCCGTGGATGTCGTAAAAGTCTACAGAAGGAAATTAAAACCAGGAGTTAGGGCAGCAGCATTTTTCCTGGAACACCCGAATAAATAAACTGCGGTTGCCAACCCGCCTGCCAAGCGTGGCAACTATGACAAAATTCCTTCAAAATGAGAGCTACTAACTTTTGTGGCTATCTATGGGGGAGATATTCCTATGCAGGAATCCATCTAGATCGGTCACACCCCAGGGCCAGTTATTCTGCCGTGAAGCAGTAGTGTGCAAACAATACTGTGTTTCGGTTTGAAGGGCACTGTGAGCTAGCGTAATCACTGGGCATATGAGACTTAAGAACTTATGTCTCAAGGTGATGGGCACAGTGTGGTGTTACAGAGAAAGTTTCTAGGTGACACAGCATTTGTTGTGGGCGGACGTTACACTTACCATCAGGTGAACGTTTTGTTACTTTCATCATTTTATGTAATAAAAAAAGGCCTATGTTCAGCAGTGGACTTGTGATAGGCTGAAACGATGACGACGACGACGACGACGATTTTGCATTTATTTATCGACATGTTTTGCAATACTTTTTTTTATTTAAATTTATGTATTATAGATGATACTTTTTCTATATTTCTTTATCTTGTATATTTTCTTATCCTCAACTTCATTCATCTCCTTCATTTTGTCTCTGCATTCATAGGTTGATAATGCCCATAGGTAGAGAATGCCCTAGGCGTTAAGTCCGCCTATATACACACCACATAGTTTGTGTATGAAGTGAAATAAATAAAAAATTAGTGACATCATCGGTTCTTAATTCGCAGAGACAATTAACAGCTTGCAGAGTAGACAGAATGAATTCCTTGATGTTGCTTATTGACGTAATCTTAGTATAACGTTAATTATTTTCAATCCGATAAGATTTTTCTTGATTGTCTTGTAGATAGAGGCGGTAATTAGTGCTAAATGTTACCACCTTAATTGTTTTCCTTGTATGTCATACACAAAATAAACGTGTCTGTATGTGATGTGGCTGTTAGTCTGTGTCGGCTCAGTTGGCGCAGCGGCTAATCGATTGCCTTCTGCGCTATTGCGGGTTTGATTTTGACTTGGGATGAACATTTGTATGGTCTATAGATATTTTTATCAGCTCTGGGTGTTTTTGTATGTACGATTTCTGTCTTTTTTCGTAAATCGCTTTCATCACCTGATATTCCAGATGGACATGAGCGATGTTTTATAAAAAAAGTCACCTGAACGAAATGGAAATAGTTCGCTAGTATCATCACCATCATCATTTCATCCCGTCACGACTGCTGAACATAGTCCACCCTCATAGATTGACCCAAACCCTGTCTTGTGCTACCTGTGAAACTGTGTCCATCGACTCCCACAAAACCATACAGGTCGTCGCTCCATCTACTGCCACTAGAACCTTTCTTCTCGAGCGGTTATCGATTCTACAATCTAAATGGCCGGTCCAATGCCACTTTAGTTTGCCGATACTTCATCATCATCTCAGCTCTTTCCATAGCTTGCTGAGCGACTCTAACTCTTCCTGATAAACCACGCGTCGGTTCCATAACGTCATCACTGGAGTCGCGCACTGTTTGAAGTCTTAGTTTAGAGACATTGAGGTATACTTGAGAAGAAGATGTGACGCAGTTTTCCGAACGCTGCCCAGCCGAGTTGGATCCATCGATTGATCTCTTGGTCTCGAAGGACCAACCGGACTAGGTTGGTTGGACCTGAAGAAGATGTGAATGCAGTTTTCCGAACGCTGCCCAGCCGAGTTGGATCCATCGATTGACCTCTTGGTCTCGAAGGACCAACCGACTAGGTTGGTTGGACCTACCTAGTCGGTTAATCTTTTCTTTACACGGGGAAACGACCTACGCATTTCCGCCCTCGCAGGGGCAAGAACGGGTTATGTCGCACTTGCTCCGACTAACTCTCCACGGTGTTCGGCCTGCGCCGCATGTTAGCAGGGCCACTGGAACGGCGGCCGGCCGCCTACCACTGGAGTCGCCTCCTCGGGAAAGGACAGCTCCATAATACAACAATTCATAGTATAGAACTGGCTGTGCCCCGCGGTTGCACCCGCGTAATAAACCGACCCGATGGATGATACTATATACATATACATACTATATATACTTCCCAATTTAATCGGATTTGGGGTTTTAATATTTTTGTGCGGAACCCTAATTATTTTTCTAAAATTAAAGTAGCCTAAGTTACCCACTATAATATCAGCTATCGGTTTGTGATAGTCCTGTAAAAACGGTCCAGCCGTTTCGGAGATTAGCCGGAATAAACAGACAGACAGACAGACCAAAAAATTAAAAATTGTATTTTTACTTATACCGTATGTACTTTTATAAGCATTGAGTAAAAAGCTTTTATTTTGTTATTACAAACAGACACTTCAATTTTATTTATTTATATAGATATACACATATCCATGGACAACTTCGAGCGTAGCTATCCCAATAACAACCGGTGTAGGTATGACTTTAGACGTGATCTTCGTCTGGTCCATGTTCATCTTAAGACCCACCCTTTGAGAAACACTATTGATATCAGTTGAGCATGGTGCGAAGGTCCGCAAGCGATTCTGTCGTAATGACTATGTCGTGAAAAAATCGAATTTAGGTATTCACCATTGATGTTAATTCCGTATCCTTTTCAGTCCTGTAGCGTCTTCCAAAGCTGCGGTTCGCTACAAACCTGACTTCTACGCCGCGGGTTAGAATCCCAGCCGGAGCCAACATTTGTGCTAAAACACAAATTGTTGGTTTTCGGGTCTGATTGTGTTTTGATTGTCCCCGTGTTTCTGATACTGCATCCTAGCCTGTCTCCGATCTTATCGCATCAGCGTGGCATCATCGCATCGGCGCGGGTAGGTCGGGACGAGCGAGTGCCTCTGTGTTTGCGCGTACACTTGTGGCACTATAATATCTCCTGCGCAGTGGATGGCTCTCGACATTCGGATTCGGAAGTTGTCGCCGTGGTCGAAATAGGCTAGAACATCATTTTCATATGGGAAAAGGCGTGACTGTATGTTATGTTATGTAACTCTGTGTAGCCAATCCCTTAGCCTCTGTACCAAACGAGCCGTTTTAGACTTACGGATTGACTAGATCGATTAAAACCTAATCTTGTATTCAATTGACTGTCAGTGTCCTCTAAGGAAGTTAACGCGAAAATTCTCCCAATTGTTAAGCCTTTGAGGACTCGAAACAAACTTTGAAGGCATGACAACATGCAGAACATCGACTCTCATATAACCTTGAATTGATTACTACAGGCGCAAACGATTGCATTGTTTGCCTCGGCGCATACAGTTTGCATGTGTCATATATTAGCGAATCGACAATGATAAAAAAGATCGTGATTGAGGCAGTTGTATGATGTATCTAATCAATTTGTGTTAATTTGTTCACTTAAAATATATTCTATACAAAATTATAATTTATTTATTGGTTTTAAGATAACTCTTTCATTTAAGCCCATAGTTGGTGAGAAATGCGCTTCTTGAATTAGATATGTCATTTAGTTTTCATTTTTAGGGCCGTGTGGTGGCGGCTCGTTAAAAGAATACTACCGCTCCATCTCATCCAATGGATCTCGTAAAAGGCGAGTAAGGAATTAAACTGCACTATGCACCCAGCAGCGCATGGTGGCGATGGGCTCACCACCTATCATACCAAGTGCATTATATTGTGAAACTTAACACGAAACGTATTTGGTGAAACGTGGATTGTGGGAGTCATCTGTTTTTGCAGTGAGTGCCCAGTCTCTGACTACCCCTTATGGGATACAGTCGTGATCTTATGTATGTATTTAGTTTTTGAGATATGGGATATTCTTAAATATTTACCCTTGAGGAGCGTGGTGTGAAAAATACCATCCAAATTACACATTTTTCCAAAAATTTTCTTTTAATACAGACATTGTCCTGACAATTACAAACATCACAAATGAATCAGCCAGATCAGTTGAGCCGTTCTCAAGGGATGATCTTTCATATATACGGCGATTGCTTGTTATTTATATTTATTTATTTATTTATTTATTAGGAAACTCAACAGCTTATTTTACATAAGTATAATATTGCCGACATTCACAAACTCTTAAGCTAATGACAGAGTTCCACGACGAGACATGGTCCCGGGTATTTATTTTACTTAATATTTATTTACTAAGTGTACTATACTATACTATTATTATACACTGAATATCACAACATTATTAGTGTTGACGTGTTCCAACTATCACTTACAAAGCGTTCATAGAATACAATGAGGTCAAGAAAGTAATCAAGATCCAAAACTAAAAAATGACTGATCCATGACTGAAAAATTAGTTTTGTAATGTTCATATGGATAGGTTAATATACGGTGAACAGGTAGATGGTAGATATTAATATTTTATTTTATTTTATTTATTTGCACGTGGAAATGTACGAATGAGAATGACTGTTAATGATTTTTTTATGACTTATTGTTATATAATGATTTCTTATATTTACGCGAACACTACACATTTAAATGAAACTAATTTTACGGATTTTATCGCGTTCATTTTTATTGAATATACAATAATGACATCAGGACAGATGTCCTGATGTCATTATTGTATATGCTTATATTCCGTTACATACACATTGAGAGACATTGCTGTTAAGGATTAGGGTTAAGTCTGTTATAAAGATAGTTAGTATATACATATATTTTTTAGTCCGAATATAGTTTAGTTTGTTTCATATATCTTTGGAAACGTACATTACAGTTATCCCAGCTATACAAGCCGGGATAACTTAGTGCGTAGCATAAACACGAGCAACCATAGGGGTATATTGTAATTTTTAGTTAGAAAAACCTAACCTGATCAATGATATACACTTACTTACTACAAATATATACTTCTATATTTTTGTCGAATTTTGTGGTTTTGATTTTTGAGCGCGGAACCCTTATTAGTTTTCTAAAATTAAAGTAGCCTGAGTTACTCGCTATAATATCAGCTATCTGTCAGTGAAAGTCCTGTAAAAATCGGTCTACCCATTTCGGAGATTAGCCGGAACAAACAGACAGACATACAGACAGTCATACCGAAACACATACAGACAGACATACAGACTGACATGCAGACTGACATACAGACAGACATACAGACATACAGACAGACATACAGACAGACATACAGACGGACATACAGACAGACATACAGACAGACATACAGACAGACATACAGACAGACATACAGACAGACATACAGACAGACATACAGACAGACATACAGACAGACATACAGACAGACATACAGACAGACATACAGACAGACATACAGACAGACATACAGACAGACATACAGACAGACATACAGACAGACATACAGACAGACATACAGACAGACAGACATACATACAGACATACAGACAGACATAAAGACAGACATACAGACAGACATACAGACAAATATACAGACTGACATACAGACAGACATACAAACATTTCAAAAATTATTTTTTTCTTTTATATTACAAACAGACACTTCAATTTTATTTATTTGTATAGATAAGACGATCAGAGAGAACGGACAGTTTCATTTACAAAATTCACCTGTAAGCAAAAGTGCACCTTATTACCAAATGCACATAGTATGATAAAAAAGTGACAAAAGTTCTGAACTCTAAACATCCTCAAAGAACTCTTTTCTTGCATTACAAAAATGTTAATATCTCATTGTTATGTTAACGACATACCGCGCGCGGTATGTCAACGCGAGCAAACATGCTTTATTGTTTTGTTCAACAAGGCTTTTATGTGTGAAATCCTTGTAAATAAAAATATTCAGTTATGCTAATTTCGGTGGACACCAACACACTTTTCGCTCTGTAGCTTCTTAGCGATAGAATTTTATTATACCGATTCGGCTGTATGTTGTGCGACAGTAAAGAGTAGCTACCAGACAGATAGTTTGAATGGATTTGAGCCAAAAATGATAGCTACAAATTTTATGGCAGAGACCTGCGTTCAGCATTGGACTATTGAAAGGCTGAAATGATGATGATGATGATCTGAGGAGGACGTCTCTTCCAACCAGTAACCTTAAAACCATATATACTATATATCCATATATACTCGTACTATCCATAAAAGTTTCAGCCTATAAATGTCCCACTGCTGAGCACAGGCCTCCTCTCATTTCTGAGTGGGTTTTAGGAGCTAGGAAGAATCCGCCACGCTGCTCCAATGCGGGTTAGCGGACTTCACATGTCTTCGAAATATTTTTTATTTCTCAGACATGCAGGTTTCCTCACGATGTTTTCCTTCATCGCCGAGCACGTGGTAAATCAGCACTTAAAATTGCAATTAACAATTTAGTGCTGCCGGCACCGGGAATCGAACCCAGGTCACTCTCGTACGTAAATTTAAAGCGAGCGCCTAGCCCCTAATATCATAAATGCGGAAGTAACTCTCTCTATCCCTCTGTCTGTTTCTTACCTTTTCAAGACTCAACCGACACAATGATAGCTTGCATCCTGAAGACGAAGAGAGGATACTTTTTATCCCGGAATATCAAGTAGTTCCCACGGGATATTTAAAAAACCTTTATCCACGCGGACGCAGTCGCGGGCATCGGCTAGTAGTATATAAATAGTTAACGACGATTAAACGTCAATAGCAATATGAATGATGATGATGTTCTCCTAGCCGATTTCGACCACGGCGACTACTTCCGACTACTGTCGAGAGCCATCAACTGGCAGGAGATATTATAGTGCCACAAGTGCCACAAGTGTACGCGCAAACACAGAGGCACTCACTCATCCCAACCTACCCGCGCCCGATGTAACGCTGATGCGATAAGATCGGAGGTAGGCAAGGATGCAGTGTCAGAAACACGGGGACAATCACAACACAACCAGACCCGAAAACCAACAATTTATGTTTTAGCACAAATGTTGGCTCCGGCTGAGATTCGAACCCAGGACCCCCGGCTCAGTCAGGTACTCTGACCACTAAGCCACGCGGTCGCAATATGAACAGCCCTATGTTCGCTACACAGACCTTACATTTATATATGACAACTGTCATTTTTGCTACTGTCAAAGTAGCAGATGCAGACATAAATATTTATAATTTTCTCAGCAATAAGTCTCAATCGCCAAATAAAAAAGTTTATGAGAAAAAATTGAAATAATAGTTTTTTTTTATAGAAAAGAGGGCAAACGAGCAAGCGGCTCCCCTGATGATAAGTGACCACCAACGCCCATAAACATCCGCAATACCCGATCCGAGAAATTGCATGTGCGTTTCCGACCTTTTGAAAAGGAGTAGAATCTTTTCTTAAAAAATCCGCTTGGAAAGTGGCATTTTTTATATATTCTACAAAGTAGCCCTTAAGGATGATATTTAAAAATGACGAAACACTCGTTTATCTCTTACTAAGTGGATAAATATGAACTTCCATATCCCTAATTTAAGAAATAATTGGTTCCGTATACAAACTGTCATCCCCTATTTCACCCCCTTCAAGTTTTATTTTTGCGAGAAAAGGTAGCGATTATCCTTCCCATCCAAAGTTAATCAAAATTGGATAAAGCAGTTTAGGCGTGAAAACGACAAAAAATACAAACAAATAAACAGACAGACCGACAGACAAAGTTACTTTCACATTTATGACATTAAACTTTGAATATATATTATTTCAATCTCGTTGGCATAATGTTTCATAATTTCAAATCGTGAATAAGGTCGCGTTCATTACGGTAAATAAAATTTAAGACAAAAATACACTCTACCTTGAAAATTAATTAACAGCAGTTAACGTTTCGGGTAATTTACCGCAGGTATCTAACTAAAATAACAGTTACTTTTATAAACGATTCAAACGCTTTAAGTAACTTTATATTTTAATGAAGGTCACTGGATTACTACACGGTGTCACCTTCCATAGTCCTACGGGAATATCTACACGCGTATTTCTGGAAGAGGTAAGAAGTGTTTCTTTCACAAAAATTTGCTTTAACAAAATGTACCTTAAGAAGTTAATTATCAGCCTATAAATGTTCCAACGCCGAGCACAAGCCTCCTCTCATTTCTGAGTGCCGAGAAGTGTCCGCCCCAATGCGGGTTAGCGGACTTCACATGCCCTCGAAATGTTTTTATTCCTCAGACATGTAGGTTTCCTCACGATGTTTTCAGCACTTAAAATTGCAGAACCAATTTACAGGTGCCGGCGCCGGGGAAAGAACTCGATGACTCGCTTAATATGAAATTTAAGGCGAGCGCCCGGCCCCTCAACTACTTACGTCTCTATAAGTTAAAACATGAAAACCTTTATTGTTTTAACATCACTATATTATGTTATGTAAATTTGCTATAAGCAAATAAAAGAAAGAGAATCACACCGCCTCCGCAGGGTGAATAATTTATAATTTTTAGAACGCTTAAAGTAACAAACACGCATTCGTGATACTTGTATTTAATTGAACGAATGATTCAGGATACGCTTCTGAAAACAACCGAGAAATACGACGCGTGATATTACCTGAAATATTTCTCTTTATTATTTATCTTCAGTGATGAAACTTATTTTACGTGTGCGATGTCTGTGGGTTTTTTCTTTCATTCGACCCACATACGTGTATTTTTTTTTATGGAAGAAAGTGACGAGGCGAGTGAATCGTTCACCTAATGATAAATACAATACCTGCCCTTTAATAATGTCACCCAGAAAACATCTGTGTGGCGCCAAGCTGCGCCCGTCCCCCAGAGACATAAGTTCTTAAAATTTAATGCCCAGTAATAACACTAGCTATACGATCCCTTCAGACCGAAACACAGTAATGTTTGCACACTACTGCTTAACGACATATTAACTGGTACTGCGGTGGTAACAAAATCTTCATTACCACCCTTTGAGTCCTCGTTGCCGTGGTGGCCAGAAAAACTAGGCCCGGCCCCCAATTGGGTTCCGGGTCTGCCCGAGAGGCGCGGAGGACAGGGAGAGTGCTGCTTCTTAATAGCAAATTAAATAATATGTCTTTGTTTTTGCAATGAAAGAAGTATAAAGTTATTTTTTTCTTACAATGTATTATTAATGAGGTTCATCTAATGAAGAAGAAACAGACGAAGGAAACGAACATTTCTATTCGCTCTAAGCCCCGGGGGGGATGGTTAGCGGCGCCCGGGTCGCCGCCATATTCCCCAGCAAACTCGCTTCCATAGCGAGAGCCAACTTGGAGCGACCATCTCGGTCCGGCCCGCTGCTTCTAGCTATCATGTAGGTAACTCTCAGTTTCCCGTGAGTGAACTAGCTACTGTTAGCTGTTACATAGCGCCCCGTCACGAAAAGGCGAGTTGAGGTTGAGGGGTGTTCGGGTGCAATGTTGGGACTTATCTCTATATTATCTTAATTCAGCATAAAATCAAAAGTGAACTTACATGTATGGGACTACTCAAAATATTAGTAGACGTCACGAAATATACAGATTAGGTTTGAGGTAAGCAAACTTGTAAACTTTTGTAAACAAACAACGAATGGGCTCGGTCGTGGGCGGTCAGTGGTGAAGAATGTTGAATGTAATTTAGATTTGCATAAACCACAAAGTCAATGTATTCCGAAAAACGGATGTAAACTTTATTACGAGCTCTTTTTATTTATGGTATCTTTATTATTTGGTATTTTTAAAAAATCATGAAAGCGTCTTTGTTTTCTTTTTACTCTTTGGATACTATTGCCCTGCCAGACCTTCTTCGGCCTATACCCATATTATTTGGGTATATGAATCAACTACTGAAAAATTAGCATTCGTTTGGATTTTGATACCGCAACTGAATATTTACAAAAAAAATTAGAAGAAAGTTTGAATTAGTTTTTCATTGTTTTCAAAAGATAAATGAATCCGTGTTTTGAGTCTGGTAAAGCAGGATTAGTTTTGTTATAAATAACCGTATATTAAATAACTTTGTAATCTAAACAAGTATAATTGTAATATTTCAACTTCTACGAATGCCTGCCTTGCGAGAGAAACTACCGTAAAGACACAATAAAGCGTTTATTACGTTTGATATTACGTCGCATACAGTCATACAATGTAAGTAAATGTTTATGTATTATGTAGCCATTAATACACATACAACAGTAAACGGAATAGACTACTCCGTGAGACTGCGAACCTACGAGGAGAAATTACATTTATAAACGTAGCCTACACTTTATCTGCATAATCTAGTTCTACATACATACATACATAAGATCACGACTGTATCCCATAAGGGGAAGTCAGAGACTGAGCACTCACTGCAAAAACAGATGACTGCCACAATCCACGTTTCACCAAAACAATATAATGCACTTGGTGTGATAGGTGGTGAGCCCATCGTCACCGTGCGCTGTTGGGATGGATGGAATATAGAGTTTTATGAGATCCATTGGATGAGATGGAGTGGTAGTATTCTTTTGATGAGCCGCCACCACACGGCTTCTAGTTCTATAGAAGAGAATATTTTTCATCCACAAATAAATAGAATTCAAGTGTCTGTTTCTAATAACCAAATAACAGATTTTTACTCAATGCTTATGAAAGTATTTACGGTAGGGCAGACCGGGGTTGGTTGAGGACTGCGATAGGTAGACTAGATGCTCCTAACTTCTTGCAGGTTTGAGTGAGAGAATCAACGTTGCACTCAAAGAAAGCTCGCTGCTTGACCGATCATTCGCACAGAACGCGAGACACGAGGAAATGTCTCACTGTCAGTTAGAGCGCGATATCAATAATTCGGATACCTAAGTAGTTTTTCATCAACACATCTTTTTTGTTCTCACATTATAATTTATAGTCAAGTTGTTACAAAGTTAATTTGAAATGGAAAGTAAATTATTATAAAAGGTATACAAATACGTATTTTGACTGTTATGCAAAGCATTTTTATTTAGTGAATTTTTGAAAGCAAAAGCACCAGTCGGGGTTGGTAGGCCAATTGCGTATTGGTTGACTGACGATAACCCATATGTTCCAATTTTTTCGAAAATACTTATGGCTTACGAAAGAAATCGAAGTTTGAGATAAAAATTAATCATTAAATTATAAATAAACCCATCTGGGAAGAATCCTGCAAAACTTATGATTTTTTTTTATTGGATAAAGTGACGAGACGAGCAATACGTTCACCTGATGATAAGTGCAACGTCGGCTCATTACAGATGCCGTGTCACCTAGAATATTTCTGTGAAATTTTTAATACACATTAAATTTTGTCATCCCGTAATTCAAGCCAACCTGCAATAGTTGAGTAGTCTATCCTACCCCGGCATTGGGGCAGGTTGACCACCTCGGAGAGGTTTACTAAAACTGAAAAAATCCGGATTTTATTTAATAATATCCACATAGAACCTTTTTTTTAATTGACTATGAAATTTGGCACAGTTTACAATATTTCTCATTTAAACCAAGACAATAGTTTACAAAAAAATGATATCCAAAAACGTGGTCAACCATCCCCGGTCTGCCCTACTTATAAGAAAAATACAATTTTAAAATTTTTGTCTGTCTGTCTGTCTGTTCCGGCTAATCTCCGAAACAGCTGGAGCGATTTTGACCGAACTTTCACTGACAGGTAGCTGATATTATAGCGGGTAACTTAGACTACTACTTTAAATTATTTACTTTAAACTATTTACATAAGAAAAAATTTGGGGTCTCGCGCAAAAATATTAAAACCCCAAAATCAGATTTCAAATTGGGAATATCATATATTTCCTATTTGAATATCATCGGTCGATGTCGGCTTTTTAACGCGGGTGAAATCGCGGGGTATAGCTAGTTCAATATAGATTTTATATATACTCATTGCTAGCTTAAGAGCCGTCGTAGCTCGGGTCCCGGGTGCAATTAGTAGTAATCGAGTGACCTGAGTTCGATCCCCGCTAGCCGGAACCACTTAAATCGTTATGTTAAGTTAAAACATTGTGAGGGAACCTGCATGTTTGAGGAATAAAAATATGAAAGACATGTGAAGTCCGCCATCCTGTATTGGAGCGTGACGGACTTTTTCCGACTCCAAAACCCCCTCAGAAATGAGAGGAGGCCTGTGCTCAGCTGTGGGACATTTATAGGCTGTAACCTTACGCATTCAACGTAATTTTTTAAGCTACACTAGTTCGTTAAAATTGTCTCGGTCCTGGGAAGATATACTCAAACATACTTCGTCGTCGTCGTCGTTTGAGCCTATCACTAGTCCACTGCTGAATGTAGGCCTCCCCCATAGATTGCCACAAAACAAGTAAGTGAGCTATAAGCTCTCATTTTGGGGGGATTTTGCCATAGTTGCCACGCTTGGCAGGCGAGTTCGCATCAGCAGTTTATTTATTAAAATGTTCCAGGAAGATGCTGCTGCCCATCCCCTGGATTTTATTTACCCTCTGTCGACTTTTACGACACCCACGGGATGAGATGGGATGGTAGATTCTCTTAAGCCACCACCACATACATACTTATTCATCGATAAAGTCAACAAATATATCTGACAGACAACCTATTTCATAAATTTTCATAGATAAATTACAAAACTACTTTAACGTTGCTCACTTATGATTTAAAACTATAAAGCGTAGACCTGTTATTAGTTTTTTTTATATAAAGTTTTTTAAAAATAAAGTAAAGTAACATCCCTTAAATGTCCCACTGCCAAGCACAGGCCTCCTCTCATTTCTGAGAGGGTTTTGGACGCACGGGAAGAGTCCGCCACGCTGCTTCAATGCGGGTTCGCGGACTTCACATGCCCTCGAAATACTTTTATTCCTCAGACATGCAGGTTTCCTCACGATGTTTTCCTTCACCGCCGAGCACATGATAAATCAGCACTTAAAATTACAATTAACAATTTTTATGGTACTTATATAATTAAAACGTTTACGCTCCGAATGTTGGCACGTATGTTCTCACACACAGTAACATAGTGAAAGGGGATCGGAACTTAGGCAATGATAAGTCTCCTGACCCCGAGGTCGGCTGCATGACGTACGATTTAGCACACGTTTGGTTAGCGGAACAGGTAAACTCTATCAGGAAAGGTTAAGAGAAATGATTGTCTGTCCTAACAAAGATCTTAGCTATTTTACTCTAATAGATAGCACATTTAAATTTTTTGTATTATTGGTATATTGTACAGTCTGTATACCACTGTAAAGTAACATCCTATAAACGTCCTACTAAAGAGCACATGCCTCTACTAATTTTTGAGAAAGTTTTGGGACTGGGAACAGTAGGCATGCTGCTTCAATGTTTTTTTTATTGGATAGACTAACGAGAAGACAAAAACGTTTATCTGACGCTAAGTGCAACGTCTGCCCATAACAAATGCTGTGTCACCCAGAATATTTCTGTATAGCACCACAATGAGTCCGCCCCCTGAGACATCAGTTCTTAAGTCTAATGTGCAAAGTGATTACACTAGCTCTCAGTGCCCTTCAGACCGAAACACAGTAATGTGTAACCTAGCTAGACGGATTCCTGCATAGGAATCCTACCACTAGCAAATGTAGGTTGGCGGACTTTAAATGTTCTTGAAATATTTTCATTCCATTCCTCAGATATGCAGGTTTCCCCACGTTGTTTCCTTCACGGGCACGTGATCACTAAAAATAGCAGAACAATTTTAGAAGGTGACGGCATCGGGAATCGAATCGCAGGTCACACATACATTCAAACTTAAAACGCCTCACTAGCTGGCTCTATGTAGAGCCGTAGATATGGTTGGTTATGAATTATTACTATTGTGAGAGTATATCGTGCGTGTTGTAATAATCGTCTAATGTAAAATCTCTGTTTCGAAAAGACATTAAATTAGTACAGATAAATGAGAGTGATGTCATCTGGCCAATTTTCGCATTTTGCAGTCCGCATGCCGGAGATATTATAGTGCCACACGTATACGCTCAAACACAGAGGTGAGTCTACCTCATGCGGCGCAAGAAGGCGTCCGATATGACACTCTTGCGCTAAAGTTGGAGGAAGGTTAGAACGTAGTATTAGAGACACTGTCCCCGTGTTCCGTATCACAAAACAACTAAACCCAAAACTTATTATTAGTGTCTTTCACAAATCTTCGCTCCGACAGTGACTCGAAGCCGGGACCCACGGTTCGGTAGTCGGGTACTGTGAGACGCGGTCGACAAGATATCGGGATAGAGCGTCATTATAACACCATTTGCTCTGTGTTAACTCTATCAGAACATGAATATACGCATGCATTTACCTTAGATATAATTATAAAAAAAGTAATTCTGGCATTATTATCTCGCATTTGCGCGTATGTTTTAACGAAACGATTTAAATTCCGACCTTAATACACGTGGTTTTATATTTAAAGAGTTACTCAATCAGTTCCATTATGGAAGCAGTGAATTAGCAATCCGTGAGAGAGAGTAAAATATGAGTTTGATAGTATGCTCGAGGTTTTATATAAGGATAACAAAATACCACCTAGTAATTGATTACAGGAAGGTAGATTATATTCCTAAAAATATATGCATTAGTGGGCAACTAAATTAATGGAAAGATTAGAGTCAATTTGTATGATCTTTATGATGAAAGGTTCTTTATGGAGTTGCAACTTTCCATTATTCTTGGGCGTCCAGTTTTTAACTAGTCTTTTAAAGTATTTAAAAGACTACTATAGAACTCCGATTAACATTGAACATTTATACTAAATAGTTTAAAAAGTTAGAGCTCTGCATAGCGAAGAATCGAGAAGAAACTCACACAGTTATTTCTTCATATACTTTTTAAAATATTTATGATTCCATTTTACATCATTCATAAGCTTATAATGCAAACATTTATGATAAATTATAAAGCAATATACCAGTTGATCACTAATACAGAAATAATTTATTTCGTTTCCATATATGTATTTGTCCTCCAATTAGGTCAGTATTGTCGTCAAACTTTTCTCAAATATTCCATCAGAAAATTCAGTAGCATTTTCTTAATATTATATTTTTGTTTGTTGTTAGTATGTAAATTAGTTTACGTTTATCTTGAAATGTAAATTATTAGTTTAGCTATTTATCATCGCGGAATAGTAATCAGGTCACAAATGATTAAGATCACATTGCCTGAAAGTTTCACTCGCGGGTAGAGATTTTTCAGATTTGGCTGACTGAAATGGCTGGTACTTGATAATTCATGTCCAGTAAAATTAACAGATTAAAAAAAAATATTTTTAAAATTCTCATTACCCCGTGGACGATTTTACACTTGTGGTTTATATAGGTATCTGTTTAGATAGGTACCTACTATGTAGTATCATCGCAATGCCACTTATTCTGCCGTGAAGCAGTAGTATGCAAACATTCCCATGTCCGTTTGAAGTGTACTGAGAGCTAGTGTAATTACTGACTATTAGACTTAAGAACTGATGTCTCAAGGGGACACATCATTTTTTATGGGCAGAAGTTACACTTGCCGTCAGGAAAAACATTTGCTCGTTTCGTTGGGTAATGTTGACACACACAGCGATACCTTCTAGTTGATAACCAGCGCGTCACCTAGTGGTTAGAGTATTTGACTACTGCGCCGCGAGTCCTGAGTTTGAATACCAACATTTGTGCATAAGACAAATTGTTGCTTTTCGGGTCCGGTTGTAGTGGGATTGTCCACGTGTCTTTGGCCCTGCATTCTGACCCATATCCAATCTTATCACATGAGCGTTATGTTGGGCAGGGGTAGATTGGGCAGAGTTAGTGACATTGACTTTACTCGTACACTTGTAGCACTAAAATGTTCCTGGTAAGTTGATAGCTTCCGACAGTATTAGGATGTTGTTGCCGTGGTACAAAATCGCTCAGTACCTACGACAAAGTGGTGGAAATCGGTTTCGGTCGACATAAACGAAAACTGAATTTGAGGGTCGACGAGGTCTAAAAATCGACCGCTATACTTTAACACAAGTTCTTATTGGAAATTTTCAAGATACTGTATAAGTTGTTTTACGTGTACCAACTTGTTATAGGAACGATTAATATTTTAGTAGGAAGTAACATTGTTTGTACTTTTAAAAAACTGAACTTGGTACTGAATTAAATAAAAAATTGAATTGAAAGAATTAAATATAAAAAATAGAGATAGGACTTTTAAAGTAATTTGGCTATGGGGGTCTGAGGTATCAGTTCATTTTGGAAAAGGGGTCTCTTGCCCAAAATAGTTTGAAAATCCCCGCTCTAAATCCTTAATAGGCTACTTGATAAGGCCCTTACGTAGGTGCAGATTGCATATGACTTTATATATAAAACAGGTTTAAATTCCTATGCATGGTGTCATCAATATAGTTTCCTGTCGAGTAATTTGTAAGTAAGCACTTGAAATTTCAATTTAGCGATGCCGGTACCGTGTTTCGGTTCGGATCACTCGCGTACATGAAATTTAAGGAGAGCGTCCGGCCTTTGAGTTTCTGAGAGTTATTTATGGAAGTCGTGGTTAAACTAGCCAAGAGGCAATTGTGAATTTTATCAATATTATTTATTATTTATGTAATAAGTCTGCCTTTTTTTATTTCATAAAAGTGTCGGGACGAGCAAATCGTGCACCTGATGGTAAGGGCAACGTCTGCCCATAACAAATGCTGTGTCATCCAGAACATTTCTGTGTGACACCACATTGCGCCCGTCACCCCGAGACATCAGTTCTTAAGTCTGATATACCCAGTGGTAACGCTAACTCTCGGTGCCCTTCAAACCGAAACACAGTAATGTTTGCACACTACTGCTTCACGGCAGAATAACTGGCACTGGGGTGGTATCTACCTACCACCAGTAAAATCACCAGTGCCTCTGTCCTAAGAAGGTGATATAACCCTCACAGGTGTAGAATTTCTATGCAGCATTCATATAGGTAGGTACAACCCCCGGACCTAGGAGGAAAACCAGGGCGGGACACCTGCCGGGGGCGGCGATTTAAGGGACGCTAAAATCAAATGACAGAGGTTTTTTTTAAATCTTCTTTAAAATCTCATATGCCGGAGGTAATTAGCGCCAATCTGAAGTTCTTGTCCCGGTTCGGAAAAATCGTAGATCCAGGACTGAATGCAGTATCAGTTATTCTGCCGTCAAGCAGTAGTGTGCCAACAATACTGTGTTTCAGTCTGAAAGGGCACTTATAGGAAGAGTAATGATTATAACTGAATATGCACATATGAGATTTAAGAACTGATGTCGAGGGTGGCTAGTGCAGTGTGATCTGGGTAACATACGATTTGTTATGGGCAGACATTGCACTTACCATCAGATCAACGATTTGCTGCAGCAAATTATGATAATCATGAAGGTTCAGATAAGGATGGCACCCATCATTCTTCTTCAGGTCTTTAATCTTTTGATTATTGTAATGGTGAAGTACCAAGTAATAGCTCACAACTTTTAGAAACATGCTACCGACGCTTTAGAAATTAATCGCAAAGCTGTTCCACGCATTTGATCCTCCAATTGCAATTTATAACTCATGTGTAATTCCTCAATTGTGTATCGAAATAATATTTCTGGTGCACACGTCCGTCGCTGCCGATTTAATCGCGCACCAAAATCTGAAACTATTTCGAGTGCCTTGAGTTATTCCGTTGTTTTTCATGTTTGATTATTTTTAGTCTGTGCGAAAAGAATATTTATAGTCTGCTGCACCACTTCATAAATTCCACGTGTGCAATATCGGTGATCGATTTTGTTGGATCATTCAGGCATAGGAGAACAGTAGACCCGCGGTAATCCGAATTGTTTTGCAAGAGCAACAAAGAGCATTTCTGTGTGGTAACACACCGCGTTCGACGTCCTATGCCCTGCCCACTAGCTAACATTTCCTTTCAGACCGAAACACAGAATGCACACTACTGCAGAATAACTGACACAGGAGTCTTCCACCAGTAGTATTCAATCGTTTAAATTTTTCACGAGACGAAGTTGAATTCACTTATCATCGAACAACGATCACAATGTGTATTGTTTAGAAATTGCTTCGTGTGAAAAAGAGTTGCATGTAGTTATTGATGCAATTGGTTAAGTCTCGAATGCAATTTCATCAGAACAGATTCGGCGTAAATCGTTTTATTAAATCAAGCGTGGGTTCGAGTTTGTAGCGAACGGAGAAACGTTTGCTTGTTGATAATGTGTAATATTAAGAAATATATATATATATATTTTTATACTTCTTTTCTGCTGCGTAACGCCCGCCATTTTTGATAAGAAGATGTTCTTCTTGTCAAATATGAAATCAGTCTTCTTAAATGATCAGAATATATTATATACATAGTCATAATTCGTTGTAATTACGATTACAATTTATAATCGTGACGGGTACCTTAGTGCCTTGCCTAGTGTGGTCTATCTGATAATATTCTACATTCTAATACATAAATTTATACCACAATCACGCATGTATAAGGGTTAGGCCTGAGACCACACCCGTAACTAACTTGTCCCCACGTAAAACGAGAACCATGTCGCAGTTACTCCCTATTGCGGTACCACGAGCAGTATAGTGACTCAAATGCATATTATGGTGTTCATTATCATCATAATCATCATTTCTGCTTATCACTAGTCAACTGCTGAACATAGACCTCCCTCATAGATTGCCACAAAATTTTGCAGCTTTCAATTTGGGGGATTTTGCCATAGTTGCCACGCTTGAAAGGCGCGTTGGCAACCGCAATTTGTTTATTGAGATGTTCAAGTGGCAGATGGTGTTATTCTGCACGAATAAAGGCTGTCCGTAGAATACCTTAGTCGCCTCTTACGACACCTAAGTAGGAAAGAGGTAGGTGCTATGCTACTCTGCCTTTTCAGTTAATAAATATAGCAGTTAGCAATTCAAAAACGGGAAAGCCTCATCAACATCCTGAAGGCGTTATTATATTGTATACGGAAGTCATTATACGTTTACCCATGTGTGTCTGACCCATAACGCTCAGGCAGACCCATGATGCTAAAGGTATTTAGCAAGTAAGTGATTATAAATAATAGTACATAAAAGAATCTACCGCCCCATCTCATCCCGTGGGTTTCGTAAAAGTCATCAGAGGTAAAATTAAAACAAAGATATGGGCAGCAGCATCTATCTGGAACATCTGTATGAATAAACTGCGGTTGCCAACCCACCTGCCAAGCGTGGCCACTACGGCAAAATCCCCCCAAAATGAGAGCCACAAACTTTTGGCGCAATCTTTGAGGGAATCCAATGTTTAGCAGTGGACTTGTCATAGGCTCATATGATGACGATGATGATGTAAAAAATACATCCACAACGTCAATGTACCAATTATCACAGCCTCTGGTCTTCCGGCTTACCTTCAGTAACCGTAGGACCGCATAAAGACGTTGACCCACATTAGGACTTATCCTATTTTGTGGGTCCATTATACTGACTTAATTTAGCTTGTACACCCATCCTTAACAACTATCTACACGTATATTACAAATATTTGTTCTGTTCGGTACTCGAACCCACGACCTGTAGCGCAGTCACTGCGCCAGTCGCATATTTCCATTGAGCATTGTTTGACTGTATCTTTAGATGACAATATGATTGTTCTAGCGAGTCACGAACACAATATAATAAATGACTGAATGCGAACATACATCCGTTCGTTCGTTGCGCATTAGAGGTCCATATTTCGATTTTAAAGGAACGCCAATCGATTACGACTGCGTATGTCATCGACCAATACGTTGATATTACCAGTGACAAGTCCTTGTCAATAGGTGTTGAATTACTTTTGATCACATGATTGTACTCTGGTTCTGCGAACAAAAACAGTCAGGATTCGAACCTAGGGCTCGTCCATTTATCGTCCATCTCAATATGCCAGACCTAAATCCAGACCGATATCCGGCCGATAGTTTTCCGGCAAAGTAGAATAGTACCTACCTCTTTCCTACCGAGGTGTCGTAAGAAGCGACTTACGGACAGCCTTTATGCATGCAGAACAACACTACAATATGCAATGCTGTCACTATACTGCTCGGGGGAACGCACGCAGGATACGCCTCTTACGACACCTCGGTAGGAAAGAGGTAACTGCTATCTACTCTGCCGGACATCTATCGGCGAACGCATTATCAGATAGTGGTGGCCAGTGGAAATAGAGAAAGATCTGCTAGAACTCCTGCAGCAAGAGGTCACATTGCGCGATCTCTCCTAGGGGTAATAGAATTGGCAAAAAAATATTAATAGCGTCTTTTGTTGTCGGAGGCAAAAACTCTATCTGGAGTCACCGCGCCATCCTAGCAGAAGTATTTATTAAAAGCTTAAACATCCGCAAATCAGATATTATTTTACGAGTACGTACACATACATACAGTCACGCCTTTCTCTCATATAAGGGGCAGAGGCCTCACATTTTCGCTCCCTTGGGAAACGAGACGTGACGGTTGACGAACGACGTCGCCGTCGTTTTGGTACAAGTAAAAAAAAATCGTACCACCCATTGCAGTACGCTCCCACAAACAGTATAGTGACATGCATATTATGGTGTTATTCCCTTATTACGTTATCTCTTAGAGGCGACCTCTTACGAAGAGGTTGGTGCTATTCTACTCTGCCCGACACCTATCGGCTGAAATGTTTGGACATGTACAAAACTAAAAAAGACACGTAATTATGAATTTAAGATTACGTGACCTCAAATCGATTAGTGCTTTTAAGGCCATGTATAAATTAATACTGATTGACGAACAAAAAAGAACTGCCTAAGAAATAACATAAAATATAAAATGTTTATTGAAGGGTTAGGGGTGAATTAATTGTAAAACGGCGATGCACTGTTCATATAATTGTATTTAAATAGAAGTAATAATAAGGTTAAACAAGATAATTTATTTTTATAATTTCGATAAGCGCACGCGCAGTTGCCATAAGTTAAGGGTCGGAATGAAAACCAGTCTCGGGACATCTCGACAATAGCTGAGTTCGATCCATTTCGTCGGCTGATGCTGCAGCACAGATTTTACTTGTTGGTCACATATATATATAAATTCCTATGCAGGAATCCGTCTAGGTAGGTACCACCCACGGGCCAGTTATTCTGCCGTGAAGCAGTAGTGTGCAAACATTACTGTGTTTCGGTTTGAAGGGCACTGTGAGGTAGTGTAATCGCTGGGCATATGAGACTTAAGAACTTATGTCTCAGAGTGATGGGCACAGTGAGGTGTCACACAGAAATTTTCTGGGTGACACTGCATTTGTTATGGGCAAACGTTGCAATTACCATCAGGTGAACGTTTTGCTCGTTTCATCACTTTATACAATAAAAAAAAAATCTTTTAATTATTTTATTTAAGGTTAGTAATAGTTTATTTTTTTATTTTCTTTGTAATTGTAAATTATCGTGATGTAGTCGCGTTTGTAGCCCTACGAATAAACAAGTTTTCTTTCTTTCTTTCTTTCATTCCAACAATGATTTTGTGCAATAATACCGCTATAATAGGTGCCATCAACGACTGTACATAGTTTCAACTTAATCGAATCGCGCCTCTATTATACAATATGGAAGGATTTAGTTTTTAATTAAAGATTTAATGAGCAAAAAATAATAGTTGTACACAACCGCATTTACAATAAGAGTAATGAATCAAAGAGTATATGACCATAGTGAAATACAAAACGCTAAGCATAGACAATCGTTTAAGAAATAGAATTGTTTGGTTTATACAATTCTAACACAACCTATCACTATGATGATGATGTATGATGTTCTCCTAGCCGATTTCGACCACGGCGACAACTTCCGAATACTGTCGAGAGCCATCAACGGCGCAGGAGATATTATAGTGCCACAAGTGTACGCGCAAAAACAGAGGCAGGGAAACCCGACGCCCGATGTAACGCTGATTCGATAAGATCGGAGGTAGGCTAGGATGCAGTGTCAGAAACACGGGGACAGTCACAACACAACCAGACCCGAAAACCAACTATTTGTGTTTTAGCGCAAATGTTGGCTCCGGCTGGGGTCCGAACCCAGGACCCGCGGCGTAGAAGTCAGGTACTCCGATCATCACTAGTCCACTGCTAAACATAGGCCTCCGCCATAGATTGCCACAAAAGTTTGTAGCTCTCATTTTGGGGGGATCTTGCCATAGTTGCTTTTTTTTTTTATTTTCCCTCTGACGACTTTAACGACACCCAAAGGGATTACATGGGGCGGTAGATTTTCTTAAGCCGCTACCACACGGCAACCTATCCTATATTATTTTATAGACAGTAACATCTCGAAATTCCTTGACCAACTGTGTATAAGCAAAACATTCCCTTTATCGGGTGACTTCATATGTGTTTACGACAATAATTTTCATTGAACAAGTCGCAAGTTTTATTTGTCCGGAGTGCAATTGATTTATGTATGTGAATTCCCACTCGCAAATAATGTATAAGGGACCGTCGTAAACACGACGCGACCTTTTCGAGGTTTTTTGTTCACTTTGGGGCATTAATAAGTACAGATGCGTAATGAATATGCGTCCGGCGACCGCGTGACTTAGTGTTCACAGTACCGGACTAACTACGCTGTAAAGTAAAGTAAAGCTTCAGCCTATAAATGTCCCACGCTGTGGGTAAAAGTAAAAAAGTAAAATTTCAGCCTATAAATGTCCCACTACTGAGCACAGGTCTCCTCTCATTTCTGAGAGGGTTTTGGAGCTAGGAAGAATCCGCCACGCTGCTCCGATGCGGGTTGGCGGACTTCACATGTCTTCGAAATATTTTTAATTTCTCAGACATGCAGGTTTCCTCACGATGTTTTCCTTCACCGCCGAGCACGTGGTAAGTCAGCACTTAAAATTGAAATTAACAATTTTAGTTGTGCCGGCACCGGGAATCGAACCCAGGTCACTCGCGTACTATGAAATTTAAAGCGAGCGACTAGCCTCTGAGGTGCCACTGCTGTTACTACGCTGTGGGTACCTGGTTCGAATCCCAGCCCGGGCTAACGTTTGTGGAAAAAAACACAATTTGTTGGTTTTCTGGACTGGTTGTGTAGAGAAAACTGGAAGCTGTTATCGTTAAACTGGTATATCTTAATGGTGTCTTTATATGACACTATGAGATACTGTGGTTATTGCGTTACGCGAATGATTGGGCTTTTATAATTTTTTATATCACCGCCTTTTATCATTATGTTGGCTCGGTTGGCGCAGTGGCTAAGCCCTTGGCTACTGCGCCGCGGGTCGCGGGTTCGATTCCGGCACGTGACAAATATTTGTATGGCCTACAGATAGTTGTTCCGGGTCTGGGTGGTTTGTTCATGTGGAATTTATGTCTGTAAAACGTACCCACGACACAGGAGAAATCCTACGGTGGGCCATGGTTTACATTAAAAAAATATATATATTTCAGACCATCACTCTCTGCAACTGTCTTCTGACGACCGCGTGGCTTAGTGGTCAGAGTACCTGACTTCTAAGCCGCGGGTCCTGGGTTCGAATCCCAGCCGGAGCCAACATTTGTGCTAAAACATAAATTGTTGGTTTTCGGGTCTGGTTGTGTTGTGATTGTCCCCGTGTTTCTGACACTGCATCCTAGCCTACTTCCGATCTTATCGCATCAGCGTTACATCGGGCGCAGGTAGGTTGGGACGAGTGAGTTCCTCTGTGTTTGCGCGTACACTTGTGGCACTATAATATCTCCTGCGCAGTTGATGGCTCTCGACTGTAGTCGGAAGTTGTCACCGTGGTCGAAATCGGCTAGGAAAACATCATCAATCTTCTGCTGATCCCGTGTCCTATGACATCTCCGTAGATCGCCACAAAACACGGTCCTGATCCAGCTGCACCCACTCCCCGCAAAAGTGAAGATCGTCGCTTCATTTAATGGCGTTCGCACAACATTACACTAACGAAGAGGTCGCCACTCCAGAACATTTCTTCCACAACGGTACGAGCGCAAGCAAGTACAGCAAGCTGTATGGTCAGCCCATTGCCATTTTTGCTTGCTGATGCTTAGGACTACGTCGGTTAACTTAGTTCTGCTATAGATATCATCACAACTTTTTATTTCTTAAATTTCATTCTGTTACTGGTGCACAAGATACTAAGCATGTAAAATAAGTATCAATTATAGTTTTTTTTCTAATAACACGCATTGTTAATGCGATCTATGGACGTTTGTAAGAACTGAGATAAACTGTCAAATAAAAAAAGAGCACGTGCAACTTTTAACACGTGACAGAAACTTCATATAATTATAATTATATGAAGTAAATTAAAATAATAAATAATAAAAATAAACATACTTTTTTTTTTTTTTTTTTTTTTTAGGACTGATGGTCACTGTTAGCCCGAAGGCTTTTACAGCTTCGCCGGATTGAAAGGTGGCATAGCGCTGAGGGCGCTTAGCCGAAACCTTTATTTATGGATGACTGGCGCAAGGGCCCCCGAGAGGGGACCTCGGCTTGGACCGTCATCCTGTTCGCGAGAGTAACAGACTCGAGGGTGCCCAAGGGGGCCGGTCTCGGCTCGGTCAGTTACTGCAATCGGGAGGGCAATATTACTACTACTATAATTATTAATACCATGATTATTATTAGATAAGTTTACCACCAATTCGGAATGCGTTTCCGCTGGAGAAGAAATGGCGCAAGAAACTCCAGCGACGCTTCTGTTTGTGACACTACTGCTAGGGGAGAACCGGCCTGAGATGCGGCGGTATCGCGAATAACTTTGTCTGATACGCCCACGCCGACGGCGGGGGCGGTATGATGGTGATAATGGGTGTTTGTGTAGTGTTGAGTAGAGCGCTTGGGCAATAGTGGTCGCGTCGTCAGGGTCCTCGAGGACGTGCCTCGGTCTCCTTTTTCCGCGGGTCGAGTTTTGGTGTATCGCGAGGGGGTTGTAAGTGGCGGCACTGACAACCAGTGGGTTGGGGTGCGTGGCGGCAGAGTCGAAGTATCGGCGAGAGGCCAACTTTAGATATTGGGCTATGGTAGGAAGCCCTGAATCGATATGAAGGTTAGCATTACGCACGAACCACGGTGCTCCCGTGGCTTTACGCATGAATCGATTTTGTATTACCTGAAGTCGGTGAATTTGACGCGGGGAGGCATGCGCAAATACGGGGCTTGCGTATGTCATAATTGGCTGAATACAGGCTTTGTAAAGTGTAATTTTATTACGTAGGGACATTTTGCTATTTTTATTTAGTAACGGATGTAATCGACCGAGGACGAACGCCGCTCGGTTCCTTACTCGGTTAATATGTGGACCGAAGCTGAGTCTCGAGTCTAATAGGACGCCTAGGTATTTGACTGTCTTTTCCCAGGGGATTGGACGATCGAATAACTCTATGGTGGGGAGATGCTGCGTTATGCGCCGCGAGAAGTACATGGCTGCACTTTTGATTGGGTTGACCTCGATCCTCCATTTCCGAAACCAGTTCCCGAGGGTTCGGGCTGCGGATTGGAGGCGTTTAGAGATAGTGTCTGGATTACGTCCAGACACATATAGGCAGGTATCATCTGCGAAGAGGGCGAGTTCGACGCCGCTGGTGTGCGGTATGTCGTTCGTGAAAAGGGTGTAGAGCACGGGACCTAGGACTGAGCCTTGTGGTACGCCGGCTAGGATGGGATGTGATTCGGATCGCACCCCCTCGACGCGGTAGCGGAAGGTTCGACTGCGTAAGAAATCTCGTATGATGAGTACGAGGCGATCTGGCACACCGAGTCCATATAACTTGTATATGAGCCCGTTGTGCCAGACCTTGTCGAACGCTTTCGCCACGTCGAAGAAGAGCGCTCCGGTATGAAGCCCGCGTATGAAGCGGGATTGAATGTGCTCCGTTATGCGGTGCACCTGCTGGGTACATGAGTGTTTGGCACGGAATCCAAACTGCTCGTGGATGGGGATCCCTCGAGACTGCATGAAGTCTCTTAAGCGGGCGAGAAGTAGGCGTTCGTATATCTTGCCTAAGGCCTTGAGGAGGCTTATAGGCCGATATGCGGTGGGATCGGACGGGTGTTTAGAGGGCTTTAGAATCCCTACGACCTCTGCTTCTTTCCAGGTGTTCGGAAAGATTGCGTTGGCCAGAGCTGCGTTGTAGATTAATACCAATAGCTGAATGATGGTAGTAGGCAGGAGCTTAACTACTTTGTTAGTGATACCATCGGGACCGGGAGATTTCCTCGGACGGAGGTTTTTAATAATAGACTCTACTTCGGTGCTGTTAACCGGCGGTATGGAATCGCGGAGCGGTTGAGAAGCCCTCCGATCGACCTCGCTGTCGACTAACGCGACGTGGGCGGAGTCGACCGGTAAGGTGCTTGGGGAGCATTGAGATTTTAGGCTGTCAGCTAGACATTCTGCCTTTTCTTCGTCTAGGAAGGCAGGCGGTTGGTTGGGTCGTACTAAAGGGGGCATTGAACGGGATGTGCCTCCTTTTAGTGATTTTGGAAGTCGCCAGAAGGCGAGGTGAGACGGTTCGATGTTAATGAGACTGTTATCCCACCGATCGTTTCTGAGCTCCTGCATACGTATTCGAACCTCACGTTGCAGGGTGCGTAGTGTTGTTCTATTGCTGACGGTAGGATATAAGTCGTGAGCGCGAGTGGCTGCGTTCTTGCGCCTCATTAGGTCTCTAATGTCGTTAGGCAGGATCCAGCGGTGGTCGTCCGCCACTGGGACCTGTCTCGAGGAATCCTCGACGACAGTTTGGATGTGCCTAGTGAGTGCATGAGCCGCAAGGTTCGTGTCACTGACTGAATTGATGGTCATAAACATACACAAATAATAAACATAGGGAAAGAAAGTTAAATTGCTACTATCTGCAAGCAAAATATATAATGGTGTATGATTCCGGGTTTTTAAAAGAGTAAGTAACATTTTATGTTTTGTATATCTTAGCAAATTAACTTTCTGTCCATACTATAATGGAAATTTCATAGTACGCGATTCCCGGATCCGGCACCACTACAATTGTTAATTGCAATTATAAGTGCTAATTTACCACGTGCTCGGCGGTGAAGCAAAACATCGTGAGGAAAGCTGGGAAACCTGCATGTCTGAGTAATAAAAAAATATTTCGCAGACATGTGCAGTCCGCCAACCCGTATTGGAGCAGTATGGCGGATTCTTCCTAGCTCCAAAACCCTCTCAGAAATGAGAGGGGGCCTGTGCTCAGCAGTAGGACATTTATA
The DNA here is from genome assembly GCA_019845155.1 of Luehdorfia chinensis. Classification (NCBI taxonomy): domain Eukaryota; kingdom Metazoa; phylum Arthropoda; class Insecta; order Lepidoptera; family Papilionidae; genus Luehdorfia; species Luehdorfia chinensis. Next base: position 2,339,006 of record JAHVAK010000028.1, read on the forward strand.
GGCTGAAACTTTTTAATAAAAATATTACTTATTGCAAAATAACTGCTCAGAATAAAAACAATAGTTAATTGATCATGAATAACAGAAACGTTGCCCAGAAACGTTTCACTTTAATTATAATTACATAACTGGTGGATATCCTATACAGGAATCCGTCCAGGTAGGGGCCACTGCAGGGCCGTGAAACAGTAGTGTGCGAACATCGCTGTGCTTCGGTCTGAAGGTCTCTGAGAGCTAGTGTAGTCACTAGGCATATGAGTAGTGCCACACAGTAATGTTCTGGATGACACAGCATTGGTTATGGGCAGACGTTGCACTTACCATCAGGCGAACGTTCTGCTCGTCTCGCCACTTCATCCAATAAAATAAAATTACTTACATCGAGAGTAGGCAATGCGATTGAAGTAAAGTTTCGATCATGAGCCATAAATTAAAGACATAGGGTCGCAATCGCGTGTTATGCACTAACATTATCTTCGACTGGGATTCAAAACAAGACCATCCATCTCTACCATCCATATCTAATAAACAACAATTTAAAACTAAAGGAATGGAACGCGCCGTTAGCGCCTTTAGTTTGTCGTTCCAGATTCAAAATATAAATCAATTTAAGTGACATTAAAAAATAAATCTTCGTCCGGTATCGTCACTATCGAAATGCCTGTAATACGTCGACGTGTTTATACGGTTTAAATTTAGTGGTGTTTATAGACGCACTTCGTTGAAACCGCCGAGTAAGTTTCGTATCGAAGTCGTTATTTTTAATTGTCTTCTAAGCGATGGCGGTTGGTAATATAAACTACTTGATGGAGGTTGGTGACATTTTTTATAAACACTGACCATTGATCGATAATTCTGAAAGTTTATTTACCATTAGAGTGTTAACGAAATTATTCAATGGAACACTTTAATGTTATCTTACTATTACTATAATAAAGATGCTGAGTTCGTATGTTTGAACGCGCTAATCGCAATAAATATAGATCCGATTTTTTTCTATTAGATAGCCCGTATATTAGGAAGGTCTTAGGCTGTAAAATTAGGCTACAGTTTTAAGGCATAACCGAACATTGCCGAGAAGGACCGAACTGTGAATGCTTAGGTTAGCCAGGTAATGACCATATATATGATTGCGCCGTACAGTAGTACGGCGCAATCATATATATGGTCATCGACACGCTAAGAAGATATATATGGTCGGCTTAATTTACGCGGGGCACAGCTAGGTAACTTCTTATTGGTTAAAGTGATTAAACGTTCACCTGGGTGTAAGAGCAACGTCTGCGATTACAAATGCTGTCACCCAAAACATATGTGTAACACTAAACAGTTCCCATCACCCTGACACATCAGTTCTTTTCAAGTCTCATATGCCCGGTGATTACGCTAACTCACACTGCCCTTTAATCCGTCTAGGTAGGTACCACCCCAGGGCCAGTTATTCTGCCGTGAAGCAGTAGTGTGCCAACATTACTGCTTTTCGTATTGAAGGGCACTGAGAGCTAGCGTAATCACTGGGCATATGAGACTTAAGAACTGATGTCTCACGGTGACGGGCGCATTGTGGTGTCACACTGTTCTGATTGACACAGCATTTGTTATGGGCAGGCGCTGTACTTACTATCAGGTGAACCTTTTGCTCGTTCCGCCACTTTTATCAACTAAAAAAAAACGACACAGTAATGTTTGCAATGCTTCACGGCAGAATGGGTGGTACGAATTGAGAACCTCCTGCTGTTTTGAAGTTGGTTAATTACTGAGCATTTAGGACTTAAGAGCTGACGTCTATGTGACTCAGCATTTTTTAAAGTTTTCCTAATATTTACCCATGTGGTGGCGGCCTAAGAGAATCTACAACCCAATCTCGTCTCGTGAGTGTCGTAAAAGTCAACAGAGCATCTTGGGCAGCAGCATCTCCCTGGAACGTCTGAATAAATTAACTGCGGTTGCCAACCCGCCTGCCATGCTAAGAGTAAGTGAGTTAAGTGTTTTGAAGCAATCTGTGGGGGAGACCTATGTTCAGCAGTGGACTAGAATTGATGATCTAATTAAGCACTACTGAGCAAACCAGTTTAAAACACTGTCAATATGACATTTAAAAGGCGAAGTCTCATGATGACAACCTCAGTGTGCCACATACGTATGTACGTAAAATCACGCCTTCTTCCCATATAAGGGGTAGGCAGAGGTCACACACGTTGCCCACTCTTCGCGCCCGCGGGAAACGAGACGTGAGAGGTGGCGAACCACGCCGCCACCATTTTGGTACGAGTCGAAAAAACTTCTTACCCCCCTTGCCACGAGCAATATTGTGACAGCATTGCATATTACGGTGTTTTTCTGCACTAATAAGTACCGTGCCGAGCCGTGGTAGCTCAGGAGCTAGGCGCCAGCTTTAAGTTTCATAGTACGCGAGTGACCTGGGTTCGATTCCCGGTGCCGGCACCACTAAAATTGTTAATTGCAAGTGCTGATTTACCATGTGCTCGGCGGTGAAGGAAAACATCGTGAGGAAACCTGCATGTCTGAGAAATAAAAAGTATTTCGAAGACATGTGCAGTTCGCCAACCCGCATTGGAGCAGCGTGAAAGATTATTCCTAGCTCGAAAACCCTCTCAGAAATGAGAGGAGGCCTGTGCTCAGCAGTGGGACATTTATAGGCTTAAACTTTACAAACTACTGCACCAATAAAGGCTGCCCGTACAATACCTTAGTCGCCTCTTACGACACCTCGGTACTGCAGTGTGCCGCAATAACGCATTTTGAGCATTTGTTATGGGCAGACGTTTTAGTTACAATCAGGTGGACAATTAGCTCGTCACGTCATTTACTGCCATAAAGAACTATTGAATCAATAAAGTGGCAGTTTATGCAGGCTTAAATCAAGCGTACACTCGAGTTCATGTCGCTCCCGTTCATTAACCTCATTTATTTCGTGAATTTTTTTTTATCAACGTACAATACGTACGTACGCATACAAGTTAAGTGATACTTTAAAGAGGGAGCAAAGATCAAAATACGTATTAAGATGTTCACAATGTTCACGGTTTTTGGTCACGAACTAAGATTATACGCCGCAAATACCGATTAATATATGGTTTTAGATTAATTGTAATTGTAGAAATATAGCCTATATAGAATATAGAATAGCACCTACCTCTTTCCTACCGAGGTGTCGTAAAGTATTGTACGGACAGCCTTATTTCGTGCAGAATAACACCATAATATGCAATGCACTGGCAATATACCGCTCGTGGGAATGCAATGGGGAGTAACATTTTTTTCACTCGTACCAAAATCGCGTCGACGTGGTTAGCCACCCGTTACGTCTCGTTTCCCGCGAGGGCGAAAAGTGCGCCACTCGAGTGGCCTCTGCCTGCCCCTTACATTGGAAAAAGGCGTGACTGTATGTAAGTATGTATAACCTATATATCTTGTGATTCATTGGTGGTAGGATCCATCTAGATACCATTGCAGCTATTGTATCTAGATGGATCCTAGCAGTGGTCAATCAGTCGTGTGCAATCATGACCTTGTATTGGTCTGAAGGGCATTACAAGCTAGCTTAGTTACTGGACACATGAGACTCGGGCACTATTATTATAGACAGACGTTGCCCATGCAATCAAATGTACTATTTGCTCGTCCCGTCAATTTCTTTCATATAAAAAGTCATAAAAAGAACTATTGTCTATTGTCATAAAAATATACTACAGATAAAAAAGTAAATATTTGTCAATATCGGTGTGTCTGGCCAAACATAAACACTTCAATACATGTGAGAAAAAATACAACTCGCTCTATCGGAACACATTACGCGTTCCATGCAATCGACACTGTCGATCTATTAAAATGCACATGCCACTAAACGTTCCATCTAAAAGCCATTGAGGCAATAATGGCGCATATCATTTTAAACAGCAATCAGAATCAGTGTTGCTATCCAATATCGTCAGAAGCAGAAGCATGCAACTTTGTTTAATAATCAATCAATGCGCGTAACATACATACATACAGTCACGCCTTTTTCCCATATAAACGGCTAGGCAGAGGTCAACACGTAGCCCAGTTTTCGCCCTCCCCAACTTACTCCCCATTCCCACGAGCAGTATAGTGATATCATTGCATATTATGGTGTTGTTCTGCACGAATCAAGGCTGTCAGTATAATACCTTCGTCGCCTCTTACGAAACCTCGGTAGGAAAGAGGTAGGTGTTATTCTACTTTGCCGGACATTGTAATTTAATCAACGGGTTTACGTTGATTTAGTATATAAGATAATAACCCGAGCGCACCCCCCCATCTTATTCGTTAACAGGGGGGGAGGGATGCTACTAAGCTGGAAAGCCGCCGGGCTAACAGCGTACTACACATGAAAAAATTGGTACTCATTTATGACCGATTAAGTGTGGAGTAACGTCTGCCCATAACAAATGCTGTGTTATGGGCAGACGTAACTCCACTCTCACCCGGAACATTTCTGTGTGACGCCACGCTGCGCTCATCACCCTGAGATATCAGTTCTTAAGTTTAATATCCCAGTGATAGATAACGCTTAAATAATTCACTTAAGCCTATCACTAGTTCCACTGCTAAAACAGGCCTCCCCCACAAAAGAATGTAGCTCTCGTTTTGGGGCTATTTTGCTATAGTTGCCACGCTTGGCAGGCACGTTGGCAACCACAGTTCCTTATTCGGATGTTCCAGGAAGATGCTGCTTCTCCTGGTTTTAATTTTCCCTAAGTCGACTTTTACCTGACTACACTGTAATTTGACAAAATTCAACATGGAACGTTCGAAGAAACGTTCGGCAACTGCGAAGCAGGTGTGTTACTCAACTATTTTTATATTTATATGTGTATTGTGCTTCTTTCATCATAGGGTTAATCATTCCGTTCAGTATACTTCAACACTTCCAACTGGATAGATTTTTTTTTTATGGTATTAAGTGACGAAACGAGCAAAATGTTCACCTGATGGTAAGTGCAATGTCCGCCCACAACAAATGCTGCGTCACCCATATTTCTGTGTGACACCATACTGCGCACGTCACCCTGAGACATCAGTTCTTAAGTCTCAAATGCCCAGTGATTACGCTAGCTCACAGTGCCCTTCAAACCGAAACACAGTAATGCTTGCACACTACTGCTTCACGGCAGAATAACTGGCCCTGGGGTGGAATCCTACCACCAGTAAAGAAGTAATTTCAAATAAAACTAAAAATATCAAAAAAGACTTAGTTATAAATGGAAGAAACGGTTACAAAATTTTTCAAACATGTGTGGTGATGAGTAGTAACAACCCATTCAGCTATTTTATAGATTCTTTCTCCAGATATGATAAAAGATACAACAAAATAAAAGGTAAAAGATACAGTCGAATCTGTATTCGGTTCAAAAAAAAGAAAAACCGTTCAGCTTACCTTTGAAAAGTTTTCAACGTTCCTCCACATTCAAATAGTTGCAACGATGGACATCGATATTTTAAAATTAGACCTGTTATTGCAAAAGTTCGACAAAATATTGTAAAATGAAAAAATACTTCTTTTAAACTGTATTATAAGTATAGGTTTGCGTTATAAGCTATAGTATATAACACAAATCATAGAATAGATAGTCCGTATAGCAGGAAACAGGAGAGAACTTTGTTCGCATCAATGATTCTGGTTCAATATTTCATTTTACTATGTATGGGGTACTGTAAGAGGAAATCGAATAAGAGTCTGTGAAGATATATACTTACATTTTAGCATTTTTGGCAATGTCCAGTCCAACGTTACGTAGGTTTTTCGGAAAACTGAAAGAGTGATTAGTTTCTCTCTTTCCAAATTAAGGGTTAAATCGCTACCACACGGCCTAGTGTACGAACGTTTTCAACAAATGTCAAAAGAATGAATTAATCAGTCGTGTTTAATTAAAGTATGAAGTACATTTTTAATTCACCCAATAAAAGTAGTGTGACACAATCGCTGTCACTCATACAGATTAAAGACAAAGTAAAAATGAGCGTAAAGCATTTAACGGCTAACATAATGTACGCATGAACTGAAAATATGGCTCTGACCTCGTTCCACCAACGAACAGACGCTGCGAATGTGACTGCGTATTTATTTTTAAAAAGGACCTCGATGATGCCAGGTATTTAGGACAGGAAGATTTCAATAACAATATAAAAACCTTGAAGGATTGATTGCATCCAATCCATGCGTGAATCTTCAATTTTATGGCAATATGGTTCTTTAATAGGGCAACGAAACTAATTTCGTCTCTCATAAATAATTTCACACGAATTAAATTTAGAATAACTACTCGACTGAATTACGCATGCCTTTGTCGTGATTGCCCTTATATAGTTTCGTATATTGTTATCTGTAAAGCGTACATCATTTTTGAATTTGGAATGGGAGTAAGCGCGGGCGAATTCCACCGGCGTCTATAAATAAAGATAGCATTGGCAACTGAGTGGCAGTCGTAAAACGGCTTCAGGTGAAACGGCATCTTTAAGTGCCATTGTTTAGCCATTAAATCATTTTCAGAATGCCGTTGCTCTGATTGAGATTTACAGTCTTTCAACGAATGTTTTCTATGAATAAGTATTGTTCTATTCCAAGCGCGACGGAAAGCAACATACATACATACGACTACATACATATAATCACGTCTTTTTCGCATAAAAAGGGGTAAGGCAGAAGTCACACAAGAAGCCCGCTTTTCGCCCACGTGGGAAACGAGAAGTGACGGCTTGCGAACCACGTCGCCGCAATTTTGTTAAGAGTCCAAAAATTCATAATCCCTATTGCGTTCCCACGAGCGAGTGACAGCATTGCATATTATGGTGTTGTTCTGCACAAATAAAGGCTGTCCGTACAATACCTTACGAAAGGCATTAGCCTGTAAATATCGCACTGCTTAGCAGAGGTCTGCTCTTTGTTTTTATTAAAAACGTAGATGAGGCAGCATTTTAAGTGCAATAATAAGAGCGCTGTCAGAACGTTTCAGAACGTTTCATCTAATAGTTCTGTGTACGAATGAATAAAGGATGGAAACCTGTCGCACGTCTATTTGTCACATGATGTGAGGTTATTTTGTTTTAGAAAGTGATAAGACGAGCAAAACGTTGACGTGATGGTAAGTGCAGCACCTGCCCGTAACAAATGCTGTGTCGCCCAGAACATTTGTGCGGCACCACACTCCGCCTGTCCCCCTGAGACTATACTATGCTCTTTATTGCTTCTTAGTGTCATTCAAACTGAAACACTGTAACGTTTCCACTGTTACTGTTCCACGGCAAAATAACTGACCATACGATGGTACCTACCACAGATCAGAAAATTCTTTACACGGATTCCTGCATAAGAATCCTATCACCTATGAAATATTCATACCGTCTACGTATATACTGTATAAGATTTCTCCTGAATCGTGTGTGCGTTAACAGGGACACATTTTATATGCCCGCCACTGCCTGACCAGAAAACCAACAATTTGTGTTTTTGCACAAATGTTAGCTCTGGCTCTGGGATTCGAACTCAGAACTTGCGGCCTAGATGTACTCTGACCATTAGACCACCCGGTGTCGGAGTTTAAAAGGCTGATGAAGAAGAAGATAAGTGGTGCAGACAAGAAACAGAAAAATGCCTACAGGGCACGGTGCCCATATGGCAGAAAAAAAAATTAGTGAAGGGACATTGATCTCTTTACTAACTATTTCTGCCATTTTGCAACCAGACCGCAAAATTGACGCTGCTACCCATCACTGGCCTTTTTCCTTTTTTTATTGGATATAGTGACGAGATGAGCAAAACGTTTCATCATCATCATCATTATTTCAGAATATCCCCATAGATTATCACAAAGGTTTGTAACTCTCATTTTGGAGGATTTTGCCATAGTTGCCACCGTTGGCAGACCAATTGGCAACCGCAGTTTATTTATTCTGATGTTCCAGGAAGATGCTGCTGCCATTCTCGTGGCTGTAATTTTCCCTACGTTGACTTTGACGACACCTACAGAGCCGTAGTGTGCAAACATACTGTGATTTGGCCTGAAGAGCTTGAATAGCTTGTGTGATTACTTGGCATATAGGACTTAAGAACTGACGTCTTAGGGTGACGAGCGCTGTGTTTTTTTTTTATTTGATAAAAGTGTCGGAACGAGCAAAACATTCCCCTGATGGTAGGTGCAACGTCTGCCCATAACAAATGCTGTGTCACCCACAACAGTGTGACACCACAATACGCCCGTCAGCCTGAGGCATCAGTTCTTAAATCTCATATGCCCAGTGATTACGCTAGCTAACAGTGCCCTTCAAACCGTAACACAGTAATGTTTGCACACTACTGCTTCACGGCAGAATAACTGGCACTGGGGTGGTACCTACCTACTACCAGTAAAGTGGTGCCACTCCTTAATGTTCTGGGTGCACACAGCATTTTTACGAGCAGACGTTGCACTTACCATGAGATGAACAATTTGCTCGTCTCATCACTGTCTTCAGTCAAAAAATATCTTGGCCGACTGGCCACACCCACGGGAAGAGACGTGTTATTTTACTATAATTATACATAATTATTAATTGTACGTTTAAATAGCTGTAGTTACCGTGTGGAGCGGCTCGTTAATACAATACTACCACTCCATCTCATCCAATGGATCTCGTAGAAGACGAGCAAGGAATTAAACAGCACTGTGCACCCAACAGCGCATGGAGGCGATGGGCTCACCACCTATCACACCAAGTGCAGTATATTGTTTTGGTGAAACGTGGATTGTGGCAGTCATCTGTTTTTGCACTTAGTGCCCAGTCTCTGACTACCCCTTATGGGATACAGTCGTGATCTTATGTATGTATGTATGTATGTTTAAATATAATTTTAATTTACCGCGAATTGAAAGTGTGCCGTGTTTCAAACTCCAAACGTTATATGATCAAAATTGAAATGCCATTGACGTCGCAAGGATTCAATCGTTGTAAAGGTCATTCGTATTAACCGGTTGAACGGTTCGGTGTTCCAGGAACGGTGGGCTACGGAACGCCATAAACATAATAATTGGTAGATGGGATTAGTTATTGAGTTAAACTAAATTTACGGAATTTTTCGCATTTCGCATTTAACTGGTGGTAGGATTCCTATGCAGGAATCCGTCTAGGTAGGTACCACCCCAGGGGCCAGTTATTCTGCTGTGAAACAGTAGTGTCCAAACATTACTGTGTTTCGGATTGAAGGGCACAGGCGTTATCACTGGGCATGAGACTTAAGAACTGATGTCTCAGGGTGACGGGCGCAGTGTGGTGTCACACAGTAATTTTCTGGGTGACACAGCATTTGTTATGGGCGGACGTTGTACTTACCATCAGGTGAACGTTTTGCCCGTTCCGTCACTTTTATGAAATAAAAAAAAACTCTCATCCAGTGGGTGTCATAAAAGTCGACAGAGGGAAAATGAGAATCAGTAGATGGGCAGCAGCATCATCCTGGAACATCTGAATAAATAAACTGCGGTTGACAAGTCTGAAATGATGATGATAAAAAGCTGTTCAATATTAATTTGGAATTTAATCATCTTTCCATATCCCAATTATTAAATCTTCAGTTGAAATTTGGACGAAGTCTTATCCACTAATTAGTCATAATCATTCTTCATAAGCGATCGCAACCGCTTACCCGCAGTATCTTTGAAATGTATGATCAGATCTTCAGCAAATTAAGGTTTGCGATTCGGAACAGCCAAAATAAAACTAAATGATCAACCGCTTACAAGTATCAACAAATCAACCCCAGGGCCAGTTGTTCTGCCGTGAAGCAGTAGTGTGCAAACATTACTGTGTTACGGTTGGAAGGGCACTGAGAACTCGCGTAATCACTGAGCATACGAGACTTAAGAACTGATGTCTCAGGGTGTCAAGTAACTATATCCAATAAAAAAAAAGTAGAAAATCTATACTAGTGTGTAAATAAAACATTGTATATATACATTCGATCGCTTGGTCTGCAGCTTAAGAATTCTAAACGAAACTGAACCTAATCAAAGTTTTATCATTTCATATTTGTAAACGAGTTAGACCCGATTTCACCAATTTCTTTGGAAACCAAGTTTCATAAAACCACTCGGTTTTCGTCTAATCGATTTCACCGTCTCGACTTTGATCGCGTTTATAAAAACTAAGTGTATATGAAAAATATCGTCACAATCTAAAACGAATATATGTCGTATTTTGCGACAAAAAGTTAAAAACTTTTTAGATATTAACACGAATTAAAAAAAATATATTTTTGTCTTTACATTTGTGCAATTGACAATAACAGCTCTCTAAACGCGTTTAAAGAGTTGAACGTCGAAAATTGGGCGGTCTGAATATGAATCGCGTTAAGCTTTAACTGCGTTCATTTGATATTGATGAAATGCGAACTGTAGCATTGAACTCAGTTAAACGCTTAAACGAATTTTAGCTTGAACTGATCGGGTTTTTTTTCAACGGCGAAATTCTCCCTTAGCATGTAGGCTGTTTTTTCTACTCGTGGTTACGTCTCATTTCCCGCAGCGTCTAAAAGTGAGCAACCTTCGTGAGTTGTTTCTGCCTACCCCTTATATGGGAAGAAGGCGTGACTGTATGTATGTATGTATGTTTTTTATTATTCCTCAGATTTAGAGGAGTGAAGGCTCTTGGGCAATATTTCATATTCAAATAGGTTAAACAATTGGACTTTCAAGTGTTTTAATTTTTTATTAAAAAAATATGCAGAATTAGTAACTTAGATGAGGGTTTCTTAAAACTTTGATAGTTTTAATTAATTTTTATATAATTTTGCATATTATTTGATAGTGTTTAGAGTTTCTTGTGGAGGTCCCGTGACTGAAACCTCGGTTGCCCTCTCCTGAATCCGGCTCTAGGTAACTTATGTAAATATACATTCATCATTTCAGCCTATCATTAGTCCACTGCTGAACATAGGCCTCCCCCATAGATGGCCACAAAAGTTGGTAAGTCTCAATTTGGAGGGATTTTGCCATAGTTGCCAGGCTTGGCAGGCGAGTTGGCAACCGCAGCTCATTTATTCGGATATTCTAGGAAGATGCTACTGCCCATTTTCTGGTTTTAATTTTTCCTTTGTCGACTTTTACGACATCCACGGGATGAGATGGGGTGGTACATTCTCTTAAGCCGCACATTCCACTTGAACCACAATCTTTATGTGTGTGTAATGGTGTACCATTATTTATATTGAAGTTTAATTATTTAATGGTGGTAGGATTCCTATGCAGGAATCCGTCTAGGTAGGTACCATCCCAGGGCCAGTTATTCTGCCGTGGAGCAGTAGTGTGCAAACATTACTGTTTTGGTTTGAAGGGCACTGTGAGCTAGCGTAATCACAGAGCATATGAGACTTAAGAACTAATGTCTCTGGGTGATGGGCACAGTGAGGTGTCACACAGAAATAATCTGGGTGACACAGCAGTGGGCAGACGTTGCGCTTACCATCAGGTTAACGTATTGCTCGTTTCATCACTTTATACAATAAAAAAAAATCCAAATTAACTAAACTACGAATAACAAAGTCAATGACTAATGTTTGAACTTTGTTTCTAACCTCAATTCTACATATTATAAAATAAGTCTTAAACAAATAATAAATAACAATTTATAATGTTATTAAAACATTAATTGAATCGTCGTAAACATAAATTCAATCGGAGCAAATTGACTCATGTTAAAATAAACATATTTCGTTGAAGCGAAGTTTGAGCACAGTTTTTAAAAATATTATTGTATTAAACGTTATTACTTGACAAGTAACAACGTGTGAAACGTACCGTACGTATCGTACCGGCAAACGCAGCGTAGGGCGACCCCCCACTAGATGGAGCGACGACCTGCACGGTTTTGCGGGAAGTCGATGGATGCAGGTGGCTCAGGACCGTGTTTTGTGGCAATCTATGGGGGAGGCCTATGTTCAACAGTGGACTGTAATAGGCTGAAATGATGATGATGATGATGATGAACAACGTGTTTCAGCGGTCAGCGTATCTGGCTATTGAGTCTAAGGCTCGAATCCCAACCCACGATAAACTATTTTACGTATTCACTATCGAAGAACAAGGTGACGCCTAACTAGGTTATACCCAATTCTTTTTTTGCATATAGTGATGAAACGAGCAAATCGTTCACCTGTTGGTAAGTGCAACGTCTGCCCATAACAAATCCTGTGTCACCCAGAAAATTTCTGTGTGACGTTACACTGAGCCCATCACCCTGAGACATAAGTTCTTAAGTCTCATATTGCCCAGTGATTACGCTAGCTCACAGTGCCCTTCAAACCGAAACACAGTAATGTTTGCACACTACTGCTTCACGGCAGAATAACTGGCCCTGGGTGGAACATGCCTAGACGGACTCCTGCATAGGAATCCTACCACCAGTAGCATAATGTTCCGCTTCGAAAATCAATTTTTACTAGGTGATTCATAGCTTCGGAATAGCCTGTTTGTAACTTCTCTGCGGTTTTTTTTTATAGTAGTCATCTTTGTTTTGTTGTATGACATTACAGGGACATATTTTCTAAGATTTGGTTCAAGTTTTCGGTTTGCTTACTAGTTTTATAATATAATTATAATTAACATACTTCTGTAAATAGTTCAAAAAAGTCAGATAATAACCGTAAACGCACGATCACGACGAGAAAGTGATATTATTGCAAAAAGTCTAGATTGAAAGAAAGAGAAAGAAACTTTCTTTCTATCTTTCAAAAAGTCGATCGTTGTTCCTTGTTCGAATCACCCGCGGTCTGAAATTAGAACGCAAGTCCATTTTTTTATTGGTTAGAGTGATGAAACGAGCAAAACGTTCACCAGATGTAAAATGCAGTCTACCCATAACATTTCTGTGTAACAGTACACTGCGCCCGTCACCCTGAGACATCAGTTCTTAAGTATAATATGCCCAGTGAGAACGCTAGCTCATAGTGCCCTTCAAACCGAAACACAGTAATGTTTGCACACTACTGCTTCACGGCAGAACTACCTAACTAGACGGACTCCTGCATAGGAATCCTACCACCAGTAAACCACCATATGATTCAAGTTGTTCAAAACCCAAGAAACTCGAATAACCCCTCGTTATTCATGATGATTGGTGTTAATGGAAATAACCCCAAAGAAGCACTAGTACAGAGACAGTCACATCTGTCAGTAAAAAGAGTGCGTCACGCATCCCCGAATTGAAGTCCCAACTTTAAGTTAGGCATGACATAACGGTTAGTGAAAGAAAGGCATCTGATTTAGGGGTATCCTGAGGTTAGTGAAAACGGACATATATGCTTTCGGGTCTAAATGTGTTGGGACTTCCCCTTGTCTTTGACAATCGTTTGATATTGTTTCTTAGATTCTATCAGATGCTGAAAGCTCTGGATTCTAATATCATGATAATTAATCATGTTGAGATGACAAAGTTTTCTCTTCACATATTAATATATAGATAAAATTGAATAAAAATAATTCTATGCTATTCTATGCTGTTGAAAGTCCACAGCTGGACGTGGCCTCTCTCAATCTCTCGAGCTTGTAGGATTTGCAGTACTCGCCACGCTTGGCAGGCGTGTTGACGATCGCAGTAGCCGAGAGTAGTACGACAATCGAAGTTTCGGATCGATTCAAAGCAACGGCGGACGTCAAACATAAACGCTACTACCAAATCACTGCGGATGCAACTTCTACGGAAGGCCTTCTTTCGGATCCATAGGTAACCAATAGAATGAATATTTAGTGCAAGGTATATCACCTTGCACTAAATATGTGCGTGGTAGGAAACGTGCGATCCGTTAGCGGAAACTTCGTATTTTGGTAAGATACCCCCTGACACTTTACAGTCGCACTACAGCCGCTTCTGCCCATCACCGGTCTGAAGAATGCTCGCGTTTACACTAATAGAATAGAATAGAATAATTTTCATTCAATACAGATTATTTAAATAAAGTGTCATCTTTTAAGCTAAACTGATTCGCAACGTGTGAAGAACCAGCGAGAAGTCGAGCGAGCAATTTTTTAGCCATTTTAATTTTAAAAATAATGTATAATCCCAGCAGTATTATAAAGATGTATAAATAACTTGGTAGCGATCCCCTGATTCCAAGTGGTTATCATATTCCATGTATTCTGTAATATTATAATAACCCTTTTTATAAAGTCTTTGTTTAATAATATATTTGAACTTTTTGATTGAAAGACTTTGTGCAGTTTCTGGGATTTTGTTGCAAAATACACTAATAAAATATAACAGCACTGTGATGATCTCCTCGCCGAATACACCCGTCATTACCTTCCAACGCCCGAGTAACTGTCATGCCTTAAAGACTAATGGTGGAATTCCTTTGTTGGAATGCGTCTACGTAGGTTCCACCGCAGGACCAGTTATTCTGCCGTGAAGCAGTAGTGTGCCAACATTACTGTGTTTCGGACTGAAGGTCCCTCAGAGCTAGTACTGGGCATATGAGACTTAACAACTGATGTGTCAGACTGATGAACGTAGTGTAGTGCCATGTAGAAATCTTCTGGGTGACACGGTATTTGTTATTGGCGGACGTTGCACTTACCATATGGTGAACATTTTGCCCGGCTTTCTCCCATAAAAAAGAAATCAGAGAGTCGTAAAATTATGAGTGAAGTATGTAACCCCTATCAGAGTGCAATTCCGCACATTATTAGAATTAAAACATGTATGCGGCACGAGTAAACGTTATTGAAATATTTCAATTGCGGTAACGTTATGAATGTGGATCGAATTGAAAAATATTTGAAATGCTTGGCGGCGCGACGCCTAATGAAAACGATTACGACACGGAAAAATACCTAACCCGCTACGTACATTAGGGTTGCCAGTGTTTGTTTTGTAAACAGATGTTGGATAATAAAACAAGAGCGCGTGCAACTCAGACCACGTGGCAAAAGTGTAACTTATGTTACATTAAAGTATAACTTATATTTGACGACCGCGTGGCCTAGTGGTCAGAGTACTTGACTTCTACGCCGCGTGTCCTGGGTTCGATTCCCAGCCGGAGCCAACATTTGTGCTAAAACACAAATTGTTGGTTTTCGGGTCTGGTTGTGTTGTGATTGTCCCCGTGTTTCTGACACTGCATCCTAGCCTACCTCCAATCTTATCGCATCAGCGTTACATCGGGCGCGGGTAGGTTGGGACAGGTGAGTGCCTCTGTGTTTGCGCGTACACTTGTGGCACTATAATATCTCCTGCGCAGTTGATGGCTCTCGACAGTATTCGGAAGTTGTCGCCGTGGCTCGTCCAGTCGAAATTGGCTAGGAGAACATCATCATCAACTTATATTGCCGTGAGTTAGCGGCTAAAGAGCATCTACCACTCCATCTCATCCCGTGGTTGTTGTAAAAGTCCACAGAGGGAAAATTAAAACCAGAATATGGGCAGCAGCATCTTCCTGAAACATTTGAATAAATAAACTGCGGTTGCCACCCCGCCTTCCAAGCGTGGCAATTATGGCAAAAATCCCCCAAAAGCTACAAACTTTTGTGGCAATCGATGGGGGAGGCCTATGTTCAGCAGTGGACTAGTAATAGGCCGAAGCGATGATGATAACTTATATAAGAAATTTGATTAAAAACAAACTAAATAACTGTGGATTTAGGTATTTTATAAAAATACGGTGTTATTTTTTTCTATTCATAAGCGTTGTTGAGTGGTAGTCTAGTGGTCCGTCTAGGTAGGTACCATCCCAGGGTCAGTTATACTGCCGCGAATCTTGTTTTGGTTTGAAGGACACAGTGCTAGTGTAATCACTGGGCATATGAGACTTATGAACTGATGTCTCAGGGTGACGGGCGCAATGTGGTATTACACACAAATGTTCTGTGCGACACAGCATTTGTTATGGGTAGACGTTGCACTTACCATCAAGGGAACGTTTTGCTCGTTACGTAAATTCATACAATAAAAAAAATCCTATTTTAATTTTTTACTTTCCTTAGAGAGCATTCCCATACCATTCTGTACAGATCATACATTGATGTTATTACAGAAAAAAATGTGTTTTTGTATAAAAAAATTGTAGTATAAATATACTTTATATATTTAGATAAAAATATTTTTCTTAAGTTAGTTAATTATTTATCTTAAGTGTAAATACAATACAATATCGAAGAAAAATGAATAAATTACAATATTATATTAAAAAATGTGATTGGCAGCCCTACGTGCACTTGTAAACACGCACACAAGTAGCTGTGGTGTCATGCGTCATTCATAGGTAGACGTTTAAAAAATCTATGATGTGGTTGTTACAGCTTTTGATGATGACCAAGGTCATTTCGAACTGAAATTCAGAACAGGGCTAGATAAAATGATCTCATTTACCAAACAGTAGGCTTAAAAAACCAGTCCGCAAACCCTATTTGAAGCACAGTGGCGAATGTTTTTCCGGCGCCATCCTCAATAGTGGGTAATTGAATGGGTTTATTAATCCTAAAAGTGTGACGCAAAACACTGCCATAGAATAATAACTTGTCAAGAAGACATTATTAGAAAAAGCGTTTGATAAAATAGATCATTACGTAGATGACAAAGATGTGTGGAAATAACTCTTACTCTGCACTTGCAAACCCTTGGCTACCAAATATGTGATATTGTAATTAAATAATGTATTTTATACATGACATTATGTAATATGATATTGAAAGAAAGAGAGACCCCAGAGTTTCTTGTCAGGTTTTTCTCTGCGAAGGTCTTTTTGAACCGGTGTAGATTTTGACGTTTTTGGAGCTTTTAAGCCTAAACGGAATAAAGAAACGTTGACTTTGACTTTAACACGCTTTTGTTATTACATTGACCTATATAGATGTACATATGTAACGGCATTTTACCAATTAATTTTCAAACCTCTAAATATTTGAAATTTTACACACGTATTAAGAACCGATGTCAATACAGTAATTTCATAACTTAGACCCTAAGTCCTTGGGAGGATCATCAGAATAAAAAAAAAATAAGTTAAACAGTTTTACTTGCTATACATGTGACGTTGATTGACAGCAAATATTGTTCTTGATCAAAATGAATAAATTACCTTTACAGTCACATTATTTAAGACTAAGAAATTAAAAATACATAATAATATCGAGTTTATTAATAAAATTGTAATGGAAGCGTCATGGTAAGAAATAACAAGTCATTAGTTAGTAGGCCTGAAATAGATTATGCGCAGAAATAACACTCATTCAATAAGAACCTTATTCAATGGAGTTCGTAAACAACTCCGAGACTTGATTGTGCGTGGAATTTATCGTGGTCTTTGGCTTTTTGGAATGCGTGGTTTGTTTGCAACTTGAGCATGAGTTGAGGAAATATTGAATCATAATGCTAGAAACAGTCTAGGAAGGTACCACCGCTGTGTAAGTTAACATCATCATCATTTCAGCCTATCACTAGTTCACTCCTCTTGATGGGTCGTCTTGAGCCACCTGCATCCATCTACCCGCAAAACCGTGCAGGTCTTTGCTACGTCTAGTGAGGGGTCGCCCTACACTGCGTTCGTGGGTACGAGGTTGCCACTGGAGAACCTTTCTTCTAGTAAAATTTCCAGGTCGAATTTGAGTGCAACGCTTCTGTTATTTGTTATTAATATTTATCAATTAATTAATAATTGTTTATATACTGAATAGTTATTCATCGGAGCACCGGAAACCGGCCTCCCCGCCCGGAGAGTATCTGGCGGTGGCGTCGTTAATTTGCTTGTCCACACTATTGTGGGAGGGTACGCAGTGCTCTTCAAAAACTGTATATTATACACCATTTTTTTCTTACACTTTCTTTGCCTATTATAATGGCCTTTGCGCAAAGTAACGCTTGATTCTATTAAGTTTTATTTTCACAGAAGATTCACTTCTGTCACGTGTACTGAACTGCACGCGCTCTTTTTTTTTGAGGAGCTTATAGCGTTTTTACAATCTAGACAACTACGGCCTCACCACGCTGAGGTTTACTGCTGCCTGTCTCCTGGTTTTAATTTTCCCTCTGTCGACTTTTACAACACCCACAGGATGAGATGGGGATAAAATGGTAGAGGTTTGCCGTTGTGCGCGCATCACGGAAAAACTACTGGATAGACACTATGATTTTACTGGTGGTAGGATTCCTATGCAGAAATCCGTCTAGGCAGGTACCACCCCAGGGCCAGTTATTCTGCCGTGAATCAGTAGTGCGTAAACATTTCTGTGTTTCGGTCTGAAGAGCACTGAGAGCTAGCGTAATCACTGCGCATATGAGACTTAAGAACTTATGTCTCAGGGTGACGGGCGCAGTGTGGTGCTACACAGAAATATTCTGAGTAACACAGCATCTGTTATGGGCAAACGTTGTACTTACCATCAAGTGAACGTTTTGCTCGTCTCGACACTTTATCAAATAAAAAAAATTATCATATTTTTTTCATTTACTTTTTAGACACTTAGTCTTTATTTAAAAAACATTCACCATAATTTCATTCGTTATAGCATAGCATACATTTTAGGTATCTGGTGGGAACTATTTTATTTTCCTGGAGAAAAAGTATCCTTTATCTGTCTTCAGGATGCAAGCTATCTCTGTCCGAATTTCGTCGAGTTTGGTTCAATGGTTGAGGTGTGTAAAGGTAACAAACAGACAGAGGAACATAGAGAGTTACTTTCTCATTTATAATAATCGTTTTAATATAGATAAAAGAACTCCATCTCATCCAATGTATCTCGTAAAAGGCGAGTAAGGAATTAAACTGCACTGTGCACCCAACAGCGCATGGTGGCGATGGGCTCACCACCTATCACACAAAGTGCATTATATTGTTTTGGTGAAACGTGGATTGTAGCAGTCATCTGTTTTTGCAGTGAGTGCCCAGTCTCTGACTACCCCTTATGGGATACAGTCGTAATCTTATGTATGTATGTAAAAGAACTCAGTACTGAGAATTCAAAAATCTGACTGGCCGCAGGTTTGAGTCCCGAAAGAAGTCACGCTTGTCCCCTGCGTTGTTTGCCGGTCTATTGTTGTCGGTTCCGGTTCTTAACAAATAACATGCTACTGCAGTTCGGCGATAGAAATAAAACGCCGAATTATGGTAAATATTCACTTGCGTATATTTATGTTCACTATCACACGGAATGTAAATATGTAGGTTACACTGAATATAATAGTTGTATATGCCCGCTGATCGTAGTCACGGCTTTGTACACCTGCAATTTATTTTTGGAAAACGCACCTACGATCAAGACGAAATCCAAAAGAGGGGATCGTTTATTTAGCAATAGACTTCTCCGATGCCGATTTTAGTAGAATTATTTCGTTACAATTATCAATTATGCATTAATTAAACCATCAATTAAGAGATGTTATACAATTTTTGAATAGAAGAGTGCAATTTGCAATGGGACTAGCACGCAAACTACACACAGTACTTGTGATGTCAAGCCCAAACATACGTTAGTATCATTACATTTTAATTTTAAATTATTCTAAGTTTTACTACTTTCCTCTAAAATTAAGATTAAATAATAGTCGTACTGTCCTTTAATAAATATGTGAATGACAGAGACGCTTACACTCATGCCTCAATGCAAACCATATTAAAATGGAAATTTGTTTCATTCTTACGCGACATTTGATGTTGTATCTGTCATAAAGTAATATCCATGCTAATCGGGAGCCAGGTCCAGTTTTCTTAATTTAAATTCCTTATTCGGAATGGTTTTCAATTGAGCTAAGAAAATCTCAAGCTTAATTTAATTATTTTATTTTAACCAGTAATACGCAATGTACATCCACGTAATTGATATTTGAAAATGGCGGGAATTAAGAAACTATGACTTTTTCTTACCGCATCTAACAGATTAAAAAGTCATTTTTAATTTGGTTACAGAAATCGGTTTATTTATTTAACGTAGGCAGTGAGATTGCAACTTGCAACATTTTAAGGGCAACATGTCGGAGGAATAAACATATTTAGAAAACAATGAAGTCCACCAAACCGCAATGGAGCAGCGTGGCGGAATCTTCCCTCCTAAGCACTTAAAATTAAAGACCTGTCCTCAGCAGTACGACGTTTTATAGGCTGTTACTTTATAGTAAATCATGGTTTCCCAAGTGGATATTGTCAGGCTTAGACTGACTCCTGCGGCATCAATACTGTCTCCATACGTCTCGACGCACTAAAGACCTGGACAAAGCCTCTCCGCATCGCCAGACTGCACAACTTCGCCTGACGACTCTAGATCTCCACGCTCACTACGACTTGTAGTCTTAGCGGGGGAGTGACGTAGCCAAATCTATGTCGCCACACATGAGAAGCTCATGAAATATGTCATACGTCCAAATCACGGTATCTGTTTCTGATTTGCGAACTATATATACAACATCTAAAGATTACTTACCGGTAGGCGGTATCTGAACTTTTCCTTGGCTAGAATTAGTATGAATATAAAAATAAATAATAGAAATGTTAATTTGCAAATACAAGTATTTTAAAGCGTCATTACGCCGTGTGGTGGCGGCTCGTTAAAAGAATACTACCACTCCACCTCATCCAATGGATCTCGTAAAAGGCGAGTAAGGAATTAAGCTGTACTCTGCACCCAACAACGCATGGTGGCGATGGGCTCACCACCTATCACACCAAGTGCATTTATTGTTTTGGTGAAACGTGGATTGTGGCAGTTATCTGTTTTTGCAGTGAGTGCCCAGTCTCTGACTACCTTTTATGGGATACAGTCGTGATCTTATGTATGTATGTATGTAAAGCGTCATTGTGCATTTGTGTAACATGCCTATAGGTTTCAAGTCTATTACTAACGTCAGATGTATCTAAGAATACGTCAAATAATATAATTTTATCTAACGATGCCATCTTAGGTACGAGTATTTTAAATAAGCCTAGTATTCTTGAATATGTTGCTATTGCGAAATACAATATACACTTTAAACATGTGGCTCAATAGCTAGCTGAAGCCAATATATGTGCAACTTATTTATTTTACATTTATGGCAACAGTACCAAGGCTTCTGCCAATGTTAAGGTACTGTTTCGGTTTGAAGGACACTAATAGCTACTGTAATTACAAGACATATGACATATGATTAAAAAATAAAGGGTGATGAGCACAAATATGTGGTTCACAGAACCGCTATTGTTATGGACAGAAGTTTTCTCTCTCTTTCCTACGTTAAAAATAATATACCAAGTGGAGGAAAGAGATCTGGAAGAAAATTGTGGATGTGGTGGCACAAAGGCTTGCAGTGGTAGTCAGAAGAAGAAGACCTCGTCAGAAAGACATAACTTACTGTCTGTCAGTACTGAGAGCTGGTGTAATCACTGGGCATATGAGACTTAAGAACTGATGTCTCTGGGTGACGGGCGCAGCGTAGTGCCACACAGAAATATTCTGGGTAACACAGGATATGTTATGGGCAGACGTTGCACTTACTAGCAGGTGAACGTTTTGTTCCTCCCGTCACTTTAGCGAATACAAGAAAAAACAGTGATCGCCTCCGCCTATAAACATCCCCAATATCAGAGGCATTCCGGGTGCGTTGCCGGTTTTTGAGAAAGCTTTTTTTCTTGAAGGTCTCTATATCATGTCGTGTTTGTACCAATGTAGTGATTTTTATTATATTCATCAGCCCCTCAATAACCTACTGCTGGACATTGGTATCTTCCAAGAAGGAAGAGTTTCCCATTATCACCAAGCTTGGCATACGGATTGGCGATTTCAGAACCAGACACCTAGCACATTAGACGCTCCTGTCCGTCACCGGGTTATGTATGTAGGTTTGACATTTTTCGAGGTGTTTCTATAGTTATCTGTTTAAGCCTGACTTGAGATTTTTCTGCTATTTTATTCTTATTGTAAATATGAATTAGTACATATGATAAGTCTTTTATTATTTTTGTTTAATACATTTTAATAGGTAGTAAACAATATGTATAAAAGATTACTGCTTACAAGCTAATAATTGTACATTTAAATTCGTACATTGTTTGGAACTTTATTTAATTTTTCGGTAAAATTTTGTTTATATTATCATTAAATCAATTTACAACTGCACGCAAGACGTGCAACCTCTAAAAGGCGTATATATTTATCTTTCTAAGTAATCTATAGGTGTACCTAAAATAATGTAAGTAAATGTCGTTTTTATTATAGGTTATCTGTGACTTTAAATACATAGTAATATACCAATAAAACAGTACGTAATAAGAAGTGCTATGAGTACAAATGACATTCAGCATGAGTTATCTCATGAATTAGCTTCTATGACTAAACTTCTGTTACGTAGAGATTCATCATCCATGAATCATGCTCTAAACTCAGAGACTTTACCTCAAAATAATCTACATCTGAAACTTCGTCCTCGTCAAATTATTATAAAAATAAATAGAACAAGGTTTAATTATAAGTTATAAACGGTAGTTAGTTTCCCAACTGAGATGTATTCATTTAACTTTTGTAGATAAAAATTTACTTTTTTCCGCAAGTTCAGTAACTACTCGTATAACATTGCGCTTTTTCCTTACGTCACGTCTTATCATTTGTTCGTCGCAGAACATAGGCCTCTCCCTTTTTATTGTTTGAAATAATTACTTTTTATTTATTATGCGCACTAAATTAGGTATATGATAAATGAAGCAATATACATGAAATGTTTTTAACTGTTTCAAAAGCGTTAATATTTCCTTAAAGTCGAAATCAAGATATAAAAATATTTGATACTAAATTAAAATTATTTCAATCTATTTCTTAATAAAACTAAAATCGTAGGTAGAATTTTTTGAGACGAGGACTGCATAAGGAGGCACTTTTACAAACTTAAACACACGTAGGTATATGGATTTAAATACAGATAATATAAATGTTTTACAAGACATTAAGATATGGATATGGGTGAATGGACAGACATAAGGTTACGGAAGTCGGAGAAATATTCATATTATTTCTAACATAAGTTGTCTTATAACTCTTTAGCTGAACGTATCCCAAACAATGAAATATAACAGACAGGCACTTCAAACTTAATCGTCCGTATTGAAACCGATTTGATATAAAACATATGTGTGTATATTTTCGCCGCATATTAAATCAGGTGGTGGATGGCGCGAAATACAGTTTGATTGCGACGGTCATACGGAATAGACGCTCCCGCGCTCGAAGGACGTTTTACCGCGCGCCTTATTCGAAATTCAAAGTGACAGTTCATTTTTTTTTTCACCATAAATTCCAATCGAACTGTCAGTGTTTCTTTTTAACTTCGTGAACAATGGGCACATGATTTATGCATACTAAATTTCTTAAAGGACTTTAGAAGAAATATTTGAACTGAACAAAATTTACTTTTGTATAAGTTCGTATTAGCATTTTCTAACAATTCTGGCCCCCTTGGCTGTGCTTAGTTAGTGTTGACAAAAGCTGCCATGGCGAACACGTAAGTAAAGCACTGTTTAGCATAATTAAACGAGTACCAGTTCTAGTAAATTATTTGAAAGGCAGACTTAAACACCATTTACAAGCAAACATCGTCCCACCCGTTTTGCTGAAAATTTATTATTTAATATGAGACAGTTCAATAAATTCCTTTAATACATAACATTAGAATTTAAATATATAAGTTTTAGATTTAGGTACATTTAGAAACACGATAACGTTATTAGTTAAAATGCTTAAAAAATTAATGAATCAGCCAATTAGCCCTTTTCTTCGTCTTTTATCTTTTACTAATAGAACATATTAATTTAAAACTGGAGTTGCAGTTAAAAATAAGACTGCAACGAATTTCTCCTTTCGTTGCGAACTGTTTTTGTGATCTTTTTAGTGTCGGTTCTTAGACAGGTTTTATCTGACGGACGCAGTGGAGTACCATATCTGAAAGTGGTATTGGGTTTTTTTTATTTTTATTTACAGATAACTGATTATCATCGCAATCAAAGTGTTTCTAATAGATTAAAATGTGAACGAAACAATCTAATGTTAGCATAAATTGTAACTAAATCAGCTTTAAAATTGTTTAACTAATTTTTATTATATCCATAAGCTTGCCGTGGAACCAGGAAACCACATTGTAGACCATAAAATATTTAATCTGCGGTTAAGTGTATTCACGAGTAAGAACCGTTACATGCTCATCGATATGGATCAATGATAATCGATAACTTATAGATAAATAAATTGTAGCACTATTGTCCCCGTAGGAAAGCGTGATTTCATCGATTATAGTTAAGAAATGCGGACGTAATTTATGGTCATACTAGCTGAAGCCCGCGACTACCTCCATTGGAATTTTGGTTTATAAAAAATACCTTGGAAATATTATTGATTTTGCGAATAAAAAGTATCCCATGTCCGTCCCGAGGATACAAGCATCTCTATGCCGAATTTCGTCAAGTTCGGTTCAACGGTTCAATACAGAAAAGGTAATAACCGCAGTGTGGTAGCGGCTTAAGAGAATCTACCACACCATCTCAACCCATGGGTGTCGTAAAAGTCGACAGAGGGGAAATTAAAACCAGAAGATGGGCAGCAGCATCTTCCTGGAACATCAGAATAAATAAACTGCGGTGCCCACCTACCTCCTTAGCGTGGCAACTATGGCAATATTTCCCCCAAAATGAGAGCAACAAACTTTTGTAGCAATCAATGGGGGAGGCCAAATAAACTGCGGTGCCAAGCCTAGCGTGGCAACCATGGCAAAATTCCCCCCAAAATGAGAGCTACAAACTTTTGTAGCAATCTATGGGAGAGGCCCATGTTCAGCATAGGACTAGTGATAGGCTGAAATGATGATGATGAATAAACAGACAGAGGCACAGAGAGAGTTACTTTCGCATTTATAATATTAGTATGGATACGATATCCGTGAGAGA
This sequence comes from Luehdorfia chinensis, assembly GCA_019845155.1. Lineage (NCBI taxonomy): Eukaryota > Metazoa > Arthropoda > Insecta > Lepidoptera > Papilionidae > Luehdorfia > Luehdorfia chinensis. The sequence continues at coordinate 2,363,907 of JAHVAK010000028.1, forward strand.
GACACGGTGCAGCGATTATACTGGCTGAGCACGTAAGTCTGTTCTACTGCGGAGCGGATATGTTATAGTGCCGTCAGTGAGTGTAAACACCGAGGAATTCGGTCTTCGTTTCCGATGTGCGATAAGATAGGAGGAATGCCTAGTCGCAGGGTTAGAGACACGGTATAACCACAAATACATTCAGACCTGAAATCTAACTATTCGCGTGTTGCACAACGGTATCCCTGTTGGGAATCGAACCCAAGACTCGAGACTCTGTTCGCAGGTACACTGATCACTAAGCCACTCGGTCATCTAATACTTACAGCACAGATATAGAAAAAGCATCTTCTGGTTATCGTCGTGATCACCATTAACTAGTAAGACATAATTATTATTAGGATCTTTACAAATTTTATGTCACTAGCTTTTACAGTTTTTTAATTATATCCGGCCGTACAGACAGAATATTCATTCATTCCTTTATATATATATATATATATATATATATGTATATAGAGTAGCTGGTTCCCGCGCTTTCGTCTGCGTTCAAATAGATTTTTAAACACGCCGTGGGAAGTATTTCATTTCCCGGAATGTATATACTATCCTATGTCCGTCTACAGGATGAAAGCGTTAATCTCTATGCTTAATTTCAATAAGATAAGATTATCGGTTGAATCGTAAGAAGGTAACAAACAGACAGAGAGACCGAGAGAGCTGCTTTCGCATTTATAATATTAGTATGGCTTGCGGAATTAAATGTAATGTTTATTTTTCTTTAATGATATCTCGTCTGACATATTTTAAATTGTAATAAGAGTAACTTATACAGGTAACTAATGAATATTGAACTGAATGCGGTAGAATATAAAAACTATGTTAAATATTTGGATTTTTTATTTCCAAGTTGGAAGAATATTTGCCGTAATCTCTACACACGTCCGACGGTTAGACGATTGTAGTCGAAGTCGAGTCATTATACCTTAGACGCTGATGTTCCACTTTGGTCTTTTCAAATTTAGGTTGGCATAATAAAGGAAACTCGCCAACGGCCGGAGGGCACAAAATTTTTCAAACATTTTCCTTAGTCCACATTTACGGCACTCTCGTGAAGGTATATGCTCGGACACCGCGAGCTCAACGTTTGTGGTATATTTTTTACTGAGGGTAGGATTCCTATTGCCAAGACAACCCAGCTATTCCACCGTCAACCAGTAGGGTGCTTTAACTAAGTTTAAGTAAGGGCACTGATACCTAGTGTAATTACTGGGCATATGAGACTAAACAACTGATGTGTCAGGGCAACGGGCGTGGTGTGTTGACACACGAGCATTCTGGGTATCACATCATTTGTTATGGGCAGACAGTTGCTCGTCTGGTCACTTACCTCCACATAAAAAGGGTCGTGAGCCATCCCTCCCTAGCACAAGCTTTTGGAGTGGTTAACAGGAATATTTGTTTTGTTAATAGCATTAGCAATGCTAGTCTTTAAAAAAATATTATGCCATGCATCTTTTTTGAGATCGATAGAGATTTACTGCGTAAAATTACAATATGAAAAAAGCAGTAATTGAAAAAAAAAACGATTGATTTGGTATTGCTGCGCGTGCAACGTTTGCTCATAACAAATACTGTGTCACCCAGAAAATTTCTGTGTGACACCACAATGCGCCCGTCACCCAGAGACATCGGTTCTTAAGTCTCATATGCCCAGTGATTACGCTAGCTCTGAGTGCCCTTCAAACTGAAACACAGTAATGTTTGCACACTACTGCTTCACGGCAGAATAGCTGGCTCTGTGTTGGCAAGAGGAATCCTACCCTCGGTAAAAAATATACCATAACTACTGCTTCACGGCAGAATAACTGGCCCTGGGGCGGTACCTACTTAGACGGATTTCTGCATAGGAACCCTAATCACAATGATTGGCCTGGTCTGGTTGATCGAAGTACCATTGCACCTCAGACGCTGCTCCCGTCACCGGTCTGTGTATTTGATATGACTTTTTTCGAGTTAGTTATCCGCCGCCTTTCGGAAAATTTTCCTCAGTAGTCTCCTACGAATTGTTCGGATTAATCCAGCCGTTTAATTTCGCCATCGCACATTGCGGCACAATTCAAAATTCCATCGTCACCACCTTGATGGATGGCATTCCACCACAGTGTGTTTCTGCTACGCGTAACCACTGGAATCTGCTAACGCCACCGGTTCTTCCGGAACGATATGACTTAGGGACCTTTACGAATAGAGCCTGTTCCTTTCTCAAAGGCCGGCAACGCATCTGCTTTTCCTCTGGTATTGTAGATGCTCATGGGCGGAGGTGATCACTTACCATCAGGTGAGCCGCTGGGTTGTTTGCGCACTATTCTTTAAAAAAAATACCCACGGGTCGGGGTCGGGAGAATGTCAGATTTTCTTACACCGGGCAGTCACCAGACGGCGGATTTATTACTACTTAAGTTAAAGAAAAAGATCAAAACGAATTGTCTTACAAAACCACAGACTCATTTTCTTTTTATGATTTTACTTTTCTACGAAAACATTTACGAATAATTTATTTAAAACCTTCACCGTTTTTTTAATATCAATGTCATCATCGTGGCAGCCCTTTACGACGCCACGCTTCACTACTTAGAATATTATAATTCTTTTTTTGCGACACTGTTGTGTATTTGTGGTAGAGCCACGCTGCAGGTTGATGCTGGCACGTGCAAAAATAAGATGGCCCGACAGGGAGGAATCGCGCTACCACAGAATCTCCTCTGTCTTCCTGGCTATTTACCTTTCACGGTGGCCGGATCCACCAGTTTTTATTGGGTAAAGTGACGAAACGAGCAAAACGTTCAGCTGATGGTAAGTGCAACGTCTGCACATAACAAATGCTGTGTCACCCAGAACATTTCTGCGTGACACCATACTGCGCTCGTCACCCTGAGACTAGAGTTCTTAAGTCTCAAATTCCCAGGGATTACGTTTAGCTATCAGTGCCCTTTAAACAGAAAGCAGCAAATCAAAGCAGTAATGTTTGCACACTACTGCTTTCGGCAGAATAACTGGCGCCGGGGTGGTACCGCTCAAAACGATTTAGCATAATGCACTTATCTTTATGACATTAACCATTAACTTTTTGTTAAAGATACACATTAAAATAGTTTATTTTTAATTTTGACAGCGTATACTGCCGTTAAGATAAAAGACTGCGATCGATGTATACAAAAAATTGCAACGTGCAATTTAGTGCACGCTACATTTCTTTTATTTCATAAAGTGACGAGACGAGCAAAACGTTCACCTGATGGTAAGTGTAAAGTCTGCCTATACAGACGATGTGTTACTCAGAACATTTCTGTGTAGCACCACACTGCGACCGTCACCCTGAGACACAAGTCCTTAAGTCTCATATGCCCAGTGATTACGCTAGCTCTCAGTGCCCTTCAGACCGAAACGCAGTAATGTTTGCACAGTACTGCTTTACGGCAGAATAACTGGCCCTGGGATGGTACCTACCTAGACGGATTCCTCCATAAGTGATATTTGTGTATATTACAAATTTGATTAAATAAATGAAAATTAATTAACGAAAATATAACTAACTGTAAAATAACTCAGTACATAAACAATTGTTAATTAATCGATAAATATTAAGTATGAATAACATAAACACTCCAAGAAAACGTTGCTCTCAATTTCGATCCTGAAATTTTACTCTAAATTATTTGAAGTAAAAATAATGAAAAAATAATGAAGTTAAAAACCCAAAAGACGTTTCACTTCGAAAATAATGTTCCTCTATACATAACGAAATTATATAATATTGATCGGTTAAACGTACCTTTCGAAATTAACAAAAAAATTACAAACAGTTGTTACTGTTATAATCATCATCATCTTTTCAGCCTATCACTAGTCCACAGCTGAACGTAGGCCTCCCCCATAGATTGCCACAAAAGTTTGGCGGGTGGCAACCGCAGTTTATTTATTTAGATGTTACTGGTGGTAGGATTCCTATTCAGGAATCCGTCTAGGTAGGTACCACCCCAGGGCCAGTTATTCTGCCGTGAAGCAGTAGTGTGCAAACATCAATGTGTTTCGGTTTGAAGGGCACTGAGAGCTAGAGTAATCACTGGGCATATGAGACCTAAGAACTTTGTCTCAGAGTGATGGGCACAGTGTGGTGTCACACAGAAATTTTCTGGGTGACACAGCATTTGTTGTGGGCAGACGTTGTACTTACCATCAGGTGAACGTTTTGCTCCATCACTTTGTCCAATAATAAAAAAAGACATGCGGCTGCCCATCTTCTGGTTTTTATTTTCCCTCTGTCGACTTTTACGACACCCACGGCATGAGATGGAGTGGTAGATTTTCTTAAGCCGCCACCACGCGGCGCTGTTATGATGTACGGCACTGTTACATTGTAAGAAGTAATAATCCTTATGTTTATCGGTTATTCACTCCGCTTCAACTACATTAAATTTAATTGAAGTGTTTGATCGTTAATGATTGCAAGACATAAACTTAACTGGAGAACAATGTTTTTGATTAATTCAACACTATACAGTTTGGATGACTGATAAAAATTACGATCTTTTGAAACAGGAACAATTTACTTTCTCCTCTCTCTCCTCAGTCACAAAAAAAATACTTTTGTATAATTCTGACTTAATCACGAAACTTTTTTACATGCCTTTATTTGCATGAACTGTATACTGTGATTGAAATGGAAGAAACTTAATCGGGGTACCAGCGCAATGCCAGTTATTCTGCCGTGAAGCAGTAGTGTGCAAACATAACTGTGTTTAGCTCTGAAGAGCTCGGCTAGTATATCATACTAGCTATCCCTGGGCGTATGATACTTAACAACGATGTCTTGAGGTGACGAGCGCAGTGCCTGAATTTCTTGACACACCAACAAGACAGACGCTCTTTCATTTCATTTTCAGTAGGAAAAACATTCACCTTATGGTGAGAGCAACGTTCACTCACAGCAATGCTTACTATAATTACTCCTTACTCCGTCCCTTGTAGGTCCATGTTCGGGAGACCATGCAAGATGCCCTGTAGTTAATGTGAGAAACATTAATCTCTGATAATACAAAAAACATACGCACTAATTTTGTACTCCGTAAATATTAAAATAGTTAATCGCCACTCGCCTTGAAGCGCGAGCGTTATTTTGTGAATAAGAAGTAGCTTGTGTGCGTTTTAGAAGATATATATTTACCATTTATAGTTGTAAGACTTAGATCTCGTAATACAATGATACGGCGACTTCCGAATACTGTCGGAAGCTACCGACTGCGCAGGAGATATTATAGTGCCACAAGTGTACCCAATTGGATTAGATGGAGTGGTAGTATTCTTTTAACGAGCCGCCACATCCAATGGATCTCGTAAAAGGCGAGTAAGGAATTCAACTGCACTGTGCACCCAACAGCGCATGGTGGCGATGGGCTCACCACCTATGACACCAAGTGCATTATATTATTTTGGTGAAACGTGGATTGTGGCAGTCATCTGTTTTTGCAGTGAGTGCCCAGTCTCTGACTACCCTTTATGGGATACAGTCGTGATCTTATGTATGTATCGTGTGGCGGGTCGTCCACTTCCCTTAGGCGATGGCGAGGCCTATGGCGATAGCTGCCACATGCGTCATACTTGAGAACAGGTGCTGTTGGTGGAGGCTGGTCTGCCCGAACTTACATTTACTTAAATATTGATTGAATTAATCTTCTCCAAGATTCGAACATGGAGAGTTCTTTGGTTTTTCTTGAGACTATTCTTTATAAATTAAATTATAATGTACCTATATATACCTACGGAGTTTCTTTCGCCTGTTTCATCTCCGTCATAGGAACCTTATTACGACACGGCGGTAGATTACAAAGAAATGACGTTTGACAAACGAAATTAATATTTCTCATGTCGAAAAATAAAGAATTTTCATTTAATTTGAATCTGAAACCGTATTTGGAAAAACAAGATATATGTCAAATATATAATTGGCGGTAAAACCAGGTGGCGAAGATCTTGTTATTCGTGTGAAAGAGAATAAAACGAAATATATTTAAATTATGTGGCAATCAGAAGGAAAGGCCCACTGTGTAATGTGTATTTCTGGATTAATAAAAAAAAATCGGTCATGATTTTTGTGCTATCAACGGTAATTTGCCTCTTTCGTTAAATGAGAACAAGCAAATAATACTTTTAAACAGTTTTTATTGTATACTGTACTTCTGCAACACAGAAACTGATAAGTAACTAAGCACAATAACAAAAAATAAAATAAAAATAAAAATAGCCTTTTTCTGCTACTACTACTACAATGAAACTTTGTATGAAAACTTAAACCTATGTGAAAATAATATTACGTATAATCAATTTATGTAAATAACAACTATAAAAAATGCATGTTTAATAAGTAGTAGTATTTTCCAGGATGCAAGCTATCTCTGTGCCAAATTTCGTCAAGATTGGTTAATCGGTTGAACCGTGAAAAGGTAACAAATAGACAGAGGGACAGAGAGAGTTACTTTCGCATTTATAATATTAGTATAGATGAAGGCCGTGGCAAGGGCGCATAGTGTGCAAACATTACTGTTTCGGTCTGAAGGGCACTGAGAGCTAGTGTAATTACAGGTCAAATGAGACTTAAGAACTGATGTCTCAGGGTGACGGGCGCAGTGTGGTCCCACAAAGAAATGATCTGGGTGACGCAACATCTGTTATGGGCAGACGTTGCGCTTACCATCAGGTGAACGTTTTGCTAGTTTCGCAACCTTATCCAATAAAAAAGACAAACTCTCTCCGGTTCCACCATCATATAAAAAAAAAAACGAGAGGAGGCCAGTCTTTATAGGAGGAAGTATGTTGTATGTGACTGTATTTTTATGACGTAATATCGATAACAAAGACTAACAATGCCGTTTCTCATACACGTGAATTATACAATCCTTATGTCCCTTCCTCCTTCTTCCTTCCATCCTTTAAAATTGTACCGTAATTTTAAGTGCTACATTACCACGTGCTCAGTGGCGAAGGAAAACATCATGAGGAAACCTGCATATCTGACGAATAAATATTTCTAGGATATGAAAAGTCCGTCAACCCGCACTGGAGCATCGTGGCGGACTCTTCCTGCTCAAAAACCGTCTTAAAAATGAGAAGAGGCCTGTTCTCCGCCGTGGGTCTTTAATACTTGGGCTGTTATTTTACTACGAGTACATACGTACGCCCCCGTGGGAAAATAAACGCGAATCCGTCACCGCCATTTTGGTACGCGTCAAAAAAAATCTTACACTTTATTGCGATCCCACGAGCAGTATAGTGACAGCATTGCGTATTATAGTGTTATTCTGCATGAATAAAGGCTGTCCGTACAATACCCTCGCCTCTTACACCTCGGTAGGAAAGAGGTAGGTGCTATTCTACCCTGACGAACCTTAATTTACTATGTGAAATTAAAGATTTTTAAACCTTAACAATATACTTTTTTCCGATGCAAATTCTCAATAAAGAGTATCATCTCCTACGTTTTGTTTAATGGTCATTTCTACCGGTAATTGTATTTTACAACCAATCAGCCTCATCATTTCAACCTACTGCTGAAAATAGATTGCCACAAAAGTATGTAGCTCTCATTTTGGTGGTTATGCCATGGTTGCTACCCATGGGCGAGTTGGCAACCGCAGTTTGTTTATTCAGATGTTCCAGGAAGATGCTGCTGCCAATCTCCTGGTTTTTATTTTCCCTCTGTCTCTTTTACGACACGCACGGGATGAGATGGGGTGGCAAATTCTCTTAAGTCGCCACCACACGTCACTCAGCTTCGCCCCTGTGTTATATTTCTAAAACATTACCCCGTACGAGGATTGATTTTTTTTTTTTGGATAATGTGACGAAACGAGCAAAATATTCACCTGATTGTAATTGCAACGTCTGCCCATAACAAACGCTGTGTCACCCAGAATATTTCTGTGTGACACCCCACAGCGCTCTCAGTGCCCTTCAAACCGAAACACAGTAATGTCTACACACTACTTCTTCACGGCAGAATAACTGGCCCCGAGTGGTACCTACCTAAGAAATATCTCACATTTACAAACGCCTAGTCCCGGAACAACTATCCCGTAAGCTTCACTAATATTTGTCTATGCGGGAATCGATCTATGACTCACAGCGCTAGAAGCCTATCACTAAGCCGGTACGCCAACCGAGCTGATCGAGTTTGCTATAACAGTAAACGTAACAAGAGTTTATCTTGGACAGACGATTAATTCTCATTGTTAACCATTAGATCACCATAATCAAAGATATCGTGTAAACACTCACATAACGATAATCAAATAAGATATCTGGTAATCTCAGGTGGTAGGATTTCTAGGCAGGAATCTGTCGAGGTACCACCGCAGTGCCTGTCTCTGCCGTCAAGCAATAATATCCAATCATTCGTTTTTAGGTTTGAAAGGACACTTTTAGCTAGTGTATTTACTGGTAATATTAGACTTAAGAACTGATGTCACAGAGTAACAAGCGTAGTGCGGTACCGGACAGAAATATTCTGTGTGACACAGCATTTGTTACGGGTAGACGTTACACTTACCATCAGGTGAGGTATTCCGAAGCCTCACAAGCCGAAGAACATCCCAGCCAATTATCGCCCAAGTCACCTCAACTCGATGGCCAAGATTTATGAGCGAATAATTCTTAGTCGATTAAAAGACTACGTCCTTAACAATAACATTCTTCCAGACGAGCTGTTCGGCTTTCGCCCCCGAACACTCGTGTACTCATCAAGTGCACCGCCTAACGGAGCACATTTTAGAGAATTTCCACGACCGCCCTAAGCCAGTAGGCACAGGGGCCTTATTTATCGATGTCGCAAAGGCATTTGACAAAGTCTGGCACGACAGCTTGTATTACAAGCTGTATCACACGAAAGTGCCGGACATACTCGTGAACATCATACGAGCCTTCTTGTCCAATCGCCTATTTCGCTTCCGGGTAGAGGGAAGGCGCTCCTCAAGCCGCCCTCTCCGTGCGGGTGTCCCTCTGGGCTCCTGCCTCTCCCCACTCCTGTTCTCGCTATACACTAGCGATATACCTAAAGTCCCAAAAGTCAATCTTGCGCTTTTCGCAGATGACACGGCCCTGTATTATTCCGTTAAGCACAAGGGCCGCATAACGATCCAGCCGATCGCCTAGGCGAATGGTTCCGGAAATGGAGAATAGAGGTAAGCCCCGAGAAAAGTGTAGCGATATACTTCTCGAGGGGCACGCCTAAGCCCGCTAGACGTTGCCACACAATCGGCAATAATCAGCTAGGCACGATCACCCTGTTCGGACGCCCTATTCCCTGGGAAAAGAGCGTCAAATACCTCGAGGTCACGTTAGACGCAGCGATGTCGTTCGCTGAACATACTCGTATAAAGAACGTGCGTAACAGGGCGGCTTTTATCGCAAGCCGCCTATATCCGTTAACTTGCTCCTCAAGCAAAATGTGCCTTAGGCACAAACTTCGCCTCTACAAGACATGCATTAGACCCGTAATGGCCTATGCATGCGTCGCATTCGCACACGCGACGGGCAACCGTATAAATAAACTGCAGACCGTGCAAAATAGATTCTTGCGAGGTGTCACCAGAGCCGGCTGGTACCAACTGCAATGTAGACCTTCACAACGACTGTGAAATGCCCTTACTCTCTGAACACTTCAGAGAAGTATCACGGCGGTTTTTCGAAACAGCCGCGGTTCATCCAAACCCGCTGGTGGTTAAAGCAGCGAATTATCGATCCGACAGAAAAGCGACCGAACGCAAACGTCGCCCGCGAAATGTGCTAGACGACACGGTCGTCTCAGCACTCCTTGACCACGATACGGTCAGTCACGATTCCGAGCAACACTGTACACACAGTCAATAGCTTTAACATCACACGCACAACGTCGCGCGACCGCCGTAGAGAGCGGCGCGCAGCTATCGTAAATAACACCGCGTACACCAGATACACCCGCTGTTCCAGGGCGGTTCTCACCGCCCAGAGTTACCGACACACAAGTCGACAGTCCGAACGGAGGCCCGCAGCCTCACTCGGACGGTCATTAGATGACTTAAGATAATAATTTCATGGAGATATTCACTGTAGCGCAAGCACGCTAGCGAACGCAACGGTCCGAATTTAGATGTTTAGTAGGAGTTTATATTTATGTATTTATGTTTGGGTCAAACCAAACCTGGCACACGGGCCCCGGCGCAGCATCCGATGAAGCTGTAAAAGCCAAAAGGCTTACAGCGATTACTTCACCGAAAACAAACCATCAGGTGAAGGATTTGCTCGTCTAATGACTATTTCATAAAAAAAATAACGCGTATAAGATTATACAAGCTCTCCTAAGGTATTTTAGCTATTAATTCTTCATAAAATCATAGTTCAAATCGAAAGACTAACCAAAAAGAATTAATGGAACGATGAAAATTTTATTCAACAGCCAGCTAACGAAGACAACTGTAAGAATCAATTTGTACGGGCACCTTTCGTGACTAAGCCTCGTTCAATCCATCATATGCTCGTGACTGATCTTTATAAATGTCTATTTTGGTGTTTCTATGCCGTTTAGATTGGATAGATCGATTAAGTAATCTGGATATCGTATTTATATGACCTTAAAAAAAGTGTTATGAACACTCGTGTCCATCTTGAACAGTAGCAACGTCGGTTTCTCATCTTTTCAGTCTATCAATTTGCTTTAACATAATTTTCATTTATTTTTATTTTATATTTATTAATTATTTTATTATTTTAAAATAAATAGAACACTAGAACTTTGCTTTTTATTTGCTGGGTGGGATATTACTTTGAATGAATTTTCATTTATTTCACATATTCAGAAATAACTTTTACTATTAACGCAGAAAAAATAACGCAGAATCCATGATGCGCGAGTGAGTCTTGCACTTTCCTATCTTTTTTTTTTAAAGAAATATCGTTTTCGTTTTTCTAAAACATGACTAGTTTCCTTAAAAAGCTTTATAATATTACTTTAAAAGTGTATCGGCAAAAGTAGTTTTTTCTTTTCTTTATAGTCTCGCTTTAAACGATAAAATAGCACTATAAGAGTAATTGAGACGCCATATTTCATTTTAACGACTTGTTTCTAAACGTCGAATGTGCTACGATAATATTTCATGATTTGTTGTGATTTGTATATCGAACTTGTTCTTTTTGAACGGTACGATATAAAATAGTATAAGGATATATGTTAGAGAGTTGTGTTCATCATTTTAAGTGTCGCATTGCAATTGCATTTTGAACAAAACAAATTAGATTACAATAAAAAAATATGTCGAGCACTGTAAATTTGTGATGATTTTATACGGTAGATGTTAAGAATCAGATAAGAGTTTCAGAGACCACGTAACAACGACGGCGACTTTTAAAGAATGTAGATAAAAAGGTTGACTATAAATAGACTTTAAAAGAACAATGCAGTCTCTTTTTACAAAAAGCTAAATGCTTTAAAACTCTCAGATCCTAGTTATTTTATATTTTTAATTATTTACATCAGTTTATATATAGCCTATAAAGTACGTACTATACATACAGACTTGCTGATCGTATTATTCATTTACATATCTCTGTTTTTATTATAAGTGGTACAGCCCCATTGCAGGCCATGGTTCTTTTTGAACGGTACGATATAAAAAGATATATCGATACTCGTATCTGTTTTGAGTTTTGACCATAATTTTAAGTGTCGCCTTGCAATTGCATTCTGAACAAAATAAATGAGATAACAATAAATAGTATGCTCATGTCGAACACTGTAAATTTGTAATGATTTTAAACAATATACTTGTATGTTAATAATTAGACAGAGTTTCAGAGACTACGTAACAACGACGGCGACTTTAAAAGAATGTAGATAAAAAGGTTGACTATAAATAGACTTTTAGAAAAAAGAAAGATGCAGTCTCTTTTTACAAAAATATTAATGCTATAAAACTCAGTCCTAGGTATTTTATATTTTTAATTATTTATTACATCTGTTTCTATATAGCCTATAAAGTACATACTATACATACAGACTTGCTGATAGTACGAGTATTTACGTAGCTCTGTTTTTATTATACGTGGTACAGCGTTGCAGGCCATGGTTCGACTGGAGGACCATCCCCTTACATTATACAGAGAAGTTGCTATAATCCATATGGTGAATAAAGTTGACCGGAGACGCAATTACGAGTAGTTCTCAGGACAACGCAGTTACATCTAGATACTCTATGGTAACTATTTGCTAGTCTAATACCCATACTAAAAAAGATATTGATAGCTATATTGATACAGCTGTTTAATTTTATCAATTTTGATGTAAAAAAAAGTATAATTAACAGCGGAAAAATGTAATCTAACTCTGGAACAGAGTTGAGTAGAGCTAACAATTTACAAATTTATGACTATTACATTTTGTAACAATTTTAAAATTGATGTATTCTGGATGCACACTTGACCGAATTAAAAATATATTTTTGTCGGTCAAGTGGCAAGAAAAAAAAACATTTAATTAAATTCACTTAAACACGTGTTTATTATTATTGATTTATTTCAGTAGTTATATTTTTATCTGTGCGTATTTAATAGTTGCTTTGGAAACAGGGCCACAGATTGAATTTGTATTGAAAAAATCTGGCATTCTTATCTCACGTTCAATTACTTCAATTAGCATACCGGTTTGGCTTTTAAAGATCCTCAGATCAGGAAATTCTGCAATTTAATTTAAAAACTATAAATATTGAACTTAATTAAAAATTTCTAATTATAATAATTAAAGAGAGAGACCAATACACTTCGACCGATCGCGACGGATATATTTTTTAATTGATTGTACACAAAAAATGTCACTATAGTTGCAAAATTACTCGCTAAAATTGAAGTGGTCAATAAACTCATATTATGCAACGCTAAAAATAGTTACCTCTCTTTTTTCGGATGGCCTCATAAAATGTTTTTTTGACAACCACGGTCGTGTTGGCGCCAACGCGGATTAGTCTAATAAAACAGGAGACAGATAATAATAATTTATAGAGTAATTTAAGGATAGAGATGTATAGATATTAGTTATTATTGGAGCGGAATTTATATTATCTGTAGTAATAAAAAAAATCTTAACTTATTTTATTTAAACGATTTGTCTTGCTGCGAATGCCATTACAAATAAATATTTACCAATTTACTAAAGGAAACTGCTTCAGGAATTTTATAGTTTAGTATGTTTAACTTAAAAAAAATCTGGCTGCAATTTAGTTGCACTCTTGTTATACTAGTTGCAAAGACACATATTGTTGGTTTTCGGGTTTGGTTCTGTTATGATTCACAACCAGACCCGACACAACTTGTGATTGTCCCATGTCTCTGATACTGCATCCTAGCCTTCCTCTGATCTTATCTGATAAGAGTTACATCGAGCGCGTGTAGGCTGGGACCAGCGAGTGCCTCTGTTGACGCGTACGCGAAGTATTAACGCGTACATTTCTGGCACTATAATAACTCCTGCGTAGTTGATAACTTCCGACAGGATTCGGAAATTGTCGCCGTAGTTGAAATTCGGCATCACCACCAGCTCAAGTGAATGATAATAAATACTTTTGATACCTATTGCACAATTTGTAACTGTGAAAAGTCTAATAGGGATGATCTCGGAAAAGTGTCGTGGCCTCCGACTGATTGCAGAATGGCCATTTGAAATCCATCAACTATTTAGAGGCCTCATGCCAGTTTCCAAGAATCCTAGTTCAGCTGTTCTTTTGGGCTAATAGTGAAAAGAAAAATAATGTTTACTGTCCGTTTCGACTCTTCGAATTAAATTCAGTTCATTCTTCTAAAATAGCTGGCGCAAAGAAAAAAAGAAAAAATGCATTAAAATTGGGCTAATATTTTATCACTATGGAATCCCAAGGTCAGAGTTAAGCCTCCATATTAACGTCGTATCAGTCCCAAACAAACATAGGCTTAGACACTTCGGAATTTATAAGTAAATATTTGACAGTGACAGCTATTAGATGTATATTTGATAATGACGCTCATAGAAGATTTTTTATCGAACAGCCTTTATTGGCTACTAGCGATCCGCCCCGGCTTCGCACGGGTAGATAGATAGAGATATTAGAAAGATAAATTAGTACTTTATTTGGACAAATAGAACAACCACAATTCCTTACAGTCACTTTTTTGTAGCGACTATTCTCATCGGCGGCTTTGCAGCTGGTCAGATAAGATTACGTTATTTTACCAAAATAATGTTTTATTTATGGGAAAATAATGATTTTTAAAAGTATAATGTGTTTTACATTCTTTAATGTCTTTTGGTAGTTTATTATATATTTTAGCCCCCTCGTACAGAAGGCATTTTTTGCCGTAATTTGTTCGCGGTAAGTGTAAATTTAAATCATTTGCATTTCTTAATCGTATCCGTTGTGATTGGTGCTTTTTCGTGAAGCTCATCTGTGTGTGTATATCATTGTTCAGTATTCTACGAATTAATACATGTGTTATATATAGGTTTGCGTAATATTCATTATTTTTGTTTCTTCGTATAACTTTTTGGTAGGAGTATGAAAATCATAGTTAAACAATACTTTAAGTAGTTTATTTTGTGCAATTTGTATTATTTCTAGATTTGATTTTGCTGCTGTGCCCCAAATTTCTATGAGATAATCTATGTGTGGTTTGACAAGCGAGTTGTATATGGTGTAACGTATTTCGTGTGGGAGACATCGCACAATGCCACGTAATACTCCGGTGAGAGAACATAGTTTTGATTTTACTTTATTAATGTGTGGTTTCCACGTCAAAAATGCATCCAAAATTAACCCGAGATATTTTTCTTGTCGTACCTTTGTAATTGACTGATTATCTATTTCTAATGCTAAATTATTAGGAATTTTTTTGTTTTTTGCTGAAAAAATTATATAATTCGTTTTTGAAATATTAATTGTAAGTAAATTGCACTTGAACCAAACATTTAACATATTTAAGTCATTTTGTGCATCTGCCATAGCCGTGTGAACTGAGTGACTAAAGTAAAATAGGCTAGTGTCGTCAGCATATAGAGTAATATCTCCCTTCAAACCTATATCCCGTATGTTGTTGAAATATAGCCAATATTCGATGTCGTGGTAGCAAAATAAAACGACCGCTCTCGACCGCTGCGCAAAGAGAGCCGCGAACCTCGAAGTTGCATGAAGCCGAGCGTTCGAGAGATACCGTGGCCGCTGTATTTTTTAAAGAGCGTTTTTAAGTTTTAAATACAAGAAAATATATAATTAAAATTACAAACCACTCTTCAATTGTTTCTAGTTTACAAAAAATAATATAAAATAATAATAATATGTAGGTAAGTAAGTAATAGATCTTGAGACTATTCGCGAGAAGCGCGGGTGAGCGTAGGACTGTTCGATCACACCGCGGCATTTTTCTAACTTTTAGCATTTTTATACCTATCGTAACTTCTAAACGATAGGTCTGATTCGAATCATTTAAAGAGGA
Organism: Luehdorfia chinensis; assembly: GCA_019845155.1. Taxonomy (NCBI): domain Eukaryota; kingdom Metazoa; phylum Arthropoda; class Insecta; order Lepidoptera; family Papilionidae; genus Luehdorfia; species Luehdorfia chinensis. The sequence continues at coordinate 2,379,429 of JAHVAK010000028.1, forward strand.
CTTTACATGTACATAATCAACCTTGACTATGAAACTACTTAGTAGGATCTTTCGATTCTACCCGTGTTTTGATAGACTAATTTGAACAAAAAGCGGTTATTGTGACTTAACTATGACTTTTATCAGTAATTTTTTGATACCTTGAGTTACATCATAGCAATTTTCGTAGGAACCTCGTTTTTTTTTTAAATTAAATACAACTCATGTTAGTCGGTGATAATGTAGTTGTATATAAGTGAAAGAATTTTTTAAATCGGTTCTGCTAAAGTAGTATGCAGATCGCATGCACCCTTTTGAAATTCTTAGCACCAAACCCCTACCATTTCTTTTCTAGATATGAAGTAAGACCATTGAATTCTTTTCCTTCTGAAATTCATAAGGCTAATACTGTAACATGGTTTAAGAGAAGAGTTAACTTTTTCTCTTGGCGATTTTCCTCCCGGTCGATTTTCGACCATGTCGACAACTTTCGATTACTTTCGGAAGCTACCAACTGCGCAGGAGACATTATCGTGCCACAAGTGTCCGCGCAAACATAAAGGCACTCGTCATAGCCTACCCGCGCGCAGGCGTTATTATCATCCAAGTATTACTAATTAAAATATAATAATTATTTAACAAAATCGGTAGTTGCTCATGTACTGTGAAATGTATGTATATATTTGTAATGAGTACCGAAGTTACAGTTACTGACATGTGAACTATGCGACCGCGCAAACATAAAGGCACTCACTCGCCCTAGCCTACCCGCGCGCAGGCGTTATTATCATCCAAGTATTACTTAATAATATAATAATTATATAACAAAATCGGTAGTTGCTCATGTACTGTTACATGAGAACCGAAGTTACAGTTACTAACATGCGAACTATGCGAACTATGCTCTACATTAGTGACAAAGCACCTAAAAGTGAATTTTGTTTGCAATGTGACCTCGTATCATCGGGCGGACTACAAGCTTGCTTGTTTAATAAAACTACAGATGTGTTTATTAAAAGCAATTATTTATGCAAATGTTTCATAAAGACTATATCGTAGAGAATAGCATACCAATTTCTACCAAGAACCGTGAATCATTCTCCATACATTTGGACAGCTGTTTAAGACAAAAGGTTTCGAAATGTTGGACTGTTATTAAAATTTGTCAAATATACGAGACGACTATAACGTTCACCTGATGGTAAGTGCAACGTGTGTCTTTTTCACACTGAGACTTCAGTTCTTAAGTCTCATATGCCCAGTAACACTAGCTTTCAGCCCTTCGGACCGAAACACAGTAAATGTTTGCACATTACTGCTTTTTTTTTATTCGATAAAGTGATGAAACGAGCAAAACGTTCACCTGATGGTAAGTGCAACGTCTGCCCATAACAAATGCTGTGTCACCCAGGAAATTTCTGTGTGACACCACATTGTGCCCGTCACCCCGAGACATAAGTTCTTAAATCTCATACGAGTATGTCCAGTGATTACGCTAGCTCACAGTGCCCTTCAAACCGAAACACAGTAATGTTTGCACACCACTGTTTCACGGCAGAACAACTGGCCCTGTGGTGGTACCTACCTAGACGGATTCCTGCATAGGAGTCCTACCACCAGTACCCAGCTTACACCAGCTTGACGGCAGAATAACTGGCGCTGCGGTCGTACCTACCCTACCTACCTAGACGGATTGCTATGTAGCAATTCTTTTAGTCATGGTCTTTATATTATTCTTGAAGTCTGGTTTGGATAGTATAAATTAAAATATAAACTAGTGTTTTCAGTGTCATACGTGGTTATGAATAAGCATCACTTGATTTATTGCATAAGATAATCTTGTCAACTAAGGCTTATCAGGGCACCTTCAGATATCAGCTGGTTTCAGATACGGCTGTTAAAAATTACTGCGCCCTTAATTCAAACGCATAGAGTTCAAGTTTTTTTTAAATTATGCATTGTTGACTGTAAAGTCCATTTTGTATTTTAATCCCGGAACGCAGGTATAAAAGTAATTAATTGTGATTAATAACTGTATGCATTTGAAGTTATTTATGGATATGTCTTGCAGTTAAGGTCGAGCAGAACTTTGATTTATTACTAAACATAGATGAATGTGATGAATTCCTTGACAATACTGAATATATAAATAATCAGGATCGCTTCGATATTATGAGTACAACGAAAACCAACTACAATGTTATGACTACGTGGACTGGTGGTCAGAATACCTGACGTCTGCGCTGCGGACCCTGGGTTTAAATTCCAGCAGGTGCCAACACTTGATTTTTTTTATTTAATAAAAGTGACGGAACGAGCAAAACGTAACGCAAAACACCTGATGGCAAGCGCAACGTCTGCCCATAACAAAATGCTGTGTCACACAGAACAGTCTGACACCACAATGCGCCCGTCACCGTGACAGATCAGTTCTTGAGTCTTATATGCCCAGTGATTACGCTAGCTCTCAATGCCCTTCAAACCGAAACACAGTTATGTTTGCACACAATTGCTTCACGGCAGAATAACTGGCCCTGGGGTGGTTCTTACCTAGACGGATTCCTGCATAGGAATCCTACCACCAGTAAAGACACAAATTGTTGCTTTACGGCTCTGGTTACGCATTAGCATCTACACCTCCCTCACGTTGTACATAAAAGCCATGACGCCTTGCACTTCAGTAATTAATTATTTATTATTAGTTTAGCTTATTAGCAATTTAACAAATAAACGGTTGTTAAAAAAGTAACAGTAGATAAATAACCAAATTGAAAAAAAGGTAATTTATATCTCAGATTTATCCTGTAATTCGATATCGAATTAATGAACGAGTTTGATACGATTTAAATAGAAAGAAAGAAGAAAGAAACAAAAAAAAACATTTATTGCGGTAATACGCCACAGACAAAAATACATAAAAATTAGACACTAGACATACAAGTAAACAATGTATTTACAGACAAACAGAAAGAAACATTAAACAACATCACAAAACTGAACATTTAACAAAACTCGTGTGCAAAAATATTGTCACGTGTGTCGTGGCGCATTGAGAAAACGGGTCTCACTCAGCTTAAATAGACCATAACGTACGTGTAATATTATTTCAACTCGAATTATTTAATTTTTAAATTTAGCATCATCCTTCACAATAAAGAAGGTAAATTTCCCCAAATGCCATTAATGTTTCTTTCAATTTCTTTTGCAGACTATTTTTAAACCTATGCTTCCTGTGTACATTTTCACGATCTCGAATTATTCCAGCTCCCTTGAAATTATTTCCAGTTACTGTACACTTAGAAAAATATTTTGCTAGCAAATAAATCTTTATTCAATATCAAAACTCAAAATGTACTCAAAAATAACAAAATTAACAACACACATTTGGCGCCAAAAGTACAAGTCTTACTTTTTGACAGTTTTCTATTAATATGCGTGACAGAATGAGGTGACTTTTTTTACTGCTATAAAAATCTAAATTTATCGCATAATAAAGTTACGCATTACTTTGGAAAGTTTTTAATAATTCATCATAAATGTTTGATGTTGTTTGAGTCTTGTCAAGGTGAATTCATACTTTAGGTAAATATTTTATTATGAAATAGGCTAAAGTTTACTAAATTATCTCGCTACGTATAAGTTTTAAAAAGACGCGCATTTTATCCTTCGTTTATTTTTCACAAGCATAATAAACGTGCCTGTTTGTAAAAAGGAAAATCTTTAAAAAAGTTTTTAATCCTTTACATGAAAGTTCAAACCGGCTTAACCAAATCTAATGTTAAATTAAAATGGGATTTGTTCGTTTAAGACACTCGTCCGATTCTCGGCTCTACCTTAAAAACAAGTTTGTTGTTCATAATATAATTACTCTTTAGTTATCTTATTTTCTGGTGAATACGGCTGAAATTAGGCGCGTGATTTCCGACATCAAAAAGATATCATTAGACCTACATTTTAATAATGTAAATAAACGTTTAATACAGAGTATGTTACCTGCTCGCGTGCTCTGGTTTATGTCTGGATTGGTGCTGTGTTCAATCCTTACTTGGAGCTTAATGAAAAAGTGTTATGACGAATCTAGGAAGAACAAGATGAGAGAGTGCCTTTTTATTTTCAATAATACTTACAGCCTACTAGTGGTTGGTGTATCTGAGTACTTCGGTCTGGTTTTGTTACGATTATCTCCGCGTCTCTGACACTGCATACCACCGATCTCGGTAGATAGGTGCTTGCGCGTACACTTGTGGCACTATAATATCTCCTGCGTCTTCTTCTCGCGTTTCTCCTGTATCTTCCGTCAGTATTCGGAAGTTGTCGTCGTAGTCGACAATCGGACATAAGGACATCATCATCATATCCTGGAGAAATGGAAATGGGGAGGAAGACATCATCATACAGTTCACCTTTCACCTCAGCTAAGAAAAATCTATTCCCTGTAATTCGACGTAAGATAACGTTACACTTGTCACACTCAAGACCATATCCGCATTTGTATAAATCCGGGACAATTGCTGATTTGTCACATTTCTCTCATTATCATCATATTTGATACAAGCGCATGTGTTCATTCCTTAATCATTCATTGTCGCTTTGACACCGATTAAAGTGTCAAATATTTTATTTTCAAATAATAAATCTAATGTAAATTCTAATTCTTTTGGGCATGAGGGCATGCATGCTAGTTAAACTGAGCGAATCCATCAAAAAAGATATATTTCAAGGGTGTTCATGGAATATTTCCGATCAACCTGCTTTGATATAGTAGGAGTATTCTATAAACCAATATATAGATACTAAGAATGCTAGATTCGATGTTCTACTATTAATGTCGGTGTGATTAACTGATAAAGGAACATTATTCGTCTGAAAGTCACGGAAACTTGCGTATCTGAAACCAGAAAAAATGCAACTGCCAATATCTTTATTACTCAAATATTCGGAAAGGATCGAAAGGATTAATTCAAAGACGTACTAAAAGAGGTAACAACTAGGACTATAGTATTTTGCAATCGTACTTTCCAGTTGTCTTCACATGGAAGCATACATTAACCTCATGCTTTCAATAAGGTAACAGTGTATAAATGTCTCACTAAACCTCTCATTTCTATGAGAGTTTTGGAGCTGGGGAGAGTCCGCGCTGCTTCAATGCGGGTTGGCAGACTTCACGTTTCCTCGAAATATTTTTTATTTCTCAGACATGCAGGTTTCTTCACGACGTTTTCCTTCACCGCCGAGCATGTGGTAAATCAGCACTTATAATTGCAATTAACCATTTTAGGGCCGGCAACGGGAAGCGAACCTTGGTCACGAGTTACCACGGCATCTTTAAAATTGTCATTACCACTATATTTCTACGGTTTTTGACGAGACAGCACTGTTGCTAGACTTTAGCGAAGGCTCGTCAACATTCAATAACCATGTCGCCTAGATTTTGACTCTATTATCGGGACAATAGTTTTGTATATTTCCTCTTTCTACTTTCAGCCTCTTGTCAATTTTTAAGCCTACGTTCTAAACCTAAAATTATACTCATGTGCGTAGGTTTATTTTGTCTAAATATAAATGGAAGTCTCGTGTTTTTTATTTCACCTGACTTCAATTGACAATTAAACTTCGTAGAAACAAAATAAAAAAGTCTAACGTCCAAACTTTAACAATGGTTAATTAAACTTTTAACCGCATTGAACTCATTTGGAGTTCGAAGTAAATTGTTGCAACAATTCAGGCCATCTAGATCGAATTTCACAGAATTCTCTAGATACGTTTTGTCTTAAGGTTACGCGGTTATTCTGTTTTGACCGACAGACTTGCAGATAAAGCTGCCGATGTTTCTCGAAAATTTAGTTAATTAAAAACAATTAGTTTTAAATAGAACTGATAATAATGGCCCCTTGCTTGTTTTGGACCACCCAGATACTACCGGGATTGTGAATTAATTTCCGTATCCGATGAAATGCCTTTGCGTGCCTATTCGCAGATAATTCTGCTGCATGATCATTGACACGAGAACAATCACACAAACATAGATCAGAAATATATCAGGCTCAGTGTTAAAAAAAAACTTGGAAACAATACACGGAGGTAATACACAGGATGTTTTTCATTTGTCTAACATATAACGGGTGGTTATAGGCAAGATGTTATTAAAATTTATTTATCATAAATCAGGAATTTATTGACAGCTTTGAGTGTAATAAACGTTTGGCAACACATTGTAACTTTTTCTATTCTTCATGACTGGATATCGTTTCGGAATTGGACTTTATTTGGCCACGGTTATTGTCCTATCCCGTTCACATTACAAATATGATTTAGATGGTTATACGTAACTTGATTTAACGGATATACACGTCACGATATATTTATTATTAATGATAAAGGGTAGGTTTGTTTTGCTAATTATGTAAATACAAAATGAAACAATTAGTCATAAACCATGTGGGACCAGGTTGCACAGTTAACTTTTGACTTTTAACAGAAGGCCGATCTTATATTGCCTGTATTGGAATTTTCTAGCAGGACAAGGCAGTTTAGTATGAAAAATAAAAAAAAAGAAAGAGGGACGCGATGTTATCGATAACATATTTTAATAATGCGATTGTAAAAGTGTGTTGTTAATTTGTATGATTCTATAGAGTTTGCGTAATTTCGCTTCTGACCGACTTGTTTTTGTTTGTTAGACAGACCCAAAATATATTAAGCATCATTCTAATTCGGCTATTATTGGAAATCTTGGTGAAAGATATATTATATAGTGTCAATAATTTAAATCCACACTCAATTAAACATTACTAGATTTTCCAAATGTATTATGAAACAAACATGACAGGAAATAGAGTGGCTTACTCCGTTGTTTCATATAAACTACGTTTCCAAGCGTTTGCTAACTGACATTTTCGATTAAAAGAAAAGGCAGTCCCGTTTTACTAAAGATATTCTGATCTACAATCAAACTCAACTCAAACTTGTAGTAACTTCCAATCTAACACCAATTAAATTTCAACCGTACGTAGCGAAACTTATAAATGGAAACGAGAAATTTACAAATGTCGAAGCCTAGCGCTTGTCGATCGTAAATCCATAAGTGGAAGAAAAGGTGGTTTTAGTGGCTGCGTGATTGATTTATGTTCCTCGACAGACTGAAACATACTGGACGTAATTCGAGTACAATGATTTTTTGTTAGTTTAAAACCCCGTTCTGCTTATTTGCTTCCAAATATAGAGCGGTTTATTTAATCAGCAATAGTTTTGAATTATAAAAAGTGTATTGTGAAAAATATTCGTATAAGAGAAAGGACACCTGGACCAGAAGATAAAACAGTATGGGTCGTGATGTAATGCAACCAAAATGTGGCTCCGCTGAAAACCAGCGCTGCGGTCTCTTTTGTTTCCAGTGTTTTACAGATCTTGTTTGTTTCTTTTTATTAGTGTACTGGAATATTATTTTTTTTGCATTCTCTGTGTGACTTCTGTATTGTGTACGTCGAATAAAGTCTATGTCTATGTCAACCGCAGTTTATTTATCCAGATGTTCCGGAAAGATTCTGCTCCCCTTCACCTGGTTTTAATTTTCCCTCGATCGACTTTTACGAAACCCATGGGATGAGATGGGGTGGTAGATTCTCTTAAGCCGCTACCACACGGCGCTGTTATGATGTGTATCACCGTTATAATGTACATACATACTTTGACGCGTTTTACCCATATAAAGGGTAGGCATAGGTGCCACCAGCAAATGTACAAGAATGTACATATATTGTGTTGTTTGTGTGCGTATTTTTATATTAAAATTCCCCCATTGATTTTCTATTGAGTGTGTAGTAGTGTCAAGATGAGCAAATCTGATGGTAAATGCAACGTCTGAACATTTCTGTGCGACAGCGCCCTTTGACATCAGTTCTTAAGTCTCATATACCTTGTAATTAACAGTACCTTTCAGATCGAAACAGAGTAATATGTGCACCTTACTTCTTGACGACAGAATTACATGCAGTGCGGTGGTGCCTACGTAGACAAATGCATGCAGAGATATCCTACCATCATCATCATCATCATTTCAGCCTATCACTAGTCCAATGCTGAACATAGACCTCCCTTATAGATTGCAACAAAAGTTTGCAGCTCTCAATTTGAGGTTTTCTCAATTTTGCCATACTTGGCAGGCCGGTTGGCAACCGCAATTTGTTTATCCATCTGTTCCAGGAAGATGCTGCTCCTCGTCACCTGGTTTTAATTTTCCCTGTGTCGACTTTTACGACACCCACGGGATTAGATGGGGTGGTAGATTCTCTTAAGCCGCTACCACACGGCGCTGCAATGATATATAGCACAGTTATAATGTACATATGTATGTACATTGACGCGTTTTTCCCACATAAAGGGTAGGTAGAGGTACCACCAGTATCTACATAATTGCCGCTCTAATTACGAAACTATTAAACTGCCTGTATGCGTTTGTGGTTCACTGCGTGCCTGCTTGTCTCAACAATTCAAGCTTAGAATAGAATAGAATATTTTTTATTCAATATAGATCATTTACATAATACTTATTGAGCGTCATTTATTTTTAAACTACACTGGTTCGCAAAGAAATGCCTCTGTCCTGGGAAGAACCAGTAAGAAATCCAGCAGGATATTTTTTTTCAGGCATTTTATATATACAATTACAGCAGTCTTATAAAGATGTAGAAACAGCTTGGGAGCGATTACCTCATTCCCAGGGGTTATCATCATCCTTCTTAGAGTCTCATATCGCGCTCTTAGCTTGAATCCAAACTGGTGCCGTTATTTGGGCATCGCATTAATTATTGTTTTTTGTTATGAAGACCTCATGTCCCTTACATTGGCATCTAGACCTTCCTCCGTGTAACATCAGACATTGGGTGAAGATTATTGCGCTCTTTCTCTACGCGCAAATATTCGCAATGCGAATACTGCATATATTATGTAGAGTAACCAATCCAAACCCAAAACCCTCGGACCAATATTCATAAAGGTGAATATTCCTGTAATTTCCTTAAATGAATTGTTGAAAATTTTGAACTAAGATTTCATTTATATTTCTAAGAAAGCTGATGGCAATGACCCCATTGGAGTACCAAGTGTTGATTACACACACATGTATTACAGCGCGATAAAACAATCATGAAAGTGGGCTACGACGAGTTAGTTTCACGAAATTAACACATATGCATACCAGCTGTTAGATAAGGACATAAACAGATGGAGGTAGATGAATAATTAGAACTATTCACACGCACATAACTTATTAACAGAAAATTTAATTTTGTACACTATAGTTGCAGACTTTTAGTGTCCAATACCCGTTCCTTCCGAAGGGTAAAGTAAGAGACGAGTAAGAGACTTTATACATACATACATATTGTCACGCCTTTGCAGCCCACCATTCGCCCCCGCGGAAAACGAGACGTGATGGGTGACGAACCTCGTCTCCGCCATTTTGGTACGAATCAAACAAATTCTTACTCCCCATTGCGTTCTAACGTGCAGTATAGTGACAGCATTGCATATTATGGTGTTACTCTCCACGAATAAAGGTTGTCCGCCACCTTAGTCGCCTCTTACGACACCTCGGTAGGAATGAGTTAGGTGCTATTCTACTCTGCCGGACAGTTATCAGCTGAAGCGAGTTTATATAAAGGATTATTATAATATAAAAAAAAGAAAACTTGGACCATAATAGCCCCTGGAAATGAGGTGATCGCATCCAGGCTGTTTCTAAATAATAATTCCTAACGTCATCATTTTTTTATATAACATGTCAATGACATAAGACGATCAAAAAATTACAAATAAAGGGTATACCTGCTAAGTTTCTTTCGCCTGTCTTCTACGTTCACTAGAATGAAACGGTGGTAGATTGTAATAAAAGTAACATTTAACAACGTCAAAGAGTATATATATTTCATTTCATTTCATTTATCAAGAAAACTGACTATTTATTGGTTATCCAGTCATACATTTTTTGTGACTGTCCCTACATCTGATACTTCAGATGGAAGCGACGGTAATTAGAAACGTTCCTGACGTTTCTAGTTACCGTAGCTTTTAACTTTTATAGTATACGAATGATCTGGATTCGATCCCCTGTGTGTCTCCGATGGCTCTCAAATCGTTTATGTAATTTTAAGTGCCTATTTACAACGATCAGGAGTTAAGGGAAACTGAGAAAACATACATGTCTGGGGAATGAAAATGTTTCGAGGACATGTGAAATGCTCCGGTTCCAAAGACTTTCCAAAAATTACCTTCTTTCATTGGTGACAGTTTTTGCTGACTCGTTTCTTGGAAAGGCCTATGTGTAGCTGTGGATTTAAAAAGGCTTTGTTTGCTTAAAAAACTAATTTTCGTGCGTTTGGTATTTCTATGAGTGTCAGGCAGAGTAGAATAGTAACTACCTTTTTCCTAGCGAGTTGTAAGAGGTGACTAAAGTATTGTACGGCCAGCCATTTTTCGTGCACAATTATACCATAATATGCAACGCTGTTACTATACTGCTCCAGGGAACGCAGTGGGGAGTAAGATTTTTTTGACTCGTATCAAATGAAATGGTCTCTGCCTAACCTTTTAAATGGGATAAATCGTGACTATGAAATCGTGTTTGTACGTTGGTATTTTAAATGCCTAAAACGAAACCGATTGCAGCTTCTAGTGATGTACTCGTACTTGTATATCGAGGTAACACGAGTCCTAGTGCCGTGTAGAGTGTGGTAGTGTTTTTAGGTCGATAGAACACATCTGTTGCATGCGAGGTGTGACACTGCGACTTGCCAAGAATGCGACAATGTACGATGCGTAACAATTAGTAGTAAGCGACAGATTTGTCGCAACACGATGCGCAACGATGGAAATAATTCATGACTGCGTGTCACTTATAATTTTACTCCACTACCTGGAATACTGAAGAGCCGTGGTGGCTTGCCTTTACTTTCATAACATGTCTTGCCACTAAAATTGTTAATTTGTAATAAAAAAAACAACTAAACAATTTTATTTGTTCATAAATTTTAAATCCTGATTTACGACGTAGTGACGTCATCTTGAGGTCAGAACGAATCGTTGCATGTCTTTTTTTATTGGATAAAGTGACAAAACGAGTCAAACGTTCACCTGATGGCAAGTGCAACATCTGCCCATAACAAATACTGTGCCACCCAGAACATTTCTGAGTGCACTGCGCCCTTGAGACTTTAGTCCTTAAGTCTCATATGCCCATTGATTACGCTATGTCTCAGTGCCCTTCAAACCGAAACGCAGTAATGTTTGCACACTACTGCTTCACGGCAGAATAACTGGCACTCCCATGGTACCTACCAAGTCGGGTTCTTGCATAGGAATCCTCATATCTTAAAGAGTTCTAATATATTTTACATATTATGACCAATTAAATTAGTCTACCAATATCCTTAATCTCCTCTTCTATACTTCTTACTTCATTTTTTCTTGGAACTTGAAAATAATAAGAATAAAGTGAGAAATACCACAACCGAATATCTATGATCAGGAAACTGAATCAAAATCTCTTCCGAAGCGAAAAGGACTATTTGATTTTGTCAACCACTAACACCAAATACCGTAATTTTTAATCTGTAAACGATTTTGATGTTCTGTATTTGAAAATATCAAATGTTTATTTTTAATTTTATCATGTGAATGTTAGAGTACTATAAAGCCAATGTTAGCGTTACCTAACTACTTAGAGGCTTACCAATGTCGATATTCACGGTTGGTGTTCAAAAATAACTCAAATAAGGGAAGAAGCTTGAGCCAAATCATAATATTACCGATAAGAATTATGCAAAACAATAAAAAACAACTAAAGATACTGGCCATCGGCGAATGATAATGAAAAATTATCTGTTATAAAAAATACAATGACTCTTTGAATGTTATCTACGGATGCTTTGTATGAAATAAAATTATAAGAAATGAACACCAAATTGCATTGTGCCATTCCAGCTCTTATCGGCATCACCTCAGAAATGGGTCGATGTACTCGGCACTAATTTATTAACTATTCAGACACGTCAAACTGAACGTCTTTTGGTAGAAAATAAAAATATTCTACGAAGGTAATAGTAAACTAATTAAAAAAACATATATATATCTATGAATTTTATCGACATTGCCTGCATCGGAGCGAACGGAATACCACGTTTAAAAACTAATTTAGTATTTAAACAATATTTTCAGATAACCGTCATTCACATGTAAAGTACATACCGCGTGGCCTAGTGGTCAGAGTACCTGACTTCTAAGCCGCGGGTCCTGGGTTCGAATCCCAGCCGGAGCCAACATTTTTGCTTAAACACAAATTGTTGGTTTTCGGGTCTGATTGTGTTGTGATTGTCCCCGTGTTTCTGACACTGCATCCTAGCCTACCTCCGATCTTATCGCATCAGCGTTACATAGGGCGCGGGTAGGTTGGGACGAGTGAGTGTCCCTGTGTTTGCGCGTACACTGGTGGCACTATAATATCTCCTGCGCAGTTGATGGCTCTCGACAGTATTCGGAAGTTGTCGCCGTGGTCAAAATCGGCTAGGAGAACATAACATATACTCTTTTTACTAAAACTATATGTCCAAAAAATAATGTAATCTATATACATATAGTACAACAATATGTAATATATTGGTATTTAACCGAGGTTTTACAAGAAGTATCCTGAACATAAATAAGTACAGGTACTACACCGAAATCTAAAAACCACCAGGCCTCAAAGTTCCTTCTTAAAACGTTCCAATGGATACTAAAGTGTAACGAAATTGTAAATTATCAACACGAAGTATTATTCAATAAAAATTTTTTTACCGGGACACTAAATTTCACCTGTATCGTGGTGCGTTGTACAAACATAAATGTCACATGCACAACACAAGCAGACCCGAAAACCAATGACCTGTGTTTTTGCACAAATATTGACTGGCTGGGATTCGAACCCAGGACTCGCAACGTAGAAGTCAGGCATGCCAACCACTACACGCGGTCTTCTAGGTAACACCGCCGTTATCGTTTCTACATATTTTAATCTATGCCCCATTCGCTATTTACGATTACATAAATTGCTACGAGTGCTCTAATCGCAGATAACGTGCTGTGGCAGATTCGTTTGTTTTCATTCGGGCATATCAACGTTCAACGTATCAACTACTGTCCGACAGTAACCCTATTGAACATTGTAACTGGGGTAATGGTAAAGCCTTATTTTTATATCTAGTTTATCGCTTTCGGATTTCAGTTCTTACGTAAATAGGCAATTGAATTATTTATGTTTCAAAATCGCCTCGACCTAAATGCTTGTTTTCAATGCCTCAACTTATTATGAAGTAGCTATGCCTCGCGGTTTCACCCGCGTTAACTAAACTGACCACATGACTGCGCCGTGTGGTGGCGGCTTAAGAGAATCTACCACCCCATCTCATCCCGTGGGTCGTAATAGTCGACGGTGGGAATATAATAACCAGGAGATGGACAGCAGCATCTTCCTGGAACATCTGTACGGTTGCCAACCCGTTTGCCAAGCGTGCAGCTATGGCAGAATTGCTTTCAAAATGAGAGCTACAAACTTTTGTGGCAATCTATCGAGAAGGCCTATGTTCAGCAGTGGACTATTGATGGGCTGAAATTATAAAATGATGACTGCGCCGCACGGTATGGTACCTCGCTTACCTTGGCCTTCACAGTACGGTCCTACTCTGTAATGTTGGGTTCTCAGCGTGCGGCTCTTAAGGGTTTAGCATAAAGTTTCATAGCCTAAAACTTTTCTTAATAAACGGGCTATCTAATAAAAATATATTATTTCAAATCGAATTAGTATTACTTGAGATTAGCGCATTCAAACAAACAAACTCTGTAGCTTTATTAAAGCACTAAGACCCGATTTTAATAAAACCACGTTTTACTTAACTGAGTTCAAATGTATCATTTGATCTCGATTTTCGTCTAACCGATTTCACCGGCTCCATTTTGATCGCGTTCAGAAAAACGAAGTTTACAAGAAATATCGTCACAATCTAAAACAAAAACTCGATGTATTTCGTATTTTGCGACATCAAACAGCCTGTTTTTATGCATAGGTTACATAGGTATGCAAAAAATAATTTTTGTGTTTTTTACATAGTTGTGCAATTGACGATGACAGCTCTCTAAACGCGTTTAAAGAGTTGAACGTCGAAAATTGGGCGTTCAGAATTTGAACCGCGTTTAGCATTGACTGCGTTCACTTGATGTTGATGAAATGCAAACTGTAGCATTGAACTCAGTTAAACGCTTAAACTTCGTTTTTCTTGAACAGATCGCGTTTAGTTTCAAAGGTGAAATCCGCCCTAAGTAAGTTAAAGATTGGAATTCTTTTAAATGAGAGCACTTCTATTTCCATATAGCCGTGTGGTGGCGGCTCTTTAAAAGAATACTACCACTCCATCTCATCCAATGGATCTCGTAAAAGCCGAGTAAGGAATAAAACTGCACTATGCACCCAATAGCGCATGGTGGCGATGGGCTCACCACCTATCACACCAAGTGCATTATATTGTTTTGGAGAAACGTGGATTGTGGCAGTCATCTTCTTTTGCAGTGAGTGCCCAGTCTCTGACTACCCCTTATGGGATACAGTCGTGATCTTATGTTATGTTATGTTCTATTCCATTTAAGTGTATTATAAATAATGTATATCTGTCTATCAGGACGCCGAAAACTCGAATACGTTTAAATCTGTTCACATACATTTCTTGTGCATCATAAATGGTAACCCTTTGGAGAAACATAACATCTATTTCATCGTAATAAGCGCTCTAAAAATTCATAAACTACATAATACGTGTAATTCTATTTTCATTATTATTTGTGATTCATTGCTGAAAGAAAATATGACGTCATTTTAAATATAGAACTGTATCAAAATTTAATGGTAAGGAACATTTTCTGTCCCTCTTACACTCTCTCACACACATACTTCGGCTACACATAGACACATTCATATCACACATCTTTCACGTTTCTTCAAACTTTTTTTCGTCGTAATAGCCCTAGGCGCTCGCTCTAAACTTCATTACCGGTGCCGGCACCACTAAAATTTAGTCAGTCAGCTCCTGACCTACCACGGCCTGTAATAGCCCTAGGCGCTCGCTCTAAACTTCATAATACGCGAGTGACCTGGGTTCGATTACCGGTGCCGGCACCACTAAAATTGTTAATTGCAATTCTAAGTGTCGATTTACCACGTGCTCGGCGGTGAAGGAAAACATCGTGAGGGGAAACCTGCATGTCTGAGGAATAATAAATATTTCGAAGACATTTGAAGTCCGCCAACCCGCATTGGAGCAGCGTTGCGGACACTTTCCGGCTCTAAAACCCTGAGAAATGAGAGCAGGCCTGTGCCCAGTAGTGGGACATTTATATGCTGTTACTGTACTTTACTTTTTTACACTAATAACATCAGCTGTCAGTGCCCTTAAGACTGAAATACGATAATGTTTGCAGACTACTGCTTCACGTATTTCGTATTGCGATAAACACCGACAGATTTTCTTACATTTTTCTCCTTGTTCCAGAAAACAATTATTGGTGTTCTTCGCATTAACGTGCGTGACCGCCGCCTACTGGGGTCCCGACTTACCTCCGGGCCCTTACTGCGGCAGTACGAAAGAGTGCTGTAACGACAGAATAGACGAATGCTCACATAAAATATTGAGTGAGTTATTGTCAAATGATTTTAGCGATAATTGGTAAAGCATCGACATAATTTCAGCCCATTCCTTGTCCACTGACGAACAAAGCTGTGTGGTGGCGGCTGAAGAGAATCTACAACCCCATCTCGTGCCGTGGGTGACGCAAAAGTCGACAGAGGGAAAATGCTAACCAGGAGATGGGCAGCAGCATCTTCCTGGAACATCTGAATAAATAAACCGCGGTTGCCAACTCCTCTGCCAAGTGTGGCATGCATGTTCATGATTTCTTCATCCATCCATTAACAGAACTTCACCAATTTGTATGGGACCTTTTCAATAAAAAGAGAACGGAAGAAGAAGAAAAAGTTATGCCCGAATATAAAAAAATGTACGTGTACCAGACGAATTGAGATTTTGTTTCATGATTTCTCATAGATCCCATCATAAGAGCTTGAATTAATTACACAACAAAATATAACGAAATAAAAATAGAATTAGATTCGGGAGAGAAATTAGAAATTGGTTCATAAACAAGGAAGTTATGCCCCAACACACAGACGAACTGAGAACCTCTTAATTTTTTGAAGTCTGGTAAAAATAAAAATCCTCACCCTCTCTTAACAGGTGAAAGAACTTCACGTTATTATTATGCAAAATAACATGCAGAGTTAAATTTGTGTTCATCTTTGACGGCCGCGTGGCCTAGTGGTCGGAGTTCGAATGCTAGCCTGAATCATAATTGGTCCGATAGACATTAATTCTACTGTTTGGTGGCAAAGGTGACAACTTCCAGATACTGTCGGAGGCTATTAACTTCGCAGGAGATCTTATAGTGTCAGAATGGTAAAGGCACTCCGTCATTACATCAAGTGAAAGATCTAAGGTAGGCTAGTATACAGTGTCTAGGGATCACAATGACCTGTTAACAAATCTTGACTTCGGCTGCTATTCGAACCCAGGACCAAGCGGTCGCCTTAACTTTTAAATAATAACTTTTTGTTTACGCAGATACGTTATGCTACTGCGACGAGTTCTGCAATCGAACGCGCGTCCACGACGACTGCTGCCCGGACTACGAAGCGGTGTGCCTGGGGACATCCCCCGGGAATCTCTTGCTGCCCTGCATGCACAACGGCCAAAGCTATTTTCCAGAACAAACGCGGACGGAGGACTGTAATCTATGGTAAGTTTTTCACGCTCCGTTCATTATTGAAATTTTTAATGTCTTCCATATATACGTAAATATTCCGTCATTTACTTCTCATTCGCAAGTCAAGGTGAGCACAATCTTATAATATAATTTTATGTGCTGTGTGTGTGTATGTTATGCACTGCAATAAAGTTTTTGCAGATCGAATATGTATAATAAAATATATATTAAAACTTTCTTCACTTTTACTTCTTCCTTGGAAGCTTAGGAGCCGGGTGCTGACACCTAAAAAAATATTCGCATATCGACTGCTTTTCCAGGCAATTTAATATACTTCATTACAAGAATTATCAAAAACATCACTAAAAAAAAAGAAAGCACCTATTGTAAAAACTAAATTAAACTACTGAAGGCGGCGATTTGGCCAGCATTTTTTATCTAGTTTAGTTTTTACTTTAATCTTAAATTTTTAGATATACATAGACATTATTATTTACATAAAGCCGATAAGTGTCCGGTTGAGCACCTACCTTTTTCCTAGCGAGGTGTCGTAAGTGGCGACGGAGGCATTGTACGGCCTTAATTTTTTCGTGCAATGCTGCCACTCGTGGCCATAATATGCAATGCTGCCACTATACTACTCGTGGGAACGAAATGGGGAGTAAGAATTTTTTGACTCGTACCAAGATGGCAACGACGTGGCTCGCCACCCTCCACGTCTCGTTTCTCGCGTGGGCGGAAAGTGGGTTATGTTTGGTGCCACTGCCTACCTCTTATATGGGAAAAAGGCGTATGTAATTATATACTTTACGTGTGTTCTGATCCCGTTAGAACATAAATAAAAATCGTTCAGACTTCATCTTTGTGCATTTAATAATTCATTACACGGTCCGTATTAGACACCTGTAATTATAAAGCGCCGTTACAAAATGCAGTCACATTAAAATACCTCGAAATGATTAATGAGACCTATGAGTAGGGTTGCCAATTATGTATAAATAGTAGCCGGACACACTAAAATCGAAAGATTACTAAACTTTTCGGGGTTGGGCGTCCGCTCAACCCTTGTTGTTATAAAGACTATTATATAATTGGTTACTAACAAACGTTGCTAATGGAAAATTCAAATGCAAGAGTATTGAGCTATTTTCTCAAGCTCCTAGAGTGTAGAGATAGAGGTCGCTACGTGTTAATAAAAGTTCATGTACGTGAAATTCATTATACCAGGCTTTGATGTGCAGATAATGCTTTTAGCATTAAGTCAGCCTTTTGTTTATTTATTGTGAGGTTGAATAAAAAAAAATAATTTATAATGGCATAAACATTCATGTAAACACAGAGACACTCATCTTTAACAATTTTTCTGCTATATCATGAACATTGGCCTATGTCTTGTTGGAGGATTTGTCGTATGTTTGTCGTAAGTTGGTCCCGCACCCTCGATACTATTGTCCCCGCCTCCTCTTATTATTTGCCAATTACATTGCCCAAATTTTGGGTCTGGGTAGAAACAGAACCCAAACCCTGAAGGGGCGATGGGTCGGTACTGCGTCGGCCAATCCGCCTGACAAGGGTAGCGATTTTAGCAAATTCTTTTAAACTGAGAGGGGTAAATCAAGCTTTAGACTTTTTACAGGCTTTTGAAGAAACACATGTCAATATCCCACCACTGCTGGGCAATCGGCCTCTTCTCATTTTTTAA
The DNA here is from genome assembly GCA_019845155.1 of Luehdorfia chinensis. Lineage (NCBI taxonomy): Eukaryota > Metazoa > Arthropoda > Insecta > Lepidoptera > Papilionidae > Luehdorfia > Luehdorfia chinensis. The sequence continues at coordinate 2,397,949 of JAHVAK010000028.1, forward strand.
GTGATCATTGGGGCCGTAAGCGGTCCACCACGCTTCTCTAGTATTTATTGTATAATAGAAAGTGACGAGACGAGTAAACTGCTGTGTCACCCAGACAGTGTGCGTTCTGCGTGGCACCACACTGCACCCGTCCCCCTGACTTCAGTTCTTAAATCTCATATGCCCAGTGGTGGCACTAGTTCTCAGTGCCCTGCAGACCAAAACACATTAATATACACTACTGCTTCACGGCAGAATAACTGGCCTTGCGGTGGTAATCAAATAGGCTAATACTCGTATCTAATATGCACAATCTACCTAGACGGATTCCTGCATTGGAATCCTACCAGTGCGCATTGGCGGACTACACATGTTCTCGAAATTTTTTATTCCTCCGTTCACCAGCTAAATCAGCGCTTAAATTGTAATTGACAATTGTATTAGTCTGATATATAATTTCGGTGATGTAATTGCTGTTAGCCTTTTTGGCTTTTACAGCTTCATCGGATACTGTCTTAATCTGAAGGACTATTCTTTTCAGTTATTTTCAGGCCGTACGTCACACAGATCCGACATTTTCTTACGACTACAAGATATGATTTTGTCCTACTGAACACCTAACAGCTGTGCACCTTAACTATGACCTACATCCACAAGCGTTTCAGCACTGAGAGACTAACTAGCGTGGAATGTCAAGGTCGTCACACCTTTGTTCTGGCCGCACTCCTAACTGATTCTAGTCATTAACACCTTCAATTAAAAGCTTCGAATTGATTTAATTTTTCTATCGGTTAGTCTTGTCTGAAAGGTAATTAGTAAGTTTTTAATTTCTTGTGCATTAACACCAGATTGATTACGTTCTTCTCGATCAGACTCGAAACTTATATAAAGTGACTGAGCGCCTATCTTCAGATCATAGACACATATCCAGATTTTATGACAGACGTGATGCCGATCCAGCATCCAGCATGCGAAACATAATAGCAATGAACCTGTATATTAACCACTGGTCTGGACATGTGAACTGAGAGATGGTCTATTACTGCTGGCCGTATGATCAATCTGCAAGTTGTACAGCGAGCCATGGCGAGGGTTGTGCGCGAAGTTTCTCTGAAAGATACAGTCTGAAAGGATCATATCCACAAAAGAACGATTTCTTCACCGCTGAACATGTAGCCTAAGTTAGTACTTAAAAAGCAGTTAATTATTTTAAGGGTGATTGTAGGTTCAAACTGTTTGAAATCTGTAGTACCTAATACGTCGACTCTCGCTATAGTAATAGGTCGGCTGCGTTACTGCCGTGGCAGAGCGATTAGCTTCTACGTCACGAATTGCGAGTACGTTCCCGACCGGGACAAATATTTGTATAGCAACAGATAGCCGAGTGGCAGCGGCTTAAGAGAATCTACCACCCCATCTCATCCCGTGGGTGTCGTAAAAGTTGACAGAGGGAAAATTAAAACCAGAAGATGGGCAGCAGCTTCTTCCTGAAACATCAGAATAAATAAACTACGGCAACAATTCCACCAAAATGAGAGTTACAAACTATTGTAGCAATCAATGGGGGAGGCCTATGTTCAGCAGTCGACTAGTGTTAGGCTGAAATGATGATGACGATGATGAAAAGCTCGGTTCTTTGGCAAGTTCAGTTTATGTCTGTAAAACGCACCCACGATACAGGAGAAATCCTAGTGTGGCGGCATAGTTTTTTATAATAAAAAATACTCTCATCAAAAACAGATTTCTACGATTCTCCTTTGAAAAAAATTGCAGTTAACAATTTTAGTGACGCGGCACTTGAACGAACCCTAGTCACTCGGCGAAGTTTGAATTGAGGGCCCGACCCTTGAGCAACCATGACTCATCATTATGGTATAAATATCTATATACGGCAGTGAAAAAAAAATGACCCCAGAGTTTCTTGCCGGTTCTTCTCTGAGGTCTTATTTTTTGAACCGGTGTAGATTTTGACAATCATGAGAGCTCTATACAAGCCTAAACTGACTAAAGGTTTTTATTTAATTTAAAAAGTGACGAGACGAGCAAAACGTTCACCTGATGGTAAGTGCAACG